>JAUKVO010000008.1:1498209-2996418 GCA_031753515.1 Metarhizium rileyi
GGGCATGCCCTGCTCGGCGTTGACGAAAGGCCAGGTGCGTGGGCAATCCTTTCGTGTGGTCTCAGTCTGCTTACACCGCCATTGAGGCGTCTGCCGTGATCTCAAGGGGGCACTGATGATTGACCTGGAAATGACGTTGGGGGAGCTCGCAGACGACGAAACGGGCGTCATGTGCGGTGACCTTGAGCTACCCAGGCTGTTCGGCGCGTGGATAGGAGCAGGAAAGTTATCAAACAACTCCGAGCAGTGGATCATGCAACGAAGAATTACGTTTAAATAAAATGATGATTTATCTAAACATAAAATTATTGTCATGAGAAATACGGCATACGTTTGTCTTGTCTGACGATAATTTCCGCTTTGTCTCCCGGCAAACGCAGCGTCCCACAGCCATTGGTTCCGAAGGATATAAACGCAAGCTCAGGAAAGTACGTTTTATAAAATGCAACATATATATACACATATATATATCCATACATGTATATATACATATATCAATATATACACGTATATAATTTAATCCTAGCATCCCCCTAGCATCCACTCCCCATCCCACATGTTCAAATGACCAACTACATAACTAACTATATACTCGGTACATGTTGCTCAGAAAACCGCAAAACTCTCAACCCGTGTCCACGTGTAACACGCATCCCGACGAAGCACCCCCAAAACAGCAACCTACACGCCCATCAACACACCCGTGCCACGTCGCACGCCGGATACTCAAGCTTCTGCCAGCGCGACTATCCTCTCTCTGCGCGGGGAGATCGGCCACCCCCTTTCCCAGCTCCCGAGCCCTTGGCGCCCTCATGCGAGATCGTCTACCGGAAACCCGACGTCTGCATGGCGTCTAAGCCGCCAAAGCAAACACCGCGAGCAGCCCACACCATGATTTGAGATTGCATGTTCCTTCCTGCCCCGGGGGGGGGGAAGACGTGGTCTCTACTCTGTCGCGGCAGACAAGTCGTGGCCGCCACAAACGGCTAGGAGTTCATCCGTGCCTGCCCCGGGGCGAGCTGTGCCACGGGCAAACCGTTATCACGTCGTTTGCCCTCCCTCAGCCCTGGGACGTTGCCCGCGAGAAGGGGGGGGGAAAGACGCCTCTGCTGAACGATTTGTTGCGTCCCAGAGAGAGGCGGCCTCGTCAGCTCGACATGGCTTGTGTTTGCCCTTTGGCCGCCTCTCTGACGGACCCCTTTTATCCTGGATGTTCCCGCGGAGCCCTCAGGGCCGGAGGCGGATGAGTTTGGAGGCTGGCGAGCTGATGCCTCGCATAGGACGAGCGGTGTGACCTCTTGAGAAGGGGGGGGGGGGCAAGTTCACCCATGTTGTCTGTCGAAGTCATGGCCACGGCTCAAGGTCGCATGACCTTTGTTGAAGAGAGACAGCCCGGGCCGTGATGCTGTCGTGCTACTGGCGTGGTGTTTTTGCTGCGCCGGCTGGCTTACAGGTTTGGAAGTTGCCGTGCCGGTTACTCATTGTGGAACAGAGGATGGGAAGGAACTTGGCTAGCTGCAGCCGAGTCTCTGCTGATGGGACGGTTTGGTAAGCCCGTGTCGCGGGGGGACGAGTCTTGGGCTTATGCTGCAATGTCCTTGTCCTTTTCCATCAGGAGTAGCTCCGAGAGGACATGATCGATAGGTCCTCCTCCGATGACGGAAGTTGATGAGCTACGGGAGTCATGTCTCGACAGGCACGGTTGAGCGAAGCCCGGGGGCACATGCCAGTATCTACTAATCCTGGGGACTACTGTGAGCAAACAGACTGCAAAAACTGTCCCTATAGTCTCAGAGCCCATGTCTCGTTTCATTCCTTCATATATATATATGTATATATTCCTGTTGGAAACCCCGACTGCGGCCGTGGTCCAGGACGGGATCGCAGCTTCAACGCCTCTATTTCTTGTGGGAATTCATATGCCCGCGCTGGAACGCCGTCGAGTAACCAACGGACTCGTCGCTTGAAGCGGACGGGAGAGCAGTCTACATCTTCACTCTGCCATGACGGTGCCCCCATTCAGATTTCAGCTGCACCCTGCAATACCGCTTGGATAGAATCGATAGATTGCCTTATACGAGTTTCTCGCACAGGACACAAACAAATGACGTCCAAGGGAGCACGACATGACCGGTTACTCTGGATAGAAAACGGCCAGAGGCTTTGGATGCTTCAAAAACGGGATGCCGTATTCGAAACACTCGTCACTTCAATTTCCGTAATACTTGTTCATAAAAAATTGAATATAAATTTTAGTAGTCTATATTTATTCATTTATCCATTTATCTTACGTCTTTTCCTTCCGCTCTCCATCCCGGCTTGTCACGTCCATCGTAACAATACCCCCACGCCACCTCCCAAGGTTTTCCGGCCGTACAAATCACATTCAGCTGTACACTTGGATACTCAAGCATCGCCCGCGACATGGAGTCCAACCGAGTTGGACCGAGCTGTGCGCAGATAGTAGCTGTCCAATCCGTTTACCGAAGCTGGATTTGGTTTGATTCATGGCAAGACACACCTTGGTGATGAGTGGCTTGAGGGTCACGCGTGAGTTCCAAACCAATCTCCTACTGGACATCACATATGAAAGAAATCTCGAGAGACATGTTGTAGGAAACTGCAGCCGAAGCCAAAGTTACACTCTTTGTCGTCTCGCACAGATTGCGGCCTCTGCGCAGACTGAATAGGAGTCTAACGACAGGAGGGTTATTCAGGGATTTGTGTTGGACAGGGTCTATGGTGTCAGGTCTCTCTCTCTGCCAATGCTTTATTCCCACGCGAAATCAAGCCACTCTGATCAGACACCATGCTACCAGAGATGTTATTCGAAGACCCAGACATCCGGTTCCGTTCCGCTGGCCTGGGCTTCTGCGGCTGTGCTCTTCACATGACGACCTCGACTAGATCAATGTATTTTCGCGGCCAACACGGCCTCGTCGCCCCCTACCACCACCGGTAGCCATGGAAAGTATTTCACAGAGATGAAAATTTGCCATCAGTATTTTTCCATCGAGGCATCATTGAAACGAGCCATTCCTTGCCCCACACGTTGTTTCCAACACAGCGTGCAGAGCTGATACACGTATTGCCCTGCGAATGGTACTGTGGGATACACAACAGACGAAAATGTCCCGCTGACTTACACCAGACAGCCAGCCCTTCACCGCCAGGTTCGTCAGCCTTGGATGGAACTAGAAGACGCAAGACGCCGTCGTTCGCGGCTCCTGACCGCGTCAGCACATGGATGGTACTTGCATATCCATATGGCGAGATGCCTTCTTCTACAGCTATAATAAACTCCCCGGTTTGCAAGTTGGGGGCTAAACGTGGCGAGAGTACGGAGTACGGAGTAGTAGTATTCGCGTATTTTTTCAGCCTTTGACTGCGTGAACATCGGTTGGTCGAAAATGAACGGAGTATCTGGCTCGCAATATCCCCCTTTCATGCAATTTGACCTGCTGGGGTCTCATACACAGCGTTGCCCCGTCTTTGTGTATCGTGGGAATGCGCTCCTCAAGTCTGGATTGTCATCTCTCGAGTGAGGTTGTGCAATATCGCACGTTCCGCGCCCGTTTGTAGACAGAACGTGCTCTGGCGCAAGCCACTCGAGGTTCACTTCGCACCGCTTGTGCTGAACGAGATTGAATTGGTCTCCATGTCATGGGGGTTGGCAGCAAGAGGCTCTCGGTCTCCGGGTGTTGGCTACCCAACTCACCCACCATCCCGGGTTGTCTTATGCGCTGCCGTCCCTCGTCATACCGCGGCCCTCTGCATCCTATTCAATGGTTACTCCGTACTCCTCACAAATGGCCCCCAACGCTAATCGATCATCTGATGATGGTCCGTCCCGCCGCAAATCCACGTCGGTGAGAAGTCTGAGTAAGGCTACAGACCACTCGTTGTGCGTTTCGCTGCGGAAGGCAGATGCGAAGACGGTTGCACAGCGAGATTACCTTCCTGGTCTCCAATGCAATCGAAACAATCCCAGAAAAGGATGGGACGGTGATGGGGACAAAGGCTTCTCTCGCACCGTGCTATTGTTACAGCCAAAATGTTGGGTCTATTCTAGCAAGGTATGCTCCGTATATAGCCATTCATGATCAACAACACATGCTGGCGGTAGGTTGACGACCGGATGACGCGCACTCGCAACGTCGATGGCGCCACAGCAATCAAACTGGACCGAGCCTTTGCTGACCCTTCCTTTTGTGTGATAGAGACAAGTTCCCTAATAATCTTATTAAACAAACGATATGGGTTGCTTCATCGTGGCGTCTACCGAAGTTCCTTGACTTTAGACCAGTGTCAACGTAGGCCCAACGTTCAGGAGTCCTGGTTAATGAATCCTTATCAGGACCCTCCTTATCGTCCCCATATAGACGGGAGATGCAATCATCTTAAAGCTGACGTTTTGGGGTCTGGTTACCTATCAACGTCGTAGGATGAAGCCGATGTTTGCTATGATGACACCTGGGGGGAGGACAGTTGTGCGTGACTTCCTTGTTCCCAATCAAAACAGTTCGTTACAAGTGCGGACATCTATTTCAGGAACTGGGAGTGCACCTTGTCCGTCCCGATGTGAATGCAGTGGACGACTCCATGACTATATGACAGGACGGCTGTCTACTCACTGGCGATTTGCATATCAAAATAGCACAAATAATGCCGGCTGTGTATGGAAGATGACCACGTTTGGGCCACCATCAAGAGTGGGCTTGCGATAATGAACCAACAGAAGAAGTCGGTTTGATTTGAAGTGCTGGTGCCAGAGTGTTACGAGCCTGTTCCGACCTGTAACTAATGAGGCGGCATCGGCCAATGCGTCGACCGGCTATGATACAGGATTCATCTCTGACGGAGACGAAGTGCGCGCACTCCTCATCAGTGGTCCAGAATCTGCAACTTATTTATTTCTGGAACCCTGAGGCTTATGAGACGTTGTAGCCAGATCACAATCCGCCGACATTAGTAAGGCCCGATGACTGGAAGCATGACAGTCAGACCCCCCATGGCATGCTTCCCCTCTGTCGAACCGGTAACTAGGTGCAATTGCACCCAGATGTATGGCTGACCCGAGATGCTCAGTTACTGGCAGGAATTGCCCAGCAAATCCCGATTGAAGGACGAAGGACGAAGGCGAATCCAAGAGGCGAACCACACAATTGCATTTCCAGCCACGTCAAGGCGGAAGCAAAAGCTGACTGGAGCATCTGTTCTGCGGCCTGACGAGCACGGTTACCAAAACAGCATTAGTTGCCGACCATCTCCGTCTAGAAGCATTCTCAAGATGGGCAGAATACTTTGGATTCCGACTGGCTGTGGAATAGAACGACGCCTTCGTACTCTCGCCACTGACAATTTGAATCCTCGGCACAACTGGACGCTTCCTAGCAATCAGGGTCTCTATTGAGCCGAGTCGTACTAGAAGAGTGCGCACATACTACTCCAATTCTTTCGTGTGTGATGCCAGGGATCAGCATCTGTCCATTCGGCCCAGGGGCTTTTCTTGAACTATCGAACGCTTGCACAGGATGAGGTTTTGGAATTTACCAAGACGCCAGCAGCTGGTTCTGCGCGATATTTAGTGTCGATATTGCTGCATCCTGGACGATTTGTGGAGAGTGGGCTACGTAGCATAACCCGCGCGTAGGAATTTCAATTCCTGTATCGAAAAATCGATGGCGGTTTTGAAATGCAACTGACCTGCTCCTATTGTGTGCGTGTGTGTGTGTGTGTGTGTGTGTGTGTGTGTGTGTGTGTGTGTGTGTGGATTGAAGAGTTCGTGACACCTGCCCAAGCCAGAGAAAGCCGACGTGCCATGTCATGTCAGCCCGCTCCAAATGCTAAGCTATCTCGTGTCTGTGTTCAGCGTGGCATGCACGCCGGCTTCTCCTTCCCAGCAACCGACACAGCTGAGCAGCGGACCTAAGCTGAAAGGCACGAGGCGGCAGGCGCAGGCGCAGGCCAGAAACTCCGGATGCCCCTTCCAATGTCGTTGAGGCTCGGCAATTTTGGAATGGCTCATGACCAGCCAGGCGACAGGAACCATGGGCGCCCGCTGCAGTCAACACGTTTTTTGGAAGGAGCTACCAGAGGGTGTGCTCAGCCAACCTGCGGCTCTTTCAAATGTTCCATTTTCCGACCTTGACTGACTGACTGACTGACTTGGTACGGAGTACCTAGGTACTTCTACGAATCAATTGATATCTGAATTAACGAGAAATTGTGAGATCTCAATCAATTTGTCATTGTGCTCACGACACCCCTCTCATCTCCATCGCCTCGAAGGAAAAGTAGCGCGCCTTCCGGCCATCTGCTCGTTCATGCTTCTGTGGTCATTGCTAGCAGAACCTGTCTTTTTTGTACTTGTATCTGGCCTCTTTTTCTTTATCTTTTCCTTTCAGTTCTTATATTTTCTTCTCCTTCTTCTTCTTCTTCTTCCTCTTCTTCCTCTTCTTCTTCTTCTTCCTCTTCTTCCTCCCCTTCTTCTTCCTTCGAGCCAGACACCGTCTCCAGTCGCGCACCCCTTCGGTAAGGTGTCATCTCACCCAGCCGCCTGGAACATGCACCTCAACCGCCCAGGACGTGCCACGTCAACATGTGGACTGTGGAAGTTACTGCTCGGCGGCATATTACCGCTTTGCACTAACTAACTAACACCTGCAGTCCTGGATGCCCAAAACCCTCCCTCGACTCGGGACTCCACTCTCCTGCCGATTATTACATTCCCAGTTTGTTGTACCAGTTAGTGTGTTCGACCGCGGCGCGGAACCAGATCGCTGGTTCCATCTGGTTACTCCGTACTCAGTCGGCGAGATCAGGCACTCAATTTCCATGATGCACCCTTGCCGTTTGACTCTGCGGTACGTCCCACGAAGGTCTATGTAAAGTCTGTCGAAAATGTCACATTTCACAATCCAAGGCCCCCCCCCCCCCATGTCCATGCCCAGATCCCATGCCCAGATCCCATGCCTGGAGAAATAAATGTGCTTCTTTTTCTCTCCATTCCGCCCGCCTCTTTCCGACATTGCGTGGTCGCATCGCCTGTATAGTCTATGCTCTGGTGCTCTATATTTTCAAAGGTATTTATCTTCGAGAACCGTCGGCACTTCAGCTTGAACCAATCTACTACCCATTTGATATGAAGAACAACCTTAACAAGCTTGCGAATGCCTGCTTGGTGCTGTGCGACCCTGATGCGGAGAGAGCGGACAAGCCAAGACACAGGTTCCTGCACGTCCTGGAAAATACGCGTAGGTGCTGCTGTCTCTAGTAGAAATACCGGCAAGACGACGACCGGAAAGAATGTCTCTCGGGATCGATCAAAAGTCCAATTTCCATATCGAAAGTGGGTGTTCTCACAAAAAAATGCAAACACACCCTTCCGAACCATCTCGGCTCACTATCCAAGGTGGCGCAACATAAGGGTCAAGGTCTGAGACATGGCTCACCAGCAGAGCTTGCATACGGAGTAGAAGGTGATGAATTCCATATTGACAGCAGCAAACTTCAAGTCTGCTGTTCATCAAAGTCTGCTGATCTTGACTATAGTCGTAGTAGGAGTAGTCGTAGTTGAACGGCGCGTCCCGTTCATTATGCGATTAGAAGCGGGGAACCAGCCTAGTTCAACAACGGTTCGTTGCGGGACGCCCTTGTAATCAATCCATGCGACGTCACGGCGTCACGATAGAGAGAGAGGCTCATGGCACTGCTCAAGGCGACAAAGGACGTGCAACACGTCGACATTATTCGTCGAAGTCGGGTAGGACGGAAAGAGTCTGAATCCAGTGAACCAAGCTTGGAATGTCCCAAAAAGGAACCTAGAAGGAGACGGGCGATGTCGCCGTTGTCAAATACAAAATCACACTCCGAACATACTCCGAGCCACTCAAGCACGCACACATTACTCCGTACACGGAGATAGATGTACGGAGTAACGTTAAGAGGTGCAGTTATTGGAGACACTGCAGCTTACCATTCTGTCGGTACGCTGCTTGGCTGCTTGTGTACCTGAAGATGATGCATCCAACCCGTACGAATAGTTATCCTGCCCCGTATCAGTCCGTACAAGGCCATTTGCTCACTGCTTTTATGCTGCTTGCTTGCCCCTTGCATTCTGGGGTAGTTACTCCGTACTCCGTAGAATGTCGCGGCATCTCCATCAGCTGCGTCTACCCCGTACTTAGGCCTCTTTGGGGAATGATACGTTTCCTCGAGAAAACAAAAGCAAGACCCCCATCACGCCATGCTTCAGAATATCCATGGTTAGCGGCGAGGCAAGACGATGCCGTACCTGGATTCCACCTGGCGCTGAATTAGCGAGCATCAAGACATCAAGACATCAAGACATTCCACAGTTGGAGAAGACCCGCACGCTTGGATCACAGGCTTTTGGCCGGAAGCCCATCCGCGATCACCTATCACAAATGACGATAGCTTCTCCATTGATCAGTCGTTCCACCGCCGTGGGCCAGCATGGGGGATCTGGCAGCCTCTTTTTCAGCCTCTCTTTCGAGGTCAAGGTTGCGAAAGAAGGGTCGGCAAAGTCTCGCATAGGAATGGTGGCGGCACTTTTATTCCCATGATGCCAATTTGTTTGATTTGAAAGATTTCAACCCGAGATATGTGTACCTGTGATGGACGGAGCATGTTGACTTCCTTCGAGGGACAGAGAGTAAGTTATTCTTAAAGAATGGCAAACGTGGGGGATAATCGAGCGGTACTCCGTAAAGCCGCCCATCGTCATTGGTGACAGGTAACAATAACTCATCACCCTGTCGCATTGATATGTCGTCAGCGATAGTTATGCCACAAGAAGCTAAGAGGCGAAGCTGGGGTTACTATGGCTACGAAAGCAAATGGTAATTGGAAACAACGGCTTTCCATCCGTCCACTTATTGTCAATTGATGACCATTCGTATCAGTAGATGGATTGCACGAACCGAAGCTCGCGAAGAGGAGCGCCGGGGCCAAATTCGAAGCACAAGTCATTACGAATACGTACTAACGTTACTTGAGGCAGCATCGGGAACATTGAAGCCTTCCATGCCCTTTCCATTCGTATCAGTAGCTGCGCGACCTCGTGCTCTGGCCAGATGACCACCGCGAGCCATTCTCGTGGCCGCGATTGGTCAGCGCAGAAGGGGACGAGTTTCTTGTTATGCTAGTGGTTTAGCTATTGTTGCGAGATTGAATCGAGGCCCAACAACGAGGCAAAATTGGCGACCAATGAGCCTGCACAGCCCTATTCTCAACTTCTTCGTTCCTGCGGAGGGGGATGCGAAGCCAGACGCACGCCGAAACCTCGGTGGCACCTCATTTCAACGGCCGATCCTTCACCATCAATCACCAATCACCAGCTGAAGAGGGCGTGCCTGGCTTTCTGGCGGGGGGCAAAATTCTACCAAGTCCCAGGACGACGGGATCGAACTAAAAGCCCGGGGAAGAAGGATTAGCCTCCGCCTGCCAATGGGCGTTCAGTTTCAGTACGACCCGGCGCCACCTGCCCGCCCTATGGGGAAGAAGGGGGGAAGGGGGGGGAGGGGGGGTGGTGGCTGATAGACAGGAGCTGCCAGGCAACGTGAAAAGGAACCTCTCCGCCTCAAGGTTGAAACCCATTCTCGTTGATGGGAGGAGATTCTTTCGACAGAAACAACCGCTGTTTTGAAACATGATACCTCAGATGCACGGCCACCGACAGACGGAGATGAGTGTGCCTGACTTTGCCACCAGCAATGAAGACTTTTTCCTCGCCTCCTCATCAGACTGGCCCCCTTTACGACCGGAGCGTGCTTGGAGACTATGGAAAGGCTTGGTCATATTCCGCATTCTAGCCGAAACACGACAGTGAGTTATCACAGACGACGCTCCTTGGGCCGTTTACGACGCACAGTACACAATATATGCCACTGCAGTATGGTTTGGAGCAAAAAGCCGCCAGTGTGTCCGTACATGACATGGCATTGTCAATTTCATAGCATCAGCGATTCAGGCTAACCTATAGTCATGTCCCATGACGCATCTTCAGTTCATCCATCAGCTCGCCGGGCAGTTCACACACGGGAGGGAACTACTCCGTACGCGGTGCATCATCATGCATGGTGTTCCCAGCTAGGGCTATCAGCAAGCAGCCTTGATTGCTCGCATCATGCAGGACGGCTGCGTATGGATCGGGTGGGGCTGGTTTGAACGAGTCTGGGATGGACAAAAGCGGTCAGCGCAGAGAAGTCGACGTGCCAAAGAATTGTCTGATGAGATGTTGTTGCGCTTCCTCCGCTGCAGAATTTTCTCCATGATTGATATTTCCTGCTGGCGTTTGCGAAGTGAGCTCGTACCAGATGCGGCTCCGTGTGCTCTGGCGGCAAGTTAGAATCAGACGGGGCATCTCGCCGTGTCCACATTCAAAAAGGCGCATCGTGTCGTTGATGGCGGCATTTGTCTCCTCCTATTGTGTTGCTGCAACTGGGTGCGGGACAAGGTGCATTCTCTGTTCCGGCATGGCGGTCGGTTGGGGATGCGCTCCATGTCCATCCATGTCCATTGGAGATGACAAGACAACATCTAGATGGCGGCCTGACCGCTTCTTTTCGAATAGCAGTACGGAGTACGAATATGCAGAATGGGCCCGGGAACAAACAATAGGTTCTCCATTGACAAGGCTGAATGAACCAGCCCAGAACCTATGACTGAGTTGCAAGGGGACCGAGCAGAACAAGGCCTAACAATAACCCCCTTGATGGGCGGCACGGAGAAAAAAAAAAGCATTGATGCTACGGTGAGAATGCGAGCGACTGAGCAAAGAACAGAACAAAACTCTCCGTAAGGCCGGCGTGAACTGACAGGTCAGTCGAAAGCCATGTTGTTGACGGAGGACAGAAACCGATGGACCTGAAGAGAGAGATCTGGTGAACCTTGCGGCCGTGTTGGATATCAAACAGTCAACAAACCAGACTAGACTGCGTTGACCCCGCCAAAAAGCAATAATACCAGAACAGACCGTTCAGGCGCTTCGTGTCAGGCGACGAATCTCTGACATGTTGGCAATTCCAGCAACTCACAGGAGCGAGACCTGGTGACCGCCGTTTAATTGAAGGCAACTGGGCTGTGGGCGGGACTCTGGCCCGTACAGCACATTGCACGTACCAGTCAGAACAGACACTTGCACTCTTGCAGACAGGACTGCAGCGGCGGGGACGTGTCTGGTGGATCCACCCCCTCGTTTGCCCCGCCGGAGATGCCATCTAAGGTACGGAGTACGGAGTAGGAGTACCTACATACCTACCTTAGGTAGGTATCTACCTACCTACCTAGTAGGCACCTAGGTAGGTACGGAGGTAGTGTTCAGGGCTAGCCATTCAACTTCAACGTTGAAGTTGAACCCAGACGGGCAGAAGACTGACTGACCAGACATCGAAGTCATCGGGTCAGGCCAGCACCACATGTGGCCCGGCACACGCCAGACACGCAGCCCGGCGGCGACAAACCTCCGTGATGTGGCCAGCCAAGCTGCGCAGTTTGTCCTTGCGCTGAATGGTTTGCGAGTTGGCAAACCCGACTGCTCTTTGCGAGCACTGGGGGGGACTTTCCAACTACCAACTCCCTCCACGGATGACAGGACAATAAAACAAAAATAAAGCAGAACCATAAACACCCCCTCCCCGACGAAAACGAAAGTGCAGGTGACCACAAACCGCGAACGGAACGAGAGCCATGATGCGCTTGGGCGCGTCTGAACCTTCTTCTTTTGATGCGTTGGCACCGACGGTCTGGACACGATGTGCACGGTAGCCCTCTCGTCAGAGTCAGTCAGTCAGACCCTTTACTGAGTAGACCCTGACGTGAAAATACCTCTGCCCGATGCAACCCCCAAGGTCTTGAATCGAAACTCGCCGCAGGCTTCGCAAGCAATACACGCATTGGGCCTGCGGGGATCGGGGGAGTGTTGCGCTCATAGAAGACTCCTTCCGTACGGAGTACATGTACGGAGTAACTTGACTTGGACTTTCGCCACCAGCCCCATGACCTCGATGGCCTGAACAATCCACGTCCCTGCCTTGGTGATTTCGCTCATTAGTTAACTAGTTACATGGTTACCAGACAGACCCTTACGGAGAAGTCCATCCAGTGGCTCGCTCGCTCGTGGGACTCGAGCAAGATTCAACGTTGGCAGCACATGCCCCCATCAAACTCCAGATATTCATCGCCCTATGACATGATAAGACAAGGACAAGGCTGCACACAGCCATGGCACAAACTGCGGCAGAATCTGGGGGGGGAAGGGGAGGGGAGGGAGCCAGCCAGCCTCTGAACCCTGGGGCCAATTGGCAGATTCAATCCTAAAGCGATTGAATGCGTCACAAGGTCAGCTGGACGGAGGCTGGACGATGCGCTGGAGCCACTGGAGACATGGCATTGTGGTGCCGTGGATCTTGACATAGGCCCATCAATCCAAGCCGAGTTGACCCCTGCGCTTGCGCTGGCAAGCTGGGCCTCCCCGCGCCAGCGGCCCACATGCAGTCAATCTGGTCCCTTCCTAGTGCTGTTTTCCCTTCAGTCTTCGTTCATCCATCTTGAAATTCGCAGGGCATCGCAGGGGCATCGCAGGGCTTCGTAGGGCAGGGCAAGGCAAGGCAAGGCACTTGGCACCGTCACATTCAGCTTCATGTCCTTTTGCCGCCTGCAATTCGCTCTAGAAAGCGCCCTGAAGGACGAGGCGAATAGGGCATTTGCAGCCAATCGATCGCGGCAAAGGAGGGAGAGAGCACTTGCGCGCCCAACGGCGTGCGGTCAAAGGCTAGGTAAGATATTCGGGGCCGACCATGAAACACCCACGCTGCTGCTGCTGCTGCCGCTGCTGCTGCTCCCTTTTGCACTGCTGCTGCTCTTGCTTCATTCCAACATGATGTGGCTATCCCACGCAACGCAAACGGCCTCGCCCTGACCCAAAAAAAGAACCAATTCGAAAGCACTGTTGTGCTGGTCCATTCACCCACTGCCTTGTTATTTGCATACCCCCAACCTCTAGGCAACTGGCCCGTTCTCCAGACTTGAGCGTGAGGTGGCGGGCTGCCTCGATGAAAGACGCCCGGCCAACAGCAACTGACTTTTTGCTGTCGTTCAATGTTGACAAACCCGGGGAACGTAGGTGAACGTGACTCGCACAAGTTTCTGGGCGTGCACTCCTTGCAAAATACCGAGTAATACGGCCAGCAAGAATGCCATGCCGTTGCCGTTGCCGTTGCCGTTACCATTGCCACTGCCACTGCCATTGCTACTGCCACTGCCACTGCCCTCTTCCCGTGGCTGTTATTGTTGTACGCAGGATTTCCTCGCTCATGGAGCAACCGGTTTGCTCTGGCACGAATTCGCGGGCCTGAGCGAAGACATGGACTGTCGGAAGCGACTTTCCGGAGACGCGTGGGTTTTCTACCTGAATCAACCAAGCAACAATTACTACTCTGCCTGTACTCCATACACATGGCCTCGTAGTGTGCAGAGTGCCGACTACCTAGATAGGTTGGTTCAATTGCCAAACGACGTCTGTCTGGGGGGCAGAAGACCTCGTGCCATCCTGCCAGGAGAAAGCCGAAGAAAACCACCGATGAACCCTCAAGTCAATCCATCACGGCGGCCGGCCAGTTCTGGGCCTGTGCTGGCTCCGTTTCAACTGTTCGCGCGTGACTGCCAACTGTTCGAGATCACGGGAGTTCCGATGAGGGAGGCAAAGAATTTTGAGTGGTGCCCCCTCTTGGATCACCAAACCCCTTGTCCGTCCCCCGTGAGAGACGGCTCGTCTGGCCCTGGGATTCATTTGGGGCAAAATCACCCAAGAGCCTCGGTGACGGACAGCACAGCCGAAACGGAGCAGCTGCCATCACATGATGAAAGACGGTGCGCATCCACAGCCTTTGCTCTGGGCTTCTCGACAGCTGGAGGCGATGGTTGCTTGATTCAAGGCAAGCCAGAGAGAGTGTCGAAACGGAGAATGGCTCAAAGGAGCTTAGCTGGTGAAAGTGCCGACTAAACTTCTTCTGGGAATACTTTCGGTTCACTCAACAGCGCCATGGCCTTGTCCTACCCCTTCGGGCTTAGTACAAAAGTCCCAAAGAACGCAAGGTCACGCCGACAGAGGGAAGAGGGCCCAGTAGCCCAGGGCAAGTTCCCCGACCTCGCGCACCTCCACACCCCCCACACCCCCCCTGCTGCTCTCGGGACATCTGGGACTTTTGGGGCCTGGAATTCTGGCAAGCCCACGGTTACTGATCACAAGAGGGTGCTGCTCTTTAGGCTCCCAGCGCTGGTTGCTTCGTTCAATGTTGTGCTGTTCCCAGCGGCACCTCCGTTCCACACGCCCGTGTCGGCACCTTTTTGGATCCAGTCCTGTTCGCACACCTCCTTTGCGCACCCCTCCCCACCCTGCACCCGGTACGTACCACATGGTTCCGACCCTTGCTTGCTCTCGTTGGGTCCTGAGTCCAAGTTACATGCACACCACGACCCAGACTCAATGCTCTCAGAGTGCCTGCCATTTGGGCTGCTCTTCCCTCCCCGTCCCACCTTGCCCTTATCCCACGTTTGCGACTACATGTATATCCTCTTCCCCAGACACCCTTCACACAATCGTTCTTTCGTCTCCATCTTCACCTCCGCATTGCATGTCCAGTCCAAACGCTGCCGGCTCAACAACATCTATCCTTTAGACAATCACCATCTCACTTGCCACTCGCAATCATCTTCGCTCACTGTGAGCCTTCGGCCTGCCAGCGACCACCTTGCTCACCACTTTGCAGAGCATCCTCCTACAGTATAAGAGCCGTACACACGCGCCTGGCTTCTAGTTTGGAGACGACCTAATCAAATAAAAACTCGACGCGATTTGGCGCCAGCATTCAACACTTGGAAACCCCGACACATATTTTCCTCGGCCTGTACTGCGAACGAATTGTTCTTGCACCGGAACACCTACTCCATAACGCAGCTGCCAACCCGTCGCTACCCTCGAGCGACGAGGCATACTCTCTTGGGCCGCCTAATCATCCCTTACCGTGTACCTGATCATCTCTGCTCGCAACAACCGAGCACCACAAATGGCAGACATGCCTTATCGGTTAGACACGCACGTCTTAACTGTAGATGCAAACGTCATCCACAAGGTTGACACTGCCAATCCTGCTAATCTTTATAGCATGTGGACGGGTACGTTTCTCTGGCCACATCCCAAACCACCTATAGCGTGACTGACCAACCACCCCAACAGTCTTTTCTCGTTGTGCAGATTCTGTAGAACAGGGCAGAAGATTAGAAAACCTGAGCTGGCGCCTCTGGCAAAGAGAACAGCTCGTCGAGAACGCGAATAAGAACACCGCCGCCTCCACCACCACTCCCACGACCGCAACTACCCCTCCAAAGAACGTCCCATCAGATGCGAGGTTGCTAGAAGTTCCTCAACTTTCTGGCAGTGTCGAGTCTCTGGCCGACGACGAGACCGTTGACTTCACCTCCGTATCAGCACCTCTTGAGATCCGGCCCAGGATACAAAGACTCGATTCCTCCACTCGACGCGATAGACGCATCAGTTCAGACGATTTCGAAAAGATGATTGTGTCCATCGTCAAGGACAAAGCTCCCCTGTCTGCCCCATCACACACATCTCCCCTGATGGCCGCCACGAAGCGGCAGCTCTCTATTCCTGCGCCTCCCAGCCTCACCAGATCTGGATCTACCACGACTGAGTCGCAATCATCAGAACAAGTGTCTGAGGACTCACAACCCTCTCCGCTGGCACGGCCTGAGAGTCTCAGAGTCCAGGCATTAGCATTCCCAGAACCAGCCGCTGCTGCATCGCAAGGTCTTCTGCCTGAACCCAACTCCTCGCCAGCGCCGAAGCATGTGCAGCCTAAGAAGCAACCTGCTCGGTTCGCCCTGGGTGGGTCTTGCTCTTCCAGCGAACACAGCCAGAGCGTTGATAATAAAGCTGCTTCTGCTGCTGTCGGCAAGAAGCCCATGTTCCCAATCGGCGGTCCTTCGGGAGAAGATTTTCTTAAAAGCACTGCTCGTTCAGCCCTGCCCACTACTCGCATCAGCAACTTGGCAGCTCGGGCTCTGCAACAGAGCGAGTCTGCTGTTGACTCTGACACCGAGGCTGAATATGTTGATGAGAGCGCCATCGACGACGATGACTCTTCCGATTGGGAAGACTCTACGGAAGACAGTGGCAAATCTAGTGTGGACGACAAGTTCTTCCAGCGTGTCGAGTCCAAGGCCAACCTGGCATCTCGTCCATCACTCATCACGCTGATGCTTGCCCAAAACGAGCGAGTCAGAACTCTGAGCAACCCAGCTTCACAATCAACTCCTGCCATTCACCGAACTCGACCAATGCCCAACGGACCAAGCTTGGGTGTGTCCCCCAACGACTCCGATGAGGCGCCCCTCATGATGAAGGGCATGCGACACTCTGCTCTCAAGCCCATCAGCGAGATTCCTCGATCCAGTGCTCAACCTATCACGACCCACGCCACTCACGTCAACTTTCCTGCGGCCTTTTCTCCCCGAACTACCCGTCGCAACATGCTGGCTACCGAACTTACCGAGTCCCTTCGACTCAACCTAGTCTGGGAGCGACAGCAAAAGAAGCTGACCAGCAAGGCCATGCTCAAGCGTCGCCACACCTCGCAGGACGTTGCCAATCTGAGACAGTATCCCCAGAAGGCATGTATAAAGGCCAGCGAGGATGTCGAAGCCCATAGCTGGAACCAGTACTTCTCCAAGGAAGCTCTCAACGGATACCATTCCAAGGGCTGGTAGTTTCTTGCTGAGCGGTCCCTTTCGCCCGGCGCAGCGAGCTTGTGCAAACCCGACTGGCTTGATTAGCCAGTCTGGCAAGGCTGTCACGCCCTTGCCGTGTATATCTAAGCGGCGTACAAAGATTTTTCTTCACAACACGAATCTTTCTAATTACATACCAAATCTTGGACGTTTACGACAACTTGGGCTTTGTGCCCCGGCGACATCGCACGACTTAGTTTCAGCGCCAACACGCATTACCAACAAAGCACAGCATCATAGCGTACAGATGAAAGCCACAGACAGCGATGTGTTGTCTGTGTACATTGTGCTAGGCCTTATTAATTCACCTATTTTTTTCCAACCGAAACCGAGTTACAATCTGCGAGGCGTTTCATATCTTCATATTTCTTTTTCATCGCAATGATACCATGATTTGGGCTCGTTGGCTCCATCGGGAGCACATGCATTCATGTTATGTTTGTTTATGGCCCAAGGCTTTGTAATTCTATTTAGTGAAGGAGGGAGCCGACACCATCAAGAGGGCATTCTGCAGGGGCAACCTTGACCACCGAGCGGAGCTTGATCGTTCCTGCCTGATGAACGCCAGGAGGGAGGGGTAAGCAAAAGCCGTAAGAGGAAAAACGCGGCAGGAAACAAAAAGGCAGACAGGTTGGAGGAGGGGAAAGGCGCGATTGCGCGACACGGAAGGCATTGGGAGAGGCGGCTACAGAACACAACGAGGCGAGCATTAGCTGTACATGGACAATTACAAGAAGCAGCTCGGAGTGGCGTGTGCCGACGAAGAGAGAGTCAGTCGTGAAAGCATGAATTGAATAAGCCATGAAACTAAAACCACTTCCGCCTTATCCTCCTTTGCCCGGGGAAAGTGAAGCTGCCACCAAAAGATGAAATGTGTGTTGTGTCGAGGCGAGTGCGCTTCTACGACTTGATGGGTGAGTTGACGCGGTATGATGATGATTGGTCTGTTGCCATAGATGGACCCAGAGCCGGGGTTAGCGGTGCGGTGAAGCGATGGTGAGGGTGAGGTGACGAGTGCAAATGGCAAGCAAAGGGCGGCGGGCGGGAGGGGTGTGTGTGTCGAGCTGTGTGTGTGTGTGTGTGTGTGTGTGCATGTGCGTTGTGTGCGGTGTGCGTGTTGTTTTGTTGGGTTGTGCCAAGTCGCAAGTAAGTACGGAGTAGTTAACTGGACAAGCTTGTGCTCGAAATTGCAAACTCACTCACAAGGCCTTGGCCAGCAAAGATTGACTGTGGAGAAGCCACGTTTGATTGGAGGAGGGTGGAAGCGGGCGGGCCAAAAGGGCAGGTGTCACGAGCCTGGAATAAGCTTTTACAAGAAAGATGCTTCGATAACCTGATGTCAAATCATAAATCGTCCATTGTCCCATTGAGCGGAGGGGGAGAAGGAGTGGCCCAGTGATGAATGGACAAGGGCAGAAGGAGGCCAGAAGCGTCTTCCCATCCTTCGTGTTAGCCGGTACAGAAACACGATAACCGGAAGATTCAATGTCGGGGCTTGTACTCCGTACTCCGTACACTTGTACTTTGGGCCCCAGGCGAGCCAATTGCGACATAGTAGTACATGTATTTTATGTGCTCCGTACGGGGTACTCCGTACTGAAGCGACGGGGGCTTGTGCTATCTACTCCGTCAGTTACTCCGTCGCTGTATCTGAGCGTCGGGCCTTGTCTTTTTTCGTCTGGCAGAAGCGACTTACTTGGCTCTCTGCCATGGCCCTTTGTGTCTACGAATACGGAGTTTTCTAGGCACGCAATGAGGGGTCGGTCCGACTTTGATAACTGGGGCGGGGAGTTCTCGGTATTTAAACCCGAGATAAATCGACATAGCATCAACGGCTCGGGGGGGCTTATCTTTGCTTCTCTCCCTTTTTTTTTTTTTTTTTAATACTGACGCCTTGCCATTTCGGCATGTCAGGTCGGTCCCCTTACTCGAGCAGTAAGCACCACTTACTGCTCTGTGAGGAAATTGCAACCTTTTTGCTGCGTGTTCAAAGGTCTGATGGTCAACGTGACAATGTCTCCTGCACGGTGATAGTGACGGTCTCGTTGTCGTGCAGCGGCAGCGGCAGCGGGCGCCGGAGTCGGAGGCCAGGGGGGGTCCTGTCTCGTCTCAATCCGGGAGTACACACGCGTGCCGGGCAGTATGTCCTCCATCAAATGTAATGAGTGAAGTACGGAGTACGGAGTTACCCAAGGTAAGTAAGGAAGTTACTTCGTACTTCGTACCTGGATAGTGTCATATCCACCTTGTACACGATTGTCAAGGAGGGTCCGCTTTCTGCAGGGTCCACGGGTGACGAAAATTTTTGCTGCTGGGGGG
The DNA here is from genome assembly GCA_031753515.1 of Metarhizium rileyi. NCBI lineage: Eukaryota > Fungi > Ascomycota > Sordariomycetes > Hypocreales > Clavicipitaceae > Metarhizium > Metarhizium rileyi. Next base: position 1,517,359 of record JAUKVO010000008.1, read on the forward strand.
GAGGAATGTGAAGAAGAGATGTGGGCTGGACTTTGGCTGGTTTGAGTCTTTTCTTTTTTTTTCCCCTTCTTGCGGCATGGATGATAGATGGGGATGAAAATGCAACGGACATTTCCGGCATGTTCGAGGACGCATGCACCAGAACGGCCACCCAACCAACCGCTCAAGTGATTTTACTTGTACATACGAGCCCTACGGGGTTTCTATTGTGGTACGATGCAGCACCGCGGGAGGCCGCCGGGATATATGCTGTTGTATGTGCAGGGACTGGGACTGGATGGCCCTGTCCGGCGTTGTAGTATAATCAATTGCCAGGGCCCGATGCCGTAGTCGTAGTAATGGAGTTGAGGCAGAAAGAAAGCTGTCCTGGGGTTCGAACAACGGCAAACCGCTTAGTGCGGAAGGGACTTGTCGGCTAGCCTGGGAGTGGCAGGGGTGAGCGGACGTCCAAATGTTGACTAGCGGAAACGCGCTGAGCCTCAGCCCGAGCAACTACACACAACACCACGACGGAAAGCCATCGCTGTGTGTACCGGCTGGAGATGCGCGGTCTCGGCAGGCAAGCCCTCAGATGAGACTCGACACTGCACTTTCCCAGCCCGTACATAGTCCCAGACGGTCGCGATACCCAGACGACCCAGCTTCGACTCCAGCCATGCAGTGAACCGCCACGCTTGTTGCCCTGCCCCCTCAGTCGAGTTCTCGCCATCCGACGACGGCTTACACTACACCATGGAGGAGTACCGGTATGAGCCGCTGCCTTTGACTGGGAAAAACGTGCGGCTTGTGGTCCTACACCCTCGCGTGCCCTCCGTGCGTCCCCAGGACATCCGCGTCACCATCCGCCACACGCCGCTGGAGGTCGGACGACGGTTGCTACCGTCCTTCATGGCCCTGTCCTACGTCTCGGGAGATGCAGCTGACAGGCGCGACATCACAGTCGTCGAGTCAACCGACGCGGACCCCGGGCACCTCGCCTCGGCAAGGCGTCTCTCCGTAACCGCCAGCCTGGCGGAAGCACTGGGCCATGTTCCCTACGCCGATAGCCACATCATCCTCTGGGTCGACGCCATATGCATCAACCAGGAAGACCTGGACGAGCGCGCCCAGCATGTCTCGCTCATGGCCGAGATATACGCCTCTGCAGAGCGAGTCCTTGCCTGGACTGGCCCGTCTACACAGAACAGCAACGTGGCCGTGAACCTGCTTCACCGGATCGCCGACTCCATCGACGTGGACTTTGCGTCGCTTGAGATGCGGCCCAAGGAGTCCCGGTGGACGAGGGAGAGCGGCACGGCGAGCATGTACTTCCAACTCATGCTGGACCCGCACTTCGCCCTGCCCTGGGACGGGCCGGAATCACAGGCCCTGGAGGCCTTTCTCGGCAGGCCCTGGTTCGAGCGGCTGTGGACGAGGCAGGAGATGACGCTCGGCGCAAGCGACGCCGTGCTGCTGTGCGGCTCGTCGTCGATCGGATGGGCCAAGTTCAGGAAAGCAGCCGTCTTCCTGAACAGAAAGGCCAAGGACCCCCACAACCCCCGGTTCCCGCAATGGACGGCGAGGACGGCTCTGGTGGCCGACACGGCCGTGCACGGCGCGTCCCAGCTCGGGCACCTGCTGCGGCAGATGCAGCGTACGGAGTGTGCCGACCCCCGCGACAGGATCTACGGCGTCATGGGGATCCTGCCCCCTGCTTCGCGAGCCCTGGCCCAGAGGATGCGGCCGGACTACAGGAAGCCCGTCGTCGACGTGTACAAGGAGCTGGTGCTCTGCGAGATGGAGGTGGCACGCAGGGCCGACCTGCTGTCGGAGTGTCGACTGGCGGGCCCCACTTCCCCGGACTGGCGGCCGTCGTGGGTGCCGAATTGGACGGCGAGGCGGGAGCGGGACCTGTCTATGACGCACCAGTGCGCTGATGGCCGGTCGGCTGTGGCTGCATGCGTTCATCATGACGGCCAAAGCTCAACGTTGACCGTCGAGGGCGTCTTGGCCGCCACCGTCATCCATGTTCTCCCCATTGTCATTGCGCGGGGCAGGGGTCCGGAGGAACCGATTATACCGTCGGCCGTGTCTCTGATCAAGGGCGTGGCTGCGAGGCTCGATCTGTCCGAAGGGGCAGCGTATCGGCCATCGAGGGGGAGCAGCACACTTGAGGCATTGTGCTACGCGCTGTCAGGTGGCCGTCTCACCGATCATGTCGCGGGCGAAATGACGGATGCGACTACGCCCAGCATGGCGCAGTTCAAGCGCTTCGTCAAGTTCGCCCTGGACTTTGCCGCTGACGGTGCCCCGGTCCCCGAGCCGAGCCAGGCACTGTGGTCCGACGTCCTGCTCTGTATAGGGAGCATGGTGCACGCCTGTGAGGACAGGTCGCTGCTCCTCACAGAGGAAGGTTTCGTCGGCACGGGGCCGACACTTGCACGGCCGGGGGACCAGGTATCGGTCGTGCTTGGCTGCATGAGGCCTTTGGTGCTACGGGCCCAGAAGGATGATGCCGGGCACAGCACGACCCATGTTGTCGTTGGACCCTGCCATGCGCATGGCTTGAACTGGGGAGAGGCTCTGCTGGGTTCCCTGCCAGAAGGCGTGAACCTCGCATGGAGCCCGTCCGGGCCAGACAGAGACGCGAGGCCGGTGTTCAGGAATCCAAATACGGGCCAAGACACGGTGGCGGATCCCAGGGTCGACTGGGATCTGGTCACATTTGATGCCGGGGACGATGGGTCTGCGCAGAGGGCTGGTACGGCAGATGGGAAGGGGACAGGTGCGACCGTGTGCAGGAGGCTGGACGCGGAGTATTTTCACAAGAAGGGCGTCAAGTTGAGCAGCTTGACATTGGTGTGAGGGGTCGCAGGGGAAACAGGGCTGTTGAGCAGCAGCAGCAGGTCACCGGGTTCTGCGATGGAAGGTTTGTGCGACGCGCGGCGTCACTGACTAACTGATGACACAGAATCATGGCATTCATACAAACGACGTGTCTCATTGTTCGGTCGTACCAAGTCGGGACACCCAAGACAACTTGACAGGTAACTTAAAAGACCGACATGTGTGTGCACTCACTCACTTTCAGCGCCACATCTATCCGTCCAGCCCGCAGGACAAACGTCCACGACGAGGCTATCAGAACACAACTGCATGGCAAGTACTCCGTAATTCGCGACGCTGTCCAGGTATCTGACGAGGACGTCTCCTCGGCACTTCGGGCTGAGCGCGGGGCACACATGATCGGCACGGTCGCCTGAAAATAAAAAAGGAGGCGACAAATAGATGGAGAGAATGAAGCGACGCAGCCGAGACGGCACAGTCATGTGCTCAGGCGCCAGGGTGCGCGAGAGGCCCGTTTCTGCGACCCGAGTCCGACACGCTCGCCGCATGCGGAAACAAAACAAGCTGCGCAGGGAACGGGCCCTGAACAGGAATACAATACAATCGTTTTCTTTTAAAAAAAAATTGAAATTGAAATTACAATTGAAATTGAAATCTCATTTCATTTCATTTCATTTACTTTACTTGAGTGATGAGAATGCGGTGCGTAACTTTGTAGTTTGTTGTTGTTGTTGTTGTTGTCGTTGTTGTTGTTATTGTTCTTTGTGCTTGGGTTTCCCCCATCCGTGCGTAGATCTGGGTTCCGGCGCGAAAAAAGAAAATAAGACAGGGGTTGGTTTCGCGATGGGGTAATCTGTCTGCCCATGACGATGTAGTTAGTTAGTTAGTTAGGTAGTTGGTTAATTACTCGACCCGTGTCTGTCCATCTGGCTGGCTGGGCTGCTAACGAACGTAACTTCTAAGTTGTTTTGTTTTGTTTATCACCACCCGGCCGGGGTGGGGTCTAGTTCCTTCCGACGTTGTGACTAACTAGTTCTTCTCGCTGCAAATAAAGTTATGATATTAGTTAGTTATGACTGTGTTTTTTTTTTTTAGAATGGCCGGTTGCTTTTGACGTTTTGCGAAACGAGCTGCGACAAACTCGCGTAAATGATGGAAATGTCAAGTTGGTTAACTGGTTGTGGATCTCTACCCTGTATCTTCTGCGGAGACGGACAATTCCCCCGCAAACGGAACGGCGCTTCCAGAAGGCCAGGGGCGGAATCACTAGACGCCTGACGGGTTCAATGTTCCTGGCCTGTGCGTGCTGGGCGCTATTGTTGCGTTTTGCTGAATGCCCATCTGCGCCTGGGTGTCTGGTAGGGTGTATGCATGTGTCAAGTTGTCAAGGGGTTGTTGTCGCGGCCCGTGCTGTCGACTTGTTTATAATTTCATAGTCAGCATGCTTGGTTTCGTAGTCAGCATGGTTTGGGCGCGGGCATTCCTGTATCTCTGCCGGGCGTATGCGCAGCGCAGGGGGTCAGTCACAATGGAAACCCGGTCAAGTCGTCTACGTCATGGGCACCAGACGAGCTTTGGGTTGCGGTGTCAGTCCGTTTCTGCGCGCGCTCTCGGCTGGATGGGGTTCTAGGGTTGCAGTTTGGCGGTGGGTGTTGTTTGATCGCGATCGCGTCCGGCTTCGTGGGAAGTACTAACTACATAACTGGCGTGCAGTGCAGTTGCTTTTTAGAAGTGGTCATCGACCGACCCCCTATGCGTCCGTGACTTTTAGTTGGCCGCCGCCCGGACCGTACCCCGGAAAAGGCACGCGGAAGCGAGCAGGTTGCTCAAGCATGCCCGTCACGTCACGTCAGCCTGCTCTGGGAAAAGACGCCCATTCCGGCTTCCAGCGACTGCGCAAACGGAAGGGTTAATAGTCTGACTTGGCGTCTGAAGCCCACGAACAACGTGTATGGGGGGGGGGGGGGGGAAGGGGGCCCAGTGCTGCGTTGCATCGAAAGCTTAGCCCGTCGCTTGTGTTGCCTTTCAAGGCTTGGGGCCCGCACGACTTGTCGGCAACTTCTGGCTTCGTCAGAGGCGTGAGAGGCACACTGGCAAGGCCCAGCGGGTTTCTAGAAGGTTTCCACCACGTGGGTTTTCTGCTGTACAGCCCAAACCGCCCGAAGGAACAGCGAGCAAGTCCCGGGGCCTGAGTGTCCCCACTTGCCCCTTGCTCCGTGTCCAATCAAAAAAATTGGAATAAACGGCAACAATGCTTTTCTTGCTGGCCGTCCCCGTTTTTAAATATTCCTTTTAAAAAATGCCTGGGTCACGTTCGCGAGAGCGTTTGGAGGACAGGGCTGCCGACTGGCCAAAGTTCTTGACACAGACAACCCCGCAGTGGCCGTTGGCGGGAAAACTCAGTCTGTGAAAGTCGTCGCCATGCCTCGCACGGATGCAAAGGAACAGGCTAGGCCCTATCAATTCACAAGGCTGTTCGTTCGCCAAGGGAAAAAAAAAGTATTGGCGTTCGGAAGAGCGGTGATGGAGATTATTCCGCCTCCCTCTTCCAGACTTGTGGCTGGGAAAACTTGCAAAGACCCGGTCAGGAACCTAGGAAATTGCATCAATGCAGGCCGTTGTACGGACTACTCCGTCGTGTAATTGCAACTAATTACAAGTTCCCTGGAGAGGAATATCACGAGGCGATACAACTTGCTACTGCAGCTCTGAGGAATTCATTCCCACATGTCAGACGGAGTGATGGGACCTTGGCGCGGCAAACATTGAACAGATTGATCCGCCGCCCGGCTATGCGGGTTGAACTTGTAGTGTGCGTGTGCCATACACCGAATACACCGAGCAATGCGACCCGGGCAGAGGATGAACCCGACAATAGCTGAATGAATGACTTTGATGACATTGTACGGCGGCACCTCCGAAGACGTCTGGTCACTTTGTACAAACAACAACTTGATCTCTCCGAATGCTGCTCTCTTCGTTTAGTTATCCGGCCTTGTCAACGCCTGGTCCAGTTCACACACCCCCCCCTTCCCCTTTCTCCCAACCAGTCGCAAGTTTCATCACCAACTCAACTCCGACTCTGTGGCGGCGACCGGTCGAAACCGCCAACGGCTAGCAAGCGGCCGGCCTATTCTTGAGTAAAGTCAAGACAAAATGTACGAAGTAGTATGTGTGCCGTGTGCCTCGGGGCTTGTTCCAGAGGGCTTGCTTGTGAATGTGCCCGTCGACGGGCATGGAGAAGCATTCCCCACAGGCGCGGCCGACAAGCTTCGTTGGCCGTGACTCTCAACGCGTCCATCAACGTTCACAGCAGCCAGGGCCCGTGGCGCGGGACGAAAAGGGAGGACGCTCAATAGCGGACGGCAAAAAGAACAAGCGTGCGAAATCATGCGCGAAGGCCAATGATGACGGGGGAAAATTACGATTCGCGCCCACGCGCGTCTGGGGTGCTTATTGTGTCAATTACTCCGTACCCGGGTAAATAAACCTGATGTCGCATGAATGAACCGCCTGCTGCGCAGCGACTGGGGCCGTCCGGGCGACGACGAGCCGCAGCTTCGGCGAGGTTGGGCTGGCTTTACAGCGCTCTGGTGCCGGCGGCCAGCGCTCACAACCGCAGACATGGAGGGGCCTGTGCCCGCCGTCTCGCCGGCCGCCATGACGGACCAGTCAGTTTACTGGGTACGGAGTAAATTAGGTAGCCAAGACAATCACTGACGCCACGGGAGATCAATGGAGCAATGGCTGGGTTGCGGCACACAGGGTTGTGCGCCCCCCCCGACTGGACTCGGGCTGCCAAGGCCATGATGAAAATTTCATGAATCGGGCTCCTTTAAAATAAAAATGAATAAATGAAATAAATGAAATAAATGAAATGATACATGTGCCAAAAAAGATGGGTTCCTCTCGCTTTGTTCCAGCGCGGTTCCGCGTCAGCACAATAATGAACTTGAAAGTCAAAAGAAACTTGGTTCTGGGCTCAATTTGTGCCTACCTAGTAACTATGTTATTGCAACACGGTGCACGTGACTCGGCCGACCATCTAACCAAACCAAAACTCGATGGGCGGTGATTAAACCAACCAACCTGGCCTGGGTTCAGTCTCCATCGGCAAGGCCAGCGCGCTTGAAAACCCACGACGAATTCGTAGACATGAAATGAAGCCTTTCATGGGTTATCCGCTTCTCGTCTCCCTGGCCGGTTGCAAAACCAATGTGACAAGAACGAGCAGCATCATCTCAATCATTTTTTTTTTCTTTCGCACGCGGGGCAGCCGCCATCCGTTCGACGCAAAAAAAAAAAAAAAAGGCCAAAAGACAAAAGCCACAACGACGAAACCGCACCTTCCCAGTCATTCAAGTCTCCAGAGACAGTTGCGCCACGGCGCAGCAACAATTGCAGGCGTCGTCCTCGAGGGTGCGCCGCGGGCTTGCACATGACTGACTCTGCCTGCGTGCAAGCCGTCCGGCTCACAAGTCCGTGTGCCCGGCAAGAAGTGACATGTGAATCGTCGCAGCGACGGACTTGACTCATCAGGAATGACTTGTGACGGATTGGTTTGGTTGCTTCGAGAAGCCACGTCGAAGAAGAGGAGAGGAGAGGAGGGGGGGCCCCATGGAGGTTTTTCCCTTGCGTTCGTTGCCTTGCCTTTGTTCGATTTCCATTGTATTCACGAAAAAAAAAAACGAAAAAAAAAAAAAGCATCGTGCATCTTGTTTGTATCTTATCTTGCATGCCCCCTTTCGCTGCACGAGCCTTGCCCGTAAGTCCACTCACTCACTGCCTTTCCCGTCCGCGAGTTCTTTTCTCTCATGCGCCGCCACCGGATGACAAAAGGGACGAGAGGAAAAAGAAAAGATTCAGATAACTACGGCAGGGAGAGACATGAACAACAAGGAAACGTTGAAGGGGGGCTGCAACCACCCATGACAACCCACCCGCACAGGAACGCACCCGGGTGTTTCTCCTTTTGATGACGAAAACGTTCATCTTGCTGTCAGTCTGAGCGCATATCCTGCTTTTTTTTTTTTTTTTTTCACTGCACGCGACCAGTCGTCAGCCGGACCAGCCCATTCATCCATCGCCTCGTCAATTGAAGAAGCTCTGTTTCCCGAAATGCCGTGTGTACTGATAGGTCAACCGGGATCCCCAAGAACGCAGCCAATCTCTGGAGAGGGGGCAAAATATAGACGTGGCCTGCCAGTCCCCCTCTTCGCCTGGCGTTTCCTTCCGCTGTAGAATGGTTGACCCGCCGTCTCATCTTGTCTCGACGACCTGTGCGACCTGTCCATGACAAATAAAACCCTGCGCGAGCTCTGGGTGATGATATGATAACGTCATGTACGGATACAATTTTTTTTTTTTCGCCCAGAACCGACGTAGTACCTAGATTGCAAGTTCAGGGCGGAACCGGAAACGAAAGCCGTAAGTTAGTACGTTTATTTCGTAGACTCGACCAACATTTTCTTCGCCGCCGGCCAACGACATACAAACAATAACGGGGTTTCTTCCGGCCAGCACATGACAGCACAGCTGGGATGCCTCCCGCTCTTCGTTTCTCCCTGCTTCCAAGTGCGTATCAGTAGGGGACTTGCTCCGTACTCCGTACTCCGTACAGCAGCAGGAGACCCGGGGCGCATCAGCATTGGCGGAATTCGAGGGCATAAAAGCCCGCCTCGGCAGGGTAGCCACACCAACGGCCAAAGACAAAGCAAAGCAAAGCAACGTTCCGTACTCCGTAATTTGACCTGAAGCCAGCTAGCACGGCGTCCTGGAGCACATTCTCCGCTGGAAGCACGGCCCGAGAGGTCAGGAACCTACCCCCCCCAGAAGATCCGTCGACGAAAGAAGAAGGGCATCAATGAGATGATTTGTTACAAGGCCGTGGAACATCTGGAAGATTGCCCTGCCCAATATCGCCTTGCTGACATGGGGAAAGTCGATGTCGGGAGGTGACATGTGAGAAACCTGATACAGCCGGGGCTTCGGCCGGGAAAAGGGGGGGGGGGGGGGGGGGGGGGCGTGTTTGAAGCCCGAGCAAATCGCATTGAATATATTTAAAAACCCAATTGAATAAATATTATGTAAATCAACGGTGGCGACGCTGGGGGTTTCTGTGTTTTGCCCTTCGTCCCATGTTCGCCACATGCGTGCGTTGCATCTATTCAACGCCAACTGGAACCGAGGTACGGAGTAATTCACTATATGCCAGCTCGAATGCTCGGCTTTGCCTCTGAGTAGGCTTGTCTAGCAGGCAGAGAGAGAGAGAGAGAGAGAGAGAGAGAGAGAGAGAGAGAGAGAGTCTGCTCAGCCAGCTTTTTCGTTCTGGGCTTGGAGCCAAAAGAAAGCACGGCGTTTCTGTTTTTTTATTTTCTATTCTTTCTTTTTAAAAAATGTACGGAGTCCTTCTATTATTTCCTTCTCAACCTCACGGTTTCCACGGCACTTTGGCCAATTTCGCACAGGCGAGATTTGGCCGGCACCAAAAGGGGGGGGCACCCCGTCAACGCCAGCTTGATAGATAACATTTGCGCTGGCACTGAAATGTTATTCATCGTTCGTACGGAGTACACTGATGAACCCCCTGACGGGTGGACGGGGCCGGGAAGAGCCTCCCGGGGCCGGTGGCAGGGGCAACTGAGTCAACCGGTCCCCGTCCTGTCGTTGGCTGCCGCTCAACTCAACTTCTTTCGAGGAAAGGCTTCACCAGTTGTCGATTTCAGTTGCACGGGTTCACAGGGTTTTCCTTCCTGCCGGCACTTTACTCCGTACTCTGACAGCCTCGAGCCCGCTCGTCCACGTCAGTGCGTCTCGGATCTCTTGAGTGCCGTTGACGGGCCTGGGCGTGGAGAGATGGGACGCGACGCCAACGGGCCCGGCTTGGTGCCGGTTGTTTGCCTGTCTCTCGGACTCGTCGAATCTGTTGGAGTTGGGCATCAAGCATCAGGACAGCCCGCTTTGACTTCCATCTCAAAAGGCGGCTCCGCAGGGCAGAATCGTCAAGGACCCGGCATTGCCCGAGTCTTCTTCTCTCCCTTAACTGCTTGTTGTCTGTGGCAAGTTAATTCCCATTCCGCCCCCAGAACAAGCCGTACCACGCAGTAACCAGGTATGTGAGATGGTGCCATGGACATGATATTTTCTCCACCATGGCAAGACTGCGTCGTGATTCACATTTGTCGCCGGTGCCATCGTGACCAAGTCCGTTGTTTTGGTGACGAGGACCTTGCGACGTGAACGGACCGTGGCTGCCAACGGCGTCGTCGACGGACTCGGTCGTTCGCCCTGCAACAAACAAGGCTGATGATAACGGGGGGTGCTTCGCTCGAGCGGGTTTCGAAGACAATCGAATGGACGGCCTGACGTTTCGGCCATGCAAGGGCCGGCTCACTGCATGTTTCTGAAGCGTAGGCCCTCCCTCCTCCCTCGAGCCCATCTTTACAAGTGATGTGATGGCACGAGGACAAGCTATGTGTGACGGGTTCCCGCTCATCGTCTGCTTCGTCCCCCGATGCGAGTGTAGCAACGGCCGACTTTTGACGCGCAGAAGATGCGACTATAACATGAGCTTGCTAGACCGCCTCCGTCGACGGGTGATGTCATGCCATGGTTCCGGAAGGGAGAGAAAACCACACCACGACCTGTCGCAAACAGCCATTCATTCATTCGAGTGGCTGCCGATGACGGGCGCTGCAGAGCACCAGGCCGCGATGAGGCCGTCTCCCCGGATCTAAATTCTAGTTAGCTGCCGCGATGTTTGCCGGCGCCGCGAGCCATGGAAACGATCCTACGGCAGTCAGCTGCGAGCGAGGCCATTCGCGGCCTCGCACCGACCGGATGCGGACAGTCGGCGAGAAGCTAGCCGTCTCCCTCTCGTCAACGGCTGCAACGCTGCACGGGTAGCCAGAGACGTCGACTGCCGCGCCGTCGATGAGAGTCGGACACATGACTTTGTCGGTATTTCCAATGGTTAATGGTGTGTTTTGTTTTATTTTCTTTTATTTAATTGTATTATTATTTTATCGGGGGGGGGGTTGATCCTATTTTTTTTCATCCTGTTGTTATTTTAGTCTAGTCTAGTCAAGCGGTTTATTTCTCACTCACACATACGGAGTACCAGCTCACCAACAGCGCATCACACTTTACCCCTCACGAACCTCTGCTGCATGACGCCGGCCACCATGGTGTCATGTATCCAGCTTGGCGACAGCCGCCCGAATAGAAACAGGGCAGAGGCGTGGATAAAAATATACCGGCGAATCCAGTGCAAGCACGGCGAGCACGGCGACATCGACGCACAAAGCCCCGCGTGCACAAATAGAACATGCGGGAAATAGGCGCCTGCTGAGGGGGAGGGGCTGCTTGCTGGTGGGGGTCACATCTTGTCGTATGAAGAGAAAACGTTGTTGCCGCACGGCGCCAGCATCAGCACCAGCACCCGCCGAGACGAGGGACTTGCGTCGTTTCACGGCGTTTGTTCGCATGCGAATGCATGATGCGTGAGTGAGCGAGCGCGCGAGCGCTTGCGCGGTGGGCGGTGGGCGAGGCGTTTGCATTTGACAGCGCATCTGGCAGCGCTGCGGTTTTGTGTGTGTGAGTGTGTGCGTGAGTGTGTGCGTGAGTGTGTGCCTGCCAGCGCGCACACGTGAACGACGCTTGTTACTTGAATGGAAGGCGCGACGATTCATTCAAACCTGCCCAGCCGCCATGGAGCGAATACCCAATTGCCCATCTTAGGTACCTAATGTCATAGCAGATCCTCCGTACTGCCATGCCATTGGGCCTCTCGCAGCACGGTTACTCCGGAGCCAACATGACATGTTGGTTCGACCAGCAGAACGTGATGGAAGTACTTGACTTCGAGGCTTCAATCTCTACTCTACCTTAGTACCCTAACTACGTACTAGCCCACGGTACCAGTAGGAAGGTTACCTAGACTGTTTAGTTACTACCTACCTAGGTACCTAGTAGTAGACAGGATGCAATCGCCCATCACTCACTCCTTCTTGTTCACCTCTCGCAGCCTCTTATACTTCCTCGGGTCCTTGCGGCTCATGGTCCTCTGATCTCTTGTGCCCTTGCCGCCTTCCCAGAATCCTCTGCCCTTCTTTCCAATGACACTGCGTCCGCAGAAACCACACGCCTCCACCGTGTAGTTCTGCTCCCGGCTGCACCAACCGCATATCATGCGGTTCGCCCACTCGTTGACGTGATCCTCCGCACCATCGTGGCACTTATCACACGCGTGGACGCGATTGCAGCACGAGAAGCGGAACCAGCGGAATGACTTGCGGTAATGAATGCAGGCACCTCTGTCCGGGAGCGGCTCGCCCGCATGGAGGCCTAGCTTCTCAGTCTTGCGGCGAGGGCCAACCACCGGTGGTGCTAGCGACCCGGGCGATAGGAAGAGGAACTTGGTTTCGGGCAGCTTAAATGTGAACTTGCCGTGGCATTCGCGGCAGACGTTCGTCATGCTTTCACCCCTGACCGAGACGAGTCCCTGGCTGGCGGTCGAACAGCGTGCGCAAGTCGGGACAAAGGTGCTCGGCAGCATGTCTGCTACCTTGCACCCGGACAAGTCGATGAAGCCTGCACGAGACGAGTTCTCGTGAATGAGCGTTGGGTTGAATTTGCCTGTGAGCTGCATCGCGCACTTCTTACAGCTCGTCATCTTTTCACTGCCCGCTTTCAAACCAGTGATATCGTTGACTGTTTTGCAACGCTCGCATTTCACGCTTATGCTGAGAATCGAGACCTGAAGTACTTCAATGCCTCGTAGCTCAATAGACGGGAACGAAATCATGGTCCCTCGCTCTTGAACTTCTGTAACTTGTGGTGCCGGCTCCGGTAATGCATCAGCCTTTCGTATCATGACGCCGCCTTCTTCATCCGATGCGCCGGAAGAAAATTCGTCCGAGTCATCGTCTTCCTGCGCAAAATCCCATTCAGGCGGTCGCGGTATGACTTGAACATGTGGTTTTTCTTCTGCGGCCAGTCCGACTGGACCTGCGACGTGTCTGTCCATTGTGGTAACTTTCTCTACATCCTTCTGCTTCTGAGCCGCTGCCTTTTGCGCCATCATTTGGGCTTGTTTGGCCAGAACATGTATATTCTGAACAAGATAATTCATGTGGCTCATAAGTGACATGGCCTTTTGCTCTGCTGCCTTGACCGCAAATAGTGCTTCAACTGGTTCCGCATCAACACCGTCTACCTCGTTGAGTTGGATTTTCAAATCCTGTAGCGGGTACAACAGCGGAACAATTAGGTGAAGACTGTTGACAGAGTGAAGACCAGGAGGCAGGTCATCTCTTCGCTTCGGCTCGATGGGTAAAGTGAAAACAATGCCATCGGCAGAGCGTCGAAACCTAGCAAGTCTCCCCATGCGCGCCTCGAGTTGGCGAACTTCTTGGGCTCTCCTTGCCTTGGCCTCCACGATTTGTTCCTTTGAGTAGGACTCCTCCGGGACGTAGCGGCTTGCGGCTGGCCTGGTACAACTAACCAGCTCACTTGATGCGGAATCTGGTTCCGACTTCTCAGCAGAGGCAACACCATCAAGATGCCTTGTATCTTTGAAGGCAACCAACTTGACCGTTTCCCTCTTTTCCTCGGAAAGAAACCTTTCCAAGTTTTTGTCCAGAGCATTCACAATGGAAAGAATGGTGGCTCCCTTCCTTTCCATGGCCAACTTGTCCCATCCTCGTTCAACATTAATACCAAAGCCCCGAGGGATATTGCTGTTTCTGACACGCAGCTCCGGTCTTCCACCCGGGTAGTTGGCAGGGACTCGCACATCACACTCGAGGTAGGCCAGCTCAAAGGGGAAGTCGGGATCTGAAGGTTTCAATTTAAACACCAAAGATGTACTTCCATCATCAGCAGTAGACTCCTTCGGGGAGAATCGTCGGCGCAGCTGCCCGATCTGATAGCCGCGGGGATCCTCTGCCTGAGAGGACGGGACTGGTTTGGGCACGATTTTAGAAGAGGATGCTTCTCCCACAGCCTGTTTCCGGATCTGAGGTGAGTCCCCAGTTCGAGTCTTGAGGGTGATCATGACCTGTTGCTTGGGAGGTGATGATGTCAATGTCGAACGGAATGGCGGAAGAATTGGAAGGGACGTTGTTTGTTTTTTTGTTCTCTTTTTGGATTTTCGTTTCCCGAAACACAATGGAGCAAGACCAACGCCCGTGAGAAGCAAATATTGAATGCAAGAGATGGAGAACGATGGGGAAGAGACGCTTCTGTTCCGATAGGAAGCAAGGGCGGCTTTTATGCCAGATTCACGATGAGGCTCGACGTCTTGGACTGTGGCGTCGCAAGCGGAGGTGGGACGTCTGGAGGCTCCTTCCGTTTTCCAGTTCGAGTATTAGCGCCGTTGCTGTGCCTTGACCTGATTCGTCCTCGTCTTCAAGTTATGGCTCATAGTGACCTGATGAGTCACAGTCGATACAGTCACCGTACGCATGGGCATGGGATTCTTCCACAGAAGCCGATGTTGAGTCAAATCGCAAGTCGTTGCATTCCTCAGCCACATTGATTGACTAATTTGTCAAATGTGTCAAGGAGTGAGCGCGTTGTTTGAGCTGCAGTTAACTACTCGTTAGACATCCTTGGTTTTCCACTACATCCCAAAAGATGGACTCCTAATTCTGCCCCATGCCAAAAAAAAAAATTGAGAAAAATAAATGAAAAAAGAGCAATAATATCATCAAGTATAAAAGGTTTTGCTAACAAATGAGACTTCCAGGCTCGTAAAATATCTAGGTGTCGTCCATGCCAAAGTCAACAGGAACTGAACTCCCCACAGACCTCCCTCAACATCAAGTCTCCCCCATCAACCGCCTTCCTCTGGACTGGTTGAGCATTGTCTTTGATCAAGTACATTCGCATCAACGGCAAGAACAAAGTCATCAAAAAAGCGTATGCTTCGGGTCTGGACTCATCTCTAGACTTGTCGCAGCAGCAAGTACTTCTGCGAACCAGACCCCACGCGCTAGAAACACGTATGCATGTCGTGGTATCCTTTCTGGTAACCCTTGGAGTTCGTCCGCCGACCCAGCTCACATCGCTCATCACGAGTCATACTGCTGAGTTGAGGTGATTCACTTAGCATGTCGTTACGTATGTCGTGTTACAACTGCGAGAACAGACCTCGATCCTGCCATTGACATTCTTTGAGGTACTTCATGTGGCTTCTGCAGATTCTGGAAAAGCCGTTTAGATAGTTTCCATCACTGTGGATGAGATAGATGCAAAACCCTTGAAATAAAGCGTCAGCCCAGTCTACCTTGCTTGCGTATTTCGAGGCCATCCTCGAGTCCATCTCTGACTTCCTCTCTACATATTATCAGCCAAGCTCGCCCTGTTGCATTTCTAACATGTCTTCGAAAAACAAATAGCAATCACCGAAAGCAGAGGAATCGAACCGTCAACTTCGAAGTATACAGTCATGTGAAATTCATAATAACTATCTTCCTCGCCACACATAGGCATTTGTTCGGAGTGGCCAACTCATTCATGTCTGTCGCCGGAAAGAGGAGCACGAACAGAGATGCGTCTAATCGTAGCAGGACGTCGGGGCATGGCTTTGTGCGATATAAGAATTCAGCGAGTATCAAGAGGATTCCATAGTGATTCTGTCAGTCAACAAATAGAATCGTCCGCGTGAATCAAGAGGACGTATTAGTGACCTATGCCTTGGTGTAGGCAGACAGAATAAGCCTTCCGCCATCCCATGGCTTTTTCGGTGTAACGAAAATATGAATTAAATCGCTACCCAGATATGTTGAAAGTTCACGAGTCATGCATTTTAACATGTCTTTGAATCAATCACGGCAGTGATTCGTTCTTTCTGCAAAACCACAAACTCATGACTTCATCCTTGGGTTACGTCACCAACTATTGAAAATATGTCGTGCAAGTGAAGCAATCTGCCACACAAGTCGCAAGAAGTATCTTGCCCAGAGAGAGAAGTGTATTTCAATGTTGTTTTTCACAATATTTAATTTCAAGGTGATGCCCTTGACATGGCTCTGATGTGCCGATATGGCCTTGAGCTTCTCAAAGGTATAGCCAGACTCACTAGTGGAACATTCACATCCACTAGGCTCACCCTCGTGCTGTCTTGCATCGGGACGGCAAGCGGCAGACGGCATGAACGTCGCATACACCGACCAAGGCTAGGGAAAGTGAAAATATACACGCGAATCAAACCAGGCCCGTTTGCACAGCAGACGTCCCAAGTCCGCTCAACGTCTTGTGATAGTGATTGCCAAAAGCGGGCAGTTCAAGAAAGCCGATGTGTCACATAGCATCGTGTGAATCTTATTCTGTGCCAGATGTTAGATTAGTCCCCATCAACCCGTGTCTCGGATACCATCCCCTCCGTGTTCGTCATGGGTGGCCGTCTGTCCCCATAGCGGGGTTTAACATCAATATGGATGGAAAGTGAAGACACTTTTTGAATGAAGCTTCGATCTGGTGCGTTGTTCCAAGCTAGGCTGTTGATACCCAATGGAACGGGAAACCTGTTGGTAAATTGCCGCGTAGGGCATACCGCAGCCCCTGGAAAGAAGACGTCATTTCCGCTATTGTCTATGAGACATCAAGAATAAGCAAGTTGGGCAACTAGATGTGGCACTAATAACAACTAACGCAGGCTCATACTTCCGGTCGCCGGCGTGGGTTGCAATGGGGCGAAGGCAACAAGACAAGAGGGGTGTGAGCTGAGAGCCAGGGACCATGGCTAACAACACTTCCATAAGGGTATCTTGACGGAGAGATGCTGGATTTACGGATTCTAAAACGGTCGACACGATCGCTTAAGAAGCTGCGGGTGTGCGGTGGGTGTGTAGGAGTGCACAACGGCCGCCACGTCTACGCCTCCAACAATAGGCAGGTCTATGAGAGACACATTGGCCTTGGATCATGTCGAGACGTCGCGCCAGGTGTCCATCAAGACACTGGGTTGGCCAGTATCTATCCGCCTCTCATTAGGGCGCGCACATTGATGACCGTCGTGACAACTTCATCGTGACCACGGATTGCTGAGTTGTCCATGGCAGGTGAACAGTGACGACTGGCATGGGCAATTCCAGGACCGCCAGAGGCATCACATAGTCTGAGCCCGTGAGAGCATGCGTCTTGACCGCAAGATGTTTTGGCCCAGGGCGAGCCAGCCGATCCGGATGCAACTGACGGGACGGCCTCGTTTCAGGCAGGACGTTGCGCAAGCTGAATGTACGGAGTACTCTTGGTAATATAGACAAGCGAGGTGGAACATGCAGGATCCACAAAGCTGGTCTTGTACGGAGTAACTTATGTTTATGTGCTTGCGACCGCAGCAGGCCAGGGTGGGGGCGGCCGGCTGGCTTGACTGGGTCGTCCATGTCGAAAGGTTCGAGGAGCTTGATGCGGCCACGAGGGTACGGCGGGGGTGCATCTGGCTGCATCGTGTGCGATATGCTGCATTTGCCACGGACGGGAATGACGGGTGGACCAACAAGGGGTGGATTGCCAGCTCAGCAATGTGTAGGCAGATGACCCAGATGGCCAAGGATGAGATGCAGCGTGGAAGACGTGTGAATGCGTGCGAATGCGTGCCAGGTAAGGAGGAGAGGAGCGGGGAGGAGAACCATCTCACTTAAGCGTGCATCAGGCGCAGAGGCAGGCACGACCTGGCAGGAGGCAGAGGGCGGTGAGGTCGCCGCCGCTTCGGGCCAAGATGCAACCAAGCGACGGCGAGAGACTGGTTAGTTAGCTGACTGGGCCATGGTAGATGAAAATAAAAATGGAAATACTTTGCATTGTGCATTTTTAATCAATTGAAATAGATTTAAATGAAAAAAATAGGAAAAAAACATGTGCTGTTGTTATATGCTTTGGTTATAATTTAAGCGTCACGGTTGCGGCCCGAGAAGCACACACACACACACACACACACACACACATTAAACTTGTATACATACATGTATACATACACGTACCCATTGTACGCTCTACTTTAGTTATCATGCGCAAGGAAAGTGCGAGAAAGTGTATGAGACTCCGTACCCCGAGTCCTTCCGTGACAATCGTCCGTACTTCGGTACTTACTAGGTAGGTACATACCTATCTAGCCGGTGTACCAACATCCAGAGACTACGTACCTGGTACGTCATATCAAACATTTTGCCGTCCTCCTCGTTCTCCTCGGCCTTCGTCTCCCGTCCTTCTCCTCCTCTTCTTCGGGTCACCGCTGCTTCGCCCACCAGCTTCAACACGAGATCAACAACCAGCAACACATGCGAAATGCAGCTTCTCAAAACATCACAGCGCATACTTCACCAAAGCCCAAGTGGCACCCCCTCGGAACTTGGAAGAGACGGTGAGGCACGCACAACGTCCGCCACTCTCCGCCACAATGCAAAGCTGCCATCTGCTGACGAAGCACCACCGACACATGCTGCAGCATCTCATGTAAGCCACAGCGGAGGATGAAATTACCACAGACGGAGGCATGTGTCCCTGGGCGCCTGAATGCCTGCATCTGGGCGGAGCGGCGTGTATGCAAAGAATGCAACCTCGCAGACTCCGGAGGCGTCAAGTCCCGAACGGTGACTCGAGCTGAACGACCACTTGAGCTTGGATTCTCGAACGAGCTTCTGCCGAATATCTCCACCTCGACTCCCGACTCGACTTCCACCTCTTCCTAGAATCCTCACTCCTCCCGCGCCGCCTCTTCTTCTCCGGTGGTGTGCTTGGCCCATGTTGCAGAGAGCGCAAGTGGTATACGGGGTAGGTATCAACCTCACATAAGCAATTCAGTCTGGTTGTGCCTGAAGATCGACGGTGCGAGGCGGCCACGGTTTCTATATCCTGCTGCACCGCCTCAGCTGGCTGCCTAATGTAATTGCAGGTCCGATGGATGGTTGTTGCAACGCTCATCCTTGACACGACACAACGCTTACATATAGGCTCGTCCATTGACAAATGAGAAGATTTCATGTCCACGAGGTCCAGATGATACTACTCACTGCTACTAATCATACAGCGGCACTGATTTAATTCGACCTTGTAATTCTTCGTTTTCTTTTATTCTTGCCGAATCAGCACGCGACCCTGCATCATAGCCGGACGTGTGAGTGCAACCCCAATATCGGCGTCGAGTCACAGTCTTTCTCAGCGTCTCGACTCATGCATTTTCCGACCATGTTGGACGCTCTGCTGTGGCGCCATCTAAAATTTGAGACGAGGCACATGACCACCAGTGACACATAGGACATGGCGTCCATCATCCAGTATCTCATGATGAAGTGCGTTCTGATGTCTCATCCTGACATTGGCCGAAAAGTCCCCATGTCGGCTTACAGTCATGTTTGTCTAGCTGATAAACGACCGTAGAAACAAACCTGTGGCCAATCGTTGCGACTGATATGAATAATAGTTATGAGTGTTTAGACTTCGCCATGGGGGCATTCTCCTGGGACAACACAATGCTACCCTATCGTCATTGACATTCATCCAAATTTCAGCCCTATCAGCCGCGGTGGCTTGACACGATACTACGGCTGCCCATTCCGTTGCAGATTCAAGAGCTTACTCTTGGCGGTCGAACTTTGTCCCGCGCATCACGCCACGCCCCAAGATACTACCATCAACACGGACAGAATTTGGGGGCTTTCATACACGGTTATATGATAGAGTCGACAAAAGCGTAACTAGATTGCGAATGGCAATAGATGCTGTTTGGACGGACAATAGACACGACCCTACTTTTTACTCCTGTGGTGCAGTATCTCACGATACCGGACATAGGAGCCAGAACGACCTCCTCTTTCTGAAGCAACATTCACTTGTTGGCATGAAGCCGATGTTTGATTTCTGGTTCATTCACTTTTCGTAGAGGTCGTACAATTACCCAGCTATACTACTACACCATAATACACTCACAACACATCTCGACTGGACAAGTCCTAGTCTCCATCGACCAACTGCGAACCAAGCATGTCCGCTCTATAATGCAAACAAGGTGCTTTCTTCCCTAGAGAACAATCCGTCGCTAAACCAAAAAAATCTACCCTTCCAAACCACACGTCACTGTGTCACTACTTGCTTCGAGTAACCAATGACATCGCTCCATCACTTTCGTCCACGCGTCTCTTATAAGAGCCACATAATCAGCCTCGTGTCTGCGACAAAATGTAAAGTGAAAACATAAGAAGATGGAAATCTACTGCCCAACCAGGGCGCCGAGATTTGCAAGCTTCCGTCCGGTGCTGGTGGTGATAAAGTTGGTGCGGATATTGAGAGGCCTCGCTGATTGGCTCACCTGCATCCATCGGATTGTAAACGAGACCCACAATGTCCCAAAGAGGCAAATGAGCTCAACCGGGTTTCTATATCGTTCTGCGCCATGAGCGTAATGTCGTCGTCTTGCTGGACGGACTTGGAAACCGAGTTGACACAAGTTGCGCTGTCCACTGTGCTCTGTGACTCGAAGCTGTTGGCGTATCATAATCTCCTTGAATCTCTACCCGAAACATTGTTACAGGTATCTAATGGGAGAGGAGGTATCAAAGCTGGTCAATGGGATGTGTCTTCGTCCTTGCGCAGTCTAACTATATTTTCTGCATCATCCCGATACGGAAATCTCATTTTACTTCTATCTGTACCTACTGCTTTGGTATTGCAGTAACTTGGGCACTCACAATGGCCAAAGACAAAGATGTGTGGATGTACAACCCATCCGTTGCCCTTGCCATAATCGGCACAGTCGTAGCTATACGGCCCCATTTTCATAGCCATCACCTACTTGACGTTCTTCCGGTACAAAGCATGGTACGTTACTTCACTGTTGTGGTTGTCGGTGCGGCTGTTGAAGTGGCTGGCTATGTTCTGAGAGCCTATTCTGCCAAAAACCGAACCATACTGGTGGTACATCTGCGTCGCAACACCACTTATCAACCTCGGATGCCATCCTAACAGGGCTGCCTTCACAGGTCTCGTTCGTTTTGACTTTAAATTTCACTGTCCTGGCACCCATTTTTATCGCCGCCGGAAATTACATCCTCATCAGCCGTCTGATCCGCGCCGTTCTGCCCCCGTCGCATCATCGCATTCTTGGCGTTCCTGGGAAACGACTTACACCGATCTTTGTCATCTGCGATATCGTATCGTTCATATTCCAGGGGCAATGGTTCTGCGATCGCCAGCTCAGAGTATTGGCAGGGAGAGAAGGAGAAGATTGGTCGATATGTCCTCATTGGAGGACTTGTCTTCCAGCTCGTCGCCTTTGGGCTGTTCCTGTGCGTGTCCCGGCGATTCTATGTTTCGGCCAACAGCATGGCAGGGCCGGACGCACCTCGGGGTTGGCAGCGGGTTGTTCTCTCCGTCTTTGTCCCCGGTGTCTTGATCATGGTAAGGGCACAAGTTCCCCTGTGACGATTCTGACTGGACCTCTGACAAAGATTAGGTTCGGTGTATTTATCGCGTGTGCGAGTTTGCTGAGGGCACGAATGGCTACGCATTCCGAACTGAGTGGCTGTTCTGGGTACTTGAGACCCTACCCATGACTGATGCCATTGGCATCTTCATCATATACCACCCAAGCCGCTTCCTTGGCGAAAACGGAGCGGCGCAGCCCAAGGAGGCGCGGTCTGACGAACCCGTGCGACTTGGTGGCAAGCCAAGGTGGTTTCGGACGAGACGCTCAAACGGCAGCCCTGCTTAAGCTACGGGGTTAACAAGTGAAGAAACTGGGCATCACAGACCTACTGCCTCTAGCATATTACAGAAGCTGCTATCTGCCCTGAACGTAGTCTTCAGATACTGGAAAAAGCCAAGGGGTCATTCCAGATATGACCGATAAATCTCTGGCAATGAATCGTATATGCTCTGCATCCACACAATGGTCATGACGTTGCGTGCGTCGTACCGATGGCGAGACTCATTAAGAGAAACCGGGAGACTATCTTCCAAAACGCAGATCGTGCGGTTCAAATGTTGTTGGTGGCCGATGTGACTATTCGGCGCATCATGGCAATATGCTCCGTTAACCACACGCTGGCACAACGGGCCAACCTGGTCAAGACTTGTACAGAAGCCGCCGCCAATGGAATATTCGGATAGAGGGAGATATTCTTCGTCTGCTGCAGCCACGGACGATGCTTTTGCGACATAAAAGTCTTATTCAAATGTTGTAAAGGTCGAATGCTCGAGATCAGATACCACGTAGGTCCCGACAGGAAAACCTGCAATTGTATTCTATCAACACATGTTGTGTTCGGAATATAAGCCATTCTCAGCAAGCTTGTTTCCTTTACAAAGAAGGGGAGACGCACGGCCACGAGTCATCGTGAGGAAGTCTGTAAGACCATCTGGCATGTGTGTTGCTTGAAACGTCAGAGTGAGGATGGCTGCGCACGCGGCCTCGGAATCAGGAGGGAAAAGCTTGGGTTTGGACAGGAAGTTATTTAGCCTTTCGATAGCCGTCACTCTATGCTGCAAGGCTGAGCGGTTGAAGCCGCCCGGGGATAGCAGACTGAGATGTGAAGCGCCCGATCCGAGCATGGAGTGAACGAGGAAGTCATACTAGCCGCGACAGCAAATGAATATTTCCATGCGCCAACTCATCATGAGCCCTAGCCGCCGACGTGTTCCGCAAATGGGCATGGTCTCGTCACATCTCACTTTTCGTCGTTTGCAGTTTGGACACCCTGCACGGTACACAGCCGATAATCAAACGCTAGAAAATCATATCCATGTTCAGCCCTCGGAGCAAGCCAATATTCAGATGCGACCAGCACAACCTGGCCGCGTACCTGACAGTGCCGCAATAACTGGCAGGAACCTGTCAGTCTAGATAGCTTAGGTCGCAGTATTGACATCAGATGGCGGTTGAATGGAAGCGTCAATCACGACACGAAACCGGTTACCTCTGCAAGCTTTGATGTGGCCGACTCGGTGTCGAGTCAAAGCAACGTCTATTGTACCATCAGTTTTGTACCTTTGCCCTTTTTTGATATATTCCCCTTCTCCACATGATTTCTCTAATACTCGTCGTCGCCCGAGCCTGAAACAATGACATTGTTCACCTTCAAAACCATGCGACACAATTGCGTGGCAAGCTGAAGCTGCTGCTTCTTTCCAATCAAAGGATCGATGACAAAAGCATCCTTCATATCGTTGTTACCGCGCCCCATGCAGTCAACACCAAGTTTGCCTCGGCCATCTGGTCCAGCCTTGACCTGTTGACTCTTCACTTCGGCAAGGGTAGAGATGGGATTGAGTCCACTATTTTCGGCCAGCGTCATGGGGACGGTGTCCAAAGCTTCAGAAAACGCACGCATGGCGTACTGCTCCAAACCCGGGGTCTTGACGGCGGCATCCTCGACAGCCAGGGAACAGGCAATTTCGGCAGCACCACCACCGTAGACTACACGATTATCACGCACCAAGTTTCGTACCACGCACAGAGCATCATGCAGTGATCGCTTAGCCTCATCAATGATCTAGACAACGTGTCAGCACCTCATCATTTATTCGGAAAGGGAGTGGGAGGCAGACGTACCATCTTGTTGCTGCCACGGCAGAATACCGTCACGGCTCGCGTGTTGGCGCACTCCTCAATGACCAGCATCTTCTCTCTGGTTGTGCCGAAAGTCATCTCTCTGACAACGCCTGCTAAACCTAGCTTCTCGGCCGTAAGATCTTCGAACCGCGGTACTATTCTGCCATTGGTGGCAATGGCGATCAGCTCGATCTCGGGACCACCAACCCATCGAACCGCAGGAAGACCGTTCTGAAGAAGTAAATGATTGGCTTCATCGTCGAAACCCCACTGACAAATAGCCAGGTTGGCACCGGTATCCTTGACCTGCTGAATCATCTCGATGAACTTCTCCCTCTCATAGCTTTGCAGCTTTTTGAACTCTTCGACGCTGGTGATCTCGAGCTTGTGCTTGGTCTTGGGCTTGGGTGGTTCAAAGGCACATGTTAATATGGCAATCTTGGCGTCCCGCACTTCAGAAGGCATCTGTGGGTGCGAAAAGTCCTTGTCGACAATAACACCTTTGACGAGTAGCGTGTCTTCGAGCGAGCCTCCAACTTTGCCATCGACCTTGATCAGTTCGAAGTCTACATCCTTTCGATCCAGATCTGCCACTGATAGGACGGCATCTACCGCAATGTTGGCAAACTGGTCATGCGCCTTGGAGACGATCTTGCTGCCTAAGCTCGTCCGTGCAACCTTGACCAGGTTGGCAGTTTCTGTCTTTGAAAAATCTATCGTGTCTGAGATTCTGTCCAGCTCGGCAACAGCGATGTCGCAAGCTTGGTCGTAGCCATCGGCAATTCGGATGGGGTGGATGCCCTTATCAATAAGGTCGGCAGCTTGCTCAAGAAGAGCACCGGCCAGGACAACGACACCGGTGGTACCGTCACCTATCTCATCATCTTGAGATTTGGATAGCTCCACTAGAAGCTTGGCGATGTGATTGCTGATTTCCATCTGCTGCAGGATGGTGGCGCCATCGTTCGTTACTGTGATGTCACCGTCTGGGGAGATCAGAATCTTGTCGAGACCTCGAGGGCCAAGGGAGGACTTGACGAGATTGGCAACGGTTCTAGCAGCGAGGATATGGGACTTGACGGCCTCGTTGCCGAATTGGCGCTTCTTCTTCCCCTGGCTACATGGTTGTCAGAGGCTGTTCGCATCGCAGACCGGTGTTTGAAGTTTGAGCAGTGAGGAGCTTACTCTCTGACAACAATAAAGGGCCGACCTTGCTCATCCTTCAAAAATGTTGCTGTTCATTGCAGAAATACTGCGTTAGCGCCAAAGCCTACATTGCGAGGGTTCGTCGTTGTGCAATCACCGTTGTTAGGGTCCAGATCTAGAGTTTTGAGGTTAGCTTGGAGAATCACTCATCAACAAACGCCCGACGCCCCCTTTGAATCACCACAGCCGGCCGTACGTACTCAGAGACATGATGGCGGGGGAGCTGACTGTAAGAGCTCTACCAAACAGTGTCCAGAAAGATGACTTGCCGACAAGAAAACAAAAGGCCCCGATACTGATGATGGCCTGCAGCTAGGAGCTTGTCGTCTTGGCCAAAATTTTAGAGTATTGGTGCTGCGTTGGTCATGTCGCAGTGCGGGACATCGGGAAAAGAAATCTCCGCCATCCGTTTGGGTTTTACGCGGACTCCTCTGCCCCTCCATCTTGGCTGACCTCACAGCGACTCGGCTGGGCGCGCTCCCGAGGTTCCAGATGCCAGTCAAAATAGGGACGTCTTCACTGCATGTCCCCGACAAAACTTCAACTTAGCGTCGTGTCGGAACCCAACTCTGTGGCGGTCTTTTGCTAGAATTCTTTATCCTTTTCTGCCTTTTTTTTTTATGGTGGCCACATCGTTGATGCTCCTTTGCGCCTCTTCCTTTGTGCCACTTTGCTTTGCAAGAGAGTGTGCCCATCCTGTATCTCCGACCAGAGCATCGGAGACAATACGCTGACCAACTCAGAATACCATACTTATCTCGTGGATTGCGTACATCCATTCGACCCAAAAAAGACCCCAAAATCTCACATCCTCTTCCGAACACTAACCTTCATACACTTTTGCCTTGATCAACCATGGCTGCTACCGATTTTTACGACGAGGACGACCTATATGATGGGGACGAATACGAGGATGAGCAGGATGGGGAACTGAGCCTCGACGATAAGAAAGCTATGGAGAAGGGCACTGCGGATGTCAAAAAAGCCCTTGGTGCAAATTCCAACAAAGTAACTGTCAAGCAAATTCAAGAGGCACTATGGCACTACTACTACGATGTAGAGAAGTCTGTCACCTACTTAAGCAAGACCTTCGTCGCACCGCCGCCTCCTAAACCAACTCCGAAAAAGGCACCAGAGAGTAAGTTGCATGAATTCTCGTTTTCATCATCACTCGGCCTGTTTGTAAGATCCACTGGAGCGGTGAACATTCTACCTTGGTCGGACTCGCCTCAAATACCCCAAGAACCACCACCGCCGTCTTGCATGGCATTCACCTGCAGGTTGGATTCAACTGTTCCTCAGCCCGACTTCCACGATATGCCCTGGTTGAATACTCCCATTAGCCGCCAAGCTACACTGATAGCACCACCCTCTGGGCCACGAGGTGGATTACTTGGCGGAGCTGAAGAGCCTCCGAAAATGTCGAAGCTACAAGCACTTGCGGCTGCCAGAAAGAAGAAGAACGACCAAAAGAATGATCAAGCAAAGGCTTCGCAAGCGGAAATTGGCATGAAGAGGCTATCAATCACAGATGAATCTCGAAAAGAAACCAGCAGTGGAGATTCAAGTCCCGCAAAGAGACTGCGAGGCCTTGACTTGCAGGCTTCATCGCGAACAACATTGGATAGAGGCGACTCATCAATCGATCTTTCTCAAAGTGCGCTATTCGAAGCCACTGCCGCCGAAGGAATAGCCTCACAGCATGAGCCGATGGACCCAGGACGATATTCTTCCATTCAAAGAGAAGAAGACGGGGATGCAGAGCCTGCTCTCGCACCTACACCATCCGCCTTCGCCAAGACCTTATGCGATTCTGCTCCAGATGGTCGTCAACCAAACAGGCCTGATTTTTATGCAATGCCACATGCTGCCTCATCAATCTTCCTTGCTACAGCATTCTCTGAGCCTAGCCCGGATGACATTGTTCTGGCTGCACAGGCGAAAGGTTCGAATTTTGCAAGTGCGAAATAACAAGCTAATTCTAATGTTTCTTCAGCCGGAAGGAAGATCAAAAGTCCTGCCAAGGCAACATCGACAATAGGCAAAAAGGATAAGAAAACCGTTGCTGCATCTTTAGGTGCAGATGCAGGTAATGGTATCTCGAATCTGAAAATTAGCGAAGTGCCACCACCAAAGAACAAAGGCCTTGATGTGGCTAAAGAATACGAGAAAAGCAATGTTAAAAAGAGCATCAGTTTTGTCGTTGTCGGTAAGTTACAGACGGAGACCACTCAAATGACGGTCTGAATAATGCTTACTCGTACCCAGGCCACGTTGATGCCGGTAAGAGTACGCTTATGGGTCGTCTTCTACTTGAACTGAAATACGTTCAAGAGCGCACTGTGGAAAAATATCGTCGACAAGCAGAGAAGACAGGGAAACAGTCCTTCGCTCTAGCTTGGGTCATGGACCAGAGAACAGAAGAAAGAGAACGTGGCGTCACTATCGACATTGCCACCAATCACTTCGAGACCTCTGATACCAAATTTACCATCTTGGACGCCCCCGGTCATAGGGACTTCGTTCCAAACATGATTGCGGGTGCTAGTCAGGCAGATTTTGCCATTCTAGTCATCGACGCAAATACTGGAGCTTACGAGAAAGGCCTCAAAGGACAAACGAGAGAACATGTATTGTTGCTGCGCAGTCTTGGTGTCCAGCGCCTAGTTGTTGCCGTTAACAAACTTGACATGGTTGGATGGTCCCGAGATCGATTCGACGAGATTTCCCAACAAGTCATGGGTTTCCTCACTGGGCTGGGTTTCCCGAACAAGCTGGTAAGCTTTATTCCAATTTCCGGCCTAAATGGAGACAACATCGCCAGTAGGTCCGAGGATGCATCAGCAACTTGGTACCAGGGGCCAACCCTTATAGAGTGTTTGGAGGACTCAGAGCCTTCGTCGGCCCGTGCTATTACAGAACCGTTCCGCATGTCGATCTCGGAAGTTTTTCGGTCCCAGCAGCAAGGCACGACAACCCTTGCTGGCCGCATTGACGCAGGAAACGCTCAAATCGGGGACGCCGTTATTGTGCAGCCTAGCGGAGAGGCTGCGTATATCAAATCCATGATGGTCGACACGGAATCTCAGGAATGGGCAGTTTCTGGTCAGAGTATCACAATTGCCTTGACTGATATTGATCCCATTCACATTCGTGTTGGAGATATTGTATGCAGTACGGTGGAGCCAATCAGTATTGGAGACACGTTCACTATGAAAGCCATGGCGTTCGAGCATTTAATGCCAATGCCAGTGGATCTTCACCGGGGACGCTTACATGTGGCAGGACAAATTCAATCGATACCCGCAAGCCTCGACAAGGCTACTGGTGAGGTCATTAAGAAAAAGCCCAAGGTGGTTCAGCCCGGGGGTGTGGCCCGCGTATCGATTAAATTAGGTTCTAAAGTTCCGTTGGAAAGGGGCCAGCGAGTTGTCCTTCGCAGCGGAGGAGAAACTATAGCTGCCGGCTTATTGGAATGAGTATATTACGTACACAAGTAGACAAGTGGCAGATACCTTGGTAGTCACTAGTTGACCTGGTAGACTTGTCAAGGGGCGAAGAATAAAGTATAAAGAAAGCTACTGGGGTACATATGCTTCGTTGCAAACTAAAAGCTGCCGCAAGTCACTTCGCATTCGAGTGGTTCACACTTGTGTCTGTCCATCTTTCATCTTGGTCCATCGGCTGAGCCAGAGCGACAATATTGGCACATCAGTTCATAGTGTCCTGCATCCTTTTGGCAGCGATTCCTTGGAATGTTCTCGAAGTATCCACTTGAGGCCACTTGTCCACACAACAAGCATGGAAGTTGCCATTTCATGAACGATCGTTCGTCGACGTGTCACTAGTAAAAATCTGGCTGGCTGTGTTCTTTGTGCCGGCTCGAGCTATATTTAAGCACCAGACGAAGAAAAGACGTGCCATTTTGGATGCTGGTAGAGTCACTGTGCACGCACAGTAGGAAGACGCATATGGATGCATGTGATCAAGTCATTTGCGACGTTGCTTTGGGTGGTGAGAAGCTAAGTCGAACAAGTCAGATGGATGCTTTGACTTTGACACTTCATCTAGGTTCATCCCAACAAGGGGGCAACCAATATCTTGGCTTTTTTGTGAGCGGGACAGACGGTTTGCAATGGTGGCGGCGGCACCAGAGGTCAGCATTGAACCCCCGTGTGACTCGCCCCAGTGGGCAGAGCCGCCAATGACAGGCTAGGATGGGACGGACTATGTGCGCAGTGACTTCCCTTGCACTGTCTTTGGGAGGATGCTGATAGCTGAGCGACAAGTGGCGACAACATTGACATAAGTTGGGCAGGGGACGGGGCTCTGAAATTGTACACTGCAGGTGGACTAACTTATTAGTTAGTGGACATGAACACATATGCGCACTGGCACCTGGCAAACGTACAGTGCGAAACCCCTGTGCGCCCCCTGTTCTCGGACCCCTGCCATGTGGGGCGCTCTCTGGGGAGTCAGGCCCGCCAGGAACCTTACGTGAAATCTGGCCTTTTTTCACTCTTTTGGACACCTCGACATTTTCTCTGGAACAAGCGCTAATTCATAACTAAGCCGTCGCGCGCTGTACTTCTTCTTCTTCTTTTAATCCTCGTCGACATTTTCTTCCTCAACTCTACCTTTCTCCAATTGATACCCATACCACCCTCAGGTGAAGACGCTGGCTTGAGGATCAAGAAAACCTCGCTGCGTGACGCCCTTGATTTATCCTCAACCTCTTTCATCTATCTATTACCTGCCGTCGAGATAGCTTCGATCCCGCCGTGCAACCGCACACAACCCCTTTCCCACAATGGCCCGATCAAGGAGCACATTTGCCTTGGGCCTTGGGCTTCTTTGCTGGATCACTCTTCTATTTTCTCCCCTCGCTTTCGTCAAGTCCGTACAGGCTGACGACACTGACAATTATGGCACCGTCATTGGTATTGTGAGTATCCCTGACTCCCCGACACCGTGGTAGATGCTACTGCTCCGAGAAGCGCCCTTGCCAAAAATTGCTATGTGTCCACTTTCCATCTTCCTAGGCTATTGCTGACCTTGACGCTCCTTTTTTTTTTGCAGGATTTGGGTACAACTTACAGCTGTGTCGGTGTGATGCAGAAGGGCAAGGTCGAGATTCTTGTCAACGATCAGGGTAACCGAATCACTCCTTCTTATGTCGCCTTCACCGATGAGGAGCGTCTGGTTGGTGACTCCGCCAAGAACCAGGCCGCCGCCAACCCCGAGAGAACTATTTATGACATCAAGTAAGTCAGCACTTATTCAGATAGCTGTGTAGGGAATATTTGTTTTTAACATCTCCTTCTAGACGTCTGATTGGCCGAAAGTTCGACGAAAAGCTCGTCGCGAGAGATATCAAGCACTACCCTTACAAGGTTGTGTCCAAGGAGAACAAGCCGGTTGTCAAGGTTCAGGACCGTGGCACCGAGAAAACTTTTACCCCTGAAGAGATTTCCGCCATGATTCTGGGTAAGATGAAGGAGGTCGCCGAGGCTTATTTGAGCAAGAAAGTTACCCACGCCGTCGTCACTGTCCCCGCCTACTTCAACGTGAGAAACCTCCCCTCTTCCCTTTTTTGTCGAGAGTCATGATGTTAACAGCCACTGCAGGACAACCAGCGCCAGGCCACCAAGGACGCCGGTGTTATTGCCGGTCTCAATGTTCTTCGAGTTGTCAACGAACCTACTGCTGCCGCTATCGCCTACGGTCTGGACAAGACCGAGGGTGAGCGCCAAATTATCGTCTACGATCTTGGTGGTGGTACTTTTGATGTCTCACTCCTGTCGATCGATCAGGGCGTTTTCGAGGTCTTGGCTACTGCCGGTGACACGCATCTTGGTGGCGAGGATTTCGACCAGCGTGTCATCGACCACTTCGCCAAGTCCTACAACAAGAAGAACAAGGTTGATGTTACCAAGGATGCGAAAGCTATGGGTAAACTCAAGCGTGAGGCCGAAAAGGCGAAGCGTACTTTGTCTTCTCAAATGAGCACTCGTATTGAAATCGAAGCCTTCTTCGAAGGCAACGACTTCTCAGAGACCCTGACCCGCGCCAAGTTTGAGGAACTCAACATGGACCTCTTCAAGAAGACATTGAAGCCTGTTGAGCAGGTCCTGAAAGATGCCAACGTCAAAAAGACCGAGATTGATGACATCGTTCTTGTTGGTGGCTCTACCCGTATCCCCAAGGTTCAGTCTCTCATTGAGGAGTACTTTGGCGGTAAGAAGGCCTCCAAGGGCATCAACCCCGATGAGGCTGTCGCTTTCGGTGCCGCTGTTCAAGCTGGTGTTCTCTCCGGAGAGGAGGGTACTGAGGAAATTGTCCTCATGGACGTTAACCCTCTTACTCTTGGTATTGAGACCACTGGCGGAGTTATGACCAAGCTGATTCCCCGCAATACGCCTATCCCTACTCGCAAGAGCCAGATCTTCTCCACTGCTGCCGACAACCAGCCCGTGGTACTGATTCAGGTCTACGAGGGTGAGCGATCCCTGACCAAGGACAACAACCTCCTTGGCAAGTTCGAGCTTACTGGTATCCCTCCTGCCCCCCGTGGCGTGCCTCAGGTTGAGGTCTCCTTCGAGCTTGATGCCAACGGCATCCTCAAGGTGTCTGCCCACGATAAGGGCACTGGCAAGCAGGAATCGATCACTATTACCAACGACAAGGGCCGTCTCACCCAGGACGAAATTGACCGCATGGTTGCCGAGGCCGAAAAGTACGCCGAGGAGGACAAGGCTACCCGTGAGCGCATCGAGGCCCGTAACGGTCTTGAGAACTACGCTTTCAGCCTCAAGAACCAGGTCAATGACGCCGAGGGTCTTGGTGGCAAGATTGATGAGGAGGAGAAGGAGACAGTAAGTGATTCCTTTCACAAGTGATGGACCATGATACATTTGAAGAAACAGTGGGCTAATCGTATACATAGATTCTGGATGCCGTCAAGGAGGCTACTGAGTGGCTCGACGAGAATGGCGCTGAGGCTTCCGCCGAGGACTTTGAGGAACAGAAGGAGAAGCTGTCCAACGTGGCCTATCCTATCACGTCCAAGATGTACGGAGGTAGTGCCCCTGGTGGCGAGCAGGAGGCGGAGTCTGAATTCCACGACGAACTGTAAATGCATAGATTTTTGTCACCAAAAGGCTTCTCGACGAGATAAAGTGGCCCGGTTTGGTTGTTTTGCGTGGAGTACGGGCATTTTGGCATGTCGGATCTGATGATGCCCGGAATGTAAAGTAGACAAGTTAAAACTGAGCTTTTAAAACGAACTGTCCGTCACTGTTCCATGTTGCAGGCCGTCGACATGGCAATTTCTGTGCGACCAATCGACCAATGCAACGCAATTCAATGTTCTGAACTGAAGTATTGAGAGCCGTGGGAAGGAAAGGACTGGAGCGTCCTGGATGGAGGTTGCCTTGAACTCAAGTGCAAGATAAGTGCTCCGTAGATGGTAAGTTGGGTAACTAGTTACTAAATATATGCACAAATGTGCAGTCGTTTGTCCAAATCCTCTGAATGGCTCCGTCCATGTTGAGTGCTCGCAGGTGCTGCAGCTGCAGCACTGTCAATGTTGCTTTGTCTATTCTTGGTCCCATGAGGCTCCCTTTGTTTGCATTAATTCAACTCATCCGTACCTATTCTTTCTTTTTCAACAACTCAATTTTCTGTACTTCCTGTTCTCAATTGAACCCTTCTATGCACCGATATATTATCATATTATCATATTATCAATGATCATCTAGCTGATGGGCAAGACAATGGTCAACACGGCAGGAACAGAATTTCTGCGCTCGATACAAGATGTGTTCCGAGAAGCCCAAGAGCAAGGCTTCACTTCGGTAGCCCAGTTCCGCACTGTGACCGGCAGCGTGCTCGGATTCCTCGGCGCGTGCGAGAGGATGACGGCTGCGAAGGCGCGTGCCAGCTGCCCCATTCTTTTGCCAGATGTCCGGACACACATGGCATTGCCTCCACATGCTCTGCGTCTTGATGGGGAAACGACCAAGAGACTGCGAGAAGCGCCCAGTCCCACCGAGTTTTCCGGCATCCTACTCTCCCAAGTACATGGGCAACTACATGCCAGACGATCGGGTTTGACCAGGACGGGGGTGACAATGACAACGTCTGGAAATGCTCAGAGTCAGAGTCAGGGTCGGAAGAAGAAGATGGCGGCGAAACGGTCTCTCGAGTCATCGCCAAACCCGCCATCAAAGAGAGGGCGCCCACACCGCAGACCGGTTCAGAAGCCGCCAGTGCTTGTGGAAGACGACAGCAAGGACGGAAAGTGCGACGGGGATGATATTGTCGAATCGACTATGCGGGTATCTGCGCGTGAAGGAGCAGATACCGTTGCTGGCAGCCAAAGACCTGGGGTTGTATTGCAAACGGGCGAAGCCGTGGACAGGATGAGAGACTCACAGCCCGCAAGACCGACGACGCAGACTGCTGTCGGCCTAGGAAACATGCAAGTCGTTGCCGAGGGGGGTCAAGATCCTCTCATGACACTCAAACCGTCCAGAATCGTCCTCAAGAGAAAACGCACTTCTGCGCACCTGTCGACCATGTCGCAGCAACAGCAAATTTCGCAAAAGGATGACTCCTTTTCTGACGGCTCCATCTACAATGAGGAAACAGAGTCAGAAAACTCGGAAGCATCAGACACCGCGTCCCCATTCAAGGCCGGCTCTCCTAAACATCTGGCTCCGCAGACTACAAAACGGGCAAGATTTCACAAGGCACAAAAGGTGAGCTAGGCTTCAATGACAGGAGTCAGGCCTCCTGAAGAGAAGGTCTAATCAGACATAGGACCGGAGTACAGAGCAGGCAACCGCGAGTCCCCGTCAGTCAAGGGCAGCGACAAGGCTTTTAAGAATGATGCCTCATCTGGGTGACATAACTTCATCGGTTACGCCCGACAACTGGGACAACTACCTTGGCAGGATTCAAGCTTATGCGAACTCTGAGGCGATTCGCGAGGCTGATTTCGGGCAACGGCTCCGAAAGCTGACCGAGATTGTGTACCTGGGCGAAGAGCTAGATGCTATTGCGGCCCAGGAATGGGACAGGCTCTTGCGCATTGCAGAGCTCTGCTCGATCATTGCGGAAACCTTGGGCCCGGAAGATGAAATCATCAGAGACGAGACGCGTGATGGGTGGATCAGGGCGAAGAAGAATGATATTGACAGCTTGAAGAAACTGCTCGGGGGTACGAAGTTCAAGAGCTAGCTAGATGGGCACGCGGGCATTGGCGAGGCGAGCCAGTCAGAGATGTTGTTGATGGCTCGAGGGGACTAGTTAACCATGTCTTGCAGAGCAGAGCGTTCAGCAGATGGGACAGAAAGAAATCCGGTTTCGAGATGCACGCGTTCAGAGAGGGAGACACATTGGGGCGGAACAGAAAGAAAGTACTCCGTACGGAGTAACTAGCTGGATGGATGCGAGGCAAGAGACCATGATGCGGCAGCCCGGGTAGCCGAGGAAGTAGAACAAGCTATGAATAAAGATAACGCGCTCGCTGGCGTCAGTCGGTGGTGGTGGTGGTGGTGGTGGTGGTGTTGTGAAGACTTGAACATTCACAGTCGCACATGTAGTTAATGTGTAGTATAAGTTAAGTTGTCAAGTCACACACACACACACACACACATACCGTGTCACCGGCGAGTAATTGGCCCCCCATGCTGGCCTGCACACACACACACACACCGTGCGCTCATAGAAAGAGAAGATTGTCAAGACCAGCTCGACCCTCCTTCCCCATCGTTTCGTTCCGCAGAGCCAGAGCCCGTGGCCAACAACTCATCATGAGCGAAAGCGACAAGTCCTTCTGGGACAAGTCCGCAAAGGCCTACGCCGAATCAAAGGCATCCGAACAGGAGGGCTACGAACTCAGCCTGAGCGCGACAAAGACGTACCTCAAGCCCGCGGACAGAGTGCTCGAGCTAGGATGCGGCACAGGCACAACGGCGTTTGTCCTCGCGTCCTCTGTCGACCGCTACCTCGCCACAGACCTGTCGTCCGAAATGATCAGACTGGCCAACGAGGGCCGCACATTGCACGCAGACGACGAGCCCGGTCTCGAGTTCCGCGCAGCCACGGCCGAGGACGTAGCCGGGGACGAGGCCAAGTTCAACGCCGTGCTGGGCTATCACTACCTCCATCTCGTGCGTGACCCGATGGCCACGCTCGCCACGATCCATGGCATGCTCGAGGACGGCGGCGTCTTCATCAGCAAGACGGCGTGTGTGGGGGACATGAACCCCCTGCTGAGGTGGGTGTTTCTGCCGGGGATGCAGATGATGGGCAAGGCGTCGCACGTGAGCTGCTTCACGCAGAGCGAGCTGACGAGGATGATGGAGAAGACGGGGTTCGAGGTTGTGAGGGAGGAGACGCATACCACGAAGAAGAAGAACGACCACAGGCCGTTCATCGTGGCGAGGAAGAAAGAGGCCAACTCAAGTTGGTGAAGAAGCGACGCAAGGTTGATATGATACTTGGGGGGGTACGAACGACGGGAGTGTAATTGCTCTTTTCTTTTCACGGGGCAACAATAGTCAAGTTACTCTTTGCCTTGCACACTTGGTTGTTATCTTTTTAATAAAAAATATGAAAATATAAAAAAAAAAACCACCTCGCCATCCAACTATGTACATAGTCATCTGTCCTGCCTCCTCCGCTTTGTCCCTTCTCTTTTCCCCACGTTGATTAGACATTAGACGTCCTTGTCCACAGCGACCAACTTGGCACTCAACTCCCAGAGCCGATCCTCGCCTTGGGCGTCGTACGTGTGAGGAGCGGCGCGGATATCCAGCAAAGACGTCGCGCTGTCGGAGTAGCCGGGAACGCTACAGTTCGCCAGGTACTTGCCGCCCTTGCCCTCCCAGACGGTTCCGACGGCGGCCCAGACAGAAGTGGCAGCGCCCTGGGGGGGACTCATCATCTGCGAGTTCGCGTCGGCATCCTGCTTCCACGCGTCTAGCATCTCGGCGGGCGTGTAGGCCTGCAGACCGGTCAATATGCCGCCGGGGTGCAGGGACAAGGCGTGGACGCCGCGGGAGCCGAGCGTGCGGTCGATGTAGCTGGCGGTCCAGATGTTGGCCGTCTTGGACTGGGCGTAGGCCAGCCAGGGGTCGTACTTGTTGTCCAGGTTGTAGTCGTCCAGGTTGACGGGGGCCATGCGGTGAGCGGAGGACGATACGTTGACGACGCGCGAGCCGAAGCCGGGCGTTGCGGTGCCAAGAAGCGCGGGGAGGAGGAGACGCGTGAGGAGGTAGTGCGCGAGGTGGTTCACGGCGAACTGGCGCTCGAAACCGTCCTTTGTGCTGGAGTGCGGGCAGGCCATGATTCCTGGTTGCCCGTGCCTTTGCTGTCAGAGCTGCGCGTTGGGACCTCCGGGCGAGCGAAACCCGGGGGGGGGGGACGTGGACAGGGAGAACTTGCCAGCGTTGTTGATGAGCACGTTGAGCTTGCTGCTGCTCTTGTTGAGGAAGGCGGCGGCGGCTTCGCGGACGGAATCAAGAGAGTCCATGTCCATCTCGACGACTTCAAGCTTGCCTGTTCCGGACGTGGTCTTGAGGATGTCCGCCTTTGTGGCGGCGGCCTTTTCGGGACTGCGGGCCGTGAAGTAGACGTCTGCGCCGGTGCTGTGCATGGCTCGTACTGTCTCGACGCCGAGTCCGGCCGTGCCGCCGGTGACGAGAACCACCCTGCCTGACCAGGTTCCGGCGGCGCCGTTGTCCTCGGCGACCTGGAGGGCCGTGGGCCGCTGGTCTCCGGGGCCGGAAGGGTTGTCGTAGAGGTTGGCGTAGGGGCTGAGCGAGTCGGCCATCCTGTCTGTCTCGAGGGCGGCAAGACGACGAGAGAGGTGAGTTTTGGGGTTTGGGGTTTATCGACGACGGACGGACGGACGTGAACGTGAACGCGTCTAAGTGGATGATGATGGGTTCTTCCCGACGTCAAATGGGCGCGAGCACGGCATGGTTATATATCCTGTAGCCTTCATGGCGACGAGGCCTTCGTCGGAGTTTGTGCCGGCGACAAGTAAGTCGAGTTGGGAGTTTCTCAGCCCAACCCCAAGGTGTAACGAAGTTAACTTATTATCTCCGGGGGCGCTTGCGTGGCCGCGACGGACTTGACGGCTCTGCTCTGCTGGTGCGGAGTTCGCTTGGCTTGGCTTGGCCCAGACTGGCTCGCTCCATCTTGCGCCGGTCAGCTGCCGTGTGTGGGGTCGTCTTCACCGAGTTGCAGCTACAAAGTACGGAGTACCTACGGAGTACGGAGTACTTTGTAGGTAACTACCTTAGTGGTAACTACCTAGGTACTCCGTACACACACACATCCGGTACTCCGCAACTCCGGTGACGTACTTGCTGCTTACTGCATGGGGGGCCGAAAGTGGAAGGTTGATCGAATTCTGACCCCAACCAGAGTAACCTAACCAACGTCACTCCGTACTCAGTAAGGAAGATCCCATCCATTCAGGCAGAGGGAAGGAATCTATCAAGCAAGCAGCTGTGACAAAGCCGGCCGCCGGAGCTGGTTGCGACGCCCGCCAATTGTAGCTGCAAAAACATGGTCGGGAAGCGTTACTTTTACTTTCCATGACCCCGGGTCTCCTGCACTGAATCATGACCTTCCTTGTTGGGACATCATGGTCCTTGAATCACCTTGGACGGGTCAATTCTCAATTTCCTACCGAGTACCGAGTACCGAGTAGAATCTCTGTCAGTGCACTACATCCCTGCCACCCAAACTTCGTCCGTGGTGCGCAAGATGCCGAGCCTGATGGGGTTTGTGAGGCGACACGAGTCAGGCATCATAGGCTATAGCTCGCTTAGAACATGTTAAGAAAAAGTTGCTATGAATGTTATGGCCAGCTGTACTCCGTACATGGACTACTTCGTTTATGCCCTGGCAGACCGGACGCCGGAGGCTATACCGCGTGCCTGTCGTCGGACCCGAATTGCAGAGTCCAGAAGTTGAAACTCTCGAGTATCAGGACGTTTTGCTGTGATGAAACGAGGAAGACAAAATCGAGGAACCATTCGCCTGATCTGCAGTTTGCAGGTGTTCTCTCGTTCACTTTGGAGATGCAATAGTCTTCTCAAGTATTGATACTATGCTCAAGTGAACCCATGTCGCTGTCCCATCGGCAGATTCATCGGCACAGGGGACAAGACCATGCATGCCACGGCAGTTCCATGAGAAATAACAATGCATCAATATCCATGGCCTGTGCCATAGTACCGCCACCCCCTAATTTTGGAATGGCAGAAACTTGGAGCCAAGAAAGACAGGGCCGAGTCGACATCAGAAGGCATATATAAACGTAGGCTTCTCTGCTTGGCATCGCCGCTTGCTTAGTATCCGCCGTCTCTCCTGAGCCTGCAGAACCTTCTCTCGTTATCTTACAGCCATGAAGCTCACGCGATTGGCCCTTGTGGTCGTGTCATGCGCCCTTCTTCTTCTCTCGTATCCAAGCACTTGTGCTGCCACTCCGTTCCGTAATCGAAAATGGACAAGTCCTTCGAAGCATTGGCCTAAGCTCAAGCTCAAGTTCAAGCCCAATATTTGGCGAGGCCGACCTACTTTCAAAGTCAGCATCGTCGCGGCGCCTCCCAGGGCACCTCAGTTTACCACCCCGAAACCATTCCGCACAGGCAGAGCTAAATCACCATCTCATGGCATAGGCCACGTCATGCCTGCTCCCGGGGAGGGCCATGCCACACTTTCCCATGACAGAACACCCCTCCAAGGGAGCAGCAGGACACCTCCGCCGGTAAACAGAAAACCAAGGCAAACCCCTGGGATTGACCCCTATAAGCGTAAGGGCGGCATTTCGGAGCCGGAAGATGCCGACGGATCGCAACCTGGGTCTCAACAGCATGACCGTGAGACAGTCCATGCGGTACCTGTACATGAGCCAGGCTGGGAAAGTGACGAACCTGAAGGCCAGACCGACGATACCACAGACGAAAAAGCTGACTGGGAGGAAAGTGACGAACCTGAAGACAATACCAACGACACCACATACGAAACAGTCGACGGGGAAAATACCAAGGATTTGTTCCGCGAACAAGACGGGATACTGTATGACGGCGTCGGCGAACCTTTACCCACCACCTCAAAGGACCAATCCGACACCAACAATCCCAACAGTAGATGGCACAAGGAGGACACCGAGACTGGAGACCGGCAAAGTTGGAAGCTCGACAACGGCAAGGAGGTCTTCACTAAGAAGCCACTCGATCCGGGGCCGGAGGTAGCTCGCGACCCTGAAGCGATCTATGAACAGGAACAGGACGAGAAGCCCAGTCGATATGGCCGACAAGTACCGACTCCCGAGGATCAAGTGGTGGCCATCAGTGACCCTGACAGCAAGCAGGTGGTTCCACAACGATTCCAAGGCAGGAAGAAACTGGCCTAAGAGGAAAAATCAGCAACGGGCCACCAAACACCCCCGGATGTCCAGCCCGGCAAGACCAATCAACTAGTCTGGGACCTCTGACGGCGAGCTAGAAATGGTTTTGCCCGACCCGATGCGAAGAGTGGCCAAATCTTAGCCTTGAATCATCTATTAGCTGATCCGTAATCAATAGCCTAGAATCAAAGTTTAGCCACAACGGAGTAGTTACAGAAGTTGCAATATAAACAAGGCATCATAACCAACCAGCCAGCCATATGGCGGAAGACTCCCGAGATGTCCACTGGAAACAATTCACGGTTGCGGGACAAACTGGCTGACGTTACCTGACTACGTATGTAGTTGGAACGGCTGCGTCTGCGCACATGGTGAAAATCTGACATGTCATGCGCGTGTTCGCCGGCGCGCGGAGCAAGAGAGACATTCAAACCGAACCATCTAGTTAGCCCATTCGCAGCAGAGACATGCATGCGGCCGTCGCCTGGGATGGGCTGTTCTCCCAGTAATTCTTCTGCACATGATGCCAGCGTGTAACTAACTAACTGTAGTTATTAGTTACCCCCGGGTTTGTCCATTCGAGAGCACCCTCAATAACCGCAAGTTGCACTGACGGCGCAACGAGAGACAGGACAGACACCACACCCGTCGACGTCCGCGGCTGCTTGTCTGTTCAGACACACGACTTGTTCAGGCGCGCCAGGCTGAGCGTGAATGCAAGCCACGGGCACCAGGGGGGGAACGATGAAGGACCCCCGATGCCTTCAAAGCTTGGAGGTGAGACATGCAGCCCCTTCACTTCTGGTGAAGGCAATCGGCTTGTTGATGGACTTATAGGTAAAGGGGCATGCATGGTCGAGTTCTCTCGTTCAAATTGTCTAGTCCTCTGGAAGAAGACGTCCGCTTCTATCGGCTTGGCTCCTCCCTCTGCTTCCGTCTTTTTTTTTCCAAAGAGAAGAAGAAGAAGAAGAAGACGAAGAAGAGTAAAAAGAAAGAGAAGAGCAGGCGGCGAAAGATCTGGCCAGCCTCAAATGTTACAAGGCGCAACCCGCTGGGTTCTGGGCAAAGCCCTCCCCAGTCCGGACCACGAAGAGAAAGGCTTCCCTCCCGTTGCACACCGAGAAACGTGCATCGTGACGACCGACGAAAGCGCCCTCGTACCCCATCGAGACAAACTCCTCGTCTTCCGCTCTCTCACGGGCATCGACACCGTGCCCACCGTCTCCCACGATGGCCATGCCGAACGTGCGGCGCCCAACCTGGGCATCTACCCTCGCGTCGTTGTGGCCGAGAAAAAGGCAGCCCGGGGCTTCAGAGTATACAACGTCATCGTCAACGTCTGCCTCGGCACGCAGATCGTCGTCGCGGCGTCGTTGACAGCCCTGGGTGCCGCCAACGGCTCCCGTGTTGCGGTTACCGCTTTTGGCGCCATCAACACAATCATTGCCGGTTTTCTCACGTACTTGAAGGGATCCGGTATGCCGCAGCGTCTGAAGTCCGTACAGGACGAGTTCAAGGCCGTGAGGGAGCACATTGAACAGCGTGAGCGGGAGTTTTGTCTGGCCGATTGTCCCCTGGATCCCCTTGTTGAGGCGGGTGTTGTTGATGAAATGTACCAGGAGGCGAAGCAGGATCTTGAGGGGAAGAACAACTCGTCCGGGGGAAAGCGCTCGGGGAGAGGTGAACATGGAAAGGAACCGGGGACGGCAGCGTCGCCTCTGGGCCAGAAACTGTCCCGGTTGTCAGAGTCGAGTGGTTTGGCGAGAGGGCCGGGATTGGATCATATTTGACTCTGCTCTTGTTGGTTAGAGTCATCTTGTATTCCAAGTTGTTGGCCGCGCCACTCGTCGAGAACGTAGTGCGTCATGGAGAATTTTGGAAATCCGGAGAGATTTAGGAGCCTTGATGGCTTGCACCTTCACATCATCTCGTGCCGATGACGACGGTAGAGTTACTAATTCAAGTAGAAAAAATTTGTGATATAATCCAAGAATCTTTTCCAAGTGCACAAACCTATTAGTCAGCCTCATCCGCTTCATCAGCCTCCTCCTCCTCCTCCTCCTCCTCCTCCTCCTCCTCGTCATCGTCGCTACTTTCATCT
Source organism: Metarhizium rileyi (assembly GCA_031753515.1). Classification (NCBI taxonomy): domain Eukaryota; kingdom Fungi; phylum Ascomycota; class Sordariomycetes; order Hypocreales; family Clavicipitaceae; genus Metarhizium; species Metarhizium rileyi. The sequence goes on from JAUKVO010000008.1 coordinate 1,558,477, forward strand.
CCTTCAATAGCCGGATCTGGCATGATTATACTGTTCAAAAAGGAGATCTTTGCAGCTCGGTTAGTCACGCGCAGCATATTTCTTCTTTTCTTGCACATACAAATCCGTAAAGACCTCGCATGATTTCCTGTATCTTGTCCTGCGCATTGTTTTTCGTGAACATATCGGCATCGACCTTTGTACCAATTGTATAGTTGCGCAATTTCAACAACTCGATATCCCTATGGGTAACCTCATATCCCTGCACTCCGTTAGCAACCACCAGTTGTACGAGATACTGCAAGTCGTCCCACCATTGGTCGCTTTTTGAGTGCATTCTCTTGATTCCTTCGCACAAATGCCTTGATTACCGCCTCTGGACCAGCATTCGTCTTGACATTCGGAAAGAAGACTTTTTTTAGCAGCGGTTCATCAAAAGTTCGTCGCCAGCGATCTGGATGTCTGTCGATATTATGCCGGAGCTTCGTGATGAATGCGGCTTCGGGATGCCACAGGCCGCCGCCGATGAATGACAATCCGGGCTCACAGTGAATGTAGTAGCAGGCATAGGGACCTTTTCGGCCTGTCCGTGACCAGGCGGCTGAGAAGTGAGGCTGTCGCAGTCTTAGTAGCCAATTCCATAGCTGCTAAGAAGGGTCAAGCGTACCTTGTATGGAGTCTTGATTTTGCTGAAGCGAACGTCTCTATATATACGAAAGATGACATCCTTAACGGGAAGCTCGGGTATCGTTTCATCGACTTCAATTATTTTTTGTGTGATTGTCTCAACGAAAGACTGCCAGTCTTTCAAGGCCCGTCGGTATTCGTCATCATGAGCTAATATATGTCAGCACAACGGCAATCATCCAGGTTCCATAGTCTCACATTTCAGCCAGGTCCTCTTGTTGTTTGCCTTCAGGTCTTTTAGGAACAGCAGCGTATTCTTGTGTATTTTTTGATCTTCGTATTCCACGCCCCCGGTATCTCTCATCTTCTCCAACGGTATAATTTCCACTTTTCTTGAAGCGTCGTCGTCGTTGTCGTCGTCGTCTTCCCCTTCATCTTCCGCGTCCTCCTCTTCGTCGTGCTCACTTTGAGTCTCCTCAACGTACTGATCCTCTTCAACATGGTTCGCAGGTGATTTCCCTTTTCCTATGAGTCGGCGTTGTTTCCGTACGGGGACGTTCTCATCATCTAAGCCGACACCTGAGTTTTCAAAGTAGGAGCTTTTCTGTGCAGAAGTGGACAGGCGACCGGACCGTCTTCGGGTAGCGCTCGGGTCTGGCCCGGATCTTTTCCGAGACGGCATTCTGTATACAAATTTTAGCAGGGTTATAATGTATTAGCGTATGTGAGAAATGATGGGAATCATGGCATAGCGGCACAATTGACGAAGTCCCATTCACGATCCTACGAAGTGCTCTGGCAGGTCAAGGCAGGAGCGGTTGCGTCATTGATCAAGCCTTCCTAAGCTGCAACTGATCCGCGTTTCTCAACACGTTCTGGTCACACCCAGTGGGGCCGATGTCAGGTCCTGGGCCAATAACGGACTCCGTAACGCGGATCCATGATGCGGATCGATCTGGTCGTCAACCTTCGGACAACAGATTGCACAGATTGAGTGTCACTGCCATCGAATCTGAGCTAGCGAAGCTCGAAGCTCGAAGCATCGATACTTGATCATCTGTTCTCTCACACAACCCCTGGTTTGCTCTAGGGACTCATCCACACCCCGGGCCGGGCGCCAACACCTAGGTCGGACGGAGGAAGCTACTCCGTAGATGATAGCTCGAGGTTTGTACCAATGTATGGCTCACTTGCCGAAAAGCAACATCCCCGTCCACTTCGTCGCTGACGGGTGCATTGAGAAGCCTGGTAAAAGAGAGGCGATCTGGCTCTGCCTCGCGGCGGGGTTTTTGCGTGACTCATTAACTGTGATGCGAGCCTTATGGGCGTTTGCAGTTGACCCGCCCTATGGTCCCATGGAGATGCCTCCAACCTTGAAGGACGTGCTCCAAACAGACTCCTCGGTCTTTCCATCTCGGTCGGCCCAGGGGGGTGAGGTAACATGAACTGCTGGACATATTGAAATGCCATGAGACTTTGGCGCTTCAAGCCGTAGGTGCAATCCACCATGTTGTTGGCCTGCATCATCTGAATCGGCTTTTCCTCTTCTGCTGTAGATGGCGACTACTACGGGCGGCAACATGCACAGCGGGGAGTATGGATGGAACCTTTGCTTGTTGAAGAGGAGGAGATGCGGCGGCTTCTACTCCGTCCTCCTGTGGAGGCCTTCCATGTGATGAACAAATTAGTTACTAGCCGGAAGCTGATGGCATTTACTGTCTCAGAGCTCAGTAAGTTGTGAGACACATCTCTTGGCATCAAATTTTCCCTGCCGCAAGAGGTTGCCAGTTCTGCATAATTGCGGCCCATGCTCAAACCAGATGTGGCACAACCAGGAGGACCCTGAAACTTGGCATTGGCTGATAAAAAGACAAAGTGGTGCGTCCATTCTTGCAGTACTGTCTATCAAGTACCAATGGTGCACGGAGTGCGGAATATGTACAGTAGTCCTCCGTATACAGTCCGATCGTATGTCTTCCTGCATTTCGCATAAAAGTTGTGTTTTGCCATGGTGCCAGGGGGTCGGTTGTGAAGTTTCCATCCCACCGAGAAGTGGACGGGCTAGCTGTTATCCCATTTGCCGTGCAACATCGAGGGCTCGGCCGCCAAGTCGTTCTGCTCCATGTCGCCAACACACCTCGCTTGGCAGACCCACTACTTGCCAGAGATGAACCCGCAATGTGGTGGAGTTGTTTGCGAGCTACCGCGGCTCCTTCAATGTTGCGCGCATTTATCTCTTGGATGACGAGGAAAGGAGGAGCCACTTCCACGCAGCCATTCCAGGAACAAGCACATGGCTGGTGGATCCAAGAGACGCGGTTCCACCCCGTGATTGAAGTGGCTTGCCACAATGAGGTGGAATTGCACACGAGTAATGACCTCTATTGCAAAGCCGCCCCCTCGTGCTTGAAGTGCAAGTGCAGGCTTGATATGCAGGTACTGTACTCCGTACTACGTTCCTAGGTATCTAAGTACCTCCCAAACCCTGAAAAACAAGTCAAGTCCAAACACTTGCCTCGACGCACCCCATGCAGCAACTTTGCTGATGGGTGCGAAAAGAGTACGGAGTACTACTCCATACTGCGGAGGCTGTACCGTAACTAGTGGTACTCCATAGTACTGCATGCTCTAGCGTGCTTTTGAGCCTTCCTCGGAGTGCGCCGCAAAAAGTTTCAATGTTCCTCTGGCCAGAGCTTCCAACATTGACCTTCTCGTACTTGCACATGGGCCTCCCGCTCGTGCGTGTCATGCAGCCACAAGAATCCTTGCCAGGAAAGTGTGCATATGTTAAGATACCTACCTACACCTAAATAAGGTACGTACGGAGTACTCCGTACCAATGTACGAATTGCTGCTCAATGGGAGCGCCTCATTCGTAGGCAGCATTTGTTGTATAACTACCAGAACTTCATTGTGACCGAGTTGGACCGGTAAAAGGGCACTTTGGGGCAAACCAACTCAAAGTTGCCCCAAGTGATTTTTTACACTAAACCGAACCTAAGCCGACTGTAAGCCGACTCCTCTTGTTGTGTACGGACTAACTAACTAAGTCTGGCTCGAGAAAGCGGTTGCAGGCACGCGAGGCACGTAGAGCACATTCGTACTCCGTACCTAGATACCTATATCTAGTGTACCTAGCTAATAAGTTAGGAGGTAGGTACCTTAGTACTCCGTACATTAGGTTAGTATCCCCTTTGTACCAGGGAGGTTGGGACGCTGCAAGCAAGTCGAGCAACAACAGATGACGGTACGCGTGGTGGCGCAGTCGTGATAATCTGAGGCTCTCGCTCGCTGTGGGGTGTAATGGTCGTGGGCATCAGACACCCCCTTTTTTGTGTTCTTTGTGTCTGTCTATCTGTCTGTCTGTCTGTCTGTCTGCTTGTCCCAGTGACCGCCCATCTATGTGATCTATGCGTCCATTCTGTCCATCTGTCTTGTCGTCTGTCCGGTTTTGATCTTCCGCCCCTCTTCCCAAGTGATCTGGTGGCCTGCCAGCCGACTAAGTTCAATTCAATTCATACCACACCACACCACACACATACTCCGTAGCTCCTCCGTGTTCCATAAAAAGAACACCTGTTGACGCGTTGTTTCTGCGCCTGTCAATTTCGCATCCATCAGCAAAGTTGCTGGTGCTGCATGGGGTGCGTTTATCGTATCCACTGCTATCCACATTGGGGCGTTTGTCACGACCCTTGAGCCTCTGAGAAACAGAAAGGGGATCCTAATCTTGGCTCTTCTCACGGACAACTGCGTTAGTTGTATGGAGTACGAAGTAGCTCGTCTTCTGTGGCCCCGGGACGAAGCTACTTGGACACGCAACGAAATGGGGTAGGACGCCGCTCCCTACGCGGCTCAAGCTTGATTTCTAGAACATATGGAGGTGCCAGATGCCGCCAGATGGACATCCTTTTATTCGCAAACCTGTCCGTCCTTTCATCATCAGCCTTTCATTCGCTGCACGCTTGCTTTTCCAAGGTTTTCTGTTCGTCATCGATTGAGTTGGCTTGGTCCACCTGTTCACGCGCTCTGGCCATGCTTGTGCCTGAGTAAGAGAGACTTGCCGTATTCCGCTTTCTTTTCGCTCCTTTGCTCTTTCCTTTGAACTGGTGCGGCACCAATTCCATTTCCGCCATCTTCTCGCACAAGACAGCCGACGAATATTGTTTTCTTGAACGCCTCTTCCTACATTTCTCGCGATACTTGTTTTAGCCCTTGGTCTTGCCTCTCGACACTCCTGTCCCTTATCGACGAGCGGCCACGAACTTCGCAGACGACGGACGCATCGCCACCTTGGTGGTTGCAATACAGTCGACAAGATGAACCGTGATCAAGTTTTGTCGCCCGAGGCGGTGGATGCCATGATTGCCGATGGAGATACCATTGTAATATTTGAGGAATATGTTCTTCGCCTCAATTCGTGGCTGGACAAGCACCCGGGAGGTCGCCTCGCAATCTTGCACATGGTCGGAAGAGATGCCACGGATGAGATAACAGCGTAATATGCCCCATCTTCTTTCGTTTTCCCGACTCTCGAAAAAAAAAGCCCTCTTCCGTTCTTCTTTCTCGGGTGATTAGGGTTGTTGCCCCTGGTGCACTGAAACAAACACGTTGGACTAGCCTTGGCACACTTGGTAAATGTCCGAAAAGAAGCTTATGGGGATGTAAGATCTGGATCGTTTAAGCTTAAAACGTCAGATGGCGGCCCGTGGCTTATGGGGCTCATGCATATCGCACATTGCATTACAAGCCATTGATTCCTCACCACGGAACATGAGTAATCTTGGACTAACTCAACTCCCTGCATTATAGGTACCACACCGATCGCACGCTGCGAACAATGAAGGCATACCGGATCGGCCGGAAGCCAATGGGTCCCTGGACCAACCGCACACCACCAATCAGAGGAGGTGTTTTCCCGAAGGGAGCCCAATCAGAAGACTTGCCGGACATGTCGGAGAATCGATTAGTTGATCAAGACAAAGAATGCCTTGATGAGGGTTACGGGAGCGGTGTCAGCAGAGTTCCCTCTCGCGATCAGTCCCACAGGTCGAGTCCATCTCCTGAACCATACGCATCCGGGAGCCATATTGTCTCACAACGGGCCGTTCCCCGTGCCAAGGCTATCGATGCGGGGAATGCCTCGGTCAAGAGCAAGAAACCTGTCCCAGGTGACGGGTCTATCGGGGCTCAAGTTGCCTTGAACCCAGAAGCATGGACCGAGTGGGCGATACAACAAGGTAAGGTGAATGACAGCAGAGACTTCCCCTGTTTGGACTCGGATGTCCAAGGAGCCATTGCTGTCAAGTATCGACTCTTGCATCACCGTATCCAAGACGAGGGCCTTTATAGTTGTCCATATATCGAGTACGGCAAAGAGATGACTCGCTACACAACCTTGTTTGGTCTCTTCCTATACACCCTCTGCCACGGCTGGTATCTCACTTCTGCCGTTTTCATTGGCCTCTTCTGGGTTAGTCACCTTCTCTTCAGTAAACCATTCGCCATGGCTGACTTGGGATAGCACCAAATTATGTTCACCGCCCACGATGCTGGTCATCGAGCTATTACAACCATCTTTGCTGTTGACACGCTCATCGGTTTATTCATTGCCGACTTTTGCTGTGGCCTATCCATGGGCTGGTGGAAGAGCAGCCATAATGTCCATCACTTGATCACTAATATGCCGGTATGCCCTGTCCTTTTGTCATCCTGGCTCTATTGTTGCTAACGGAACATGTAGGAGCATGATCCTGATATTCAGAACCTGCCTCTTTTTGCCACATGTCCGTCATTTTTCAAGTCGCTTCGCTCAACCTACTATGACTTTACTTTCGTGTGGGACAAAGCTGCCGAACTCCTGGTTCCCTTCCAGAAGTACACCTACTATCCTGTCATGGGTATTGCCCGCTTCAATCTCTATCTTCTCTCGTGGCTCCATGTCCTCTCATCCAAATCATCCTCCCTTGGAAGCAGCAAAGCATGGTGGATTCGTCCGACCGAAATCGTCTTCATGTCCTGCTATTGGTTCTTGTTCGGCTACGTCCTGCTTTGGCGCACTCTACCCACCTGGACTATCCGCGTGGCATTCGTTCTGATATCGCACATGGTCACGATGCCGCTGCATGTCCAAATTACACTTTCTCACTGGGGAATGTCCACTTCTGACCTGGGAGAAGAAGAATCTTTCCCCCAACGGCAGCTGCGAACAACTCTTGACGTTGATTGCCCCGCTTGGCTGGACTTCATCCACGGTGGTTTGCAATTCCAGGCCGTGCACCACTTGTTCCCTCGAGTTCCTCGTCACAATCTCCGCAAAGTCCAAGTCATGGTCAGGGAATTCTGTGAAGAGACCAACATTCCCTATTCGATTTTGGGATTCATGGACGGCAATCGTAAAGTCCTCGGTCGATTGGATGAAGTCAGTGAGCAGGTCAAGATGCTGGTCAACTGTCAGAAATACATGGCTGAGACGGGAGAGAGTGGGTTGCATTGAAATTGCTCTGGTTGATTTTGATTTGAACTTTCTTTGTGTTGTATTCATCATGACCCCATCATCGGTAGACTTGTTCGCTAGAGTCCTTGTATAAAATGGTCAGGCGCAGGCTGCAAAAAGAAGTAGTGGTAGCTCAAGACGGGCATATTCACAATAAACGAACGGTATGGCGTGAAATTCTCATCCTAGGCTCATAGATTGCTCTGTCCCGCTCAGTCGATTTCACGGCATTGCATTGCTGGTGGTGCATTCTAAAACTACACCGAGTCAAGATATCAAGATTGTGTCCCAAATCCGTCTCCTCACCACTCAGCTCGTCAGTAAGTCCAGTTCAGTGCAGAGATGCCATCGAGGAAGTTTCTCGTCCTCTTCTGACGACTTGACGTCCTCTACGAGGCCTCTTCTATCTGCAACGTAAGAAGGTCCAGCCAGGCTCCTGATGGCCATGCTCCTGGGATGAGAAGGCTGCGAATTGTGCCAGAATGTATGTAGGTGAGGTTTAACAGGTGCGTGGGCGCACACAGCCATCTTCTTGCCTTGAATACAGTGACCTACCTATCTATTTATACCTGTGACCCAGAGGGGGGGGTGAGAAAGTTGGCGGTGAAGACTCGTCGAAACCAACAGATCTGGGCGGACAAACCGGTTATTCTGAGTAGCAATTGCACAGAAGGTGGCTGATTTGTAACGCGGGAGGTCGGACCCCGAGTTGCCGGCCGTGAAAGTGTCCAAGATAACTTACCCATCTACTGAGACATCGAGAGCTGCTAAGCCTGCCTGTATGGAAGTCCTACCCTGCACCGTAGAAACTACATGTACTTCTTGTGATCGATGTATTCAAGCTTTGGGGAAAAAATCATGTCATGGCAATATACATGGGTAGATAAACTAACTAGTCGCCCTTTTGGAGTGACACCAGAGTCAATCCAATTCGCGGTGCAAGATGCGCATTGCCACTTCGCTCTTATGAAGCGGCCTTCCCATTTGTCCCAAGATAGCCACGATCAAAGCCGCCTTCTAGATTGCCGTCTCGAAAGCGCCTCAACAACCAAGCCTTCCTGGGCGGGTATCTATACAGAGGTAAATATGAAAAGAATGCTGCCAAGGCTCCCTTTTAGGCTTCGTCCCTGCCCAAGCTCCCAACGCCTATTTCCTTACAAAACGGAGTGTCCTTGAAAGTACGTATTCCAACCTGCCGACAGATTCGGATGTGTCGGGCATCTTAAAAGTATCCATGGTTCTGCTGTGATCCAACATCATATCCGTAAGGTCCCGCACGGTAGTTTGGTGGCACACCCTGGGACTGGTCGTCGGGAGGGCCTCTGGGTGGCACTGGCGCCGTCACATTTCTTTGCTGAGGATAATATTGAGGTCCTCGAGAGGCCGCCATTGGCGCTTCTGGTCCAGTCACGCTCCGAACTGGGAGGGATAGGCCGTTATTATTTCCATAAGACGGAGCCGGGCTCTCTCGGCCATCGTAGGCACCGTAGCTATCGTAGATATCGTAGCCATCATAGCCATCGTAGCCATCGTATGGCTGATATGGACGGGACGCTGATTCATAGCTCGTGGGACCAGTAATACCTCGACCCATAGGCGGCGGTGTACCATGGTTGATACCCGTCAAACCGTTGGTTTGTGTCCTCAAAGGAGCTGGGTACGCGAGCATGCTTCCCTCAGTCAAAGCAGGACTGGCAGCGATGGTCCTCAAAGGAGTGCTCGTTGGGCCATAGCCTGTAGGTCCATACCCTGGGCGCCCGCTAGAAAAGCTCTGCTGTGAGTTGGACGTACCAGGCCGAGCTGACAGGCCGATTCCGCCCCAAAAGTCCAAGCCGGTGGTACCGGGAGCAGGGGAATGTGACCGGCCGTAGCCCATATCGGCGGCAGATGATATTAGAGGGGCCCGAGGTGAGTGACTCGATCCTGACCCGGACGTGCCGCTACGTTGCATTGGTCGTCTGCCATCCATTGCGCCTAATTCAATACTTCCCGGTGAGCCAGGGCGAGACATATACATCGACCCGGCGGTCATCATCTCATCCGGTGCCACAGTGGGCATTTGTGGAAGCATGTCGCCCATGCCAGTCTGAACATTGGGTAATGTCGGCAGTGTAGCCGCGCGGTCGAGGTGCGGCTCCTTTTCGCCTTTCTTTTTGGCAAGTTCCACTTCTGCCTTGAACCTGGTCGCCTGCCCCTTGGCGAGAGCCTTGTTGACTTTGGTGGTGACAATGCGCAAAAGTTTCTTGTTGACTTTCCTTTCGCAGTACCCTCTCAGTCCACCGTCGGCGCGCGGGATCCAATGGAACAGAAAGAAGACGTAGAACAAGACGGCCATCAGCAGAAACAAGGCGGAAAAGACCCAGACAATGAGAGTAAAGCACATGCCCGACAAGATGACCGCCTGCTGGTAATCCTCCGAGGCAAGCACCTTGACCTTATCGAAGAAGCCCAAGATTGCGCCATCGACGCTGGTTGCGCTGGGTGCCAACTTGGCCACGTATACAGATTTCAGCGTCAAGGCGTTGACAACTTGACGCGGACCCGAGCAGAAGATGACGCGGATCCATGCTAAGAACAAACAGTCAGAACCAATTGGGCAGCAAAACGCATCCGAGGTTCAAGGAAGACTTACACTTGAAGCTAAAGTAAGTGAAAAGGGCCACATATTCGGATCCTTTTTTACTCTTGGTGAGTTCGGCAAAGACTAAGAATCGCCTCCAACCCTGGCCAGACCCAAACCGAATTGACTCCCAGCGAACTGCCAAGCTGTCGAGGAAGCATTCAGCGATGTTGCCACGCCTGATGACAAAAAAAGCCCGCACACCTTCATATGCCAGGTTAATAAAGGAAAGAAGGATGCAAGCGGAGAAGATCCATTTTGAAATGTCGAGTGGAATTGCTGGCTGGATCTTGGAGGACCATTGGTTGAAGGCCAGTAGATTCACCGCAGTGAAGCTGTCGACAGCATAAACAGCAACCGAGATAATCAGCATGAACCACAAATAGCCATAAGCAAAGCCCGGGCCACAGCCCTTGGCTTTGAAATCTTGCAGGTTAATGTAGTCCCATTTCTGATCAGCGAACCCTCGCGTCTGTTTCTTCCGATTACTTGCGCAGCCCATGTTGAAGAGAATGGTGGTGTCGTCCAGCGGTCCAGCCGACCCAACCTATCTACGGCAAGAGAAAAGAAGGCGATGAATGGCTTTGAGCATGCTTCGAAGTGTAGCGGTCCAGCCGTAAGCACTCCTCGCTCCTCGCCTTGAGTTTTATCTCCTTCAAGAATTGGAGTACAATTGATACTTGAACTTGAAGGAGGATAAATGACGGTGATTTAGGTCGCCTTGCGGTAGGAGCGCTAGTGTACGTTGCCAATGCCCATGTTTTTCAAGCCAAGGAAACTGCCGTCAGCGGTTCGGCCGTCGCAGCACAAGGACTCAACGTAGTCGTAGTCGTAGTCGTAGTCGTCGGTGTCGTCGTCGTCGTCGTCGTCGTCGTCGCCGCCGTCGTTGCGGTCGTCGTTGCGGAAAGACAATGGACCAGGTGAGGGAGAAGAAGCAGACGAGGTGCAACCCCCGAAACGTAGGAGACAGAGTACCAAAATGAAACAACGCAGCAGTAAGGAGAAAGCGCTGTGCAATAATACAATGTGCCCCTCTAGCTAATGTAGGTGTCCGGTTTCAAAGCCGGGAATCAATCTGATGAACGAGTCGCGAGTGTCGCAGGCCAAGTCGTGATGGTACGTACTGCTCGAGGCTCGCGCCGAGGTGTGGCTGGTACCAGAGTGCAGGCGCCAAAAAAAAGACTTATGAATAGGGCAGACGGGAGTTGATTGACGCAAGAGTTCCCGACTATTGTTCACGTTGGAATGAAGAAATGGCTGGTGTGCCAATTGGCGTTGCTGAAGTGCGGCTGGCTGGTGGTTCTGGCTCCCTCCTGGACAACCCCTCGACTGGACAAGATTGAACTGGAATGGGCAGGCAGGATCGCAGATAATGGACAATGGATGGAAGGGGCCCGCGCAGCAGATCCAGCATCGAACCCATCCCCATCCCCCATGCACCCCGACTCTTGTTGTGCTTTTTTACCCCTGGAGCTTGCGACGTTGAAACAACTTGTGGAAGAAAGTCTCCACCGTAATTGGGCGCCCTGAGCGGTTGCAAGGTGGCACATGTGGCACCAGACCCAGGCCAGAGATGTCAATTGGCCAGGCGCGCTTTGGTGGGGCATTTGCCTCATGTCAGGGGCCAGCCCCTTATTGGCTTGATCGGCCCCTCATGGGACAGCCCCACCTTTTCCTCAAGGCTGCCGACTTCTCGAATGTCTGGCTTTTTCTGGTCTGACTTCTCGAGTCAATCAGCAGCCACCTTGTCCTATTTCTTTTTTCCTTCAAGGTTTGTCTATGTAGCGATGCGTCTCACCGCGAAGACAAGACGGCTCGAAGTCGCTCGAAACAAAATAGACCGAGCATGCAACCATACCGTTGCAAACCCGTGTGTTTGGAACCATGAATCAAATGCAAGCGAGCCCGGGTGAGCATCAACGTACAACACAAGCAAGATATTGTGGAAGCGCCTTGGATTCCACACCACCGATCATGAAACGCCACTTGGCGCCTACATTCCCCCTTATGATGACATTTGTTTCTATCTAGGGCGGCATCCGAAAACCACGTTGAACACGACACATAACCCGTGACATGGAGTCTGCCGACTGCGGATTTGTCCCGTTGCTGACCGATCATTGCTATTTGTAGTGATAACTACTCAATACAGCCTATCAGTCTGCCGTTTGATTGACCATCGGCGATGGCGAGACGTGTTTGCCCTTGGCCATGACGGCCAACCGTCGTTACAGCATTGCAAGAGGGACCATTTTTCCTCGTGCCGGTAAAGCTATCTCCGAGAACCATTGCCGGCCGGACCACTGTACTCCGTGTAAAGACTCGTTTACCTTCTCCTCTCTCACCTACTCGAGAACGGATTTGCTCAACTTAGCACAGCTAAATCAAACCGATTGGTGACCGCATCCAATCCATCGTCGCCCAAAGGCTTGTGCGTCGAAGCATCTCTCTGATAGGACATCAGAACTACCGATGTCTGCAGACATTGGGGCAATGACCATTCATCTGCAATTCCATGAGTAAATGTCAAAACACATTGTGTTGATGTGGGCTATTCTTTGCGTATCCATCTTCGCGCGTAATGATGCAACAACCTGCCACGTCTGCGGAGAGCCATCATCAGGCCAGATGGCTTCATGGCTGCGCTTTTTCCAGGCGTGCTTAGCGAGGGGGCGATTTATGCTTCATGTGTAAGCCCACCAAGTTGCAGTGTGCACTCGGGAATACCACATGCAGCCTTATGATCGCACTAGTACTTTGGTATTCGCGCCACAAATCCTGATTGAAATGGTTTCGTTGAAGCTGTCTGCAGTGAGGCTATGGCATCATAAAGCTCACGATTGATAAATCCTGCTCATACGTGCCGTGCATCCCTGTCACTGCCAGGCCTATGAAGTAGAAGGTAACTTAACTTAGTTACGAGTTAACTCAGTTATCCGCTCAATCAATGCATCATCATCCCCAATGGATCAAAATGACTTCATATTCCAGGCCACAGGCTCCTCGACACGGAAACGGCTTAGCGTGGGTCGCCCTTCCTCCAGAGCCAAAACCACCAGCCAGTCAGAGCGCGGCTTGGCATCGAATTGTCGAACTGCTCTGAAAGAACGCTTGCGCTGCCAACATCATTCAACGTCAGCCAGATCACACCACCAACACACAGTCCAGCTCCCCAACGTCATCCTCACAAGCATCATCAAGCTGCCGCGCAAACGGCCCCTCCCCGTATTCCATCCGCCGTGCTCTCGCAGCCGGGCCTCGCTTCACGCCGCAGCCGCCTCCCAACCCATCGATCCCAGGCACAAGCCATGGCCCTCCCAAACCCGACGCCGCCTCTCCTCCTGACGAAGCGTCTCAACGCCTTTCTGCACGCCAACCAAAACCCTCAGCTGCCGACGCTGCTCCTCACCACGTGCCACGGCAAGCTGCTCGCCCACACAAGCCCGCATCCGGTGTCCGTCCTCAGAACACACGCCACCGTCGCGGCATCCCTCCTCGCCATCCACACATCGTCCTCAGTAGACGTACCCTCGGCGCTTCCCGGCTCGCGCACCCCCGACCCCATCACCAGCTCGCCCGTCCTGCCGCCCCAAGACGACGACGACCGAGACGACGACGACGACGACGACGACGACGACCAAGACCCAGCCCCCCACGATACCGCCGCCTCCAAAAAGGCCGCCGCGAAGAGAAGGGCCGCCAGATCCGTCAAGCCCGTCACCATAACAGTCCAGCTCAGCGGCGGCACCGTCATCATCCGCCGTCTCAAGTGCGGCCTGCTCTTCGTTTGTGTCGGCCCCTCGGCGCATGACCTCCATCCCGCGCCGCACGAGAACGGCGATGTATCAGGTAGCCCGAGCGAGGTGGAGAGCCTGGTCAGCGCCGGCGGCCAAACGACGTCTAGCCTCGACAGCGTGGGCGCCGCCTCCGTCGTCGCCATGAGGAGGCACGCCGGAGAGCTGGCGCGCTGGCTGGACGATAAGCTGGGCACCCTGCAGGTTCCGGAGGAGGGTGTCGGTTCGAGCGACTGAAGACGACCGCGCGACCAAAGGGTTGTTATTTTATCGAGTGTTTCTTCCGACGAGAGTCGGCATCTAGGGCACATATATATCTATACATATATTGGCGTTGGTACGGAGGACTTATGGCCATGGACCTTGCGACGCGGTTTACCTTTCTCACGACAAGGCGTCGTTTCGCTGCCTCGATAGGCTTTGTTTAGCGCGTCCCTTTAGATACCAGAAATGTTGAAAACCTTGCAAGACTACATATATTTTCTTTTTCGTGTCACTGCCGCAGCGAACATGACTTATATCATGAATCTCGGCGTGCAAAACGCTGCCACGGAAATGGTCACGACAGTTTACGTACGGTGTTTTCTCGTAATGATGCTGCACCACCCGTTCTCGTATTGTACAATTTCAACGTCCCCAACGTGCCCTATTTGGCCTGGAAATTAAGCTGTCATACGTATAAATCGCAATATGAATAACACGACGACTAACGGCGGTTGCACCGCTTCAAAACTGACCCCATGTGCTGTAACAAAAACGCCCTGTTGATGCACCCGCAAGTACGCCATGATGCACGCGTCCCCAAAGCAAAAGCGCCAGCCATTATTACTGCTCTCCTTGTTCCGCAACACCCTGTACCCTGCACTATTCGATGCTCATTCGCATTATGCCGTCGCTTGTATCAACCATGCCCTGGAAGCCTATCCTTCCCTTGCTGTTCAGCCTCCCGGTTGTCCCGGCAGCAGGGTTCGCCGGCGTGCCTCCGCTGACACTCCCCGTCTCGCTCTGGGCACTGCTCCCTGCCCGGTCGCCTCCTGTGCTGCCGCGGCGGGATCCCCAAGGGGCTGGGTCGCGCTGCATGGGGCTCTGTAGGATAGGCGAGTTATGCGCGCTCATACCGGGGCTGACGGCTCGCCTCTTGAAGCTGACGGGGTCGAAATCTTCATCGCGGCGGCGCTTGTTGTTGATCCTGCGTGTTATCTCCGCTGCACTCGGCCCTTGCGCATTGCTGCTCTGCGAGGCGGACTGCGCGGAGGCGAAACCAGGCGCAGGCGAGTCCATGCCATTGTCCTCGCTCATACCAGATGAAGACCCTCGGGGCAAGCAAGCCGATGGAGGTGGCGTTGTCCTCGTCCCACCCATGCTGCTCGACTCAGAGAAGGCATCCCAGAACAACTTTCCTTTGGAGTTCCTGATGACCTGCTGTTTGAAGCTGCTGAAAGGCCCAGAGATCAAATCGCTCATCATGTTTACGTCATCCTCCTGAGGGTCATCGATGAATTCATTGTTGGTCAGATTAGGTGACGACAGAGCGCTGGCGGTCGTCCCCGGGTCGTTGGGTGCTTGAGAAACTCGAGCTTCGATGGCAACGTCGCTTTCACGAACTTGCTTGACAACCTCCGCTTCTCGTCTGGTTTCGGCCTCGGCAGGCGCGACTTCTTCAAAGAGCGCGGCGCGGATTCGGGCAAACGTCTTGGTTTTCGGTAGGAGGTTGCCACGACGAGTAACAGCTCGTTTGATCACGCCTCTTTGAGACCCCTCACCACCACCATTACCATCGGCATCGCTCTGGGACTTTCCACTTTCGTCCCCGTCGGTGGCAGAGATATTCAGCTGATTAGCTTGCCAACTGATACTCTCCCTCCTCATTTTTGCACCGTTGCTGGGCGGAGACTTGGAAAGACTGGCTGCAGTCATGTTGAAACCCAAACCTAAAGACCCGCGTACCTTTTTTTTATGCTGTTTGCGATGACGCTGTCTCTGTTGAAAGCTCATGAGGCTGCTCATGGCGGGGGATCCAAAGGACCCGGTTGGCCCGATATTGGCGGTTTTCGAAATTCGCGGCGTTGTAACATAGGACTCGTCCACGTCCTCATCCATGAGCTCGTCGTCGTCCGATGAAGTGGAGGAATCAGAGCCAACTGCCACTTGGTTGGTGCTCCCAAGAGAGCTACTGATATTCATCTTCTCGTGATTCCCCATGATGGACCACAGTGATGAGGAAGTGTGCTCAGGGGCGCCATACTCACTCCTCCGATCGGGAATGCTCATGGGCCGGTCACCGATGGTAGGTGACGATTCTGGGGATGATTCGGCGAGGGTCGAATGATGCAAGCTAGTAGCAGCACGAGAAAAGTCGAGGCCACGCGATCTGCGAGGAAGAATGTTGGTCGGAGACGCGTATATTTGCGAAGGGTCGAGCTTTGGAGAAAGAGGCGGGGGCTTGGCATAGGCATTCGAGGCAGGTGGTGGAGTGAACTGTCGAGGAGGCATCTGCAGCGACAAAGCTCTGATTTCAGAGCGTCGTGGCGCAGAGGGTGCCTGCGCGTCCTTGATGTGTATGTCGTCTTTGCATGTTCTTCGAGTTGTTTCGGCAATGAGTGGCGAGTGCGACAGTTTGCAGGGTGTCCCTCCGCTGTCGGACAAGGATCGAGACTTGCTTGCCAGGGGCGACCTGTCGTATGTTGTGGAGTCGAGATGGTGATTGCCGAAACTTTCGTTTGTGTGACCAGCGGGGGAGTCGCTGTCTGTGATGGCGAAATCGTCCATGTTGTACTCGGCCATATTGAAATGATTCGACGCCTCGCACTCAAGTGCGTAGGCAATTTGAGAGGCCTGGCGAGTTCAAGCAGACACCTACCTAGATGGTAGGTGGCTGGGTAGAAAGAAGAGCTGACGACCTGTCCTGCTCCAAGTGGCCGTGGCCGCCACAAGTCAAAATAGACACACTCGAGGAGAGGTGGAACTGAGGGAGCAGGATCAGGGTGTGAAAGAAGCCATTGATGTACGAGCCGGCAGTTGCGTCAGGGCGTCAGGGCGTCAAAAGCACGTTGGCGTCATGAGCCGGGTTTCAAGGACAACACGCTTATGGCGATGACAGCCTTGCTCCATGAAAGAAGGGCGCGACGCGGGCATGGGGAGTGAGAAGAGGACGAGCAGCGGTGACGGTGACGGGGACGGAAGCTGGGAGTTTTTTGCCCATGTCGTCGCGCCCGTGTCTGGTCGGCTTTGTCCTCTGGCTGTCTGGTTCAACGGCTCAAACTACGGAGTAACTCACCCGTACCCGCCTTGCCGTTGATGATGCCCCCACCTCTCTAACCTAATACGTCAATACCTGGCGTCTTTACTGCTTGTCTGATTCTCGCAGCCACCCTGACAAGTTCAATCGAGAAGCTGCTTCGTCCGACAGCGCTATTCAGTCAGTGTAGTGTAACTATGCACTATTCACATGGTGCTTAGAGAGCAGGGGCATGTTCAAGTCGAATCGAGTCCCGGGGCATGACCTTGTAAGATAGTTACACGTTGCGTTCTTCTTACAGTTACGCTGGTTGAAGGATGGCCCCAGCCGGTAAGAAACTTGACGTCAGTTGACACTCATCACTCACTGACCATAGCGGGGTAGAAGACGGCGGAGCAAGACAGACTCTAGAGAGACTCCGGACATGGTCTCCAGACTTGGCTCCGTCAATTCGTTCTGCTAGTTTCCAATTCAATCGCACTCAACCCTCGCCGTCTTCGTCCGAATGCACATACCCTGATGATCACCCTGAGGGCTGCACAACGACTCCAAACTATCCAGAGCTTCCTCCAGCCCGCTGCATCAGCCCTCAAGGTCCCCATTTCAAGTAGAGCGGCCCACTTCCTCACCACAAATCCCTTGCGCACCGAGAGCTCAGGCTAAGCTCCTTCCAGGACGACATTTGAAAACAATGGCGGCCACAACCGACACCAATACCTACAAGTTTAACCACTCCATGTAAGTCGGATCGGAGGACATCGATCCGATGCGCTGTCTCTGTCTGACGTGGCAGTTTCCAGGATCCGAGTCAAGAATGCCAAGGAATCCGGTGAGTCTCGCCAAAAAACATACAGCGATGTACATTGGCTTCGACTGCTTCAGGGACCGCGCTAATGGTCTGTACTGGAATACAGTCAAGTTCTACGAGTTCTTGGGCATGTCAGTTGTCAAGAAGTATGAGTTCCCAGAGGCCAAGTTTGACTTGTACTTCATGGGGTACAACAGTCCCAAGGCCGTTTCTCACGGCAACTCCCACGTGAACCGCGAAGGTGTCATTGAACTCACTTACAACTACGGCACTGAGGATGATCCCAACTACACCGTGAACACCGGTAACAAGGAGCCGCATCGTGGCTTTGGCCACACCTGCATCAGCGTCGACAATATCCAGGCCGCTTGTCAGCGTCTCGAGGACGCTGGGTACAAGTTCCAGAAGAAGCTTGCCGATGGCCGAATGAAGCACATCGCCTTTGCCTTGGACCCTGACGGCTACTGGGTTGAAATCATCGGCCAGAAGTCCTTGGAGGAGACTGAGAACATCAGAGAGACTGATCCAACCACCTACCGCATGGTAAGACCACCACCATGTACGGGCCCGCCTTGGCTGCCCGCGACAAAGCACATCTCAGCTAAAGGCGTGTGATAGAACCATACCATGATTCGTGTCAAGGATGCCGAAAAGTCCCTAAAGTTTTACCAGGAAGTCATGGGCATGACGCTCATCAGAACCGCTGAGAATGAAGCTGCCGGATTCAACCT
This sequence comes from Metarhizium rileyi, assembly GCA_031753515.1. Taxonomy (NCBI): domain Eukaryota; kingdom Fungi; phylum Ascomycota; class Sordariomycetes; order Hypocreales; family Clavicipitaceae; genus Metarhizium; species Metarhizium rileyi. The sequence continues at coordinate 1,576,770 of JAUKVO010000008.1, forward strand.
TTACTTCCTCGGTTACCCTGGTACTCAAACCACGCAGGCAAGCCGTGAAGGCTTGCTCGAACTAACCTGGAACTATGGCACAGAGAAGGATGCCAACTTCAAGTATCACAATGGCAATGACGAGCCCCAGGGGTTCGGACATATTTGTGAGTCTTGTGCTCCTCTGTCGAGACTTGTGTGTGTGATGTAATCCGAGAGCCAATGCTGACTAGCAGGTAGGTGTGTCTGTTGATGATCTCGATGCTGCATGCCAGCGTTTTGAAATTCTGAAGTGTAGCTGGAGAAAGCGTCTTGCAGACGGACGTATGAGAAACGTGGCCTTCTTGCTGGATCCGGATGGCTACTCCGTCGAGGTGGTGCAAAATGATAAGTTCAGTGACAAGTATAGCGTATAAGCCCGAGGAGAGCGGGAGATGCAGACCCTGATGGCTTCGCAATAACGAGAATGAAACGGGTTTTGTAACCGAGGTATAGTCAAAGAAAGAAAAGGGCAAGGTTACTTACTTACCTTCGCCAGACTCAAGATGCGCATGCTAAGCTAAGCAATGTACGTACTATGATGCCACACCAACCAGTTTTTTCCATTGACCGTTCTCTATGATATCGCAATATGCCAGCGTACTTGGATCGGATGCCGTAGCTAGCAAGCAAAGCATAGGCTCCGGTATTGTGTCACAGAGCCGACGACGCTCAAAACGAACCAACTGTATACAGGAAGTGCGGCCATGTAGACGGGCATTGTGGAATCCGCCACGTTGACACGCACAACAGAGTACAAGTGAGCTAGCTAGGTTGCCATGGGATATCTGCTTCATGAGCACAATCGACCCGTTGCCATGCCATAAGGAAAGATGAGCCGCGTTTCGGGGTTCTGCACGTATGCCCCGGTGCAAGCACCCTTGACCCCTGCAGGTGCCGTAAGTATGCAGAGCTTTGATGCTGATGCGCAGTAACAGGTTTCATCTACTGAGAGGAATAGAACAGCCATTGCTGTATGGCTCAATCATGTCGAGGCGGGGACGTGTTGGTCTGTGGACATGGAGGCATCGTCATGATGCGTACACACACACCGGCCAGCATCTTCCTCAAGTCCAGACGGAGTCGGCAAGTTGCGGGGCGCGTGTGTACATACATACATGTACTCCGTACATATTTGCACAAAGGGTCAACTGGGTGGGGGTCCATGTTCTTGATTGCAGCGCGGGGAAGTGGGGCGACGAGCCGGCAGCTACGCAACTTGACCTCGGTGCCGTAGCTACTTGTAGTTACTCCGTACGGAGTACACTGTACATGAACACGGGCACCGCGCTGTTGTCGCGCCGACGCTCAATGGCCAACTCCCTGCCCAGACGCGAGGGAATCAGACGACACGGAGAAGTCGCCCAACCTGCGGGCGGTGGTCACTCCGTGGGCCTGTCTGTCTCCCGCATGCGTCTGCCTCATAAGCTGCCCGACATCTGCAGCTCTCAAGTCTCACAACACAAGTCTGACAGTGATACGCCCGAAATCCCATGTGGGGCAACCACGACGGGAGCGGGGGAGGGGCTGCAAAGGTCACCAAGCACTCTTATTGCTCACTCGAGCAGCACGCACTGGGATCAATTACAAGTAATTATGTTATTGTACTCCGTAACTAGTCAGTGCCCGAAGACATTCAGAGCAAGCAGGGCTTACTCCTCGACACTTTGGCTGGCTTGGACAATTAGCTCCCGTCATGCCATTCGTCTGCTTCGGGCGTCGGTCGGGCCCCGTCAACCAAACATGGAGGACACACACTCAAGTGAAGATTGAATGGCGCTAACATTTCAAGGCAGTCAGTCGGCTTTGCGTCGAGGCGGCTGGCTTGCATGTTTCATGTCAATTGCGTCCAGTCTGACCAAGGACTCGACCTGGCTGACAGGAGACTTAAGTTACCAGCTGGTTAAAAGCCCAGTTCAACCCCCCTCAGCCTTCTTGCCTGGCTCTGGATTTGCAATTTCAATGCTCAACATTGAATGTTGCTCCTTGCCTCTTTCTTCCCCGCCATCATAGATAACGTTGTATCCCTGCATCTTGTTTCCCCATCATGACACCCTCTGCCATATTGGATCCGACACCAGATCCCCTTCCCGAAAGAGCGCGTATCCTCGTCCCCGAGAAAGTCTCCGCCGATGGCCTTGCCTTGCTTGCACCCTTTTATGATGTTGATGTGAAACTGGGACTGTCCGCCCAAGAACTCATTTCCGTCATCCCCGCTTATCAAGGCCTCATTGTTCGATCAGAAACGAAAGTCACCCCCGAGGTGCTGCAAGCAGGAAAGAAACTCAAGGTGGTGGCGCGTGCGGGTGTTGGTGTCGACAACATCAACGTGCCGGCGGCGACGACCCAAGGCATCATTGTCGTGAATTCTCCCGCAGGCAATATCTTGGCCGCTGCCGAACACACCGTTGCTCTCCTCCTGGCGACTGCTCGAAATGTCGGCCGTGCCGATGGAACCGTCAAACAAGGGAAATGGGAGCGCAGCAAGCTTGTTGGCGTCGAAGTCGGCCGGAAGACACTCGGTATTGTAGGCCTAGGCAAAGTCGGCCTCAACGTTGCTAGAATGGCCAAGGGCCTGGGCATGCATGTGAAGGCCGTCGACCCCTATGCCAGCGCTGATCTGGCTCGCCAAGCAGGCGTTGAGCTCGTGTCGAGTCTCAAGGACATGCTTCCACAAGTTGACTTTCTCACCATCCACACCCCGTTGCTGGCAACGACGATGGACTTGATTGGTGAGGCAGAACTCAAAACAATGAAGCCGACGGCCCGAATCCTCAACGTCGCCCGGGGTGGTGTTTACAATGAGGCCGCTGTGCTCAAAGGCTTGGACGAGGGATGGATTGCTGGCGCTGGCTTGGACGTCTTCACAACCGAGCCTCTTGCGCCGGATTCTGTCGCGGCCCAGCTTGCCAAGCACGTCAAGGTCGTCGCCACACCACATCTGGGGGCTTCCACGGTGGAAGCGCAAGAAAATGTGTCCATGGATGTTTGCACACAGATGCTTGAGATTCTCCGCGGCGGCCTTCCCACAAGTGCCGTCAATGCACCCATCATCTTGCCAGAAGAGTACCGAAAACTTCAACCGGCAGTGCAGTTGGTCGAGAAAATGGGACGTCTCTATACTCAGCATTTTGTCAAGGATAAGAGAGGCATGATTGGGGATCGCAAATTCGAGCTCATCTATCACGGTGACCTGGCTGGTATGCCCAACACGAAGCCACTTTTCGCCGCCCTCGTCAAGGGCCTCGTCGCTTCGTTTAGCGACTCCCATGTCAACATTGTCAATGCTGCGCTGATTGCCAAGGAGAAGGGCATCGTCATTGACGAGACACACGCCCGCCAGTCGAAAGACTTGACTTTTTCGAACCTGGTGACGCTCAAGTCAATTGCCGACGGACCGGGTGGTGGCAAGACGGAGCAAATCATCGAGGGATATGCTTCCGAGAAAAGGGTTTATATTTCAAAACTCGACCGCTTCAACGCAACATTTCATCCCGAGGGAACCCTGATCATTCTGCACAACTATGATGAGCCCGGCAAGATTGGCGGTGTGGGCATGGTCCTGGGCTCCCATGGCATCAACATTCGATACATGCAGGTGGCCAGTCTCGATGCAGAGGCGCGGCAGGGTCACGACACGCCGCCGACTCAGAAAGACAATGAAGCGCTCATGATTTTGGGAGTGGATGGCCAAGTCGATGCAAAGGTTATGGACGGGTTGCGCAAATCAGAAGGCGTGTTGGATGTTAGCTTAGTACAGTTGTAACTTGTAACAAACTACCGTACAAGGAACACTGTAGTTAACTTACGTACTCCGTATACGGAGGAGTTATTGATGATTTGCCTTCACAAGCCTTTCGCGGGGACCCCCAGCTCGGGCCAGACTCAGGGCAACACTGCAATAAGTTGGGATGAAAACCTTGTCGGCCCCTCCACGGGCCACGGCTCGGAATAATGAAACTTTCATTGTCGAAAGCGCACTGCTTTTGACTAACTAGTACCTAGGTACCTAGTAGTAGTTAGGTCACGGTAGCTCCAACCAAGCAAGGCAAGTTGACATGCAGCCAATCAACGCGAACCTTTCTCTTCTGGGGCCACTGTCGTCATGGGGCCGAAGATTCAAAGTTCTAATGTTGCGTGCAGCAGAAGTTGCAGCAGGTACGGGCCTGTAATTAACAACCTGCCTGCTGCCCGTCCCCACCATTAACCGTCCATGACAGAAACCAGGCCATCTCAACTTGACTCTCCTAGTTCCTCCTTCATCCATTGCAGTCCTCTGTAGCTTCGAAGAAACGACATTCGTGCCGCCTCGTGGTCGCACGGCCAAGCGCCATCCGATTTTTATCGATTTATATTCAGACCATCCCAAAATTGCTCCCGCCGCCATCAGTTCCTGCCTCCCAGACTCATTCATTCGACTGCTTGCGGTCGCTGGCCCAGACCGTCAGCCACTGGGGGACGCGGAGCTGCTCTTGAACGCGAAGTGAGACAAACGCACCAGTTCATCAGAAACCTATTGAGAGGGCAAAATCATCGTCATCTACTATTTGCCACGCCGTTTCGCCCAACTCGAGCACTTTCTTTAGGTATCAAGCATAGGGCCTCTTCTATCCCCGCGCGGAACACCTCTCTGTTGGGGCGACTTGTCTTCTTGTTTTCCTGGGCACCCGGCGTTCCATACGATCGAACATGCGACCTAGCAGTAGCTATGGAGGCTTTGCAAGCCTACGAACATGCATCTTGGGTATTGGCCGTGTGCTGGGCGTTGGCTTGACCTCTGTCGCGGCCGCACCGCTGACCCAGACTAAGCCACGCCATGATGATGATCACAAAGGCACACCTGTGTGGATGCTTTACGTGGCTTCAATGGCCCTCGTACTACTCGGTGGTGCTTTTGCTGGCTTGACTATTGCGTAAGTTGAAGTTCCTCTTGCTAATGAAACAGCTGACCCGAGCTTCCCGGCATCGGAGCACTTTGGCAGCCATGCTAATCCTTTTCTCCGTGACAGCTTGATGGGGCAAGATAGTATTTATCTACAAGTCGTATCGGGTGATACGGCGGAGCCGCAATACAAGAATGCCAAGAGAGTATTGAACTTGTTGAATAAAGGCAAACACTGGGTTCTCGTCACCCTTCTACTCGCTAACGTTATTGTGAATGAGTCGTTGCCTGTTGTTCTCGACAGGACGTTAGGTGGTGGTATTGCTGCTGTTGTTGGCAGTACTGTTCTCATCGGTGAGCTTCAATTTGTAGCTCTCTCACACTGATAATGATAATGATTCTCTAACCATCAAATGTGTAGTCATCTTTGGCGAAATCGTCCCCCAGTCTATCTGCGTCCGTTACGGCCTGCCGATTGGTGGATATATGTCGAAACCTGTCCTCGTATTAATGTACCTTATGAGCCCTGTTGCGTGGCCAACCGCGAAGTTACTCGATTGGATCCTTGGCGAAGATCATGGGACAGTGTATAAGAAAAGTGGTCTCAAGACCCTTGTCACGCTTCACAAGTCGCTCGGTGAACTCTCCGAGCGCTTGAATCAAGACGAAGTGACTATTATCACTGCTGTCCTAGACCTCAAGGAAAAACCCGTATCAGAGGTCATGACCCCTATGACTGACGTGTACACTCTGGCAGAAGATCACATATTGGATGAAAAGACAATGGATAATATTCTGTCATCCGGCTACTCTCGAATCCCGATATACCGCTCAGGAAACACTACGGACTTTGTTGGCATGCTCCTTGTGAAGACACTCATCACGTACGACCCGGAAGACAGGATACCCGTCCGAGAGATTCCTCTCGGAGCCATCGTGGAGACGAGGCCGGAAACCAGCTGCTTGGATATTATCAATTTCTTCCAAGAGGGAAAATCTCACATGGTCCTGGTATCGGATCATCCGGGATCTGATCACGGTGCGTTGGGCGTCGTTACATTGGAGGATGTTATTGAGGAGCTCATTGGAGAGTGAGTACAGACGTTACCTTTGTTTCAAACGCTGTATCTGACAAGCATTCAGGGAAATCGTGGATGAATCAGATGTGTATGTTGATGTACACAAGGCCATCCGGCGTCTAACGCCTGCTCCTCGAGCTCGACGCATTCATGCTGAAGCTGGCGCCGCCGCAGTAGGCAGAAAACCTGGAGACGGCGCAGCCCTAGTCCACCTCGCAGAAAATATTGAGGCATCAAGTCCCGTGGTAGGCTCGCTTGGCGCAGTGAGTGACGGAGCGCCAGAGAGGATTCCTAAGATGGCCACCTTCATGAGACGACGTGGTTCTGCTGGACCAGATGGCAAACCTGACGACAGGCCTGTGCCCTTCAAGGCGTCACTAAACGAGATGAAGCAGCAACTTCGGCATCTAGCTCCCTCTAACCGTGCTGAGAACCCGCGGAACACTCGCACCAATGTGTTCAAGATAAAACAGGGCCTCAGCGTGACCACTTTTGTTGCCGGTGACAGTACGAGCAAACGTATGGACGAACCGTTGTCTAAACAGTACGATATTGCGGACGGTGATGAATCCACTCCTCTCCTGAACGCGACTATTTTGAATGGTAACCGTCCAGAGCGCGATTACGGATCCGACAAGTCAAAACAGAATGGCGTCAAATCCAAATCGCCGGAACGTCAGGAAGATGGAGCAGACGTAAAAACAAGTCACAGCGACCTTTCAGAAGAGGCGTGAGTGATTCAATCACTTCTGTCCGTCTTGGCCACTGGCTAGAGGGTATGTAAATTTGGGGAAGAAGGAAGCAGGAAACAAGAATAGCTTGCATAATTTGATGTATCCGGTTTACAGTTATTGGGGCGTTTCCTCCTTTTTTTCTTCTTTTTTTTTTTTTTTTTGGAGTTGTAGGACGATTTCGCTTTGTAGTATTCAAAGGGACGAGGTTTCATCTGCAGTGGAAAAGAGAAAAGGCTGAATTTGCTCGACCTTGGTATCAGGAGAGGCTCTCTTCGAGCAATATAGTTGCAGGAGTTCAATGTTTACATGGTGCCTAGTCATACCAAATGGCATTCATACCGAATCCAGGCTCGGGCACTCTCACTCTAGCAACTCTGGCCAAGAACTCATCTTGCCAGCGATAAATGTCCAACCAGCCTTCTTGGTCATCCGTGACGGCAACCCAATCATCGCACCAGTCACTAGGCGACACGGCATTACTATGGCCGCCACTGGTTGGCGTAGGGTTCAGACAAATCTGTCTTTCGATAGAACCGCTCTTGTCCAGCTTGAATGCCGCAATGTAGCCGGTCAAGTCGGGTGAATTGGCTCTCGAGGAGGCAAACAAGTACTCGGCCGAGTGCGACAAGGCACACACATCAGCACGATACATGGTCCAGGGGTTTGGAATGCCGGGAGGGATAAGAGGAAAGTGCTTGTGCGTGTACACGGGCATGTGGGTAGTGGGACAGATGAGATATTCGCAGATGCGGTTGCCCTTCTCCATGAGAGCGTACAGATAGTCTCCAGAAGGGTGCATAGCCACCCAGCGGGGGTGGTCTCTCTCATCGGGACAGTCCACGCTCCCAACGAGCTCGAGGGCTGCATCGCGAGGCGGAGACGCCTCTGTCCGGCGACGGTGAAGCCAGAGCTTGTTGGCCTTGAGGTCGGCGGAGTACAGGTAGGTTTCCGACGGATCAAAGACCGTGCCGTGGATGCCGGAGTTGGGCTCGTAGGCGTAGTGCTGGATGGGTGTATCGAGGGCTCCCGTGGCGGAGGAGGCGAAGACGGTGCCGTGGCCGGCGTGGCTGTAGAACGGGTTGCAATACACGGCGCGGGGCGGGCGTTTGGCGGCGAGGAGGAATATGGCGCGTGTGTCTGTCGATGGCGAGCACGCCTCGGCTGCGTGAAGATGAATTTTTTTTTTTTTTTTTTCAACTCAAGGCTTCATTCAGACTTGGGGGGCGGGGGGGACTTGGCCGCGAAGACGTGTACGTACGTTGGTGTAGCATGGGATGGGAAACGCCGTGGGTGATGGCCGTCGGGGACTCGACGGCGAAGCTGGACCATTTCTTCATGGCGGCGCCGTAGATGTTCTTTTTTGCGTGCTGTTTTTGAGAAAGGAAAGAAAAAAGGTCAGGCGTGTGTGTGACTGTGTCAGGGTTGTTGGTTCATATCGTGTGTCAAGCCGCCCGGGGAGAAGGGGGAAGGTTTTACGTCGAATGCCATCCAGGAGATGGGCTCGTCGGATGGAGTGGGTGTCCGTTTGACGAGCTCGAGCGTGAGCTTCTCATCGTCGAAGGCAAAGGTGAAGATTGCTCCTGGCGGCGTCCAGGTGCCGACCATGAGGTGGTGGACGGGCATTTCTGACTGGAGGCTTTGATCAAGCGTGCGAATTGAGAGTTGAGAGGTAGTATGTAGTTAGTTGGCGTGGGCGTGTAAATCAAGACAAAGGGCAATTTGTGGGAAGAATCAAAGACACAGATAGAGTGAAGGACGAACGGCTCCGAGAAACCCATTCAGCCACAAACATCCTGGCGGCAAACCCAACTGATTCAAGGGCGTGGTAAAATATTTACCCCGCGGTGGCCCCCCGTCATCTCCAGCAAAACGTCGGCCAATCAGAGCCGATTGACGGCGATCATTGGACAATCCGTCGCCGCATCGGCCAATAGGAACAGGGTTACCCGTCGGATCTTTTAGCCGGCTCGCGCATTGCCCTCCGTCGTCGCAGGTACCGACAACTTTTGCGGGGTCGTGTGCATGTTTCCTCGGGGTTGGAGGACGCTGATTCGAGACCGGAAAGCTTCCTTTGCTCTCTCGTGGTCCGTGATCTACGGGAGGAATGATCGGGCTTCGGGTGGTGTTGGCGGCACATTGCGGCGCAGGATCCCTTTCGACTTTGGAGAGAGAGACATACATATAACTATATATATATATATATATATATAACTGACGGGGTCTTCTTTCCCTCCGGAGACGGGATCGTGTTGCTCTTCTGGATCGACTTATTCATTCTCCTTGTTCTTCTTTACCTTTGCCTTTGCCTTGCTCGACTCGTGGGTTAACGCCTCGCCTACCGCCTGCACTCACTTTACCGATTAACTACAAGTTGACCATTCTTGCAATGGCTGCCAACGGTCGTGCAAACGGCCAGCCTGCCGAGCCAACCAGTCGCTTCGACCTCAACTTCACGAGCCATGTCATCGAGACCATGGGCCCCAACATGACGCCCAGAAACCGCCAGGTCCTCGGCAGCTTGATCAGACACCTGCACGACTTTGCGCGGGAGGTCGAGCTGACCAACGACGAGTGGATGGCCGGCGTGCACTTTGTCAACTCCATCGGGCAGACGTCCACCAAGACGAGGAACGAGGCCCATCGGATATCCGACGTGCTCGGACTCGAGTCGTACGTGTGTCTTTCTTGTACCCTTTTTCTTTCTTTCTTTCTTTCTTTCTTTCTTTCTTTCTTTCTTTCTTTCTTTCTTTCTTTCTTTCTTTCTTTCTTTCTTTCTTTCTTTCTTTCTTTCTTTCTTTCTTTCTTTCTTTTTTCCCTCTTCCGTCTTGCCACGGCGTCGGCGTCACAGGTACCGGCTGACACGGCAACCAAGGCTCGTCGATGAAATCGCCAACAAGATCATCGCCGAGGGCGACATCGACCCGACCTCGTCCTCCATCCTCGGGCCCTTCTGGTCGCCCAACGCGCCCTTCCGCGAGAACGGCGGCAGCATCATCCAGGACGCCAACCCCAGCGGCCGCGTGTGCAAGATGCACGGCACCATCACCAACCTCCTCACGGGCGAGCCCGTCCCCGGCGCCGTCTTCGACATCTGGCAGGCGAGCGCCAACGGCAAGTACGACTTCCAGGACCTGGAGAACCAGACGCCCAACAACCTGCGTGGCAAGTTCGAGGCCGACGAGCACGGCAGGTACTGGTTCTACTGCTATCATCCTACCGCCTACTCGCTGCCTACCGACGGACCTGCCTTTGAGCTTCTCACCCTCATGGACCGTCACCCCATGCGGCCTGCACACATTCACATCATGGTATGTATATATGCTGATGCTGATCTGTATCCCCGCCCACCCTGTTTTCCTAAACCTCTCGACCCCTTTGGGGGGGGGAGGGGGCAAAAGTGGCCGTTCTCCTAGAGACGGACCGGAACAAGACCCCCCGGCAAGAGTGAGTGAGTGAGTGAGTGAGTGAGTGACTGACTGACTGACTGGCATAAACTTTGCTCGGCTCCCGCAGGTGACGCATCCCGAGTTCAAGGGCTGCACAACGCAGCTGTATCCCAGCGACGACCCGTGGCTGGCGACCGACACCGTCTTCGCCGTCAAGGACGATCTCGTCGTCGACTTCAAGCCGCTCAGGGGGGACGACAAGGCCGTCCTGGAGCTAGAGTACAACGTCGTCCTCTCGCCCAAGGGCTACAGGGGCAAGCAGTTCCAGGCAGGCACGGAAAGGATTGTTTTCTAATAAAACAGGGCCACATGTGCCACCGGCTTTGTACTCCGTCCGTATAACCACTCTGTATGTATAACTGGTAACCATCTTTGCCTGGCGCCAGCGGGTTGGGGGCAAGTACCGAGTAACTACTAGTTGTAGTTAGAGAGACCCATGCCATGCATCATGCGTCCAAGAGAAACATGACTGACGATTTATTCCTCGCCGTGTTCTGATTCTCGTGAGATAAAAGGGGAAGGGGGGGGGGGGGCGCAGATTCTTCGCGTCAGATTTCGATGCGCGTTTCTTTGGCCGACGTCTGGCGTTGACCATGTAACTAACGTACGGAAAAGTAACGTATGTTACGGAGTAGTTAACTTACTCCGTAACTTATACGGCTTATCGGTGCGACGCGCCTCGATTCACACCCCCGTACTCTGTACTCTGTACTCCGTACATCGGGCTCGCATGGCCATCGCGGAACGATTCACCGCCTGTGAAACGTGATGCAGCCCGTCCGTCACCGGTCCCTGGTCCCTGGTTCCTTGGGTACATACATACATACGTGTCCGCGTCCGCGCACCCGGGGCAACCTCGTGTGCGGTGTTAGTTGCAGCATCGCAGCCCCAACCGCTCGCTCGGTCGCACAGCGCGTGGCCACGGGTTGCCCAAGAAGGGGCCTGATGCCAGATGCCCACGCACGTTGGCTGCAACGCCTCCTGCCTGGTTCGGGGTCTAGTTGGAGATTTGACGGTTGGGGGGGCTGCGTGATGAGGCAACGGTCGTCGCCACAGCAACGGGGCCGTTAGTAAACAACGGTCCCATCTAAGCCCGATCCAGGACGGGGGTTGGTTGTTCCTCGAGAGGGCAACCCGTTTTTGTTTTATTGACAAATTGTCATGGAGTAGTCATAGTTCCTTATTCTATCTAACTATCCTTTCCAATCATCGCCACTTTGGTGCCCGTCACTTCGAAAGGGTGGTGTTTCTGGCTCCCGTGCCCCTTTATTCAACTCTCCCGTCTTCGCGTGTTCCCCCTTGCCGAGCATCTTTTGACGCTTGACGCTTGGGGAGGTTGCTTGTCTGCTTACCGACAGACCTGCTAGTGGCTCGTGGTGACGGCGGCCGAAAACGGCGGGGAGTTATCGAGCCGTTTGTTGCTTTTTTTCTTCACGGTGTAACTACTTTTGCTGACGGTTCTTTGGGGGGGGGGGGAGAGAAATCTCGTCGACAAGCTGACTGAAACGAAACGTTGGTGTTCACACCCACCCAGCGATGGCATCGGTGAGCTGCGGACAAAGTCCCATCTCTGCTGAAGACGACTCGCAGTCCAGGCCGGCTTCATTTCTCGTTTCGTTTCTGCACCGTCGACAGCCCTCGAGCGGCAAGACGCTGCCGACTTTCCCACCCGCAGAGGAACAGCTTGGCTCTGCGGACGACGCAATGGCCGGACAATTCGTTGGGAACAACCCTGGTGCGTTGGGGGAGCTGCAGCAGAACCGCCTGGAGGCCGCTCCTCGGTCTCCAAGAAAGTCTCGGGATGAGCCGCGGACTGGTGCGCAGTCGCCCACAAAGTCTGCCCTGGGCAAGTTCACGTTCCGATCCAATGTCGACAAGGAGCCGGGGCGGATGGCCGCATCGCGAGACGCGTCGCCGCAGAAGCCGAAGAAGGCCAGGTCGGGGGCCAACCTCGCAGGATTGCTGTCACGCCCGAAATCGCTCAAGAGTCTGTACAAGCTCGCCACGGAGGAGGAGAGCCGTGCAAAGGATAAGGAGAACGTGACGCCGGACCGGACCCCTAGCGATGAGCGGCCGCCGCCCATCTTCGCCCAGTTTACTTCTGACCGGACCATGAGGCAAGAGAGCACTCCTGAGAAGACGCCGATTCGAGCTCCCAAGGACCGACCCAAGTCGTTCCACGCCCTGAAGCCGCCGCAGAGTCATGTCGCGCCGTCTTGCTCGCCCTCCAAGCCAAACGGCCGTGCCGCGCGGCCCGTGTCTATGCATCCGGATCAGATGCCTCGAAGAAAAGGCCCCTTTGGCCATGGCCGCTCCAAGTCCACGGCTGTCACGTCGACGGGTCCATGTCCCGAGCTGCACGTTGATCCGAAAGATATAGACGAGCAGCTGGAGGCCCTTCTGGATCGCCGGAACATCCCCGAGAACCAACGGTACAAGATGCGCAACCTGGCAGACACCATCAAGCTCGAGTTTATCCGCCAGGATTACGCCGAAATGCAAGCCGCCAGGGGAGATCGACCCGGCTCTACAGGTACGGCAGGCAGCAACAGCAGTTCCGAGCAGGCCATCATCGCCAGCGACCTGAATAGTCCTGATGGGGACGACGGGCGGCCAAAGCGCGGCCGGGGGAAAAGCTTCACGTTTTCCAGGAGCAAGAAGGATTCCAGTTCCCCGGCAAAAAAGTCCAAGGGAGAGGGGACTCTGGGTCGCCACTTCAGGGGTCGCTCGACTGACAGCGTCGTTTCCGATGCCCGGCCCGGCTCCTCGTCCTCGTCGTCGATGGGATCTGCGTTTCTCTCCAAGATCAAGGCCCAGCAAGGCCCGTCCGACTATGTTGCCTACCTCAGAAAAGTACAGAAGCCCGAGATGGTAGAGGTCGGGAAGCTTCACAAGCTGCGTCTCTTGCTGCGAAACGAAACCGTCGCGTGGATCGAGGACTTTATACAGCAGGGTGGTATGCACGAGATTGTTGGCCTGTTGAACCGCATCATGGAAGTCGAGTGGAGGTATGTTGTTGCGTTGCGCAATGGAGTCAGTCGGGGGTGATGATTTTTTTTTTTTTTTTTTTCACTTTCTCTTCATTTTCAGGCTAACCAACAACACACGGGTGCAGAGAGGAGCATGAAGATGCCTTGCTGCATGAGAACTTGCTGTGTCTAAAGGGGCTCGCCACCACGGCCAGGGCTATGGAATATCTCAACGCTGTCCAGGCGGACCTCCTCCCTCGGCTTTTGCACATGCTCTTCGACCCCGAGAGAAAGGGACCGAGCGAGTTTACGACTCGGAACATAGTCACGTCGGTTCTACTTAGGTACATAGAATCTGCGCCGCCAGCGGAACGAGTCGTCAGAGCCAAGAACGTCCTCAGCCATCTCCGGGACAAGGACCCGGCCGAGGGCGAGCGTCCGCTTCCCTTCGTCATGGACATGAGACGGCAACGACCATATCGGGTGTGGTGCAAGGAGGTGGTCTCTGTGACGAAAGAAGTCTTTTGGATCTTCCTGCACAACTTGAATGTCGTGGCTTTGGCGAGTGACGAGACCACACGAACACGAAGGGGCTGCGTCGAGGACAGCGAGGATCGTGACGGCCCGTTCGCATACATGCTACGAAACTTTCCGCAGGAACGTCCGCCAGTCCCTGCTGCTCCTTATGTCGGGGGTGTCGAGTGGGATGCAACAAACTACCTTGCTTCGCATCTGGACCTCATGAACGCCATCATCGCCTGCACACCCACCGCTCACGGGCGAAACCTCCTACGGGCCGAGTTCCGCATCTCCGGATGGGAGCGGTGTCTCGGCGGCAGTCTCCGCATCTGCAAGGAGAAGTTCTACGGGAGTGTGCATGTCGCCCTGCGAACGTGGGTTGCCGCCGCGGCCGAGGATGGCTGGGACGTCAAGGATGTCCGGTTCGGGCCTCCCCCCGAGTCGAGGTCTCCCAGGAAGACGGGCGGCCAGAGGACCAAGCCTGAAGAAGCACCGCCGAGGTTGGACATGCCGCGGCTTGATTTCGGGGACAGGCAGCCGGGTAGAGATGCGTGGCTGTGATGTGCGTCTTTATGAAGCAAAGATTGGATAAAGGGAGCCATCTATCGCTCCCTTTTTCGTATCTGCATGGTATTATGATTTCTTATGGGTCCCGTCGTTCGGTCCATTTTGTTGTATGGCATTTTGGGCATTTTCTTTCCTAGGACGCGGATGATTTTCCTCTTACTGTGTATAATGGGGGATTCTATACTCTATTGCTTGGTAGTTGGTGTACGACTTGCATGAATTGCATGAATGAATTGATGACTTTATGAGACAGGTGTTTTGCTGATTCTTTTTTTTTAAAATATTTCTGATGTCGATTGCCAAGTGATTCTTTTTAAAAAAAAACATTTCTAATGTCGATTGCCAAGTGATTCTTTCTTTTTTAAACATTTCTAATATCGAATATCGATTGCTAAGTGATTCTTTTTTTGATGTTAATTGCCAAGTGATTCTTTCTCTTTTAAACATTTCTGATGTCGATTGCTAAGTCATTCTTTTTTTGGTGACATTTCTGACGTCGATTGCTAAGTAAGTGTATTTATTGCCGTAAGTTACGCTTCATGTCTCGTGGACGGGCTTTAGGGAAAAAAGCATACATCATTGCATAGGTGTGTGTGTAGTTATAGTTCATGACTGTCACTGGAAATGGTATCTAGTCGCTGTCGTTACTCTGACAGTTCCATCTATCTATTATACAGACGGGACGGCAGGCATGCATGGTTAAAGGGCTCAAGTTTCCCGGTGCAGTTTAAACGCCTCGTACACAGACATGCCCTTGAGCACATCGTCCTTGACCTTGTCATCGGCAGCGACGAGCTTGGGCAGCATGTCCAGGACCTGGTCTAGCTTTTCTCTGGGGATCATGACCACGCCGTTGACGGGGTCTTGGAATGCAATGTCGCCCGGGGACACGGTGACGCCGTTGATTTCCAAGGGGACCTGCCTGGCCCAGGGGATGCTGCTGCCGGCGGATCCGACTGTCGAGAGGCCGTGCGCTAGGATCTGGTGCGATTTCCACGGTCAGTTTTTAGAGTCGTCGAGGTGAAATTGGAGCGAGGGGAGGGGCGTACGGGGAGATTGGTGCTTTGGAGCTCCCGGACGTCTCTGACGCGGCCGGCTACAATGATGCCCCTGACGTCTCGCACCTTCATCCGGAGGGCCATGATGCCGCCGCAGATGGCGTTGGTCTGGCCCGGGGGCTGCTGCATCACCACGACGGTGCCGGGCTCTGTGGCGTCGGCCCAGTGCGTGTCCTTGGGCATGTTTGGCGGCGGCGAGGTGAGCACCTCCTCGCCCTTTGCTGCGAAGAGGATGGTCGACACGGGCGCAATGGTCGGTGCGTCGGCGTCTTTGCCTGCCCTGGCGCTGTATAATGTAAGATCTGCGATGAACCCCGCCCCGGGCACCTTGAGCTTGAGGAGGGCATCCGAGATGTCGCAGGCGGTGTACTGTTCAAGGCGGGCGAGCGCGGTGGTCGACATGGTGGACTTGGCTTGTGACGTCAGACGGGGAGCGCTGATGAATGGCGTTCTGGAGAGGATTGTGAGCTGTTGCGTAGCGAAGTTGTGAGCAGTCCTGGCCGCAGATCGATACATGGCTCTGGAATAGCCGGCATTGCTCGTGGTGTTGTTGTTGTTGTTGCTGTTGTTGTTGTTGACTGATGTCGGTCGTTGCGCCTCGGCTCGCTGGTGGGTCGTGACGGTGGTTCTGTTTCGCTTCGGGAGCTCCCGTTCGCAGCCGAGTGGACCAATCAGAGCCAGGGCTGCTGTTCGAGGGACTCTGACTGACTTGTGGCAGAGTAACTAGGTTAAATTCCAGACTCTCCCGTACGGGTTTCAACTTCGAAGCATGAAAGCAGCAAGATAGGTTCTCCATCGAGTTGATTGGTCGTGAAGAGTTACCGATTGCTATGGCGTGTAGTCTCACCGAGGCCAGAATGACCCTAACCGCAGTATTCGATTTATGAACTCTAGAGTATCCTCGATCGGCTGGCACTTCACCTTGGCTGGCCATGGAATAGATGAGTTGTTCTAAAGTGATAAGCCAAGTCCACCATGCAGTTTACGAATCACTTGCATGAGCCTCGGGACCCAATTGTCTGATCATTGCAAGGCTTGGATCAGCTCGCCTCCTGACAGGTCAGCTAACATACAACTGCAGGTCTTGTCCCTTTGTCAACGAGGACAACTTGTGTGTCTTTCCTGACTTGGCACTGCTGCCTTGGCGGCTGGTTTATTAGGTAGGCGGCACTTGGTGGCTGGACTCTGGCCATCCTTTTCCGGCTTCGTGGCCATCTCTCATTGTTGAATGGCCGGAGTCGTAGTCACATGAGCCAAGACGGCTAGCGCTAGAATGCAGCAAAGCCATAATTCACCTATCGAGTTGAGAATCTATGTTCCCACATCTTTTCTCCTGTAAGAAAAGCGGTGCCGACGCTGAGTTCAAGATGTCCAAACCCCACATGAACAAGGTCATGAATGGACTCGAAAAGATGCTGATGGAATAGAGTGGCGTTCCCCGGCCTGCCCTTCTACCACTAACTCGTGGCAAAGGGACCTGAGACATTGTCAGTGGCCATGATCGCTGGTCGGAAGGGTATATCCTGCGAGGCGTGCGGGTATCAGAAAACACCCAACACGCACCGCCCATTTAGACGAGCAGAGTGTGTTCGATGATATCTACCGCAGCCATGCATGCCGGGCTGTGTGATCCACCTGCAAATCACCCCAGACGGAAGGCGAGCCCGGGGCAGTAGATGAAACGGCATCTATTTGATGGGGCTCCTTTGGCTGGAAACCATGGCTGCTCCCTACATCGCCGATTATTGCTTGCTTGCCTTGCGCGGTCTGGTTTGACTTCAGGCACGTGAAGATGGGAGGGCACAACGGTTCGAGGTCACCCCTACCTATAGTAGACATCCTCATTGCAATCGAGGAAGACGAATACGAGGATATAGTTGAGCAAACGAACTGAGGGGGGCATAGATAGTCAAAGCCCCGGCCAGTGTTGACGAAAGCGCCGGAGATGCAGCTGGATCAGATGCAGCTGGGATGAAGTAAGGAGACAGGGAGAGTAAATGTGTTTGCGCGCTGGTTTCCAAGATGAAGACATCAAAGCTGTCCGTGGAAGGAGTAGGCACTTGATAAGAAAGTACCAAATGCCGAGTGTACCGGTCGACATGCCACATATTTCACAGCCAGGCAGGAACCTACTGTACGGAGTACTCCATACGTAGGGGAGAGTAGCGAGAAGACAGATGGAGACGAACTTATCTCGTTCCTATGGCAAATGATGGGGTACAGCAAGGCTGGTTATTAGCAGGATAGTCATCGGCGACTGCAATACAATACAATGCTACGGCCAAGACCGAGCGCTGCAACTGTGCTCCCAACAACCCGGTACCTTGTTTCACAAACCCTAATATATAGGCTTCTGCTGTGTTATCCCTTCCTCTTATTCCCTTGTCGGGTCCAATCGATGAACGACGTCGGGGGTCGTCAAGGAATGTCAGGGCTCCCCGGGTGGGCTTCCTGGCACGTTACTCGTTGGTCGTCAATTCGTCAAAGACCGCTCGAGGGCCCCGTGTGGCAATCCGTGGCCGCTACGAGGTAACGTCTTGGCCACGATACTTATTATCCGCAGCGAAGCCTTGTGCGTGGAGTGGGCTCAGGCTCCATCTCCAAGGTTGGGGAGGGTTGGTGTTGGGGTTCGGGGTTAAGAATTGGGGCGTGGAAGATCTGCGATGCAGTACTCCGTAGAGACGGGATAAGTTGGGAGAGGAGGAGCACTGACATCTCGATGATGCATCTGCCCCAAATATTGGCCTCACTTGCACCAACCAAGGTTGGTGTTGTCTGGTTGTTTAGGACAATGTCGGCATGATGAACGGCTGAGAGCCTGCTGCGCCATGCTATTGAACCAGACAGAGGCACCGAGTACTCCGTACGAAGCATGCCCATCTCTTAGAGACGAGTCCAGTTCCTGCTAATCGACCCAACCACAACCAATTCGTTGACTGCGTGCCGAGTTTTGGATACCAAGCTCCGAAGCGTCCCCGTCTGGGTCCAGCTGTCCAGTGGCAAGTAAGTTTCTCGGACGGATTCCACTGTCCCTGTCTCCACGGGCATGGTATTACAGCGCATGTCCGGATGTCGTTGGCAGGTGCTCGATGGAGTTCTCCATCTAGTTGGATGTGTGCGTGTGTGTATGCGTAATTTTGCGCGTCAGACCTCGTCCAACTTGGGGGCACAAGCCTTGTCGGCGGAGATGTTACCCCGTACGGACCAGACCTGTGTTTGCTGGTCTACAGAAAGTAGTCCCAGCAAAGAGCGGAGTGTGTGTCCTGTCTGGCGGCTGCAGTTTCTTGATCCCTTTGTAATGTATTGTTGTGTAGGTAATGCATTTTGCGTCTGCGTCTGCGTCTGCGCCCAACTTTCTCCCAAGCCAACGTCCTGTCAGCGGGCACCTGGGACACGGAGGCATCTAAAATCACTGTCAATCGACGACGGACGGTTTGACGATTTCGACGATTGGCGGTCGACGTTGGTGTAGGTGCCGGATCTGAAGCTGGAGCTGGAGCTGGAGCTGGTGTTCTTGTGCTCGCTCAAACATCGAATGAATGCCTCTGGGCTGGCTGACTGGCGGCCGGGCTGACTCGGCTGGCTTTCTGGTCCCAGCCAAGCCAGAGCTCGACCAGGCGACCGCAGGGCGCTTTGGCCGCAGAAGCCGCGTCGAAAGCTCAAGCTTGCTCGCCGGCCCCACCAGACATTTTGGGCCATTTGATGGCAAGTCGATGCCCCGTCTGTGAGCTGGCCCCGTCAATCGAACCCCCATCATCCCCATCAATCCCTATCATCCCAACTCCATGGCCCCGCCACTTGTCCATGTCTCTCTCTCATTGATGGCTTCACTCTTTTTCTCAATGTCCGGCTCGTGTGCCCCTCAATGTCATATTGCTCGGCAGGTCCTCTCTGTCGGCCTGCCTGTCTGTCTGCCCATCCAATTGAGCAGCAGATGTCTGCCCTCAAGTAAAGGTACTTAGGTCCGTGCATAAATTGTTAACTGGACCAAGACAGCTTGAGCACAGGACCAGACGGGAAGGCCCCCCAAGCCCCAAGCCCCAAGCCCCAAGCCCCAGGTACTAAGTTAAGCCAGGGACCACCAGACACCAGACACCAGACACCAGACACCAGACACCAGACACCAGACACCAGACACCAGACACCAGACACCAGACACCAGACACCAGACACCAGACACCAGACACTTCATGCACATTGAGCTTTGAGCCTTGAGCCTGGCCCGATTGTCCCTCGTCCCTTCAATGTTCCATATCCCGCCAGCCCCATCAGTCCAGTCAGTCCTTCGTCCCCCTAGTAAGTTACTCCCCCCGTCCCCCGTCCTTCCTTTGCTTATGCCTCAAACATTGGACCGTCATTTTTGGTTTTTTTTATTCTCTTTTATTCTTTTGCATCGTTCTCCCTCTGCTCCGTACTCCGTTCTCCGTACTCCTACGTCGACTTTTGCCTCCGCGCCCTTCCGCTCCCCTCCCCTCTCCGCCGGTCTCCTCTTAGAAGTCCTTGGAAAGTCTTAATCCTCTCCCAGCCACCTCCCCTACCCAAGGTACCTGCTTTCTCCGTACCCCATAACTAACCCAAAGTACCTACCTTCTGCCATTCATCATTTTGCCTCATCCTCTCGGCTCGAGGCCACGCCCGTTCCCCATTCCCCGCCCATTCCCACGCCAAACTACGCCCCACACCCACCTCTTAAGAGCTTTGATTGAACCCGTCGACTGGGCTTCTGCTTGCGACTCTCTCACTCACCTCTTGAGCAAACGCCTGTCCGTGAGGCGATGCCCGTCTGGGTACTACTCAAGGTGCAGCCCAGGAATCTGGAGACGAGTTGCGGGTGCGACTGCTGCCACTGCCACTGCCACTGCTACTGCTACTTCTGCCACGGCTGCTAGGGTTTGCCCAAACCCTGTCCGTGACAATGTCGATAAAGTAAGCCCTCTCATCATGAGACGACTGGTCTCTTCTTTCATTTCACACCCGCTACACCCCCCTCCCCCTTCCTCTCTCTCTCTTCCCTTTCTTCCTCCCCTTGGCCGTCCATGTATCTATGGTAGTGTTACTCCGTAGTCTAAACACTTTACCCTCACCTCACCCTCACCTTCATCCTCATCTTCACCCCTTCCATCCTCTCCTGTCTTGCCCTATCCCAACTACGCTCTGCCCTCTACTTCCCGGGCCTGTCTTCGTTTTGCTTGTTATCTATTTCTATTCCCTTTCCCATCTTTGTCCCGTTGTGTTTCATCTCTTCATGCCTACTTTCGAGAAAGAGTCCCGGGTCCTTGGTATTGACGGTCATGCTTTGACCATCTTCGCCTCTTAACTCCCGACTCTCCTGCTTTTTTCTCTTCCTTCGATATTTATACACTTCATCTTGTTCATATCATCAAATTTTCTTACCCATGGGCATCTTCTCCATGGGTGTCAAGTGCCTCTGCATTTCGTCATGGACAACCCTCATGATTACCTCATCACCAGTCCATCTCGTCCAAGACGCCCTACTGACCCTGACTGCTCTACTAGTTGGGTCATGCTGAACCAAGGAGGCTTCGTCAAGCTTGGAAACGAACGAATTCTTCTCAAACTTGAATCAAGGATATCTTGCGAGCTCTCCGTGCCTCAAGAACTCAAGGCCCGGTGTAACCCATTTCAGTGTAAGAGCGACAAGGGCACGTTGTTCCTCACCAATAAGAGAGTTAGTCTTCAAAGAAATCCCCAGATATCTTGACATCATAATTGAGAGCATTGGCCATATGCTAACCATGGGAACTAGATTGTATATCTTCCCACTAAGCCAACACAAGAGCCCAAATTTGAATCCTTCAGTGCTCCAATTCTCAAGTTCCAGGACTCTAGCACATCATCATCTATGTGGTGGGGGTGGGTATGGAAGTCAGATTGCATCCCCGTCTCAGGAGGAAATATTCCGCCTGATTTACCCAGAATAGAAGTCAAGTTCACCTTCTCCGATGGCGGCATGATGGAGTTCAATGAAGCGTATATACGGCTCAGGGAACGTTTGTTTCAGTATCAGGAAATGAGAAGGGAGATGGGACCCGGTGCCGACGTACCGGATGAGCCTCTGCCCGCATATGAAGGTCCCGGTACAAATCCACCGGAATCAACGACCACACTAACCGTACCAAGGGCCAATCGGTCAGACAGCTCTTCCAGTCGCAGAGCACCGAATGAACCCCCCCCTGGTTATGACGAAGCGCAAGCACAACAGATTAGTATGCGTTTGGAAGATCATATTCGAGGAGAGGCAGATCGCGGTGCTACAGACGAATGACTGAAATTGATATCCCGTTTAGCAACAGCACTTTTGCATTGTCTTAAGTCTCAGCTGTCCATCATGCCCAGACCACATTTCGACATGCACAGCTCATGCTCTAGAAACGGACGATGAATACCATGGGATACAGGAATACTTTTTGAGCCACTTCATGGCTTTTACGGCGCTGGTAACGAAAATGAAGACCTTAGGGGGCTTGGGTCGGCAATTTGATTTATTTCACGAGCATCCTTGAAAGTACTCTGACGCAGGCATGGGTCGGTATGGTTCGGACAGTCAGAGGGATCATAGTTACAGCGCTCACCTCGGGAAAGCTACTTCAAATACAATTGTTAAATATACTTAAGAATAGCGGTTTCCAAGTCAAATTAACTAAACAGCCGTCTTAAGATGCTATTCGCCCTCTCTAACAGCAGTAAACAGCAGTTGAACAGTAGTCATTTGACACTAGTAGTCTTAGGTAGTTGCCTTACTGCCATGAGTAGTGTCACGAGACAGCCTCTGCGAATAGTCACGTGATCAGACACGTGGGCTGTACTCCTCTGTGGACACTACCGAGCCAATCAAACTGTGTCAATTCCGGATCAGATTTCGCTCTCGCGATTTTGACCGAGGGCTTCCGATGTTCTTGCTGTCGTAGTGAGATAATTCAAAACACACAAATATCACCTTCCATTGTGAGCTAGCCACCTGTCGAGATGGGTATCTGGGACGCCTTTTCCGAGATCGTCGAAGCCGTTACGCCATGGAGCGTTGCTGAGGCCGAAGCCCCTGCCGAGGAGTTCAAGGTACGATTTGAGGATTCGAACCTTTTCCCCTTTGCCGACCTCGAGAACCTTTCGCAGTGTGCACCCCAGCCATTGATACATCACCCTCTTTCTGCACCGAGGTCGATTGACAAATACTGATCTGCGAATTGACTTGCTGATGAAACCGCCACAGGAGCAGCAGGCCGCTGAGACCGAGGTTAAGGGCGAAGAAGCCTCTGAGGAGGCCACAGAGGAAACTGCCGAAGACGCTGACGAAGAAGAGGAGGAGGAGGAGGAAGAGGAAGAGGAAGAAGACGAGGACGAGATTGTCGACCCCAAAGAAACTCTCGAGGAAGGTCCGTCACAACATTTATATCTCGCCCTACTGCAGCCGCACAAGTCGGCTCGCAGGCGCCGCCCCCCCCAGCTGTGTTGCGAGGCATTTCTCTTCAACTACGACAACACCCGTCATGAGCCAGACTCTACCCTTTTGACGCATCGCATGCTAATATAACGTCATTGCAGAATGCAAAAACTCGGCTCAATGCGCCCCCGTCAAGCACCACTTCGACGAGTGTGTCGAGCGCGTGCAGCAGCAGGAAAGTGAGGGCGAGGCCAAGGAGGACTGTGTCGAGGAGTGTAGGTGCCCGAGACTGCCCCCCAAACTCATCGCGAAAATCCAACAAGAATTTCCAGTAACTGAGCTGTCTTGGGCCATGGACGCCGCGAAACCAAAACATTCCAGCTAACTAGACATTTATCAATCCAGTCTTCCATCTTGCGCACTGCGCTACCGCCTGCGCCGCCCCCAAGCTATGGTCTAAGCTGCGATAATTCTCTCCCAATTACCAATTTCAACCGTTGTATTTCCGTGTTCCGGAAATGCACCAGCCCGACCGACTCGGTTTACGACTTGACGGAGATGGTTGGCGTGTGCACATTTCCTGTCAGTGAGGAGATAACTTACATCCTTCGGCGCAAACCAATGTCGCGCTGGGCCGGAGCGAAAGCGCCAAGGATCGAGGTACAAAACGGGGATTGGGGTTAGTCAGGGCCGGAGGACCAATGTGTTCATGTATCATCTGCCACTGAACTGGAAGGGCAGGCTGCCTTGGGGTTGTTTGTCCTGGGGGCCGCTTTGCCGTTGCGGGACGGTGATTTTCCTGTCTGTATCATAAATGCTGCAGCGCCATCAATAGATTCTCTCTCTTCTTTAGCTCACCCGGTCGGGTTGAACCCTCTTGCGGCGAGGCCTTGTGATGTGTGTAGGCTGACCCGAGACCGGCTCACAAACTGCGTCACACCCGTTTCATGTGGTCAATCGAGCATCATCTGCAAGATAGTCTTCATCGTGGAACCGAGACTTGTCCGTCCGCTGCGGTTCCAGTTATCGGGGCTGACTGGAGGGATATATATATGCCAGCCAATTGCTGTTGCCAACGGCCTATTTGCGCAAGGCGTAAAGGTTTGCGTATAGCCCTTGCGGCTGCTTAATTACTGGTCGAAGTCTACTAACTAATAGTTACAAGCGCCATCCTCCCGGCAAGTCGATCTGAGTAGTCAGATTGGCGGTCTGAATTTTGAAGTAGACGTTCCTCCACAGTAGTTACGTGCTTCAAGATTACGAAATCGCCAATCCCAGAACTAGCAGTCGTGTCAAACAGGATTCAAAGCATCGTCCCGGCTCTTTCTTTTTTCGTCCCGTTGATTTCATAGGTTGGGAAGCATGTTGTTTAATTAAGGGTAGCTCTGCCGTGAGCTGGCTCTAACGTGGAGGAATGCATAGCTACCCAGGATCGCCATTCTATCAACCAATGCGACTACGAATCATGTCATCAAGCAACTATTGGGCTTCAGAGGGAACCAATTTGAACACTAATGCCCTGCATATACTTCCCGAACGCCAGTCGCCAGGCCTTATCTGTTCCCTTATATACCCATCACGGGCTGTACTGCTCCGTCTAATCACTGTGCACATTTGTCCTCCCAATTCCGTCTCCTCGACCATACTAACGGCGTAATTAGCTTGATTCTATTCGGTCCCAGGCGGGTGTGTTCCTAGCCTATCCTATAATCTGGAAAGCTGGCTTGACGCATAGGCCAGCAATTGCCTATGTTTCCGTACAACCAAGCCTCATCCGAGCTCTTGCCCAATGCTCAGACCGAGTGTCCATAGGCATCAATGATACACTTGCGATCATTGCACGAGCAAAATGATAGCTAAATTGCCGGTTCTCGGCCTGCGCGTCTGCAAGGTCCAGGGGCGCGGCCAATCACGCCAGCGATCTCTCCGGTTGTAACAATAGACAGGTCGCTTCGACTGCAACTGACGGGATAACGTTAGCTGCATCTATTACACCTCAAAGCAGGGACAGACAAGGTAAACAATGAGAAACAGGGCCATAGTCTTGTCTATCAATGCACTCATGGGCGGAAAATAACTGAGCACCGACGTCCTCCATTAAGAAACTTGGGAAAAATTAGCTGTTTGGTTCCTTAAAAAGTAACAGCCGCCTTCCGGGTCGAACTGGCCATTGCATATGCAGACGACACGCAGCTGTCTTGTATTCGGAGGCAGCAAAAATGATGCATTGATCCTATACTCAAAACAAGAGAGGGTCCCCGTCATATGTTCGGAGCTGACATGCTTGGAAAAAGGTCCGAAACGCCATGTTTTCTCACGTCTTGGGACAAGAACTTTTTGATTGGATGTTGGCGTCGTGGAGAGTATCAAATCTGCATTTGACTATTGGTTTAGGTCCTGGCAGTTGCAATTCGAAACGTTGTTCCAGAAATGGCCAAGTCGCTTGTGAGTTAAGCATCAACAATGGGAAACACGTTGCTAAACCACACTAGGTAGGTCTCTAGAAGTGCCTACACGTGGGCAGAGTAAGGACAAGGTTGAAAAGGAAGACTCGACAACGAGAAACAACACAACGGTGGATGGCATCGGCAACGGGGGGGTAAACCCGTTTCATCGTGGCCATGGTTCAGCAGCGCAGACCCTTCCAACGCAGATGGCGAGTTGTGTGTGAATGATTGCTGGCCCTCGTGGAAATGCTGAACTTTGTGCGAGCAGCATGTACGACGCCAAGGGTCGTTCCCGCTAGGCGTAATATCTCGCATTGCCAAAGAGAGAAGGCAATTTGACGGCACCTCCATAAAGGGTGGATTGTCTCATCTATCTGAGAGACAAGATCCACGAAGGAGGAGCGTTTCGTCCCAGTCGGGTATGGGGTTCGTCCGGGTTTGGCATTGAGCATAGGTGCAATTCGGTTGGCGTGGTGGGGAAGGACGGACTATATGCTGCGGCAGAAGATGAAGCAGAACATGGAAGGGGCAAGAAGACTGAGACGACGATATTACGGCTGGCGCAAGTTGTTGTGTCGATGCTGGAAGCGTTTAGTTGCATATGGGCGGTCCCGCAGTCATCGCATCGCATTGCATTGCATACAAATGTACGCACCTCGCCTGGCTGGCTACGCGGCGAAAGGCAAGAACGACCGGGCTCCAACATGGAACTTGTTCGCATCCTCGCTGCATGTTGAGCGACGGCTTGTTTTTTCCCCATGCATTCGTCCATCATGCAACGAGGTGCAACGAGGTGCAACGAGGTGCAACGAGGTGCAACTAGGTCATGACGGAGAATTCTATGTCTTCCCGCTCGAACATGAACACAACCAACCTCCACCCAACACGGCGCGTCAAATCTGTCAGTCAGTCATGTCACTCGCCGCCCCCAACATTGAAACCGCTAGCACTGGACCTGCCATCCCTGTCTGGATCGCGGCTGGCGGCTGGGCTTGCGAGGTCCACGCAACATTGAACTGCGCTCGTCTTCTTAAGGAAACCGGTCGGTCGCTGGTCAACCGCAACTGGGTGCGCCAAATTTCAAGTTCTGGTTCAGTCTGGTTCCAGTCTGCTCGGTCTCTCCACTGTCATGGCCACGGGGTCCAAGTCTCTGTTACATGGCGGAAGCGCCGCCACCTCGTGTCTCCCTCTTCTCCCTCTCTTCTTCGTCTGTCTGGTCAGAATTGCCCGGAACCCTCAGTCTCGTGTCCTCGACGCCGGGATCGTCGCAACTAGTAGCGGCTCCAGGGATTGTCGCCGTCGAGTTGGCCTGACAAACCACCGAGGGTCATTTGCTCGTCAGTTGTACGCACGATTTGTAGCCATACGCGTGCTGGCCAATAACTAGTCAACTTGAAACTGCTTCTTCTCGGTACGCACCCCCAAGCCTGGTAGAAGGAAAGAAGTCTATAACTATACGGATACTCCGTACTTACTCCCCCCAATCATGGTCTTGGTGCCATCACAAGCTATACTATAGTTACTCGTATAACACTCGTTTCTCCTCTTCTCGTCTCCCTACTTCTCCTACTTCTTTCTCTCCTCCTTCTGCTTCTTCTTCTTTCTCGTCTGATCAACACACAGCCAGTAGACGACTCCGTACACCACGACCAATGCCATTCACGTCATACCCTACCTACCTGCTGATGGCTGACGGTCACGGCCAGCTAGTTAATGCACGCTGCAGCCGAGGTCCCGCCACCAATCTAATCTGAAATCCCCAGGGCCACCAGTGGTGGGTTTAGTGTGAGCATCGACATCTGGTTCATCTATCCACCTCGCAAGGCTCTCTGGCCCACTGTTACCTGCCCCTGGCCCATATCTTGGAGTTCAGTTGGGGTTGGATCTAGATGGGATTGCCCTGGTCTACCAGAAACGGAGGCTTGAGTTGGACATCCACGACCCGGCTCCATTCCAGACGCCGACAGCGAGATTCTTGACCGTCACCAGCCAGTGACAGGCTCTCTTCTTTTAGAAGACGAAGCAGGAGTACGGAGTACACATTCCAGCTGTCGAATCAGCCGGTCCCGAGGAGACACTCACGACAATTGTCTTGAAGAGTGACGGTTGGGAAACTGAGGCTCCACGCGGCGACCCTGGAGTCTTAGTGCCCTCAGCTACCTAGTAACTATAGATGGTGCTAGAGAGTACGGAGTAGCGGCTGTGGAAATCGTGCTTCTGACTTCGTGCGGGCCTTTGTTCATGCAACTGCCTAGGAATGCGACATGGTTCAAGCCTGTCTTGGTGATGAAGCGGCGTTACGCTTCTTACGTATTTGACTCCCGGCGCCACTCTGCTTTTTAGGCCATCAGATGGCTGTTTTTCCTCCTCTTCCAACGTCTGCCAGCCACGACGTCTTCCTTCTCGGCAACAACATTCCTCCTATTGGACTGTACACCAAGTCTCGTTGGTCCACCGAAGTCGACAACGACGTATTCCATATTCCTTCGAGTTCGTCGGTCGACTCCACCTCGCTGCCGTGTCTGGCTCTGGCACCGGGACATACCTGGCCGGCGAATCGGCCGTCGTGCATGCAGCTCAGGATACTGCTTTCTCTTTTGACTGACCTGTCTTGTCCAATGCGCTCCGGGGCCTACGATACGATACTAGGTCCAAAAAGGAACAAGTATCACGTAGTGGGAGAAGAATCGGAGTTGTCCAGTGTGTGGAACCATCCACTTGATCGGCCGACGACCATTTAGTCTCTCCTCCCCCGGCGCCTCCCGCGACGTTCGAATCCTGCGGTTTCTCGGATGTAAACCGCTGTGAAGGGCCTTCTCCTTTTCCTTTTCCTTTTCCTTTTCCTTTTCCTTTTCCTTTTCCTTTTCTTTCTTGTTCTTCGCCGATTAGATCTCGGAACGGCAGCAGCCGCACATAATAAGCCTTTCCCTGCCGTCGTGTCTCATCAAAACACCAAGCTCTGTCGGTGCGGTGTCTCGCCACATGCCACTTCCCTTCCAAGATGAAAGGCATAAATAGCGGCAGCCAAGATAGCGACGACAAGATGGGCGGCCGCTCCTGGAGAGGCAACAAGCTGGGGTCACAGGATTTCAGCCTCGGAGAACGAAACGTTGGCGAAAGCGGAACCTTGAACGGCGATGGCGAAGGTGAAGGAAGCGTTGTAAATGGAACGTCAATTGAGTACCGGACTTACAAGCGACGATGGATTGGCTTCGCAACACTCACGCTCATGAACATTGTCATTTCCTGGGATGTAAGAGAAAACCCAATTCTGCATAGCCTTGGCTATGCAGCGTCCCAGTCCATCAGGAGGCCTCTGTTTCCATAGGCTTCAAAGCAGGAAGCCTCGGCCGTAACATTCACATTGCTGACTTTCTGTGCCTTTCTTAATTTACAGTGGCTTACTTTTGCACCCGTCGCCGACCTTTCAGCACAGTACTACGGTGTCTCAAAGTCAGCCATCAACTGGGTCAGCACCGCCTTCTTCCTCGCCTTTGTTGCGATATTCCCTGTCACCATTGCCATCTTGCACCGCGGCCCGAAGCTGGCCTTTATGATTGCCGCTGTGCTTGTCATTATCGGGAACTGGATTCGTTACGGTGGTTCAACGAAGTCCTCTGGTGGCCACTTTGGTGCCATTATGGCCGGTGAAATCCTGATCGGTTTTGCCCAGCCTTTCATCTTGGCTGCGCCGACTCGATACTCGGACTTGTGGTTCACCAACCGCGGTCGAGTCGCTGCGACGGCAGTAACAAGTTTGGCAAATCCTTTGGGTGGTGCTCTCGGCCAACTGATCAACCCTCTGTGGGCTAAGCAAACAAGCGATATTCCCCAAATGGTGCTCTATGTTTCCATCACCGTAAGCAAACCTTTGATCCTCCCTTCCAGATTGAAATAACACGGCTGATATTCTATGCTTCACAGTCTACTGTATGCTGCCTGCCTGCGTTCATCGTACCAGCCGCGCCTCCCACACCCGTCGGTCCCTCCTCAGAGACTCCCAAGCTCGGTCTCCGCGCATCCATCAAAGTCCTCACCCAGTCTGTTGAATTGTGGCTTGTCCTCATCCCATTCGCCGTCTACGTTGGCTTCTTCAACTCAGTCTCGTCCCTTCTCAACCAGATGATGACTCCTTACGGATTTAGCGACGATGAGGCAGGTATCGGCGGTGCCATTCTCATTGTCGTCGGTCTCGTCTTCTCAGCCATTACCTCACCGATTCTGGACAGGAACAAGAAGTTTCTGTTCGCCCTCAAGTTCTTCATGCCCATCATCGGCATCTCCTACCTTGTTTATGTATGGATGCCCGAGACTCGCGCCATTGTCGGCCCGTATGTTGTACTCGCCATTCTGGGCGCCTCCTCGTTTGCTCTCGTCCCCGTCGCTCTGGAGTTTCTCATTGAGCTGAGCCACCCGCTTAGTCCCGAGGTCACTTCCACCACCGCTTGGGCCGGGGGCCAGCTCCTCGGTGCCATTTTCGTCATCATCAGCGATGCCCTGGTTGCCGGTGAGGATGCGAGCCCACCGAGGCACATGAAGACTGCTCTCATTTTCCAGGCTGTCATCGCCCTGGTTGTCTGCCCATTACCCCTGTTCTTGGGTCTGTTTGGTCGTGCAGACAAGGTTGTTTTGAAGCGTATCCGCTCTGATGAGCAGGGCGCGCGAACAAATGTACGGACTGTTGCATAAAGTGCCGCAGATATCCGTTCTTCTTTGGACATTCTTCTTGTTTGAGAGTAAATACATGTAGTGTATATATCCCTTAGTGAGATACACATGTGTCTCCTTTTTGTGTCACTTTTTTCCCATGGCATGGACAACTGTATACGAATGTCATACATGGTGCTTGGTCGAGTTTAGTTTATTCTGACAAGGGCCGGTCAGCAATCGCTCGCGATCGCGAATTCCTGTATTAACACGGCATCGAGATATCAATACAGGCATCAAATAGTGCTACGTATAAAAGTAGCCCTTACAATGCAAGACTTGTCAAGTCACATGGCATCACGCCGTCTTCTCGTTCTCACGCTCAATGATATCCTCCCATTGGGCCCTCAACTCCTCCAGCTGCTGCCAACACTGGGCACCAACTTCCTCGAACTCGGCAATATCCTCAGCCGTCACATCCCGGATACCCACCTTCCTCCCTACGGACTTGCGCAAAACGCCAATAGCGTTGTCGGCGGCAATGGTATCAGCCGTCTCTGGTTTGCCTTCCCAGCCCCAGCCTTCCACTTCTGTCTTCTTCACATCGACATTCAACCTGTTGTCCGTGCTGCTCCCCCACTTGACACGTTCTGCGTTGAGGTTATCGAGGGTTTCTTGGTCTTGCAAAACGACCCAGGCGGCCGCTTTGGCGCCATTGTAGCCGATGACATTGTGCCAAGGCGAGCCCATCCAGCGGCAAACGATGAGCGCCAGCTCATACGCCCAGAAGAGGAACCAAGGGAGTGGGAAGAGGGTGCTGGCCACGACGCCAGGGTGGGTGAGGTAAATCCTCGGTTTGACAAGCTGTTTTTTGGCAGCTTCCGCGTCGTCATCGATAGTGAGGAATTGGGAGGCGTACGGTCGAGCGGCGGGCAGAGAAGAGCTTAGTGAGAGGAGATCAGTGAGTCTCTTGGCAGATTCATACGCCTCGGGACGCATGAAGCATTGAATGTCGTTGATGTCGAATACTCTGCGGACCGCCTCAACACTACTTGACCAAACAATGCGGCCTGGTGCCTCGCTCTTGGACGGCCTGCTCAACAGGGGTAGGAGACCGTGTGCAAGCATGTAGTGACCAAAAACACACGCGCAGAAGACTTCGCCTAGCAAAGGCTTGGCTGGCTACAAGGTGCAGGTATCAGCACGAAGAAACTTGCACGCAACTCGACAGTAGACCGAGGAAGACTTACGTAGTTATACACCTGCCTTTCGTTCAAGATACAAGTCGGCAATGAAAGCTTGAATTCGGGCCATGTCGCCGTTTGGATAATGCCCTTTGCGAAAAAGGACCAAATAGCTGACAAATAGTTCAGCCCCGACCACCCACCGAAGGCTGCGTTGCAAACAATGCTGTCCAGCCGAGGTATCCTCACGTCCTGCAGATATTCTCCATCCAAGCCCTCGGGATTGCTTACGGTTCCATGGCGTAGCTTGTAGGCAAAGTCTCCAACACCGCGAATGTCGCACAAATCCAGCGTCAAGCTCAAGATGTGTATTCTTGCGACGGCATCTTCCCATTTATACTCTACGCCCGCGCGTGACGCCAGTCGTTTTGATGTC
This sequence comes from Metarhizium rileyi, assembly GCA_031753515.1. Taxonomy (NCBI): domain Eukaryota; kingdom Fungi; phylum Ascomycota; class Sordariomycetes; order Hypocreales; family Clavicipitaceae; genus Metarhizium; species Metarhizium rileyi. Next base: position 1,608,158 of record JAUKVO010000008.1, read on the forward strand.
TTGGCCGCTTGGGCAGCATATTCTCGCAGAACCCGGATGGTCTCGAGAGACTTGGTCCCAGACCGTGTCGTGGGGATCACAATGAGGTGTGAACTAAGGGAGCGGGTGGCTAGAAAGTCGTCGATGAGGACTTGAACTATGCCAAGACCGATTCCACTGCGAGAAGACACGGGAATGCCCAATGATCAGTTTCAGGAGCTCTGACTATGAAATCTGGGCATGCATGGACGCGACACGAACCTGTTTGCACCGGTGATGAGTACAAAAAGCTGCTCATGAGTAGGCACCGACTCCCACGGAGCTGGGCGGGCAGAGGCAGTCTCCGTGAGCCCCATGATAGGTAGATTTTGTTGTGATGAGTGGATAGTTTATAATTATTATGACATCGGCCAGAACGAATGAATCAGGGGATGCCAACGTAAAGGGTTTCGCCAGGTCGCAACCTAGAAAAGCAAGGCAGAATTGCCATGAGGTCCGACGAAGCTCGAAAAGATGTCTGCACCTGCTGAGCACCAGAGTCTGAGATGGATGCTTAGTGGATAACTATTAGTCCAGGGGTTGCATGCAGTCTCCACGAGCGGCACAGGCAGGTTTAGCCCGGAAGATCCACCTGCCGACCAACGACCTTACACCACGGCATCGGCCTACCCACCAAGGTACATTAAGTAAGCAGGTAAGGTACATGTACCTTGGTAACTTGGACGAGCTATAATACCACTCTCCAACGCCCCAGGCGGCCACTTCAATCAGTTCTTTCCTTGATTATGCTTTTTTTTGTTCTAGCTAAATAATCATGGATCCGGTATATTGGCACTTGTCTTGAACCCGCAGAATGATGCTTCCTTCGTCCCTGTACACAGCTTCATCCACATTCCAGCATTCAAGACCAAAGATGTATATGTTCGATAATGCATGCGCCTTTGCCGTCATTGAAGTGCAAAGGTCCCTCTGATGCACTGAGGCCGGTTGGCTTTCCCCGTCCAATTCACTCCACAAACGATATAATAGACTTGCAGCAAGGCGCAAAGTTTACTCCCGAGGCTTTTGCCCCTCGCGAACAGCTGCCAAAATCAACTCCTTGGCCTTCTCTACGCCTGCTTGGCTTCCAACAATCTCAATGGCCTCGTCACGTGCCTGATCTCGAGGCACCTGGATTCTGCAGTTGCTCTGCTGTCGGATCGAGTTGACCTTGGAGCCACTGGGTCCGATGACAAGACGATAAGTTTTGGGGTCTGGCAAAATCAGGTAGCCAGTCGCATCCGTTTTATTAGCCTGTTCCAATGCCTTCTGTATCATTTCCTTGGCCTTTTGAACGCCCTCTGAAGTGCCTTTCAAGACCCAAGGAATGTCTCCCTCGTCGGCAGAAATAGTCTTGACCACCTTCCAGGAGTGCGCATCTGCGGTGGCCTCTGCGTCATCAGTGATGAGCGGCAAGGAACCAGCGTTCACTCTAGCCGAGTTGTCAGGCTTGCTAGGAATAGCATGACCAGAATGGTCAACCGTAACCTGGTAGTTGTTGCGAAGCTGTCGGAAAATCTGTCCGTTGTTGGAAACAGCATGATGGACGTTACGGGGGATCTGAATAGTCTCTCCTTGTTGCTGCTTGATAATGCCAGCAATATGCTCCTTGGCCTGGGCCACGTTGTCGGGTCGACCAGTCACCTTGACACCCGTTTTGCCATCACCCTGTCTAGGCACGTCAATTGAAACAGAAAACTTGCTTTCCATCTGGCGTTTGGCTTCTCCACCACGACCAATAAGGGATCGATGATGCTGGATAGGTACCTCAACCACCTCCGAAATCTGGCTATCACGCTCAGCAACAATGTCTTGAATGCGTTTAATGATATTTTGCACAACGTCGGTACGCCCCTCGACTTTGATGGTGTTGCCATCTGCTTCCTGTTTGGGGAATTGTATGGTGCGAGCAAGCTCACGTCGATCGTCGGATCCTCCCGCCCCCACGACAATATCCTTCAGGTTAGTTCCTAAGCATACAAAGTTAGCAAAAAGAAGCAGACCTGTAGGAAAGAACACACCGCTTGAAAGTAAGCAGAAATAAAGAACTTACCTCCCGTGCCAATCAAGGCCTTGTGGTGCTTCTTATCAACGTCGATTGTCTGAACAATGGTGTCATCGAAGATGCTTCGCTTCTCTTCCAAGACCTTGCGGGCCTTGGCCACTTGTGAAGCCGTCCCCTTGATGGAAATCTCAACAATATCAGCATCGCGATCAGCGGGGACATCGATACGTGCCCCGGTCAACTGCCGAAGCTCATCCAAAACAGCGCCTCCTTGACCAATAAGAGACCCGACCTGCTTTTGCTGAACAGGGACTGTTGCAGTGACTGAGTGTTCCTCCAGATACTTATGTAGAGAAAAGATCTCATCTCGAGCTTCGTCGGCCCCCCTTTTGGGGCCACGAATGATAACCTCGTCGGGGGCCTGCTGACGGCGCGGCTTGCCAGCGTCGCTAGCGGCATCAGTATTCGACTGGTCCTCAGATCCAGTCTTTGCCGAGCGAGGGAAGAAAATGAGGACTTTATATCTGGTTTGAAGGCGATTGATCTGACTGCCCTGAGCGCCGATGAGCTCTCGGTGATACTTAGGCTCAATCTTGAGAATATGCGTAGTCTCATCAGCCAAGGTCCTGCCAAGGTTCTGGATGTAGTGGCGAGCAGTCTCGGCCTTGGCTTTGGGACCCTTCAGCTCAACTTGCCCATTTTGCACCTGAATTTCCACGTCGAATCGATCACGGAGCTCTTTGATGTTGCTGCCGCCTTTACCAATAAGGTGGTTGGCAAACTTCTGAGGGAAGTCGAAACTCAGAGTGAAGCCACGTTCCTTCTCGTCCTCCTTCTCCTGTTCCAAAAAAGCTTGAGCCTTCGTCGCCAGAGACTCCACAGCAGACTTGGGTCCACGGAGTGTGACGATGGTACCAACCTTCGTAACACGCACAGGAATCTGGTCAGAAGTACGGCTCTCCTGCTCCTTTTTGATGAAACGTCGGAGTCTCTCATGGAACTTGGTGGGAACTTCCAGGGCGGCGCTGGACAGCTCTTCTTGGCTGTCGATGAGACCCATAATGTGTTTCTTGGCATCACCCAGTGCCTTCTGGAATTCACGAATCTCCGCGTCAGAAGGCTTGGTCCTGGGGAGCTGGTAGGGGCCATCAACCGGGTCAGGACCCTCGAACACGAGCAGAACTGGAGCATCAGTTTCTGATGCTTCTGGAACAACAACGTGAACACCATAATCGGCTTTGACCTTGGGGATGATGTCCGTACGCAAGTGCTGATGGAAGAAAGGGTCAATCTTGACAGAGTGCATGCGAGCCGGAGGCTGACCATTGATGATACCAGTAATCTCGGACTGTGCGCGAATGGCATTCTTTCCCTCACGAGCGTACAGTTCCCACGGCAAGGCACCATCGGGAGAGAAGGGGGTGTTAATATGAGTATTGTGCAGCTTCTCGAGACGGGCAATTTCCATGCGCTGGCGCAGGTAGCGAGTCACATTACCAGCATGGGCGGCAGCGCCGCCAGGAGCATTGCGATGGAATCTACCAATGTCGATGTTGGACATCTGCATGCCCATCGCCAAATCCATAGCTCTGTCGAGACCTGCTTGAACTCGGTCAGCGGGACCAATTACGGTCACCACGTCATCATCCTCTTCCGAAGGAAGGAGAATAGCACATCCAGTCTCAGCAAAGAAGTCATCAGCGGGCAAGCCTCGATCTCCAACAATAAATTGATGGCGACCTCGTTGGATGGCTAGCTGCTCCAATTGTAACTTTTTGTGTAACTCGGCAACTTGTCGCTCGATTTCAGCGCGAACCTGTTGAACAGCAGCTCTATCTCCAGCCAACTGAATGTGATCATCCTCAGCCCTGGCAGGTTGGTAGACTGGTGGCTGTCCAGGCTGGGGAGCAACGGGAGCCGGGACACGACAGACAGCTTGGTGGGGAGGAACACGCATCTCGATACCGTGGTTCTCCTCCAAAGCGTGTGCGAGCGAGTTGCCAGGACCAGCTATGAACGGGTAAAAGGCCAAAGGGACACCGCGAACTTTGGTCTGGACGTTCGCGGATCGATCGCCGGCAATCTTGAGGAGCTCGTTTCGAGCGGAAGCAGCAGATAGAGCATTGCCTGCAACGGTAACGTCGATGGTCGCCTCGTCATCATCAACAAGAAGAGAATTATCCTCAACCTTAGGAAGCTGAATCTTGGCCCCAGTCTTCTCCTGCAAGGCCCGTATCGTTGAGCCTCCCTTACCGATGACAAAAGCTCGAGCAGAATACGGAATGGAAACCTTGATGGAAGTCTAGCAAATGTTAGCTGCAAACAAAGACGTTTTGTATATGGGCATAGCCTGGCATACTGGGGCTCCAATTTGCTGGACCAGGTCCTTGAGAGCCTGTTGAGCTATCTCCTGAGGACCAGTAGCATCAAATTTGTATCGGCCATTGGCTCCATTAGCCATTGTAATGTTGGCGCGCGACTTGCGATTAATATCTTTGATGACATCTGGAATGGGGCGCTTTAATTGGCCACGTGGCAGGACATATTGAGGCTCCAGAGTAACAGATTCAACGTTGCGACCAGGAATGAACATGGAAGGAGTAGCGGCCTTGGCAGGAGTTCCGGTTCCAGAGGTAGGAGTAGATGATCGTGAAGCACCATTAGATGCAGCACCATTGGGCTTGCTATCAACGTTACTTTTGGCACCCCAGATGGGGGCCACAGTTGCAGTCTTGGCCTTGGGAGCTCCGAGTTCTGGAAAGAGTTCATGAGACTGAGTGTCGAGAGGCGCCTTGGGGTTAGAGGAGTCGTTCTGCTTTCCAGCAGTCCTGGAGCCCATTGGAGCCGCCCAGGAGCCAGAGGTATCGTTGGCCAGCTTCACGGGAAGCTCTTCGTCTGGAACATCCTCAACAGTTACAGTATGAGGCTCTTCAGCATGCTTTTGGAGAAGCTTCTGGGCGGCAGACTCTTCAAATGCCATGTTGAGAATTTCGGCCGTCCAGATGAGGGGATAGTTTAGAAGAGGAAAAAGAGATCGAGAAGGATGAACCTTTTTCAACAATGCGTCTAACTGCAACAAGTCAGCTACATCTTCAATGGTTCCGGTTTGAATAGTCGAGTAAGTTTGGAGTATGTGTTTGATTTTGAAATCGTATCGTGATTTTAAGGCACTTGGAAGGTATACATTTGTGTCTCTAACAACTAGAGCCTGTCAAAGAGTCGATAAAAAATCTGTAACAGATAGTTGTTCTTCGGCGATGCTATTTCGATGTTTTTTGTTCAATCTTCTTACTTGGGAGATCAGAGGCGTCTATTACAGTGCAGACAGCCTACGGAGTTTTGAAATAAATGGGTATAAACAATTACCGGTGACCAGAGGGATAGACCAGGAGAGGCAGAGACCAGAGAGAGTAGGAGAAGGGGGGTTGATGCCGGAAGAGATGGCAAGATACAAAACGACGTAAAGAAGATTGAGGGTGAGGTGGAAATTCCCCCAGGCCCCACGGGATGTCTACATGGTTTTCTGGCCTGAACAGGGGTGCTTAGCGTTTGCCCCACCAAAAAAGTTCGCACGAGGAATGCCTTGTTTCTTTGTGCATGGGGTAGTCACGGGCTTTTGCATGTGACTGACTTGGACGAGTTACCCTACTCCGTACCCTGAGATACTTTGTCCAGGTGGAGCTGTTAGCAGCCCGCTACGCGTGCAAAGTTTTTACAGGCTTCCTGCCAGTGCTTCCACTAGTATGCCTATCTAGGTACTAACAGTAAGATAAAAAGACCTTGATGAGAGTTGCATCTTTGTTCAGAAGCTAAGCAAATCTACGACATTCTCATCTAGAGGCCAAACCCTACAAGGTGGCTAGCTGCACTTGGTTTTTACCCCAAAGGCAAGCTGTGTGCATAGTGGCTCCTAAATCCTTGTATAGAGTTTTCCGTGCTACTATATTTCCTCTTCTTCTAACGCTGGGTTACTAAAGGTTAGACTATAAGTAGACTCTAGTAGTCTTGGCAAAATTACAAGAGAATCCTAGCTACCTAGGTAGTTATAAAAACCAAGAGGTAACTATTCCTTATGTTACCTAATACGCTGGACAGAGCAGTTAGCCCAGTGCGTTATGACTCAAATGCCGTGTCCCGCGCGGAGCGCTTAAAAAGGCACCACAGACGTCAACCCTTTCAATCAATCAGTCAATCAGGCAATTTACCGCCGGTCTAGTGACGCGTTATGCTTCCACCAACCTTCAGTATAATACGTCCTCTCTGCAGAGTCCAGCGCTCTCTTGATGGCTCTTGAAACATAATACCTGTGCTTCTTCCAAACCCTTGCTGGACTTTCGACCATGGGATCACGGGTGTTGTCTCGGGATTGAAGCAATAAGCTTCTCAAAGTGGACTTCGTAAATACAACATCAAAATGCAGCCTCTCCTATAGCTTCATGCACGACTCAAGTTTTCTGGAGCCTATCCATCGAAGAGGAGGGAAAGAATGACGAGGGTACATGCTTTCCAACCAGTCATCTCGCATCGTTTGGCGAGATGAGGCGCGAAGAACACTACTCAGACATTACTGATATGGGATACTGGAGAATACAGCGGTAGCCTCATCTACTCCAGTAAATAGTCATCGGTCCCGATGATACCTGGTTGCGCTGCAGTCACCGATCGCGAGCGACATTGACCACCATCGGCAGAGATCGGCAGAGACATTCAGGTCTTGGAGATTAACAATAGCGCGCCATCAACAGACCGGAAAGGCCAAGGGCAGCATCATGGGACTATCTGTGTACAGTAACTATGATATTGCGATCTAAGATAAGAGACAACAGCGTTCTCGCCGGGAACGAGTCATCGAATCAGCAAGAATAAGGGCGACTTTTCTTTTCAGGCAAAAATGCTAATCAAGCTGAGACATCCCTCATGCCTGCAGCGATTCCTCAACACAATGCGCCCGCGTCTCAGCGGTGTTGCTGGAGTCCAAGTTCAGAGATCGAACTGCCATACCGACGAGTGAAACGCCTCTATGATTCACTCATTGTAGCTCTGATATACTATATAACGGCCCCACGAGCAACTCGATTACTCGCACGCCGTACCTTAAATTGAACTCCTGCCTTATACTTATGGATGAGCTAACCATCCTGCTCATAGACAATATGTAGCTGTCGGCAGCACTTGAGTATTGTAGAGGCCTGCATTGTCGTCGTGGAGTATTGCTTATCGTCATAGCCCAGCTTCACCATGGTGGTTCCCTGGATTTGGGTCTAGCTGGTGTGTGTATACCGAGGCTAAAGAGCGAACAGAAGCATACTTGAAGTAGCTCTGAGAGATTGTCCAGTGATATATCTCGCCTTCTGTTGATGCCAATGGAATGCACCCCCAGTTCCTTGAGAGAAACGCTCTGCTTTCGTTACAGGTAAGTAATGTCCGCAGACTTAAGGAACTCACGCTCTTTGAGCGGGTTTGAGATATGTGCTTGTATACACGAGGCTCAGTGTCGAAGAGCTCTTGCTGCTCTTCACTTTCCGGTTCGAGAACAATATCATCTGGCAAGAACCGTTCGGGTAAGAGGGTACATATCCATGGCTGGAGAACATATGGTATATGCCTGGAACAGGAAGCACCAAAAGTGAAGTAAGACAGGACGTTGAGTGGCTAGTCGGAAAATGTCAGGGTATAGCTGAGCTGAATACCTCTGTTATTCAAGCAGAACATTGACTTGTCACCTGGCACGATGTACTTGTTCATGGAGAGTATCCTTGCTCGTTCGAGCTCCTCACTCTAGTACTACAAGCGTCAGACCAGGACCGATTTCGGAAATTCGGCTGGTCGAATATGTTGGCTGTATCTCCTATCAAGGGAGCTTTCCTCCCTTGAATAGAACACAAAAGCTCCGGCGATTACAGACTGAAAATTAGACTGCGAAGTCGCAATGAATCTCGGGCATGAGAAGCAAGACAACGTAACGTCCATGATTCCTAACCGTGAGATCGACGGCGCAACACCGCATCATCGCGTAGGGTGGTTTGGGCAACATCTGCCTCGTCTTATCGTGTAAATGATGCCTGTGACGAACACTTCACCAACATAGTGTGTTTGCAACCCCCGTCACTGCACATTGGCACGACGTATTATCATTGATTACACATGATCTGTCCCAAGATATGTCCAGATACCGTAGGATCTTCCTTTGTCCTCAGAGCCCTCTCTAGCGCAGACATTGTTCCACAAACGTAACGGTAGACTGTGGACACAATAGGATTGACCCAAACCTATCAAGAAGCTAAGCGCTCGGTGACTCTATATTCACAACCTCAGTCATGTTCCGAATATGATGCGACGAGCCGCGGAGATGGCGTGAAGTTGCCAAGGGGTGTCGTGAGGCGATTGAGCAGCCTCATGCAAGGAACAGAGTACAACATGAAACAAACTTCGATTGAATTTAGTGGTTGTTGGCTCCCTAGGTCCACATAGACTTCTTTCTGGAGGCTCAATAGTTCCTCATGACAAGACTTGGGTATACTGTACTCCGTACACCGTCATTGCCTCTAGTCAAGTTGGTTCAACTACTAGGCCTTCACCAACACCCTTGTCAACACCCTTGTTTGACTGCAATATTCACCAAGTCGAGTAATCTGATAACTGACAGGATCGAAACTGTCTGGGACCTTACGCGAGACACCAGGGGCAGTCTACAGGCATAGGTAGAGATTCTTAGAGGACGATCATAAAAGCGGCAGGTTTCAAGGAGATATACACGCAATAACCGCACCCACCATCATCCTTCATTTTGTCTTTGGATAGTATACAAGTACATACCGGGGTAAGCAGTCTCTAGGTACGGAGTACGGAGTACTGCTTGTCATCTCCCATGGGAGCAAGTAATGTAAGCAAGGACCACAGCGGCCCGCAAGGTCATAGAGATAATCCCGTGCGGTCTCAAGAAGCTTGCTGGGCACTTAGGATTTGAAGAAGAACTAGGCGGCACAAAATCCAAAGGGATATACTATCGGAATGTAACCGGAAGCCTGAAAACACGCGATACCTCCGGATGAAAAGACGTCGGCAGTCAAACATCTCACCTAAGACGGCGGACAGAGAAAAGGCCGCCTGGTGCCCAGCGAGATTATGTCAGTCCGCAAAGGCCAAGTATCATTATCATAACGTGATTCCCGGCTGCGATGAAACGTGGATCGTGAGCCATCGGGTATCGTGCAGGGAAAGCTCGCGCCGTTTCTTCCGGACAGGGGAAGCTCAATATCAGCCGGAAACAAACCCGAAAGGCTCAATGGAGCTTGTGCCAGGAGTTATCACAAACACCGATCAGTCATTCTTTCAGTCAGCTCCTTGGGCCCAGTACTCTTAGCAGCGCATCCAAGAAAAGGTCATCGACTGATGCAGGCAGCGACCCGAGCAAGCGACCTCGACTAAACGAGGCGGCAAGTAAACGCGATTCAGTGGCATATCCCGTCCAAGAACCGCAAGCAACGAGCCTTGACCAAGCAGACCGATCCGTGTTTCCCAACCGCATCCTCCGGGTTCTAGCGATCTCTCCAGCAGGGCGGACAGTTAGTCAATACGTGAACTCCTCGAAGCCCTCGACGATGCTATCATCGTTCATCGATCACTTTTTTTTGGACGGGAAAATACTTCATCGCGATATTTCCGAAAACAACATTATAATCACGGATCCTCGGAGGGCCAACGGCTCACGAGGTATGCTTATCGATCTAGACCTGGCCAAAGAAGACGGAAAAGATCCTAGCGGGGCGCGATATCGAACCGACACGATGGAATTCATGGCTATTGAAGTATTACTGGGTATTTCTCACACCTTTCGACATGATCTCGAGTCATTCTTCTACGTGCTCTTATGGGCGTGTGCACGTCGCAGCTGGGAGTTGCTAAAGCGGCCGAATCCCATTCACGTATGCAACAAACAGTAAGCTCCTTTTTTGGTACACGGGGAACTATGAAGAGATTGCGGACTCCCAACTTGCGCACATGATGAAGGGAGAGCTAAAAGGATTCGAATCTATTTTGAGAGAGTTTCCGCTGGAATTCGATAGCGTCAAACCCCTCTGCAAGGAACTACGAGGTATCTTATTCCCCATACGCAACGACGAGCTCTTTACTGGAACAACCACACGATCCCAATATTCTTGACGGGCCAATTATCAACGCTTTCAATGATGCCTTGACAGAACCAGTCTTGACGACCCAAGCTTGACTGCCATGCCTTGCTGTGTATATTGCAACGCCACGAGAAAACATGCATACAAATGATGAAACCATTTTACAGCTTTGCGGCCTCGATTAGCGTTAGATTTGGCTGGTAATGGCCCCAGGCGGTGTCAATTCGGGGTTGGAGCAGTGCATTCAGGGTTTGTTCAACAAAAATTGTACTCCGTACAGAGTACCAACATGTTAATTAGGTGGCACCATCGGGCAGGGGCAGGTGCGCCCACGCCCCCAGAAGAATAATATGCGCCAACTTTTTGCACTTTGCATAGTTGCTATGAGTTGTGCTCCGCGTTGTGATTTTGGCGCAACAAGCAGCGGTCCGCCGGCTTTGAATTCGAATTCAAGTTCGACCGCTCTACAGCCCGCTCGCTCCAACATCGCCAAAGGGACCTCCCACATGCGATTTGCGGCGCGAATACGGAGTACTGCAGAGCAACTTCCCTGGAGATTTTGTGCGAGCCTGCGTAGCGCGCTAACATCAGCCTTGACACCACTCCTCCTCATCTGGAAAACATACATGGCCCTTATCGTCCTGAGTTCTTCGATAATCCCCAAGGGCACACCACTCGAGGGCAGTCTCGAGAATAGCTATACTACGCTTCCAAAGCTAGACCAGCGTTGCAAAAAGTCTTGCTGTTCGATGCATACCTTTGCTTCTTCAACACACTGTCGTGGTAAAAAAAAAATTCAGCACCGGCGTCTGTTGATGGCAAGAACTGATGTCCGATGCGTATCCATATTTGCGATACTGAGTTTCCATTGCAGGGGTCTTCTATGTAGTAAAACCCATCATCATCCTTCAATGCCTGCACAAGATCCGTAAACAGCCATCGTGGACGACGTTAGTAGAGGTGCTACGCTACTGGTGAGGAAGTTGCAGTCAGTTCTATATGGAGTCGGCTGCGACGAGACTCGCAGGCAAATCTCGAGGCTCTTCTCGGCACACTCTCTTTCCATCATGATAGATTGCGTGTCACTGGTTGACTTGGTGGAAAGTGCCCCAGGCACCCCCGATAGTTGTAGCAATAATTCGAGCTGCGCTAGGTCATAGTGTATATTCAGCTACGCCAGGAGGGACGCTGAATAAATGCTCCCTTTTGAATGCCACGACAAGTTCCAGTTCCCTCTTCTCCCGTTTTGTTCTCCCAGAGCAGGATTTGCCCGTGAAAGAAAGCACGGAGACGAAAGGCTGGGTTGTTGTTACCATCTGGTTTTCTCTATCGCTTTCTGTATGATACGACTATCATTATCCCCCTTTCTCATTGTCCAGGCAATGAATTTCTGATATTGACCACTGCCATGGGCCCTGCTGCATGACGTACATACACCAGCTTGTGGTTCATAACGGGTGCTCTGATGACTAAAACATATATATGATCCCGCATGGCATGACATCCAGTGGTCGAGCTTACTTCTAGTTCCTTTGACCAGGTACCCAGGTATCTGGATACCTTGCTGTAGGCGCGCTTTGGATTCCATGGCCTACAGGATGCAGGGGATTCGATGCCTCTGCCTGGGCCCGTCAGATCTCCCACTGGAAGGACGCACTTACGCCACGGTCGGAATGCCGGTAGAAATCGATACTCTGGATCTGTGACATGTTCGCGAACTTGCCGCGCTAAGATAAGGAGTTGCACGTGCCTGTGTTGGGCACCTAGGTACGGAAAACGGAGTACGGAGTAATATTACCCGGTTTTCGACACTTGGAAAATTTCAACTGTGGCCTCACTGCTCCATAATCTCAACTTTCAATTTCAATCAGCCCGTCTTCGGCCCGGGGGTTCGAATTGGCTCTGTAACGGCCGCGGATTTTGGCTTCTTATCCAGCCAGGTTCTAAAGAGATTGCAAGTTGGAGACAATAGCTGCTCCGTGCAGATGCTCGAAGTGTCTCCCGGGCCCAGCAGCCCCGCCCACTGATCCATGGTGCTGGCCAGGGGCCACTTACAGGCGCTGGGCTGCTAGGGCTGGCCCCGCCCCCTCAAGTTGCTCGCGAATTAGAGGGCGAGAGACGAAGCTTGGGAGCTTCAGAAAGACCCAGCCGGTTGAACTGCACATGGAAGGGCAAGGACATGGGGGTCTGGTTGGGTCTGGTCCAGTACGGAGTACTCCGTAGAGGCCTGGCACTTGAGGCATTATTGATTGTCCTGCACTCGACTCTGGGCTGTTGGGCCCGTTTGCTGTGTCTGCTGGCCCGCACCGTTGGCCGCTTGCCAGTTGGTACGTGTATCCAGGTAGGTCAAGTGCTTGTATACTTAGGCAGGCGCTTTATTACTTCGAGGTCGCTGCGTGTTGAGTCGGGTTCTGGAGTATCGGGTACCTGAACGCCTCCAAGTGGTTCCAACCGATCGCATGGGTCAAAATACGCGCCAAACAGAACAAGCACCAGCACGAACTCCGGCTTGACGCGGCTATGGACCTATGTATGCACCTACCAGGTGTGTTAGTGGGTAGGTAGGTATGTATGTACGGAGTAATTGGCAGGTGATTGAGTTACGGACCTGCGCGAGCAGTCACATACCAAGCAAATCAGATCAGAAATTATCCAGGCAGCCTGGGTAAAGTGCCTAGGTATTAATGCAAGTACCTACCTAGTAGTTGAACAACCTACTAGTAACCTCGGATGCCTGCCTACTAGGTACCTAGGTAGGTTACTCCGTACCTAGGTACCCAAGCTAAGTACCTAGGCGCCCAGCCCCTGTTTTTGGTGACAATAAAAGTATGACAAGACTGGTAAAATTTTGTCACCAGCTGGTAGTTAGACTTATCACGGATGGGTGACAATTTTTGACCTGTCTTGTCGTACTCCGTACGGAGTACTCTTGCTGTCACCAGAAATAGCAGGTGGCGCGCGTAGGTACCTTCAGTAACTTGGGTTAGTAAGGTACTAGTACCAAGGTATCCTCAAGCAGTGACCTGGTGGCAGTTAAACTGACTGCGTCTTGCGCTGGTTGGTGGATTTCGTCCCAACGTTGACAGTGATCTAGACAGCAACAACAAACATTCGCGCTCGGCCCTTATGATATAAAGTTATAAAGTAAGGTGGTTAATGCGTCGCCAAAAAACATTTTGGTCTTGATCATCGGCAATCGATCATTGGCCCCCGTCGCCCACGGCCAAGTCTCTCTCCATGCAAACTACTAATTCAAACGTCCCAACTTGCAGTGCGGCTAGGTGCTTGGCATGTACTCCGTACTCCCCAGTACGGAGTAAATTAATCTGTTTCGACCTTTACTCCTTGTTCACTCTCGGCCCAGCTGTTGGCAAATGAATGAATACTAGGTACGGATTACCTGAGATAACCCTGCGTGTTATGTACTCCGTACAGAGCATGCACACCACTGCACGCAGGTACTCTAGTCCCAGGATACCTCAGGAAGGACTCACCATCCAAATCCAAGGGAGTACTCCGTACCTGAGGTACATAGATGTCCCCACTTAAGGTTGACACGTAAGGTACGGAGTACCTACCTGGTTACTGTTAGAGGTTGTAGAGGTTAGTCGACCTGGTGTTCGTGTTGCCGAGTTTCACCACGTCCTCCACCTTCAAGCAGGCATCAACCCGCTCAGGCAGCCGGTCGGATGCAACTCTACTCCGTCAAAGTACTCCGTACTCGGCCAAAGTACTCACTCCCAGGTCATGAGCCGCTTCAACTAAACAGCACCGCGACTTGCACGGAGTAACTTAACTTACTTTGTGCATCCTGTCACCCCCGGATCTTGCCAAGGGCCTTCCTCAAGGACCCTCCTTCCTCCTCTCCTCCACCAGAAGACGCCAGCCGCCCGCGCGCCCACCCGCTCGCCTCGAGGCCACAAGCCCACATACTCGCCATTTTGAATTGGTCCTCTCCAGCAGCCCGCGCGCCAGGACCGCTTTTTCTATTGTCTACTTACTCGCTCACACGCCCGTTTGCCCCCAGTTCGTCCTCTGCTTTGCCTGCTCCTGCCTGCCCTGCCTGCCTTGGCCTACGCTGCCTTGTTCTGCGACCTGAGACCTTTTATCTTTCGGGCCAAAAGGTGGACAAGTAGCAGTATCATGGACGGTCCGGCATCGTCCTTTAACGGCCATTCTCAACGTCGCAAGCTCGTCAAGAAACCCCCCTCTCACACGTACACTCGCTCCTCCTCGGGTTTCGACGACTCGCAGTCGCTTGACAGCAGACGCAGCTCCCAGAGCCTTCGACGAGCACCCAGTGCTCCCCCCATCCGATCCTCCATTGCAAACACGTCAAGCAGCTCGTCGCCAAGGCATCCGGCCCTCTCGCAGTGGCCGTCGAATGCCTCACCCTCCGCCGCTCAAGGAGACTTTCTTGCCACCGCCAATCTGAATAGCTCGCCTGGCTTCACCAGCAGCACCGGCAGCACCAACACCAGCAACACTAGTAACCCTGCCGGCTCCTACCCAGCCCTCGCGCATCGCCCCGATCGCTTTTCCGACTCGCTCGACCGTCGCCATAGCAGAGAGCCGTCCGACGACCTCCTCGGCGCGCCTTTCGACGGTGCTGCCATCCTAAGTCGCATCGAGTCCACCAGGTACGCGACTCCGCGAGAGGCCATTCAGCGTCCGCCACCATCCCCCGCACTTGCGAAGCCCATCACTGGCACGCGCATCGCGAACCCCGCGCTTCGGGCTTCGCAGAGCTTCACCAACATGGAGCCCGTCATCTCGGAGAAGATTCATAGCGGCAGGGCATCTGACGTCGCTGCCACGGCGCCAAAGCGCTACTCCGATGAGGGGAAGGAATCGAAGCCGCCCATGGTTCGAAAAAAGTCGGGCTTCTCTGGCTTCGTTACCAGCTTGGTTGGATCGCAAAAGAAGCCCACCATTTCAGCCCCAGAGAATCCCGTTCATGTTACTCATGTGGGATACGATAGTGCCACTGGCCAGTTTACTGTTAGACCTCTCTCCCTGCTTTAGTTTCTCCTGTAACGTTTCGACCGACTACGCATGGATGCTAACTTGCCGGCCAGGGTTTGCCAAAGGAATGGCAAAGATTGATAAACGAAAGTGGCATTCCCGAAAAGGAGAGAAGGGAAAATCCCCAGACAATGGTGGACATTCTACAATTCTACAAGGAAACAACCGAGCGACCGCCCGAGGATCAAGTTTTGGAGAAGTTCCCTCACGCCGGACCAGCAGACAATCGTTCATACAACACACCTACGTCTACAAACATGTATCCTACCAGCTACATGGGTAAGCGTCCTCTCTACGCAATCGGCCACTGTCTGCTGTTTAACTGACTCGCGTCTACTATTAGGAAGTTTTGAGAACCCTCGTGCTCCTCCGCCGGTGCCAGCCTCGAGAAGCCAGGGCAGAGACATGATGCCCAGCCGGCCTGCCCCCAAGCCGCCTGTTAGCATGAACAACCGACCGGTTCCATCAAGTGCGTATCCCACGAAAGACTCTGGCATCGGCCTGCCCCAACAAGCCGACGATTACTCGCCACAATCAAAGGACAATGTGCCCATGCTTCCCGAGGAGCATCGATCAAGATCCAACTCCCGGGCCAACGGTCAATCGCCATTCAGCCCGCCGACTCCACAGCCGGGTCAGACCACTGCTCAAGCTGCTGCGTACCAACAGCAGCAATTTGTACAACAGCAACACGAACAGGCCCTGGCACAGGCGCAAGCAGCAATGTCTGGGCATCTTGGTCGGGCCCCAAGTAAGAGACAGCCACAGCCCCAGGGCTCAGTACCTGCTCCCCATCAAAATGCCGTCTACGCTCGACCGGCCGATGCAAATGGACACTCGAACGTTTCACGCCAGCAGGTAAGCCCGGCTGTAGTGCCTGGTGCAAGACCCAGGCAGAGAACCCGTCAAAGTAATGGGTTTGATGTGGTTGCATCGCTCAAACGGATCTGCAGCGACGGTGATCCACGGGAGGTTTTCCGCGGTTTCACAAAGATTGGCCAAGGCGCGTCTGGCGGTGTCTTCACGGGCTACGAGAGGGGCAGCAATCGACTTGTTGCTATCAAGCAGATGAATCTGGAGCAGCAACCAAAGAAGGACCTGATCATTAATGAAATTCTCGTCATGAAAGACAGCTCCCACCCCAACATTGTTAACTTTATCGACAGCTACCTCTGTGCTGGCGAACTATGGGTTGTCATGGAGTTCATGGAAGGAGGAAGTTTGACGGATGTCGTCACTTTCAACATTATGACCGAAGGACAGATTGCATCTGTCTGCCGAGAGACACTCAAAGGCCTTCAGCATTTGCATTCCAAGGGGGTGATTCATCGTGACATCAAGTCGGACAATATCTTACTGTCCAGCGAGGGTAGCATCAAGCTCAGTAAGTAACACGCTCTCTGACCATTAGCAGCCGCCCGGGGCTGTAGTTTTTTTTTCTTCTGCTCTAACACATCCTCACAGCTGACTTTGGGTTCTGTGCCACAATCAATGAGGCGCAGAACAAGCGAACAACAATGGTTGGCACGCCTTACTGGATGGCTCCGGAAGTTGTTACAAGGAAAGAGTACGGTCGCAAAGTAGATATTTGGTCGCTTGGAATCATGGCCATTGAAATGATAGAAGGGGAGCCGCCCTATCTCACCGAAGTGCCACTTCGAGCTCTTTGGCTAATTGCTACCAACGGAACGCCAATGATAAAGAATGAAGAGGAGCTCTCACCTGTATTCAAGGACTTCCTTTACTTTGCTCTGAAGGTAGACCCCGAGAAGAGGGCGAGCGCACACGATCTACTGAGGGTACGTTTTTGTCATCCGGACACCAACAACCTCGAATCTGCAGGCAAAGAAAGACTAACATAGTTTCTTTAGCATGACTTCATGAAGCAGTGCGTTGATTTGGGTCAGCTTGCCCCCCTCGTTCGAGCCGCCAGGGAACAGAGAGCCCAGGAGAAAGCACGAAAGCAATAAAGCAGTCATGCGTCTGTGCAGGATGCAACATCTCTCAATATCACACAGCGAGCATTGCTTTTATCTTTTTTTGTTTTGATACTACTTACCCAAGTGAAACAGCGAATTGATTCATCCCTCGCCAGGACGGGTCAGAAGACGGTATTTTTGGTCGCCCCCATGGCCAAGAATATCCAGGACGCATGAAATCGTGGAATGTTGGATTTGCTCTTACCGGCGGGGCCAAAAGGCCTTCGTTTGACGATGAAATGTGGAAATGCCACCCAAAAGATCGGGTAGTTCTGCAAAATGTTGCGCAAAACCCAACAACAACAACAACAACAACAACAACAACAACAACAACAACAGTGTCTTACCTATATCAGTATTGCGAGATGGAATCATCGTAACAAGCAATGGGCGACTCAACCACCATTCAGGGCGACCTTTGGACGGCGCTATTGCTCGAGAACACATGTCTACAAGTATATCAACTCTTCCGATATGCACCAAGGGCCGCCTCTCCCCTCCGCCCCTTCTCTCTCGCCTTCATTTTCTTCATAGACGTTGTGCATTTTTACTTCTCTAGCTCGGACGGGGCATCTTCTTTCCTCTCTCCTCTCCACCCCCCCTTTCTTCCCCCCGCCTCGTTCGGTTTTTGGTTTTGGGTTTCTTTTGCATTCTCTCGCTAGGGAGAGGTACCAACGATCAGCGATTTTGGAATACCCGTCTTCTCTTCTACTCAATTGATTACGTACGAAAACCGCGCCAGCGGCCTCCGTCGTCTTTGACTCTCAGTTTTTTTTTTATTATCTTCTCCAAGTACTTTTTTTCATTCCCCCTCTCCCTTTCTGGGAGCGCGGTTCTCTGCTGTCCCCCCGCCTCAGTCGGCAAAATTGACACGGACATGAAGGGGGGGGAATGGGCATGGACGGCCTATATTCTTATTTTTGGGATGGGGTTGAAATGAAGGAGGGGTCTTGCGGCCTATTGACGAACGAGTACGAGGATTTTTCTTTCTTGTCGCGGAGCGAATGCCGGCGTTAAGGGGCATCCAGGAAGTATGCCCATTTGGGGAACCAGGTGACGCTGTTCACTGCGAAGCCGTAGGGCTTCGTCTTCTTTGTTCAGTGAGACTTGTTGTTGTTTCATGGTGGCATGTTTCGTACAGTGAGGGGCCAGATCATTCCTTGCCTTGGGCGAACGAAATAGGAAGCAAACGGGGAATGTGTGTGTGTGGGAGGGGGGGGACATGCGGAAGGCGGGAGTTGGACATTGGGATGAGAGTTTCGGTTCACGTTGACACTCTAGTTGAATTCAATGATTGTGATATCCCCCCCACCCCCGTATCGTGCTGTAATTGCAGCCGGGACGAAGAGTCAAATGGCGATAGCTTCTTGTTCTTCTCCTTTTTGTGGGCGTACTGCCGTGGCGTTATGCTGCAAGACCTGTTTGGGATCCTGTATACGGCCGAGAAGATATTCATGACGTGGTTCGTACATTTTCTAAACCTAGCTGAGTAGAAGTGTCTAGTTGGATTGGGTCTTTCGGACATGTCACCATAGAGTGAGCTAGAGCTAAACTAGGTAGGATGTTAGTCAGTGTGATGTTGGAACATTCACAATACCTCTAGAACAAAACTGTGTGCTCTTGAGAATTCAGTGATACTCGACTACTCTACAAGAGTGCCTATCCGTCACTGCAAATCTATGAAACTCCCCGGACGGTCTCTATCCTCTACGACCGACACTTTTAGCCCTTTTGTCAAGAGTAAACCCCAGCCTTGATGCAAAACGATGCGAAAGACATGAAAACAAAAGAAATCCGTCAACGCCCAACAGTGTACGATGCTTAAGAAACTGTGTGCATGGCTAAACTCGCCGTCCCCGAATTGCTCTACATCCGAATCGAATTCAGACGTTGCCATGAGTTATTAAGAGACCCTAGTGTGAGTGGGTGACCTTGCCTCGCGGGAGACTTTCCAATTTCGCCCTTCTAGAGCGTTATGAAGTATGTATGTATGTTGTGTGAAGTGAATAAAAGACGGGAGACGGAACCGTGACCGGCTTAGTAACAGGAGTAACCACCGTCAATAATGACGTTGGTGCCAGTCATGAAGCTGGAAGCATCGGAAGCGAGGAAGACGCAGAGACCGTTGAGCTCATCAACGCCACCAAGACGGTCCTGAGGAGTCAGAGACTTCCAGATCTTCTTCTGTGCCTCCAAGGCGGGGACACGGTTCAAAGCGGTGTCCATGTAGCCAGGGGAGATACAGTTGACACGAATTTTGTACTTGGCCCACTCAGCAGAAATCGACTTGGCAAACTGGATCACACCAGCTTTAGAAGCATTGTAGCAGCTCTGCTCCTGGGGATAGTTGACGATGGAACCGGACATGGAAGCAACGAGGACAATGCTGCCAGGCTTGCCCGCGGACATCATGGCGCGACCAACAGCTTGAGACATGAGAAAAGAGCCAGTGAGGTTGATGTCAATGAGGCGGCGGAACATGGCAGGGTCGTAAGTCTCGGCCTTGATATTGGAATCGGCGATACCAGCAGAGTTGACCAGGACATCAGGAGCACCATAAAGTTCAACGACAGACTCGACCGCGGCGTTGATAGCAGCACCGTCACGAACATCAACCTTGAAGAAGGACACAGGAAGGCCCGACTTATCATGAAGCTCGGCAGCAGCTTCGTCACCGAGATCCTGATTGGCGTCAAAAATAACAATGGCTTTGGCACCAGCCTCGGCACAGGCGCGGGCCATTTGATTACCCAGTCCCCGGGCCCCGCCAGTGACGACGATTACTTTGCCGTAGACGCTCATGTTGCGCATGGTGTGAGGCATAGCCTCGTAAACTTTCTTGCCTAGAGGTTGAACGAGGTCATACTCGACAGGGGGCGCTGGGCTGTCGTAAGGAACCTGAGCAGCGTCCTCGGTAACATGGACAGTGTGTTTGTCTCCTTGTCCCTGGCCAGCGCCATAGACGGTGACGGGAACCTCCTTCTCGCGGACGACACTCTTCTTCTGGGCAGTGTCAGAGACAGCATTGAGGCGAGTTGTAGAAAAGAGTCGAGCGGTGGATCGAGGGATGACAGCGCGAGGAGCGACGGCTCGGGATAGCCGCAGAACGTTTCGTGCGGCAAAAGACATTGTGAACGAAGTTTGAGAGGACGAATTGTGGGAAAACGAGGACCACTTCGGTAAGGAAAGAAAAAAAAAGGCTTTCGGAGGACAGCGGGAAGACAGGGAAGACAGACGGGTATCCTGAGAGCTAAACAGTGAGATGAATGATGGGGAACTGAAAGGCGTTGTTTACGGAGTGAGAAGGAGCTCCTATTATATGGATGTTTCGTGGAGTCTTTCGAGAGTCACGTCCAGGTTCCCGGTGAAAAAGGGGGGGGGGGTTGTTCTAGGCCTGCGAGGACCTTCCGTTGAGCACAGCTCGACTTGTTCAGATCCGCAAGGTAAGCAAAAAAAACTGTCTGGTACGGAGTACAGTGGAGAACAAAGCTCCGACTGAGTCTGCAATGTGAAGGTGAAGCCTTCGAAGCCCTGAATGACAGGGATGACAGGGATCGCTGGAGCCGCTGGAGCCTCGGTGGAGTGTCAAGCCTGGGTCGGACGTGGCGGCGCGTGGGAACCTGGCTTGCGCTACTGCAGGCCCTAGTCAGGGTGTTTTCGCGGGATGTCCGGGCGGGAGACAATGGCTGTGAGGTGAAGGCTTTTTCTTTTCTTTTTTTTTTTTAGGTCGTCACCCTTCCTTCTGGAAGCCGGCCGAAAGGAAAATTAGTCGAGCTGCTTCTTGGCCGATGGATGGTTCTAACGCCAGGGCTTCGGGGTCCGTCCGCTGCCAATAGCTCGTCTTTGACTTGACTGAGTTGTGCCGTCGATCTCGCCGATGAAGCGTCTTTGCCGGTCCAGTCTTCTCCGGAGACGACTCTGGCGTTGGGTTGAGCCTTTGTGCCGTGGATGATGAGTTGTGAATGAGGTGGTTGACGCCGGACGGTATTGTGCGACGTTCCACCAACGACTGAAGTCTTTTTGTTGACAAGAACGAAACAGTAATGGGTCAAGCGAGAGACCTTATTGATACGGGGATAAGCGAGACTCATGCTATTAATAAAAAAAATGCAACTGGGCATCATTGACCATTTTCGACGTTCTCATCCTTTCGGCCTCGGTACTCTTCCGCCTTCCAGGTCATCCAGCTGCCTCCCTGATGACGAATGCACTACAAGGGGAGAGATCATGCAACCATGGCGTTTCGACACCATTTCCAACTATTGCGGCGAGTACATGAGCTGGCAGCATTACTGGCAGCGGCACCGGGGGGGGGGGGGGGGGGGAGAAAGTGGCGAATGCGGCGGCAGCTAGATCTCGGAGCGGTATCGGCTGTGCATCTCACGACACGAAAAACCGGGGTTTGCTGGAGAAGAGGAGGACCGTGTTGCGTCAGTGGAGTTGACTCTTCTGCAAGCTGCAAGCAGAATAGGTTGTTGATCCTGCACGAAAGTTATTGGGCTTCGCTTGTCTCACATCATTGCTATTCTGAGAAATGATCTGGGTGCTCTGTAGTTTTTACCTGGGGGTGATTCGTGCTGTTTCCGACGCAATGGGACAAAGGCTTGTATCGCAGACTTCGAATCGCTTGACAGCAGAGCAGGATTGGAATGAATGACTGCTGAAACCCCAATCTCAACGTTCACGCCAATTCCGGGGGACCAGGAATGCTGAATGTCTCACATGACCTAGGCACAAGTTGACGAAATGAGATTGTAATGACAACGCCATTCACAAAACAAGGGGGTATCTCTTACCTGCTCAGATCACTGCTGATGGATGGAGCAGCTTGGTCGTCGCCCGAGATGACACGGATCTTAATTACGTATCTCGGATTGTAAATAGTAGTGGAGCAAGGGAAGGTCATATGACCAACCCTGAGGCTGGGGATCTGACGACGACGCTAGACGGAAATGAGAAAGCAGGCTCACGAGCGCAAGGATGTACGATACCAGTTGTGATGCAATTAGCAACTCTCGTTTGGTAGCGGTGCTTTGCATCAACGTGTGCTTGCATGAACGGTCAGATGTGGTCTGCGGTGATTCTGGCCACCCAGAAGCTACAATCCAGACGCCGACCATAAGCAGTTTGCACTAATCTCCATGCCTAGGGGGTAGGTGGTTAGCTGAAGAACCTTGAGATAATAAAATTGAGGGCCAAGGGAGACCGGCATCGTAACAAAAAACAGCTTCATCCATTCAAGCATTGAGAAAAGGCCAGTAGTCGTCGTCTCCGTCTCCATGACCGACAGCCAGAGACCTGTCCTAGCAGTCTAGCCACTGGAAGGTACAATGTCTTTTGTTACGTCCTGTTCCCACCTCAAAAGAGTGTGAGACCAGCAGCTTCCAGCAGCTTGGGACCGTCACTCAGAAGGGGCCCCAGCTCTCCGTGTAAGGCTTCGTCCCCTGCTTGGCTGACGGGGACAAAGTGAGAGAACGTGATGCGCCTGAAACCCCCTTGCCCCTGGCTACTGTTTGGAACAAACGGATTGTGGCGTTGCCGAATAGAGACTAGACAATCTCGCTGCCGTGACTTGTTCGAAGAGTTGTGCCCAAAACGGTCCCGCATACGGTGAACGTGGGGAAGAAGGCAAGACAAGCCGAGCTCCAGGCACAAGCCGTTTCGAGATGGACGATAAAGTGACTACTGCTACTAGTTACACTACCTACATAGGGTATGTAAGTAGTCGGAGTTGACTGAAATAGTTAGTCCAACCAGCGTGGTTTTCGAATGAAAATCTCTTGTTGTGAGCTGAGGCTGAAAGCGTCGTCAACCTTGCTGCTTTGGGTCCCACTCCTTATCTACCCAGGTAGGTAGTTCATTGCTACCTGTATCGGTTAAAGGCGGCGAGCGAATTGTTGCCACAGGGATACCTACCTAGGTATCAGCATTCAACAACATAAAAAACCACGAGTCGAAGACCAATATGGTCAAGTGTTCTTTTATCCCGATTTGAAAGGCCTTGTCCATTCGAGCATGACCGAAAGGCTCTGCATATGCGAGTTCTGCGAGTCCACTCCAGAAGAGCGTTGCAACCGGCTGCACGGGCCATTGCAGTAGTCCAGATGGAACTGCCGAGAGCCAATCTCAGCTCAGCTAGCTCCAATAGACAGACCACTCAACAGAGTAGTGGATCGTGAATGTTGCACGTCAGGCTTCATCTATCGCAACATCCTCCCGCCATCCCCGCAGTGGATCGTATGTGTGGTGGCATTGCACTGATATTGAAGAAGTCAAAACATAAACGGGCATAAGTTAATAATATCGACGTATCGAGGTAAGGTCGAGAATACCTGAGTGGGTTTCGAACAACGGCCAGGAGTTCCAGCTAGATTGACTGACCTGAGTGGACTCGGCTTCAACAATCCATGTTGGAAACCTGCACGCACAAGTCAACAGGAGTTCGAGTTAGTTCTGTGCTGCATTAGAACCAACCCCTCAGCATCTGCACCCTCTCTGCTCCGATGGCGCTTCCCGCACACGCCAAGCATCCAGATAGATGGACAGGCATCCGGAAGTTCGCAGAATTGTGGCTGCTACAAGACCAGCCTGTTCATCAGAGAGGAAACGATGAGTGAGTACTCCGTAACTGGACACTATTTTAGGCACAGATGGGGCTGATGGTGTCGAACATTGTTCATAGGAGAGACGGACGAGACGAGAAAAGTCGTGGGTTCCAATGTTGGTCCTGATGGGCAAAGTTTGGCAGCTACCCCAGCAAACCACCCAGCTCCTTCCTTCCTGCCGGCGGTCCCTGCTTGGGAAAGTCCGCTTATTGGAGCATTCAGAATAAGCAGGTAACTACGGAGTGCATGCGTTATGCATTGAGGTATCTGCACAGCACTTGCCATGGCTGTTATTTTCATTCCTTGACAAACAACTATCAGTTGTGACGTCTTGATAAACTTTCCAAGCCCATGCATTGGCTGAATGCGAGTCTCTGGGTCTCGATGAAAAAACGCCTCCTTGTCTGCCGGCCCGTATTGGCCACCCGTGACGCCCTGCAAACACTTGTTGGCCTTGAAACTCCAAGATTCATCTCACTTCCACACTCCGGTAATAGCTCACTATATGCAAACGTTTGCAGGGTGGCCTTTCCGTCTCATCCGGCGGCTTGGGCGCTCAGAGAGTTTGGTGAGGCCTCTGGTAGTTTTTTCGGGCTGCAGAACTGACCAGGTTGCGACACTGCTTCCGAGCTCACAGATCTTCGCAGCACGCGCCGCCAAAGCTTCCAAAAACCGTTGTCCTCTTGCTATCTATGCTAGACCCGTCCATACTTGACCTCTGGGGGCTACGGCTCACGGAGCAGGTCCAAGTAAGACCCTGAAAGACGCGGAACATTCTGACCCAACAGTAGCCGAATTGGCTAAGCAGCCGAGAACCCCCGCGGTGGAATCATTCTTAGCCGACAAAAAGGAGATTGTTCGCAGCTCGTCTATTTGGAAATTGGCAAGATCAGGGGCGAGGGTATATTGGTCATAGCTGTCGCCTAGTCGCCATGCCCATGGGGACCCTGGAGGTCGGAACGTGGGGATCCAAGCCACGTCTATCACGCCCTGAGCTGGGATGTGAATGTGGCAATCTCACAACTGGTCATGTGGCCATACTGAGTTTTCTCTCCCTGGTCTGTCGTGTAACGACCACGACGACTCAACTCGAGCCAGCCACGTTGCTCAAATCTCGTACTCCGTACTTCTGCACATGTACGGAGTACGGAGTACATGAGTTCATCGCGTCAGGTTTCCTCCAATCATCCCTGCTGGTCCAGACGCCCAGATCAGGCTGCGAAATTTCAATTAAGGCCCTTGAGGAAGAAGAAACGGCACGCCATGAGACAGCCATTTGCTCCACCAGCGCCGTTTAAAGGAAGAAGAGGAAGTACATCATGCAAAAGAAAAATAAAGTCATGACGGCGCACAGTATTCATTGACGAACCATTATTCGTTGCAATAGAAGGAAAGCCATCAATATTTCAGATACTGCGGTTTACCAGCCCCGCGGACTAACAGAAACGACTATCGGCATTGGCAGAAAGGAGCAATTTGTCCACCCACTCGACTTGTGCCAACTTGGTACGGAGTACGTCCGACAACTCTAAAGCTGGGCGCTCAAAATAGTAAGTAGCACAAGTGTAATGCAACACACCTTTGCGTCGAACTCTTGGCTTATCCCAGACTGGTAAGGAGAGCTTTCTTTCTTGCACTGATATGAATGCAATTGAAACTAGGAGTACGGAGTACTGACAGCAGCAATGTTGTAAGACACAATACGAAGTAACTTGCGCAAATCTAGTTTCCACCCTCGGACCGCATGTCCGGTATCGGTAAAATGGGACAGAACCGATTTCTGTTGCGATGATGGTCAAAGCATTGCGGACAACACCATGCTGTCTTACGGACGCATGCCTCGAATTTTGTTCCCAATTCCATGCAAACCATTGGCCGCCTGATGGTACTCCGTACTTCAGATCTCAAACCTCATTCCCGATGGAAGTACTTGTCAAGTCCCCCCCCCGGTTGGTTGCCCGCCCGTGCGACGGACGAGCTTTGGACCAACTTGCAGTTGGAGCAGTCATCGACAAAACACCTTGAAACACCAGACGAGAAAACCATCAGCAAGCTCCGTCTTGCGTAAGGCAGACATATTCCAGCTCCGTTCAGCTCCACTCGGCCAGCTTGCTGATCTCCAACCTTGCTGTACATTGATGGATGAGATCAAGTTAGTATTGAACGTCGGCGTCATAATTTCTTTACGCTTGTTACTTATGCAGGTCGCCCTCTAATCCCTGACGGAGTCGGCGTTTCATGCCGACCATCATAGCCGTGTTTCCACAATGTCTGCTGCGTAATCAGAATTTGGTGATCCACGATGCGGAAGCCTACCCACTCTAGTAAAATATAACTATAGACAATCAGTCCAGGCAGTGAGGAACGTTTTGTCATTTGGGTTCCGTGAAGAATTGACGGTAGCCTATCATCCAGCCACGGATGTAACCACCCATGCTTCTGGATTGCTATGTTCATAGAACAATGTGACAAGTTTACTAAATGTTTGTCAGTGATCAACCACACTTGCGTGGGATGTCTTGATTGGGAGAGTAACCAGGCGGCATTGATGTTGTCGGGTAGACCTGCCAAATGCTCATAAACTGCAGTGTCTTGTCGGACGGACGTGTTCCCAGATGCGGAGGCTACTTTGCTTATGAAAAAAGTTTGTTTGTTCGACATCCGATCGAACGCCAGCCCAGCCCAGTCTACGTAGTTGAGCTCCATATTGACCTCTGAGACTTGGAGAGCATAAATGGTTACAGCGTAACCAACCCGTCAATCGTTCAAGTGGTCTGTAGCCCATGGCTTATACCAAAAGTATTGTTCACGACGGGAAAACAGCTTCTGGAAACTGACTTATTCGTACAATTTTCCTGCGTATCTCATGGCAACCCCCAACGCCCCCGCGCAGCATACTATCAAGGAGACTTCGTGCTACATGGTAATATACACATATTCTCACCCAAAAGATAAAATTCTAACATCCGAAACTCCCAATATTCTATATCACACCCCAGGGGGCACACTGAATAAAACCTCCTTACTCGTACGAAGTGCCCAACCCCCACTTGCACATAAACAAGTCATTGTATTTGACGACGGGTTCTTCGCTACTCCTCATCTTCGTCTTCAGGTTGCGTTTTAGGACGGATCAAATCCAGGAGAGATGAAATATACGGACTCTATTCAGATGTTAGTGTCGACTTCGTAGCACGCTCGGTTCAGGCAAGTAAATGAAGGTCCATCGACACTACTTACCAAAGCCCGATTCTCGGTCAGAACCTCAAACAAGCGTGGCAATACAGCTCGAAATAATCTCTCATTCCAGCCTCCCCTTTCAGAGTTGCCAGACCCCTGCATCTTAAGCAAGTCCTCCTCTGCTTCGGTCTTTACGACGTTTCGTGCAATGTTACGTAGGACTAGAACAGCACTGAGAGGGATACCAGCCGCCTGAGGAGGCAAATTGGGATTTCTCTCGTCTCTGACAGTCATTGTCTCTTCATACGAAATCACCATAGTCTTGGCCGGAATGACCCAATCCTTCTGCGGGGGGTTGGTATCGCTGGGAAGCGCGGACATTATGTGAGTGTTGACATGGCGCGCGAACTCTTGCAAATGCAGCCTTGTCGGGCTGATATACTTGGAACACTCGCCCCAAGTACATGCAAATTCCCGCTCCTTGTTGCCAAACTTCCCGGAATCATTTGCTTGCTCATGGAGGTGATTTGTTATAATATGGTTCCACATCTGCTCTGGTTTGAGAAAGAATTGCCCGCACTTCTCGTTTCGCTTTTCTGGGTTGGTAGCCCACAGGCAGCGTACATATTCAGCATTTTCAAAGTTGAGTGGACGGGGCCGAGCGCGGATTCCATGAATAATAAACTTCTGCTGTGGCTCGCCGGGCTCACGAAGGACCTGCGCATTGGAATCCTTATAAACGGATGTACTGTTCCGAATAAAGTCGGCTGGCGTAATCATGGACTGGCCAATGGCCTTCAGGGGACCGACAAAGGCAGATTGATAGGCTTGCCAAGCGGCCAGCTGCGTGACGAAAGAGTCACTATCCTCTTCGAAGAAGCACCTCACCCACTTGTGGACTCGATCAGGTTCTTCCAGCTTGATCATTTGCTGCAGCAAATCTTCTGGCACTGGAGCAATGTCGTCCCGAGCAGGAAGCTTTTGTTCAGGATGAAGAATTATGTCTCGGTGGATTTTTCTTGCTCCATGTGCTAAAAGTCTGACAAGATGATCGACGAGATTCTCCGGTGTAGTCGATCGGATAAGATTGTCCACATTGGCGGCAACGGCCGTGTATTGGTAAAGAAGGTCCAAGCAGGCATCCATCAACTCGTCATCATTAAGCAGCAGCCAATTTGTAATGCGCCGGAGGGATTCTGCGGGCACGTTGGCAAGCTTATTCGTGGCCTCCAAGTTCATCGAAATACGACCCAATGATCGCAGAGAGGTCAAGATTGTGCCTCGATCATCGGATGCCAGCTGTTCCAGTAAAGTCTTGTACAGCGGGTCGTTGGAATCGAGGACCATGAATGGCGTAATCTGCTCCGCAATGTCCAGCGCCATGTGCTTCAGCTCGGTGAGAGAATCTTTTGGAGGCAAGTGCATGATGATGCAAACCAGATCCTTGATGGGGTAGAAATCAGACATATTCAGTGCATTCTCGGGCAAGGTCACCATGTTGCGGAGAGTAAGAACTGCTTCCGTGATCAAGACTAGCTGGTCTGTATATGCTTCAGTTTGGAGAGCATCTGGCAGATCCCTCTCTACGAGGTTGGCTATGCGGTCGAGAATATCGGGGGTCCCGTTGTTGCCGTCTAGGGAACCAATGTCGCTGGAGTCGGCATACGAACTCCATGAGACGGTCCAACAAACATGGTAGAATAAGCTCCCGACCTGAAGGCCCTTATCAACTAGTCCTTCGGCGAGGCCGGGGAAAGCGTCGAAGCGGTATTTGTCACCACGCTCGAAAGATATCTTGACGAGGTGGTTTAGTGCAAAAGCTTGCTCACTCGGAACACCAGATCGTAGCGCATTTAGACAGCGGGTATAGATGTTAGGCCCGTCAAATCCAGCTACGCAGGGCAATGTTAGACTCAATGTGCTACAAATGTTCAAGTTTGGTACGGCTTTGGTATCACTTACTGCCCGGCTGCATTGGTTGGCGGTTTGAAGGGTCAACGAGAGCCGGCCGATGAGGCAGACGATGCCTTGGAAACTCGTTGGGAGCGCTGCCGGGAGTCGCAACGGCTCGTAGTTGCAGCGGCTTTAGGTGCTTTGGTTGATAGGAGAGCACCATGCTGGAAGTGTTTTCCGAGTTTGATGCATGATGTATGATGGAAGGCCCACGGCCCTGAGGACCACCGGGCGGCATTGGCGGCATGTTTGGATGATGTGTTGTCTGTGTACTGCTGTGAGCTGGAGATGCGCCTTGAGCGGCGTTTTGTTGGACCGCCTGTCGAGTCGAACGACTTGGTCCGGTATCAGGCTGAAAGATGACGCGCTGTGGAGGTGCCTCTCGAAGACCACGAGAAGCACGGGAGCTGGAAGGAGCTTCTGGAGCAGACCGTTCACGTGTTGGTGTGCCGTCGTCGCCAGATGCGGCAGAGTCACCTGCGTTCACGTTGCTGTCGCGTTTCGGCCGGAAGTTTTCCAGCGTACGGGTCAGTAAGCCGGCACCCTTTGCCGTGATGTCCTCCAGAATTTCCTTGGGCGGTGGCTCTTTATTGTGAATTGTCTTGATTTCGTAAGCGGCCAAGTTCTTGTAGAACTTTTCCTTTAGGGAGAATGCGGTCGAAGCTTCGTTGTTTGAATGTAAACCCAGCTCAGCTGCTATGCGTCGCCAGGCCAACTTCTCTTCGGAAATTTTATCGTAGCCCCCGCTGGCAACGATGTGATTAAAAACTTTGTAGAGATCGAGATATATCAATCCAACTTTGGGTTCGGGGTCGAGAATGGTGCCTCGCTTTTCATGAAAATCTTTCAGTTTGGTCATAAACTCCTCATACTCGGGAGTCCGGTCGATGGAGTGCAGTGGCACCTCTTGCGGCGTAGTAGTCATTGCGGTTGGGTCGTCCCAATGAGCTGTGAATAACGTGTCCGTTGTCTGTCGAATCTCGACTGAGTTGTCGTACAGACTCTTGCGAGCGCTACCGTGTTGGCTGCTTGCGCGTCCGGATTTGCGCTTGCGATCCCCGCTCAAATTCGATGGATGCACGATCAACCAACATCCAAGCGCATCAATTCACTGCCTATGTACGGCGATCGCCGATCAGAGATTTTGAATCGATCGCGAAGGCGATAGAGTGCCCGAACGAGGGATGTCGTGCAGTCGACAGCTACCCAGTGGACTTGACTAGAGACGTGTTGGCGCGAGACTTGTCGCGCCCGAATGCAGGCCGGCAAAGGCTATCTTATCACCACGTGACTATGCAAGACACCAATCGGCAGGATTCCTTCTGCTCCATGTACTTGCAGCCATCTAGTTACCTACCTATCTACCTAGATTCTTTCGGACCAAACCTTCATACACTCACGGCTAGCGGCTTTAACATTGTGAGATGACTCGACTTGCTTCTCCAGCACTGGGATGTCAACTTCGCCTAGTCGAGGTCGAGATCGGTGCCGCCACAGAAATATACGACCCTGGGAATTTTAATGAGCCACTAGAGTTAAGCCTTGAAGGGCAAAGATCCTTGGGCTCAGATTGTGGTGTTCTTTCCCTCCTCATCACTACAGGCTCGAGACAAATGGTCCGTTTTCATGGCAAGTATAGTTCGCCCAGTGCTAACTGTCACGATAGCTTTCGATACGACTGAATGACTTGTTGAGTCATCCAGGCGGCACTGAGGGAATAATAGGTGTCGACAAAGGGCAACATGAGCTTTGTGTAAGGCTACCAAATCGGGACCACGTTCTTCGCGTATGGTTTGTGGAACAACGAGACTTTCTCATCTCCGTGTGCATCCTTAGAAAGTCCGGCTTCAAGATTGACGAGGGCGGACTGATCAAGCACAAGATCACTGCCACCACCAACACCAGCAGCAATAAACATCAGCCCGTGAAAGCTAACGTCGGCCCAGTATCACCAGCCTCCACCACTACACCCCTGAATGTTTTAGCTGCGCAAGCCAAGTCTATGTGCACCGATTCATCCACTTCGACTCCAACTAGAAAACCTCAGAGTCATAATATATTTGACGAGGTATTGGAAAGCTTACAGAGGCTGAATGGAGACTCCCAGTCACGAATTGCCACTCAAGAAACTCCCCGCCCATCCGAAGATCTAGGCCCAGATGACCTATCTTACCTCAATCCTTACAAGGCCTTCTCGGCAAAGGGAAAACTTACCTTGAACCGGCCAAATGTTGGCTCTCCGCTGAGGAACAGTGTCGACCAAGAACAGCGATGTCAGCCTTCTTCTAGGCCTTCACAAGCCACCTATGCTGCCCACAAGCCAAGGCCTCGACCCAATCATGGGTATTTTACACGCTCATTCTCTTCGTTCAATTCCGGGACGAAACGACACACGAGATTCGAGTCTCTTCCATCGTCCCCCACCTTGCAGCGTAATGCCAGTGTGTCCGTCGATAGATCCTCCATGGACAAGGCTCCAAACTCTCTCTCTGGTGCCTTCCACTCGAGCTCGGCCGTGGACCTAAAACAGCTCATGCCACAGCGCAGGAAACTTCCCTTCTCTGCGCAATCCAGGGCTCCGAACAAGTGGCAGAAGCTGGCTAGGAGACCTACAGAGTTCGACCAGCGCAGGAACCAGACATTGGCGTCAGTAGCACCAGACAGAACGCGGGTGAAAGAGCTACAGGTAGATCTCCCAGAGACGTTAATCATCCTGACCTGTCTGTCGAGTCTCGGTAAGCTGGATGAAGAGACATACAGTGTATTTGACCAGTACGAGAAGGATGTTGCAAGTGGCTGCGATCAACACCAGTGCGCTCTCTTCTATCTGGAGCGATTACACATCGCAAGAACAAACTTTTGGTACAACGAACTGCTGGGAAGGTGTCCCCGCGAATGCGAAGCGAGGAAGAGTGTTCCGGCTGTAGCCAATGCGGCATGGCAATGAGCAAGGCGTAGTGTAGGGCAGATGGAACCTGTTCGAAATATATGTACATAGCATGCCGTCGTCCCTTCCCAACACGCCCCCGGGGCTTAAGGCTTGACTATAGTGTGAAGGTTCGGTGCTAAAGTGGCAGTCCCTAAAGTGGTGGCTTTGCTTTTCTCATGCATCATCAAATTTGGCACGATGCTAACGGCATCGCGTCGTTGACGTATGTCTCTGTAACAAATCCCCAAGTATATGTTGCAGCAAACCTTGTCCCGGCGACTATCTTTTAGCCGACTTGCCTATAAATACCCTCGCTTTGTCCTGAAGGGTGCAATGCCAAGCTCTTCCTCGTTCAATAACACAAGCCAACTTGCTATGCACAGTACCTACGTGCGCAATCCATATTGAAAGGACATCATCAACATTTGGACTTATACCGCCGCCAAGGTCATTCATAACGCCTCTGTACATACTTTTGCATCTCTACGACTCTTCAATCTGTGCCACATTTCATCAGTATGGCAATCTCATCAGAAGACCGCCCCTCTTCCACCTCGGTCGAAGTAGACAGGTTTCTAAGGCAGATCGCCACGATCTTCAAGAGCAGCCACCTTATTGACTTTCCTGGCTTCGAATTGCACGTCACAACCGAGAGGCGCTGCATCCTGATATGGAACACGCGCCAGAATGACCGCTGTCCTGGCCACATTCTTGAATGGGACGATACGAACCCCAAGTACATTAAAGTCACCAGCTCACAATACGCAAAGACGATCAAATGTGATATCCGCTTTCCAAAAACTTTACACATTCAAATGCCAACGACAATGGACTGTGGAATGCGAAAGCTCGTGTACGATACAATGATAGACCTGTTGATGGATTCGGTCCTTCGGAAGAAGGCAGGAATTAAGTCTGTTACCATGACTCAGAATACTCCAAAGAAAGCAGTCTGGCTTCTTACGCGAGTGAAGGAGGATGATGCATAAAGGAGGTCCAGAAGATTTGAGGCGGCTGAAAATTTTTATACCCTGTTTGCATGTTTGGACATTTGCGGAATGTCACTTGGGTTCTGCTTGAGTTGGGTTGTATGTGAAGATCATGGTTGGAGTTTGAGGCTGGAATGAGACTGACACTGTTTGGGAAAATGATGTTACTTTTGGAATTATCGCATGGCCAAACTTGTATAGACAATGATATAGAGAGTTTGTGGGAGTGACTGAGTCAAGCCTCGTGTAGCAATATTCTTACCTAAGGTAACTTGAGTATGTGCTTTTATACTTCGTCCTTGCAGCCCCCGATTACCTTTCCAGCTGCATGAGGCTTGGTGTACCAGTGCTGTGACAAGGCACAAGTTCGCCTCCAAGTAGTTATGGGTTCAATAGGAGGGGGCTTCTGCACTAGTAGATAACCCGAGTGAATTGTAGCCCCCCCCCCCCCCCCCCTTACGCCGTGGCTAGCCCAGAAGGTTAGCCCTCGTCGCGGCAAGAAAGAGAGCGACATCCTTCGGCAAAGCACTGAGTCTAGAATTAGAGGCCACGGAACATTCCTCGTAGCCAGCTTATGCCTCTCTAGCTCGCATAAAGTCGACCAAGTCGAAGAAGCTCTTCTTGAAATACCTAGTCTGCGTCGTGCGATTCACCACCTGTAGTCCAAATTGCGCGTCGTAGTTTCCAAATTCCCAATTGTCTGCAAATGACCAGGCATACGCACCAACTACCTCCACGCCATCTTCCCAAATAGACCTAAGAACCTCAGACATATAACTCAGGTAGTAAATACTTCGGGGAGTGTCGAACAGCTGATCCGACAATTTTT
Source organism: Metarhizium rileyi (assembly GCA_031753515.1). Taxonomy (NCBI): domain Eukaryota; kingdom Fungi; phylum Ascomycota; class Sordariomycetes; order Hypocreales; family Clavicipitaceae; genus Metarhizium; species Metarhizium rileyi. The sequence goes on from JAUKVO010000008.1 coordinate 1,641,802, forward strand.
TTTCTGACTCTGCGAAAACGGGAAAACCAAACTCCGTAATGGCGACTGGCGTCCTCCATGTGTTGTAGAGGTAGTTCAGGTAGCTTCGCAAGTATGTTGGAGTAATGTAGACGAAAAGTTGTGAACGATATCCGATATCCCAGCCGTAGACGTTCGTTGACGTCTTGTTCACGCAGTACGGCCTGAACGTAGATGAAGAGTTGACCGCGCACTCCAGGATGCTTTTAGAGTCGTTGGGAACAGGGGGAGTAACAACAGTAGCGGTATATGGATTGATTCCAAGGAAGTCTGCTGTGCCTCCGATGTATAGCAAATCCTCTTTGCTCAGGGGGACAAAATCGGGGAAGGTCTTCTTGAAAGACTCCGGATAATCTTTCCCTAGGAAAATGGGGTCACAGAACGGCCCGAGTTGGATTGAATTGAAGTGATTGGCTGCGTATACATCTGCTTCGTCATTTGGATTCCGCGGCACACCGAAGTTGTTATTCAACTTGAGAGAGATACGCCCTGTCCCCTTTAATTCATCCTTGTAGAAGTGATAGATTCTGGCATGAGACTTGATGACATTGTAAATTGACTTGGCATTGTATGTGTAGAGCAAGGGCTCGTTGAATGTAAACCAAATTGGAACTCTGTCGGCGTAATGTGCCATTGCAACCTTGGCGTAGTGGACAAAAGCGTCCGGGAAAGACTCGTTCTGGTAAGCACCATTCACAAAACCCATCTCAGGCTTATCCGCGGCGGTTGTGAGATTGCTCCCGTAGAACTGGAGAGGGGTGTCAAAGTGAAGCAGAGTGACGACAGGGGTCATGCCCTTTTCCAGAATGAAGTTGATGACGTCGTTGTAATGATCAATACCTTCTTTGTTGACAGGCGTTCCTGGCAGGGCAAACGGCAAAATGCGAGTCCATACGAGACTGAAGGAGAAGTACTTGACACCCATTGCTGCGACGCGCTCAATATCCTGCTTGTAGAGATAGTAGTGTTCATTGGTCGTGTATGACTTGGGTCGCGAATCCTGAATGAGAATGTCCATGAGAGACGGAGATTTGCCCTCATCAGCAGCAGCACCCTCGATCTGCGAAGCGGAGCCAGTAACACCGAAGGAAAAGTTGTCTGGAAAGTTATAGCAGTCTGCAGGTCCGAAGTAGTCTCGGGGAGGGAGCACTAGTTCGCTGGAGGGAACGGGTGTTGGCGACACGGTGGTGCTGTATAGAGCCTTTTCAGTAAAGTTGGGCGGATTAGCATGCTGCCAAAGAGCAGTCCATGAGGCTTGACCATATGGATCATTCGTATCGTCTGCTTTGACGGGAGAACTGGGATTCCAATTGCCCCATGTTGTGTACGACAGCGACGGAACCAGAGTAGACACTGCCTCAAGTGGAGGGGCCCAGGTTGTTGTAGCCGTCGGGGCAGGCACGGGCACCGATGTGGCATAGCGGAAGGTTTCCGTGAGCGTGAATCTGAACGGCTTGTATGAATATTGAGCTTCCTTGACCTTGGAGTATGTGCATTGCGGCCGTGGTGTTGGACCGCCAGCAGGCACGAATACTTGCTGTGCCGAGGCTATGTGAGCCAGAACGGCCGGTGCGACAACAAATGAGCTCTTCATGATGTATAATGTAGCAGGCGTTTCGTTGCAGAAACCAAAGAGTTAGCTCAGTGGGATAGTCCATGGGTATAAATAGAGGCAGGTGTTCGAAGCTTCCCTCCCATCACGACACGAGCTTGAGAAAAGAGCAGACGCCTGTTTCTCCATCGGACCGATTGAAATGCCGAGTTCATCGTGATTGACGTGCATTGGCTCATGTTCGGCGCCATCACGCTGTGATATTCACGTCGGTCTAACAGGACGGAGAAATAGATAGCCAACACTCGTTTGTAATGGTTGGTGATGAAGGAAGACGATATTTCTGCACCATCCATTCTGCATCGATTTATTTTTCCGCGTGGGTCTCAGTTTCCCCAAGAACTCAAAAATGAGACCAGACTCACTGATAAATGCCCTGATCAACGAAATGGGCAGGAACCTCGAACGAAGTCCGAGGTTACAGTCAAACAGTGCAAAGTACCTGGATACCTGCCTGTATTCGGGAGACTGCCTAAGTACCTAGGTACCTAGGGGACACATAGAACCTAGTACCTCCTTTAACTTTAACCCTCTGTCTCACCTTTTCGCCAAGGGTTAGGGTTATGTCTCGAATCGAATCCAAACACACTCGGTAGGAACCTGGAAAGACAATTGACAGCAACTGGAAGCTTTTCATGGTGCCGTTGTAGCTTGACAGTAGAATTCTGATTTCATTGGAATTTAAGCCGTTTGTATCCAGCTACGTAGCCCTTATGAGCCCTAAAACTAGGGAAAATGCCACACGGGGCTACCCGGTAGGTAGGTCAACTAATGTAACAGGAAGTTGCACGATATCAGTTACAAGGAATCTATTAAAGCCTCAGGCGTCAATTCTATCAAGGTATCGGCTTGACCGCCCTTTTGATGAAATAGAGATATTCCTAGCCCCAGAAGCTTCTCTGGGACGAAGGACGTTCTGGCACCTCGCACTCCGTAAAAAGGGCTCGAAAAGAGGGCTTGGAGCAAATGTGCTCGATTTAGTGATAATTCAAGAGAGAAGCTAGGAAAGAAGACTGGCTACTCCTTATATATACACGAATTACCACCAACCTGATCCTTGGGGCCTAAGGCAGCTAGGTTGGCCGACGCCCAAATATCGTGTAACCTCCCTCAACCCTTTGTCTGCTTGCATCATCGGTCAAAGGTCGTGATACCTTTTATTCCTGATACTTTATTCCTGATACCCTTCTTGACCGGTAGTTCGGTGTAACACACCTTCACTCATGTTCTTGGTTCAAATTCATCGCAATGAGAACGCCATCTAATGTGAGCACCAAGAAACCCTCTTTTAACTATACAGTTGACAAAATTGTAACCCAAGTTCGAACCCAAGTTCCAACCCAAGTTCGAACCCTCCTTTTGATTCTCTTCACACCACGGGCAAGCGCTTTGATGCCACCACTAGTTACAGTTTGCTCCATGCCATCTCGTCATTCCCTACCCGAAGACTGAGTTGATACAACAAGAAGGATGTTTGGCGATTGCAATTGGAAGCTGAAAAGACGCCCGAGGACATCAGATATTATTGGTAGTCTATTTGATCTCTAATCTAATACAGGCAAGACGTGGTGGCCAACTTCCCACACATTACGCACGACGCCATTCAATCCATTCAGGCAAGGGCCTTGGCATACACCTGCTCGATAAACTTTTCGTCCTTCCTGGGTACGCCCAAGAGCTCATTATCATTCTTCTGGAAGTTACCACCGTGTTCAGGATCGAGAATAGCTCTATACAGATATGGTACGATGGTTTGGAAGTCCACCACTCCTTGTGCCAGCCTCTTGTCCGCTGCACCAACAGCTTCGTCTAGAGTGGTGTGCTTGGGCTCCCATGGCTTATTCGGTGCCACCTTCTTTGCTATAGCCAGCAAGTCATTCTGTGATACCTTGACGTCGCCCAAGTACACGGCTCTATTCTTCGTTTCTTCAGGGTGTGTTAGCACGCCGACCACTCCGTTGGCAATGGTATCCAGAGAAGTAGCATTGAAGACTGGATCCCCGCCGTCGAACAAGGTGGGCTGGTATTTGGACACATCAAGGAGAAAATTGTGTTCAATGCCCCAGTCCAAGAATGCACCAGTATAAATATATGTGTACGTGAGCGAAGAAGACTGAGTCTTCTCGGCCAAGTATTCTTGTATCTTGACCTTTTCGAGGAAAGGGAGCAAGCTTCGGTTTTTGGCGTTGTCCAAATCGCTTCCAAACTCGGAAGGGATGAATCGTTTGACTCCGGACCTGATGGAGGCGTCAATCAGTTCACGCTGGAGGCCCAGAGATGCGGCACCAAAAAGTGCAATGACTGCATCTTGACCGTTGAGTGCCGCAGCAAGGTCGTCAACCGATGAGAAGTCAACATCAATGACTTTTGTGCCAGCGGGGTATTTAGTGGTGGAATCCGTCCGTCTCAAAACCTGGATGGCGAATCTGCCCGAGTCGACGAGCTTCTTGAATACCGTTGTGCCAAGATTGCCGGCGGCTCCGACGATTGTGACGTTCTTAATAGTTGACATCTTTACTTGTTTGGAAAGTAGATATTCTTGTCTGCTCAAGGGAAAATATTGAATAATAAGTAATCTCAGACGTCTAGATATAGATCAAGGGTCCGCTCGTGTAATTTGAATACGAAGTGTATCGGGTCTTGGACTCTTGGTTGACTGAAGTGGGTAACTTATTTGATTGTGAACTAGGGACTGACTTAGAGACTGTTGCACAACAGCCTTGCTTGCTACGGGATTATATACAAATTGCTGAGAATGCGAGAAAGTTCTGCGTTTGATTGATACAAGATTGCATCACCATAGCGAAATTCCACAGCATCGGCATCGGCAGGACTGAGACGACACATGGCCGCGTTGATTATGGAAAACCAACGTCTCGGCTTGTGGGCTGAGCTTTGAGGTTTGGTCAGTCGATTGCCGAGTGGGACGCCGAGTGGGATTGTCGAGAGGGTCCTACGTACGGAGTAACTAACTAGAATGAATGGAGTAAGATAACGTGCATGCACAGAGGCCCGCTATACCTGATTGAGAATAGCTCCCACCTCCTTACTCGCATGCAATCGCGGCTTACAGGCAAGCTCAGATCCCGATCATCGCATACATTCTCACAAAATCGGTACTATTGCGATAGCTTCTACCAGGTAGTTGACCACGACATGAACCAACCGGCTATCACTCTACATTATACTACTTACTTAACGTGAGTTAAAGAGTTAGGGTATCTGCTCTGGGGTCCCCACCCTTGAACTCGTGCTGAAGCAGGTGGAGGTAGGATAGGTCTTTCCAATTTAGAATTAGAATCAGCGCGTTTTTCTAAAGTTAGCCGACTGGCAAGACATGGCCAGCAGCCACCAGTGGGGTAGGCGTAACGAGTCACGTCCATTTCAACCACGCTGTGTGCCTCACTAAATCTACACCTGGTGCGAAGGCATAAGGAATTGGATTTATAATTCCCGGCCGTCTCACATTTCTGATGAGAAACTCATCCCACTCTCTGGCCGACGTCGTATCTACACCAACCGTTGAACTCCCAGTTCATCGCATTGTTCTTGTTCTCACGATGTTGTTCAGTTTTGCGTATTGTGTGATATTACACACGGTGGTGCAATTGATTGAAAGCTGCTGCCAGAGGGAATATCATTTTCGGATAGGATTCACAATAGTCAATTGGTAAGAACAACTCGCCCAAACCGTTGCCAAACATTGAATACATCAGAACCAAACAGACCAATCCAAGGCACATGGGATGGCACCAATTCATGAAACCGCTTGCTCTTCATGGCGTTACTAACCGTCAGACAGATGCACGCCGGCCAGATTGGTCTTGATCATCTCCCCATACCGACGTCGATTCTGCATCTGGGTGACACATCGGCTTAGCTCTCCCGCAGGACAATCGCCGGGTGGGATCGAACCGGCTGCCGGCCTTTCCCAACCTCACACGGCTTAGTTCGGGTCGGCCTCGGCCCTTTCGGATACATGGCAGAATCAGCTCCCAGTCGACATGTTTGTCATTGCGGCAAGTCGTTCATCCGTAAAGAACATCTGCGGAGACACCAGGCTTCACACACCGGCAGGTCATTCCGGTGCGAAGTTTGTGGAAGGTCTTTCACTCGAAGGTACATTTTCATAATGAAGACTGGGAAGGCAAACTGTGGGTTCCGATCCAGGCTAACATGTCCCAGTGACTTGCTTCGTCGACATGCTACTCTTCATGATAGCGCAACAGTTGCTCACGAGCCTCGCAGAGACAGAGCCTGTGATACCTGTCATGCCAACAAGACAAGATGTAGTGGCGGCTTACATTGTTCACTATGTGTCAAGAGAGGAGTGCCTTGTACATACAGTCGAGGGCATTCCGAATTGCACAAAAACGATATGATTGTTCCCGCTGAACCACTCTCAGCCGTGTCCAGTGATGCTTGCTCCAACGTTTCATTAAGCTCAAGCTCTCCTGAACTGTTGACTCTAGATGCTCCTTTTCTGCTTCAAATAGAAGAGTCTGATGGTCAAGATGCGGACCAGCAGCTTAACTTCAGCAGAGCAGAAGCCCTCGATATTTTGCTCAGAGTCGTCACGAAACAGCCACAACATTCCCCCTCCGAACCTCAAGCAATTCCGCGATCATGGTTGACGGCACGCATAGAGTCTTATTTGGCGAGCTTTCATCAGCGATGGCCGATTCTTCATGCCCCATCTATCAACGAGTTGACAGACTCTGTTCAACTTATCTCGTTAATCGTGATGATCGACTCCTGGCTGCACGGTGGAGTTGAATTGAAGAGTACAATTTTACAGATTCATGACTGCCTCGTTCAACAGTTACAGAAGGAATTGGTAAGAAGAATGCCGAGTGTCTCACTTGTATCCCAAGACATCTCATCTAATTGCGTGCAGAATCAGTCCGACCTCGACCCCTCGAGTCCATGGCCAGCCGAACTCTATCAGCTTTCACTTCTCAATGTTGTCTTTGCCTTCGAGACTGGAGTAAGTTTTATCATATCAGCTTGACTCTGCCTCCTTCCCTTTGTGCCGTCTCGCTATTTCTAGTGAGATATTCGGACCATTGTCGAACATATGCTAGCACATCACAATATCCCACAGTAGATTCCGAGGTGCTCAGCTATGTTGCCGTCACTCGATGCTTTTTTATCCCTCTCACTGCGTCCGCATTTTTGAACCTGCCGCTAACATCGCCGTAGAGAGACAGCATTATCAGACAATCCCGCATGTTATTCAGCTTGCTAGTTACGGCATTACGCTTGAGTGGTTGCTTCCACGGAGATGCCATTCAATCTCAAAGGCTTACACATCACCCTGGAGACTTCAAACCGTTTATTTTCGCCACGGTTGAGAGCTGGAAGAGGTATGGACAGGAGTTACCAAGTCGGACATGACTCCAGCCAGCTGACACCTTTTTGCTTCTTCTTAGAATTGCCACTTGCGCATTAAAACTAGATACGTATTTGTCTCTTTTATACGGCCAGCCGCCTTTACTCCGACGAGATGAACTAGAGCTGGGCTTGACGTCTACATTCGCCATGTGGAACTCATACGGAATCATGGTGTTCTTTGATCGCAGCCGCAGTGAGCCATGGTCTCGCGACAACTGCAGAATATCGCAATTGAATGTGAGAAATCCCGAAGAGGTGCCTTTCGGGGTTTTGCCGGAGGACATTCAACTGTACTTGCTCGGCATGTGGAATGATATTCGCTCGCTCAAGAAAGAAACGAGTCTCAACCGAGACATGGCCATGTTGAAGAAGGCCGACCTATCTCAGCAGCTGTATCTCTCACTAGAACAGCTAGAGACAATCGCTGTCGAGTCACGGAAACCGTTGGTTATAGGGGGTTACACGGCGACGGTTCTTAAGAGCTATCTCGGCTGCGAATCTTCTCGAGACCCAAATTGGCGGCAAAAAGTGACCAACCGACTCGACTCGTGCATCTCCAACATCAGGCCGCTCCTCCTCCTGCTCACAATTCATCTCCACGCCGACATTCACACCCTGTCAGAAATATACCTCTCCCCCGTTCCGCTACACATGGAGCCCACGGCCGCCTCGCAGGCATGGCAACAAAACGTGCTCAAGGTGCAAGATTGGGCCATGTCGGCAGACGGCAGAACAGCGGCCATTGCTTCACTGCAGACGTGGCTCGCGTACGAATCATCGTTGCTGATGGACCTCAACCAGTCCACGCCCGCCTTCGATCCGATTGTTTATCTGGCGCTCTCCGCCGCAGCCATTGTATTATGGTCCTGGACCATGAATGACGATGAGGTGTGCATCTGCCATCCCTCAACGCCCAAGGTCGAAGTCACCAGCAGCGCCATGTATTTACAGCCTGACGTGCAGAACTGGATTCGCGGCGGTGGAGGCGGCATCTCTTCGCTGGGCCAACCTGTCTGCAAGTGCACTATCGCGCAGCGCCTGTCTCACTGGACCGAGGCGTTGGCCAAGGCCGGAAGGACGTGGGAACTCGCCAGTGAGCACGCCAACACGTTCCGGTGTTCTTGGCTGGGAGCATAGATCCGTCGACGGGGACGGGTAGAAGTAAGGCGGACATGGGGAAGTTCAACGCCATGAATCCCACGGCAAGTTTCGCCCGACCCGGAACATATTACGCAGTAGATAGAGATGATGAGACGAGGTAGATAGATATGTTATTCACACTTGTAAATTACCAAAAGGATCAAGTTACCTAACTTGGCGTCCACCGAAACCTCGTGGCCGCATGCAAAAATGGCAACACGGTGTCAAATTTGTTTCATCAAGCATGGCCAGACTCAGGCTAACCATGAGCTGTATTTGCCATGTAACATACCTTAGCGCGCCGCTCCTGTTTTTGGTGACAGCCCTAGTGACTCCGTTGAGGTTGTGAACACAATAACTAATAGTCAGGAAGTCTTATTATTGCTGACAGGGTATAAATTATATTTAATTATCAACTAGGTATATAGGTAGACTCTATAATATCAGTAGTATAAAACTCATTACAATAGTAGTACTTATAGAGGTAATAGACTTATCACCTATAATATTATAGTAGTAACTATTAGTTATTTAGTAAAGAGGCACTTGCCGGTGCCCTGACCTAATGTTACAAGGGCTGCGTTAGCAGGGCTTGGAGTGAATGGCTCGAAAAGTGTAAATAATTGACTATGATCCAAGGAAGAAGCTAGTAGGAAGGTTGACTATATATATACACGGAATAGGTCCCTAGGGCCTCAGGCAGCTAGGTTGTCTGAAGTCCGAATATCGTGTAACCTTCCTGCAACCTTTGTCTGCTTGCATCATCGGTCAAAGGCTGTAATTGTAATACCTTATCCCTGATATCTTTGTTGACCGGTTCAGTAGGCCCGGCGGGAGTACCTCCTTGTACTCCGTACCGCCCCCCCCCCCACGGCACGGCCCCGCAACTCCCCGCGCGAGCTCTAACTACGCTGTGGGAGGGGAGTTTCGCGGGCGCGGCATGGGAGCGCCACTTCCCCGCATCGACCTCGGCCCTGTTGATGACCCCATTTGGTCATGTGTATGTTGTAGTTAAACATAATATACGCACAAATATACTTAACTATTGTGAAACATGAAAATATTCTCGACCATCTACGGAGTACAGTGAATTCAATTAGCTCAGGCTGTTATTCATCCTGATGCCCATAGCACCGTTCTGTAGTAATCCGGACGAAGAATTCAGTCAGTCACACACGTTCAAAGCCACAGCCCCTCTCTATCTCTACGTCAGACTCGCTGTGTTGCTGGTGCCCAACGGCCGTTCGTTCAAGGAGGGAGAGTCGGGGACGACTACAAAAAGCTTTAGTTACTCACGGGTGTACTTATGCGCCACCGGAACCTCTTTCCGTTGGAAAAGTTTTCCTTCCAAGATGTCAGTTCGTCTCGCGTTGTGTATCATAATGTAGTTACTGACACGTAGCTCATCTAGTACAAATGGGCACTCAGCTCGATATGGAAGTTCGTGGTGATGGACTTCACCATCTCTCAGGGCAACTCTATTCGCCTCATGGCTCCGTTTGCAAATGCTCACCCAGTCAGGTAGTTAGTATGTGCGTACGTAGACCAAAAATGCTTTTCACGTAACTTGGGCCTTTCTCGGCGACAAATGCACAGTAAAACAGCGAAGGGCGCGGATTCGAAACAGATGTCTCGTAACTAACTTTAACTAGTTGTTCGTTCCCCCCCAAAAGTGACGTGGCAGCGACGCGAATCACGCAAGCGTTGATTTATCCGCTTGAAGCTGAGTGTTGGTACGAATCGAGTTGAGAGAGATGGGTTGTGTACTCCGTACGACATTCCACATCTGCTTCCATGACTTGCGGTCGACGTCCCCTTCTTGTTCCCAAAGTCACGAGCCAAATACAGCATCATTAGATTATGTATGGATGTATGTATGTATGTATGTATGTATGTATGTATGTATATGTATACGCATCCCCGAGTTGCCATTCCATGTGGGAAAATCCCGCCCTCGCTACCACACCCCGTTTCTCTAGAACTCGATCGACATGGCACTCCACTTGAACAGCAATGAGCCCATGTCGTCCCCCTTGAACCGGGGCTGGGGACCCGTGGCCAGCAGCTTCTTCTTGTTTTCCTCGGGCAGGGCGAAGCTGATGTCCCTGAAAGAGTTCTCCGCGCGGTCGAGGTTCTCGAAATACCGCTTGGACTTGGGCGGCAGCGCTACCTTGGACTGCCACGCGATCGCCTTGACGGCCTGCAGGATATACCGGCACATGGGGAAGTCTCCGCCCGTCTCGCCGATCAGATACGCTGCTTTGGTGAACATGTCGTGGACGGCGGGGTCGGCCATGTAGTAGACTAGGACGAGGATCGAGTTGTAGGCCCCGGCAATGTTGATACACGCGTAATCGCGGAGAGTGTAGGTTTTGACGAAGCGCTCCATGTTGTCGATGTCGATTTGGCAGAAGTTGAGGTGTAAGGCTTTGACTGTCCAGCCGGGTTCGATCTCGGTCTGGGAAGGGAGCGGGCGGAGGATGCTAAAGATGACCTGGTTCATGTATGCACTGTACGGAAAGTTGAGCAAAGATGTGCAAGTACGGCAGAAGAAGTGGGAGGTTGGATCACGGCATACCGAAGATAGCATGTCTGTGGAGTGAAGTTGATATCATCTTGCATGTTGGGCGGCAAGCTTGCTCTCCATTTGCGTATCTTGCCAATCATTTCTCTACGCTTCTCGAGATCCTGTGCAGTGCCCCATATGCTTTCGGATCTATGATTCCAGTCCATGGACTCGTAGAGCATCACTGTAATATCACAGGCCGAGTAGAGGGCGCCGGTGATGAACGGGGGTGATTTACTCTCGCTGGTGTGCGGGTTACCAAAGAGGTCGATGTTGGGGATCGGCCCATCATCTGCAGAAGGCGGCGGATCGAAACAGCGCGGGATTTGAGGAGGTGGAATCCATGACTGCTGTAGGTACATGTAACCCACGATGCTTCAAGGGTGTTAGTCCGCCGGCTTGAGGAATCACGTAGCGCGTAGGAAGATGGGAAGATGGGAAGATGGAAGCACAACGAGTTTGAAACGAACCTCTCGAACAAGAACAGGCCCCATGCCAGGCGAGACAGAATGCGTCTCCCACGAGCTGCTAGAGGGTCATCCCGAATCTTCGCATACATGGCATTGACGTTGAGTTGTTTAAACATGTCATAGGCTGCTAGGCGATATAGCTAATAGGGATGTCAGTACGTGGCAGCAGCATGTGAAGATGAACATTTGCGTTTTGAACGACAAAGATGAGCAAGAAGCACGTTGCGAGCTCATTGCGTCTGAAATCCTGTGGCAGCCCTTGGGTCTACTTACACCACCAAGTTTATCAGTGCCTCGATAGCAGGCTATAGAGAAAAGTAGTGTAAGGCCCTGGACCGTGGGAATAGAGACTCGACCATTCTCAAGATGGAGCAACTTCTTGGCCTCGTTGAAGAATTCGTCTGCTAAATTTCTCTTGCTGATGCCGCTGAAGGCCTTGGTTCGACGACAGGTATACTATAGCCAAGCGCAACGATCAGCAATCCCCGTCACACAGAGTCCCACGGTATAGCACAACCAGGCCAAGATGAAATCAGAGTCACTCACACATCTGTCTGCGCACATGGCATTGACAAGAAACGGCGTACAATACTTGGCCGTCCCCGGATTCGCCGCGCGCATCTCTTCCAAAAACACCTCCCTATCAAGAAACGGCAAGTAAAGCGCATCATCCCAGTTGAAAAAGGACGAGACAAGCTCTGAGACGATGCCATCTCCGGCCACCGCCGTCCACGGCTTTGCGTCCACTCGGATCGCGCTCTCCCGCAGCGCTAGAAGATCCAACCTCTCGAGTCTCGAGTCCAGGAGGGCGCCATAGGACGACGAGTTGGGGTTGGGGTTGTTGATGAGCAGCTTGGCCTGCTGAACAGAGCGCAAGACCTGAATAGGATCGTCGGCCGTCTTTAGTTTCGAGAGAACCTCCTGCCCGTCTTCGGCCGGCAACGTATGCAGCAGCCTGAAGAGCTCGCGCAACTGCTCATTTTCTTTTTTGAGAGACATGTTGCGGTGCCTCAGGGCTACAGCATTGGCCGGGTCATCTTCCTTGATGTCGTTGTTACAAGTGACGCCTCGACGGGCACAGGCACCGCAGGTCGGCCTCTTGTCATCACACTTTTCTTTGCGCTTGCGACAGTTGGCGCAGGCGGATGAAACTTGTCGACGCTTCTGGCGAGCAAACGCGAGCTTCTCGTTGTTCTTGCTGTTGGGTGTGATGGCAGTCGACGGAGATGGCATCAAGGGGGGGAGCCGCCTCTCCATGACGAGGCACGGCGCGACTGCACCGAGACTTTGGTGGCGGAAATCGAGATATGCGGGAGAGAGGAGGCGGAGAAGAGGCGGCCGGGACAGAAGAACATTGAACCGCTGGCTGCCTTGTCGTTGCTGTTGTCGACAGGCTGTTGTCGTTGTTGTCGTTGTTGTCGTTGTTGTCGTTGTTGTCGGAGCCAACAGCCCTGATCCTGGTTGTATAATCAATGTTGAGGCGGGCGATCCCGCAACCCAACATATGGGGGTTGTGGGTTTTTAAGTAGATGGCTGGCAGCTTGGCACTTGGACTCGTTTGGGCTGACCTGTCGCCCCGGGTCCTGCCTTCCTGTGCCTTTGGTGTTGTGCTCTCTCGCCCTCGCGCCCTCTCGCCCTCTCGCCCTCTCGTGAGCCAATCCGTCAACCTCAGGTTTGCTATCTCCAGCACCAACACCAGCTCCAGCTCCAGCACCATCATCATCACTACTGCGCCTGACTGTGCGGTCAATCAACATGAGAAGCAATCGCCAAGCTTTGTTCCCATCCCAAGCCCCCAACAAACATCCTGCCAGCCAACCGCCTCAGCAAGGTGTCTAATGCCCCAGTCCCCCCATGCCCAGGCACGACGGTGTAGGCAAACATGCCGACGGAAGACACTAGCGGTCTAGGGCCGCCTCTGATTGCTCGAGAACTCGAGAGTGAACGGCAAGGACGGCTAGCCTTCATTTGCACTTCACTCTCGTGTCAACCTCGTGCCAACCTCGTGCCAGGGGAGAGGTTAGTCCAGGATCTGACTTTTCCGCCTCCATCAACCGGTGACAACACAGAAGACGCAGGTCACTGGACAGAGCGAACAACCGTCCACCTGCAATAACGCCCCAAGGTTCGCAAAGTTACCAGTCGCTTGTGGCGCTCTGCCGTCGTCGCTGTTGGTCCGCACGATTACACCAGGAACGCATCTTGTCGCCGCTCGGAGTCTGCTCCGGGCATTCTCACCAAAGACACAGTCGCATGCGAGGTTCCTACACCGTTGTCCCACCACGTTTTTCGCATCAGGAGTGCTCAGCACCCACGGCCTTTAGACTCGTTTGGTCTCTCTCCGCCTGCACACTCGGGAGCACGACATCTCCATGCCACTTCGTTGGTTTGGTACTTTGAAACAGCAGGGGTCCAGCGGCTCGTGGACGAGCGCATGGAGACCGATCTGCAGCCGGCGTCGTCCTTTGTCTCGAACAAAGTGTTGACAGCTCCTAGTTGCTGACGCCGAGGAGAAATCCCACAAAAGAGGTTGGCTGTTCGAAAGAGTTCGGTAGAGATACGAAGCATTCACACGCAGCATGGTTCATGTCACTCACATGCGGTCATCATGTGCAAAATCGCCTGCATTGAACGTGTCCTTTCTTCTTTCGGCTTGCATACAATTTGGCAACTAGACCTAGGGATATCTCTTCTTAAGACCCGAGAATCGCTCATCATCCGACGTTGCAAAACAAAGCACCCCCAATCTATCATGTAAAAGAAAACCGCAGCAGAAAAGCGTCAAGTAAGAACATTTTTTTTTGGCTGCATGACTTCCTATGGCACAACTTAAAGAGGTAACTAAGGAAGAGGGGTTGCCAGACCCTCCTTTTAACGCATCCGTTTCACCGGCAATGCCTTCAACAATACCCAATATCAAAGTAACAATGGCTTGCTAACTTGGCAGGAGTTCAGAGGGTAATCACTTCATCTTGACATAGTTGCTGGGAAATATGCCGTGTCTCGTTCCAATCATACCGGTCCTGGAATTCGATTAGCACTCACTGTCTATCATTCGACGGAACAAGGTTCTTGTTCGACATACCACCAATCATTGTCGCTGTCAGTCTTCTTCAGTACAGTGATGATTTCACCCTTTTTAAACCCTAAATCTCCGGGCTGATCTGCATCAAAGTTAAACAGAGCAACAGCTTCGTTCTGTTTCAAAGAAGCCTCCTTATCAACACCAAATTTGGGCTTCGGCGCTGTAGGTCTGCCTGGACCAACCCTCCTTTCGTTGGACCCGCCAAATTCATTGTCGTTTCCTCTGCTGGATGTGAATGTATTCGATCGTGACGGCGGATTGAAGTCTTGTCGATCGTAAACGTCGTCCTTCCATGTACTGGCTCGGTTTGGTCTGCCGAACTCACTTTGTCCGAACCCAGATCCTGTGCGATCACGCTGAACCCCTTGACCATATGCGTCTCCTTTGCGACCCTCCCAAATCACATCGTCATGTCTATCGTCGTATACGGGTATATCGTTGTAAATGTTGTCATCGACCGCGGAGCCGCATCGCATGCCGCTGAAGACTCTAGAGTTCAACACAGACATGAGGGAGTCGGCGGCGGGTGGAGGCGGAACTGCGCCGCTCAGCAGCTGCTGCGCTGTATGTCTAGTTCCATAGAGCTTCTCGTTTGCGTCACGGCGTTCAATGATAGCCATTCCCTCGAGTGAGACGCCGGCGAACAAGCCTTTGGTCTTGGAGTAGCTGAAAATACCTCCCACGCTCTTCAGAGATGCGGCACCAGCAGCCTCGGCGTTACGACCGACAGGACCTGCGGCGAGGGAAACGTTTCCACCCAGTGTGATGGAGCCCATCTGAGCAAAGGTCTTGACGGCGTTAGAGTCATTGAGCACGAAGACGAAATCGGTCAGTTCGAAGCCGATCTGGCCACCGAAGCCACCTCCGGCAGCTGCAATGGCACTGGGAGCACTCCAAGATCCATCAGCAAGACGAGCGATCACAAGACCACTACCAACACGGCCAGACCCAAGAAATCCAGCCTTCAGAATAGTAATGATGGCGAAGCCTTTTGCGTTGGACAGAATCGAGGGGGGGATAACTTTGTCGGGGCCAAAGGCTTGTCGCGGATTAACAAACGAAGTGAGAATCTTTCCGCATTTCCTACACTCCGCTATGGTTGGAGAAAAGCCACAGAGATTAGCAAGATGGCCCGATGGTCCAGTGTTCAGTGTCCAGCACGTCAGCACCGGCCACAAGTTCAAGAGAGCAGGAAGGATCTGCTGCTACGTACATTTCAATGACGCGGGGAGAGGGTTGTTGATTCCCATGATGATCTGGTTCCTCGCGCGTCTTCCAGTCACCGTTGGGGGCTTCGGAAACACTTGCAGAAGACACGGCGTGGTGAGAAAGGCAGGAGATGGCGACGTGGGATGAGAAATAATGATGTGACTGTCGGCGAACGATTTAGTTATGGAGAGCTGCCACCAGACAACGCCAATGATGGGGCGGGGTGGCGGGGGTTTCGCGGGGGGGCACATGGGGGCCAAGGCCAGCGCCGGTAATACGCCAAGCCATCGTGCAAGAGCCCGTCAAGTACGTAACTCAAAGGTGGAGGCCATCACTTGGTTCATGTGTGCATGTCCGCCTGGTCGATGTTGCTCATCTGAATTGCTCAGCCAGTTGATGGATGAACTTGGTAGCAGCTGTTCATTGCGAAACAGTAACTAAACGTCTCTGCCACACCAATTGATCCCGCTGGCATCATCGTCTGAGACCACATCAAGTAACTACTAACTTACCACTTGGATCCACCATGCCACTTCTTTCCCTAGTCTCCCTGTGAAGAACTGAACTGAATTTGCATTCTTATGGCCAGCCAGTCCCAGCTTCGAAGCAAGTTTAGTTACATGCAGCACCGCCACACGAGCCACGCGGCACGTCGTCTTGTCTGTCTGGTGGTGGTGCACTGCACCTTCCACTTGACCACCCAAGCCTTGCATCTGAGATCCGCAGCCCTCCTCTATACCCTCTATACTCCTCCGAGGTTAGAGGCCCCTTGCTAACCACACCCAAGAAACTCAGGAAATGGCTTGATCGAGACGCAGTCCGCCAAACCCCAGCCATCCTCCCACCTGCCCCTTGCCGCTGCATCACCGCCCATCGCTCGCCTCCCGACATTTCCCCCCAAAAAACAAGTTCGGCAAAACATCCCCTCTCCACGAGGGACATTGACCCCCCTCGCGCGCCTCGTAACCGCATCCTCAGCAGACCTCACCCACCCTCGGCACATCCGCACATCATGTCCGAAGCATACGAGCGCGAAAGGCAAAACAACTCCCGCCTAGACGAGCTCTCCGCCAAAGTATCCGCACTGCGCGGCGTCACCATCGACATCTACGACCACGCGCGAGCCCAGGATGTCATCGACAACACAGTACGGCCCCTGTTCCCCCGAAAACCGTCTTCACCACCACGCGCATCTTTGTCTGCAGAAACCTAACACGGCACTAGAACGAGACCTTCTCCAGCATGTCGGCGCAGCTGAGGACCGGCGCGGGCAGGATGACGAGGATGGCAGCGTCCGGCAACAAAGTCGCCATCTTCAAGCTGTCGGCCATGCTCGTGGGGATATTCCTAGTCCTCTACTACGCCTTGAAGCTGATCTTGTGAGCGCACATATGACGACTTGGATCGCTCATGTACTCGGGTTATGCTAACGCCCGTGAAGCAGCTACATGTAGGGTTTTCTGGAGTGGCGGATGTCAATTTCTTGCCTCTTACTTACTCTTTGGACCAGCCGTTGATTCCGGACTGAATCGACGGCCCCCCATTAGTTACCACGCGCACGCAGTTTGGAGGTGTACGGTGCCCGTGGCGAAACAGATAGACGTTGGGTTCGCTTTCAAAAAAAGGTGTTGGAAACGGTGGTTCAGTACCCTTGGCATTGGAGTTGGCGTTTTGACAGGTGTCCTTCTTATGCATTGGCTCGAGCAACCATTAATAAAACACGTCTAACATTCACACCCGGTCAACTCACGAGGCTTCTCCTTCTTTAGTGAGGTCTTTATTAATTTCTGACAAAGCTCTCCCTGTTTTACGCCGGGTGAATGGACAATTGACACGTGAACAGCAAAACGCCAGGAACATGCTTGTCCTCCACCCCCAATGCTTGAAGAATCTAGTTACCCATCGCTATGAACTGCCTTCGTATTTCGTCGCAACATCCTCTACTGCCAAACATTGGAGAACAGGTCGTCGTCACCGCCAAAGCCGGACTTTGGAGCAGTGGGTTTTCCCGGGTTGGTCGGTGCCGTGCTACTCGCCCAGCCTCCGAACTCTTCGTCTGCAGTAACCTTGGGTGCAGGGTTGAAACCACCGCCGGTGCCGGGCACAATGGCCGTGTTGGCAAAAGAAGCAGTAGAGTTTCCCCATCCAAAATCAGCCGCCGGCGCCTTGATGTGCTGAGGACTCGGGGGCGCTTGTGCCGCTGGAGCTGCTGGCGCAGGCGTAGTCCACTCGCTGGTTCCCCAGACATCGGCAGTTGACATGGCAGCGGACCCGAAGGTTGATGAGGTAGTATTATTGGGAGCGGAAGCCGCAGGCTTAGCATTTGGAGCCGACAGCATGAAGACAGAGTTGGTCGTTGCTGTCGGTGAAGTGACCTGGGGCGACAGGGGCGGACCCTGCGTGATTGGAGCCGACAGGTCGAATAAATCACCCATAGCGGAGGTTGAGGACTGTAAGGGTTTCGGCTCCGGTGCCATAGCTGTCCGGGTAGGAGAAGGGGAGGAGAAGGAAGAGAATACTCCGAATCCAGAGCTAGATGGCTTTTTCTGATGCGAAGAGGTAGCCGGTTGGACGGGCTTTGTGTCAAAAAAGCCGCCCCCACTGAGACCTCCGAAAGCACTGTTATTAGAAGTCTGGGGTTTAGCTCGGTTGCTAGACGATGTGCTTCCAAAGCTAGCAAAGGGATCAACAGCAGCGGGCTTCGGGCTTGTCGCCGTCGTCGTCGACAAATTGAGGCCACCAAAGGCATCATTGAAGCCTCCCATTGAGCCTTGCTTCTGGTGGCCCATGCCGCCAAGAGGATTTTGTTGAGGTTGTTGCTGAGGCTGTGTCTTAGGTGCAGAAGCATACAGCGAAAGAATAGATTGCTTGAGGTCCGGTCGTGATTTTGCTCCTGGAGAAACAACTCCAGGCGTGCTAGCTGGACGAGGAGGGGCAGTTGAGCCTCCGAGGAAGTCAAGACCGAGCAATGAGTCTCTCGTGTTTGTTGTTTTTGGGACCGCAGGATCAGACTTGAGTGCCACCTTGGTGGCGGAAGGGCCAGTCGTACTCGATCGAGAGGGAATGGCATCGTCGGCGCCGATTAAGTCGGCCTCGGGCGGTGGAATTTGTCGCGGTGCCTGAGATTTTCCAACAGATCCCTTTCTAATCGACTCTTTCTTCTCGATGACCTGTTTCTCTTTCACTAAGCTCAAGGGGACATCGTCGTCACCGTCAACATCGAGGGTTGAAGGGTCTGGTTTCGGCCCATCCATGACCCATCGCTTCAGCTCATATTTGGTTCGAATGAAGTTTTCGATCTTGGCTTCGGACGGAGAATGACCGGCAGCAAGCTTGGCCTCCCAGTACTTGTTGGCGCGAGCATTTCCCCAGCTCAATATGCTCTGCATTTGTTCGTCGGTCCACGAGTCAAGATCAACAGACTTGACTCTGCTGATATGGGTGCCCATCCCTCGGTGAATGCCGGAGCATCGGATGCAGACAAAGACGCCCAGGTTCCAGCTGGCCCATCGCGGATCTGGACTGACAGTCAGCGAATATGACATGAAGAAGAGGCATCAAGAGATTGTGATACGCACGCTTGTTTCTCTTGCAGTCAGCGCACACTTTGTTAGGCTCCAACCTCAAGAGATTTTTAATGGTGACCTGGTTCTGCGCCGCCCGGTCGGCAGCAGGGTTCGGCGCCCGTCTAGACATCGTGGAAAGATTACTGCTCGTCTCTCGGCCGCAATGACGGATGATATGAAGAGATGGTGGACAGAGTCGGATAATTGCCGCTGAGAGAAAGGGAGACTATGTCAAACGCAAATGGAGGGATTGGGGGGTCGTGTGTGTCGGTCCTGGCGGTGATTCCACAATGAAATTGTTTCCACACCCAAAGATCGGGGTAGGTCTAGCAGAGCGAGTTCCGTGCGGCGAAGATTAGTGGGAGGCATTTTTCCTCAGGCACCAACTAACTACCTCTTTGATGCCATGTACTCCTAGTAAAGTGGGTAGATACCTAGGTACCTGGTTGGGCGAGAGCGACAAGTCTTCATCTTCGCAACGTTGAAGATGAATAGCGCCGTTTTTCATCATCCAGTCACCAAATGGAGGTTTTGCATCCCGTTGCAGGCTGCAGGATCATGTAGCTACAGTTGACCGGCGGCTTATGAGTCGATGAAAGCCAATGAGTCGCCTCGACACTGAACTGTCACTGAACTGGAAGGAACTGGACTTGGGACTTGTGGCTGAAGTCACACCAGACAGATCCTTGTGTGGAATTAGTGGGTGCGTCTGGCGGTTGATGATGCAACTTGATTCCAAACTGCCGCGAGTACTCCGTAGAAAAGTCGTATTCAACAAGCTGGGTCCTACTTTAGCCTCCCCGCGATTTGACAAACGCTCACTCTACCATCATTATTGATCCTTGTCATCAATCATCCTGAACCGCCGTCTCGACAACCCGGAATCGGTTCTGTCGACTCTGACGTCTCACCCTGCTACATGTCTCCCATGCGATTCGGACCATTCTTATCAACTCTTTTGCATACTTTCTCCAACTTTACTCGCATCCGAGCCCCGTCGTCACCGACTCGCATCGCCGCGCTCCGCCCGCTGCCGCTCCGGTCCATGTCCGGTATTCCTTTCCTAGGCGCCTTGTTCGGATCTTCTTCCTCCAACTCGACCAAAATGTCATATCCTGATCAGCGGCCTGATAGCGAGTGGCGGGCCGTTCTCAACAAAGGTATGATCAAGTCTGTGCGCAAAAGATGGAGGGGGAAGGCCGGGTTTCATTGACATTAGCTTGTAGAGCAGTTTCGCGTCCTGCGAGAAAAGGGAACTGAGCCGCCTGGTTCCGGCAAATTCGACAAGCATTCCCCCGAAGAAGGAGTCTACACTTGTGCCGGATGCCATGCACCCCTTTACAAGGCCAATCACAAGTTCAAGTCTGGCTGCGGGTGGCCGGCCTACTTTGACAGCATTCCTGGCGCGGTGACGAGACACGAGGATCGAACCCTGGGCATGACCAGAATCGAAATCGTATGCTCGAACTGCGGTGGCCATCTTGGTCATGTGTTCAAGGGCGAGGGATACGCAACGCCAACGGATGAGCGACATTGTGTCAATAGTGTCAGCCTCAACTTTTCGATTGACGATAAAGTCGTAGACAGTGGGTCTAAGGAAAGCAAGGTCTAGGGTACGCGGGAGCTCGTGAGTTGTACAATTACGGCGGATTTGAGTAGTATTGCGGCGGTGATGAGGCGTTGGGTGTGCAATGGGAGATTGAGGAAGCATCTGTCTTGACCAAAAGAGTCTTGACGAGATATTAGCGCGATGGCACTGGGCTGATAGCTATCTTTGTGTTGAGTGCGTTCTACTGGGGGAAAATCAATATATGCCAAAGTTGACATTTTACCTAGATTTAGCAGCTATGTGGTTCTGCCTCCCACGTGCGAGCTCATCGTACTGATCAGATCGGCGTCGTCCGAGGCTGGTGTTTGCAAATGAGCCGTCGACCAGATTTCACACTCAAGTCTTGAAGTCTTGAAGCTCGGAATGACGCTAATTGCTACCGGCATGGTCACCTCGTGAGGCAACAAGAAGCTGAGTGCCTAGACTACTCCAAGAGACCACCAGAGAATTGCTTGTGATGGATGACACAAGCACATGGAGCACGTAGAAGCCCGCCTTCGTTCGCATCGCTCGATGCGGCAGTATGTCCGCCCAGTGCGACCAGTATTAAACCCTTGGCCGAAGCCCAAGCTCCAATGTCAGTGGAATCTGGGGCCCCCGTGACGGACGGCACGGCAATGAAACAAACCAGGCAGAGCATGGCTGGCTGGTGCATGTGAAAATGAAGCGACGCTAAACCGAGTCCAGGACCCACGTTCAAGTTCAAGTTGGGTATTTGCCTCGGTCGTTCAACCAGCTGACATCAGAGATGGCACCGAGCGAGAGCTGGCGAACTAACTAATTGTGTGGACAACTGGCTCTGCTGGCTCTGCTGGCTCTCGCCGAGGTCAACCGGCCCTCCCAGTGACAGCATATATATATAGAGCTTCGCCTCGTGGCTTGTCGGTATCTATACCACCAACGTCCCTCCTATCCGAACCTCGCCTTTCATTTCTTTCCTCCCTCGCATACCCTCCTCGTGATTCACAACAGCCAAAATGGGTGGTGAGTAACTAGCCTCAATGTCCAGTCTCTGCCTGTTGGAACGAACCCGTCTCTAACAAGTACCGCCTCCAACAGCCCTTGACAGAATCTCTCAGATTGGAGGCCAGATCTCCGGCAAGCTTATCGCCGGCGGCCGTGACAGAATCCTGGAGAAGCGTCCGGACGATGTACGCCCCTACATGCCATCGCTCCTCGAGGCGAATGCGCCAGCAACTCCGAGCTAACCCTGCTGATCCAGATCGTCGTCACCGCTGCCTGCCGAAGCGCCTTCACCAAGGGTGGCAAGGGCGGTCTCAAGGACACCCCGGCCGCCGACATCATGGCCGGTGTCTTCAAGGCCGTCATCGACCGGTCAAAGATCAATCCCGCCCTCGTTGAGGACATCGCCGTCGGAACCGTCCTCGCCCCCGGCGGTGGTGCTACCGAGATGCGCGCTGCCAGTCTGTTCGCCGGCTTCCCCGAAACCACTGCCGTCCGAACCCTCAACCGCCAGTGCTCGTCTGGTCTTCAGGCTTGCATCGACGTTGCCAACCAGATCAAGTCCGGCATGATTGAAGTAGGCATCGGTGCTGGTGTCGAGAGCATGTCTCTGAACTATGGGTAAGCATCGTGTTCATCCCGGGGTCAGCCGTCGCCCCCCGTGTCTCCAACAGCATGTCACTCACTCACACGTATTAACCTTGACGCTCTCAGTCCTTCTGCCGTTAGCGAGTTCTCCGATGCCTTGGAGTCCAATGAGGAGTCCGCCAACTGCAAGGTTCCCATGGGTGCTCTGTCCGAGGACATGGCCAAGGACCTTAAGATCGCTCGTGCCGACCAGGACAAGTTCGCCGCCTCTTCGTACCAAAAGGCCGTCAAGGCCCAGAAGGAGGGTCTCTTCAATGACGAGATCGTCCCCCTCAAGGTCAAGTTCGAGGATCCCAAGTCCGGGGAGACCAAGGAGATCACCGTCGCCCGCGACGACGGTGTCCGCGAGGGCATCACCGCCGAGTCCCTGGCCAAGATCAAGCCCGCCTTCGCCGCCGACGGCAGCATCCACGCCGGCAACGCCTCTCAGATCTCCGACGGCGCCGCCGCCGTCCTCCTCATGAAGCGATCCACTGCCGAGAAACTCGGTCAGACCATCATCGGCAAGTACGTTTCCGGTGCCGTTGTCGGTGTCAAGCCGCTTCTCATGGGCCAGGGTCCCTGGAAGGCTATCCCCAAGGCCCTCGACCTCGCCGGCATTTCCAAGGACGATGTTGACATCTACGAGATCAACGAGGCCTTTGCCAGTCAGTGCCTCTGGTGCGCCAATGAGCTCCAGATCCCCCATGAGAAGATCAACCCCAAAGGTGGCGCTATTGCCTTCGGCCACCCTCTGGGCTGCACCGGTGCCCGCCAGGTCTCTACCCTCCTTTACGAGTTGAAGCGGACGGGCAAGAAGGTCGGCAGCACTAGCATGTGCGTCGGTACTGGTATGGGTATGGCTGCCGTCTGGGTCGCCGAGTAAATCTCTTGTTTTTACACGACTTGAAATGTTAAAATGGGTTTACTTTTATTGTTTTTGGATATCAACTTTGAAAGCATAGATACAACTGGTCCTACGGGACAAGGGGATTAGGCAAAATTGTGTGAAGATCGGCAAAAGGCAGAACAGGGTCACACATGATGATTGCGCATCACAAAATGGTAGAGGACCATGTATGAATAGAACATCATATGTCACAAGGTCGTGTATCCCTAAAAGCGGTGTCGGTCGACTATCGTTAATTGCGGACTCGGACTGTTCACCATTCCTCCATTGAGTCATCGTCACACGGTGAATATAGCTCCTAGAATCCTGCCAACTGCGTCCCAATTTTCTTCTCATTGGCCACTTTGATCAAGTGCATACCAACCACCAAATCCATCAGCCCCAAACCTACACTTTTATAGACAACAGTCCCATCTCTCAGCCAACGAGCCAGGTTATCCTCCTTTTTCTTCTCCGTCTCCGATGAGCCCCCAGAGCGGGTTCGGAAAGGCAGTGGGAAGCTTGACTTGCGAGCATGGTTCGCTAAATTCGAACTAGTTGGACTGCCTGGCGGAGGTGTTGTATCGCTATAGATTGTGGACATGGAAGGAGTCCTATCGTCGACGTCCAAAGGGCTTTCGAATTCAGAAGACACTGGCGTTTGACTACCAGGAGTATCCGTTTCTGATTCCTCGACAGCCAGGCGATGAAGCATGACGAGTTCGCCGAGTCTGGCATCAAGTTAGTCGCCCGTTCTCACATGGAGGGGTACATGCCGAGGTGCGTACTCGACCATCTGATGGGGGCTGATCTTGGCGGAGATGACTTCGCCCGCTTCTTTCATCACTCCCTCGAGCGTATCGACAACAATGACGCCACCCTCATCTGCATGCTTGTGGAAGTGGCGATGATGCTTCTCGTGAGGCTTCGTCACAAGATGCAGTAGACCTTCGGGGAGCTCTCTCATATCTGGAGTATAGCTTCCAACAGCTACGATCAGCCGGCCCTTCTTGCGGCCTTCGTGTGAGGTCAAAATAGACGCATCAAACAATTCTTGTCGTGATGGGGTGCAGCAGTAGATAACGTCTGCGCTGCGGATCTGTTCCTTTTGCAGCCGCTCAAAGTCATGAAAGGTTGGTGTCAAGATACTGAACTTCGTGTGCGCCCATCCTTCTTTCTCCTTGGCGTCCGCGGTGACAATGGTGAACCTCTTGAGAATCTTGGCTGCACTGTCGGAAAATCTTCGATTGATGATGTGGACATGCTTGATGGTGCTTCCACGCATGAGAAGCGCCAGCCTAACGTGCCAGTACGCTTGACTGCCGCTTCCAAAAACGGTGAGGGTCTTGACATGGTTGCGCCGGTTTAGTAGACATGCTGATCCAAGAGCTGTTCGAAAAGCCGTCAGAGTGCTAGCATGAATAAGTCCCATAGGGCTTCCGTCGGGATGAAACAAATTGACAACCCCCGTCGGGCTGATGGGCGTCACGGTGGGATCTCGCGTGGCGGCTGAGGAAGTCAACGAGACAACTACAAGTATGTCAGTGTTCCTGGCTCTGCTATGGCTTTCTGGGCAAAGCAGCCGAAGAATCGAAATGTTTCATTTAGTTCACTGACCCTTGCATCCCATGCCTTCCGGTCCACAAGATGGCATGTACAGTGTTGTAGCCTTGGTTCCAGCGTGCAGAGTCGTAATCCGGTGCGGTTGCTGGTAGACATCGCCATCTTCCGCTTCGGAGTTGGAGAATTCATGCAGGGCAGATGATAATACATGTCGGAATTCATCCAGCTGGTCAAGTGTGAGACTCTCGAGGATGTCCTGGACCTGACTGTCTGTAAGTACAGTAAATGTCATGGTGCCTACTGCCCCGCAGTCCTTGGCTTCGAACGAGCGGGGTTTCTATTTGGAGAGACAGATGCCTAATTAAACAGGCAGATGGTCGGTTCGGTCAAAGGAAGAGAGTGAGTAGAGTGATGGAATGAGGTAAGTACTAGGTAAATAATGCCACGAAATACCCAGACGGTTGTACCTGCAGTGGAGGGGGGGAGGTCATTGAGGGTCAAGGCTAAGTTCCTGGCCGCAAATAATAAGCTTAATTGTCGACAGAAGAAATGTGGTACTGCTTTGTCAAGGGAAAGGGTGTAGGGGGCAGTGATGAAAGGGTTGTATCACGGTTTGATATGCAACAGAACCACAGGAGTCAAGTTTAATATCAGACTCGAAATGCGTGTGGACGAAGCAGCGTGCGTTGATCCACACCTGCATTGGCGACATCGGGGCCGACGACCGAGCAAACAGCCAGCAAAGAAGCTGCCAGGGCAGGACACAATCCACAAAATGATATTGGGCCTCTCTCCAGACTACGGACTACTGACTACTAAGTTTCAGAGTCATTGAGATGTGCTCTCGGCATGCATAAACAGTGCTTGTGTAGGGTATCGCGGAGATATCGCGGGGCCACGAGGCTTATCTGATGCCGCGTAACCTGAATAACGTCAAGAGGAGGACGCTTCGAAACTTGACCGCAGGGTCATGTTCTAGTTACTGCTTATATCAGTGGGTCCATATCCACCTCGGAGTGAAAGGCTTTGGCTGCTCTTTCACGGTGTTTTTTTCTTTATCCAGAGGTGTATCAGGTTTTGTTAGTGCTTGGTCCTTTCATCCCTGGCTCTGGCTTTTCTTGCCGCAGACACGACCTGACACCCCGTGGCAGTTACTGGCTTGGTTACCTGCTGTACACCTGCCTGAGGTACACTGCTACTTTAGGTGACGACTGCCATTGACCGCAGGGCACAGCAGCGCAAAACTTGTGGCCACAATCGAAGGAATGCCATGCCCACCCCCCAACCCACTGGCCACTGACCCTCAAGCTGCCTGCCTCAGTGCTGCCTGGCCTGTTGTCGCCAAGCCACAATACGCAACTGCGCCAGCCTCTTTGATGGGTCTGCCGTTGGAAAAGAGGCTACGTGCTCAACTGCGCTCCAACAAAGATCCCAGTCTTATTCATCACTTCAACGACCACCAGCATTCCTGCATCATATTTCCCCCAGCCACATCTATCACCTCGACCAAGCTCAACGATCCTCACGCGTGCGCAAGTTCAAACTTTGACTCTTCTCGCCTCGTGCGACTTATCATACTTGCCGACTTGACTTTGCTGCGCGCCGCTCGAGACAAACGAACGAGACAAGTTATCAACAGATTCTGCGACAACCCCCAAAATGACGCTAAAGGAAGAATTCCAGACCCGGAACTTCAGTAAGTCCCTCGATATGAACCGGCACAGCCGCCAAATATTGCAACACCAACTAAATTTGACACAGGCATCTACGGACAATGGTAAGTCCTCATCCCTATGCTCGGTGACCGACGAATCCGCGTCGACACGTTTCGGGTCGAGACGAACTAGAACGTACCGTCAGGCCGAGCTGTTCTTGCCAAGGTCATTATGACCCTACCGAGTGATTCTAACTTGGAGGGGACAGGTTCGGCATATTGTCCATGATCATATGCCTAGCTACTGGCATCTCAACAATCTTTACCTTCAAAGTCCTTCTGATTGTCTTTGCTGCTATTGCAATGTAAGTTCTCGCTGGGGGGACTGCAAAAAGACCACTCCTAAGGCTGGCAAGACATATGCTGATGGTGATTTTTCAGTGCCTCTTCTTTCCTGATCTTGTTTATTGAAGTTCCTTTGCTTCTGCGAATCTGCCCTACCTCCGGGAAGTTCGATGAATTTGTTCGCAAAATTTCAACCAACTACATGCGAGCTGCCGCTTATGGAATCATGGCTTTTCTCCAGTTTCTGAGCAACCTTGGCGGCCCCAGTAGCTTAATCGCCGCCGGCATATTCTTGACGCTGACTGGTCTCTGTTATCTTCTCGCTGGTATCAAGGGCCAGGCCTTTGTTGGAAGCAAAACCCTCGGCGGAGCTGGCGTTGCACAAATGATTGTCTAAGCAAACTGCACTTCGTCACCAGCCATCCCGCCCCATGGGGCGAAACACCATTTGCTAGGCGAAAGGGCGAGGAGTTCGTGCTCAGGAACGAGAGTGCCGGAAATGCTGGAAATGAAACCGAGAAGGAGAAGAGTTGGCGACGGGGAAAATCTGACCCAATTCATATGATTAGTGCCTGACCCGGTACCCCCGGAAGGTGATGGGCTGATTACCGAGCAGGTTTGTTTGGCGTCTGGGAAGATATATGCTTGCTTAGTGTCGGCTGTTTCCGCGCCAGCTGCATCGAGCTTGGTTGATTTCTTTATGAACGCTATTGATGAACCATGCTTTGCGGTATCGAACAAGGTCGCAGTTCAGCCGATTTGTTTATTCACCCAAAGGTTATATAGCTAGGTTGCATAGCCTTTGTTTTCCATGAATGATAAGAGGAAAGTTTATCGGAATGATTAGGTAGAGCAACAGTTCGCTTATAGTGGGACAGTCCAGGGAACACGTGTATACACTAAGGATAAGCTGACAGGACAGTTGTAAGGTTGAGGCGCCGATTTGATGGTAGCTGAACAACGAAGAGCTCATGTGGATACTTAAACGCAAATGGATGCCGCCGTTGACGTTACGACGGGCAGTGTCGCTGCCATGTGAAGCAAGTTTTCCTGTAAGCCCATTATTGAGATATTTGCGGCTACAAGATAAATGAAACCTTCGGAGGCGTGTCCGTCTTGATGCTCCGAGGAAGTCTTACTAAAGGGGGGGCGACCTTGGTTGTTTGTTGCACTTCGTAACAATGAAAGCCCCAGGAGCTGGTGGCTATCGAATCATGAGCATTTAAAAAAGTAAAGTCAATGGATGCCATCTGCACGTATTAACTAGAAACCATGTGTTCGCAATCCATCCAGTGCAAACTTGGGCCATGATGTGGTTGATCCATCTTTACGCTTGTTATCGAGATGCATGCCTGACATGAAAAATACGACTTAGGCTGTCTGGACCGTTATTAGTGCATTAGTTACCCCGCGACGCCACGAGGTGGAAAACGGTCCGGTACGGAGTACGGAGTGCAGCGAAATCTTCGGGTCAATACCAGTTGACGTCCCTCGTGTTCGCTGGGAGCACACGTACGGAGTAGAGCTTTGGCGGCAGGAGGGCTTGGTCCGCTATGGCGTTCAATGATGCTCGTAGGCCTCTAACTTCGCCCACTAACGGGGTCAACAAGTCAGCTCTGATGCCATGATTGCGCGATACGATGTGCTCGGTACTGAACGGGGTGCACAGAATGGGTCCACTAGACACTGTGTCTCCGCGAAACTCTGCTGTCTGGTGTCAGCCACTCACCGCATTGCCTTTTTCAAATGGCTTCTAGTGTTTAGTTACAGTTTGCAGTTGCAGATAAGACTTTGTTCGGTTACGGACTCGAGTACAAAAGGGGCCAGTGGGAGGATACATGCTCCAAGCAGTTAGTTATGCACGTCCTAGCTCGTAAATTCTTGATCATCCGACTTGTCCTCGGGCTGTTTGGTCGAAAGACCGCTTGCAGCCACAACGCTGGTGGTCTTGCTGCGAGAGTGGAGATGAGGTGTGGAGGGAGCGCACTGTGTAGTCAGGGGTTGGTTGTCAAATACAGACACCCGGAGGGGGCTCGTCGATAGTCAACAGGCACCAGACCACCAGCCCTTCGCCTTCGCGGGTGGAGTAGTTAAGTTGCCGCGCTTGTGGGTGTTACACAGCGGCCGGAAGGTTGGGTCTGGTGTGGGCGGAGGTTCCCCCCCAAAGCACGGCAGCGCACCGTGTATAGCGTCCCGTCTCGCACAGTAAGTGGATCGGCTTATGGTCTGGTGACGACAAAGCCCAGAAATGGCCTAGATAGACCTCGACATCCCGTTGAGTCGGCTTGCTGGCGCATTGGCATTGGCGCACTGGCTTACACGTCCACGTCCAGTCTGGTCTGCTACAATCGTCGCAGCCACCGAGTCTCAACGCCCTCGGGCTTAATTCGTCTTGGGGTTTCTTGGACTTCCATTCCCGCTTCTCTGCGACTCGATTCAAAGCTTTCTTCCATTGAACACGGCTGCATGTTGTAGGAACGACTGTTTGTTTGTACGGTATTTCATACCAACCCGACGCATCAGCGTACAGCTTGTAAGTTGTTTTCAGTCAAGCACGCATCACAAATACGCCGCTCGTCATTGGACAAACAAAGAGCCAACGACTGCTCGCTCTTCTGCCTCACTTCTTCACCCTAGACACCGTGGAGACAATTGCACTGCTTTGTCGTCCTGACACCGTGCCTCTGGCATAGAGCCCATGTTGGTGTTCGTCTGCTACGCTGACTGATTACGGTCATTGGCTCAAATCAGGGTCTGAGCTTCGGCGATCCTCGGGTTCCCTTATCTTGCGTCACGAGCGAGTCGGGGTGCTTTATCCGTCACTTCACCCGTCGACCGCCGAATTAATCGTCCCGACCACAAAACTTGATCTAAAAGCCTGGCTAATATTCCCTTATCCATAGACATGTTTTCTTGATAGACTTTTGCAGTCTGCCGATTCACCTATTCCTTGTGCACCCGTACCTCATCGGCCTTCATCGATTTCTCGATCTGACAAGCTTTATCTCTCCTCATACCGATCGCCTGGGCACATCTTTCTCTGGAGCTCGCACGAGAAACAATGCCAGCAGCAGCACAAATGGCGCAGATGCCGATTGTACCGCCCCGACCCAACAGGGCTTCAGAAAATGAAGCCCCTACTCATCTTATGCCTCAGGTGCCTCCCCGTCCCACCAATAAGCGCCTTGATCGATCTATCTCGCCTGGCCGCGATCGATTTGCACAGTCTCCGCTGACAGCGGGCATTCCCTCCAAACCGACTGAAAGTTCATCGAACAAGCATTATGCGCAAAAGGAGCACGCCGAAGACCCTGTTGAACGGGCTAGCAGTGTCGGCATGCCCTCGGTTGGCGAGGAAGGCATGGAGTATAGTGCTGTAGCTGTCGAGTTGGAGGAGGAGGACAGGCGGCCCTCTTCTCCCGAACAGACTCGATCTGTAGCCGAGGGCTTAAAGCTTCATGCCCCCAAGCCGTCGCTTCCTGCTCAGAGTGCCAAGCAGCAGGTCATGGCCGTCACACGTACCGACTCAGACAAAGCTGCTTCTTTTGGAATTGGCCAGCCAAGCAATGGCGAAGATCGGACTATTTCCCGCAGTTCCATGAGAAAGCGACCCGAGAGCAGCTTTTCAGCCTACAGCGACCAAGGGAACAATACAGATGAAGACCACGGAATTCCTGAAATCGGCCAACGAGTTCCTATGAACAAGCACCTCGGCGATGTGCAAGCACCATCTCCAGGGCCCGAAGCTTCCAAGAAGAACCACAACCGAAAGCTCAGTGCTCGTGGCTTGCCTCCTGGCAGCTATGGTCTCCATGGTCATGGAGTTGTGCCACAAGATAAGCTTGAAAAGGCTTATTTTCAGAAGCACCCCGAGGCTCTTGAACGAGAGCAACACACTCCGCGGCACGAACGCCATAACGATTTCGCAATGAGCAGTTCTGACCTGAATAGGCTTGTCAGAGACTCGGCCAATCATCACGCGAGAGCTGGTATGTGTACAGCTATTGTACGGAAAGACCAAATTTGTCTACTAACATTGTCAAAATAGCCTCAGCCGAGCTTCGTGGCACTCCTACAGATGATGTTGCTTTCGAGGCCAGCGAGAAGTATACGTCTCGCATAACGTCGGCTCGACCTACCTCTACGAATCTCGGGGAAGGCAGCAATACCGCATCTTCTCACCGAGCAGCCGCTAAAGAAGATAATGCAATTCACGTAGATGATGCCAAGAACCCTGAGTTCTATTCCTATGGGCAAGGAAAGGACGATGATCAGATTGAAGACTATACCGCCCCTATCTTGGCTTCTGATGAATTGAAGAAGGATACAAGTCCCCATGTGCACCAGCCTGCCATTCGCCCGCATTTGGAACGCCGTGGCAGTTCCTTTGATGGAGAGGATCTTCCAGGCCGTCCACCAAGCCGGCCTCGGATGCAACGCTACCAATCTCAGCAGCAGGAGCTCAAACATACTCCTCTGGAGGATGTAGAGGAGTACGACCCTCTTTTCCCAGAAGATGGGAAGGACGCGAAGGCGACCGAAAAGCAGGAACTGGCTGACGAGAATTGCGATCGCCGTCACTTTCCAAGTAAGGACATTTGGGAAGATGCGCCAAACAGTGTCCACTACACCGCTGAAGTGTCAACGCCTGATGTGACTGAGCCAGAGAGACGACGCTCATCTGCACACCTTGCTGATAGGCCCATTACACCAGCGCAAGCTTTCGCTCAGTACCAAGAGGAGCTAGCAGAGAAGGAAGCCAATAAGCGGGGAAATACCTTCCTGGCTTTGCAGGAATCAAAGCCGAGCTGGTTGCCCCATCAAACTCACCTGCAACCCGAAGTGCGTCCAAGTTCTAGCTCCAGCAGACGTTTTCCAAGTAGAGATATTTGGGAAGATGCCCCCGAAAGTCACATCCACCAAGCGGAGGTTTCTGCTTCACCATTTGAGCAGACAAAGCCAGACATTCCAACCAGACCTGTGAAAAAACCTTCATTATCCCCTGAACGCCCCGCAGTGCCTGAACGACCCAAGGGAAGACAGAACAGCGGGGATGACGCTGTTAAAGCCCGACCACCTATTTCAGACAAACCAAAGCCTTCTGTACCTCCAAGACCAGCTAAGAGCTCTCCCGGGGAATCTAAGGATGGTATTGCAACCAAGACCAAGCCGCCGGTTCCGAGCCGCCCTGCAGGGGGCAAGATTGCGGCCCTGCAAGCAGGATTCATGAGTGACCTTAACAAACGGCTCCAGCTGGGACCTCAGGGTCCGAAGAAGGAAGATTCTTCCAAAGAAGAGGAAGTCGTTGACAACAAGGATAAGGTTCCACTGTCAGATGCACGAAAGGGACGTGCTCGTGGCCCTCAGCGTCGTGCGCCTGCCATGAATCCTGTCGCCGCTGCATCATCGGAAGCAAAGCCGGCAACTTCTGTGCTCTCATATATTAGAACACAGACTGTGTGGTCTATCGACCCTGATCATGGAGATTTCTTCTTCAACAACGTAGACAATACGACCGAGGGGCTGTCTCAGCCTTCCAGCACTGCTCAGATGGTGGCTGTCGAACCAGAGGACAAGCAGAGGGTCCCTGATGATCTGGAACCGGTCAAGGAAGTCGCCAAATCAGAATCAGAACCTGTCTCCAAATCCGAGCCCGAGACACTAGATGACGGCCCAATCATCGAACCAGATATAGAAGAGAATGTAGAAAAGCATGAAAAGGACGAGAGTAAGCAGAATATTACTTTGGCTTCAAATACTGCTGGTGAGGGGATTCTCGAAGCCACAGTTACGAAGGGCGACGATGAGGTTGAACCTGTAGAAGTCCATGAGGATGTTAAGTCCTAAGGTTTCAATCTTGGATAGATACTACTTTGGGGACTCTACGAGATCTAGATGCTAGGATGAATGAAATATGCTTCAAGTTTCGCTTCAAAACCCTCTCATGGAATCTCATGGAATCTCAATTATATCTTTACACGTCTGCAGACATGCGAATACACCATGTTAATACTAGAAAGGGGCCATGTATCGAATTATCCCTCATATACACTATGAGCTTCATTGATTTTCATGCATGCTAAAAACTTCCGGCTTTTTTTCGACATGAACCTGTGTACTTTCCAAGCTACCTCCTCCCCCATGTACCACGCCCCTGGTCCACTCCTGTGCGCTCTCTTTCTACCAATGCGTCGAATTCTCTTTGTGCTTGCGTCTTGGATGTTGACTTTTCCTCGTCTTGGCTAGAATACGAATAGCTATCCCTAGGGCCGCGATACTGCGGACTAGCATCGTCGTCGTTACCCCAGCCGCCGTTGGCACCTTGAGGAGCATCCCATGTCTTCTGGCTTTGTTGGCCCTGCCGAGGCGAGGAATGGGCTTCCTGTCGTACACGGTCCCATGCAGAGCCACTGTAGGATTGGAAACTTTCAGCTCGTGATCTGGATGAAGAGGCTAGGGGAGATGCATCGTCAATGTCGTCTGTTGTATCCCAACTTCCTGAAGACTGCTGCGATGGTTCGGCGCGGCGATAGGAGGCCCATGTCTCTTGCGCTTGTGATTGCGCGGGCTGAGGTGGTTTCTGATAGCCGTCATCCATTTGCGATGGGTAATCCTGTTGTGCTTCAGGCTTCCAAGCATGTCCGTACTGCTGGCTATTTGAGTCCTGAACAGCACCGAGGACCTCGCCAGCCTGTTTCTTCCCATCTCGTAGTAACGGGGCAAGTCTAGGGTCTTTGTCCATAGAATAACTCTGGCGTAGGAAGTTGACGCCTTGGAAGATCGGCTCTCCGATGAGCCAGAAGGCACCGTAGTACGCTGCAAACCGAGCAGTGTGCCACATGATGCGGACTTGGGGGCCGCCAGTGGCGGGGTTGAACCGTCCGCCGGTGATGACGGGCTTGAAGAAGGGGAACCGCATGGTTTGCCGCCCGCGGTAGGCCATGTATCCGGCTAGACCGGTCATGGCCCATTTCCACGCCAGCATGTTGTGAACACTCGATAGGAAGTGTTCTGTCAATGCTTGCGTCTCTGTATCGCTCAAGCTTCTGTCGGTGCCGGCGGCCAGTCCAAGGACCGTGGACTCAGCCAGGGCGAGGGTTTGCGTGCGACCAAAGCCACGCAATCTTGCGTAGAACGGAGCCTCATACTCCGAGAAGAGCCTCTGGATTTGCTCGTGGATATGAGGTTGATAATGTTGCCGATTGACCATGGCACGGTGTCGTCGTTCTTCAATGGCAGCTCGAACATTGCGAGTGTACTCTGCTCGGGTCATCCTTTGGGGATTAGCATCCCCGTCGTTTGGCCTCTCCATAGTGAGGTGATGCGGATCGGTGAAGACCGATGCTTGGAATTAGACAAAGGAAACCTGGTGGATATGTTTGATGGCGCAGATGTACGACCCGTTGGACAGTGACGCAAGAGAACTTACATCTGGGGCAAGCTTTATCGATAAGACGAAGGCCGCACGTGATGGGAACCACGGTGTCGTTTGCCATGTGGGGCGTAACAGGGATCGCGTTGCTTGGCGGGCTTGGACGCGGTCGGAAAGCGCAGGACGCGTCTAACTACTGCCCATACATCTATCCCTTGTCTGGGCTCCAAAGGTTTGTTTGCAACTAGTTCTTGAGTTGTCAATGCTGTACTTCTCGATCACATCCCCACATGGTCGATTTCGTCTTTGAGCTTTTCACGGTAGAATTTTCCAATGAATTGACACCAATATGCCGCTTCAGAAGTCATACTCTGAGCATGTAGGTTGTTCAAAGGTAAGATACAACATAACCTCGCTTTATGACGCTCAATTACCGAACGTGGGAGTGTCTGACTCAAGAGGCAGAACCGCAGTTCATGGCAACGATCGCATAGCCATCCTACCAATCTACAAGCACAAAGACCGCGACCTCTACCACCTGTATCCGATGTTACCAAGAAAAAGCTTAGCAGATTTCAATACGAGCCTCAAGCTTCCGTTCTGGGAGGGGCGGGTGATACATCTGCCAAGCCCGAGGATGCCACAGCCTCAGGGACCGGTGTTGTAGCCAATGCTGCCACGCCGGTGACTCGTTTGAATTGGAGAGATCTGCTTGAACCAAACGCAGCTCCAGTGGAAGACGAAGTCGAAATCTCCCCAAACGATAAGCTGCTATGGAATAACCAGCAAGACACTCTCTACGCAGCCGTCTTGTCTCCCACGATGCCCCGGAAGGGCAAGAAACGAGCTCGGAGCTCATCACCTTCGTCATCGCCGGCAAATGAGAAGGGGACCTGGCCAACTGTTAATGTCGACAAGTTGAAGACGGCTCTTCGATCACCGCATGCGGATCCAACCTTGGAACTATGGGATCGATATTCACTGAAGGACTCGGAGGATATAACAACGCCTAACGGAGCCGGGTTCACGGCTCTTGCCCAGCTCATGGTCTCATCATCGCCAAAACCATCAAAAGAAGTCTCTGTTCGTCGAGGCGATGCCAACCTACGGAGAGCAATAAGTTGTGGTTTAAACTGGCCGAAGAGAAGGAAAACCGAGAGGTCTAAATCAGGAAGTCAAAGTAGCAGCCAGCAGCGGGAAATGGAAGCAGCGTCAAAATCGTCTCTAGTCACGGCATTACTTGACACTGTCACAAGCAGTGTTAACGGGCCAGATCCTATTTGGACTCGAGAGCAACTCCTGCGATCGCCATCACCGAAGAAGAGAAGACTGTCGCCAAAGAGAAGTGAGACCCCGTGTCGCGCAAAGACGTCGTTGCTTTCGTCATCTCCATCATCTGACTACGGTGATGACGACCTCGACGACGATACCTTTATGGAGTTGGAAGCTAGCATGCAAATTACAGGCACCACCAACACGTCACTGCCAGACAGTATCGATCAAGGTCAATTGAGTGGACGACAGCTTCACAGTCGCCGCAATGATTTCTTGAATTCTGCCGAGGAATTCGACGACGTAATGCTACCACAGCAACCTGCGCTCGGGGTATCAACGCCCAAGAACCAGTCAAGGTGTAATTTGATTGCGAATATTGAAGAGTCCATGTGCGATGAGTTTGAGGACGAATTCGATGGCGACATCGACTTCGACGCCGTGGAACTAGCCGCGACTCAATCGATACAGCAACTCGAAGCGCCCTCCGGAAGTGTACGTCCAAGTATAGCGAAACTATCCCAATGCTTCATATACTAAGTCAAGGTAGAAAAAAAAAAAAGCAAAAACAATCCAGCGATATCTAGTGACGAGTGTTTTAGACGGTGATTTCGTCGATAAATATGGCGTGACCCGACTCGAAAAGGCTTGTTACCCCCTGTCCTTTGCCTCAAGATCCTAACTAATGTCTAGAACAGATCCTTATTATTCAAGCTGATAATTCTAAGATCACCAAGACCGTGCATCTTCGTGGTGCCTGGTTCGACACACCTGCTCACACTAAATCTTATGTGCATATTATTGGCTCGTTTTCAGCACGCGGCCAGTGTATTATTGATGATAAGCAGAATCTCCTAATATTGCATCCGGATCAACTAATTTCATCCACGGTTGTTGCGGACTCCTTCGGCTGCTTGCGCCGAGCAGTACTACAGGATCGTGTCAAGGCCACCAGCGAATCGAGCCCCCCTCTTGTCTATGGTACAATGCTTCATGAGATATTTCAGGAGGCTCTGATGGCCAATCAATGGGATTTGCCCTTTCTGAGCCGCATAGTCGACAAGATCACCGAAAAACATGTGGAAGACTTGTACACGATCAAGATTGGATTGCCGAGTGCCAAAGAACATCTCTTATCAAAAATGACTGAGCTCAGCTGCTGGGCAAAAACCTTTGTCACATCAAAGCCACAGGTATGGACGGAAAATGTGCAGATGTCATTTCGTTTTAGCGGTATGCTAAGAATTTGCTGCAGGCCGATGCGGTTGTGGAAGACCGCAATGGAAAGAAAGCCAACATGGCCATTACGAAGCTTCTTGATGTTGAAGAGCATGTTTGGTCGCCCATGTATGGACTCAAAGGCAACATAGATGCTACTGTTGAAGTTGCAATGTCCGATGGAAAGCAAACCAGAACCCTGACTGTTCCATTCGAGGTCAAAACTGGCAAACACGCCAACAGCAATCATATGGCTCAAACTGCGCTTTATACTCTCCTGTTATCCGACCGCTATGATGTTGATATAACCTATGGGATTCTTTATTACATGGAAACGTCGAAGATTATGCGAATTCCTGCGATCCAACACGAGCTGCGACACATGATCCTGCAGCGCAATCAACTCGCGTGTTATATCAGAGAGAGGAGTGTGCAGCTGCCGCCGATGCTGAAAAGTAAGCTCATGTGCGGACAGTGCTACGCCAAAACATCATGTTTTACTTACCATCGCCTTGCTGATGACGGTGATGGCGAATCCAGTGGCATGCACGAGAAGTTTGATGGGCTTGTCAAGCACCTGACGTC
This sequence comes from Metarhizium rileyi, assembly GCA_031753515.1. Classification (NCBI taxonomy): domain Eukaryota; kingdom Fungi; phylum Ascomycota; class Sordariomycetes; order Hypocreales; family Clavicipitaceae; genus Metarhizium; species Metarhizium rileyi. The sequence goes on from JAUKVO010000008.1 coordinate 1,678,959, forward strand.
AACCCACCAAGAATTCTTTGTGAGATGGGAAAACCTTCTCACAATGGAGGAAAAAGAGAGTCAAAAGACAAAGCGAGAGCTGTGGACAATGACGAGTGCTGAGCGTGAGAAAAAGTCGAGATGTTTTTCTGACGTTATCATTGAAGAAGGATCTGCAACTGTTGACACCGACAACCCGCGCATCAACCGGTTCCATTACACATTTATCAAGCGGGACCAACAACCCGGTTTTTCTTTCATGGAATCAGAGTTGACGAGTGGTGAGCCTGTGGTTGTCTCAGATGAAGAAGGCCATTTTGCACTGGCTATTGGATATGTTACTTCCGTTCGCAAGGAACGCATTAGCGTTGCAGTTGACAGAAGACTACATAACTCTCGAATTCGTCAGCCTGGGTTTGACGAGATCGATAATCAAGTGTTTGCCAGTATCATGGATGTGGCGCAAGGCAAGCCTTCAGACCGAGAACAGCGCAAGGTTAGGGAGCCACCTGTGCGGTACCGACTTGACAAAGATGAGTTCAGCAATGGCATGGCAACAGTGAGGAACAATCTTGTACAGATGATGGCAAATGAGGTGCCCGCAGCGTCTCAGATGCGGCGCTTGATTGTTGACCTTGCACCTCCGCGGTTTAAGACAGCCCCGACTCAGTACACGGTCACAGACGGAGAAAATCTCAACGTTGACCAAAAGCGGGCTATTGAGAAAGTCATGAGCACACAAGACTACTCGCTAGTTCTCGGCATGCCTGGTACTGGAAAGACGACAACAATTGCACACATTATTCGGGCACTCGTATCACAGGGAAAGACAGTGTTGCTCACGTCTCATACACATACGGCGGTGGACAACATCTTGTTGAAACTTAGAGCTGACAAGATTCCGATCCTGCGGCTTGGAGCGCCAGCAAAGATCCATCCAGACGTTCAAGACTTCGCTCATCTTGCTGGCCAAACCAAGAAGACCTTTGACGAAATTAAAGAAGCTTGGCATGGAACGCCGGTCGTTGCTACCACTTGTTTAGGCATTAATCACCCGGTTTTCCTCGAACGATTGTTCGACTATTGTATTGTAGATGAAGCATCACAAATCACACTTCCCATATGCGCTGGGCCTATACGGCTGGCAAGCTCCTTCGTCCTTGTGGGCGACCACAATCAATTACCTCCAGTTGTACGGAATGAGGACGCTCGTCAAGGCGGTCTTGACGCAAGCTTGTTCAAGCTACTTTCAGATGCTCACCCAGAGGCCGTCGTCAACCTTGAGCATCAATACCGAATGTGCGAGGATATCATGACGCTCAGCAATACCTTAATTTATGATGGAAAGCTGCGATGCGGGACAGAGTCACTCCGGAAGAAGAAGCTTCATGTTCCAAACATGAGTGCTCTTAGTCGGGTTCATTTCAACGCGTCTTTGTTGGCCCGTCCGGGAACACCTAGATCCTTCTGCACTGGCCCTAGCCCATCCCGTTGTTGGCTATACGATCTGCTCGAAAGCGAGGCGCGAGTTCGGTTTGTCAACACAGATACAATAAGACCTCTGGTCAGAGAGGAAGCTCAAGGGAAGCGAATTGTGAACTCTGCGGAAGTGCGACTCGTAACGCAATTGGTGGAGAGCTTTCTCGCAGTTGGAATACCTGCGTCTGAAGTTGGTGTGATGACCCATTACCGAGCTCAGCTATTTCTTTTGAAAGAGCAGCTGAAGGGCTACGCCGGGGTTGAGATGCACACCACTGATCGATTTCAGGGTCGAGACAAGGAGGTTGTCGTCCTCAGTCTGGTTCGCAGCAATGAAGCAAACAATATTGGAGACCTGCTCAAAGACTGGCGGCGAATCAACGTTGCTTTTACGCGAGCAAAGACAAAGCTTCTAGTTGTAGGAAGTATGAATACCCTGAAACATAGCGGAAAGGAGAATATGCTCAGCAAATTTATCTCTTTGATGGAAGAGCGGGATTGGATATATGACCTGCCAGCAGATGCCTTGGAGAGTCATCATTTTGAAGGACTGAGCACACCGACTGTTGGCCGAACACCAAGTCTCAAGTCTCCTAAGAAGGCGCCGAAGAAGGGAGTACCCAGCTTTCAAGGCAAGGAAAATCGCCGGCCATCACCAAAAAAGGCGAGGATTGGAGAGCGGGCACTCCTAAGAGGGAAGCTGGTCACGAAAGACATTCTGAATGAAATGACTAATGGCGCATATATGGGTGTTTAGGAGCAAGGCTTATTATGATTCAAGCATATGACTACGGAAATATGCTACATTGGCGTATATATACGGGGTATCAACTGAATACTGAATAGAAATTTGGCTACTAACGACCATGTTTCTCATGATCTGCATCCTCGTCCTCATCTTGAAACTCGTCGTCGAATCTGTATGGTTCTTTTAGCGTATGAATTCCTAACAAATGAAAGAGAGGGCAGAGCAGACTCACCCTTGTGCACCGACAATAAGCTTCGTGTACTTTTCTAGCTCCTCGAGTTGAACCGCACAACCGGTCAAGCTCTCGCTGTATGAGAAACTGTAGATGTCACTCCACTCCTTATGCTTCTTGATGTCATCCGGCGGCGCCTTTTTCGACATGTTTTCTTCCACTTCAGCCGTTTTGACTAATAGCTTCTTTCGTGCAGCTGCTGCACTTGGCATATAAAGCTGTGACACAATCAGTTCTGCGTTGTCCCAGGTACGGGAAACTAGTAGAGAGCACTGGCGTACGGGTACTTTCCGTTTGGACCGAAGGGCACCAGCTAATATGTACAGGTTGCCTAAGATGGCGGCCACAGCGTCGCGACGATAACTGAGGAGTTGTTCGGCGGCCAAGGGGTCGTCCCTGATGTAGCTGGGGTTGTAGAACAGGGCGGAGCGGCGAACGGCAATTAGGTGGTCGAAGAATCTTTCGCATGCATCTGCCAGTCCGGAATATGGGAGAGGGTCGAATGGTGCGCGCAGTCGGATTTCGTGGCGAGTCAGAACCTGGGTGAGCCTGTTAGAAAGGGCCGGGAAGGAAGGAGGTGGGTGGTGCGCGTACTAGAAGCTGGCGGATTCTGACGAAGCCTTCTCGTAGTCTTCCTTCGAGGATCTCAGACCTCTGTATATCTTCTGGTGTTGGCTCTTTGCCGTCGCTGAAATACACGTACTTCGCGACCACGTCTATCAGGGTTAGTTAGCCGTGGTGGTTGGGCGTGTCTGAGGGGCGGCGGACTCACTTCTGTATAGAACGCTCATGAAGAAGAGCATGGATGAGAGCGCGTGTCTTAGTTCATGGCGGGCTACAAAGGGCCAGAGAACCCAGTTGGCGACTATCGGCACAGCTGTGCCGATGAAAAAGGCGAGGCCATTGATGGCTGCGAAGGCCGCCGGAGATGAACCTCCCCCGCGTTCCTGTAGGTTGAGAGATATGACGGTGAAGGAAAGGCAGCCGACGAGACCTGATCGCTGTTTTTCATGCTTGTCAGAGATTGCGGCAGAGAAGGCTTCCCGGTCATGTGTGCTTACTGGATGCGAACTTATGGTATATCGGTAGAGCATGGGCGCCATGTATAAAGCCGAAAAGACGCCCATGACATACGGACTTCCACCTCCGACGTAATAGCCTATTCCGCTCCAAGTAGCTCCCAGAATTGCAACACCTGACCTGGTCACCAGATCTTGGGCATTGCCGCCAACTTGAGGGTGCATGACTGCCCAACTCACTACAACCACCCACCATGCCCCGTATTGATTCCACCACGTATGACTATCGGGGAGGTATGACGGAACCGAGAGGAGGGATGTGACGAGGCAGACCTTGAAGGCATATCTGCTCTCCAAACCCTGAAGCCGGTACAGCGCTTTCCAAATCTTGTATCGCAGTTTTCTCTTCCTGGAAGCTGGAGCAATGTCTGCGTCGGGGTTCATTATGGGGCGGTTCAGTTTGGCCGGTGTGCCTCCCTGACCTTGCTCATCTTGGATTCGCGATGTCGGTCTGTAATCGAGGGACTTGATCTTATCAAGCAGTCCCGCGATTTCCAGAAACGTCTTGTGATAATACCCTGCAGTGACACCGCCTCGATCGTGTCGTACCTGAGCATTGGTTCGATGAATTGCTTTCCAGACAGGATAGGACGGCAAATACGCGCGAGGCCAGTCTGGTACTCGCTGCATTGATGCGACCTGATCCATAAGAGCCTCTACCGTCGCAATGGTTTCCCGAACACGCCTTGCAAAGACTAGGCACTTTACCACGTCGGGATCATGAATTGAAGATACAGGATTGTTATTCGAGTCGAGAATAGTAGATTCTACAACATCAAAGGTGGCAATTGCATGCTTCGTTCGAATTCGCACCGCTGCTAGATCCGAAGAAACCACGTCGGATGGTCCCAGATACTTTCTGTACCCAGATACATCCATAAGCACGGCGTCACAACATCGTAAGCCTTCCTTCAAGCTGTGAAGAAGATCTTTGGTTGGAGACCGAAGCGGTTCGACGACATTGCGGATTATGTCATCCGAGGCACTGTCACCAACAGCAGTGGCATTTGTGTTTTTGCGAGAAGTCTGCTCATCGACCATGTCGGAATCAGGCGTGTTTATAATGACAACGCAGCTCTGCCGCGAGGGCGATGAGTCTAGGAGCCGAGGCTTGATCTGAAGCGATAGTAGTGCTCGTATCACAGCTTGCATTTTGTTTCGTAGTTTCTCAACATCATCTGGTCTGAATCTCGAGACGGTGATATTGATCCGCATATCTCTGTAAGCCTCCGATAAATTCACAAAAGCGTCGGCTAGCTGTCGTCTCTGCCTTATGCCACCCGGCTGATCCAAGAGATTGAAAGCTTCCTATTGTACAATTAGCTATAGTACGGCATTTCTCAACCTCCCGATTGGCACAAACCTGCATGGTGTTGAACGCTTGATGTAGGGCCGTGGCCAGAGCTCTAGCCCCTGCATCTGGAACTATCAGAACATTAACAAGCAAAGAAATGGCTTGTCCAAGCAGCCAAGGGATGGCGTAATCACGCAACTTGATCCAAGGCACATTTTTGTTGTTTGTCTCCGCCAACGTCGTGAACATGATTGCTATTCCAGCACACAGGACCGCCTGGTAGAACCGAATGAAGAATGCACGGATACAAGCCAAGGCAAACATGAAGAACGCAAGAAACATGGCTAATATGCCCCCATAGCCAGCACGGGCGGCGAGAGTAGAGGTCGATAAGAGCAGACCTACTGTGCCCCAGCCTAGGCCTATAGCTGTTCCTACAATGGTCAGAATCGTGCCTTCGATTTGGCCTCCTACGGTGCGAGCTGGGTGATTGAGAATAACAGATACTACAATCATGTAACTGTAACGGCCGAGCCAGTCTCTTGTCGCGGGAGTCAAACAAAGACAATATGCAATAAAGAAGGCCAGAAACGTTTTTAATAGCCGAACTCCTTGCCTTGTAGTTCCTATCCGAACGAACAGAGTACTCAATTGGTGAAACTGCCGCGAGATGAAGTACTCTGGCGCTAATGGGTCTGATTTGTCGAATTGTGCTGGTAAAGTGGCCTTCGAGCGCTCCAAGAGATTCTTCACATTGTAATACAATGGTTTGAGGAATATGGCATCAAACAGCCCATCGCGGACCTCTGAGACTCCGTAAGTGTCTTCATCCACGTTATCGTCCAACAGTACCTGGTCGATCTGAGCAATACTCATAGCGGAGCTACGGCGACTTTCTAGACGTGGCCTCGACGGTTTTGTGAAGTGCTCTTTACTCAAGGGAGCTGGTGTTGAGGAATCATCCGTCAAATTTTCAGGCTTAACATCTTGGCCTCTTATACGCCATCTAGTGCCATCCTCCCCGGCTAAAGCTGTCGAATCCAGGTTGTCGTTCGCCATGTTGACAGTCAGCTACCATTGCCTTTGGGAAATACCTTGTAAAATTCCCCTTGGCATTAAAGAGGGACGCCTCGAAGGTTCAGAGTACTTGTCTCTTCGCATGCTAGCAGTTGAGAAATGCAAAACCGCCAACTCCTCCTTTCTGGTATACAGTATACACTTATCCTGGTCCCACAAGCCTTGCCTGCTAAGCAAGCACCATCATTTGTCGGATCGCTGCTTGCCAATTCTTGATGCGGTATCCGTCTCACACTGGTTCCATGAACTAACGATAGAATGACCACTTGCGTGAACATCGAGACCAATTGCAGAATTTTGACATGGCTGTGAGGTGGTCGATCGTTGAATGAGGTCCTCGGTATCGGGAAGGAAATGGCTGTACCGAGTACATCCGACTCAGTCACGTGATCAGTATCCGTGCATGTTGCCGCCATCGACCTCCTCTCCGTTGCTCAACCTCTCTCTGACCCTGAGCCATAGAGACACGACAGTTCATTCGCACCACCAGAAAACATCGTCAGATCAGAGCATAATGACAATTATTCGAAATTCGGTCGCTCCGCTGCGGGCAGTGCGCTGCGCACGCCAATCCATCACCACGAGACCTTTCTCCGTATCCTCCCGACGACAAGGCGGCGGCCACGGAAACGAGTCACAATTCGAACCTCCGACCGGGTGGCTCTGGGGTATCAAACCCGGTGAGAAGCCTGAACCTGAGGGTTGGGAGTGGCCGATGTATCTATTCTGCGGCAGTTTGCTGGCTGCCGGTGTTGCCGTGGCATTCAAGCCCGACACCTCGTAAGTCCCTCTAACGCGCTGTCAAAACAAGATCGAAATTCAGGCTGCGCACCGCGACGAAGCAGGACTGGATAGTCTTTTCGAATCATGTACTCGACTTGCTCCATCTGAAACGTTTTGGCTGGCTGCGTCCCATGGATCACCTGCAGAACTTGGTTCACTAACGTGATAGCAGTGTTTCTACGTGGGCCCTCGAGGAGGCTAGACGACGATTAGAAGCTGAGGGCATCCTGCCGGACCCTAGCAAGGACAAGGAGGAGTAGATGGACGCAGGATATAATGAAATTACGGGATAGACAGGGGAGGATAGGCTTGACGGGAGTTGAACGAGGGCCAAGGCGGAGTCCGACGCCAACATGTACATGTTTCGAGCCTTTTTTTTTTCTTTGGGGCGAAGATAAATTCCTCCAAGGTGCCACGCATTAGACTCTTCTTTTTATAGGTTTTAACGCCAGTTACTGTGCTCTTCAATGTGTGCAGTTCGTTGCTCATAACCATGTTGCAAAATATGCTCTCGTTAACGTGAACTTGTCGTCTTGGTCACGGGATTACGGTCCACCATGATTCGAGACTGAAATGTAATTTAACATGGTGCTAAACCAGGTGCCCAAACTTATATACATGTGCACCGAGCGCCTAGCTTCTATTCTATTCTACCAGATTGCAAGATTACTACACCTTGACGCTCCATTCATGCTCCTCCTCACCGTACTGAATGGCTTCTATCCATTCCTTAAGACGCAAAGCTGTCTCACCAGACTCCTCGGTCTCCTTCAGGCCGCAGTCGACATGCCTGCCCTTCCAGGCAATGGTTCGGATGGGACTGACAATGGCGGCAGTGCCGGCGCCGAAAGCCTCTACCAAGCGGCCTTCTTGAGAAGCCTCATGGAGCTCGCTCATGGTGTACTTACGCTCAGTGACCTTCCAGCCTTCTGGAATGAGACGCTCACGGGCCAATGCAAGGACAGAGTCTCTTGTGACACCTTCCAAGATAGTGCCGTCAAGAGGGGCAGTGATGAGTTCCTTCTGACCGGTCTTCCTGTCCTTGAGAACGACGAACATGTTCATGGTGCCAACCTCGGTGACATACTCTTCTTCACCAAAGAGCCACAGGTTCTGTTGGTAGCCACGGCTGGCAGCCTGCAGCTGGGGCAAAATACAAGGGGCGTAGTTGGCGCCGAGTTTCTTGTCGCCGACACCACCGGGCCAAGCTCGCACGGCGTAGTCAGTGGCCTCGAGTGAAACGGCCTTGAAGCCAGTGGGATAGTAAGGCCCCACGGGTGAGGCAATGACATAGAGCAAGGCAGAGCCAGGAGGACCAACACCGAGGGTCTTCTGGGTGCCAATCATGGTGGGTCGAAGGTAAAGCGAGTAGCCCCGTTGGTTAGGGATGAACCGTGAATCGAGATTGACGAGCTTGCTAATGAGCTCAACGAAGCTCGTTGGCTCGAATGTAGGGAGTGCAATACGAGCAGCAGACTTGTTGAGACGGGCCATGTTCATGTCCGGGCGGAAAAGGCGAATGTTGCCATTGTTGTCCTTGTAGGCCTTCATTCCCTCGAAGCATTCGAAGGCATAGTGAAAGACGCAGGTAGCAGGGTCTAGAGACAGGTTCTGATAGGGAGTAATCTTGGGGTCGAGCCAGCCGTCTTCCTGAGTCCACTCGATGGCAAGCATGTGATCTTCAAGCAGTGAGGTCAGCGTGGCTTTAAACTTCCCATTGAGTGCTGTCTTGTATGTAAACATATTGGGAGACGTATCAATGGCCAGACATACCGGTAAACTCGCGTCCAAAGAGAAGGTTCTCGGGCTTGCTAAGCGGCTTGGGGCTGGATGTCCGGGTAAGGGAGAGTCTCCTGGGGTCAAGAGCCTTCTGTTTGAAGTCCGAAGCAGCTTCGGCCTTGATACTGAAGAGACGAAGGGGGTTAGAAGCGTGAAGCGTCCGCGAGGACCTGCTGGCGGCCCAGACGGCGCTTCGCGCAAACGTGGCGGGTCGCATTGGTGACGGTGTAGGCGTGCAGCCGAATCTTAGTAGTATTCGCGGTCTAGTAGAGTTCTTTGATAACGGCGAAGGACTCCAGGGGGTGGAGAGTTAAGACACATATATATACGACACCAATTGAACAGTCGTGGGGATTCGTAAGGAACAGGGGGAAGGTCGATTGAGGTCGTCGTCAAAGTGCGGTTCTCTTGACAAAAAAATAAAAGCCGGGCCTCCCAAGGGGCCGCAGCAGTGCATCTAAAAAGTACCGGTACCGGAGAGCTGGGCCCTTGAGCAGTCGCACAGCGCAAGCCGGCGCCCGGGGTTGCAGTCGCAGCAGCAGCTGAAAGTAGCGGTGCAGTTGACGCTTGACAGGCCCTTGTCTGCCGGCTCGGTCCAATAGCCATTGAGGGCCGAGGGTAAGCGTCCGTGTTTTCCCCCTCCACAGGCAACGGTTGGCGGTACCGGGTAAGTGGTTTGGCTTTGACCAGGTTGTCTGTTTCAGACCCCTTTGACTTTGAGCCTTGACGCATCTGAGATAAAGTTATCCTCTGTCATGCGTGAACATCAAGTTGTATCCCGGGATGCAGGCCGACAAAGAGGCCAAGCAACTCGACATCATCCTCTCTATACTTCATTTCTTTTGATACGGCCCCCTCCTGTATTTCAACGGCGCTGGTCACTGTCTTGGTTCTGTCCTGCATAAGTTTGACTAATCATCAAGCCGGTTACCTCAACTGCGGCCCAATCTGTTCCCCCCATTCATCGCACCACCAACCATCCGAAGCTCGACGACATGGTATCACAGGTCCATGAATCGCATCATCCGTGATTTGCATCATGTTCTCCTCGGCGCTCAAATCTATATCGGCCACCAACATCACCGCAAACTATTCAGTGTCTCCGAATCCCACTTCCGTCGCCGGTCCTTGGAAAATCTACGATGCCAAGAAGAAGTCTACGGGCAAGCCTTACAGCGTCTTCTCCTTTGACAGAAAGGCTCTGGAATCACACGGCAACTCCCTGGGCCGATCCGGCGCCTCCGGCTTCAAGCACACTGTGGAGGAAGTTGTTGATCGCTTGAAGAAGGAAGCCTCAAGCTTGGCGAAGCTCCGTCACCCATCGATCCTAGAGCTGGTAGAACCGGTCGAGGAGACGAGGGGGGGCGGCTTACAGTTTGTGACCGAAGCGGTGTCTGCGTCCCTATCCAGTGTGCTGCTGGAGAAGGATGACTCGGATCGGTCAGGAGGGAGGTCGAGTCGGTTCGTCACAGAGGATGCAGATGGCGTCAGGAGGCGACGTGAGATTGAGCTTGATGAGCTTGAGATCCAAAAGGGCCTGTTGCAAGTCAGCAAGGCTCTCGAATTCTTGCACGAGAATGCTGGCCTAGTGCATTGCAACCTGACGCCTGATGCTGTGCTCATCAATGCCAAGGTAAGCCGCAACGGATTTTGTAGCTGCCACTCCTTCGCAAAGCTCTAAGCTGACACGCAAACAATAGTCTGATTGGAAGATTAGCGGCTTATCATTCTGCAGCCCGGCCGACAATTCAACAAAGCCGACCTCGATTCAAGGCGTAAGCCTGAGTGAAGTGCTGAATATGGACCCCCGACTACCGAAATTTGTCCAGCTCAATCTCGACTATACGTCTCCCGACTTCGTCATGGACAACAACTTGACTCCGTCAGCAGACATGTTTTCTCTCGGCTTGCTCTCCATCGCTCTCTACAACTCGCCGCACAAGTCCCCTCTTGAGAGTCACGGCAGTCTCTCATCATACAAGAGGCTCTTTTCGTCGTCATCTACCGTACCCTCTGCATCCAACGGCTTTTTGTCGTCGCGACCCTTGCCCAAGGACCTCTTAAATCATGTGCTGCCAAGGTTGATTACCAGGCGAGCAGCTCAACGGATAACTGCCCATGAATTCCAAGAGAGCGAATACTTTGATAATGTTTTAGTTTCAACGATACGATTTCTCGATTCCTTCCCGGCCAAGACTGCCAATGAAAAATCTCAGTTTATGAGAGGCTTGAACAAAGTGTTACCATCGTTCCCCAAGTCTGTCATGGAAAAGAAGATTCTTCCGGCGCTTCTGGAGGAGCTCAAGGACAGGGAGCTGCTCTCCTCAATTCTCCAGAATGTTTTCAAAATAATCGAACTACTGCCCTCCGCTCGACGAGCGTTTGGAGATAAGATTCGTCCGGCCTTGAAGGAAATTTTCGTAATCAATTCCAAGCAAGGCCAAGAAAAAGACCCCGCGCGAGACGCAGGATTGATGGTGTTTCTGGAACACTTGTCACTTGCCGCCGAAAATTCCTCGGGGAAGGAGTTCAAAGACGGTAAGCTTGGGTTCGCTCAACCCAGGATATAACCTCGTGCTAACTAATATCGCCAGACATTCTTCCTGTGATTCTTGCCGCCATTGAATGCCCTACACCTTCAATCGTAGATGCCGCACTCCGAACGTTGCCGTCCGTGCTCCCTGTCCTTGACTTCAGCACCATCAAGAACGAGCTCTTCCCTGTGGTGGCCATGGTCTTCAGCAGGACCAACAGCCTGGCAATCAAGGTTCGAGGCTTGCAAGCCTTTGTCATCCTCTGCGGCGGATCGACTGATGCGGCAGTCGATGACGGTCTCAACGGCCTGATCGAAAACAAAAGGAAGACATCTTCTTCGAGCGCACTGGACAAGTATACCATGCAGGAAAAGATCGTTCCTCTAGTTAGGTCCATCAAGACAAAGGAGCCGGCTGTCATGATGTCGGCCCTCAACGTGCTGCGCATCGTAGGAGAAAACGCGGATGCTGACTTCGTGGCGATGGACATTCTCCCTATTCTGTGGAGCATGAGTCTGGGACCGCTGCTCGACCTGCGTCAGTTCCAGACATTCATGGAACTCATCAGAACCCTCTCGAAGAGGGTTGAAGACGAACAGACCAAGAAGTTGCAGGAGTTATCAGGCACGCCAAACGCGGGAACCGCCGGTCCCAACGAAGACTTCCTCGCATTCGGTGGCGTCACCGGCACCACCTTCGACAACGGCATCGGTGAGAACGAGGATGATTTCGAGGCATTGGTAAAGGGCAAAGCGGGCATGCCGGCATCGTCTAACGGCAACAACGGCTTTGCAAGCTGGGACGAGACACCGTCCGTCATGTCCCCCGTGACCACCGCAGTCAAGAGTCCGTCCAGCACGCCGATCACACCCTCATTCTCATGGTCAACGCAGACGCCCAAAATTCCCACGACGACGACGACGACGACGACACAATCCGCCGTAGGCAGCAGAAGCCAACCCGGTTTCCGCACGATGAGTCCAGACCTCACGCGGTTCGGCGCTCTCGCCCCGTCGTCAACGCAGTACAGTCAACCGCTACAGCCCACACAGCCATCCTTCCAAGCGCCTCCGCAGCAATCCCCATCGTCAATAAACTGGTCCGCCACGGCAGCCGCAGCCCCCAACCCATGGGCATCGTCCACGCCAAAGTACACCAACTACCCGAGTCACGGTTCCGCCCAAGCAGGCTCCGGCCTCGGCGGCATGACTTCGTCCATGTCCACCATGTCTCTGGGACAGCAGGGCCGTCCCGCGCTGGGCGCAAGTGACTCACGTAGCTCCTCGTTCTCGCTGCCTCCCCCGCCAGGCAGCAGTTCCTCGCCGAGCACCTCGTTTAGTATCAAGCCGCCTTCTGCGGGCAGCTGGGCCGCGTCAAGTCAGAAACCGACGGGGACCATGGGCGGTCCCGGGGATGGTAATAAGGGGGGTCAAAAGTCTTCGGGGCTGGACAAGTACGAGAGCCTGATTTAAAGTTACGGAGCCGCACGTTGTGTAGTTGGTTGTTAGTCAAAGCGATTTGTGTGAGGCGGGTAAACACTTTTAATTGGCATGCCCATGACGAATATAGATCATCTCACAGGTACATTTCGCTTTAGTAAATAGTCCCAACTTTAAATGTATGCATCATCAGGTCCCACGGGCGTGAAGATCCTGCGCATGTGTCTACGTGGATGTTTCTGACATCTAGTTCTTGTTTGCGTACAAAAGCAAACACCCCCCGGCCTATATCCATCCTGAGTTCCCCTGACACCTGACACCTGACACCTGACACCTGACCATTATTTTCCTAGGATATTATGCGATGAACAAAAACGTCTAACTAACTGTATGGCAAACACGAATGAGATATATAGAAACTGCCGACAGCGCCAATAAGGGACATGTGTGATGTGTTTGTTTGTGAGAGACTAAGACCGGAACCTAATTATTTCTTCCAAAAACGCCTGACTCGGCTTCATTGTCTACGGTGAAGCAAGTGCGTAACTTACATGGCGCTCGTTGATGATGATGAGAAACACGAACACGCCCATGTGTGTGTGTGTGTGTGTGTGGGTGGAGGAGAGTCTCGCCTTGGGAGCGCTAGGGTGTCTCTTTTAGACGCCGTTTGTTTCGGGGCCAGCGGCCTTGAAGACGTGCCTGTTCTTGTAGCCCGGCTGGGGCGTCACGTTGATGACCTGGTTGGGCGGGATCATTTCGTGCTGGAGCGGCCAGCCCAGGCGGCGGCAGAGCTCTGCGACGACGACGTCGCAGTCGCCCAGGAGGTCGATGTCGAAGTTGATGTGGTCGATGGACTGGCGGGAGACGTAGATCTGGGGCACTTTGTAGGGCAGCCAGTTTGCGATTTCGGAGACGGGGGTGACCTTGAGGGAGGTGCCGATGACGACGACGAGGTCGACCTTGTCCTGGTCGTGCTCGGTGAGGCGCTTGGCGAACTCGCCGGGCAGGTCCTCGCCGAAGAAGGTGATGTCGGGCTTCATGACGCCGGCGGAGGAGATGTCGCAGTCGGAGTCGTCGGCGTCTGAGGAGGAGTCGGCGGCGGACCACCTCCTGTTGCGGCGCTTGTCCACGCCGGCGGAGCGCTTCCTCTTGGCCGAGCCGGCGCCGGCACGGGGGGACTGGACGCACCGCGGACACTTGGGGATGTTGCCGGCCCTGATGTCGGGGAAGATGAGCTCGCCCCGGACCTGGTAGCGGCAACGGACGCAGCTGGCGGTGCCGAAGGAGCCGTGGCACTGGACGAGCTTGTTCCTGGGCAGACCGGCCTTGACCTCGAGGTTGTCAATGTTCTGGGAGTAGTTGGTCAGGAGCTTGCCGCGCTGGTGGAGCATGGCGATGAACTTGTGCGTGGGAGTGTAGCGGTCGGTGGAGGGGATGATGTCCTTGGCCACCGAGTAGAAGATGGACGGGTTCTCCTTGAAGACGCCCACGTCGAACACCTCCTGCGGATCGCTGAGGCCCAGGTGCTCCAGCTTGGAGTACAGGCCGCTGCCCTCGGAACGGAAGTCGGGGATGCCGAGGGATGTCGAGATGCCGGCGCCGGTGATGACGATGATGCTCTTGCTCTTCTCGAGGAGGTCGACGGCGTCCTCGACCGTGTTGTAGGCCTCCAGCTTGACGCGTTTCGACAGCTCCTTGGCTATGGCTATCACCAAGAGACTGGCGTAGTATTCTTCCGACTCCCCGTTGAGATAGACGGGCGTCTTGATGGAAAAGGCAGTCAGCAGCTTCTTGGCTGTGTAGCGGCCGCAATCCAAGGTTCTTTGGCAGAAAATGGTCGGGCCTTGTTCTCGCAGTTCCCGACGAAGCCTGGCCGCCTCCTCGGGTGTGCAGGTGTCCGAGGCTACGGGAGTGTCAGTCATTGTGAAGCAATGGAGGAAAAAGTCGATCTAGAAATAAATGCAGCGGGCAATTGAGATGATGATGATGATAACATCTTCCGGCAAACGCCACAACCACCCGACGAGGGGACAGATGGTTGAAACGAAACAAGTAACCACTTACAGCTGTGCTGCTCCACGCCATCCGCCTTGGCCAGGTCCTCCAACAAGGAATCGGCCTCCCACGAATCGTGCGCATCGGCAACTCTGTGCTCGAATTCTGCCAAGGAAACATGGGCGGCGGCGGCTTTGAGTTGATCGACAGAGGCATCTTCTGGCAAGTCTTCCAACGCGTCATTTTGAAAAGCCTGGGCCTTTTGTCGCGCAACACTCACACCTTTTTTGATAACACGTTTCATTGTCGTTGAGACGTGAGAAACAAACAAGTCGGTTGGCTTGCTTGGCCTTGCTTGCCAGGGTCCAGGACGGCAAGTAAGTTGAGTTGGGAAGGAAAAAGTGGAAACGGGGGGGGGCAAGTTGTGAAACTTGGAGATTGTCTCCCGAGCCCAAAGTTCAAATGGATGCGCGGGGGAGAAACTCCTTCTTCTTAATTTTTTTTTTCTTTAAAGAAAAAGTTAAAGGGGACAGGCCAGGAGGGAAAAAAAGAAGAACAACAAAAAAAAAAGCCCAAGCAGAGTGAGTAGATGCCACTGATTGCGATGAGCTGAAGGGGGCACACAGAGTACGCCTTTTTCTTTTTTTTTTTCTTTTTTTTTTCGTTTCTATCGGATGAACGAGAAGAAAAGAAAGAAGGCGAGGGGAGGAGCGGGAAGGCGTGCCAAAAGGCTGGTTGGGAGGGTAAAGGACCCAAAAGTTTAAACCAGACCAGACGTAAATATAGTGTCTGAGAAGTCGAGGCACGTAACTAGACGTCGGGGAGAGGAAATGTAGACAAGGTGCAGGGAAGAAGAGGGAGGCCCCGCCAGCAGAGAAGAGAGTGCGACGTTGACAATCTGACAACCGGACGAAATATAAATAACAAGGCTCAAGAGACTGAGAACAGAAGGGGAAAAGCCTTGGCGCCTGGCTGGCCAAGATAGGCGCCCTGCTCTTGGTTGCCGATTGGGACGTTGGGTCAAGTTGTTTGAATTGAAGCAAACCTCGTCTTGTCCCCGTGCGGCCAGCAGATAAAAAAGAAAAAAAAAAAGAAACAAGAAAATAAAAGGCCGCCTTGTCGTTTGGCATGACGGCGAGGACGGGACGAATAAGGCTTGGTGTCAGCGCCCAAGTTGGCGTACTTAGTAACGTAGGTACCTAGGTATTTAATCAATCTAGCTCCGTACCTTGACTAACTACCTACTAACGTTATCTGTGACCGAATCATCATGCCGTGCTGCACCCAAACCACATGCAGCAGCCATGCCCTCCTAGACAAAATTGCATCCTTGTCCATACACACCAGACAACACCATAATGCGTCAGTCAAAACCGTCCGCCACGCCCGTCAAAGGAGCCCGCAATGCATCCCGGTGGCGTATCCAGGACAGTCTGTAACTACCTACGCGCGCCACCTGCTATTTCTGGTGACAGCAAAAGTATGACAAGACAGGTCAAAAATTGTCACCCACCTGTGGTAAGTCTGACTACCAGCTGGTGACAAAATTTTACCTGTCTTGTCATACTTTTATTGTCACCAAAAACAGGGGCCGCGCGCGATGGTAAGTAGGCAACGTCAATGTAGGCATCACTAAGGGTAATGCAACATTACAATCAAATTATAAAGCGTAACAAAGGGTATTCAAAAGGGTTATATTCAAGTCTTGCCTTCTTCTATCAGAGACTATAATATCAAGCTAGCTTTTTGTAGCGTTAAGGCTAGACCCACTTCCCCTATTTAATACCCCACTTTTATAACATGCATCTAATCGTATTACAGCGTGCCATGCCTATGCAATAAGCCAATTAGAATAATAGAAGACAGGCTACTATAGGTTTCTAGCCACTTGGCGTAACCTACAAGATTGTTAATATTAATAATATTAATAATATTAGTAATATTAATAGTATTAATAGAAGTAATAATACTAATACTAGTAGTCTTTTAAATAAAAGAAATAATAGGTAATTATTATAATTAAATAGTTATAATAATAAGGGAAAGGAAATCTTATAGAGAGGTAGCGTTAATCTATTTTATATAGTGCTAATCGCACTAGCTTTCTTATAAAGCTATTTTAATTCTCTTTACCTATTCTTTTACTTATATTATTATCTTATTCTTATTAATAAAGGTTTTAAGCGCTTAGTTTAGTAATATCTTTATTATAGTATTAGCTAGATTATTATTTCTATTAATCTATCTAATTTTATGTATCTTATAGCACTTATATAACTATCTTAAAGCTATAATATTAATTATTAACCTTTTTTCCTTTATTATACTAAGTTTAATAAAGCATTTATATAGTAATAGAAAGTCTATATAAAGAATTATAAGTATTTATAGTATTCTAAGTCTATTAAAGATAAGATTTATAGTTATTATAATTATATAGGCTATATTTACTTCTTATATTATACTATATAATTTAAATACTAGAGTACTTTAAGTTATATATTTGCTTTTAGTTAAGCTATATATAATAATATTACCTTTTATAAAAAATTTAGTCTCTTTTATCTCTTTATTAGTAATAATAATAATATATTTAATCTAGAAACTTAAATCTTTATTATTAGCTAGTAAGCTATCTATAAATATATATAGCTTTAAGGTTTTAAGGTTAAAAGAGATTATATATAATTTATACTTTTAGTTTTTAATTTACTACTTAAGGTATTTATTTAAATAAGCTATATTCTCTAGTTTAAGCTTTTAATATTAAGCTATAATAGATAAATTATATAAGGCTTTAAGCTAATAGATACTTATAATATAAGCTTCTTAGGCTCTTTATTTAATGTAATCTTATTTAGTATTAGTAAATTTTATATTAATTAAATAAAGCTTTTTACTTTAACCTTTTTATTAAAGTTCTATCATACTATTTTTATCTTAAATAAGTATATATCTATTAAAGATTAAAGGTATATTAATAGCAAGCTTCTATTTTAGTTTAATAGTAAACTTTACTCTTTAAAGTTTAATTTCTTTTTAGTTAGAAAAGTCCTTATCGCTTAAACCTAGTATATTATTAGTCTATATTCTAGTAATTCTAAAATTCTTATTTTCTAGCGCTAATATTAGCAAGTAGGAGTTATATATAGAGGTTATTATCTAGAGGTTATTATAATAATAGTAGAAGTAGGTTGCCTACTAATAGATACTAGCTTTTGTAATTTTATATAAAGGCTTTACTACTTCTATAATTATACTAGTAGAATATAAGTGTACTATTTGCTATAGTATTTTTATAATAATTAATTAATTTAACTATATTAATAATTAAATATAGGCTTATATAATATCTCTAATCTAGAGCTTAATTCCTTAGGACTTTAATAAAAGTGCTAGTATTATAATTAGACGTTAACTTACTTATTAAATTATTAGAGATTATATTAGAATTAGCTCTTTTCCTCTATTATTATACCCTTAAATAACTAGTCTAGACTTTTTATATAGTATAAGGGTTCCTTTACCTTTAATTTCTTATACTATATATAAGTTAAATAGTCTTTAATTATTATACTTTATTTAATTAAAAGGTATAAAATAAAATATATTATAAGCTTAAAGATTATTAAGTTTTAATTAATTAAAGTATTTAAAGAGTTTACCTAGAGTAGTTATCTTGCCTTACTAGTAGAGGTTAAGCGTAAGTTACTAGTTATACTTCTCTTTTACTATTAGAAATATATATAATAATATATTAAACTATTTAATTCTTTTAATTAAAGTATTCTTTTAGTCTTTATTTATATAAAAAGTACTATTCTACTATTTTATATATTTATTAAGGGAATTCTCTATTATTAGATCTATATAATATTATAAGGTAAAGGTCTTTTTTAGTCTATCTCTTTGTCTTTTAATAGATTTAGTATCTCTTTCTATAGTTTCCTTAATAGAAGAAGAGATCTTATTAATATTAGGTTTAATTAGTCGTTCTATAGGGGAGTCTTTTCTATTCTATAGATTATTAAAATAGAGCTTTAGAATAGTAGTCCTAAATTTTATTAGTTTATAGAGTAATTCTAAAATATAAGTTTCTTTGTTATTAGTAATAAGCTTATAAGGGTTATACTAACCTCCTTTCTCTCTTTAAATATACACTTTAAATTAAAGAGGTAACCTATATATTAGTATTATCTTAGAACTATTTCTTATAGCTAGAGTATTATATACTTGCCTTTTAGCTAGAAGTCTTCTTACTTTATTAGTAGCCTTATAAATAGCTTTAGCTCTTTAAATAGCTAGCAAGCTAGGTGTCAAACGAAATCTAGGTTATCTAGGTTAACTAGAGATACTAGAAGGCAACGCACAAACTAACTAACCTTAGAGGCAACTAATAGAGCCCTTACTAACTTAGCTTTTAACAAGCCTAACTTAACTTCTAATAATCTATAACTAGTATAACTAGAATATCCTAGTATAACTAGTATAAGGCATAAAACTAGTTATTCTAACGTATAAAGACAAGAGTTTAATTTATATTAGATAAAAGTAGAGACTTAGAAAAGGGGAATTTAACCTACTATAAATAGCAGTAAAATTCCCGCCTAGATTAGAAGAACAAGCTAAACAATACACATATAGTTATTACTGCCTTCTTCCTTCTTCTATATCTTAGATATCCTACTGTGCCTCCTTTATTAAGCCTTATTATCCTTAATAACTAGCTCAATAGTTATAAGCCTAGTCTGCACTTAAGATATCTAATAATATACATTTTTTTTCCTATATCTAATAATATATATCTTTTATCTCTATATCTAATAATATAGACCTTTTATTAATCGATCTTTAAGCTTACTAAGCAACAATTATTTAATTAAGCTAGACCTAATATAGTAACGCTAAGACAAACGCTAAAAATCAAGCTATACCTAAAATGGATAAGCCTTAATAAACGCACTAGTTGCTATAACTACAAAGATAATATACTAGACCTATTATGGCTAGATACCACGCTAGACCTATTACGGCTAGACACCACGCTAGACCTAGTACGGCTAGACAATACACTAGACCTATTACGGCTAGTATACACACTAGACCTAATTAGTCTAGACTGCCCTACAAAAGGGTCTACTTTTACAAGAAAAATTCGAATAAAAGCGGGGATAGGTCCACAAAAACCCCACATTTTCCTTACATTTATAAAACCTTATTATAATAACAATGGAATCTATCGATAAGGCCTCCTAGAAAACTAGTCTATTAGGCTAGTCTAACTAGTATAAGTAGATATTAATAATCAAGAAATTTGCTATAACGCAAGATGTATAGGACTTTATTAACTCTAATATTGACTATAATAACAAATATACTCTTTTAACTAGGCTTATTAAGCCTAGTATAAAAAGTATAAATGCTATAGCTTCCTATATTATAGATTTAAACGAAATAGATCTCAAAAAACTAGAAATAGAAAGAGCTAACTATCAATCGAAAATGCAACTATTTCTAGCTTGATAGAAATCCCTATATAATATCTAAAGCTTTATAATAAGCTCTATAGGAAACTATTATAATACTATATCTAATAAATTAGATATAGCTTAGTAATTAAAGCTATTAAAGAATTAAATTAAGCTAACAAGTTAAAACTACAAAAGAGAGGTCCTAAAGACCTATAGAAATATTCTAAAGGCTTCTAATTGCATAAAGCTACAAGCTTGGACTACAAGCTATTAGAAAGCTCTTATAGAAATTATTTAACTTTAGCTTCTAGATATAATAGGACTAAGACTAACTCTAGACTTTATAGCTGCTATAAGCACTATAAATTCTACCTTTTCTAACTACTAGTCTAATTAAATAAGAGATAAAGCCTAGAAAAACAAGGAAAATTGGGAATCTTTAATACTAGATAGATATAAAATATCTAATCTATTCAAACAAAGTTAACAAAATTAATAGCAATAAAAGCCTCTAGAAGGGAGCTTTACTAGCTTTTAAAATTAACAAGATACCTCAAATACTATTTCTAATTATATTTGTAGATATTAACACTATTATAGCAAGTGTTTTTATCTAAATCTAGAAGCTAGGCTCTTTAATTAGAAGCCTAAGGAAAATATAAGCGTAGAAATCACTAAAAAGCTTAAAAATAATCCTAAACTAAAGGATAAGATTAATAAAGCTATCTCTCGAGGAAAAGCAACCTTAACAAAGTCAAAAGATAAAAATCCCACTATAGAAATAGCTTTTGCAGCTAAAACACCTAATTAAATAGAAGGTAAGGTTATATTAGCTACCTTATCTATAGAAAATTAACTAAATTATCCTCTTTAAGACTTATTTATATTAGATAGCAGCTCTACTATTTATATATATAATAACAAGGACTAATTCCTTGATTATAAGCCCCTAGAAGAGCCTAATCTAGCCTTTTCAAGTATAGAGCATCTAGAAATTCAAGGATACAGACGAGTTCAAATAAAAACCTCAAATAGTATATTTAAGTTACGAAAAACAGCCTATATTTCTAATTTCCATACGAATATTGCTAGTCTAAATCTTCTAGTCTAAGCTAGATATAATTAGAACCTAGCTAGTAGAAAAGTTACAATTAAAATAGCTTTTCTATTTAAAACTAGCCGAATATTTCAATAACTAGTTATTAAATATAATAAAGTTATAACTCAAGTAGTAAATATAGTAGCTTAACCTATAAAAATAGAAGCTAATACTATATTACCCTCTAGCTTCTATAATTCTAAATTAAAACTAGAAGCTATAGATACTATAGAACTATAGCATTAACGCCTAGGTTATCTAAATTTAAAAGCTCTAGAATATATTCTAGAAGCTACTATAGGCTTTAAAATTAAGGGACCTATAATAATAGAATGCGAAATATACTCTCTATCTAAGGCAAAAAAGGTTATATCTTAAAGATTATCTCTACCTAGCCCTCGGCCTTTTTATAAGCTTTATATTAATATTTTTTAACTAGAAAAAGCTTATAATAGAAATATAGTAGCTTTAATCGCTAAAGACAGCTATATAGCGCTTATTTTCATATATCTACTATTATTAATAAGTCAAGATGCTATAATTAGTTGTCTAAAAGCACTAAAAGCTTCTATAAAGACTTAATTTCAACAATAAATCTATGTCTTTTATTATAATAATAACCTAGCCTTAAAAGATAATTATAGGGCTTAGTTATTAGATATAGGTATTAAAAAAGAAGTTACAGCACCTTATACACTAGCTTAAAATAGCCTAGCCGAAAGGTTAGGGGGTATTATAGCTATAAAAGCTAGAAGCTTAAAGCTATCTTCGAATTTACCTTCTAACTTATAGCTTAAATACTAGAAAACTGCTATTTTCTTATATAATAGAACCCCAAGGAGATATAATTTACCTAAAAATGAAGATATTAATAAAAATAATATATAGTTAACACTATTTGAAAAGTTATATAGCTAGCTAGCTTTAAATAAGCTAGATACTAGTTATATTAATAAGTTAAAACTAGATATTAGTTTTTTAAAGGCTTATAGCTATAGAGCTTATTCGCTTACTACTAAAGCCCTTTAAAATACTCAAAAACAAGCTTTAAAACTAGAAGCCCACGCAGAAATAGGCTATCTAGTTAGCTATAATTCTACTAATATCTATTAAATTTAGATTCTAACTAGCTAAGAGATTAGAAGGGTTAGAGATATTAGCTTTAACAAGCTAATATTCTATAAATTAGATAACCCTCTACCTATAAAAACTTAACTAGAAATTTAACTACTAGCTTATATCAACAATAAGAAAGATTACTAGAACTTTACAATAATCAAAGAACCTATACTAGATAATATTAATAATAATATATCTAATAATTCTATATCTAAAGATTCTATAGAAGAACTAAACGATAATAAAGGAAATTATAGATATTTAAGTCCTAAGTTAACAAATTTAGTAGCTAAGGGGCTATTTAAACAAGCTTATATAAGTAGCTTCTTCCTAGGTTCTAAGAAATCCCTTTATTAACGAAATTTACCTCTCGAACTAACTAGATAGTTAGATCTAGAAAAATATCGATTTAAAAGAGAATTTAAGGAAGCAGTAAACCTAGAATTCTAAACAAACTAGAATAGAAGCAACTTTTATTCTATCTAGCAGATTCTAGCAAAATATAAAGCTCTAGATACTACTTAGGTCTTTAAATATAAGCTAGATAAGCACAAATACCTTATAAAATTTAAAGCTAGATTATGCGTTTAAGAAGACTAATAACTATATTTAGATAAGGATACCTATACTATAACTTTAGCTACTAGGTCCTTTAGGCTTATTATAGCTATTCTAGCTAAATTTAACCTAGAAGCTAGGCAGCTAGACGCTATAAATGCCTTTACAAATAGCTCTCTAGATAAAATAGTCTATATTAAATATTCTAAGGGTTTTAATAAGCCTAAATAGGTATTATAGCTTAAAAAAGCCTTATATAGGCTAAGAAGGTTACTATTATTATAGTAACTAGACTTAATAAAAACTCTATTAAAACTAGAGCTTATATAACTAAAAGAAGATTCTTATATCTTTATAGAGTTATAAATAACTATATTTATCTATATTAATAATATAGTATTTGTTTACTCTAAATCCTTGGAAGAAAAGGCACTATCTATTATAAAAGGCCTAAAGAAAACCTATGAAATAAAGGATCTAGGAGACCTAAAATAGTTCCTAGGTACTAGAATTCTAAGGGATCGACTAAATTAAAGGTTATAGCTATGCTAAGACTCTTATATCAATAAAATTGCAGCTAAATTCCTTGATTTAGAAGCTAAACTAAGCTATAAGCTAGTTAAAAGCCCTATATAAGAGTAAACTCTAGAGCTATATAAAGGCCTAGCTAGCCTAAAGGATATACATTGATATTAAAGTCTTGTTAGGTCTATTAACTACCCTTTAGTTAATACTTAACCTAATATAGCTTATATAAGCTTAAAATTATTAGAGCACCTTTTTAATTTAAGCCTAAATTACATTAAAATAGCTATTAAAGTTATTTAGTATTTATATTATACTAAAAACCTAGCTATTAAATTTAATAGCACTAAAGACTTACTTAAACTAGCTATATTATTAGATATAGCTTTTATAGATAATAAAGCTACTAGAAAATCTAGTTAAGGCTTACTAATTTAACTATTTAAAGCCTCTATTATATAGTTAGCTACTAAACAAGCTACTATAACTATATTATTAACTAAAGCTAAATTACTAGCTTTATTATCTATTAGAAAAGAGACTATAGCTTTTTATAGGCTTATAAGTTAACTAGGTTTAAAGCTAGATACTAAAAAACCTACTATTTTTTGTAATAACTTTTAAACTATAAGGCTAGCTACCCTAGACCTTCTATAAGTTAAAATAGCTCTTAAACACGTGGATATACATAATGCCTAGATTTAGCAGGCCTATTAAAATAACGAATTTAATATTAAATATATTGAAACCTTAAAAATACTAGTAGACAGCCTTATAAAGCCTCTAATAGAATAGAAATTTTAGAAATTTAGGTCTCTATTAGGCCTAGTTAATATTAAAGGCCTTATAAAAACTCAATCTACGATAACTAACTAAGATTCTATTAAATTATAGCTATAACTAGCTTATAATTAGCTTCCTATAGCTAAGGGAGTATGTTAAACGAAATCTAGGTTATCTAGGTTAACTAGAGATACTAGAAGGTAACGCATAAACTAACTAACCTTAGAGGCAACTAACAGAGCCCTTACTAACTTAGCTTTTAACAAGCCTAACTTAACTTCTAATAATCTATAACTAGTATAACTAGAATATCCTAGTATAACTAGTATAAGGCATAAAACTAGTTATTCTAACGCATAAAGACAAGAGTTTAATTTATATTAGATAAAAGTAGAGACTTAGAAAAGGGAAATTTAACCTACTATAAATAGTAGTAAAATTCCCGCCTAGATTAGAAGAACAAGCTAAACAATACACATACAGTTATTACTACCTTCTTCCTTCTTCTATATCTTGGATATCCCACTATGCCTCCTTTATTAAGCCTTGTTATCCTTGATAACTAGCTCGATAAGTATTATTAATAGCTTTTATAGCTATTTAAAGATATTGCTCTAGAAATAGTTATTATTCTATAGATTCTATAATAATCTTATAGGCTTAGCGAAGGGGTCTATAATATCTTTTAACTTTACTAATACTATTATAGGCTTCTATAGATACTTTATTAGTATTAATAGCAAGTAGTCTTATATAATTATAGAATTTAGCTAAAGTAAAGTTCTTTCTAGTATTATAAACTATCTAGTCTAAGAGACCTAGATAGATATCTATCTAGCATTTATATAATATATCCTAGATATCCTTAGCTTTCTATTTTTAGAGTTCAAGGAATCTAGCTACTTAAAATAAGGTAGCTATATTAATAATATATATAATAGGTCTATCTTCTAGTTATATTATATTAACTATAATTTTATAGTTAAACTTATAGTTATCTTAGAGATTAAATTTAAAATAACTAGAGCTTTTACTATATATCTAGTAGTAGTAGCAAGCTTCTATAAGCTTCTTAATAGTATTATTCTTAAATTCTTTACTAGCTCTTTATAGTACTTTAGCTAGGCGTTAAATTAAAGAATATTTAAATTATTAATATAGCTAATAGAGGTCTTTTTCTAATAGATAGAAGGCTACTATTTCTTTAGCTTTTAAAGTCTACTAAAAATGTCTCTATTTATAAATAATTAGTATTCTTAAGCTTTCTTATATAAGTATATTATTAAAGTTATTTACTTTAATACTTAATTAGTCTATATCTATTATAAATAGAAGAAAGAGAGTACTTATATCTAAAATATAGAATATTATTAGGCCTAGTACTATAGGTATATAAATAATACTATTTAATTAAGTAAATCTTATGCTAAATATAATCTAGGCTTCTTCTATAAGTTTAATCTTTAGTAAGAGTATAAGCCTTATTAGAGCTTTAACTTATTATATACCTACTATTAAGTATTTTAAGGCACCTATATTAGGTAGAATACCTCTAAATGCCTTATTAGAATATCTTTCTAGTAATATATATATTATATTTTTAGTAACTTCTTGTCTATATAAATTATATTATAAGTAAGTATATTTAATAGCTTTATTATTTAAAATATTATAAACTATTTAATTATTAGATTAAAGATTAATTATAAAGAAGTTAGTAATAGTATTATTTTTCTTATTATAGGTACTATTATTACTATTTTTATTATTAGTAGTATTATTATCTTAAAGGTAGGTCTTAGAAGCCTTTTATACTTTTATAGTATAATTATTATTATTATTACTATTCTTACCTTTATATATAGCAAGAAATACTTAGAATTTCCTCTTATTAAATAGTTAAATATATTTCTTATTCTTCTACTAATAGTCTTTTAATTATTATCTTTTTTTATTAAAATAGTTTATTAACTAGTATTCTAGTTTATTATAAATATAATATTTACTATATTTTCTATATAATTCTTGCCTTTTTAAGCTTTTAGCGTAAGAATTATAGTTATAGTAGTAGTCTATATATATTATTTTACTTATATAATATTAACTAGTAGTCTCTTTTCTAGCTTTATATAAACTTATAGACTTATAGAAGTCTCTAGCTAGTTTTTTAAAGCTAGATAAGTAACTATAGGCAGCTTGTTTACATTTAGAAATACCTATAATTATAGTTAGAGTCTATTAGTATAGCTCTTAGTCTACTATTAAAGCTAGAAATAGTCTTTAATATACTTATTTAAGAGTCTTAAGTAAGATTTTAAGGTACTAGAGCTTTATTTTTTTAGAGTTCTTTTTAATAATACTTTTTATAGAGGTAGTATTCTATTCTTAGTAGTAAAACTATAGGTTACTTTTTATCTTATATTTCTAGTAGATTTTAGATATTATTTAATTATATATAAGATTCTTTCTAAATATATAATTAAAATAATATTATTTAGTATTACTAGCAAGTATAATAGATAGAGCCTTATAATAGAAGTCTTTATATAGGTTAATTCTATTACACTTATTTTAAAAAAGATTTAATTTTAGTAGAAAGAAATTATATAACTTTCTAGTAAATCTATTAGTATTCTTATATAGCTTTATAAGATTAGCTATTTTCTTAACTATTTAATTATTATATAATAGTAAAATTTATAAGATTATAGAACTTAGTTTATAATATAAAGGTTCTAGAGTATTTTCTATCTTTAAATAAGAGATTTAAGGTAGTAAAAGAGGGTTTATTAGTCTTAGGCTTAATATTTTTATATAAAGGGTTAATTAGTATAAGAGATATATTTTATTCTAATATAAATTAAATTTACTAAGAGATATCTATTAGTTAATCTCTTCTAAAGTCTAAGAAGTTAGTATTTTCTTATAGAGTATTTCTAGAAGAGTAATTATAATATACTTATTATAATCTCTAATACTATAAATACTATTTTCTTATAGATAATCTTAGAGATTTTATATAAGGTTTTAGTTAACTTAGTTAAGGCTTTCTTTATTCTAATTTCTAAAATTATCTTAGAAGTTCTCCTATAACTAAAGGTCTCTCTATTATCTATTATTATAGTAAATAATATACTTAGTAATTTAATTATTTAATTACTAATCTTTAATATTATCTTTCTAGGGATTAATATTTCTAATATATAGCTACTTTTTAGTAATACTAGTACTATACTTTTAAAGTCTTAGAGAAAGAGTTATATTAATAGATATATAAAAGAGATAAGGTATAAGAGTTTTAACTAGAGAATTATTTAATTATAATATTTTATATAAGTAAATATTAAGAAACTATTATTATTAATAAAAATTAAAGAATTAAAGTATTTAAATAACTAATTTAAGCTTTATTAACTTTCTAGTATAAGGTAAAGTATTTAAATACCTATATAAGTTTAAGTTTATTATAATATATATAATATAGAGATAATAACTAGTTAATAGCCTTTTAGTTTAATATATTATTTATTATATTCTTAGAAGCCTTCTAAGTAGCTTTAAATAGTTATCTTCCTTTAGTATAATTCTAGTCTTATAATAGAAATTTGTCTCTTCTAATAAGTAAGCCTTACTAATCTATAGTTTTAACCAAGTAATAGTTTCTACTACTAATTAGTGTAAGTATTACTAAGAGTAATATAATATTATAATTAAATTATAAAGTATAATAAAGGGTATTTAAAAGAGTTATATTTAAGTCTTGCCTTCTTCTATTAGAGACTATAATATCAAGCTAGCTTTTTGTAGCATTAAGGCTAGACCTACTTCCCCTATTTAATACCCCACTTTTATAACGTGCATCTAATCGCATTACAGCGTGCCGTGCCTATGCAACGAGCCAATCAGGATAATAGAAGACAGGCCACTGTGGGTCTCCGGCCACTTGGCGTAACCCACAAGATCGTCGATATCAACGATATCGACGATGTCAGTGATATCAACGGTATCAACGGAAGTGATGATACCAACAGTCAACTTACTCCATTATATAGATGAGCCCGGGATTGGCCATGGATGCAGAACGGCAACTTGGAGTCTCTGATTCCTGCCCACCACCGCATTGAATCAAGGGGTTCTATTGCTGTCTTACTCATAACTTGCGTGCCGAACAGTTTCACCAAGACAGACTTCGCGTTCAATCAGTTTTCCCTCACGACATGACGAATGTCGTTCGAGCGGTCATATTCAGGATATGTAACAATGCTATCAACGAGATGTACAGGTCCTTTTTGTTTTGAAATGTAAACGACGACAACTGTGTGAGTCTCCGCGTGCAGTGCAGAGTGTCTGAGAAGGGCTCCTTCTCGACTGCCCTTGGATTGGCCTTGTGTTACAGCGCCCTAGTTCAACAAGTCCACGGGAAGGGAAAAAAAAACACAGAAAAAACAAAGAAAAAAAGCGCAGTAGTTTTATTCCTGCTTGCGCGATTCGCTGGTATCTCCTCCTTCATTTCTCTTGTCCTCCGAAATATTACTATGATTCGAGCTCTCTTGCCTTTCATCCGCGGATACCCGGCCCACTGACGACCATCCTGCGGCGACACCGGCTGCCACAATACCTGCCATGACAGTGGGCGCGCCCAGCGCCGAGTTTGACCGGGATCGCCCCGGTCTTGATTTTGCCCGAGAGTCCGGAGTCGCAAAAGGCGATCCGAAGCTATCTTCTCGCGTGGGTGTTTGCGGCGCATGGATTGAGTTTGATCTCGAGTGCGATG
The DNA here is from genome assembly GCA_031753515.1 of Metarhizium rileyi. Lineage (NCBI taxonomy): Eukaryota > Fungi > Ascomycota > Sordariomycetes > Hypocreales > Clavicipitaceae > Metarhizium > Metarhizium rileyi. Next base: position 1,707,706 of record JAUKVO010000008.1, read on the forward strand.
GGCTGCGTGATCGCTGCATGATGGTTTCTTTGGGATGCTGAATGGCGAACTTCAAGTTGTTCAGCCGGCCTCCCTTCACCCGCCTGAGAAAGTTCAGTTCGTCTCGCACATCCGCAAGTGGCTCCGGGTACATGTCCATTTCTTCGTCCGAGATGGTAAGCCCAGGTACCGAGTGCGTCTTTCTTTTCAAGGCCTCTGGCACCAAAGCCCCAAACGTCCTGTCGGGAATCAGTCGCAGCATGATGGCGAAGGGTATCGAGATGAATCCGAGTACGATTGCGATAGCCCACAATGTGGCCCAAACAGCCTTGTCCGCAGGTTGTTCCGCAATGTGGAAGGCAGCGCCGCCGAAGAAAATGATGATGACCTGTCCAGCGCACATGATGAGACTGATGCCGATGAAGAAGGGGTTCTTCTGAAGACCCTCGAAAATGTTGAACTTGTTGTCCAGTCGTCGGTTACTGATGGCGAGCAGTCAGTATCTATCTAGTATCCTCTCTGATGTGCAATCACCAACTCGGGCTGGGCGGGTACTTACTTCCACTGGTTAAATATTTGCATCCACACGAATGTGTTGAACACCAGCGTATTGACTTGTTCTTCGGTAAGAACATCATCTGGACCTGGGAGAGGTAGAATTCCCTTGGAGCTTCCATAGTACAGGAGGAATGTGATGCCGAGTTGGTAGAGCGCCTGGCCGATGATCATCTTCCACATTGTAACAGAGATGATGGACGAGCCCTTGGGCTCAGGTTTCCTGTCTAGAACGCTGTCTTGTGGGGGATCTGTGGCAAGAGCAAGTGCTGCGAGGGTGTCCATGATCAAGTTCACCCACAACAACTGCACCGCAGTCAACACGGATTTCTCCGATTCGCTGGATACTGCAGTGACAAAGGTCAAAACAACAGCAGTGATGTTTACAGTGAGTTGAAACTGAAGAAATCGTTTCACGGCATCGTTGACAGCTCGACCCCATTTGAGAGCCTTGACGATGCTAGCGAAGTTGTCGTCCATGAGAATAATGGCTGAAGCTTCTTTGGCCACTTCAGTACCGGCGATGCCCATGGAGAAACCTACATCGGCCATCTTGAGTGCAGGTGCATCATTTGTGCCATCACCCGTCACAGCAACTGTCTCTCCTTTGTCCTTGAGTCGCTTCACGAGAATACGCTTGTCTTCGGGGCTAGAACGAGCCAACACGTGGAGCTGAGGAATGATCTTCTCCTGCTCTCGCTTGCTGAGATTTCGAAAGTCGGGGCCTTCCATGACGATACTGTTGGGTTGAAGTATGCCACACTCTTTGGCGATGGCTTGGGCAGTAAGCTTGTTATCGCCGGTGACCATGCGGACTACGACGCCCGCTTTTTGACAGAGCTTGACAGATTCATAGACACCCTCACGAAGGGGATCCTGAATACCAACCATACCAATGAAGGACATGTCCCCGAAAAGGTCATCAAACTCAACGTCGCTCCCTCCACCTTCTCCTCGGCGGGCAGACTTGGGCGGCCAAACTCCAAAATCTCGAAAGCAAATACCGATGGTGCGTAAGGAACGGGAAGCATATGTCTCGATGAGCTCGGTAACGGTTTTCTTGTCTTGCGCCGTAAGAGTTGTGATAGAATCATCAGTTGAGGGATCGCGCAGCATCTGAGTGCACTTTGCAAGTAGAATTTCAGAAGCACCCTTCACGTAGAGCCTGGCACCACCTTGAGGAAGCCGAGTGACAATGCCCATGCATTTGCGTCCGGAATCGAAAGGAATGATCTGTAAAGTCGTGGCGTTGTCACGCTCTTGGCTGACTGGACCCATGCCAAGATGTCCTCTGGCCAGGAGAAGCAGAGCTGTTTCGGTTTTTGAGCCGATAAAAGTCTTTACACCGTCCACATCACCTTCAAAGGCGGTGGAATTCAAGGCAATGGACTGCAAGAGAAGGTCCTTCACCGGCGCACTGAGCATGGACAAGGTTTCGGCTGCGGTGACCTCAGATGCGACGTCCAAATCCTCGCTCGCAGCAGAACTGTCTTGAGAGCCAGGACGCACGGGACCGAATCGGTGGGTTGTGCCGATAGTGCCAGCCACGACCTGCATCTTGTTTTGTGTCAGGGTACCGGTTTTGTCCGAGCAGATTGTTGTCGCGTTGCCCATGACTTCGCAGGCCTTGAGATGTCGGACCAAATTGGCATCTTTCAACATGCGCGTGGTTGCAAAGGCCAATGCCAGAGTGACAGCCAGCGGCAATCCCTCGGGGACTGCAACCACAATAATAGTCACGACCACGATGAAGATTTCGAGGAAGTTCTGGCCCTTTTGGGCAGGTGTAACCGAATCGGGAAGCTTGGGGAGACGAACGAGAAACTCAATGAAGAGGACGAGGAACAGCAGGAGACCGGCAGCACCACCGAGCTTCGCAATGTATGTAGCAATAACATTGAGCTTGACCTGAAGAGGAGTCATCTCAGGGTCCTCATTCAAAGCCATGAGCGTTCTTCCGTAAGAAGAGTAGATGCCTGTAGATGTGGCCATGTACGTTCCGACACCCTCCATGATGCGCGCACCGGATTGAATGAAGGGATCCATTTTCTTCAAGCTTTCGTGATTCTGAATTGCGGAATAGACTTCGTCGGCCGGTCGCTTTCTAATAATATCAGACTCACCAGTTGTCTGAGACTCGTCACACTTCACATTGAAGCCATCGATGAGAATACCATCAACAGGAACCAGGTCACCAGGCTCGAGATGAACCACATCACCAACCATAATATCGAAAACTGATATTTCGGTGGTCTGACCAGAGCGAACCACTTTGACGTTACGATCTTGCTTTTTCTTGTTCAGCTTGGCGAATTGGCGTTCTTTCGAATAATCGTTGAGAGATCCGACGATGACCACAATGGCAATGGCAACAATAATAGCCACACCTTCGACCCATTCAACAGCAGGCTCATTATCGTGACTCTGCCCAAAGGTCTGATAAAGGCCGACGCCAAGACTGATGACAGCCGCAATAGACAATAGGATCAAAACCTTATCGTTGTAAGTAATCCACATTAGCTGCAGCAGGCTCTTCCCCTTCTTCACTGGCAGACGATTATCTCGAAAGACGCGATATCGGTCAGCGAAGGCGTCGTTTTTCCGGGGCTTGTTGCTATGCGTTTCCTCGACCGCAGGAGTGGCCATGGTGACACCTTCGGTGGCCTTCTTGTCATTCTCAGCAGTAGCCTGATCAAACGTAACTTCGCCCTCCAAACCCGCCTCGTCTGTGCTCAAGCCGGACTTGCGATCCGATCGAAGACCTTTCTCGAGGCCCCGCATGCCGCCTAGAGCAAAAAAGGCGGGCAAACTCTTTGGGTTGAACATCTTATTCAACTGGCCGGGAGAGAACGCGAAGGGGTTCTGGTCGATCTGGAAATCCGCCTCGGTTCCTGCGTCCGGGTTCAAGGCTCTAGTGTCCTTCATAATCTTCTCGTTACCAGAGGCCTTCAATTTGTCGGTTTGGGTATAACTGGAGGCAACTACCGTCGTGTCACCGTGAGAGGTCACTGATCGGGCGATTTCATCTGAATCCACGGAGTTCTGCCTTGAGCGCAAATGGTTGGGGACGGACAAGAAGGCACCTCCTCCATCTTGTGTTCGAGATAGTACAGGACTTGAGACATTGTGAGGACTGGTCGGCCTGCTCTCACGGCTATCGAACGAATTTTCTGCTTGCAGCTCCGAGCGTTGCTGACTACTAAAGCCAAATAACGGCTGCTCGAGAACGGTAGACGGGCTCAGGGAGTCATCCTGGGGGGAGATGGAATTGGGCGAGGTCGTGTTTTGCGGTTGCGACTCTGTCGACTCCTGAGGCATCTCGGCGGTATTGCCGTCGCTGTTGACTAGAGTCGTGTCGATGTTGATGGTGGGCCTGAGTTGATGTCGAGGGTTAGCGAAAGACACAGAAGACCTGGTGCCAGCGGGTATATATATCTGCCGGCATGACAGGTGGAATCCCTTCTCATTCTCCCATATTCTTCTTTCCCACGAAAAGAGGGAGCACGTACGCTCTTCGCCGCCCAGAGGGAGCCCCAGGCGGACGTGGCCCTGATTCACTACTGTCCGTCATCGCCTCTAGCACACAGCTGGATCAGCGGGGGCAGCTGGTTGGCAGAGATGGGTCGTGATGACGGAGTCCAAAAGAGGCTGTGCGAGAGCGTGTGTAGACGAGACCATAGAGGGAGGCGTTGTGAAGGAGTGAATGGTTGAAAGGAAGGCCCAAGGTAGTGAGGATTCCGGGGTATAAAATGTCAAGCAAGTACGCCAAGACCCCGATGCGTCGACTAGACCTTTAGCTCGAGTATCCGGAACAAATTGAGGGCAGCAGGTGAAGATGGAGAGAAAAAGAGGCATCGAAGGAGTGAATGAGCGACGCACACAAGCCAGACGGGCGTACGGAGTAGTGAAGTCAAGTTGGATAGAAACCGCAAATCAGGCGTAGTCGTGAGTGAGGCAGTGCAAAAAGGTGGGGCCGCGGAGGAAAATGATTTGGGCACAAAGTCAACAGACTACTTTGAGCGACAGTATGGAATACTTGGCTTGAACACCCATTTCGGGCGGGGTGCGGCGGTACTTGCGTTGCCGCCGGCCGCTCCATGGCTCCCAATTAGAGATGGCCAGCAACCCTGGTCAGCCGCTTGACATGATTGGAGCGATTGGGGGGTTTTCATGCCACTCCCCATTTGAAGAATGGAACAGCTCATGTCTCGGAGCCGTGGCAACAGCAGACAGGGCGCAGGACAAGGGACGAGGACGAGAGGAGAACATTGAACACTGGCCAATGGTAACGTAGCGCATTCAGAGGTTCTTGGCTTGGAGACTTTGCCAACTGAGAGAGTTGTTACTTGAGTGAGTGCAAGCCTCTACATGCAATGAATGCACTCAGCCTGCCGTAAAGTGTCAGTTCTTCCCAAGTTCCAAGCAGCAAGCAGTCTGGGCTTTGGGTTTGGGCTGCACGGTTAGTGTCAATTGCGGAAGGAAGTCCTCGGTACGGAGTACGCATATTCCAATTTCCCACCAGGGAGCACTAACACTAGTACCAGGTACCTAAGGTACTTCAAGTCGCTGTCGCCACAAGTTTGATGCTCCCCTGAGACCCCCGAACCGCAATACAATAGAGATGTTACTCCGTACTTCCGTGGTCGCGGGGTTCTTTAGAAGTACGGAGCACTCCGTACCTGTTGGTGGAAAGTTGGCTTCGCGGCCTGACCATACGAAGTATGTAGACCCCAAGTCACTGCGTCAAGTATATTTTGTCCGGTAGGACCATTGAATTGGGCAGTGCTCGTGCACTTTCCAGCACCCAAGACGACAACACACAGGTCCAGTCGCACACATAAACTACTCTGTACGGAGTACGGAGTACCTCGCTAGGTATCGAGCAACACGCCGAGCAACGAAAGGCTCCCTTGCTCCGCCGAGCCAAGAACGCCTGCTCCAGTCTTCGTCTCCCTTTGTTCGCCAACGAGCAATGCGAAGGCAGGCCATGTCATGTCCCGCTGGGCCACGATGCCGAGACAGGACTAGTATTGCGTTGATGTTATTACCAAGTTCGGTCAAGCCACTCCAGGATCAATCAGGGGGATGAGATCGCCCAAGTACCGCACCGCCGTTGCGTGGTGGGAAGAGTACCTTTTCACCGGGTTCGTGAGGCAGCCCAGATAACCTGCCTAGTAATAGTACGGACGGACGGAGTATGTAAGTCAGTGGACACATGCCTGCCTGACGCATGTTTATGTTTGTTTGCGACTCTGTACCCGATACGCATCGCACAACCGTGGCTGTTCAGAAGATAGGGCAAGATCAGCTTGTAAAGTCATTCAACGAGCATGGACGAGACAGGAATACAAAGTTATTACTTGCCTGATGTTTGGTCATTGAAGCCTGGCCATATCCCCGGCAAGCACCCAGCCAGCAATGGATGTTCTATCCATCCATCCATCCAATGCAGCACTGACAAGACGGAAGTTACTCCGTACTCCGCGGTACTGGGAGGTAGGTAGTAAGTTACCTGAGGTAGTAGGTACCCAGTAGGTAAGTTGTACTGCGACGACCTATGCATGTACAAAACAATTGTTAAGCTCTGGATGCCAGTTTATGGCCCAAGCCGAAGAAACAGACACGCGCAGAAGAAGGCGTTTCTTCCCAAGTTGTTGACGCCTTTCCGTTTCGCCGAGGCTGAGTGGGCGCTGCTGTTTGCCACTCACCTAACTCACCTAGATCGTTTTCATGATTCTCTCCGCCAGGGTCGTGCTCGCCACTGACCGACTGGCCTCATGACTTCGATGGAGAGATTGTGACGCTCCGGCGCGTCCAACGGCGGCCTCTCCATCTCGGCATCTAGATCGAATGCCGACCGGATGATACGCGCCGAGAATGAGGAGGCTGAGCACTCCACAAACTGAGGATGGCATTATCGCCGCCATGCTGCGCCATATGTCGACAAACAATATGCTCCGTGCCCGGCGGGCGTAGGCTTTCTCAACATTTGATGCCAATGCGTCGGCAGCCAACAGCTTGACTTCGCTTCGCCTTGCCACAGCAAGCCGATGCCCAATGCGCAGGGTGGCGACATGGAGGCTGGAAGTGGCAACTTGCCATTTGATATTCGAAGTCCCGTCAATCGGCCTCAGAATGCAGGAACACATTTGCCTTTATCTCGGCCGCAGTTGGGGCCGCCTTGGCAAACGCTCGATTGCCACGAGTTCGACATGTTTTAGCAGTACTCCTTACGGAGTAGATGCGTCAAGAAGTTCCTTGCATCAACGTCAAGAAGTTCCTTGCATCAACAGCAGAGCTCATGATACTACAACAATAACACTACAATTATAAATCCACCACTCCAACAGCCCTGGGCAACTTGGCTGGGCGAGGGCGAGCAAGGAAGCAGCACGCCGAGTGGCCGGTCCACCTTGCCACCAAAGATATTCCACGAAGGGCATCGGTTGATCCATCGTTGCTGCTAGTTACTGGTTATGCTCAGTCGGCGGTACGACGCTGCATGTAACGTCGAGCAATGTCTGGCGGCTGCACCCCCAGCGTTTCAAAGGCGGTCTGATGCTTGTCGTCTCCCGATGTTTGTCCACCAGATACGGAGTAATTGGGAGGCTTAGTTACCATATCTTGGACGACGTGCAGTCTCAGCCGCCAACTCTAATGACGATCCCAGGAGAACAAATCTGGAACCCCTAGCGTCCATCGAGCAAGTGGACCAGGCGCCACGGAGCAGTTGAAGCATCATCGATTGTACTCGTCTCGTAACCATACGTTACCTAGTAGGTAGGGAGCGAGCAGGATTGAGGCCGCCCGTCGTGACATCACATCAACATGACGAGACCTGTGGGCTTAGGGTTTCCATCGCTCAATTGCAGCAATTGATCCCTGTCTCACCAGCCAGGCGCAACAATAGACTGCGAACCAGTCAGAGCTCACAATGAGATGCACAAATGCCCTCTTTTGGAGACTGAGACGAGACGCCAGGATAAGACTCCCCACTCGCGTATGGCCGTAGTCATCATTGGTAATGTGACTCTAACCGCACGACATGGCAACTTGCCACATTCCCATAGCCGCAAAAGTACGGAGTAAGTTTGTATGAGGCTTGATTGTTTTGGACGAAAAACAAGCCTAATAAGAGGAGTCTGTCTACCTACATACTGCTGCTGATAAAGTACTTTGTCGGCTAAAAGCAAGATAGGGCAGGATGATCTCAGCAGGCGGGCCTGCATAGTTATAGTCTTGACGGAAATGAACCACTAGGCGTGTGTAAACTACTGACCGACCCTGGTTCTAATTAGCTTGATGGATGTACTGTATGAGCACATTTACTTCTGACTTTCCCGCTGTGAAACTGGCCATGCATCGCAAGAATTGGACCTATCCAACGCCTCAAGAGTACCTGCAAACAGATGTGATCAACAACAAAGGGAGCCCCGCGAAGAGTTGAGAGATGATTGCTGTCAACAACAAAAAGTGTAATCGATGAGCTTTTGTGAATATGTGACCTAGATGCGTTTCGTCCCAGTTGGAGCACAAGCCCTTTAGATAAAGTGCGGTGGGTGGCATGGACAGCAACGTAAGAGAAACAAGCTGCCTGATCCTTTTTTCCTTGGTCAACTCCTCCTCCCGTCGCGGATCGTAACTAAGTAAGTTAGTAGTTACCCTGCTACTCTAACTATGCCTTGTCCAAAGTCGACAGTGGCTCGGATTCAACCGTGCACTGGGGAAAACCGAGCAGTGCACTCCTCTTTGTATGACTTCAGCTGCTCCATCGTAGTCGCGCAGAAACGCTGCATCTCAGCATGCAGATCCTCACCCAATACATCAGCAGTATCTCCATCATGTAAACAAGCCCAATACACGGCATCTAATTCAAACCCCCTTCTTGCCGCATAGTTGAACCAGAAATGACCCTCTGCCCACGATTTACGCATCCGAGCAGATAGACGCGGCTTACTGACGGGCTGCTTCCCCTCCGACAACACATCTTCCACCTCTTCCAACGCTCGGATGAACTGCTCCATTCTAGGCTCATAAAGGGCCTGGAATTCTTCCACAGAGCCGCGATCAAGCCATACGTCTGGACCGGACAACAGCAGCCACCATGGCGGATCGTACGCAAACTGCGCCGGCATCGCGTTTGTATACTCGAGATCGAGCACTGCGGTGAATTGAAGCGTTTCTGGATCAATGAGTATATTAGAGGGTCGCAGGTCGTCGCAGAAGAGTGTAAACGGCCCTGAATCATCCATGCGGTATTTCGAGATGAGTTGGCGGAAGCGGTGTCGAGCGATAAACCGCGCTTGGGCGATTTCGGCGTCATCCGCGATATTACGCTGAGCTGAGAGGTGGGCTAGATGCTGCTCCCCCAGAAACCCAAGGTACTCGCTGGTACTGTCAAAGGGCTTGATGGGCAAGACATGACTCGAGCAGCCGGCGACTGTGACCAACTCATTCATGTTGTATGTCGGGGGCCTTCTAGTGACAGACCATGTATCCGAGTCGTTCTCTTTCGAGATGGCCCCAATACTATCAAACACAAGTTGAGAAAGCTGGACAAGGTAACTGGCGAGTTGACGATAGATCTTATCTACCATCGCATCATCGATATCTGAACTGAGCACTATATCTTCCTGGTCGCTTTCTGTGGGTTGCTTAAGGATAGTCGATAAAAGTGTTCCGTGGATGTAATCCATAATGATAAACGGACCAAACTGATGCGGACTGTCTGCCGTGAAGCCCCAGCTGTGGACATGGGGAACTGGGATTGTGGTGTTTTTGCTGATACACTCCATGACCCGAGCCTCGTTTGCGACCTTTTCATCCCTAAGTGATGCAGCAGTGTGTCCTGGCTTCGGAAATCGAATTATCGCATCAGGGCCTCCATCGCTGAACCTGAAGCGGAAGCTCAAGTTGAATGAGCCCTTGAGAAAGCCAACGTACTCGGTAGCTGGACCTCCCCGGCGACGGTCGGCAACAAACTCTGCCAGTTCAATCTTGGCATCGAAAATTTCACTTAGCCAGGCTCGACATTCATCGTCGCCGTTTGTCTCCTCAAGCTCGTCAAAGTACGTTTTGAGAGACGCTATTTTGACCATGTTTGCCAAGTGGATAACTTACAGACGGGAGGAAAGAAACATGTTGTCGACATGGAAGGGACTTGAACTTTACGGAGTTGGGTTAGGTTTTGCCCACCTCCCAAGCGAGGGAAGCCTGAATATAAGACGATGAGATCGTTGCCGCGTTGGGAACACTTGTCGGCTTTCCGATCACGTCTGCCTTGGATGATGATGATGATGGGACGTAGTGAAATACTCTAGGACTTTATTCCCCTCAGCCAAGTACCGTGTTATCTCCAATAGCTGCATCACAGCCTTTGACTGAGGATGCAAGCAGACAAAGCTACAACGATGTCGGACCTCAGTTAGTCTCATGAAGCCCAATGCAGGCATCTGGTGACCAACTGGTGAGTGGGCGTGGCGCTTCGCTGCCCCGGCCCAGGATCAGCAAGCCCAGGCACGTACCAACGCCGGCCAGGAGGGAACGGTTGGTGCTGGTTGGGTGAGGTATAGAGTGGTCAAGCGAGATGACGGAGTCTGGGCTGTGGCATGTGAGATGTGGTAGATGCATGCAATGACATGTATCCGTAGATGTGTGCTGTAAGTTAACGTTAGTTACTAGTTACATGATCTGGGCTGCTACCTACCCTCTGATAGAAACTAACTAACGTTAGCTACTCACTCGAGCACAAGCGCTTGTTATCTAAATGATATGCGTGGTGGCATAGGAGACGCCCAGCTCCCCTCCGTCACCTCCTCCCCAAAGCAACATCCCTAGCCAAGACCATGTCCCCTTGATCCTCACATGCAACATCAATACCGAAGAACTCGGCAACACCGACCCTCATTACGCCTCTCCAAAACCCCTCCACAATCTCGCTCAGATCCTCGCCCGTCTGTTTGAAGTCCGGGAAAGCATTCACCTCCAACAACCACGCCTCACCACCCTCATCAACCATGAAATCCAGTCCAAACACCTCAAATGCATTCGGTAACGTCTGGAAATGAACAGGCATCGCCCGCGCAGCTGCCTCGAACACCTCACCTGTCACGCTGCAGATCTGCTCAAATAGACGACGCAGTCGTGCCTCGGGAACCGGCAGGTCCCAGAAACGACGGACCAAGTTCTCTGCGGGGGAGCCCTGGAGACATGTGTTTGTGAGAAAGGATTCGATGTCGTTGGGGGATTGCCAGGGACAAGAGTAGGCTTTTGCAGCAAAGAGCGCGAGCATGTGCCTGTAGACGTGAACGGTGAGACTGCCAGTACAGAGGACGTAGGCCCGGATGTGGAATTTGCGGCCATCAACAAGGAGAGGCGGGTGAATGTAAGGTTGGGCGACAAAGTGACGAAGGTGGGAAGCGGTGATGTAGTCGCGTCCTTCGTTCGGCGCAGCCAAGTCTTGTGTCTCCTCGTCTTCGTCGTCACTGTCGGGGCGACCGGCTTCCCACCCGTCAAAGATGTCTTGCAGCTCCTCCATGGTACTGAAGAGGCGGATTCCCTGGCCTCGATCGCTCATTCCGGGTTTCAGGATCCACCACTCCCTCTTTGAAGGCTCGTTTTCGCCAATGTCAACGTTGCGGGCCATACTCTCTCGTAGATCAAAGGCTTCGACCAGTGCGTCGTCGAGAAATTCCGCATAGTCAACTTCGAAGGACTCGCTGCGCTTGACATGCTGCTTGAGCGGTGAATCGGGATTCTTTGCGACCCAGTGGTCCACGGTCGCCGAGAGGTAGTGCTTGCGTATCAAGGCTTTGCGGATCATGTAGCTGTTTATCAGGCAAGACGTCGGGTTTGTCGCCGCAAATTCGAAATCGAGTGACTCGTATGGCATGATCTGCAGCACTCTGGACTCGGAAGAGTCCAGAAACGTGGACATTGAGAAGTCGTCTGTCGTGGACACGTTCGTAAATAATTTGATCAACTCTTGCGGGAATACAGCTTTTATTGCAGTGACAATAAGGGGCTGCACGTAGGGATCATCGTAGACAACGATGGCTTGGAAGCCTGCACCTGCACCTTTGGCCTCATCTTCCTGCTTTGGGCTCCCTCTGAGTGGCAATACTTGAGATGGACTAAAAGTATTATCATGGTAAGAGTATTGTTCAAGAAATCTATGGACCGTGTATCCGACGTGCTCGATGTACATGTTCAAAGGTTCGCCTCTTGCGTAGCTCATCTTCTCTATATATGTACGACCTGGACATTCAAAGAAACGAAAAGCATGAAACTCATATTACAAAGGAGTGTTGACTTACGACTCAAACTCAAACTCAAACTCTTTAGCAGCACGTTCAGGATGTGAGATGGCAAAGTTGGCTTTCATTGAAGTGATGCTTTTCATGGCCCGTCAGCTCTCCGGACATGATGAAGGTAAAGGGTAGGTGATTATCTTACCTCGTATTTCCGTCTCGAATGATTCGTCCATCATTACCGGGCCCAGATGCCTCTACACTGTGGTGAACATCTGCCATTCTTGGGGCCCATTTGAAATGTTTATGTTTGTGTCCGTTCTTTTCCTGTACGTTCAAGCCATTATGAATCTCTCCTTGTCTGATACGAGTCTCTTCTTCATCGGCATCGCCAGCATCGCCCTCGATTTCCTGAAAGCAGCTTTCTCTCCAGTAGTTCTGTAGCATGTCTGCCCAAAGGGTCTTATGCTCCTCAACTCCCTCTACGAGAGGAACATTGACACTGTATACATCAACACTGTCGTCCTTGGGCCACTGCTTATATAGAGCTTCAATGACTCGAATACCATGGCGACAGGCGGCCTCGATAATCGAAGGGTCGTGGTTCCTTGAAAAAAAGGCAAAGCTGAGAGCAATAGCCTTCTTCCTGCAGACAGCTGCTTCTAACGCAGCACCTAAGGTTCCAGAGCTCAGAGCAAAGACAGACGTGGTATTACGCCCGTAATTAGGTCCACTGAGAACCAGATCAATTGGACCTTTATCTTGGAAAAAGTGGTATAACCCGATTTGAACACATGAAGCCGGCGTGCCATCTATGAGAACCCATTCTTCGGCATCGGCCGCCGTGGAGGGAAAGTGACGTGTCGTTCCCTCAGTATCTTCGCCGTGAATATTCAATGAAGGAGTGTAGTACGTAGGTTTGAGCGTTTGCCCGATCATATGGGCTTTGCCAATCCATGAGCGTTGCGTATGAGGCAAGCAAACTGAGACGATATGCCCTGCATCTTCCAAATGCTTTACAAGGCAGCGTATATATGGCGAGGAGTGTAATGATGGCGGCCCATCGTCGTTGGTAACCAGAATGTGCATAATTGAGGGCGAATGCCACGGATTCGGTCACTAGAAATCAGCGACCCAAAGGGCGTCCCGAATGAGGCAGTCTATCAGAAAACAGAAGGGAAGAGAGCATACGGAGTACACGCTCACGATAGTTGTTCTCCCCGACAATGACAAGGGTGTAGTTGACGGAGCAAGAAATTAACGCGCACGGCGGGCAGAAGAGGCGGGCCAACTTGAACGAGGGGCAGAAACGTTAAGGGTTTCGACGTGGGGCAAAAATGTCGTCTGGCGCATAAAGCCGCGGCAATGATCGCCAAGTCTTTGACTATTTGGGCAGGCAAACCGCTGGGGGAAGAGTGCGTGTCGCGGAGAACATGAAATATTGTGAACCTAGCAGCATTGAAGATTGTCGTCTTGGCTGATATTGAATTTTTATACCATACTTGATTCTGAAAACCCGTAAATCTATGATACCTTCGTCGGAATGAGCATTCTCGTCACATAACCTCACTTATCCTCATCCTTCCAAACGCCTTGGTAGAATCAAAAGCCTAGTTCATCTTCAGGATATAAGTAAAAAAAACAGTCCAGTAATCCAGATTTACAAAAAGAAAAGCAAGAGACCCGATCAGCACGCACCATCCTCCAATGCAATGGCTTATCCTGCGGAGCCATTCCAAACGGGGGCAAATCCCTAAAAACTCTCCAAGCAAATCATATATACCGAAAACGAGGATGAGACTACTTAATCAGGACAGCTACCCACCCAACTAGGCGCGTGTTCGTTTAGTGGTTCCTGAAGCGAGGCTTTCGCCGGCTCTCTTGGGTGCTGGCGACTGGCTTTTATGCTCTTTGGTTCGAGGCCAAGAGTCAAAAGGACTCTTGCGACCTGTGCCTTTGATAGGCGTATCCGCGAGCTTATTTGCCGAGCGAGTTGTACGTCTCGTGTCAGGAGGGGACACAGGTGCGTATCTCGGAGCTTCTGGGGTTTTTGTTGGTAATGAGTGGGCCTTCTTGGGTGTTTGAGGAGTTTCTCCCTCAATCATGCTGACGTCCTCCACATCAGTCAAGGCTTCTTCATCATCCTCTGTGCTAAGTTTTTGCGCAGGGAAGAGAAGTTTAGGCTTTACAGAGGCACGGGTAAGGGGCCGACTGAGTCGCGATTCACCATCCTCCCTAGAACTTTCATTCTCCTCAAGTTGTTCCTGCTCAGAGAACTTGCGAAAAAACTTCTTGCCACGACTTAACGAACTTTGTTAGCGTCTTGACAAATGGACGAGATAAGAGGAGCCCGTTGCAGCATATGACTTTGAGACTTACAAGACGTAAACCATTCCATCTTCTCGTCGAGCGGCCTCGTCCACTGACTGCATTCCTTCGCCGGGAATGCTCACCACTTTGTGTCTGCTTTGTCTCTTGCTTGGCCTGGCCATCGTACCACCATAGAAGGGGTTTGCTTCGCTATTATCTTTCTCAGGGATACGATCTTGCGAATCAGTAAATATTGCGATGGGGTCGTTCTCTTCCTCGGCTGTGAAACTCTCCATCGTCACTCCGGAATATTTCTTAGATCTTCGCTTCCTAGGCGACGGCATGGCTTCTTCCTCAGTAGAAAAGAGGTTTCGAGCAAAAGAATGAATTGCGGCCACTGTCTTTGCATTCGGTGGCTTTTGAGGTGTCTTTGATGGTGTTGGCAGCATGCCGGTAGCCTGCGAAACCGAGGCAGTTGTCGATCGTAGCATAGATTTCTCTGTGCTGAGACCAAGAGCAGCGGCCGCGTTCGCAGTTCCTTCGGCTGTTAAAGACGCAGACGCCTGGCGCCTTGGGTCGACAGCAGGGTGTGACCTTTTGCGAGGGGATGTTACTGGTGAAACAATGGAAGCTCCAGGTTGAGCAATGTTCTTTATTGCAGTTCGCGGAGAACCAAGATGTTGCCGTTGAGATGCTCGAGGCGACGGAGTCCGGTTAGCGGCTCGTTGTGAAGAGAGTCTTGCAGACTTGCGTGGAGAGTAAGGTTCCCAGCTGTCGTTAAAGCCGAGTTGAGGTGCGGGAGGAGTTCGAACAGCGGTGGGTGGAGGAGGTGTTCTGGCGCCCGCGGGTTCACGGGCGAAAGCCATTGTGAGAGAGGTGTATGCGGATGGAAAGAGGCAATGCTGCGTGCGGGATGATGCGACGTGATTCTCTGCGTTAAAGCTATAACTCTTTCGCAGGTCTAGGGCTTAGAAGCAGATGCCCGAACAAAGCCAGCCGCAAAGAAAGCTAGGGGTTAAAAGACTGATTCTTCCACAGCGCCAATAGAAAGTAGCGCGATGAATAAATGCTGAACAAGGGCCAATTTGTCGGTCAAATTGAATAGGGAAGTAGAGCGCTGCGGCAACTGGGCGGCGATGCGCGGATTAGTGTTATTGAAGACCAGTAAGAATTAAATGTGACGATGTATAGAGTATGGGAGGAAAAGGAATTGCCATTCATGAGCATAGACTGAGATGTAAGTAAGGAGGCTGGGTGGGTAGGAATGCGTGTGCGTTGTTGGCAACTGCGGGCACCAGCCCCCCCTGCTTTCCGCTTCTTGCTTTCTGCGTCTTCGGCCTCGTGCTTGCTGTCGGCCGCAGCCCAAAAGCTCAAGCCGTCGCCTGTTTGTTGATGCCCCTTGGCTCCTCTGGTGCCTGTGATTGGTTCTTGGACCAGTAGCCCCGCTCAAACAACATGCTCTATCATCGGCGCGTTTCCTTCGCGACTATTTCGCGCTTTATTTGGCCAATCAGAGAAAGGCAAGAGTCGAGAGCTGGACCCAATAAACTTGGCTTGACTGGTCGTTCCCCGTCTTCCACACCAGTCTCCAACGACCAAACTCACGAGCAAAACTGGCGCCTCGTCGTCAGCCCCTCTATACGGAATACATATGTACATTTCGGGCTCATCGCTACAGCAGCTTGAGTGGACCTCAGACGACATCCAGGTCAGATGCGCCATATTCTGGTGTTCGTGCTGCCGCCCTGCATAACGTCACTCCTGCATATCCATTCAAAACATACACATCAATGCTGAACCCTTGACACAAGCTGCACCTCCTGAGTTCCTCTCCTCGTGACTCTTATTTATCACTGCCTGCCCTGCGACACACGGAGTACTCCGTACATCTGCACGCATTCATGGCCGACGATACCGAACACACGGAGTCTGATATCTGGGCATCACCCTCCCACGATGCTCCGCTGACTGCTCGTCCAAAGACCCCCAAGACTCCAAAGACTCCAAAAACGCCGGCTGGTCCAGCCACCGCACCGGAGACTGTGAGTCGTGATGACCTGTTGCGCAGTGAACTGGAAGGTGTCAGAGGCGTCAATGAAGGCATTGAAGGCCTCCTGGGCACGCTGAATCGTGCGGGTGGTAACATGCAGGTGAGGGAGTCGGCGAATCAACGCTTGATATTTTCTAGATTCCTAACGGGACGACTTTAGGTTGTTGCCAAGACTGTTGCAAATGCATCAACTCTTTTGAACGCCTGGACGAGAATACTCTCACAGACTGAGCATAACCAGCGCCTAGTCCTTCACCCTGGCTGGAAAGGCGTGACTGAGGATTTAGCCGAACAAGAGGCCGAAGCACTAGAAAGGCAGCGCGCTGCTGAGCGTGCAGCCGCCGAAGAAGAAAGGAGACGTGAGGAATTGCGCCGTCGACGAGAGGAAGATGACACTGCCAGAAGACTAGCCCCCTCGACTTCCAGAGGCGCACGGGGTTTGAGAAGGACTCGAAGCCGGGGAAGAATCGCTACTAGAAGCGGTAACACGGGAAGTCGTCTGCCAGAACCATCGATATCGAGCTCATCTAGAAGTCGGGGAACCTCAGGGATAGGTCGTGGAATAGGTACGACGCGGGGTCGCTCACGGGCAACAAGGTGAGGACGAGAAAAGCTGTTTATGCGTTACATCACATTTCCAATATGATTGGCATCTTAGATACCCATTTATGAACCGTCAAACGATTTTCTTATTTCGCTTTGAAAAAATGACTGAGCTTCATCATCCCACTTGTGTTGACTTTCTTGAGCTCTCTTACGCCTCGGCTCTCGTTAGCCTTACGCTTCTTCTCCTCGTCTAATTTTTGCCTTTTCTCTTGACGGAGTTCGTCCTCTTCTTCATCCCCGAGTCGCTTCCTTGAGTAGTCCGCCGTTGAGTTTGCGGCGACAGCTTCAGCACGCAGCTCGGCCAATTTAGCTTGATACTTGTTCAATGGTGAGAAGTCGACCGAGCACATGCCAGCTTGTGACAGGTAGCCTTGCAGAGCAACTGCAGTGGCGGCGGGGATATATCGGGAGCAAATAAACTCAAAGGCGACGTGGAGTCTCTGGAGCGCAGTAACCTCGGGACTTGCTTGGATCGCGGTCATGGCGGCGTCTTCGGCTTGGATATCCTCAACACATGATGTTGTCGCAGCTGAATTTTGTGACACACATGATGATTGCGAGTCTGTTGTGGCAGTCGTCAATTGGGACTGAGTGGAGTCAGTAACAGGAGTAGAAGCCTCGGATTCTGCTGCACTGCCGACTGCCGTTTGGCCTTCACTAAACCTAGCTGCCAAGCTGCTGCGCTGCAACAGGATTGGCGCCTCCAATGCCCTCTTGACAAATTGATCTTCCAGAGTAGGCGGCAGACCTCCGTCAGCCATTCTCTTGGCTTTTTCAAGAATCGCGGAAAGCAGTTTCTTCTCGTTGAGACGAAACATCTTCTCATCACCGGCATCCACGGTATCGCAAATAACCCCCATTCTTGACTCGATCAGCGCTCTGATCGCGTCCCATCGTAAGATTTCAGACAGATGGGAGTTTTCCTCCGGAAGCTTGTCGAAGTGGTCGTCGCTGGATAGAAAAAGCCTCTTCTTCTCATTTGAACCCTTCTCTACTTTCGCATCGGCCAATGACGGCAACACCAGGAAGAGAGCGTCTATTATAGTTGCGACGAACATGTCTGAGGAAGTTATTATCTCCACGTGTGAGTCTGTTCCCTTCTTCTCAATATCGTCGCGGCACAAATCGGCTCTGTTCTCAATTAGCCAGCTTCGTGGCGCCGACTTTGAAGCAGAGATCTTTGTGAATTCGTGGATGCCGGTCTTAGGGCAAACGAGATACCGTGATGGTTTGCCATTTCGAGGATGGGGCAACGTGACTATGCGTGCCTCTGAAGTTGCAGCCTTTGGTAGAATGAATACGTTCGGCGATGGGCCCTCTCTTGGGGTAAGTGTATGTTTGGAAGCCAGACCAGAAGTTGTAATGTCTGTCGACACGCTCTCGGTTGGCTTGGTTGACCTCGTACGAGGCATAGCTCCGGACTTATGCGATGAACTGGGATGGATCAGTGGCCAATAGAGGAGGATTTTTGCATAAAGAAAGACAGATGCAATCAATCGGGTTCGAGTTCAAAAGGACCAACCCAAGAAAATCATGTGCCATTCATACGTTTGGAATCAATTGCGGTTCCTCAACCAAGAGGAGAAAGCAAGGGAGGCGACAAATTGATGTTTGCACAGTGAAAGACACGAGTTATCCGTTGTAGTGATGTAGCGGCATATGACACAATGCACCAGTACGGACCGTAATACGCTAGCGTATACTTAGTCATACATAGTTCAATCTGTCTTGTCACAGACTGTGTACGGAGTAGTAAGCTCACTACGGAGTACTGTGAGGAAATTAACGCGTCCAAGTTTCATGCTACTGGGTGTCAGACGCGTGGAGCGTGTCACGAGAAAAGACGGGGGGTCAAGCAGTCCACATAGTCAATAGGTCGGACTAACCAATCTGATCCCATACACCACCACAACCTGATGCAGCCCTGCATCGTCTTCTCTTCAGATTACTCCGTACTTGCTTGTCGCTTCTTCCCGAATTTGGGTTGGCTGCAGTGATTTTCTCTCTCTGTGATTGAAAACTAGGCGCATTGCCTTTGTATCTTGACAAAAAAGGCCCGGAGGAATCCTCTGGCTTCATGGCTCGGGCTGCTCTGCGGCCATAGCCGGGTATCTGGTTATGCGCCTTTGTTGACTAGGCCATTCTCTTCGCTTTGATATCTGTTTCTATATTGCATAATCTTCTCTACTGTTGAGAAGCTGTTTACTAAAGGCCACACGATGGTGCCGGGTGAGTAATGTTTACCTAAATCAGACCATTATGCGGCTTCTTGACTGACGCCTTGATGCCACAGATCCCGAGCCGCAATGGCCACCTCGATCTCCCCACGAAGCCCTATTAAGCACTCCTGGTGGGCGTCAAAGATATCGCGAGATGGTGAACCGAACGTCTCCGTCCCCTTCGCCTTTGAAAAGTGCTCGAGCATTGGCGGCCATTACTTCATCACCCCGCGCTGGCCTAGGCATTCAATTACCAGGGGGAGACCATGACGAAGAAGTCGATGACGAGGACGACGAGGAAACCTTGCAACTGAAGCTTCAAGAGATACAGGCGAAACTAAAACTGAAAAAGCTTCAAAATGCAAAGGCTAGGGAGAAAGCCGCCTCGCACAGGGATGGGGAAGCGGACGCTCAATCTGACCCTGTCTTAGCCAGTCCAAGTCGTCGTATACGAGCGCGAACGCCAGGCGCAGATGAGAATGTGCGACCAGCTTCTCAAAGCCACCCAACAGTGCCTGCATCACCAGTTCGAAAGCTCCAGTTTCTGCAACAACAAACATCGCCGAGCAGGGTATTCTTGGGCATAGATAAGGGATTAAAAGCCAAAGATGTGTCTCTCAAACGTGCGTCGAGCCAAAGAGGAAACAAATTCGGGCAATCGTCTCAGACTGGAGGCTTTTTAAATAAATCTAGATCAGTACATTCAGCTGCTGCTCTGTCATCAGAACCTCCCAGAACATTGAGCTTCAGTGAGAGACTGGCTTCGGCACGGACGGAGGAGGTTGCCAGAGCGGAAAGGATTGACAAGATCTCAAGATTGCGCACCAATGCTTTTGGTATTGGGCAGGATGAGATGGATCAGTTCAAGAAGAAGGCGGTCGAGATTCCAGACGAGCCATTGCCTCCACCAACATTCACTCGCGATGAGATCCTGTCACAAAGCACATCGGTAACTTCAAAGTTGCCTCGAAGCAAGACTGCGCCTGATCTCCAACAATCGGGGCTGCAAGCACACAATTCCAATCTTTCATCCTCGACCTTGGAAAAGAGCGCTACTGACGAGTCAGCTTCGACGGATGAAGGCTCCTTTGAGGCGTATTCCTGCCTCCATCTTTCTAAACGAATACTCCCACACACTGTCGTTACTCGACATGTTTCCAAGAAGAAGATTCTCAACATCAAAGATCTCTTAAAAGATGTGAAATCCCCGGATTACGCCTTGCCAGATGTGGAACAAGATATTGTGGTGTTTGCTGTTGTAGCCCGCAAGTCGGAGCCGCGAGCCCATAAACCAGCCGCGAATCAAAAGCAAGAAGATCGAGGCAAATATCTCGTCATGACACTTACGGACCTAGAGTTTGAGCTGGATCTCTTTCTATTCAATTCTGGGTTTTCGCGGTTCTGGAAGCTAACCGAAGGCACTGTTGTTGCAATTCTCAATCCGAACATTATGCCTCCGCCACCAGGGCGACAAGATACTGGTCGTTTCAGTTTGGTCATCAACTCAGATGAGGACACAATATTGGAACTTGGCTTTGCTCGCGACTTGGGCTTTTGTCAATCTGTGAAGAAGGATGGCGAGCTTTGCCGCGCATGGGTGAATAGGAAGAAGACACATTTCTGTGAATTTCACTCTAATGAAGCCATTCGAAAGCAACGATCGTCAAGAGTAGAAGTCAACTCGAGTAGCTTTGGAGGGTGGGAGAAACGAAGCAAATCTGGCTTTGGACAGAAGAACGACGAGAAGAAAAAGGGCACTAGTAACTACGACTGGGAGACCAGGACACAGTGGTTTGCAGCGCGATCTTTAAGTGCGGCAGATCTGATTGATGGCAAGGACCGCGGTGCAGCTGACCGGAAGGAGAGAGCCGAGTCCATCAAAAGAAGCTTGGAGGCAAAGGAAAAGGAACGTGAGATGATGAAGAAGCTCGGCAAAGTAGGCAATGCCGCAGGACGAGAGTACATGGAGCGAGCAGGGCTCAAAGAAAACGGCAGCCAGAGCCCTGTGGTCTCAAATCGAACTAGCGGAGTCGTTCCGGATCATGAGGGGCTTACGAAGCGCGATGCCCTGTCTCTGGTGTTGACTGGCAAAGATCGAACGATTCATCTCAGTCCTATCAAGCGTAAACGACCAGACAGTTCGCAAGCGAGCTCTGTCGCAGGCGGCACGAACTCTTCGTCATCTATCGCAACGTTCGGGTGGGGTTCCAACCTCCGCGATAAACTGACGAAAATGAAGGAGGGCGAGAAATTCCACAAGGGAGGCGATCCTCCGCCCGTGCGTAAAAAGACACGTTTCGTTACGGAAAAGGGTATTCGGGAGGCGGGACGGGAGAGTCTTGGCATGGATTTCTCAGAGAGGCAGATCTCTCTTGATACTGATGATGATGATGAATTGATTATTGTATAGCATTGCATTTTATTCTGGGCGTCTTATAAAACATGCCGGCATAGAAGTAGCATATTTTGTTTCAGCAGCAAGTATATAGCACTGTGGTTTGCTTCGGCTGGAATACTTGGAATAGCATGACGTACGGCAGGCACCTGCCTACCTATGAACTGCACGGAGTCTTGGTGTCTGTTATTCATAGCAGATGAGAGATGATTAGAATCACAAGGCTTTTTTCTTTGATACAGCTTAAGTCATTGAATGTCAGCAAGTATTTGATGACCGGGATCTTTGCCGGCTGCACGGATATCAAAACAATAACTACCGGGCTAGCAGGCAAAGGTTGGGTATTATTGCACCAAGCGTCGTCAAGGTCATCTACGCCGCATATGCAGAGCAAATAGGTGAGATCAAGGAACCCGAACCCGATGTAGTTTCTCCTAATCTCAACGTGCCCTTTCAAGAGCTCGGGCGCCGCGTATCGTTCTCAAAGGGCCCCTGCTTAAGTCTTTTTCCCCTGTTTGTTTGTTTGTTTGTTTGTTTGCCTTTGTGATTGTCTTGGAAACAACAACAGTAAGACTATGCCAGACGGACGACAACGAGGCCCAACGTTGAACGGGAAAACGGGTGTGCAGTTCAACATGACGCACGTTGTTGTTATTTTGGGCCGTTTTGTGCAACATGACTCTGACATCAACAGATTGGACTCCAGGGTCAGTCGACGGGGGTTGCTGACGACACGCAGGAGCATCAGGGGAAATCAAGGATGAAGGAAGGGTACAGAGGTGTCAAGATCTCTCCTGATCTGTAGGACTTCGCCACTCAGGTCAAGGGTCAGGGAAGTACGGGGTGGCCCCATCTGCCATCTGCCATCTGCCATCTGCCATCTGCCATCTGCCCGATGAGTCGTCGACCAACACGGAGGTTTCTCGAAAGCTGGACAGGGGAAAGGCGCTAGTTATTGTTGGACGATCGTGGACAAAGCTGAGCCTAGACGCCGTGTCAGTTAATGCTAGATTTCATACCCCACTATTCGACCTGGGACAGGCCATCGTGGACAATGGACACGAAATTATGGTCGGTTTTACTGCGCGGCTGTGGGTTTTAACCTTTTGACCGCTCGCCGAAGACACAAGTTCGGCCGCGCCTCCCAGAGCCGTGTTTGCATTGCAATCCATACGTGAGCCGGGGCATGATTCAGTAACTTGAGGGCCTGGGAGATTCGATGCTGTACTCCGTAGTCGAGGCTTCACCAGGCTTGAGGTCTTTGGCAGTGTTGCACATCAAGGACGAAGACCGCCTTGCGCTCAATTTCGGAGAGAAGAAACTTGAGAGCCAAAGACGACTGCGGACGGTGATGGAGTTCGTCTTGACACCGGGCTGGCCGTTAGAGCATAGCCAAGACAATATCCTCCCTCTCTCGGTATCTACCTAGGTAAACTTACCTAGGGTAGGGTAGGTAACCTGATTACATTACTCCGTACGGAGTAGAGTGGAGATATATTCTCGTACTGTTCCCACTATTCCCCCTGGGCCCCTGCCAGCTTCTATAAAGCGAGAAGAGAAGCCTTGTCCAAAATAACAAAGCGCTCAGTTTACAGTCGCGGCTTGTTTATCACGCAGAAGACACCCTTTCGAGGCAGAGCGGAGCCGAGTCTGCTTGTCGAGTACGAGACAAGATAATTCCAAGGGGGGGGGAGAGACCATCCAGCCGCATGACATCGAGAACGCGCCGTGTGGGTGGGTGGGAAGATGATGAGGCCTTCTGTCATCGCCAAGCAGCTACGGAGCAGTTGCTGAGGTCTGGCGTCATGTCATGCCATACAATTAAATTTTCCAGACCCAAGCTGTTGCCTCGTCATGCCGTTGGCGGCGAGCCCGTATCTGTCTACTCACGGATAGTGGTTCCACGTATACGCAAATGCAAGGCTGGCTATCTCGTCGTGGGTGCCCGAGCCGCGGAAATCATGGATATAATACGGGTGCCAAGTAGGACAGGACAGGAAGCCATCGTGTTATAAATGCAGAACGGACCCGGGTCCTCCGCGTCCGATACCGTTCGGCATCACATCTACAGCTCGGTCGTGGCTGAACAGACATACACCACCAACGGATCTGAACATACAACTACAACATGTTTTCACAGCTAGTAGCTACCGCGCTTTATGCGATTGGCCTTGCGCCCTTGTTAGCCTCTGCTCAGTTTCCCGTTACGGGCGTTCCCGGCGCCGCCGAAAATGGTGCTGTCCCTGCGAGGAGGAATGTGAACGACTTGTACGCGGAGAGAGGCCCACAGTGGTGAGAAGAATTGGTCCTACTCCGAAGCCCGATTGTGAGAGACGCATGTCTAATCAGGCACATAGGGATCTCTATGTCCAGGCACTCTCTTCCTTCCAGGCGAGGAACGCATCGGACCCCCTGGGATACTTCCAGATTTCCGGTTTGTGACCAACGCCGTCCTTCACGATGCCCCCTCGGCTGCTGACGTCTCTGCTAGGCATTCATGGCTTACCGTACACCGAATGGAATCATGGAGGGGCCGAGAACAACGACGGATGGGGAGGATACTGCCCTCACGGTGTAAGTTTGGCCCAAGAGGGAGAATGGTCACATCATCCCGGTGTCTCTCTCATGCTGACGGTCAACACACGCAGGAAGCCCTCTTCCTACCATGGCACCGGACTTACGTCCTGCTTTTTGAACAGCTCCTAGTCCAGTATGCTATCGAGATTGCCTCCAAGTACCCTGCCGCATACCGCAGCCAATACATGGAGGCAGCAAATACTCTTCGCTCCCCATACTGGGACTGGTCTGCCGACTCCAACGTCCCGGCCTGCACCGTGCCCTCGAGGGTGACCATCAACGCACCGAGAGGCGAGGGCCTTGCCACGATTGAAGTGAACAATCCGTTGTCACAGTATTCTTACCCAGTCGAGGCTCTGCGTCAGCAGTTTGGGGAGTTTCCGCAGTCTCCCGGCACCATGTTCAGGTGTCCTGCTCCGGACCGATACCCCGAGTCGGCAAATTTGGCAATGCAGGGTCTCAGTTTGAAGGAGGCTACTGTGAGTGGAAATTAGTCTGGATAGTCTTACATCTGCACCATTATGCTGACGAGCAGAATAGTACGACTTGTTCTTCACCGCCATCAGCTTTCAAGAGTTTGCTGTCGTCGGCCGAGTACATCATCTCGAAGAGTTGCACGAACAGGTGCATTTTGCGGCCGCGTGCCTGGGTTCGTCGTTCGGCGACACTGATCTGAGTGGTTTCGAGCCCCTGTTGTAAGTGTGCCGACTGCCTGGCCTCCCCTCGGCTGATCATGGCAAGTCACGTATATATCTGACCTGGCATGGCAGTATGCTTCATCACACTCACGTCGACCGTCTTTGGGCCTACTGGCAGTTCATCAAACCCGCACAGGCTAGTTTCTGTCACTCTTACCCCGGTGGCTCGCGGTTCTCAACTCCTCAAGGGACCATGATTCACTTCAATTCTCCCCTCCAGCCATTCTTCCGACGAGACCTCACATACCATACCCCGAAATCAGTCAGGCATATCCAGGGAATGGGCTACACATACCAAGGCCTCGAGTATTGGCAAAAGTCGGCCCAGCAGCTCCGTGAAGATGCAATCCAGATCATCAATAGACTCTATGCGCCTTCCACGGCCTTTGCCAAGCGCGATGTCGAGAAGGTCGAGACTCGATATTTCGCCCACATAGAGCTTGACAGAGCCCAAGTCGAGCGCCCTTGCTCCGTCAAGGTCTTCATAGGCGGAGAGACAGCTAGCACCATGCCCGTTATGCGCTTCCCAGCTAGTGGCAAGATTCGTAGCGGTCTGGCCATGGACAAGTTTTTTGACGATATGGCGTCGAATAGGACGCTGCAGTCTATTGAGAACCTTTTCGAGGTGGAGATCAGGAAGGCTGACGGGTCTATCATTCCGCTGAGCAAGGTGGACAGCCTCAAAATCACTCTTGAGGAAGCATCGATCACGCTTGCCAAGTCGCACATGGAGTTTCCCACAATCAGTGACTCGAAGAAACATGATGCAAAGATCAAGCCTCACTCAAAGGGCGAAGAGGGCCACTAGATAAGGACTGCATCGTGTCCATTTCTCCATTCGATTGATTCAAGTCGTCTCATGTGTCGCAGCTTCTTTTGTTCCGGATTGGAGGGCGCACTCAGTTAGAAAGTAATAACTAATGTTAGTCATAATTGGACTATATATGATCCGGAAAAGGGCTGATATGTCGAGTGCCTCGTCCGTCAGGTCAAAATCGCACAGTCTGCAGCCAAGACAGGCGGTAGTATACAATCCAGAAGCTGCACAAATTAGATTTCGATTCCATGTTCGTCCATGAACGCAATCGTCATTTGCTGTAAGTGGGCGTGGCTCAGCATCTATGTACGGAGAAGCCAGACTGACTTACCACTCGACACGAGACACAACCACAGCAAACATGCGCCGCATCAATTTTTAGCAAGTGAGCCGACTTGGATACCGACAAATTCGTCACATCGATAATAAGGTGGCCACGCTCGAGGCTGATGCGGAGATGACAATATGGTGACGCTTGTCGAATCTTTCGGTTGTGGAGCCGGCACCCGCGACTTTGACTTCAAAATCAAGTTGCCAGGATCGCATCAGTCACAGTCACATGACTACGACATCATACATCACAAGTTGCCTGAGTGGGTTCCAGGAACCAAGTGAAGATCCAGAACAACAAACACCTGATACAAGATGATTCTTACGTCAAGCTGCGACATGTCGAAGCCTTCATTTGAGATTCTGATTCCCCTCGCGGACGATGCAGCCTTCACGGCAGACGTGCACCTCCGCGCCATGGCAGACGACACCCTCACCCGCGCGCAATTCCCCAGCCCCGAAGCCTTGGACTTCTTCCGCCAGTGGCTAACGAAGAACACTCTGGAGCACATATGGCATTCTGATAAGGGAGTGTTGATTGCGAGGAATCCGGCGACTGGTGAGCTTGCAAGCTTCATCAAGTGGCTGGAGTACGGACCGGGTGGAGAGGTTGATCTGGCGTCGGCTGCGACGACTGTGGAGGATGAGTGGCCGGAATCCTGTGGACGGTCGATTCTAGATGAGTATAGGAGTATTGCGGCAGGTATCAGGAGAAGGATCCTCGGACGCCAAGGTTATTTTCGTAAGTCACGATGTTCTATTTCTTTTGATCTCGGCACCATGTATCAAACAGTAAAGATCTCTTACCCCCCCTTTCCCTTCCCTCTATTAAAACTAAAAAAGAGAGGAAGGGAATAAGAGTGACAAACAGAGGGCGGGTCTTCACCCCCCTCCCTCCCTTCTCGTGCTTCTCGTCCTCCTTCTCCTATTCATTCTTCTCTTCTATTTCCATTTGTACGCTTACCCACGTGGCAGTGGTTCCATTCCTCGGAACCCCCCCCCTCTCCCCAATTGGGATATCTTGTTACATGGCACAGCAGAGATCTTACGAGAATGTGTCATCGATACAATAAGGGCCCATAATAGCCATGACATGTACAGAATGCAACACAATCACTAACAGAAACCCTAAACCCCCTACAACAGACGTAACATATCTATGCACCGATCCCAAATGGGGCCGCCGTGGCGCTGCGTCGGCCTTATTAAGAGAACTAGAGCATATGGCGGACGACGCCGGGAAAGCAATCGTTTTGGAAAGTGTCGTGTCCGCCGTACCACTCTATAAGAGATTGGGTTTTGAGACGAGACAAGTGTTGCAGATGGTGCTGCCGTCTCCCGGGTCGACGGAGCGGACTGAGCGATATTCAGAGCAGACCATGGTATGGACGCCGGCTTCATTAGACTCTGCATTAGAAGCTCAGGCGCAATGCTGATCTCAGAGGGGAGTATAAAAAAGTGAGCGGCCGGAGGGGAGGGTAATAGAGAAACGAAATCGGTTGTCGTCGGTGAGGCCAAGTTTGCCAACAACCATTGCGCGGAACGCAAACTGTTTCCCGTTGCTGAAGCCCAGAACAACAACAATCACAACACTACTCCGTACTGAGCCAAGGCATTCTTGCGAGCAAGCCAGGTAGGCACAGAGCATCCTATGTCCGTTCTCAAGTGTCCTGTGGGGTTCATGTCGCTGTAACGCATTTCGGATGCAACCCAGTATTGTTGTATTGTCTCTGGCACTTGCCTAAGTAGCAAACCGCGCGTGATATTGCCGGTGGTTCATCATGTCAACTAAGAAAATGTTACTTGTTTCTCTACGGAGTATGTTTCCTCCAGAACGGCGGACCAGCTAGCCGTTGTTCTGGGTTCAGGCAGGCAGGCAGGCAAGGTCTTGCAGTCAATGGCTAATGAAAATAGTAATGAAGCCCAGAGCTGAACCATCTGACAGGTTGCCTAACGAGAGAAGCACAGACACCAGAGAACATCGCTAACCTTGGTTGTCTACATAAGACATATGCATTCCCCATGCGACACAACAGCGGTGGTGGTTGTACGATGGGTAACTAGTTGTTGCACAGCACGGAGTACACCAAAGGCACACACACACCGCTTTCCGAGATTCCGAAACTATCACGTTTTCTCAGAGGCCGGACCTGGAAAGAGAGAGCCACGATTAGTACTACCTCCGTACCCCCTCGCCAACGGAGGCTGGCAAGGACCCCCCTGCCGGCTCCGTCTGTCTCGGCGCTGGTGTGGGGAACACATCGTGAACAAGTAGGGCCGAGCAGTCTCGAAATCTGGTTGTCTGGCCTCCGTCTCCCCGTCCTCCGGATGGCGTAGTCAAGCTGAGCCAGCCGAGATCAACGGGCAAAATGGGACGGGAACAATCTCCGAAGGCTTTTTCTTCTTCTGCTGTACAACCAGGCGGACTATCGTTGCATAGCAGCTCGCATTGCAGAAGCATGCCAACCTAAAATTTCCCACGCAATCAAAACAGGGCGCGTGTTGACGTTTTGTTTGTGCAAAGTTATAAAGAAGAGAGAGAGGGGGGTTCCCTGGCACGACATGCCCCCGTCCCCCGTCTCGGCAGCCCTGGTTAACTCATGAGATGCGGTAAGATTCCCGACCTAACGTTAGTCATTGATTAGCTGGCCCACGGAATAATCCTCCAATTATCAGCAACGCTTGCGTCGTGGGAGTTGAACGCTGTAACTATGTATCTACTCCGTGCGCCTCAACCAAGGGCCAATACTGGTGAGTCGTGACAAAACAGGCATGAAAGCTTTCCAACCTGACAACCCCCCCCCCCCCGGGGAGAAACCCGTGCCGATCGGCTCATGTGCGCTCACTCTCCCGGAGCATCCACCACTGCCTAACTATCTGAGCCGCGTTTTTGAAGCCCCTTCCTTGTCTTCAAAATCCAAGTTACGGGCACAAGAAAACCGTGTCTGCGGCTTCCAAGACCTTGTCTGTCCTCGCCTAGTTCGAGGAGCCAAGCCAAAGAAATCATCGATACGTACGGAGTACATTATCTAAATTGCGACACCAGAGTTCCTTTGGGCTCCGGAAAAAGGTCGACCCAAAACAAGCAAAGTAGCGACCCGTTTTCTGTTGCAGCAAGCCGATTGATTTAGAATCAAGACAGGCCAACGTTGACAGTAAAAAAGGGCCGAACAGAACGACTCGATTGTGGCCCGCGTCGAGAGAGCCATTACGTTAAAACGTGCTGCGGCTCCACACCGTGGGATATTCCAAGTGGTTTTCGATTTGGTAATGGGAACATTTGAAGCAGCAGCCCTGCCGCTCACAGGGCCGGCATAGCGGCTGAATAACGCAACGCCATCACCAGCAAGCTTGCCTGATAACCCTTTGGCCTGGTCTAAACGGAGCGCCTCATTGGGAAATGGAGCCATGGCTGGACGCCACCAAGATGAGCTGGTTGGCGTGTTGTTGGGCCGTCGAGGAGGGTGGCTTCGACGTGATCAAGACCGGGGGTGTTGAAGTGAGTGAAGGAAGGCCATTGCAAATGCTGCGGTGTGGTTCGGTCTGCATATCAGCGGGCCAAGGAACCCTTTTACCAATATGTATTTCTCTCTGCTGATAACGAATGGTCCAGTGAGATGAGAGAAGCAGCAGCACCCCCTGGTTCTCAGATTAAGCAATTCTGGGGTCTCGACTTCAAATGTTCTGAGATGTCTGCCCTCCATCTCGCAGACGGACCCTGAAACCTTGAGAGCAGGATGCGGTAGTCCGTAGTTAATGGCGGTGGGCACAACGCGCTCACGACGGGCCATGCAATTAGTTCTGTACGTACTCTACTCCGTACATACAGTTATGGACTCGGTACCCCGTAGACACATACACACAGTCATGGTGTCCGGGGGGGGGGGGTGTGACGTGCTTGCAGGAAGATTTGTTGTCGTCTGTTGTCTAGCCATGGCTCGCTCGTCCTGGACACACATCAACTGATTGCCCCTGCTGCCGACGCCTGGGCCGTTGAGGGTTTTTTTTTTCTTTTCTTCTTTTTTTCTTTTTTTTTCTTTGTGAGCCGCCATCCTGCGCGGCGAATGAGGTCGACGTATCAACGACGCCGGTTTCCGACATATCACAAGATTGAACGTTGGAGCCAGGGGTTAACTATGTAATGGAAGTCAAATGTCGCGTGTCTCCGTTGGGAGGGTTTCGTTGAAGACAGAGTGTCGCACATAGCCCTGTGCTCCGTACGGAGCGTGGACATGGACATGGACATGGACATGGAAGATGGAAAATGGATAAGTCCTATCAAGTTCATGGTTCAGGTCCAGCCATGTGCAGGTCCCGAACCGACTGTTACATTGTCCATGTTCGTACGGACATGGAAGTGCTCGGAACGGAAGTACATGTAAGTTTACTTCCAGGACCCAAAAGGCCACCGGCCAATGCAAATCGAACATGCTGGGGATTTGGCCATGGTCTCTGCTTCATTTGAAAGGCACGTCGACATAACTACTCCGTAGGCGCACTCAAATTCGCATTTGTCGGTCCGGGCAGGGCAGGGCGTCGATTTCCCAGGACCCTGGAGCTACGTAGGAGTGATGGCCCATGAATGATGCAGTTCTTAAGCGCGACACACATTAGCCCCGTCCCATAACCTTTCCTATGTGGTTGCAAAAGACCAAGGGCCACACTCGAGGTTTGTCGCCAATGGTAATCCGCGATAAGGAAAGCAAGCTTGCGCAAGAGGTGGGATGGGATGGCTGTGATGGCTGTGATGGCGCCAGAGGCCATTTGGTAGATGGCCACCGCGCAACTACGGAGTACCAAGGACGTGGTTTTGCTAATATCTGACTGAGGCCTTTCCCCCGTGCAACATTGAAGACAAGGGAAGAGCCGGTCGGTCGTTTCACGCCGCCTTCTCTGCCAGTTTCACAGGCTGTGCAATTTTCAAATTACCGACCGACTTGGTAGCTTCGTCAATGCCATCCCTCTTATTCGATCACTTACTGGGATTAGCTGAATTGTCTCCACTGACAGTCCCATTTCATCCGTCATCGCTGGCCGGGTTGGGTGTGTGTAGGTGCGAAGTAGTACTCCGTAGTGTTTCTCACTTGAGCAGTTCCGGCACAAAGGTCGCCCCCGGTCTGGGGAAGATGATGCACATGTCACACTTTTTTTTTTTGTCCGGAACTTGTACTGGGCAGTCACAACCAAGCCGTGGGTTTGCGTTGTTGCCTCTTTTGATTTCTCTTCCTCTCCATTGGCACACAGGACGTGCGCAAGCGAAAAGCTGTCATTGAGCCAGACATCTGGGGTTGTCTTAAGAAGAGAGAAACCCTCTCTTCTTAATCTTCTCCTCCCTTTCGTTTTTTTTTTTTTACTTCTCGACTCTTCGGTCTCCGTCTCACAGCCGTTCAGCCTGTCCTGTTAAATGCATCCCGGCTCATCAGAGACACGGCACGAAGCACAAGCCACCCCTTGCTCAATCATTCCCCCGTGAAAATTATTACCCCCTTCCTTCTATACGGAGTACTCCGTAGAGTACCTGGGCAACTTGACCACGGAGACCTCAAGACTGGAAGCCCAATGTCCATCGCCGTCCTGTATGTCCTGAGCTCTCTCCTTTGATAATTGGACGGACATACGTCACGCGATCTGCTCCTGGCAGAAAGTACAGTACTCCAAGGCGGTCGGTCTCAATGACTCCGATAACCCACGGTTATCTCATCCTGGCCTCCGTGGTAACCTGACTACCTGACTACCTGACATACATGTCCTCAAAAGCTATTTACCTTAATCGAGTTAATCGGCTTCGACTTGGCAAAGCGCACAGCAGCCTGCGACGTTGACTCGATACATCTTTTGGCGTCAAATCTGGTTGTTGCTGCACGTCAAAATTCCAGTCAGGGTTTTTTTTACCATCGGGTTCGGCTAAGGTACCAAAAAGTTCGACATCAACTTTCTACTTCTTTTTTCTCTTTCCTTGTAAACCATTTGCGTCACTGGAGGCATTACTTTTGGTGCAAACTACAACAAAAAAAGTCTCTCTCGAGGCACGGCATTGACACGGGACATCGGCAGCCCCCGACGACCTTCCCAGTCCTCACATCCTCATCCCAGCAAAAAGGGCACTTGTACGCATACTTTATTTTGCCGCAATATTTCCAAAGTCTCTGGTGTTGCCTTCTTCCACCAGCATGGCCCATAACTCGGTGCAGAGAACAGCTCCCATACCAATCGCTCCCAAGCCCCCAAGGCGGGAGCCAACGCCCCAACGACAGGACAACTTGCACAAATTTGAGATTGGTCCCAGCAGCGTTCAAACTGGAGCCTCTGTGGAATCTTCTCCAGTAGCTGGGTCGACTCTTGCTCTGTGCCAAACTTGTCGGTTCCCTGGAACCAAGTGCGTTTTGAGCGATGATGAGGACGGTTACTCCGCCTGTCATGGCAATGGCTCCGAGTGCTCCTTTCTATCAAATTCGTTGGCAAGCCCTCAGTCTCGTAAGAGAAAAATGAATGGTGTGCCAGTTCCTGAGGCCAATATTAGCAAACGAAGGTCAGTCACTCCTATTATTGTTCTGCTATTGCATAATCCTCTTCATTCCTCCCTCGGCCCGTCTTCGGCCGAGGAAATACTTGATATGGTCTGTTGCTTCATCTCAGGCAGTCGGTTGATCTTCCAAAAGGACGACTTCTAACATGTTTTTTGCCCCAGTTCACCAATCACCACGACTCGCAAACTCGGCCATTCCGGTTTATCAAGTACGACCGCCAGCAGCTCATTTCTTGAAGACTTGGCTAATGTGGGCGGGCCGGCGATGCTCAGGAGGACTCTCGGCATGCAAAATGATCGTTTTAGTCAATACATTGGTCTCACTACTGATTTTGAGCCGTCACTCATCAACCTCTCCACATTTGATCCGCAAGATGAGAGTCTGTTGACCAGAGGTATCTTACGAAAGGTAAGCGACGAGGACACCTTTTTGATGCTGCCAGACAGCAGTACCCCTGGCCACGATCATGTCATGGAAGATTTGGATGCCATTGAAGCCGTGGTGTCGCCTAATGGGCCGCAATTGATGGATTTGTACTTTCGAATCGTTCACCCAGCGTTTCCAATCATTCAAAAACACGTCTTTTTGGAGAAATATGAGCGATCCCATCGAGAACTTTCACCGCCCATATTGGCAGCAGTATATATTCTAGCCATCAATTGGTGGAATCACAGCGATGAGCTCTCCCAACTACCTCGCCCTGATGTGGGGGAACTCGAAAGATTGATTCGCGGCACATTAGCAGATGCGATGAATAGACCCAAATTGAGTACGATTCAAGCTGGCCTGCTCTTATCCCAGTGTCCAGAAGGAGATCAGTGGGCACCGACGGCTCAACTTGTAGCCATTGGTCAAGAGCTTGGGCTACATCTGGATTGTTCCAACTGGAAAATACCTCCTTGGGAGAAAGGCTTGAGACGAAGGCTGGCATGGGCGCTTTATATGCAGGACAAATGGAGCGCCTTAGTGCATGGACGGCCGTCCCATATATTCTCATCCAACTGGGGCGTGCGAGCCGTGAATTTCAACGACTTTCCAGATGTTGAGTGGGACGAGAAGAATACGGATGAGAAACAAGATATTGAGAGGGGCAGGCTACTGTTTACTCGATTCGTGCAACTGTCGGAAATATTGTCGGAAATACTCGAGACGTTTTACACTTTGAACTCGACACAAAACATCACCGATGCCGGCCCTCAAGGCACTCAGCTCGTCTTGTCACTAGCCAAACCAGTACAACTTAAGCTCAAGGAATGGTACAGTGGCCTTCCAACCGAAATTCGTCTCGAGTCGTATTCTATGACTAGTTTCTCTCTCTCTTCGCCACCCGCGATGAACAGGCTATCCAGTATTGGATATCTTCACCTAGGGTATTTTGCGGCAGAAATCACGCTACATCGTAGAATAATTCGGTCGTTGACTTTGAATCCAAACGCTGTGGATCCGTATGTCCAGCATATATGTCGAAGCGCCGCAAAGGCACGTCTCATCTCAGCCATGGACTTTGTCAATCGACTGACACCGAATCATCTGCGTTCGTTCTGGTTTTTTGCATCCAAGACCAACTTTGCCTTGATTGGAACTTTCGGCTCTTTGCTGTGGGCCACGTCACCGGGTCGAGAAGAAGCCGATTGGTACCGTCGCCGTTTGGGGGAATACCGATGGACTCTCTCAGTGAGCTCCAAGCCTGGTGAGAGCAAGGGTCTAACGCAATTCGCGATCTCTATGCTGGATATTTCAACGGGGTTGTTGTTGAAGGGGCTACCGGAAAAGCCGTCTATGAGTCGATGTGGGAGCATGGCCGACATGTCAGCGCCGTCTGGGCCGCCTTCTTTCCCGGGGTCGTTTTCAGGCGGCGGCAGTTTGATTGGCCAGTTCAGCAATATTCACAGCGCTGATGTGAGCAGCGTACAGAGTCCCCGAAGTGACGACTTCAGCAGTGAAGACGAAATGGAAGACAGCTACGCGACTCCGATATAAGATGGACAAGCTACCGGGTATTTGTGGGAAAGGGAGGATTTGGGGGAGGATTTCATCTTCGTGTGCCGATGGGAGAAAGAAGAGCGATCAACGATATTGCTCATTTTGTGTGCTTGTCATGGCTCTTGGATGCTCTCATGGGCTTTTCGAGAGATTGCTGAGCTCTCTTGTCAGCAGTACGGAACTTTCTGAAACTGACTAGAAAAGGGGTTGGGTGAGCGGGCATAAAGGGCACAATTGAGGCCCTAGCGAATTCTCCAGATTGGTTATGAGCAAATGAATGAATAGTATTGCGCAACAAGTTGTGGTCAATACTGATTGTAAAGCTGCAGAAACTACATACCACGGTCACGGTACGCCAGGAGCATGGAGTTCCAAGTTTGGATCTGAATAGTTTAATTGACACTTACAGTCGTTGATCAAGCCCGTGCACAAGTACGGAGGAGGCAAGACGGAGACTCTTTGGTACTTCGGTAGGTACTCGGCACTTATACAGCATGTATACTCCGTATCTGCATAGAAATGGCACTAAATGAACGTACCGAGTACTCCGTACGGAGTACCTGTGAAGAAACTTGATACCCAAGGTAGCGGCTATCCTGAAACCGGCAAGTAACTTCCACCAAAGTACTCCGTATTCCGTACGGAGTACCTCGGAGCAGATTCCGCCCCCGAACGCGCTCAACACCTGCCTACGGCGGGTTGCAGTTACTTCACGTGCTTTCGTGGGGTACTCCAGTCACCTCTGGCCAATTTTACTGGACCCCTTGGCCCGCACCGCACCGCAACCAAGGAGCTCCAGGTGAAACGTGACTACAGTCGAATTGTTCTTCACTCATAGATGAGCTGCTCGGATAATTTCTACCCCCCCCGGCTTTCCATGTCATTCTTGGCTTCACCAGCGGCTCGATATTCCTCATGTTCCTTAGGCCGACAAGCCACGGCCTTACAATTTGAACATGGCGAGCAAAACTCTCTCAAAGGAGACAGCGGCCTCTCGCGCCAAGTCTGGTCATGAAGCAGCCGCGTTCACGCCCGAGAGGTTCGAAAAGGAGCTTCAAGATCTAGCCGACAAGGCCCGAAGCGACACCTTTAGCCATCGCCTTTTGGACCAACTAAACATCTATATTCGAATCATCCTACTTCTGGGCTTCCTCGGACTCTACTCCCACGTCTCCCAGCTCAACCTCTCACCCGTATATGGATCAATTCCCTCCTCAATATGGCACGCAAAGCTCGTTATGGGAGGATGCTTTCTCGGGTGGGCAGGCAACACGTTCCTTCGCGACTCATTCCCAGTCGCTCTCGTCAAAGTCCTCCCCATGGTTGCCGCCTGTATTCCCGGTCTGCAGCATTATCTAGCTACTTTCAGCCAGACGTTTGGCGCGCAATGGGGCCCCGTCATCACAGAAGGTCTTACACTACTTCCGCTGGCGGTGTTCACATCCGCTTCTGTAGCCGATTACTGGGAGGGCGCGCGGTTGGGCATGTTGCCAGGTTTCGTGGCTGACGCTGGACCTGGCATTGGATCTTGGGCACTGTTCAAGTTCTTTGAAAAACAGCTTGGTCTGTATTTGCCACAAATCATCGGCAAACTACTCGTCTTCACCAGACTGGGCTTTGAAATTATCCTTGCGTTCGCTTACATGGTCTTCTCGCCTTCCAAGTACCTTGTATACGTGGCATTCCCATTCATTCACACCTTCTTTTTGAATACCCATTTGCAGTCTCAAGCTGCCACTCAGAGACTCATGAGTTCCATGGTGACTGATAACTGGTTATTCATTGAGAGACGTGAGTCGGTGACAGGCTACGTCTCGGTGGTACAGAGCATACAGCAGGGATTTAGGGCCATGCGTTGTGACCACAGTTTACTGGGAGGGGAGTGGATTGGGCATAGGGGAGGGCCAGTTTCAGAGCCGATATATGGTGTCTTCGCCATGCTAGAAGCTGTTAGATTGGCTGAGTCGGCGACACCTGTGGACGACAAGGACTCCAAAGCCTTGGTGATGTGAGTCTCAGCTCCCGCTCCCGCTCCCGTCAATTGACTACTAAACTCGTGGCTGACTTGGCCTTGTAGCGGTCTCGGTGTGGGAACAACGCCATCTGCTCTCGTTTCGCATGGCATCAACACAACCGTCGTGGAGATGGACCCGGTGGTTTATGAGTTTGCAACCAAGTACTTTGATCTGAAGGAAAACAACCCTCCCGTTCTGCAGGATGCCGTCAGCTACACAGCCGAGGTTGCCAAAACAGCCCCCTCCACATACGACTACATTGTTCACGACGTATTTACCGGCGGGGCCGAACCTGTTGACCTCTTCACCCTTGAGTTCTTCCAGGGCCTACACGCGTTGTTGAAGCCCGAAGGCACTGTCGCCATTGTAAGTCAACTTCGCCATCCAACCCTCACGACTGCTGACAAACAAAACCCTGCCACAGAACTACGCGGGTGATTTGTCCCTGCCGCCACCCAAGATCATCTACCGCACCATCAAGCAGGTCTTCCCGACATGCCGGATCTTCCGCGAAATGCCCCCCGACACTGAGACTATCAACAGCAAGGGCATGGATTTTACCAACATGGTCATCTTCTGCAGGAAGTCAGACGAGCTCCCTCTTACTTTCCGACGTCCCACAGCCAAGGACTTCTTACAAAGCCCCGCCAGAGAAGAGTTCTTGGGTCTACCGAATGAGATCCCCGAGTCTGCGATGCTGGTAGGGGAGGACGAGGGTATATTGAGAAAGAATGAGACGGACAAGTTGGCCAAGTGGCATGAGACAAGCGCTTTAGGACACTGGTCGCTGATGAGAGCTGCTATTCCGGCCATGGTTTGGGAGAGGTGGTAACTAAGCAAGGGGTTCTCCGTGGTACCATGTTCAGCAAATGTGTAACGTATTACTTCGTAAACAATGAGAGTCAATTGGACATTAGATGTGTGATCATGTCTCGGTCAGCACAGCCACGGCGTTCAGTAACCAGACAGCCAGGGCATGCAGGCAAACCCCCCCTGTTGTCGGGGATCTAGTTATGCTTCTCTTGTTTGGTGCTACGGAGTACTCCATACATCAGTCCGTTAACGCTCCTCTGTTGGGAGGGCCAAATGACAGGAGTATCTCCCGGGTAGCGCTGCGTCCTGCTCAAGGCTACGGAGTAGTCAGCCAGACCATCAAAGTATCAATAACCCAGAAGACACGTCCTTGCGCTTCACATCATGTCTACCTACTCCGTACACTCATCTCCTCGGGCTTCAACAACGCCACCCTGGATCTTTTCCGAGACGGCCCGGCGCGGGACCATCCCTCTCCCGAACAGGAACTTCGGTTCCGAATCCAACGGGGAATGATGTCTCTCAAACATAGACGGGCCAGCAGAGGTCAAGTAGTAAACATGGCAAAAGCCCAGCCAACGCTTCGTTCAGTCCCGGCCATGAAAGCACACAAAGCGGGGGGTGTATTACAAGATGTCGTGCTGGAGAGGATGTTGTGTGTGAGTTTCGGAAGCATCAATAGAGTATCGTGCGTTGGCAAGGGGGTTGGCCATCGAGGAAATAGTAGGTAGGCGTTGTCGGCTCATGGTCAAGTGGACTACAATCTTAATGGCATTAAAGCTTTAGTAGGCTGCTATTCCGTGCGGATTAAACCAATAGATGAGATGCTTAGACTGGATTGAGGGGGACCTTTGCAAGGGCGAAAACTATACTATCAATATGTTTGGTTACGCAGGAATGCTAACTTCTTCGATGTACAGACTAAGTCGAAGCCGTGGTAAAGTGCAGGGTATCCCTTCAAAAATCTACTCGGTCTTTCCTAGTTGCCGCTTCCAAACACTGTTTCTTGTTCTCCGCATTGAATTCTTCGAAAAACTCCTTTGCATACGACGGCAAGTCCACCCGGTTATACGGGCCAGGAATCGGTTCGCCCATGGTCGAATAGATAGGGACCACGCCTGTCCACACCGAGTTCAAGGCACTCTCATTGTCTAAATCATGCTTGTCGTCTGAGACTCCGCCATCGCGAAACTTGGCGCTCCCCGAGGCGATCTTCACCCTGAGAATGCTCGTGCTCTGCAACTCGGCATTTGTAGGCGGTAGCCGGCTGTTCTTCCAGCGATCGGGCACGACGGAGTTGGTGATGAGTTCCATGGCATACAGCTTCTCCTCCTGGTCTTCGACAAGAGTTGCGTGACCGAAGAGCAAGGCAGAGCGGTAGTTGTAGCTGTGATTGAACGCGGAAAGAGCCAAAATGAGGCCATCGATGTGGGAAACAGCGCATGAGACGGGGATACCTTCTTCGCCAGTACCGCGGCCGAGGTTGAAGAGTCGCGAGGTGACGTAGCCGTGAATGTATAGATCTAGGGGATCACCTAGGTCTGCAGAAGGCCGGTCAAAGGAACCCATTTGGCCGATCATGGGAAGAGTGACGGGAAAGGGCGAGTCGGGGACGTTGAATGAGACATGGATTAGTTGGCTGGAGTTGATGAGGGAATGGATCTTTTCGAGAGCGTAAACACCTGGGATGCTTGATTAGCCGGTAGATGAAAGCGGCCAAGAAAAGTGTTGAATCGGAGAGAGATGCTTACCTCGTTCGCCATGTCTCTTGACGAGGTTTGTTGCGTCCTTTGCATATTCGAGCTCGTAGTGACCCATTATGATGATAGGAAGGAAGAGGTTATGGTATGTCTTAGCAGAGTACAGAAAATATGTTATCTCGCTAAACAGTGGTCGACATTGTCTATGTACGAACATATATATATATATATATAGTCAGTAGTTGACTCACTTTTTGCTCCTCGCCTTTACTTACCAACTGGGCTAGCTTCGGGACCTGGGACAACAACAATCAAGAGGATTTATCGCGAAGTACAAGATGCTACGTCAACTGATTTACTCACAGCTTGCTACAGCGCCACCGCTCATTGGTTCCAAGGGTCTATTCACTACGTGGCAGCGGCAGAAGGTGATTTGCTGAATAAATGCATTAGCTCGCCACGGTGCCCCGCGGACGGCTGCAGGTCGACGGCATGGTTGTGGAACTTCTCGTTCTGGAGATGCTTGCTTTGGTATAAACAGAGCTGGGGATCCTGATTTAGATGGTGTGGTGGAGCGTCGACGCCTATTTCGTTTCGTTGTACTCCGTTCGGAGTAACTTTACTGAGTAGTCCGTAGACCAGTGAACACGGAAGCCATGCCGTCTTTCTGCGTTTGCTTTCAACGTTACTATATGTGTAGGGCGGCGGCAACCTGTTGCTGGGGAGCACGTAAACGATTCATGTTGCATGCAGGAAACCTGCGGCTGCGCGGTTGGGATGATCTGTCGTGAACGGCGCAATCAACGAGTACATGATCCCTGGCATACAAGTTGTTAGCTGACTGAAGAACGGGCGAAACATAAACACCTGATCCTTTGAGTAATTGCGCAGATAAACATCGATGCCTTGAGAAAGCCATCGAGTTGTCCTAGTTGTCCGAGCCGCCCAAAAATCGTCAATAAGTTTGTTCTTAGTCGGAACTCCTGTGAAACACCATCAAGTGTGTGACCTCAGACCCCTTGAACTCGCGCACTGTGCTGAAGGGCCTGAGGCTGATGTGAATGATATCATGGGCTGCTCACGATTGAATGGCTGCGTGTGACTGAAAATCCCATGTCCAATATCGCGACCTTTTTTTCTGTCCGTAAGGCTTCGACATGAACAATGGTGACGCGCGTGTAGGCGTGGCCTCTATGAAATGGAAGGTACGAGTCAATCGGAACGCGGAAACTGCCACCGCGAGAAATTGACTGGACATACCCTACGGCCTCCTCCGAGTCCTCGGAGGCCCACCACTTACTTGTCTTCATTCATCCAAAGCATTGAACGTCCCCGTTGACGTGATCATGGCTCATCAACATGCGATCCTAGCGGTACCGCATACAACGCCGTTCGAGTCATCTTTCCTGCTAACCAAGACAGCCACAGATCCAATGAGCGTGCCTCGCTGGGAGTGGGCGGGCGTCAAGTCTTGCCTCATGGCCCATTTTCTCCTTCGGCCTCCGTCTGGCTAACGTTTGAGGTTTCGCATCAAACGCACTTGTCGCGAAGCACGGATATTTATGTCACCTTTGTTGTCCACAAAACCAATCATCGCTATCTTACACCTTATCAATGGCAAGGGCCGTACTCCGTATGTTTTTCCAAGCTTTCTCGGCTTTGTTCCAACAACGGTCCCAGTCCCCTTATTTGTTAAGGACATGAGGCAAGCCACGATGGCACCAACCAGCACCACCTGTCAGTTTCTGCCACGCTTCCCAAGTTAGAGGTAGAGGGCAAGTGTCTGTCTGTGCTCACGGGCACAGCAAGGCTTCCCATCCTTCAGCGTGGCCTTCTGACACGAGCGTCTTGCCGTCCACCCCCATGTATCCCAGGTAGCCTGCAGCTCGAATTGGATGTTTTGCGTGGCCCGCTGTTTGCATGTTTTAGATTGTCGATCCCAAAGGGTTGATTCCTATTGCTCAATGTGTAACATGCTGATGCCTGTAATCCCTTCCTCTTCCTTCAATCTTTGCCAACCCATACCTTACACAGAAGCTGCAGGACTGGGCAGGACACGAGCTCGATAACCTCAACATGATGTTGATGACGGTGGCTATGTGGCGGTGATTCAGGCTCTGGTTGAGAGCACAGCCGTCTCCGACGCCTCGGAATTGAATCTTTCTGTTCTTCTTTTCTTGATGTAGTTAACTCGACCGGTTTTTTTCTTTCGGTATTCATGGCCCATTGATTGGGCCGGTTCGATTCTTGTCACGGTCTGTCCAACAACCCGCTGGTTGGTCAGGCCGTCGCCATGTCCGAATCAGATAGAGATCAGGCCTTGGTGGCAACCTTTGCCTTGTGAGTATATCATTTTTCCCAGCAGAAGGTCGAGTTGTCATACCTCCGGATCGAGAGTGAGGAACTAACACCAAAGCCATATGTCAGCGGCGCCGTTGTCTGCGCCTCTCTGGGAATTGTATTATTCCATCTGAGAGGAGGGGCCCTATCACTCCTTCGAGGTGGTCTGAGGCTGGTCCTCGCCGGTTTTCTTCTGTTTGCTACCTTATGGGCTGTCGATGGCTTCATTGCTACCTTCATCGACCGAGGTTCCACGGCGGGATGTCAAATCGCTATTTCGTTTGCTGCCGCATTCGACCAACTAGCCCGAATCGCACTCGAAGAATTCTTGTTTTGGGCTATGAACGGTGATATTCGACCTACTCTCGGCGTCCTATTTCCACAAGCCGTCATCTTTATCCGTTTCATCATTGGCGGTATATTTGTCGGTGTCCAGCGACCGCAGTTTAGACTAGTGTGTGTGGCCACGAATATACTCTGGCCACTTGGTGTTGTGGTACTCTGTATGGATGCCTTTATTGTTCTTGCGCTAGTGACGAGAGCTTCCTCAGTAGGAGTCTTTCGTGATCTGAAAGCTGAAGACCTTGTTGGGTCTCGATCAAGGGGCCTTTCTCTGACCATGGTCGCCTTGGGTCTCTGGATACCTGTATGTTGTACCGAATGGCAGCGACTGCTGTGTTCGAGTTTTGAGCTAACTTTCAGTTTTCCAGCTGAGTGTTCCCATGCTGTTGGGCATCAGTACATTCGGTATTGTGACTCGCACCGCCCTACCCGCAACCGGCGTGCTGGTCGTCATAGGTCTGTCTGCTGGTGCTTTTTTTTGAATGATGCGTTCTTTTGTAACTGATATGTGGAACAGGTGTCATTGCGCTCTACTTCCAAGATCTGATTCTGCCACAGAGAGTGATTTCACAAAAGACCGCAGCTTATCTCGACAACTTTCCCGGTTTGCCAGACACGGTTCCTCCACCAACGAGGCAACTAGGGAATCAGGCAGTGTCCGCAGTCAATCCATCATACACACCGAACAGATCTGCACGACCAAGAGAAGACTCACGAAGCAATACAAGCAGGGCTATCTCATCACGAGATGGCAATGACTCGTTGTCAATCATCAGTCGCCCAAGTCCAGGGCAAGCAATGGCTGGTGTCGGAGGGTTCCCAGTCAAAGGTGAACTTTTCCCACCTGCACGAATCAATTCGAAAGCAGCAAAGCAGGGAATGTTTCGGGTTCAACCAACAAAGAAAGCGGTTACTAAGGGTGGCAAATTGGTCATTTCATATCCGAGAGTTCAAGAGGACAAACTCACCGAGGCGAGCCCTTTAAGACGGATTGCAACAGTTGACTTGGCCACTGCCGCCAGACAAGACAAAGAACGGAGAATCAATCCGACAGCGCCTCAAAAATCCTACACAGCCAGGTATAGTAACCAAAATGGTAAAGAGTTGGAGCGAAAGAGAATCAGCGGAGGCCATAGCACGAGACAGACAAGGAGAACGATTTTGGAACCTATTCAGGAGCGGTCATCACAAGGGACATCTTCTACCGTGTTGGCAACCTCCACCACTCCCAGCGGAGATATTCGGCAGAGGTCGCCAAGCCATATTTCAGAATGCCTCCAAGATACATTGCCGCCAGAAATACCAGTCAGAAATAGATCCAGGCCGAACAGTGGCATTCCCACATCACAGGATCTAACCTCTGAGGCACCCTTAAAGCCGCCGCCTCGATCTCCTCTACGGCCATCTTCTGGGCATCCTAGCATTGCGAACGCTCTCCAAGGCCCAACAAGGCCATTTAATGTATCATTGAATCCAATGAGTGACGGTGCTGAGGGGCCCAAGGACTCGGCGAGTCCCTCTTCATCACAGCAAACTTCGCAGGTTCCAACTTCAGAAAGTGAGAACGTCCCTCGAAGAGTATCCAATGCTTCTACGACCAAGAGTATAGACGTTCTTGTACCTCCAGTACCACCTCTTTCACCGAGGAATCTTGGTTCTCGCACATACTACCCACTGGAAAAGAACTTAGGCAGTCAATATGGGGAAAATGGGCCGTCGTCGAATATTCCTCGTGGCAACGCGGTCAAAAATAATATCCGCCCATCGAGACAGAAGGTTGCAACTCCTCCGCCCGTTGATGAAGCAAAATCTGTCAAAACTCCGGTTCAGCTTCGAGGGACGGTGGGACTTCCCAATAACCCCAGAGCTCGTGCTGCAGAAGCCTCGGTAAATAAGACTCAGCATCAAACAGTGTTGGTCAACAGCATGGAGTACAACGATTCTAGCAGGATCCGCGAGATGATTGATGAGATGGCAGCGGATTTGGCTACGAGGACAGATGGGGCCGACTCGGGAGGCAGAGATTCAGTGGTTCATCGACCACGCCCAATTCCTCGGAAGTCACAGATGACCAAGTCTGTTCTTCCAAAGAAATCACCAAGGAAAATACTAACAGATGAGCTCCCGCCTTCGAGTAAGGAAAGACATGTGAGTAGTGAGCCATCAGCGTCAACCTCTATCGTGAGAGAAAGCCCGAGCAAGCTGTCATCTGTGCCTCCACCACCTCTTCCAACATCGGTACACTCGAAAAGCGAACGTTCGAGACCAAGGAAAGCGAAGACGCCTATATCTCAAAACGACACCGATAACTCAACCAAGGTCCCAGGAACAACTTTTCAAACCCAGACCCCTGACGACCAACCTAGGCGGGCGAAAGAAGTAAATATGAAGCCCTCAACTGTCACGCTTGTTGAATATACCGAGACACTTTTGCCGGGGAAAAGTAAGGCAAATGCGACCAGATACGCTTCCAAGTTTAGCATTGCCACGACGATGACCCCAGAAGATCCGCCATCTGAATACCTTCAATCACCAGCTCTCCCACCTCTGCTATCGACTCAACAAGAAACAAGGCGAAAATCATCTCCGATTCTCCCGCTACATGACGTGCAGGAATCAAGTACCGATGTTTCAATCATGGTAGATCAACCAGAAACCAGCCCGATTGCACCACAAGATCTTGTGGCCGGTAATGTGTCCAACTCTCAGGGTATCCCTTCTGTTGCTGCCAATATGCCTGAGAGAGCTAGCTACGCGAATAGTACC
This sequence comes from Metarhizium rileyi, assembly GCA_031753515.1. Taxonomy (NCBI): domain Eukaryota; kingdom Fungi; phylum Ascomycota; class Sordariomycetes; order Hypocreales; family Clavicipitaceae; genus Metarhizium; species Metarhizium rileyi. Next base: position 1,751,977 of record JAUKVO010000008.1, read on the forward strand.
CATCAGAACTATGTGGACGACGGTAAGGAAATGGTTACTTTCATGCTTGACCAGAACACCTATCACCAGACTTGTGCGACAACTACGGCATCTGCGCAAAGTAGTGTACACGGCGGAACCGAAGACAAGACGAGCTCGTGGCACTGCCGTGTGGGTGACAACCCGCCTACGTTCTCTGGACGAGAATCTATGCAGGCCCGTCGTTCTCCTAAGCCACCTCCCTTGGAGCTTGACAAAGTTTCCAAACGCGTCCAAAGACCACGTCCTCAAACATCGCCGCTTGAGACTCCCCGACAAGCACTTGACCAAATCCAAGAGCAGCTTAACAAACTCGAGGATACTAGTGTCATAGGCGATGCTGACTTTGAGCAACACAGAATGTCGCTCCTTAAGGACATAGAGATGGAGATGGGCATAGAACAAAACCGATGGCAAAAGATGCGTGATGATCTGGCCAGAATATCGGTGTCTACAGTTGGCTCGAATTTAATCTCTCCGTTCTCCAACGAAGCGAGCCCTATGTCGGCGCAAAATGTGCAGTCGCCCACGATTGAGGAGATTGAAAAGTCACTTCTGGTGAAAGGTCCCTACCTATCTGTATGGGGTAAAAATACTGGGCGTCCGCGATCCTCTGTCATTTACACAGCCGATCAGGTGCGAATGGGTCAATCGAAAATAGTATCGAATAAGCTCCAGGTAACCACAGCAGACGATACAACCCGGCTTTCGGAACGGGTCGCTGAAGAGGTCTCCGTTGCCTCTCGGAAGGCGTCCCCAGGCGCGGCATCAACTCCTCTGAAGAGTGAAAGAGCCCGAACCTTGACGACTATTGATCAATCAAGCATAAACGAGGTAGAGGAAGAGGCCCGATTCGAAAAGCGTGTGCTCTGGAGGCCAAATCATACAGACCGAAGCCCCGAAATCATAAAGTCTCAGACTGCTCTTTGGAACTCTGCCCCTGCAGGTGCAATCCAATCGATGAGCTTGCCATCTCCTGGTCCTCGGCCAGTAAGGCGCGAATCCAGAGTATCTTCTCCTGTGGAAGAGTCGGGACTCTGGGATAACCCATCAGAGAGTCTTGCAAAGCTAGCCACGTCTCCTAGTCTTTGGAAAGTGCCTCATCAGTCGCCCAAATTACCTGCGCCCTCGCAAGAACCGCCTCCACGCCGGAACACATTGAGGCCTCCACGCAAGAGTAAGCGGATATCTTTGCTTCCAGATATTGTAGAGAATCCCGAACCTCTGAAGAATAAGCGTGACACATTGGGCCTCTTCAGATTCCCTTGTGGAGGGACATCTGATATCCCTTGGGAAGAAACATCTGATACAGCTATATCTCCTGCGTCATCTCAAAATGATAGATTCAAGCTGCCAGCCAATAATGGCACCGGAGCTCCTCCGAAATATCCAACTCTGGAACTCCAGATGCAGACCCTGCAATCCCAACAGCAGCCAAGCTCATTCTTCGATTACAACGACGAGGACGAGGCAGTTGTAGAGATTTTGGAATATTCAAATAACGACAGCTTCTACGAAGACGACGAAGACGAGGCGATTTATGAGGAAATTGTTAGGTATTTCAATTTTGATATGCATAACGACAGTGCCCTTCCTGGGCCGTGGGTAGCTCAGCGACCTACAATTCCCAACAGAACAAATTCTGTACCCCGAGCCCAGCAAAGTGCAGGCGAAGAGGAAACAGAGGCCAGTACTGACGAGTCGTCTCACCCTTTACTGCCGCATAGAGGTTCCTCATCTCCAACCCTTCCGCCGTCAGAAGCAACCCTATGGGTGAACAACGTCTGTACACCACCTCAAACTGCAATCCAGGGGCTGCTCCAAGACGAGGCGCTATGGAATGTACATCTTGAAAACCAGTGCCCTACAACACGTACTCCCCTCCGGCAGGTCAAAAAAGCTTCTAGTATTACCAGCACCTCACTCTGGAGTCGACCGTTGAGTGAGACTGACACTGCTGCCTCAAATCGTTTGTGGTCCAATGATGAGCCACAACCGATGGCAGAGCCGGTTGTTCGAGTCAAAGAGATAGTTCCTCGTCCAACTGTTACGCCTGAGCAAGAATTCACTTGGTCGGCACCCAAACCCACCCCTACGAAGGCTATTTTTGGCCTGCCACAACCAAAGCCAGAACATTGGGACAAATATAAGAACCTGGGAAGGAGGGCTCTGCGTCGAAGACCTCGAAATGTCGGACATTTGGCCATTAAAAGCCAGTCGCTGTGGTCAGAGGCAACACCGCAAGAGGCGCAGACATTACAACATAGTGATTCAGGAGAAGCAACAAAGTCGCCCTCTAATGACAAGGATGATGGGAAAACTCCATCAGCAATGCTCATGGTCACAGGGGACCTACACGCAGCTTCTAGCGACATCACACCAGTCACCCGATCGCCGATCGACTGCCTAGGGTCGCAAGAAACTGTTATTCGCATCGATGAGCAGCCCGCCTACGATGAGAATAACTCCACAGAACCACAAGATGATATCGCAACACCCAGCCATCCCGATAGCGATCTATGGGTCCCCTTCTCCGTGCTGCCTATGGACGAAGAGCAACAAGGCCTGTTCCAGGTCCAACATGGCAGCCACCAACAAGACAAGTACCGTGGAACCTCACTGCCGCCCGCAGCGTTGGGAATTCGGCCCACGCCGCGGCTGCATCGCTGGTCTCTCCAAGATCTCGAATCGCAAGCTCTGTGGACCGCCGCCACGCCTCAAACCTTTGCCCAGGACTGGGTCACGCTGTCTTCCATCCGGCCCAGCACTCCGCCCGACCAACTAATATCCGAGTCCGGCAGCGACTCGCCCCTCTCCGATTCATTCTCCGTGTACTCTAACAACACGGGCGAATCCACCATCGGCAGCTTCCTCACCGGCCAAGCCTCGGTACAGTCGAAGCCGCAGGTCTACACCGACACAGATTGGATGGCTACCATCCCGGAAACAGAACCTCCCTCCCGGCCCGAAACCGAGGTTGCCATCCCAGGGCCCGACCAGGAAGCACAGCAGCAGGACGCGAAAGACGAGTGCAAACCCGCCGCCACAGAGGCCAAGACAGAAACGGAGACGTGCGCTCCGGAAGAACCGCTCAGCTCTCTCAGCTCCCACCGTCAAACGCACATCGGCGGCTTCGACCCAGCAAGACACCATCCCGTCTTCAACGTCGACGTGTTGGACACGTCAAACGGAGACTGCCACCCCGCTGCTCAGGGCTACATCCACACCCTAGTCAACTAGCACCCAGACTTGGTTCAAAGACGAAACTTGTATGAACAAAAGTCTGCTTTTTATTATTGGATCTGTTTGGCCGGTCAGTTGCTCACTTTTAAGAGCGTCCAAAGAAACAGGGGGCGGGGGGGGAGGGGGGCCATGAGAATGTCGTCCAAGATACATACTCACGTGGAGATACATACCCACGTGGACTGTATACATGAGGATAATATGGGGATGGATGTAAAGAAAGTAATGAGACTCATGTGACTGGGCATTTATTGTGCGACCATGTATGTACGGAGTACTTAATCGCCATTGTATTTCAATACCAAACCATAATTTATCAACGGTGCTACTCGGTAGCAGTTCGGCGGATACAATATGTCCAGTGCTAAACAAGGTCAGAAAAGTTACTCACACATTCACACAATCAATCAAAGGACAACAACAACAACAACAACAACAACAACAGTGGAGAACTCGTTTGCGTCATGGCCTCCAGGCTCTATCCATGCAATTCATCAACTGTAGACTCGAAAGACAAAAACGTCAACAATGCGCCAATGCTATGAAACATGATATGCTTCTCTTCAACAGCTCGGAAGTGTCCTACCACCAGTCCTCTATCCCAAATTGGCGCCATTGCTTCGTCCAATTTCCTTCCCAGGCGTGCTTTGCGTAGTGGTCTCTATCTGTGGGCCATGCATGCTGTTTGTGTTGTCCGTCTGTACTAAATCCCCAGTCCTCGATTGTTCTCGTGTCTCTCTCTGCATAATCATTAGCAGCGATATCTGCATCTCGAGCGGTAACATCATCAGACACAAGTATCATCTCCATCCCTCCGACTCTCATAATCCTCTTAGAGGTTCTTCCCCGCTCCTCGAGTTCATTATGCTACGGTTGGGCGTGTGGGTTACATTACATATAAAAAAAAGACATACAAAATAAAAGATGCCATAACACCGCCTCCCCAGACCCAAAGTGGCCACTGACAATGACAGTCGGATGACAGCTACTGCAAGTCGCGACAAATAACAGGGTATATCGCGACTCGGGGGAAGCTCTGCCTCATTTGACGCATATTAAACGGTCCACCCTCATGGTGTCTGGGTAACAAGTGTCGTTACATAATTGGCAGAGAACAAAAAAAAACCTGTAGACAAAAACCGTCGCTATGCAAACACATGATAATTCACAGAAAGATGTTTTCGCGTTTTTTTTTTTCGTACAAACCCCCGGCTACGATTAACGGAGGTGTATCGTGGTGATATAATGAGTTTTGACGGAGGGATGATGGGTGAGCGCTAGTTGACCGTCATTAACGGAACTCGGCGGCTGATATTAGATGTTGGTGAGTTCTCCGATGAAGACCGCTCAACAGTAGTGCTATTGCCACGACTCTTCATGGTTCGTCGGGCTGGGCTAGACCCCGGATCGTCAAAAACCCTTGTAAATGCAGGACTCGAATCCAAGCGTCTCTCGTGTCGGGGCGTGCGAGCTGGACTTTGTGTCAACTGATCAGCCCTCCTTATGAGATCCGACAAAATATCGCGCAATTCTCCAGCTCTCCTGACCAATGTTTTCAAACTGTTGGTATCGAAATGCATCCTATTAGTGCTGGATCGACTCTTCCAAGATCCTTGCACAGCTTGATCCGCAGTCGCAGTAGCTGACCATTGTTGAACAGATTCGACGACAGAGCTCACGACGCTATTCGTGTCCTGGGATTGGGCTGGTCGGTTTTCGGGTGTACGCGGCCGACTGGGGCGATTAGATCGAGAACGATCATCTGGTAAAGGCCAGTTGGCACCAAATATGTCGTCATCTGGAGAAAAGACGGACCGCCGTCGTGGGGATTGTCGTTCGCGAACGACAGTCGTCCTGGACATCACCGGCTCATTTCGTTCAACGGCTACATCCAACGACAAGTCATCATTATCGTCTTCATCCCTGCGGGATTCCGCAGCTTCGAAGGCGTCCATATAGATCGAGACCTCTGACCGATCGTCATCATTCGCAGATTCCTCGTCTGGGGAAGCCAGGGCAATGATACCCTCCGCCTCCTTCCAAAATGGCTTCTGCTCGCCATTTAACATGTTCAGCTCACGGCCATGGCGACAAAGACGTTTCAGGTCGTTGACGAGAAGAGATAGCTCTCGAATTTGGCCAGAGTGAGCTTTTACGCTAGGCTGAGAAGCCCGTATTGATTCGGGAACGGCGAAAAGGTGTTCAGTGCCCTTTCCTCCTGGTCCATCATTGGCACCCCCGAACTCAAAATCTTCGTCCCAATCCTCACTAACAGTTTTTGTACCTAGGCCCCATGTTCCATACTTGGATCCCATGGGTTTCAATTGGTCGGCGGGATCATGTACCACAGGGACACTTTGGCTCCGTACATGCGCCGGCATTGGCCCCTTGCGAACAACAGATCGACCTCCTCTAGAGTCGATCTCTTGTTTACTGTAGGCTGTCTTGGGTCGAGAGCGACAGGCCGAATCCTGTTTATCATGAGAAGGCGGCTCGCTCCAATCAAATATATTTCCAAGTAAACGTTCACTGCATGAGGGTAGTGGTTTTGAAGAGTTAGAATTACCTCTAATGGTTGCCAAAGCTAAGCGTACGTTGGGGTTGATGCCAGTTGAACTGGGGGAATTGCCTTTCGAAGGGGGTGACAGAGCATTGACTGGTACATCATCGTCATCCCTAGTCCAATCCTCGTCAAAGTCGTCATGAAGAGAAAGCCTGCCAAATTTGCGAGTGTTCCGGGCAATGTCGCTACTCGGTGACGGCCCAAGACTATAATAAGGACCTTCTCGCAGCTCCCCCTTGGCATGATTGGCCATAGGCAGATGTGATATGTGAACCGGAGTTGAAGATGATTCGTCTTCCTCCATAATCTTACTCTCCTCATCCCAGGTTCGTTCAAGAATCTCCTGGATTGACAGGCGTTTTGATCTCATGTTCCCGCCAGTGCTTGGGGGAGACTCATCATACATAGACTCAAGTGGCGTCTCCACAGCTCTGGCCCGGCCAGAGCCCATAGTCCGCAGCGAGTCAAAAAGTGTGTCGCTCTTGAAGTCGGTATCTTCCTCGTCACCAGAAATCAGGTCACGGGCGTCGCCGTCCAGGCTGTCTAGGGCAGATAGTCTTTCATAATGAGAACCCCTACGGTGCGACATGGCAGCGCTGGCAGAGCTCGTTGAACTTCCTGACGGCTGATTTGGCCGAGTTGAATAACCATTGACGCCGCCAAGAGGGCTCAGTCGCGACAAGTCCGCATGAACACTTGGAAGATTGGAGAGCGGGGGCAGTGGGGAGGAAGCGTTTCTCTTGGGCGCTGGGTGTTGTAAGGTGGCAGCTGAATCCAGCGCCAACCCCTGCTGAACTGGGGTGATTGAGGCCTTGGTCATTGTATCGTGGCGGCCCACAGCTGATTGCAGGCTAACTGGCGCTGACACGTGCCGCTTATCATCTTTGCTGCCCTGGCTAGCTCCCCGTTTACTTCGGCGCAAGCTTCCAGATGTTTTCGAGGCCCAGTTTGCAGTATGTGAAAACGTGGAAGAAAATGATCTTCTCGGACGTGCTGACGGTGCTATCTCGGAGCCCGTGTCAACAGGGGTCGAGGAGTTTATGCGTTCCCCGTTCTGGCCGGCAAGTTGGTAGTTGGATTCCCCCTCCGTGTGCGACGATGCCAACGAGTTGCTTTGCGTAGAGTAGCTCGATACCATTCTGGGCTTAACCAGATGAGCTCCGGAGCAAGGTAGCATGACTTTGGCGGGAGTGATACGTCTGGAATGCAAACTCTTTGCGGACGGAGCTGCCTTGGCGCCGTCACTGCTACCCCCAAGTCGACTGTGGGAACTTGCTTTTGTCACAAGACTGGCAGTTTTGGAGTGGAAGTAAGACACCCAGCCGGCCGATTTCGTAGCCCTGGCGGTGCGAGGAGACTGGCCCAATTCCTCAATGGGCGATGCACCAAGCAGCTCCTCTGGACGAATTGGCTCATCAAAAGAATATTTGCTGTGGGCACTTGAGCCTGCAACGTCAAGTCCTGCCCGGAATTGTTGTAAAGTCGCGGATCTCTGGTGGCTGGTGGCTGGTCGGCGAAGACTGGCTAATTGGCCTTTTGAGTTGCGTTGCGCCAATTCATCCGATGTATAAACTCTTGAAGAGGAGCGTTTGACCAGTTTATTGGGCGGCATAGATTTCGAAACAGATCCAGATCTTGGGAGTATGGGAGCAGCGGAGCCATATGAAACCGTGACTGATGGTGAATCCGCGAGTATACTAGACCTGGGGCTGCCGTACTGTGACAGCGGACGAGCAGAAGACAGGCGCTTCAACCAAGAACCCGACGACGAAACCGATTCCCTCGAGCCTTCCGCAGTGGAGATGCCAGGGCAATTTTCTCCCTGGCCTAGCACAGCTAGAGACTGTCCTCTACTGGATGTGTTTGTCGGAGAGACTTGGGAAGTTTGCGGCCGCTGACGGCGAGACAATGGCGGCCTTGTCGTTTGGTGAAGTGAAGAACTAGTAGCATGAAGCTGTGGTGCATCAGAACTGGTAGCTGGTCGACGCGAGGGGAGAGTTAGCGTCCTCGATGGCGAGTGCGACTTCGTGGGTAGAACTCGGTCGATGGATATCGATCTCTTGTGAACTCGTGCTTCTCGACTGGAAACCGCCGGGACTTGGCGGTTGACCTCCAGATCGGTAGATTGGCCAAACACCAGGCCACTGGCAGCTGCAGCAATGGCAGTGCCGGTCCCAACGAGCTGTATGGTCGAACCAAATCGTATTAGAGCTTGGATAATTTACACGGACAAGAGGACGGCGGGGAACAGAAGAACAAAGTGAAAAGAAAAGCCAACAGAGAGAGAAGTGCCAGCAATTGAGAGCCAATGGCTCTTTGACGCAATCAACGGACAACAACAAAAAAATTAAAAAAAAAAAAAAAGATGAACGGGCGTGAGGATGGGTGACAGTTCAGGCCGAGACGGAAGTGCCTGTTTTGAGTTTCGGTTCAAACGCTGCAGAACAAGGCCTGGTGATACAGAAGCTTTGTGTGCGTGTGCTCCTTGCGTGGTGGTGTCAAGTATGTCTGTGTGGTGTGGGTTTGTGGCAGGGAAGAATTTGGGATCAAGGTTTAGTGGGTGTGTGGTCTCTCGAAAGAGAACAAACTTCAGACAAGATAAGAGGAATAGGCTGGACGTACACTGGGAACCGTCTGCATTGTGAGCCGCAGGCTTCTGCTCGCGTTACTTCGGCAGCAGGTCGAGCATTCTAAATGTCAAGTTGAAGAATGGCAATAGTTGAGTCCAACACCACTAGCATCGTCGGGCCAGGGTTCAGCGACACACTGAACCGTTTCGGGGGGATGCAGGCAGGAGAGAATTCGGCGAGCGGCAGGACACGGCCTGGGAAACCGAGGACAGCGGAATTTGCACTCTCACGAGCACGAGGGCGGCAAGAAGAGAGGATGCAGCGGAAGCGGAAGCAGTAGCAGTAGCAGTAGCAGTAGCAGTAGCAGTGGCTGTAGCGGTAGCAGTAGCAGCAAGTGACTTCAGTCAGCGCGGTGCTGCTTGCGGCGCAATGATATTCGAGGCAAATGGATCGGCCTGTCGAAGGCTCGTGTTGTCGTCGTCTCGACTCCAAGAAGGGGCCAAAACGCAAAAAAAAGATGCAAAACGGTGGGGGGGCGGCGAGGAGAAACGAAGGAAGGGGAAAAGAGAGAGTCCAATTGACGATGTTTGACGGAGGGGCGCAAATGGGCAGGAGGAATGGAGTCAATAAGTCAAAGAGGAATAGTTTGCTCCAAGAGGAGAATGGAGCCGGCTAGAAGTCTGGTCAACCAAAACAAAACAAAAACAATCCCAAAGCAGGAGATAGAAGATGGGCAGGCCAAGGGCGAGAAGAGAAGAAACATGACGATTGTACGAAGTACGGAGCAAGTGGTTGGTATAGCAGTGGTACTAGTTACGTTTGATACGTTATTATATGTACGGAGTACCTACATTCACGTACGTACCCAGAAACCCTATTCCGTCCAAGTCGACACGCCCAAAGACAAATTAGCCTGGTCACTGCTCTGGCACGGTCCAGTGGAGAAGAACATTAGAACATGGGCTCTGTGCAGGTCTGGCTGGAGATTAAGCCGTGGACCCCCAAAGTGCTCCATGGGAGATCAATGTTGCAGGTGGGATCTTCTGCCCAGCTCGAGAGTTGCTGGAGAAGACGACAGGTACGGAGTACGGAGTACGGAGTCCATGTAACCGAACCTGAAGGGTGCTCGAGTTGGCCATTTGTCAATCGCTGAGATTTGGTTCGACCTTGGATCGCCGACGCAGGGATGGAGTGCAAGGACAAGGGCAAGGGCAAGGGACCAGGGCGAACGAAGGTCGAGGTTCCAGCATTTGAAGTGAAAATACTCCGTACGGAGTACTCGTGCGAGCATTCCCGTACTGGTGGCTTCAATTCGTCTGAATAGGTTTCAGCCTAGATACATACCATCATGTTGCTGTTAATTCATGTTGACGTCAAATGATGTGACGTCTGGACCCGAAGGGCTTGAGCACGGGACAGGCGAGGCTAGTGGCTGTGCGCCGCGACGCGGGACTTGAGGCGCTGGAACTCCAGCTTATTGATGGAGCCAGGCTGTCAAATAGCGGCATGTGGGAACCAGTGGACATGTATCAATCAACTGGCTCCCCGCGGTGCGCTCCGTACTTTGACGTGCCAGACTGGACCTACCTTGGTCCCAGGTAGGTACCTAGGTAGGTAGGTAGGTAGGTGGTACTTTTAGCTGCTGAATGCTGCTGAATGCTGCTGAATGCTGCTGAATGCTGCTGAATGCTGCTGAATGCTGCTGAATGCTGCTGAATGCTGCTGAATGCTGCTGAATGCTGCTGACCGCTGGCTGCAAAGTTATTAACCAGACATTTGAGCTGTTGGCACTGGGCGGCACCGGGGCTTGAAATTGGCCATGTCAATTGACAGGTTGCATGTGTCAGGCAGGCAGTTGACATCAAAGCAACTGTGCACCAAATTGACGTCTGGGCCATCTGCCCTGTAATTTGGGCCCGCCACTGCCTGGCCCTCAATGGGTTCAACATTCAACATTGGACACCGATTGATTCCGTTTATTTTAATCTTGTGCGTGATGTGGCGCTTGAATATCCGTGTCAAGCACAGTTTACGGAGTATTGCGTGCTGGTATCGGCGCCGGCACCAGACACCTGAAGACACTTGGGCACTTCACGCACCAGGTGTTCGACAGGTTCGACAGGTTCGACAGGTGTGAGGATTCACTGTCAATCCGAACGTCTAGATGTAGGCCGGGCCTCACATGTGCAGATTAAGTATTGAGTGCCCAGGGCCAACCCACGGCGCGTGCACCAACTGCGCCCACTGAGCCCGCTGAACCCACTGGCACGGCCGCCCGCGTTAGGTCCAGCTGTCTGGTCCAGCTGTCTGGTTCCGTTTCTCCTCCATGTTGATGTGGCCGACGTCGACAATTCCACCAGAACCAGATGTTTTTTAAACCCTAATTTATCCCGCGCCATCCACGACCACGAGCCCACCGCCATCCAACGATGCATGTACGGAGTACGGAGTACAATGTATCGAGTCGCCGCTGAATCAGGACATTGCTCTGCCTGTTAGGTATCTCTTGCTTAACGGGTCACCATAAAACACGCCAAGGCACATACACATACATACTACATGCATGCCTGGCCGACACGCGCCATCAACATCAGCACGTGCCTTGAACGCTCGGTCTGGCCATGGTGAGACCGGGCGTTTGCAAGGGCAACGTGCCTGTCTAATCAGTCTGGCACGAAAGTATTCTGAAGCTCGGTACTAGGGTCTCTAGGAGGCTCCGCCGACCTCACGAGGTACGTACGGAGTACATACACAAACAAATCCAGAGACGGTCAGTATGTAGGTTCCAGATGGCTCTCATGTTTAAATGTTCAGCCCGAGTACATGCTCCCGACGTACCTATGTACGCAAATTTTGACGTAGCATGCAGAGTTAAGTCTGGGACAATGTCTGGTCCTTCCAAGTCAACATTTGCACCACTTTGAACCACCATCTGCCTGCCTCCTAACCTGGCCGGTTAGTAGGTAAATACTCAAGTCACGTACGGAGTACTCATTACTAGTATCATTTCATGAAATTTTTCAAGTCCGTTGGTCCGGTCCGGTCCGGTGCAGTACGTATTCCAGTGAATGCCGTCATAATATATTCTTGTCTGGCGAACAATGGCTAAACCGTCGCAGAGAGTGCTTTGAAGATTTGTGTATCACTCGTACCTGAGGCCTGCCAACACTATTCCGTACGGAGTTACCTAGTAGTAACTAGTTATTAGTATGCGGCGGGTGCTGGTGCTGTGCGTCCTCCTCCCGCTCGCCCATGTGAGACCCCAGGTCAAGCATGCCAGTTCTGACACGGGCTTCAACCAAGCCACCACCTAACAACAAGAAGTACTAGTACTCCGTACGGAGCAGTTGTCGGACAAGCTGGCTGGACATGTAGTCTCGGGTGCGGATGCGGCCAGGCAGGGCCATCGGAGACCGCAGGCCAACACACCAGGGTGCATTCCCGCGCCCGCAAGATGCAACATCAATGTTTATTTTTCGGCTGCCGTCTTACTGTACGGGTACAAAGCGCAAGTGTCTCGCAAAGTAAGTTCCTTGGTCAGCTTCATCATCCGCCTCGCCCGTTCGGCATACTCAGTAACTATCTGCTAGAGCTTCCTATCGTGTTTCAACCACCTCAAAGATATGATTTACTTGAGCGGTTGTCTCCCAGTACTTTGACTGAACGATTCGGAGCTGCATATCCCAAATGGCGGACAGGTTTTGGATCTTCCAGTCACTTGTCCCAAGAGCCACTAACTTACATGTTATATTGTCACTGTAAGTTACGCGACCTTGGTCGGCAGGCTCATGATCAACAACATCTCCTCCTGATCGAGGAATGTACTCTGCTCCATTCTCAAGTAGGACCGCTAGAGCGGGAGACATGTTTGTTGCTACAATTGACCTAGACCGACTTCTGCATTCCTGACGCCAGCTCTCTGCGCCAACGCCTGGCTGGTCATCCTCCGACTGCGTGTCTTACACGCTCGCCAATCCCAAGAACCCTTACCAAACCAGGCTGAGATGCGAGGAGTGGAGCATGTTTTGCGACTGCTGATGCTCCGAACGACTGCTCTTTGTAATTGGCAGAGTCTTTGCAGGTCTGAATGCACAGGTCTGGACGCACCGCATCTTGCGGCTTCGGGCGTCTCAACGACGGTGACTGGGCAATCACTTGCATGATATCGTGAATCTCGGTCTCAACTCTGCTTACCTACATGCGCTGTTGCGTTGTACTTGGTAAGCCGAGCCGCCAGAGCGCCGGTGTCACAGGACGAGTTCAACATTGACGTATGTACTTTCAACGATGTGAGGTCAACACGTGCAAGTACTTGAGGCCTGTGGCAGGTAACCAACCAGTCGCTTCATCCCACCACAGCCAGATGGGATTAGTATTCTTCTTCTTCTTCTTCCTCCTCCTCCTCCTCCTCCTCCTCCTCCTGCTCCTCCTCCTCGCTTTGGCTGGCAAGCCTGGTCTTTGGTTTGGCTCGCCCAAGGGGCCGAAATGTTCGCCAGCCAAAAGACCAGGCTGTGACCAAGCCAGACTCCTTGGCTCCCCTTTCCCGCATTATTGCTTGATTTGAGGTGCATAGTACGGAGTAACGTACATACGGGCTAAGCATGGGTCGTTTGAAGCCGCCCTCAAGCAGGGGCAAGGGACCCAGACCCAGTTTGCCCGTCCGCTGCGTGTTAAACAAACGTTTGGAGACCATCAACGACCAGTCAAACGCTTTGGGCCTGGTTTAGTGGTCATGACTGTTCCGTGCGAGTTGCTCTGCTGCATAGTTTAATGAACGATCCAAAAAAAAAAAAATGGTGAGCCACCCGTGGCTCCATACGCGATGCCTGGTTTCCAAACTCAGCCGCAGGCAGACATACATACATAATCCGCAGGTTGTACTCCGTACTGTGTCCTCCGTGGGAGATATCAAAGTATGCTGTTGCATCACCCTGCATCGCCAGTATCCGTGGGCCGAACGAGTGCGTATGGAAGTACGGAGTACAGAGTACTCCGTACGATGTTGTTTGTTCCGCCTCTGTGCATTACTTGACAAAAGGGGTCTGTTGCACCGTGGTTTTATTAGACCGTCGTCTTTGTCCTCCCCTCCAGTCTCTTCCATGTCTTCCATCTCACATCTGGATGGAGTTACAGAGATCTTGTGACACAGGGAGCCTTGGTCAACCACAGGGCCATCGCCAGCCGCACCAGAGACTTCGTAACTTAGTTACTCCATAGTAAGTTCTCGACCACATTGTGGCGAGATGTGGCTTCTCCCATTGGTCGAATTCCCCTTCTGCGTCAAACGATGAACTGCTCTGGAGAAGCTTTTCATCACGGGATGACAATGCCAGTCTGCATCACCTCAGGCCCAATCTGGATCGCTGTGTAAGGTGCAGTACAAGACATAACGTTAAGAGTGTTATGCCAAGGTTGTTGCCGGCTAAAGTGTCTGTTGGTTTGGTTTGGTTTGTTTGTTTGTTGATTTGCTTGTTTGGTTGGTTCGTTGCCTGAACTGTTCGTAGCCGTTAACACGCCGGGCTGCATGAAACACAGCCTTTATTAACCAGGCGGCCGCCATGAACGCGACCGCCAGCAAACCATGTGCCCATTCAAGGTACAAGGGAAAGAACATGTCGTGAGTTCAGACATACCTGCTTCCCCGTCGTCGTTGCCAGTGTACTCCATTGTTCACGGTCTCCACGAGAGGCGAAAGCTTGCTAGACGATATAACGTTAAAACACAGCCTGTCAGATTCTAGCGTCCTTGTCTTTTTTTTTTTTTCTTTAAAAAAAAACACCGATAGAAACCCGGCCGCCTTGCGTCTCCCAATTGGGTGGTCAACCCGAACGTTGAACGGCCGTACTACCGTAACAACCACCTACCCTTCCGTCACCCGTCACCATTGACACATGTTGCTGTTCTCTCTGCTCGAAACGATTGGAGAAGCCATGCAACCTCCGTTCTTTTCCATCGCCTTCCTGTAGCACCAAGCCGCTTTGCATCTACCCGTTGATCATACGGTGGGCTGGCATGCTGGCATCATGGGTGGCTCTCACGTCACATCAGCTGCAACCCCGGATACCAACCTAGCCGTTCATAGCGCCGCCACTTTGTTAGTAGAGGCGGCGAAATAAAAAGTTTTTTTTTCTGGATGAAGATATGGCCTCTATCGACTTTTGGGTTTATTTTTGGGTCTCGTCCCTCCGTATTCCGCAAGTCTGGCTGTTGGCACGGATCGCGGGAAGTCGGGATACGTGCTTCAATATTCCCAACAACTTCCGCATGTAAACTTTGCAGCCAATCATGTGTGCCGATGTATGGCTTTGGCTGGACTTAGTTTCTACCAAGGTACCCAAAATCAAGCCCCCAGTCGCACTGGCATTGACCCCAAGCGGGCGTGTGGCCACGGAACGAAAAGAACAAATCTTACAGAACGGCCTGTTCCAGCCTGTGCTTGTTCCGACGTGTCTCGTGGAAATGAGGTCTCTTGTGGGACGACGGAGCCCGTGTATTTGGGGCATGGATTTCTCTCTCAAGTGCGAAGCCATCGGACCTCAACCTACCAGAAACCCGGGGTACATGACATTCTAGGTTAGGTAGTGACTAACTAGATCATTGCCTGGTAGGTACCTAGGTAGGCAGGTAGTTACCTAGTAGATACGGAGTACTGGTACTCCTCCAACATTAATAAACTTGACCGACTATAGCAAACATGGAAGAAGAAGGGCTTTGCATTCTCTACCTAGTACGTTATATAACGTTAGTAACTACCACATGACTTCACAGCGTCCTTGCATCGGTTTCTGTTTCTCATAGATAGGCCACTCTCTCGCCGCATTCATTTGTCTCGCCTCGTATCCGGTCTTGTTTGATAGAATTGCATTGGCTTGCCAAGCTTGGTTGGATCTGAGACGACTCCTCGTCAAGACTAGCCTCATCCATCTGTCAAGGTAACATGCACCCTGGCCACCTGGTACCTTCGAGTGTAAACTTGCACATGGTAAACTACCTACTAACTACCTATTACTAACGTACAAAAGAACTACATGCACATATGCCCTCGTCTCGATCGCCAACTGCTCCAACGTCGTCGGGCGGTAGGGGCCCAGGGGACCGACCTAGCACGTCTACTCAACTTGTCATTTCAGTATCAAGGCATTGGAAAGCCGACCTGCCTGCATATGCAAGAAGCAGAAGCACTAGAAAGGCTGTTCCCTCCCGCTGACGCAGAGATGATATGGTTCTTGACGAGCAAGCGAAGCTGGCCAACCAGACCGTACCAGTGACCCTGCTCAGCTCAGCGGTGGCAGATCCAGGCCACCAAACATACTGACGACATCTTGCGGGGCAACAGGGCCATGGTTGGTGGTTTTATTATTGACTTGGACCTCTAACAGCCCTTTGCTCGCGCTTGGGTGAGTGAAGCTAGCAAAACTACGGAGTATGGAGTATGGCTCGTCTCGTCGCCATCATTGGTTTGCGGCCAATCCATGGCTCAAGTGGCGCGATTTCGGAGCAAGCATCAACAAGGAAGCCAAGCCGTATCTTTCGAAGGCAACAAGCTGAGAGAAACATGCTGCTGTAAGTCAATCCGGCATAATCCTATTGCGCTTCAATGCAAGCCCAGTCAACTTGTCTTGATCGAATCAGTTCCTCAAACTTGGCGACGCGACTTTATGCCACAGGCTTCTATACCAAGTAATTTACAACAACCCCATGCCGTCACAGACGTAGCAGATTGCTCGAATCATGAATGCGTCCACCACATAGCCAAGCTTACAACTCAATATGGCATTATTTCGCGGATTCCGAGTCGACCAGGTCCCACCTTGCCTCTCCACCACGAGAGCTTAGATTGCCCGCTGACACGAACAGAAAGCGTGGCCAAGCGGCCCTGAATGAATCTCAGCAAATGGCTCAAGCCGAGCCGGATACTGCGGCTGTGCATTTGGGCGAGAGCTGAGCCAGCATGGTTCCGAGTTCAATGAGTCATAATAGCTATGCACAAGGCCAAGCTGGTTGTGCGCGTGGTAAACGACAATGCCATGTTTGAGTCTTTTCAGTTCCATATTCCGGTCCGGAGCAGGCCAGGGCTGGCTGCGATCAACAACGTTCGCTTTATATTATGTAGAAAGGTGTTCTTCTCAGTTCCAAGGCGGAGGACATGCTCTTTTCCTCACGCTGTCAAACGCGAACGATAATGGTATGGTCCGAGGAGAGCCAGAATATGAGATGGCTTCTCTGATGGGACGAGGTCCTTTTCGTCATCGTCGAAGAAAACAAGGGCGACAAACCATGCAATCTGTCTCAGGTATGGCCGGCAGACCACCACTTGATAGTTATTGTGGGCTGCGAGCTCTAACTACCTCTCTCAATGGACGAAGGTGAACACGCGGCTGATGTCGTCTCGCAGCCCAAGGCCACTTTAACCGGGCGAATTGATCATCGAACGAAGGATTGCGGAAGAAGGGCATTGGTGTTCTCCACCTTGTTGACCCCAATGCCAACCGATTAGTTCTCCCCTTCCCACTCGGCAAGGAAGATCCCTGACGGAATGATTTTTTATTTTTTTTGTTTAGATCATTCGTCTTACCAATGTGTGTGTGACTTGCATATGTTGGGCGTAGGTGTTCCGCCGCTCTGGATTGGTAACCCCAGAGGCGCCACTATTGGCTCGATCTAACCCGATTGGTTTGGTTTGATTGAGGAGCTCTGGGTGACGCGACATGATACGCGAAATGAACGCGATGGTAATTAAGGTTTGCAGCATGTGATTGGATGACCGAGCTCGGCTGCCTTGGCACGAGGTTTCATCACCTGCTTGTGACGACACACGCGCATAATAATGCACGAGTTGATGTTTGTGGCGAAAAAAGTGGAACGTAAGCTAGGGTTGCGTGCCAGATCGAAATATGCCATGCATGGTATGGAGTAACTACCCCATCGGTCGAATCGGTGTGTAATGTTTTTGTCCAGGTTGGTTGGTATGTTCATGATTGGTGAAGATTTCGAATTGCTGGGGTTTTCATATAGGGTAGGTAGCACATGATCTTTTTTTCCTTGTTTTTCAACGACGACTCTTGAGGTACTCACAAATACCAATAGAACGTTGCCAGAAATATTCCTGGAACAAGTACCATGAATTTCTAGTTATCGGTTCTGGTTCTGATGGCTAGGTCCAAATTTTTTTCACCTCATCTCCAGTTGGGTTACAGCCGATGGCTCATGCCCACACGAGTTCATATAGTTTCTATTCTCCGTGGCGAGAGAGTTTGCTCTGTGGAGTGACCACATGGCGCGCTGATGTCAGGTACTAGTTGAAACCACCCTGGGTGCTTACTGCAGTTACATCGATTGTCAGGGACGTTATGTGTTGTGGATTGCCTGAGAATTTGACCCAACGGGTTTCAAGTTAGTCTTATATCCGCCCATCGTCTTAATCTTGTCTATATTGCGCTGCAATGAGGGAGCGAGACCGCCAAAATATTTACATAGCATTGGTGATGAGAAAAGGGGAAAATCGTTGTAATTGTTCAACTAAAAAGTCACGACATATTTGAAGACCTAGATTTTACACTGCTCAATCTGGCCATCTGTTCTGGGGCTTTTTGAGAAATTGGTCTAGGTTAAGTGAGATGACGAGGACTCTGTCGGGCTGAAACGGGCCGTTAGCAAACTCCACTATGCACGACGGCCGAAAGCTTTGGCGGGGCATAAGTGTCGGAAAACTCCAGATTCAAGATTGAATGCGTGGAAGACGCCTTTAGACTACGATCTGACCATATGCGCAGGCCTCAATTGCATCGTCTGTACAAATAAATATTCCGAAGTTGAAGTATTAGCAGCTCAAGTCCGAAACAATACGTATCGCTCTAGTTTGCATACAGACCAGCGGTCTACAAAATGGAAGCCGATATCAGAGCTGTGCTTCCAAACATCGACCCTGTGGTCTCGGACTACTCGGTCGGATACCTGACGCACGCTTCAACAGCCTGGACCGACGATGAAGAGGCATCTACACTGTCTCCGCTTAGCGAGGCCGCCGCCGCCGTTACCGAACTACTCCTCTCTGCCTCCGGCGATTTCACCCCGACTGCCGAAGAAAAAGTCAAACAACTCGTGCAAAAATGGGTTGACAGGTACGCCGAAGCAAATGGTGGCCAGCGAACGGGACCTTCCATAGTCAAGAGACTAGACCAGACCATTCAAGTCAGCACACAGCGCAATATGTCGTCAACGTTGGCTGTGGCAACTGGAGGTGTTGATCTGGAACAGGCCAATGCCAGAAAGGTCGAGTCCAAGGTCGATCGAAAGAAACTTGAAAAGGCGGAACGCAAAATTGCCGCCAAGCAACAGAAGAAGACGTTCAAGGTCGTTGAGTATGAGGCATCGAGATTGCTGGATCAGCCGGAGGACACGCAGTCGTATGAAGAGTTCTACATGGCTGTCAATCCTCTTCAAATTGGCAGCTCCAGCGCAAATAAGACCAAGGACGTTAAGCTTGACAATATCGACGTGTCTATAGGTGGCAATAGGATTCTTACGGATACTACTCTTACACTTGCATATGGTCATCGATATGGGTTGGTTGGTAATAACGGTGTCGGTAAATCGACGCTTTTGCGAGCTCTGTCAAGGAGAGAGGTTGCTATTCCCACACACATTTCCATCCTACACGTGGAGCAAGAGGTATGTAGGCTCACTTTACACTCGAAAGGCTCGGAATATGCTAACTGGTCTTGATATAGATTGCCGGAGACGATACCCCTGCTTTGCAAGCAGTTCTTGATGCAGACGTTTGGCGGAAGGTTCTCTTGAGAGAACAGGATGTATGTGTCTAGTTGAATGCTACTAGAAACCGTACAGAGGCTAATACTGTCATACAGGAGCTCACTACTAGCTTAGCTGAGCTGGAAGCTCGGAGAGCCCCTCTTGCCGACACATCCGCTGATGCTGCCAAGCTCGATCGGGAGAAGGAAGCCAAGGATAGCAAACTGGGAGACATCCAGTCCAAATTGGCCGAAATGGAATCTGACAAGGCAGAGTCACGCGCAGCCAGTATTCTAGCAGGTCTTGGATTCTCCACCGAGAGGCAGCAGTATGCCACCAAGACCTTCTCCGGTGGTTGGAGAATGCGTTTGGCGCTTGCCCGTGCTCTGTTTTGTGAGCCAGATCTGCTGTTGCTGGACGAACCGTCCAACATGTTGGACGTCCCCTCCATTACTTTCCTTTCAAACTACCTACAAGGATACCCTAGCACCGTTCTTGTTGTTTCTCACGACAGGGCTTTCCTGAACGAAGTCGCGTCTGACATCATCCATCAACATTCTGAACGACTCGACTACTACCGTGGTGCCAACTTCGATTCCTTCTACGCCACTCGTGAGGAACGGAAGAAGGTTGCCAAGAAGGAGTACGAGAACCAAATGGCACAAAGGGCTCATCTTCAGGCGTTCATCGACAAGTTTCGATATAATGCCGCCAAGTCATCCGAAGCTCAATCCCGCATCAAAAAGCTGGAGAAGATGCCCGTCCTTACTCCGCCCGAGTCGGAATACAGCGTCAAATTCACTTTTCCCGACGTCGAGAAGCTGTCACCGCCTATCATACAGATGTCCGAAGTTGACTTCGGTTATACCAAGGACAAGCCTTTGTTACGAAACGTGGACTTGGATGTTCAGTTAGATTCCCGTATTGGTATCGTCGGCCCCAACGGTGCCGGTAAGACGACTGTCTTGAAGCTTCTGATCAGCAAGTTGGAAGTATCCAAGGGAATAGTCACATCCCACCCACGTCTGCGCATCGGGTTTTTCGCCCAACACCATGTTGATGCTCTCGACTTGACACTTAGTGCTGTCAGCTTCATGTCGAAAATGTATCCTGGAAGAACGGATGAGGAGTACCGTAGGCAGTTGGGGGCTTTTGGCCTCACCGGCACTACAGGCCTACAGAAGATGGCCCTACTTTCTGGAGGGCAGAAATCAAGAGTGGCATTTGCCTGCCTGGCCCTCACAAACCCCCATATCCTCGTCCTCGATGAACCTTCTAACCATCTCGATATTGAAGCCATGGACGCCCTTGCGGAAGCACTGCAGGCTTTCCAGGGAGGTGTGCTCATGGTTTCCCATGATGTCACTATGCTGCAGATGGTGTGTACGTCCTTGTGGGTGTGTGACAATGGAACCGTGGAGAAGTTTGATGGTGACGTGCAGGCTTACAAGAAGAAGATCTTGGCTCAGGCGGATGCGGCTGGCGTTGTTAAAGCTCATTAGACAGATAATTCCTAGCTGCCACTAATGATGGCATTGCAGAGGCTTCAAGATTGATTCGCAGGCCGCTTCACCAAATGTGTGGGCAGACCCTCTTTTAATCACCGGTACTCCGGGAGCCTGAAAGGCGGTGCGATCATCCATCTTCATCAATATTGTTTGCACGAGTTCGGTGGAATTCGGCAACTTTTGTGTGCTGCAATTCTGAGTCGAAAAATTGGAAGAGTTGGGCAAGTTGTCTCCCTACCAGAGGATCATCCTCCTCCCCACGCGCTAGCTACGAAGTCTGCACGAAAACCGTTGATCGAAAAACTGTCAGTGCTTCATTAGTGCCACGCCGTTCTCAAGAGTTTTCGGCACCTGGACGATTATCCATTCGAAACCCCCTGTAATATTTTGTGCACAGAGAAACATGTTGCTTCCAGTTCCCGAAAAGGGCGAAGTCATCTGAAAAGGTTATTTGTGGGTCAAACTCGGTCATTGATTCATCTCCTACAAATAACTTACAACACCGGGTCACATCAGCATTCAATATCGCTGAAGCTGGATTAAAGAGGTAAGCTGGTGCCCTGCCACTTTCAAGGAGAAGGTCCATAGTCCAAACTTGATGTCATTCAATAGAGATGTTTTGCAACACACGGAGATACTCCCAGTTGAATGCTCAGTTTGTATTGACCAAGATTGCCGTATTACTTGGGTACGGAGTACACTGGCCAGCCACTCACAGCCAGGTGCCTGAGTTGCCGCCTTTCCGCTTTGAGGCTGCACAGACCATGGGTGTAAACAAGCGAAAGTGAAGGCGGGGCAGGTGCTCTCCTGTCGTTCACGTTGCTGCACCTGCCTCGCTACCACTCCAGCCGGGGCGGACCAGGCTATGGCGGTGAACCACTTTCCAATTCATCTCCAACAAAAATCAACACTCCGCCCCGTCTTCTTCTCCCTTGCTCCTCCTACACCATCCCGTTGCGAATCGTGAAGCTCTGCATAGCTATCGTGATTCTTTCTCAATAACCTCGCTTCTCGCCCCAAAACTCTTCTTATCAACTACAGTTGGCCAACATGCGTGAGATTGTGAGTCCCCCTGTGTGGTCTTGGACCCCTCCTTAACGCGTTCCAACGTTGAGCCCCTGATTTTGGTACCCCGCTGGGCAAGGCCACGTCTACTCTCGCCCAACATGCCATCAGAACTGGCAAACGCGGCGTATCATGACGATGATGATGATGAAGGAGAATTGAAACTGACCTTTTTTTTTTCGTTCTTCCCAGGTTCACCTACAGACCGGACAGTGCGTAAGTAAACAATTTTGTCATCCCGGGGCGACACGATCACGAAGTGGGGGAACTTACAGTTTCTGGATAGGGTAACCAAATTGGTGCTGCTTTCTGGCAGACCATCTCTGGTGAGCACGGCCTGGACAGCAATGGTGTCTACAATGGTACTTCCGAGCTCCAGCTCGAGCGTATGAGCGTCTACTTCAACGAGGTAAGTTTTGAGCGGTTGAAGCCTTAATGAGCAGCCAAAGCCATAATCTGGCATCCTGGATGAAATTGTGTGTGAAACTGACGCGAACATGTCCAAGGCATCCGGTAACAAGTATGTCCCTCGCGCTGTTCTCGTCGATCTCGAGCCCGGTACCATGGATGCAGTCCGTGCCGGTCCTTTTGGCCAGCTTTTCCGTCCCGACAACTTCGTCTTCGGCCAGTCCGGTGCTGGCAACAACTGGGCCAAGGGTCACTATACCGAAGGAGCTGAGCTCGTGGACAACGTCCTCGATGTTGTTCGTCGAGAGGCTGAAGGCTGTGACTGCCTCCAGGGCTTTCAGATCACCCACTCTCTCGGTGGTGGTACCGGTGCCGGTATGGGTACTCTGTTGATCTCCAAGATCCGTGAGGAGTTCCCAGACCGAATGATGGCCACCTTCTCGGTTGTTCCCTCTCCCAAGGTTTCCGACACCGTTGTTGAGCCTTATAACGCCACTCTCTCTGTGCACCAGCTTGTTGAGAATTCTGACGAGACTTTCTGCATCGACAACGAGGCGCTGTACGACATTTGCATGCGCACCCTTAAGCTGTCCAACCCTTCCTACGGCGACCTGAACTATCTCGTCTCTGCCGTCATGTCTGGTGTTACCACATGCCTGCGTTTCCCTGGTCAGCTGAATTCTGACCTGCGTAAACTGGCTGTCAACATGGTTCCTTTCCCTCGTCTGCACTTTTTCATGGTTGGCTTCGCTCCCCTGACCAGCCGTGGTGCTCACTCTTTCCGCGCCGTCAGCGTGCCTGAGCTCACCCAGCAAATGTTTGACCCTAAGAACATGATGGCCGCCTCTGACTTTCGAAACGGTCGCTACCTGACCTGCTCTGCTATCTTGTAAGTTCCATTGCTATGCTCATTACGTAACGTTCTCGGTACTAATTATCCCAAAGTCGTGGCAAGGTCGCTATGAAGGAGGTTGAGGATCAGATGCGTAATGTGCAGAACAAGAACTCTTCCTACTTTGTCGAGTGGATTCCAAACAATATCCAGACTGCACTATGCGCCATTCCTCCCCGTGGCCTCAAGATGTCATCTACCTTTATCGGTAACTCTACCTCCATCCAGGAGCTCTTTAAGCGTGTTGGTGAGCAGTTTACTGCTATGTTCCGTCGCAAGGCTTTCTTGCACTGGTACACAGGTGAGGGTATGGACGAGATGGAGTTCACTGAGGCTGAGTCCAACATGAACGATCTTGTCTCCGAATACCAGCAGTACCAGGACGCTGGTGTTGATGAGGAGGAGGAAGAGTACGAGGAGGAGGCCCCTATTGACGAGCCTTTGGAATAAGAGACTCTGCGACCGGTTCTTTGTATTCAGCCAAATAGTCCATCTTGAAAATGGGCACCGTGAGTTGATCGGATTTCACTTCGGGCTGCAGAGGTAGTTAACCCAGAGGGGGTTTCTAGATACCTTTATTATTGAGAGCGTTGGTGCCACTCTTGTAGCATTGTACGTCAAAATCGACCAAGCAAGTTCTTGAGTAATATCACTATGACATCTACCATTTTCCAAATGAGATTCATCTATGAGTGCTGTGTCAGTAACCTGCGATGTCAGTAAAGCCGCAGCCAATTTAAATGCCTTGCCCACCAGGGGCACACGTGACAGATGACTAAGCCCAAAAAGTACATCCGGGACTGAAGCTGGACCTGGAAGAAATAGCTTGCCTGTGTAAAACCACCATCCGTTGCCACGGCAAGGACAAATTTCAATGGCCTCAAAGTTCGTCCCTGCCAAGGGAAAGGCATTGGGCCATGTCCTGTGCAAGCATTCGTCGGTAGCGCTCCCGGGGTTTCTCGTGCCAGCATGGCAGACATCGGCGCAACGGCATTTCTCAACGACGACGACGCGACGCTCAAAACTTGGGCGAACGCCAATTTCGGTACCTCCTGGCGTAGAGTTGTCCATGAGCGACCTCAAGACACAGAAAGCTGCGACATCATATAAACCTACTGTCAAGAAGACTATCACAGTCAAGGGGCCGTTGGGTGAGCACGAGTCCCTCGTCCATGGCCGCAATTCATCAACATGAATGGGGTCTGAGGTCTAGAAAGTAACTTACTTTTGCACGGGGTGTGGACTAACATTAACGGGGAAACAAGGGTCATTGGAGCTTGATGTTCCTGCGTTTGTAGCCTTGCAGCAGGACTTGGACAACAAGACGGCGTTGCTGAGCGTCGAAGATGCCAATATCAAGCATCAAAAGGAGATGTGGGGTGCGTGCGTTATGACTTCTATCAATTCCCCCCTCTTCCTTTCAAGGGAATTTATCGTACAGCCTCGTCGCAATTCATCATAAAGAGGTCGCTAACAACCGCTTTGCAAAAAGGCACGTCATGGTCGTACCTGAGCAACTACGTGATGGGGGTCTCCGAAGGCCACACGGCTATTCTGCGCCTGGTGGGCGTGGGCTACCGAGCGAGCGTCGAGCGTCGCGGCGCCAAGGAGCAATACCCCGGCCAGAAGTTCCTCTGTCTGAAACTGGGCTTCACGCACCCTGTTGAGGAGGGCATTCCGCAGGGCGTCACGGTGACGACGCCGTCGCCCACGAGAATCCTGCTGGAGGGTACGGACCGCGAGGTCATCATGTCGTTTGCGGGGAGGGTGAGGAAGTGGCGGCCTCCGGAGCCGTACAAGGGCAAAGGGGTGTTTATCAACGACCAGACTATCAAGTTGAAGCAGAAGAAGATCAAGTAAATGTGCTTTTTTGGAGGATGGGTGGTTGTGGCCGTGGTGGAAACATGGCGTGTGTATCGAGAGCATCGATGTATGTAACTACTACTAGTTGTGCTAATTCGTGGAACACTCAAAACATCAACCTGTGTGGCTCATGTCGTGGGGGAATCCTTCTACGGATGGTAGATGTTTCTCGTATACGCGTTTTAGTTCATACCCAATGACGTTGGTTGGTTCGTAGGTTGGTTTCACCACCCTTTTCTAATCGTAAGCTGGCTGGCTCAAATCTTCAACACCTCCTGCACAGCACTCAGCACCTGCCCGTGAACGCTCAGAGGAGCGGCTACTACACCCTTGTTGTTCGCCAAGGTACGCCCTGCACTGAAATCCAACCGCTTGCCGTGTATGTCAGTAACCTGGCCGCCCGATTCCCTCACGATCAAGTCACCAGCCGCGTGGTCCCAGATCTTCTCCTGGTAGGTAGCCTTGACCGGCAGACGGAGGTAGATGTCCCCCGCGCCGCGGGCAATAGACCCGTACTTGGCCTGGCTGTCCATTCTCACCGAGGGTTCCGTGATGCCCAACTTGCGCGAGATGGCGGCCTGATCGTCGTGAGAGGAGTGGCCCGCCTCGACGGACTCGCAAAAGACTGCCCTTGCGAGGTCCTCGATGGGACGCATGCCGATGTGCTTGCTGGCCGGGGAGAGGGCGCCAGTCGTCAGGGGACGGCTGCTGGCGCCCTTGTGCTCGACGGCAGAGAAGATGACGCCGCGTCCCTCGTCGTCGGTGGCGTTGGACCCAATGTCTGCCGTGAGGCGAGCCGAGTCGTCGACGGGCAGGTTCGGGCAGCCGAGGACGCCGACTCGCACTTGTCCGTCCGTCATGAGCCCCAAGCACACGGCGTACTGGCCGCCTCTCAGAAACCCCTTCGTCCCGTCGATGGGATCGATGGTCCAGATACGCCCCTTGGAGCCGCCGGGGCTGTTGCCGAGATCAATCAGCTCCAGCATGGATTCGACGCTCTTGATGCCGCCGCCGAGCGTCTGTTCGGCCTTCTCGTCGGTCAGCTTTGTATCCTTGACAAGAGTCCAGATGGTCTCGCGCAGGGCCGCGTCTTCTTTCAGCTGCGCCGCCTCCTCCTCGGCAACGATGGCGTCTTCGGGGAAGTTGTGCTTCAGCGCCGCGATGATGAGGGCCTGGGCGCCGAAATCGCCAATGGTCACGGGGGACTTGTCGTTCTTGTCGACGGTGCCCTTGGCCGTTTCGTGGAAGACACGCTTGGTGAGGATGGTGGCTCGCTGGACGGCCAGCTGCGCAACCTCGAGTTCGTGAGCGTATGAAGGGGCGGTTACCATCTTGGCGGTTGAAAGGTGGACGTGGCGGGGGAGGACGTGTTTGGAGAGTTGGCGGAGACGAAGGAGGGCAGATGATGCGAGGCTTTGGGGAACGAGGAGAGCCAGTGTGAGGAAGAGGACAGCCGAGGTCAGGAGGACGAGGAGTTGAGGCCGCGAATGCGAAAGATGGGGTGAAGCTGTTGCTTTCCTGGAACGAGGTCTCGGGCTCGTCCGCATGGACCTGCGAGAAAGAGAGCGATTGGACGTCCGCCAGAGGATGATTCCTGCGGTCTGTCTACGTATCCGAATGAAGTCGTTGACTTGGGAGGATGAGCACTTCGGCTTGGACCAAGCCGAGAGCTGCTGTGTCCGTCCTCCGTTCGTCTGACCTTAGCTTATCGCCGCGAAGCACGAAGCCACATGAAGCAACCTGCATGCCCCATGCCGGTGCGCCGAGCCAATCAACACCAAACTGTCGATCCCGTTCCCCCCCCGGCAATTTTCCTCTCCCAAAGTCGGCACCTCAAATCCGCTTACACCAACCATTCACTTTTTCCCAACTACAAGGCGGCAGTGCCCAGTTGCCGCAATCACGCCAAAAAAAAAAAAAATTATGTCGACATCATCCCCGGCCCGCCTCCGCTCCATCTACCGCTCCATCCTACGGGAACTTCCTCCCCGCCCCATCCTCTCCTCCCCACGAAGCCATCTACATGACCGCCTCCGCGCCTCCTTCAACGACCCGTTCGCCCCCTCGCACGTCGAAGCCGAGCAGCTCATCGCCTACCTGCGCTCTCAGAGGCTATACCTCACCCTGATAGAGCGATACAACCCCGGCATGGACATGGACGAGGAAGAGAGGGTGAGGCTGACGGCCAGGCGTGTTGGCATGGATATGCCCGAGCTGTACGGGAGGGGCAACAAGCTGTGATCGGGCGACAGGTTGTTGACGAACTAGACGCGGGAAAACGTCCCCGCCAAAGGAGAGGGTTTTTGCTCGAATCGGTCCGTGGCGAAGACTGCAAGAAAACAGGGGAACGAGGGACGGCATCACTTTCGGGTTGCGTCCCCATCAGGTGCCACGCGAACAATAATCGGGACCGTCTGACACATATCATTTAGCCCGGTTCGATCTCTACGGGAGATAGCATCACAAACGGGACTGCATGGAAACCATCATGGGCGTATGGGGGTGGAAGGATACACCACCACTTTGGCGGCGCATGGAATCAAGCATTACAAGCAGGAGTAAAGGGGCTTCCTGCCCACAAGCAATTGTATACCACTGTACACTCAATTCATTCACCTGATACCCTTGATATAAATCTTCATCAAGACATCGAATGCGAGTTTCGGGTCGAACATCATGTAGGATTCGATCCAATCGCAGGCCGTAACTTCATCCTCATTGGAGGGGGTATCTATCAACAATATTCTGACTACCAAAGCAACTCAAACTTCTCTTGAATCATGTATGCGTCTCATTATTCATCTGACTCAGTGTCAGGAAAGACTGCTCTTCTTCCAACGTCTCATCCCACCCGCCTGTGCTTATAAGCACCTCAGCAGCGCGTTCCTTGACGGTCTTGATTCCTTCACCTAGAGCGCTATTCCACTGCTCTTCAACCAGGCGAACCTTTTCTTGCAGATCCTCTGTTAATCGTCGATCTTCGCTCTGTCTCATGATGTTGGCCCTCTGCTCGCGGTCTTCAGGACTGATGGCTGAGCCGTCGACCTCATTGACTTGAGTTTCCAGCACCCTTGCCTTGGCATTTACCACTGCTCCTCTGACCTCGTGCAGGAGACATAAAAGGTTGGTATGGGATTCGATGAACTGATGTGTGCTCTTCTCGGTGTGCATTAGGAGACTGTAAAGATACTGCAATGGGTATTCGTGGTATGCCGGGTTCTCCTCAAACTCGGAGGCGGGAATCTGAATGTTGAACCCATTCAGGTCCTCGGGGATACTGTCGAGCAACTGGCGCAAGGGTGGTGCGATATCCCAGAAAGCTGAGAGCTGCAGTGCTACGCCACGCTCGACAGCCTCTTCAACAATAGTTCTAAATTGTCGGGCTCGGTCCAGGACTTCATTGGCGAGCACAAATTCTCGCTTTGCTGCATCCTCAGCGAAGAATGCTTCTGCGGACCTGAGCTTCTCGTTGTTTCCAGTAAGACGGTAAGGCGTGAGCACTACCTCGCGATATCGTGTGTTGCGGTCAGATAGAATATCGTAGATGGCTCTGTGCAGGGATTCCCTGGTTTCGAAAATCCATTTCAGCAGAGTAAGCTTCTCGAGCAATTCCGGCCGATCATCACCCTCCTCTTGTGGCATATCAGCATCCATTTGACCATTGTCGAAAAGGTGCTCTGATAAGTTTTTGTAAAGGTCATCAGCCTTTGCAATTTGGGCCGTTACGAAGTCATTCAGCGGCAGGATAACGTTATTCTGAAATAGCTCGTATTCCGTCTTTTCCAGTTCCTTCTTCTTGTCTTTCTCTTGCTGTTGAGAGTCTGACTCAATAACAGCGGCATCGGCGTACCCAATGTTTCCAGAGTTAATTTCTTTCTGCAAGTTAGCCATCAGCGATTGTCGACGCTCAGATGCTGCCTTGGAGGACTCTTCACGACGCTTAGAGCTCGCGATTGTAAACCTCTCCTTGACATTGTTGATTTCTGTAAGGTCGTTCAAGACTCGCACAGCCGTTCGTGTCGCCGTCAGTTCCGGATGGTTGTTATTGAGAGCAGGATAATGTCGAGGATATGGCGGGGGCATAGTCACAAGTCGAGAAACATCCACTGCATCGGGTCTATTGCGTGACGTCTGGGAGGAGCTTGAGCCGGCGGGGGTACTGTCAGAGAAGCACAAAGGCTGCTGCAGCCAGGATGATGGCTCTCCTGGGTCATGCCATCCGGATTTCTCTGGTGGGTATTCTGTAGACGCTTCATGCTCGCTCACTCTGGTATATGCTCCTGCCGCAGGCTCCTCCCCGACCCATTGATCCTTGGGGAGTCCCATGTATTTGGATTCTCGCTTAGACCTCTCGAACAAGCGAGGTTCTCCCTGAGAGTCGGTCTCCCACCACCTGCTTGGAGGTCGTCCACGCGAACTTCCGTTTTCATAGTTGTCACTGACGCTCATACTAAGGATTGGGGAAAGAGATGGCATGTAATTGCTTGTCCAATTGCCCTGTGGCGGCGCGCTGCTGGGCGATGCGGAAAGAGTAGCCGAAGCCGGTGCAGAGGTCGACAGCCTTTCACCACGAATTATCGCACTTGCCAAGTCCCTCTGGGAATAATCTGGATCGGTCGATGCTGGTGTCCATTCATCTTGAGATGCTCCGGACTCCCTTCTCGACGAGGAGATCATTGGACGAAACAAATCACGGGTAAGGTCAAAGATTTCTGAACCCATAGCTCCAATAGCAGATGAATATCGCTCTCGTCTGATTCGGGATTCGTTTACGATGAAGTCAGCAAACAGCCGCACTCTGTCCGCATCCGACGCTGCGGCTGTTTCATTGGCGGCGAATGTTCGAAATCTTTCGATTGTAGCAGTAGCAAATTGCTCAGCCGTTTGGCCGATGACCACGCGTTTGGAAACAGGCGTCAATGCCGAAACTGGAGGGCGAGATGATCCTCTTGGCCGCGAACCGGATGCTGATCGTGTTTGGGGAGGCGGAGTTGGCAGAGCCTTGGGAGCCCCGGCTGGGGCGGTTGGAGGTATTTGATCAGCTTTGCCGTGATATGGGGAAAATGGAGGCGTGGCAGCTTCGAGTTGACCGGATGCCGGTGCTCGCGGGGTTGAGTTTCGAGAATCCTGAAGCGTCAGTGAGTCGCCGGTTCGAGGCAACTCACTATCCCTTCTGCCTGCGCTATGAGGCGTCGATTTTCCAGCCATGAACCGTTGTAGGAGGCCACCAGAGCTTGAGGGAACAACAATGTCTGATATGTTATGCGGCTGTGCAATGGCATCAATGGAGCCATGCGTCGAATGGCGATTTCGGCTCTCAGTTCTTCTCTGGAGGATTGTCTTATCATGGCGTACTGCCCGGGCCCTGTTCAAACCTCCCGCGCTGTTCGATGACCCTAGCGGCTCTGGGACATCGGTAGCATTAGCGGCAGTGCTGGTATCAATCACCAAGCTTGGAGGCCGCCCACGACCAGACGGGACCGGCTGACCAGATTGGCTGGGCTCTGCATCAATATCAATCCAGTCTGCCGGCGTGGGAGGGACCGGCCCCAGAGAAGTACCACCGCTAGGTGGTGGTCGCCTGGTTGGAGGCGAGATAACGGGAATACTGGATCGGTCTATGCTTTGAACACTCTGTGATCTTGACGAAGAAGGCGGGGGACCAGGTGGCGGCGGTGGAAGCGGCATGCCTGGCTCCCATCTCGTTTGTGATGTTGACCGAGATCGTTGGGACGTCGGGGTATCAAGTGCACCAGTCGAGGCAGCTCTGCGGGCTGCTGGAGGGCTCGCGACGGGAAGAGCACTCGGGATAGGTGCCACAAGGCGCTCAGGCTCTGGTTGAGATATCGTAGGACCGTTGCTTCTCCTCGCAGGATTGGCGGCGGTTTGAGGATCCGGCGAGCTAGCTTGCGGTTGCTCGTGATCTTTTCTGCGACCAAGAGCCGGTATTCCGAAGCGGCGGTCTCTGGAGCTTCCTCTTCCACCCACCCCAGGCGGCGGAGGAAACGAAGGGTTCACAGGCGGCTCCGGCGATGGCCGATGAAAAGGAGAGATTGTCAATCTGGATGGCGGCGGAGGTGTTGAGCCTAGCACGACAGTGTGTTCAAAGGCTGTGCTCATCGGTCGCTGCTGCCTGCATCGAGGGGGGCTGTACGGAGGAGGAGGAATCGCCGCAGCTAGATAAACACTCACGTTAGGACACTGAGAGGGAAATAAGGACATCAATACAAGTGAGTGAATAAAGAAACACATTGACGTACCTTGGCCTCCATCGCCGGGAAACGGACGAGGCCTGTCGGGCATCTGAGCTGGCGACGGAACCCATTCCTGGGGGTTATACGGCTGTATTGCACTGCCGGGCGTCTGGGCCGCCGATAGCATATGAGAAGAAACCATAGATACTGCAGACATGGGCGAGTTCACATGATGGCCATAAGTACCCAGAGAGTTGGTGCTGAGCGGATTGAGGCCCTGACGAAGTCGAGCTGGATCACGAGGCGAGGCCATGTTGGTCACCTTCTTGTGGCGCCTCACGAGAGACGGATCTCACGTGGCAGATGTGCGGTCTTCTGAAAATAGAACACGAGGACTCAGCGTTGGTGAGGATTCCCTTGAGAATAGCAATCTCGTCGGCGGTTAAAGATTGGGACGCAGTGCAGGCCAGTGTCTGTTGGTCAAGTCGAGGGGACTGGTCACGGCCAAAGTGTGCGCAAAGCATTCCCACGCACGCCTCTCAGTCTATCCACGTCTGGTGCAGGATGCAAGCTCTTCGGGAACGTCTCCTTGTCAAGCGTCGAAATCTATTTACAGCAACAGGGAAAGTACTTGGAAAGGAGCCGAGCACATGGTTGGTTGCTGGAAACATGCAGGCTAAGTTGGCGATTTGAACCCAGGGCCTGGCCGGCCGGTGGTGGTGGGGGCAAGTCCAGACGATGAGACGATATGAGTCAACCCCGACCAGAAAGTCGAAGACGAGTCGAAGCCGGGCTCGGGTTTGGCCAGCGAAGGTTTGTTTGTGTGAGACAGCCGCTTCAGAGGCGCAGGAGGAAACGGGGGCGTGTGAGTCGGCCAACTTGGTTGACGGGGAGGCGCATGCAGTCTGGTTATTGCCTGAGAGTAACTACTCCGTATCGAGGGTGAAGATTCTCAGTGGGAATAGACCCTGGCCGTCTGTCCCTTGTACCAGACGACATAGGGAACTTACAGGATAGTAGGTACTCTGAAGAGGTACGGAGTACTCTGTACTCCGTACTTAGGGCAACCAACCCATGTGTCCAAGCAGTCGATGTACGGAGTACATGATACTATTCCCAACCGATACTCCGTAACAGAACGGAGTACGTACCTGATCCTATCTCGTAGGTACCCAGCCTAGTATAAAGTACCCTTTGAAGTACAATGAGACATGCTTATTAGACATGTGTGTGATACGTACTACCTCAACTTTCATTATCATCGTATGCGCAAAAGGTTGTCGACGCCGAGCCCGCTTCATCTTCCCACAGCCGCATCAGTTGCCAGGAAGCTGGACATTTGGAGTCTCTGATCGCCCATGCACTAGTTACTCCGTACCGTGGTTTGGAAGCCGGCCGAGACATTTGCGTCTGCCGCCTTTGCCCTGCGTGTCCTGTAAGTTATTCTTTCGCTGTTGGTGGTGGCAGCCTTGCAGCCCTCGAGCAACCAATGTGCATATCACGCCATGATCATTAAAAGAGTGGGCGCTAGCCGACAACTTGGTTCATGATCCTAGCCTTCGTCTTCGCCCCGCATCTCTGCTTCTGCTCCAGATGTGCTCCAGATGGCATACTATTCTCCCGTGCAGCCATGTGCGAAGACAAAAGAGTCAAAGCCTGACGTTACACACAGTCAGTCACTGGTTGCTCTGCCTGTGCCGCTCGCGCAATTGTCGTGCCTTCTTCGTCCGCCGGAGCGACTTCATGATACAACGGTCTGGATGGTCGGTGTACGGCGTACGGAGTACATGGATCCTCGCTCCGCAAATGTTTGTCCCAGTTCAATGTTGCAACTCCAACGGGCCAGTCCCCGTCTATTTTCTTCCGCGGATGGACCTGACACAAACAGTGTCTCATGATTGGCCATATCCCTGCCGATTGGGAGATGGAGAGGTTGGATGTCGGCGTTTATTAGTGTATTCGTGTGCCTCTTGGGCTGCCGGCCGGGCCTCGAAAAATTGGAAAGGGTGTTTGTTACTCGCCTGGTCCGTGTGTTGCAATGGTGGCCATCAGTGGGTGGGTGAGGTAGTACGGAGCAGTAATCCGTACTCCGCACTCCGTAGCAGTGCTTGAATAATAAGCCGATACTGACCTTCGCTCGTCGAACCAGTTAAGACGTCGAACACAGGCAAGACGTATGGTTTAAGACCTGCTCTGCGTCCATTTTGCAACTGGAACAGGCACTTGTACTGAAACCCTACAACACATTGGAGCTATTCATAGATGAGAACTGGTTTCTTCACATCGAGCAAACCACGCACGAGCCTGCGAGCTGAACAGCTTCACTTAACAGCCGAACATCCATCAGACCACCAGGCCAGGCCTGCCTGACGCCGTCACGTCACGCCCAACCAGAGCATACACGCTCGACTACACGTCTATTCCATACTGCAGCTTGGCATATCTCGTTGCACTATCGAATATACGCCCGCAAGACGCCTTTGAATCAGTGATCAAGTTAAGATCGAGCTGCGACTCAACCGACCAGGATTGCCAAGCCCGGCCTAATAACTGGTGAGGTAACGGTTAAGACTGTTCTTTTGAAGCTCTCGTCTCAATCAAAAGCTAGGTTAGGAGCCAAGGCTTGAGGGAATATGATCGTAGGTAAGGCTTGTTCCCATCATACAGATGCTCTATGATCGGTCTGCTGATGAGGTCCTACGTCAGTCCTTAACAGCCACTGACCAAGAGTGCACGTGTAGGTACAATTGTGCCTTTGTCAAAGCCATGTCCAAAGAGAAGCTCCAAGTTCGCGAATATTGTCAGTTGATACCAAATGAATTTCTGACTTGCCGGTCAGATGCCCGCCTTGCCTTAGTACATGAGATGTACACGATGTCTCCAATGTATAGTTATTCCTCTCCTGAGAAGGGTCGATAGGAAGCTGAGCTAAGTCTAGGAAATAGTAGAACCAGATGAAGTGACCCGCTTTTATTGGTCAGCACGTATGGTGGAGCCACAAGGCTCTTGGAATTTTCTACCAGATTCTGGGCTCTTTCGTCTTTGTAAACTTTTACTCCCTCGGCACCAAGAAAAAGCACTTTTTCCCTCTATGTGCTGTGTCGACACTTGTCTTGACATTTTTCGCTACCGCCGAGCAATCTATCTATTTCAAACGTAAGTACAGTCATTTGGCCACGTCAACTTATCAAATTCCCCCTCCCGCAGTCTCTTTGTGATGAGACACCAGCTGGCACCAGTCATAGAGTGACTTGTACTCCCTTCATTGATGACCAATTTTGCTGTGGTCCAAGACCATTTCTGATTCTACAAACTGTGGAGGCAATTTTCTTTTACTGTTGTTCGATCCGACTTTTTCAATTATTGGACTGTCTAAGCTAACATTGCTATTGTGCTCTGCTTTTTAGCTCCTGATTCTCCGCCCAAGTAACACGATGGTCCTCCACAACCCCAACAACTGGCATTGGGTGACGAAAGACGTCACTGCATGGACCAAAAACTGGCTCGAGGACAAAATAAGCGAACTGAATGCCCAAAAAGGCGATGTAGAAGTCAAAATCACCGAAGTTCAAAGCATAGATGGCGAGGCGGAAGTCTATCAAAGAAAAGGCAAGGTCAAAACAGTTTTCGACTTGGAAGTTATCCTCAAATTCGTCGGTAAGTATACGTGCATGCGTAGTATGTAACAGAAGTAAGGTAGAGGCTTACCCTCGTCGTAGGATCCGCACCTGAGGCGGATAAAGTCTCTGGCACTATCAAGTTCCCTGAGCTTCAACCGGATATCGAGGACTATACGGTACGTCTTGCCTCTTTGTGATGCCCTTTCGTATCCCAAGTTGTTTGCCATGCAGATCACTCATTCGTCTGTCAGTTTGAGGTGAAATTCGAAGACCCCGCTTCGAAGGATAACGAGCCTGTCAAAGAGCTTATCCGGAGTCAGCTTGTTAAAGAGTTGGAAGAAACATTCAAGCTGATTACCTCTGTTCTTATTGAAGAGCATGGCAAGGATATCCAACACGCCCCCGGTTCCAACCCGTCCAGTGGATTCTCAACCCCCAAAGTTCACCCCCAGAATTCCTCACCCAAACCTGCAGAACTTTCTAGTGCCCCGACAAGCACTTCCGGCATCGTCAACACGACAACAGTGACAGACAATGAGGAGTTTCGAACCACCGCTGAAGAGATGTATCAAACGTTTGTCGACCCTCAGCGGCTAGCTGCCTTCACTCGTTCACCTCCAAAGCTTTTTGAGGGTGCTCACAAGGGCGGGAAATTCGAGCTGTTCGGTGGAAACGTCTCTGGTGAATATCTCGAGCTTGAGCCAGGCAAAAAGATTGTACAAAGCTGGCGCCTGAGCCAGTGGCCTGCGGGCCACTTCTCCGAGCTCCATATCGACTTTGATCAAAACAACGTTGATCACGTCACATTAATGAGTGTGCAGTGGAAAGGCGTACCAGTCGGCCAGGAAGAAGTCACGAAGAGAAACTGGCTGGAGTATTACGTCAAGAGCATCAAACAAACCTTTGGGTAAGCAAACATCGAATATTACAAGTTAGGTGATGAAACTAACAGACTGTGAATAGGTTTGGCACCATCCTGTAGACGGATTCAAAACAGCAAAACAGACACATACAACATCGATACGCTCTACAAGGGGCTACGGAACAACAGGGTCAGGCGTCTTTGCCTTGTTGGCGGATGGACTGGTAGCTACTGGTTCCTGTATTGAAGGGTCTTATTAGAGCCTAGAGGTGTGTGGATTACGACGATCACGAGCGATGCTGATGAGCAATACTTCCACATATATTTCAAAGAAACATTTTGTGTATTCTATTGTACACTGTCCAACAAAGCACATGGCTAGACCACCTGTCCTTTTTGCATTAGATTATCGTGCATGCATGTCCAGTTCCAGCATATCGACAGAGACAGAAAGGAGAGGATCCGACTCGATGCACCATTTACTTGTGTGCGCGTTTCCTTCGCATCTCTCGTTCGGCGGGAGGATCGTCTGTTCTAGCCCTGAATACATAGTCTCTTACAAAAATATCTATCATGTTATCCCACAGTCCAAGATCGTAAAGATTTTCCACGTCTTTTA
The DNA here is from genome assembly GCA_031753515.1 of Metarhizium rileyi. NCBI lineage: Eukaryota > Fungi > Ascomycota > Sordariomycetes > Hypocreales > Clavicipitaceae > Metarhizium > Metarhizium rileyi. The sequence continues at coordinate 1,788,154 of JAUKVO010000008.1, forward strand.
ATTTCCATGCATGTTTCCACTCGCCCTCACCCGCCAATGCCATCTGGGCCGGTGGAGGTTGCCCATCGTCTGTCGTTGCTAGGACTATCTCCGGCTCCGCAGGCCATCTGCGGCAGATGGGCTCCTTGACAAGATCCCTCTCTCGCCTCGAGGGCATGTGCCGATGGAAAGCATAGCCATCTTCCATGTCGTCCTTGAACACGGACCATTTGAAAGATTCGTTTGTCGTTGTGCCGCAGTACACGAGGTACAATGTATATATGAGAAGTCCCCAGACCAGAGGGGCCGTCAAACCGGCCAGTAGAGCTGTAACGCCCAGGCCGATGTTTGTTTGAATTCCCCAGCCCCAAATGACAACGTATATGCCCCATCCGTGCTTTCTCGGAGACCAAGGCGACCAGTCGACGAAGTGCTGTTTGATGGATGATGATAGCAGCGAGCCGCCGAGCAGGCCGCCGTAGGTGCAAAGGATGGCCGTTGACACGAGGAGTAATATGAACCAGTGCTGGTTCCCGTATCCCACGCATGAGTTGATGAATATACAGTGATGGTCGGCCTTTGCGATACACCGCTTACATACGCTGCAGTGCTTTGAGCGCGGCGGTTTGAGGAATTTGCAGGTTTTGCATTGTGCACCAGGGTGAAAAAGCGCGTGATCGAATGGATAGAGGGTCATGTAGTAGGCGTGATTCTCTCTGGTGATATAGCCGGGGTCGGCGGTGCATGAGAGGTAGAGGAAGAAATAGGGGAGCAAGACAGCGACGAGAACAGTGAACTTGGTGAAAGAAGCTAGGCGGTGCCACACGGATGGGAGATAGAGACATTCGCCACCTATCATGAGAGCTAGAAAGAATATCTGTGACAGGATCAGTTTGCGGTATCAGGTGCTGGTACGGAGTACATGGGAATCATCCGTGGTTGATGCGTACCACTATGGCTGGATGCCGGTCATGCATCATGAAGTGTCCAAACCTAGAGAGGGACCTTGTTATTCTCCCCGCTGTAAGCCTATTGTCTATGGACAGTAATGTATTCGGGATATGAATCCATATCAGACGGTGTAAGTAGCCGATGGGTGTTTGTCTGGATGAGGCAACAGTCAGCATTGGAAGGGTCTCTTTACAGAGTACTTGTGAAGTTCAAGGTCAAGCCACGCACCGGAGAGCAGGTAGCCTTCCGAAAAAAGTGATGAAGACGGCGAAGCTCACGAGGAGGATGAATGCCAACACCCATCTGAGAGACACCATGGCGGTGATGGCTGCCGGGAAACGTATGGTTATCGTCTGCAGACGAAAAGAGGAGCGAGAGACGGGGGCCAATACTCCGTACAGTGATGAACTATCAATCAGGTGTACGACGGGAGAGAACGGGCACCGGGTGTGCGGCAAGCGTCATCGCATCCTGTCGCAATCATGGTAGTGTCTGTGGTCTCATGTGCGGAACGGATGGTGCAGTTGCTCTTTAATGTTCTCCAACTTTCGGAAAAAGGAGTTGGCACATGCAGGAAAAGAGGCTAGGCTTGGCTACCGTTGGCTGAGCAAATTGAGTCTGTATGTCGACCAATCACTTTCGCAAGTCAGCATTGAACATGTCGATGTCCTCCGTGTCCACGCCGATTGTGTCTGATAGAATTGATGTCGGCCCCAAGTGTTTTAAGTCCTCAAGTGCCCAACTGAGTTTGGTGCTCAATTGACTCTGTGACCGAGTCCCAGCGACCACCAGACCAAGCCAGCTTCAGTGCTTGCATGTGCATGTGCGTAGAGAGCAAGTCAGATCCCACGTGATCACGCGATCCTCATCACGCGTCCACGTGCGTTCGACGCCGCCTTGAACACGAGACTCGACTACCCAGCAGGCGGTGAAGTCGAGTTAGAATACAGACATTTATTGTGATCTGCATCTGCAACCAAGGGGCACTGCGCCTCTTGTGCCTTTGTTTCTGGAGAGATTGTTCCCTTCAGACAAGTGGACGATCACTGACGTCTCCTTACACGAAGCCGGTGAACGCGCATTGCACTTTGATGATATCCCGCCACGACAGGTTCTCGACAGTTTTTCCCAATATGTCTGGAGCGGTCACTTATGACGGCGTCAAGACCGCAACCGGAGGAACCATTTTCAAGGATATGGTTTTCTGGGTCGCCCAGAGAGTGCCCATCAGGAATGATATTGTCAATCATATCATAGTAAGCATAGACACAAGCTATGGGCCATTGGAGGTATTTCTCCATCTAACCAAATCATAGAATAACGGTGGCAAAGTTGTGCCACTGGAAAAGGATGCACATATTCTGATAGCGGATCACGCAAGGAAGGATGCTCATCCGGACTCATATTCCTGGAAATACATCACCGATTCCGTCGAGCATGGGTGCGCACAGCTGACAGATCGGTATCGAATCTTTGGACACCCCGAGACAGGCAAGGATCGTGTTGGCGCTAGTGCACCTGTGAAGAAAACACGAACGCCGTTCTCCGCCGCTGACGATGCTGCTTTGGCAAACTGGGTATTGGCTCACACTCGAGGACGCACCGGCAACAGTATATACCAAGAGTTTGCCGAAACGGTAAGATTCTTCGTATTCTTGCTGTCAATGAAATCACTAACGGCTTGTAGCACTCTTGGCATACGTGGCAATCATGGAGGAATAGATTTATAAAATCTTTGGCCAACCTCCCAATTGCCAACCTTGAGAGGCTGGCCATGTCTGCGGCAGATTTAGCTGTTCAAACCACAAAATCCTCTACTCAGTCGATTTCTAATCAAGGAAGTCCGGAACAAAAGGAAGAAAGGACACCCAAAGCGGCAGTGATCTCTAAAAAGTTACCGAGCAAGGCAATTGCCCTTACTCCCGAGCGGGCTGGGCGTACATCCGCCTCTACTAGTCCCGATGCTTCCAATGCCCAGGTCGTTACTAGATCAATGATGAGAAATGAGCAACAGTCCGACAAAGCGCAAGGCTCTCCCACAAGATCGGAGGGAGGCGAAGGTGATCATCAAGACGCAACGAGAGACAATTTCTACATCGATTTACTAGCCTTCGCCGAGGAGACCGAGGCTGCTATTGATCCCGATTCCTGTATCGATGGCAAGCTCGTTGATTTGTTTGATTTGAGTCAAGCGGTTGCTATGCAAAAAGTACCCCCAGAAGAGGTGGATTGGATGACAGTTGCCGAGGACTTGGATTTCAACTGGGTGGAAAACGAGGTCATATTGACAGAACTGCAACGATGTTACAAGGACAACCTGGCAGATTTCTTTGAGGCCATGTCTAGCTTCATCCCCAAGAGCGATGGAAATTTCTACGACGAGGAACGTTTTGTGCCAGAAGCAACCGAAAGCGACCTTCGATCTTCGCCCCCGCGTCAGCGGAACAGTCGAAAGAGGTCTATGGACGATGACAGCCTGTCAAGGGTGGGAAATTCGTCAAAGAATAGACGACTTAGTCGCAACACAGAAATACCATCGACACCCGAGGACAAGATAGGCGTTCTGCCGACGCAGTCGCCAAGCGTCTTGCAAGCCAACCAAAAACGACGGGCACATTCTAGCTCTACGGAGAAATCCACCGCATTGGAGTCACCTCGGGAGATCGACGACGAAGAGATGTATGATGAAGACCAAGCTGACGCTGGAAAGCCAGATAGACAAGCTCAACTACACACTCAACAAAGCGCGTTCGACGCGACGCCTTCGCAACAGCTACATTCCGAGGCTTTAGACACGAGTCCAATTACAATCAATTTGAGAAATGACCGTGGCAGTTCGGGAAAGCAGCAAGCTGAGAACTCGGAGCCAGCCAAAGAAACGAATGTTTCACCTCCAAAACGGAAAACAACTGGTCGAGCGAGCAAGCGGTCATTGCCCGTGTCCTTTGACCCAGTCCCAGGACGCTTTTCTCGCCAACAAGCCGAAGAAAGAGCCCGGCGACCGTCAGCCCCCATTCGAGTAGACTTGGATGAAGAAGGAAACAGCCAAGACATTCGCGACTGTGCCGAGTACTATGAGTCTCTTGGGTACTCACGCTCCATTGTCATCGAATCGCTCATGCGCACCACCATGACACCAGGTTGGCCGACGAGCTTGTTGCTGGAGATGTTGAGTAATAAAGAAGGTGTGCCTTCGAATTACGAAGGAATATGGACGGACCGCGACGACAAGAGCTTGCGATACGCCGACGCCATCGAGGCTCGCAAATTCTCTGCAAGCACTAGGGAATTGAATAAGGCAAAGAAGGAGCTGGACCGGATTGTTCACAAACATACCCCGGAAGCGGTTGATTTACGACGCCGGTTCTTGCAAGCGCAAGCTAGGATGAGCCAGCAATGAACTAATGCTTACACGCTCTAGGCTAAGGAGCCTTCTTACGACTGATGACTCGGCCACACAACACCATCTTTGGACATTTGTTTGTTCTCGACGTAACCTTGTAGGAGCTGTCTAACCAATTTGTGGAAGTTGAGAATGATCGATAATACCCTGTTTAAAACCCCCCTTTTCAGTACTGTTCGGTCATTGTCGTTCGTCCTGATGTATTTCTCCCATAGACTCAATAGATGCCCTCACCCGTACCTGTCTTGATGCCTAACGATATGGTCCGTAGTGCCAACCCTCCCTCGCCATATCCCCCCTGACCCTATACACGCCCTCCGCCATGTCCAACAAGCCCATGTCGACCTCGAAAACCCTCATCTCCTCCGCCGGCCCCATTGATTCGCCGCCCCCGAGTCTCCCCACGATAGGCACAGCAACCTGGCTCGCACCGCAGAACGTATTTCCCATCCCATCCCTGCCGTTCGTACTGCCCCCCGGCGCACCGCTATTGACAAAGACGACGGCAGCGGTGTTCTCAAACGCCCTCGTGATGCAGACGTTGTCCAGGAACATCTTCTCGCAATTCGGGTTCAAATGCGAGCCCTCGCCACCATCGTCAGCCAGCCAAAACGACGGACTAATGACCATTCTCGCCCCGTCCGCGACGAGCGCCTTGTACGCTTCGGGGAACGCAATGTCCCAGCAGATCAGCATGCCCATCCTGCCCCAGGGCGTGTCGAACGCCGCGTGGGGAGTTTCTATGTCGGCCGCAAGGTGCGGCCGCTCAGGGTGCCACAGGTTCTTCTTCTGGTAGCGGCCGAGGATGGCGCCATCCGGTCCGATGAAGTAGGCCACGTTGGCTAGGCCGCTGCCGCAGAATGTCTCGGGTTCCAGGACGGTTCCCGGCACGATGGCCGTGTGGAGTTCCTTGGCGAGCGCGCGGTATCTCTCTAGGTATGGCGCGGACTGGGCTGCCGTTGAGGTGAACTCGGCCGCGTCGGGGACCCAGCCGGCGAGATGGTATTCCGGGAGGACGGCTATGTGGGCGCCTTGGGAGGCCGCATCACGGATGTAGGCTTCCGCGCGGGCAAAGTTATTTGCGGGCGCCAAGGGCTAGAGGTGCAATCAGTTTGTGGCATGTAGGGAAAAGTGCGTGAGAAGCCTGGCTGGTGGGAAGGTATAACGTTATACTGGAGGCACAGGCGTGACGTCCCGGGGTTTTGGTGGTGACATACCTCAGAATAGAGCTGTATAGCAGCAACTTTGATTCTTGCGGCCATTCTATTTGTAACCTCGCAAATGTTTCTCATGTGTCCATCACGTTTTGTTGATGGAGGTTTAGAGTCGTTTGGTTGGTGATGGCTGTGTATTAGGTTGCCATGGCTGGGTACCTCGGGTGTCGGCCATACGGGTTACATACACTATGCGTATGAATGACTTTCTCCACTGATGACAAACAACAAAGAAAGAAGATAACTACCAAAGCCATGTTTTTTCATCGTAATATAATCGTAGCTAAGTAGACTTTGTATGCATCCTCTCGTCCGAATGTCGTTCAAAGTGTGGTTCAATGAGCGAACCTTCCACTCCATGTGCACTTCTGTCGACCAAAAGCCAAGGTCGCCGTGCTCCTATCATGAAACGCCCAGGATGAAATCATCAACGCCGATTTGTTTTGTTCCCAGTCCTATTTGTCATATGAATCCGGCTTCAGTATGTATGTGCACGAAGACCTTCGTGTAGAATACCAGACCCCGTTTCCTTGAAAACTCTCGCCAAAACCCAATCCCATTGCGCCTACCGCTGTCACAATGATGCTGTATATTGATCATTGGCGGTTTCGTTTGTATTGTCCTTTCTTGATGCGAAAGTTTCGAAATAGAATAAGTGTTCCCAGACCTTGCTCCCATGAATATTTGCAAACACCATGAAGAATCCGGCAATTTCGCCTAGAGGCATGTAAGTCAAGTCAGTCTACCTATGCATTTCGAGGTTCACTACTTACCGGCACCCAAAAGTAATAGATTTCTTGCAATGGACGGTTGAAGCCCATAAGATCCGAAGACTAAAGACGCGGCCGGGCAAATTACATACGGCCACCAGCTAGCCGAGCCAAGATCCGAGAAAGATTTCCGCAGGCCAGCGACAGAAAACGAGGTTGCTTCAAGCAACAACAGTATATGGTTAGTCTCATTATGTGCCATCTTGAGCATTTCTTCGTGAGCTTTATGTCTATCCGTTACTTGCTCTGCAAGACGACTCAATTGTTCCATCCCCTGCCAATGTTAGACCTGCACAACGCAAAAAGGATGTGAACATACCTCTTGAACCTGTTCCTGTTGGCGTATTACTGAAGAGACCTGGCTTTCTGATTTTTCCTATCTGCAATTAGAACGATTTCTTCAACAGGATCGTTGAGCTCACTAGTTGTGCTTGCAAAGTGAGTGATGAAATTGCGACGGCTGCCAACATGTCTGTGGCGACACGAGCATCTGAATTAATCTGCGTAACAGCAACTTCAAGTGCATTCTCGAATTTACGAACGCCAGTCTCTTCTCTTGCATCCATTCTTTGAAGCACTACTTCCATCAGTTGCTGAAGCGACCTTGCTTCGCCCATGCTTTTTTGGAGGATCGATTCAGTTTCCTAGAAATTTGTTAGCTGTTGCTTTTCGAACAAAGTCTTAGCATCGAGATACTTTGGACTTCGTCAAGATAGACTCTGTGATCAATCGTTCAAGAGTCAGTAAGCTTGCGTTGAATCTTGCCACGTGAGTTGTCAGACTCTTCGCATCGTCACTTGACTCTCGCAGCACCTGACCAAATTGGTTAAGTCGGCTCTGTAATTCGACTTCGGCTTCGTTCGTTAGCCTTTCGAGTATGCTGGCAAGTTTTCGGTGAAGGGAAATGTGATGATCTGGACGGTCAGCTACATATATTAGTACGGGGGAACTTGCACAATTACCTTTCTCGCCATCTGCTCGAGCAGCCTCACAGAATCCTAGTGCTTTGTGGCGATAGCTGATCCATGTGCTCCAAGCCGAGTCGGATTGCGCCAAGCCCTCTAGACAATTATCGATTTCGGGAGTTGTCACATGAAGCTCTGGCTTGGTCGGTGCTGGGAGACTGGCCAGGACAGACTCCCGGAATTTTCGGCACGATGATGGAATCTCAAAATTGGCTCTCTCCAAGTCACAAATCGCCAAACTGGCGGCAAAGAAATCAACAAAGTCTCTTGCCGCTCTGCCAGTGCTTGTCATTACTGTTGCATCATTTTGCCCATCCAACAGTTGGCAGTTGTTTACCAACATTCGGGCTGCAATCCTGTGACATAAGGGCTCTGACTCCAGCTCTTGTAAATCACTCATTGCCGTTGCGTAGATACCGGGAATCGCACGGCCAGCATGAAGTGATGAAGGGGAGGAACGTGATGCTTCGTTAAGAAATCCGTCGACTATGGAAATCATTAGCACCAATCAATACACAACATTTGACAGCAAACCATTAGCTCACCATGTTTTGGTTTCGGGCTGCGCCATCCTAAGGCCAAAGTCGTACTGCTAAGCGAAAGTATCAAGATCCCTAGAAGTAAGCCATTGGGCATAGGGAGTGGTTTTGGCTTTGGCATCTCGAATGGCTTGTCGAGGTCAGCAAGTGATCATGATATGACTAACTCATCTACTTCGTCTCTTTCTGTTTTCGTCTCTTCCTGCTTTAATCTGAGCTAGTCGGTGATTTCAGGAGTAGTTAAAAGTTGAAGTTTACTGGGAGCCAGTAGGAGCAATGTGCCAGCTTCGAAGACGTGCAGTGCAAGTGCCGACACCGCAAAAGGAAGGTGCAAAGATGGGTAGTTGCCAGTTGGCAGACGATCGACGCACACCTACTTTCTTATTGTTCGCATGAATTCACATCGGTTTGCATCCAGGTCACCAATAACCTTTCTCATTCATCTCAAATCACAGAACGATAGATTAAAGGAGTCGAGTGTTTGCGCGGTCACTTGGGCACCATATTTCTCTATACCGTCCGTTTGTTCAACTTGACTGTAGTCAAGCTCCGCAGTGAGGTTACCTCATCTGTCAAATCGACCAAGACTCTCAAGGGATCTCTGGCAGATCCAATGAAAATGATAAGTCTCGCTGTGTCCAACATAACTTATCAAAAGACACCACAAACTCGATGAGCTGAAGGCACATTTCTTGGCTTGCTTCGCAGCTCAAAGAGTCAATATACTGCCAAGGACCTAAAGCGCCGGAAACGACAACATAAGTGGCCGATAAAGAATACAGTCGGTTCGTCAGGGTGCACCTCCTCCCAGCAGCAAGACGAAGTACCAGCACTGTTGTGACGAGATCCAAGTCTACGTTGTCGCACTGCGAAGGAAATCGGACTGCACAAAGGCGATTGCACTATAACCGCACAGGCTGGCTCGCGTGGCAAGCTCGAGCGTATTTCTGCTAGTACGCCCTTACGCTTCGACGTGTGGAGTAAGTTGTGGTTCTTGCGCGGCTGTTGCAAGGGAAATAGGGCACTTGTCGCAAGAGATATAAGGGGAACGTACAAGTTACCGTGGCGTGGCCATGTCGAAAAAAATTGTGACAGTAAGTTTACTTCATCATTTTCAAAGAGGGGTTGACGCTCCATCCAGGCCAAATAGGTCATAGCGTTATTGAAGTGCTAAATCTGACGCCCTCCAAATTAGGTGCGTCCCTGAATATGGTTCTTCTGCGGAATGGAGTCGGCAATGAGAATCAACCACTCTTAGGGAATTTAGCTGGTGCACAATGGACCGTTGATTCGTTATCTTCCCACGACAACTACAGAAGGAATGGCTGTGGTCTTATCTACTATTCATTGGCCTTTCCTGTTGGATCTGCTCCTTCTGCTTCCGACGACTCCAGTTCAGTGTACCACAGGAGTCGTTATTCCTATAAACGTACAAAACAAGCAAAGCAGACCATTCGATCCTAGGCTTATAGGGATCTTGAACGCTCAGTCTTCTACATATGTTTGTTTGGCTTACTAACATAAGTCTGTCAATATGACAGATCTTAAGGGCCCGCACGGCCTCGGGGGTGGAACACGGAACCAAGCAAAAGTGGCCGAGGAAAAATTAGAGTCGGGAGACAACAAATTTGCAACTCCAAAGGAACCATCTTTACGGCCACAATCGCCGCCGCGCTTTTCACCCATCGGTGCTGTTCGAGTCGGTCCCTGCTGTGCGGTCCCGGCTAAGCTCCTGCGCGCTTCTATGGTTGACTGGACTCCGTACAAAATTTAACTCCGGAACTCATGATAACGTCTGTTATTAGACAGCGGTCACTGAGGCATGATTTAACCCGGTATCACTTGTTAAGGACTCGGGGAAAGAATACATGGTCATTTTGAAAGATCCAATATCTCTTGATTAGACATATCTTGCCCCAAAGAACTACAGTCTTTGAAACGTACCGACGATAGGCTCAGCCTGGGTCAATTGGTGGAGGCGCGAGCGACAGAGCTTTGGTCAACTCGACAAAGACAAAGCCACCATCTACCTGGTATCAGCAATTTGTGCCCTGGGCAAGATTCTCACATGAGCTGAATATGTGCACGCAGGTGGACAAAAGATGGGCATGCGGGCACATCGGCTACTTTCAAATCAAGCGGTGTGAACGACTGTTCAACGGCTGCAAGGGAACCTCTGCGAAGCATGATATTGTCGACGTGCCTGAGGTATGTGGTGACTGCCAGCGCCGGCAGACACTTCCGAAGCCCCGTACAGCCAGATAAGGCATTAGGAGCGTAAAAAATAGGATCACGCAGCATCTCCTTCCATTCATCTTGCAGCGTCCACAGATGTACAGAGTATGCATTCTGATTTTCAAATTGGGTTCAAAGTTTAGGTACTTCTCAAACACTTTGATAGCGAGTCAGCAGTTGATGATGAGAGTATGACAAACCATCAAGGTAATATCACGTGTGGGAGATAGGGTCTGCTTACCAGTCAAGTCGATCCTCTTAATATAACATTCAGAATGCCGCGCATAGATTGCCAATAGTGTGATTTATTGAATATAACAGCACAGGTTTCGTATAAGTTCTCTTGTCATTAGTGTAACGTTATTTGCTACTACTTCAGGAATTGATCATTATTTTCATCTCCGTCGGCCAACCGGCAAGACTTGACGGTCCCGGACGACGAACCCCCGCCTTGGCTACCTATCTAAGCACTCTCTCAGGTACCACCCAAGAAAGTCAAACGGGACTCGGACATTTATTACACGACAATGTTACAGGGAAATGGAACATGGGTGTTCTCGAAGGGTGTTTGGCCGTTTTTTGTGGACTCGTAGGGAGTACCAATACGGGGTAGTTATACTCACGCCCGCCAGGAAGCGTAGTTTTTTCTCTTTGTATGTAGTTACTCCGTAGGCGAACACTGGCTTGTTGCACAGACGGTCAGTATTAATACCAGCCTTTGTGCAACAAGTATCTTAATACATACTCCGTACGGAAGTGTTACGGAGTACTCCGTACAGACGAGCGAACACTACACTGTGATGTGAAGTGGATGGAATGGTAGTACGGAGTACTTATGTATTGACGCTGCTGGAAATGTGACAGGTCCTCTAGGACAAGTTGCCAAGATGGCCTGTCAGTTGCATTTCCCCAAAGAGCCGGTTGACTTTCCTGGCCAAGAGCTGGAGAAGAAGGGTCAATTCCAAGTACTGAGGTCACTCGCCGGAAACACGGGCGAAATAGTAAAAGCCGGAAAGGGGGTAAGGAGGGGCAAGTTGGGGAGAGTCAACGTTGCCATTTGCCTTGTGATGTGACCAGCTTGGCAAGAAGCCTTGGCCGAACGCGGGGGGGGCTTTCCTAGGGCCTGCTTGCCGAACATTGAAGATTAACAACATTGAGGATAAACTTGAAGGCAGAAACTCAATGACAGAAAAGGCAGGACAAGCCGACACTTGAAGTCACACACCAGACATGAGGTTATTGGCTTCCCAACATTAGGTCACGTTGTTTTTTAAGCAGGGGACCCACCCTGGCTCCGCGGCTTGTCTAATCATACGATCTCCCACTTAAATGCATGGGCTCCGCTTCAACCTTGTGGCTCTTGCGCTGGGTGTACCGCAACTATGAATCGTGGAGCGACCTCATGTCACGCCATTTGGGCACCCAAGAGCAGGGCGCGGAAGAGAAAAACGCGATGGAAACCAGGCCATGTGCCTGCAGGTACTGTATCAACTGGGAGTCCAGAGCCGGGAGTCGCCGACCACCAAGCTTGCTTGGCTCCTGCCTCCATGTCGGGAGGTGATGCCCGGATGGATGGATAAGCGTTGCGTTGCTGCGCATGTTATCAACGCTGAGGGTGTTCTGATCTGCGGAGATTCTTGTTTCAATGTTCGCTTTGGACCACTTCGGCCGGCAAAAAGGGTCAGCGCATCTCTGCTGCCGTCGTCATCGCCGTTACCGCCACTGTTCCTGCGGGTGGCTGATGAGCTCCGTTTCTAGTCTCTGGTCCTCCAACATCGAACCGTCTTTCGTCCAGCAGACCAGCGCGGAACATTGACATATTGGCGAAACGGACTTGGCCGGAAGTGGCTGCTGCACTTGGCGAACTTTACTTGCCTGCTTTGTTGAGCATCTGCGAGGAAGCCCGACTTCAGTCGCATCATCTTCTGCCCAGCTGACCATCAGAGATGTCATGTTGTTTTTTTCGGCCAAGCTTGTAAGTCCGTGGATTGAGTCAACAAAAGCCAAGCTGTTATCGACGCCACGGGAAGCAAAGTCCTCCGTCTGACCGAGCCTACCGTTAAGAAAATACTGATTCCGGATCTTTGTCTTCTGAAAGACAACTTCAGCATATCGGATATTCTCTCTCTCTCTCTCTCTCTCTCTCTCTCTCTCTCTCTCTCTCTCTCTCTCTCTCTCTCTCTCTCTCTCCCTCTCTCCTCTTCCCTATTCGGAACAATATTAGAACGAATAACAACAACCATACCCTACCCTACCTGCCCAACACCGATACAATACACGCACTGCTATAGCCCTCCGCATTCCCCTCGCTATCGCCAGCTTCATTTCTTAAATATTTTCCCCCCCCACATACATCAACTTAGTACGATATCGCGTCTTGCCCTAATAATGAACGACAATGTCATTAGACAGCAATCGGTAAGCAGCATGGAACAAGACCCTTCGTCCTCCCGGCCAGCATCCCAGGCCGCGCAAGATACGTCAAGCTGGGAAACATCCGCAGCATCTGCTGCGATGGATACTTTTGACTTCACATCCGCTCCTCCTGAAGTCTCGATACCCTCATTCGATCCGGCCATTGCTGCATTTGCCGACATGTCCTTTACGCGACCGCCCGCTAGGTCGCCTTATCCGCCAGCGAAGAACACAATGGCAGCCGCTCAGTCTGATGCTCTGCAAGAGCGGGACTTTCACGACAGGAAGAGAATGAAGGTTGAATCGGATACCCCTGCTCTGGATTCGATAGATTACTGGATATCATTCGACGACGACCTCGACAAAATGGGCAGCTTTGAAATCGACTATTCTAAGCGGCCCCTCAGTCAGAATAGGTAAGCTCAATGTAGGAGAGATGTCCGCATACGTGCCGCAGAAAAGTGGTAATGACAGCAACTAGGCCCTGTATAGCGTCTGACTCGATACCTGGCCTCGGTAGCGGACTTTACTCTACCTCGACCGCGCCATTTCGAGAAGAAGACTTTTTCGATGATAGTGCTTTCGAGCAGGTTCTCTCAGATGACGAGGAAATGTTCGAATCGACAGACAAGTCCGGAGAGAAGGTGAGGCGGCTGGAAAGCACATCAAGATCACAACAACCCGCCGACGACGATGCCGTTCTTTCTGGGTCGCAGCTGGAGTCGACACTCAAAGACGGGTCCCAGCAAATGCGACGAACTTTCCCTCAAGGCCCGGAACCTGATGTCGATGAACATCGACGCTTTCTGGAAGAAGCATTAAACTCTGGTCGAATCCCCGGAGCCCTCATACCACCTAATGGTTTTGGGATAGGATTTGGTGCTGGCATGGGGTGTCGGCCACCACAGGAGTTTGTAAACCGGCCGCTCAGCTCATCGGAAAAACCCGTAGAGAGTCAAGATATGGCAATAGACGATGGCAAAACGAGAACCAGTGATATAATAGACGAGGCCGAACCGAAGAAGCAGACTAACAAACGGCCAACGACAACGAGGGGTGGTTCCTCAAAAAGAGCTGCCATAGGAGCACCGAAACCTCGGTCTGCGGATCGAATAGCTCATAACGATGTTGAGCGGAAATATCGAACGAATCTGAAGGATAAAATTGCCGAGTTGCGTGCAGCAGTGCCTTCGTTGCAAGCTTCAGGGGGGGATGGAGATTCAGAAGGTGGTTCTGCTGGTGGCCAGCAAAGCGGCGCCAAAATTAGCAAGGTGAGCTTGATTCGTGTACCAGACTCTAAGGGAACTGGGACGTCTATTCCGAGCGTCTCTGGATGATTCATCATCACCCACCATCACGGCCCATGGAGCTAACATCAGCGCGCTTTCGTGCGCGGCTCAATTTAGGGTACTGTCTTGACGAAAGCGACCGAATACATCCATCAACTCGAGAGCAGAAATCGGACTATCATGCAGGAGCACCAGCAGCTGGCGCGGAGATTGCAAGCTTTCGAAACACTTCTCAACAGCACGGGCAGACAAGCCGACATGATGATGCCCAATCATAGCATGACCCTGTTTGACCCTAGAGGATTCTGCTAGACCACACATATTCACTACCTAGTCAGGAACGCAATGTACAGTTTCTGTTTTGGTTTCAAATTTAGCAAGGGGCAAAATAAAAAGGTCCAAGAATATTAGAAGGAAATCTACGACCATCATGACACTGATATGGAACACGCAATGGTGGGAAAGTACAGGGCAAACCCATTGCGCTTTGTGGTTTCCAGGACAGGGCGAGCATTGGTATGCGGGCGTTTGGTTTATCGCATTGTTAATACCACAGGATTTTCTGTCACGTTTATTTGACGGGCGGCATGGGCTGGTATGATGACCATTGACTACATGATACATTGATGGCGTCCTATGGATCACAATGACGACTCCCATGAAAAACAAATTGTACTGTTTACTACGGTTTCTTTACGTTTCGCCTCTCCTAAAAATACCATCTGTATTTTGAACCAGCAGTATGTTTTCTTACAGCTGTTGTGAGTGGTAGGAGATGTGACTAGAGGCTTTGGGGGACACTTGCCTGTCTCGCTACCCAGGAAAGTCCGGCATCACGCCAAACTTTCAGGGCAGTCAAGCAGTCAATGGGTCAACGCGATAGATTTTATTTAATACTGTGCTTGATACAAATACCATTCGTATATTGAACCAGCAGTATGTTTCCGTACAGCTGTTGTGAGTGGTCAAATTCCTGCTAATACACGCCTAGACATAATGCATCCAGTGCGTTTTGACTACATCTTACGTTTCACCTCAACGCCTCAATGTCATCCACCTCTTTTACAGCCTCGGTCGTCAGAATATACGGCGACTCCTCATCAACGCAAATACTATCCTCGATGCGAATACCCATGCCACGGAAGTGTCTTGGCCATCTATCGTCGAAGGGCACGTAAACACCCGGCTCAATGGTGACGCAGTGGCCGCGTCGGAGAGTCTCCCGCCGACTGTAGCCGGGACAATCGTGGACGTCGAGACCAATGTAGTGTCCGACGTGGTGGGGGAAGAGCTGGTCGATGTTCCCCATGGACACGTCGAACCCTAGGGCCTTGAGTTGATCGACGAGGCCGCGTGCGGTGATGCCGTGGATGTCTTCGAGCGAGAGTCTGGCGCTTTCGCGGCACAGAGAGACGCTGGTGCGCTGGACTTTGAGGACGGCTTCATAGAGGTCGCGCTGTGCGGCACTGAACTTGCCTGATACCGGCCACGTCCGTGATATATCGGTGATGTAGGTGCCGTACTCGCCGCCCGCGTCGACGAGGATGAACTCGCCTTCTCGGAACAGGGAGTTGTTCACGGTGTAGTGGATGCAGTTGGTGCGTTCGCCGCCTGCGATGACGGGGATGTATGCAGGGCCATCGCAGCCGTTGACTACGAACTGGTAGTCTAGGAAAGCGTGGAGGTCCTTCTCTTTCGTCCATCCGCGTCTCATGGCCTCCGTGATGGCCCGGCCGGAGATCTGACCTGCCTTGCGCATGTTGGCTACTTCCGCGGCGCTCTTTGTGACGCGGAGCTTGTTCATGACGGGATGCAACGGCGTCCTGGCGGCATGTGCTGCGTCTTTGCTTGAGAAGAACCGCCATGGGGAATTTCTGCTCGTACCCTGCACGGGCGGCACGTCAGCATACACGAGCCTGGCGGACTGGAGTATGTCGGGCAAAAGGCTGTCTACGCCATCTATCGAGTGCGCCTCGTCCGCATTAAAAATGTCTCGCGCGGCATCAATGCCGTTCCGGTAGCCGTTCCATTGCTCTTCCTTGGGGTCCTTACGCTTGACGAACATGCGAAAGTTGTAGTCACCCCAGTTGGGTCCGGTCTTCTCAATGACGGCAACAGCGTCGTCCTCGTTCCATCCTGTCAGCCAGAGAAAGTTGGATTCTTGCCTGTAAGGATGGAAAACTGCGCCGGATTTGTATTGCAGGGAGGCCGCGTGCAGTACTGCCACGGCCCCCTCTGACATGGAGTGAGCGAGGGATGCCCTTCGATCGGCATATTCCTGGGCAGTGATGCCAGGCGTGACTATATAGCATGAGGGAGAACTGCGGTCAGCGAAGGCTACAAGTATTCGATTGTGTGGGCGGAAGAGTGAGAGGAGCGTACGTTCGCCGGCTTTGAGAATATGGGGATGAGTCTCGTGGACGGGTTGGCTGAATTTCAGATCGGCAGCGGATACAACAGCGGCACCGTAGGATCTGATTGTTTGCGGATTTCTAGCGAATGGCGCTCGTATTGACGAGCTGTTTATTGTTATGCTCTTTGCGAGCCGTGGAGGAAGAGAGCTCCGGAATGACGGTAGCGGGAACTTCATTTCAAGGTCTTGGGCGTACGTATAGAGGAATTGAAGGGGAGCGACGATTGCATAGTCGGTAAGACAGAAGAATCCGTAAAGTGAAGTAAATATATATATACATACGCCGACGCTACTACAGCGACCTGCCTGCGCTGCCTGGGATCTGTAGCCCTTGGGACCGTGAAGTGGTTGTCATGAAGAGTGATGGGATGGTGGTTTTGTGAGGTAACGATGTTGCACGATTCTATGCTGATAGCATAAGTTTGTTCCCTGGTAATCCACTTGGCTGGCTGGTGGCTGTTCTCCATAGCGGCCAGTTTAGTGCCTCAAGGGGCCTGACTGCCGTCCGCCAAACAGCCGCGGGTTACCCACTGAAGTCAAGTACCTAAGTACCTACCTACCTTACTTCCGGTGCCTAGGTGCCCAGCCGATTGTAGAACTATAATAAGATAGGTCATACCAGCTGGTAGTCAGACTTACCATAATCAGGTGATAATTTTTTACCTGTCTTATCATACTTCTACTCTCACCAGAACTAGCAGGTGACGCGCGTAGATACCTAAGGAAGTAGGTACTTCGAGTGAGGTTAGCCCAATTAGGATGTCGCCAAATATTTCAAATTGCTGCAGCTACATGGCGACGGACTGCCCGTTGCTGGTGAGGCGGATTGGCCCGTGCGTGTTTTTGGTAGCCTCGCCTAACCGGGCATAGCGCTGTTATGCCAAGCGCGAAGGCTCCATCAACACCACTTGCTCGACCAGCACAACTCTTTCTTCATCCCGCACAACCTCGTCTCTCTGACGTCCAGCATCAACATCAACAACAGCTCTCGTTGTTTACAGAGGCCCTTGTTTTTTCCCGCAAGGCCGTTCTTGACTTTCAATGTCTTCTTAGCATTTTTTACACCTCGCTCGTGAGCTCGCAGTTCTTGACGTGTATTGCCTCTGCACGTCGCGTGCTCGACACGGACCAGTTTGCTCACCTTGGCCAGGCGTTGCCAAGCCCCTCTTCGGCTCTGGGGATTTCACACAGCAAGCTTCAGCAACGACCGTCCCTTCAGAAGTTCCCGTACTCTGGGTCACGCTCTGGTCGTGCACTTCCAGAGCATGTTGATTGGGGAGTTTTATGGCCACCATATCTCTATCCCCTACGCCTGCTCCCATCGCGGCCATGTCCTCGAGGCGAGTACCTCTGACGAGTAACCCTAATGTCGCCAACTCTCCATTAAGAGGGCCTTCCTCCCTGCACGCATATGCAAAGCAGAAAAGATCCTACGCCAATGTCCAACGCGAGGAGACATACGGTCAGCCCCCACCGGTCAAGAAGCAGGCTCTCGAAAACGGTACTCAGCGTGCCGTTCGTTCTCCATCCAAGACATTACGCTCTCAAGTCCTAGTACAACGCACCAGCACGCGTCCAGTCACGAGAGATCGTACTGTGGCGAGGACTGCTCAAACATCTACAAGAACCGTACAGGATGTTGACACAGAGAAGGAGGTGTGGAAAAAGCACCATAGGGCTAAATTCCCAAAGATGGTGTTTTATTTCGAGAGCATACCGGATGATGTGAGAGCGAAGCTGACGAAGAGAGTCACATATCTCGGTGCAGTATGTTGACCATTCACCAAATTGCTATTGCTGTTTGCAAACTGACACATTTTTTCTTGTTCCTGATCTTGTAGCGTCAAGAGCCATTTTTCTCCATTGATGTAACCCACGTCGTCACAACTCGGCCGATTCCACCCGAAAAATCCGAAACCGAACATGAGGAATCCCTGGAGCGAGAGCAACGGGAGCCAGAGGAGCAGCTGCAGACTATCAATCCATCTCTGCTAGATCGGAACACAGCCTCGGGCCGACGAAAGCTTCTTTTCGACTTCCGACAAACGCAGATAACATCTCAACAGACCGATGATCCTACCAGAAGAACCAAGGGTACTCGTAACAACGATGTTCTTCACAAGGCCCGAGAGATGGGAAAGAAGATCTGGTCGTTGGACAAGTTTCAAAATATGCTGGCCGTTCTCTTGGAGTCAGAGACGCAGGGCATGACTTATGCATTCAGAGCTACAAGTGCCAGAAGCCAATACGGCACCACAAAAGGTTCGCACGAGCCTAACCTTCTCCAGCTCTTGCATAATGAGCGTCTCAACGGCCCTTCGGATCGCGATCCGACGGCAGTAAACAGAGAGTTGGTCTACTTCAAGGGCCCGTACATATATGTTTGGGACATGGATGAGAAGCATAAGCCTATCATGGTTCGTGAGTACGCCAAGGTTGTTAACAAGCAAGACGGTGAATGGCCGCAATTCCGGAGTGTCGGCAATGGACGCTGCCCGTTTGTGGAAGAGATCGAAATTCCTGATAAGGAGCAACGCCGCAACCGTGAGCGAGAAAAGCCTGTCCGACCTGCTAAGAGAGAGGACCCTGTCACGATTCTGAAACCTCCAGAGATCCCCATTACGAGGTCAGTTACTGGAAAGCGAACGTTGATGGAGATGGAAGATGGCCAGAACCGTGTAAGACCGGGTCCGGCAACAGAAATTTTCAATCCTGCTAAAGCGGTACTCTCGAAGCAGACTGAGATTAAGTCACTGAATGCCTTCACTAGTCGCGCTGAGGCCGCCAGGTTATTTGCAGGCGAGCCGGTGGCTTCAGGAATACAGCCATCGAATGTCACATCAGCCATTCGCTCCCAAATGATTTCGTCTACATCTGGTATAAACGGCAGCAAGGCCGGAACTAGTAAAGAGGTTCATGGTCTCCAGAGGAAAGTGCTCCAGAAAGCCAACCCAGCTTCTCATGACATTAGTTCTCGTCGTCTTGCAGAGGTTTCCATGGACGTTGCATCTAGTCGATCAACAACCATGAGCCGACAAACATCTAAGGCTGTCCAGCCTCACGATGATGAATCGCAGAGGACAGAGGGTAGAGGGAAGAAGTCGAATTCGCAATCTCTGAAGAGCAAGCGAGATTTGAAACCTGGCTATTGTGAGAATTGCCAAGACAAGTTCCGAGACTTTGATGAGGTTGGTTTTATCGCGTACTCATCTCGATGTCCTATGGCTGACTCTTGGTTGATTAGCATATTCTGTCTCGGAACCATCGCAAATTTGCTGAGAATGATGACAACTGGACCGAGCTAGATTTGTTACTCGAGCAATTAAAGCGAATGCCAAAATACGCCGGTGCTGAGTCCGATGACGACGACAACGGGTGGTAATTGACGACATCACACATCACACACATACACACATGAAGACTTTGTGACACCTCCAACGCCTCGCGCACCGAAAAACATAACCCTGAAACTTGCACCATGTGAAGTTCAGATAACATCCCTGACTACCACTTCCTTGACATTTGGCGCCTACTGCCGCCACAACATGACTCCCATGCGACTCACTTCTGTTTTCCTGCATTTCAATCAGATTCCCGCTGCAGCATAGAACCCAGATGATACCACTTCGAAAAGTTGAAACGGTTACTCCGTACCAGTGGACTTTCTGATTAAACCATTTATCCGACTATTATTTTCTCTTTACTCTACCTTCACTCTGCATCATGAAACTACATGCAAGTCGGCGCAAGCGACATGGCTAGGCAATTGAGCCCTCTTCACCTTTTTTATTTACTTCTTTTTCTGGAACGTCACATTCTGGCAAGGCGTTATTTTTTTGGTATACTCACTCTTATCGGAGCATATCATGCATGGGAAGATGGCAATAGTCAAGTCAGGATGGAGAGATTCTAAGACGATCATGTATGGTAGAAGCGAAAAGGGAACGTGGTCGGGCGTTGCAGAATAAACACAGCATTCTACGACTGGGGTTAGTTCCCGGCTGTACATATATACCTTTTACTTGATATATATGTAGTGTGCATGTTACCATAATGAAATAATATTACAAAACCTTTGCGGCGCCATTTCCGCGTATTGCTGCCGCGAGCATGTGCACTGGGGTCACAGTCGGATGACGAGGTTGAAGATGAGGCTTGACACAGTAATAATACGAGTTTGCACTGTCCATTTGAACCCAACGTTCAGCTCGTCGTTACCTGGACGATCAGGTCTTTACCGTGAAACAATGGCATCTCACCCCCTACTCCGCAGATATTAGCCCTGCATTACGCTTACTACTGTTTATCTAGAAGAGCATATCATCTTTTTTTCTCATCAACCAAGATGACACGATCTCACGAGCCGGTACCGTCAGGTCCCATTGGCACGAACACCTCTCCAGCACCAGGCTCTCCAGCTCCCGATGAAGACAACGACTCCGGCACGGGTTCCCCCGAGCTTCCTTTGACGATGAACGCCTCTGTAATGCTGGCAGATCTACCGCGCGATGCTACGGCCGCACTAGCTAGCGTTGGTGGTTTCGCTCAGGAGAAGGTTGTTGTCAAATTTAAACCTGTTGGTGCAGCACCGAGTCTCGCACAGGAATTGTGTAAGATCAGTGCGACGAGGAAGTTTGAAGAAGTGGTGAGATATCTGAGGAGAAAACTACGATGCAAGGATACGGATAGTGTATTTTTGTATGTGAACAGCGCATTCGCGCCGAGTTTGGATGAGGTGGTGGGAAACTTGCACCAGGTATGTACGTCTCCCTCCTGAGGCAGATGTTCAAACGCTTCGTTTCGAGCTTCTCAGTCTGATTGCGATACTCACTGGACGTGTCGTCGCGGCGAGAGGGCCATGGCATGCTAATCGAAACAGTGCTTCAAGAACGGCCAGGATCAGCTTGTTGTCGCCTACTCTATGACACCCGCTTTCGGGTGAACTCATCATCTATCTGCCCATGAATGTCTATAAACGCAAAACAGGGGCTCCTCTTTCTAAAAAAGCAAGAAGCTCGTCTCATATGCAATACAATGCCAGTGCGCTCGCTCACAAAAACCAAAACATCAGGTACAGCCGCCTGAATTCTACATGTGTCGTCAAGCTTTCGTAGCTTTATTCTCCAAGGCCTGAACTGCCCTTTCAAACGCGGCAAATTCTTCTTCTGGCATAGGATACGTGTGCTCTTTCGCGGGGTACGCTCGAGCCTTGACTTCGTTCCGGTACGCCTCGATGGCCTTCATGGCCTCGCCCCATACGTCACCGTACTTCTTGACAAACTTGGGTAGGTATCGGCCGGGAGGGAAGTTGCCAGTCATATCCGTCTGAACAAGGACTTGGCCCGAGCAGCCGGCACCAGCGCCGATGCCAATGGTGGGGATAGACAACTTTTCTGTGACGACTGCAGCGACTTCGGCGGGGACGGCTTCAAGAACGACTGCAAAACAGCCGGCTGCCTGGACAGCTAGAGCGTCGTCAAGAAGATTCATGGCGCCGCTGGAAGTCTTGCCCTGAACACGGAACCCCCCCAAAGAATTTTGTCGCTGAGGAGTGAGACCGACATGGCCGAGGACAGGAATACCAGCTGTGGTGATTCTCTCGATCGTGGGAACCATTTCTTTACCACCCTCTAGCTTGATGCCTTGGACGCGACCCTCCTTGATGAAGCGTATCGCGGTGGCAAGAGCTTGCTCAGGAGCGATTTCATAAGAGCCCATGGGCAGGTCTCCAACCTAACGAATGCATATGAGCTACGTTCTTGACTGGCAAAGTAGGCATCGAGTTGCTGGACGACTTACTGTGAATGCACTCTTGGTGGCTCGGGCTACCGACCGACAATGCAGCAACATCTCTTCAACAAGCACCTCGCTGGTATCAACCATACCCAAGGCGACCATTGCTAAGCTGTCACCAACCAGGATGACATCCATACCGGCATGATCAGCAACGTGGGCACTGGGGAAGTCATGGGCAGTCATCATGGCGATGGGCTCCCCCTTTCGATGGAGACTCCTCAAGGTACCGAGAGTAACCTTCTTGCGCTGGTTGGCTGGTGCAGCCCCCATGGGTGAGTGGGAGCTGTACCTCGTCTGACGTGATGCGCTTACACATGCTGACGAGGAGGAAGAAGAGGAAGATGAAGGTATGAAAAGGCGACGAGTTAGCGTGGTAAGAGCAGGTGTGCATGGCCGTGATGCTCTAGAAAGCTGAGCACACGACCGTCTCAGAGAGCAGGAGACGGCGGCCATGTTTGGAATGAGAGAGATGCTCAAGCGTGGAGGAATTCCGTGCGTTGGAGGTGCCGTTTCAGGTACTTATATCCACAGGCAAGTGTAGTGGGTGTTCAGGTACCGCAAAGACAATGGATCAAGATGTAAAGACGGAGTGCAATAATAGACAATCCGGAGATGAGGGGAAAAAAAAAGAGTAATTAATGCCCAGTGTGCACGTCACCGTGTAAGTCCCGTCATGCTAAGAATGGGGAAAGGAAAGAAAGGGGGCGACTGAATTGGGGCGGAAGAAGCGGTTTTATCCAGGCTGGCTAGCCATGATGGAATTTACGTTGTAGAACTGAGTATTTCTGGGACATTGTGGTGTTTTTTTTTTTTTCCCTCCCACCCTGGTTCCAGAGTTGCTAGCCCAGAACTCAGATCCAAGTTTCCAGATTGACCAGTCAGAGTGGCGCGTGCTCCGTCGAGACGAAGAACCCCAGCGATCCACTTCCCTGTCTTATTCCATTGAAACATGTTTGCACCCCCGATTGAAGTTTTACAATGACGAAAGATCTCTTAAAAAAAGGACAATTTCAAATTTCCTGTCTGCAACACGCCCCCGTCAAGTCGAATCGCTAATAAGCTGCACGCGCTTCGAGACAACAGCGTCTTTCTTCTTCCAACGGAACCCCGGATCGCTCGGTCGGCGACGACGGGGTTTCAATGTTGTGCCTGTGCCGAGGCTCGGGTTCTGGAACCACCCTGTTGGGGAGGGACGTGGTTGGCTGCAAGCGGGGCGGGGCCACGGCTCGTGATGTGGCGGAACCCACTGCGCTGGTGCGTGTGCCGAGCTTTGCGTCGTGCGACTTGACGAGAGTGCGTTATTGTCTGTTGCGAGTCTTGCCGCTATTGTTGGCTGATATTTTCTTTTCTTTTCTTTTCTTTTCTTTCTTTCTTCGGGATATCATGCTTGCTGTGGGGATGTCGGCCTCTGGCTGCAGAACAATAGTTGCTGTGTTGTGGATCGAGGGCCGGTTTGTGATGAGATGTGGATGTACCCGTATTTCTGCTGCTGTCTCGACCGAGATGCTTCTTCTGCCCTCACTATCTATCTATGTCTTGAGGAATGAAAGTGTCTTGGAGTCAGATGCAAGGCGCTCCGCAAAAGAACGGGCTCGGAGCTCTTGTCTTGGCTGGTCACGTCCGGCTTGTAAACCCTCGATCTCCAAGAATCTTTCGACATGAGGCAAGGTTCGAAAAGGAGTGGCATTCTTTTTCTTTTCCCTGGTAACAAATAATTGTATTTTCTTACGTACATAGCTGCTGATTCCTGGTAAAACTGCAAGAGACCCAATCAAAGCTCAATAATTCTAAGCTTGGCAACGCAGCCTTCCGACCAATCTGCATGAATAGGCATCATTTCGTTCAATGAGTGGAAAATCAAGACAACAATGAGAAAACCCGATATCATAGTAGTCGGCTTATGCAACTCCATTCGATGTATAATCCTTGAGGCTCTTGTTATATGCCTCTGATGTCCATTTTTACGCCAATTAAAATATGGGCTGAGTGTCCGCTGATGCCCGAATGGGCGTGCTTGTAAGAAAACTATTGACGCCTGAGAGGAGATGGATGGATGTAGCATGGGCGCGGTAGGGGTTATACGTCATCCATCTGTCCTGCTGGTTCTTCATCCTCGTCATCAAAACTGGCCACTGAAGACATGTCGTCCTCGTCCTCGCTTTCGGCTCCGGCTTCGTCGGCGGCATCTCTTGTAGCATATTTTTGGACATACTCTATGATCTTCTATATTAGCCCTGATGGCCAAGCCTCTATCATGAAGTAAGGTTGTATTAAATTTATTACCTTTGACCTTGGCATCGTAACTTTTGGGCTCTCGTATCAGTAAGGCGGCTGCCTCTCCGTTGAGAGGATCGGTCGGGTTCGGGTAGCGCAAGAGCTGTGGGAGGAAGACCTCGAAGATATTGATCATATCGAACATAGGCGACCATGTTTGGTTGATTACGTCAAGGCAAACGGACCCGGACCTATTCAAAGCCGATATGTATCAGTCATGCGAGTCACTGCGAAGCGTTTGGCTTCCCAATCTGGCGCCCTCTCTTCCAACGCGACCACCAACTTGTCATTCACCAGAGATCTACTCACAGCTCGTCAATGTTGGGATGGAAGATGCGGTTCACGAAA
Source organism: Metarhizium rileyi (assembly GCA_031753515.1). Classification (NCBI taxonomy): domain Eukaryota; kingdom Fungi; phylum Ascomycota; class Sordariomycetes; order Hypocreales; family Clavicipitaceae; genus Metarhizium; species Metarhizium rileyi. Next base: position 1,812,745 of record JAUKVO010000008.1, read on the forward strand.
CCGATGCTAGGTGATTTATACGGATAGGTATCGGGCAGCTCAACGTGCACCTTCCAAAGGCCACCTTCGAACGGAGCTAGACGTGAGTGTGTCAGTCTCCACTGCGTACAGGTTTGTGGAGTTTTGTCTCGGACTCGACGTACTTTCCGCTGGACCCTTGAATCGAACAAAGAACTCTTGCCTAGATTTCGTGAGAATCGACTCGTCGGCGTAAACGCTTCATGCAACAAAGAGGAAGCCGTACACTGATTCACGAGGTCAGAAATCATCAAGCAAGAGCATATGGGACACGTACTGTTATCGTTGACCAAGGTCACCTCATAGTCACTCATAAGCCTACGAATGTCAGTTTCTTTTGGGGGAAGTTCGGCAGAACTGCAGGCAACAGGTCGAGCATACATCCTGTGATGAGTGTTAGAGCGCCATGACCACAGGGGGAAATAGTACATTTGATGGTATGGGAGTTGAAAGGTTGGGTAGCGATGGCGTACTTCATGACCTGAAGATGGCGTTGTCAGCGATAACAAGGCCGGTCGTCGGCAGCATCAGGCACAAACGGCACTCACATCAGTCTCGATCCTACGGCGAGGGCTACTCATTTTGTCGGGCTGGCAGCGATGACTGCGTCGCTTGAAGTGCTTTTTGTAAAACACAAAAGTGGCAATTCAATAACAAAAGGGTTGCTTGGAGGGAACGAGGGCTGTTGTCACAAATCGTAGCGAAATGGGCCATGATCTTGGCGAGAAATGGGTGGTGACATATCAGCAACTTGCTTGAGGCGAGCCTCACGTGATGTGGGCCCCAAACCTGTCCACCTTGTAACGTTATGCGCTGGAAAGCTTGGTGCCGCGGCTTCTAGGCCTCCTCTGCCACTAGCCCGTCGTTTTTGGAAAGGGCCCCCATCAGGCGACTATCGAAAGGCAAAGTAGCCCCGCGTGATTGTCCTGGTCAGAAGACATTAGTTACATCTCGACGAAGGCTGGGACGTGGCGAGGAGGTAAGACTGAAGCAAACAAAGCCTCTGAGCCACATTTAGTTAGTTAGATATTGACGTCAACTAGAAATGGGTCAGGCCACTGTTATGCACTCCTATGCACCCCAGCAAAAGTGAGTGAGCTGCGCGCAGTGCCACGCCGCATACAAGAACAGGAATAAAGCATCAACTTAATATCATCCTTTGTTAGCATAGCCAGGGCAGCAGGCAGGTAGGTAATATGGCAATAGAGGGACAGAAAAAAAAAAAAGAAACCGAGTCTTCAGGAACAAAAGGTACAGCTGAGACTTTGGGAAGCATCGTGGAACGATGTTGCTCCCGGCAGGGCTTGAACCTGCGGCCTCCGCATCACTAATGTAACACCGGAATGATTATTAGTACGAAGCTCTAACCAACTGAGCTACGGAAGCTTCCCCTGCACAGGACTGTACGCGCTGACACATGAACGTTATTTAAAAATGTAAAGGCTCAACGTATTATCCTAAGCTGGCATTAAAGTTGTGAATTGCTTCTTGAACTTATCTATTGACCCTGCCAACCGTTTGCGTACAAAAGTAATTGATGACACTCGCACACCGTGACGCGACAATTCAAAATACAAAATCAGGGCCGCGCGCAAATAATGGGTTTTAAGAAGTTCAGATACCAACTCATTTCTCGCCTGGCCATTTGCCGCTTGTCGTTTGACCTTTTCCGTTTTGCGGGTTGTTGCTGGGAGGGTCCACGCGAATGCAAGCCAATTTCAGGCCATGAAAACCGGTTTCTGCCTTCTCATCGTCACCGACGGACAACTCCCAGAGGCGTCGGTGTCTGGCACAGGTTTGGGAGAGGCTGGGCACTATGCGCGTCATAGTGGGTACCGTAGACTGTCTAAAAACAGAGAATGAGAGGGGACATGATTGGGTGGCAGCTCAATCATGCTCATGTCTGTATGTTAAGCGCGTGCCGCAAGTGGTAGGATGGATACGAGTCGGAGCATGACAAGGGCCAGGATTAGCTCAAAGCACTCGCTAAGATTGCCCAGACGTTGCTTGTTCAATGTTAGAGAGCGGCGCGAAGACCATTGAGGCTGCGATGACAAGAGTGGCTGACCTTTGACGACGGGGAAATGCTCCTATGTCTTGTTAATTCAACCGTTTCAGACTCTCGAGTAGCGGAAGGAAACAACACGATAATCAAATAGCTGTGCTGGAGCAGGTGCAGAGGGAATACGTAAAGACAAATATCCCGTGAGAACTCCTAACCCAAGACGGCGGTTGGTGCTTGGATCGTCAACAGCTCCGTCCACTGCTCGCGGCGTCTGGTCGGTTGGTGCTTGGCTTGACGGCGTTCCTGACTATTTCTTGTTCAAGAACTTGACAAGGTCGGTCGTTCGTTCGAATTTGGCCCAAGTTGGACGCATGTGATTGCCCCCTTGCTTTATGCGCACGGAGGAAGTTACTGCATGTGTACTGCATGTGTCTGGTAGACTCAAGTACACCGGTACATGTACATGTACGTACCCCGTACCCCGCCAGAGCAGAGGATCTGCTCAGTGCTAGAGCGGGCGGGCGCTGTGGTAACTGTCTCAGGTCTGGTCGCTGGCCTCTAGCCACCAGCCCACCAGAAGACGTCAATCACATGCCCACTTGCACTGTCCAAAGACTTGACTCTTCTACAAACGTCGCTGGCAACTTGCCAGCAACTAGTACTAATGATTCAGAGCTATCTGGTACTCTGTACATGCCCATGCAACTTACCAAGCCCCCGTCCTGGTCCCTTCTAAAAAAAAAAAACCAAATGCATCTGCATGTCTGTGGTGTCAGGCTTTTTCTAAAACACCCAAGTTCGCATCCCTCATTATTTTTATTACCTTCACCGCACACAGGCCTCGTCCCTCTCCATCCGCTAACTTCACATCCAACTTTTCTCCTCGCAATTTTCCCCCATCGATGCGTCCTCGAGCTACAGCCTGGCCGGCGTATGACAGACAATCCGCTCTCCCATTTAGGATAGCACACGTGCCGCTCATCGTCACCCCACAGCAAGCTCGCTTTAAGATCAAGATCGTGATCGCCTCTTTACATTGGCGGCTCCGGGCTACCCCAGCTGGTACCAGGAGTGGCTACTCAACAACTCGACATTCGCACAACACCACTGCTACCGATTATCTGGGTAGCTACGTAGAGAATAATCCTCTTACACGCTGCTTGTGTCTTCTTCTCCTTCTTCTTCTCCTTCTCCTGCCCCCTTCCTTCTCGCTTCTCCTCCCCCGCCTCCCTTGACCGCATTCGATGCCTTCCCACAATGATGTAGAGGCCTTCCATGAGGTCCTCCATTCCAGTCGCCGCATTTTGGCCCTCTGCGGCGCAGGCTTGAGCGCATCATCAGGCCTTCCAACTTTTCGCGGTGCTGGAGGTCTTTGGAGGATGCACTCGCCCACGAAGCTAGCCACCATGAGGGCCTTTACGACGGATCCAGGTCTTGTATGGCTGTTCTATGGTTATCGACGACATCTAGCTTTGCAAGCCAGGCCGAATCCAGGTCACAAAGCTCTGGCAGCCTTGGCCAATAAGAACCCGGATTTCTTATGTTTGACACAAAACGTTGATAGTGAGTACCGTCATCTTCATTAAAATCTAAAGGGACGGGCGCCAGCTCGTTGACACCTGTTGATTATTCCCGACTTTCGCGGCTTGACTAACGTGCCGCCATCCTCGCCTTTGCCGCTGTCTGTAGACTTATCTCAACGAGCAAATCATCCACCTGGGCAACTTTGCACATTGCATGGCTCTTTGTTCAACGTCAAATGCACCACTGACGGCTGTGGCTGGATTCAGCGGGACAACTTCGACGACCCCTTCTGCCCATCATTAAAAGCTGGCTCGGAGGACCCCCCTCCTGGGGAATCCCTTCCTCTTTTGGACCCTTACCATCGAATCAAGCACGTCTCTGAAGAGGAGCTGCCCAAGTGTCCCAAGTGTCAGACCGGCATTCAACGACCGGGTGTGGTTTGGTTTGGCGAGGAACTTGACGAGAACATGATTGAACATATCAATGAATGGATCACAAAGGACAAGATTGTACGCCCCCAAGTTCACCTTCCTTGATTTGATTCAGACAGCGAGCTAAGAGCTAGCTGGGAATCTTGTACTTGATGATGGCATCTCACACGTTGTATAGGACCTGATGCTTGTCATAGGCACCTCCGCGCAAGTTTATCCTGCAGCCGGGTACATCTCGAGAGCGAAATTGCATGGGGCCCGAATCTGCACTGTGAACCCGGATGCCGAGGAGGAGACGGAGCTATACAAAATCCAGCCGGGTGATTTCGCCTTCGGACAAGATGCGGCCGAGGCGCTCCCCAAACTGCTAGAGCCAGTTATTGGGACCTTGCAGAAAAACGGAGAATTCAGCAAATGAAAACGACACAGTGCAGCCTCGAGCGCGAGGGAGCATTCAGCAGTCCTCGAGTATCGTCTTCCGGTGACAGAGACGAAATCTTATATTCACTTTCCAACATTACTTCAATGAGTGGAGTGAAAGTGATTCTTCACTAGTATTGTAAAGGTCAGTCATAATGGCTTGATGTTGGCTAGGTATGGGGATCATGTTATAAAGCGAGGCGCGAGAGGAGATTTGATTTGGAGTTGGACACATTTAAACACAAGTAGGCTGGTCATTTGTTGATGACGCTTCAACCACCTTAATTTGGGTAGAACGCAGGCGAGAAGCAGCACATTTTCGGAGTTTCAAGAGCCGCGTACGGAGTTTATGGAAAAGCCCTTCAGGTACCGAATAATTGACGACTACACATTAGTGAGACTGAATAATTTCAACCACCTTCCTCGCACCCCGTTGGATGTCCTCTCGACTTCTGTACACGATCCGACTTCTTGATCCGCGAATCATCCCATGCACGCATCCTCTCGAAGTCTGGCATCGCGTACCTGGTCATCCATTCCGAGTCAAGGACATCCCTGACGCTGCAACGTTGCTCCGGCCTGTACGCCAGCATCGGACGCAACATGGCCAGCAGAGCCTCCTTCTCGGCCGAATCCATCGTCTCCATTTTGTATCTTCTGCGCCCTTCCTGTATAGCGTCCTCAAACTGGTAGTCAAATGTATGGACAGGACCATTGTCGGGTCGGATAGGCTGGCCATCCTCCGTAAAGTCCTTTGAGCGCGCGTCCCATTTCTCCCACCATTCATCAGGCAGCTTCCCTAGAGCTTGCACCTGCATCCCCGTCACGGTGTCCTCGGTACACCAGAACGTCTCGAACAAGGATCGCTGGGCGATTGTGGCCCAAACAGCACATGCGAGGGTCCAGATGTCGCTGGAGAATGCTTTCGGCTTCGTTGGCTCGAACCAAGCCTCTGGTGGGCGAGCATGCACCGGCGTGCAACACTCCCATTTGGATTCTTCCGAAGGGCGGTATGACTCGCCAAAGTCTGCGAGGACGATATGGGCATCCGAAAGTGAAAGTCTGTTGATTCTCGCCATGGGGAACCAGATGGGCAGAATGGCGACGGGCGGGACACCTGGTGGAATCGGCTTGTCGTCAAATGTCTGGACCCGTTCTACTTCCGGTTCTCCACAATGCTCCAATAGCTCCTCGTCAGACCAGGAATGAAATTCTGGCGGGAGTCTAAGTAAGACGTTCCCTAGATGGAGATCTGCATTCGGTCAAGTCAGCCGGGTAGCGGGACAGCAAACAGGTGCTCACACTCACCTCCGTGGACAAATCCCTTGCCATGCAGGTAGGCAACCGCAAGAACTAACTGAGCTGCGATAGCACGTGCGACGGGTAGTGTTGAAGGTGCATAAGATCCGCTGCGTTTTGCCACGTCCACACTGCACCTTGCAACATCAGTGACGAGGCACAAATGGGTGCCGTTGGGGCCATTGACGCGAAACGTGTTGATGAGTGTGCGTATCATGCTGCGGCCCAAGGCGTCGTCGTCGTCGTCGACCTCGGACAAGTTCTTCAAGAGGGACAGAATCTCAGACTCACGCGGGCTCGCGTCCGCCGTGCACACTTTGACTGCAACAAGTCGCTGCAGCGTCTCATCTCGCGCGAGCCAGACGGTGGAATAGCTGCCGTGGCCGAGCTTATGGAGTATATCGTAACGACCGCCGAGTCAATCGCCAATGGCCACGGGATGATAGCCTTCAGGGCCATATCTGTAAATGGGTTCCGCATCGTCGATGGCATGGAAACAGACTTCCGAGTCCGAGCCAGACATGCTACTCCCATCTGGGGACTGTGTTGCTGGCTTGCTCGTGGCGCGGTGTGATGAGAGCCGGTGTGTATGATTAGGCTGAAATGAAGAGTAGCGGAAGCCGAAGGCTGAAGCAGCTGGGCGGAGAATGAAATGAAAAGGGGAAACTCGACAGCTCCCCACAGCCAAATATATCGTTCTCATGATCAATTGAGTTGGGAGTTGCGAGTCTTTTGACATTGTGTTGGAACCTTGGTCATGCCGTCGACTTACGTAAGCTCTCACTCATCCCAACACACTGCGGCAACTGCGGGTTCGTCTCATCTCCTCCTACATGTACTCCGTAGCAAAGGATTAGTTACGTCTGCCGAAGTACCAGTCTATTTCTCCATTTGCAACATGGGCTTCCGAAGCACCGATCAGTCAGTAGACCAACTGACCAAAAGATCCGCTAGGACAAGCAGCTGCTCTGCTTATACGGCAACGGTGCGCAACGGGGTCATTGAGACCACCCCGGAGATTCCTTCCCCGCGTTCTCAAAGTTACAACTTACGGTTGGATCATGTCTGGAACTGAGTTTGTTAGGGGACGGCCCGTTGCCGATCACAACATTGACAGAGTTGCACCACGTTCAATGCAATCCAACCAATCCTTCGATAACCCCTCTTTCCGATTTCTGGCACACCCAGTCGGCCATCGTCACCTTGCCGTCGTCTTTCTGCCGCAGCTCGCCATTGTGTCGCGCTCGCCCTGACAACATCAATCTCTGTTCTAAGCACCGTCATGCGAAGTATCGGTCTTATCCTGCTGCAGCTTCTACTGCTTCTATGTCCTCCTGCCTTTCTGGCGGCCCAGTTTGATCCTCTTGCCTACGTTAACCCACTGATTGGTACCACAAACGGCGGTAATGTGTTCCCCGGAGCGACACTCCCATACGGGATGGCCAAGGCCGTCGCGGATGTGGATGGCCAGAATACTGGCGGGTTTGGAATGGACTCATCCAATGTCACGGGCATTTCTTCCATTCACGATTCAGTAGAGTAGAACCCTACCCAGTCACTGGTCTCAACATCCTCTCAACCGCTTAGGCAAGACTGATTGATTTCTAGGGGACCGGGGGAAACCCGAGTCTTGGCAACTTCCCTCTATTCCCCCAGGTCTGCCCTTCTGATGAGCTGAACAATTGCCGGTTTCGCATTGGGGATCGAAAGGTTCACTACAGGGACGGCTCGGTTGTTGCCGAACCCGGACTCTTTGGCATTGAGCTTGAGTCCGGCGTTCAAGTAAACATGACCGTCAGTGAACATGCCAGTCTGATGAGATTCAGGTTTCCAAGCTCAAAGGGCAACCATCCGCTCATCTTACTCGACCTCACGGACCTGTGGCAGAGCCGGCAGAATGCTAGCATCCTCGTGGATGAGAACACTGGCCGAATGGTTGGGAACGGCACTTTCTTACCAAGTTTTGGTGTTGGTTCCTACCAGCTTCACTTCTGTGTGGATTTCGTCGGAGCAGAGATCCACGACACGGGCGTATGGGTCAACAACAGGGCCGGGACAGAGCCGAAACAGATGTACGTCACTCGTGGATTCAATCTCTTTTATCTAGAGGGTGGAGGCTTTGCTAGATTCAGCCCTGGATCTGACAACACAGTCACAGCCAGGGTCGGTCTCAGCTTTAAAAGCTCGGAACAGGCATGCGGCAGCGCAGAACGGGAAATTCCAAACCCCCTCCAAGATTTTGACCGTCTCGTAAAAACTGCCAAGGACGCATGGCGAGAGAAACTGAGCCCGATATCCGTCAAGGCTGGAGGGGCGGACGAGAGCCTGTTAACCAGCTTCTGGAGCGGTGCCTACAGAAGCTCCATAAGCCCCCAGAACTATAGCGGTGAAAATCCTCACTGGGATACCGGCATGCCTTACTTTGATTCGTTTTACTGGTAAGAGCTCGAGTTTTCAGCCGCTAGTGGAGCAAGCAGACAGGACTCGAGAATCCGACTGACAGTCACGCAGCATCTGGGATAGCTTTCGAGCTCAGCACCCTCTTTTGACAATTTTGGACCCAATAGCCCAAACGCAAATGGTCCAGTCCCTGCTGGATATGTACAAGCACGAGGGATGGTTGCCTGACTGCCATATGTCCATGTGCAAGGGATGGACTCAGGGGGGCTCCAATGCAGACGTCGTTCTTGTAGACGCCTACGTCAAGAACCTCAGCAGTGCAATTGATTGGGAGCTTGCCCTCGAGGCTATATTTCGCGATGCGGAGGAAGAACCGCTGGAGTGGTCATACCACGGACGCGGCGGCCTGCAGAGCTGGCGCAAGTACGGTTACATTCCGTATTTGGATTTTGACCCTTTCGGTTTCGGAACCAACTCCAGAAGTGTATCACGAACGCTCGAGTATTCGTACAACGACTTTTGCTTGGCTACGCTTGCGGGTGGGCTGGGCAAACACGCCTTGCGGGAGAAGTATATGCACCGTAGCATGAACTGGCAGAATCTGTGGAAGGACGACCAGATTTCCGTCATCAAGGGCAAAGACACCGGGTTCAAAGGCTTCTTCCAACCCAAATATATGAACGGCACTTGGGGCTTCCAGGATCCGATAGCCTGTTCAACACTTGCTAGCTTCTGCTCGTTGACGTCGAATCCGAGCGAGACGTTTGAGGCCAGTATCTGGCAATACCTGTTGTGAGTTTCGCCCGACGTGTCACGCCAGCAAGAACCTTAGAGCTAACACGTCCCCGTCAGCTATATTCCTCATGCCACCTCGTCTCTCATCTCACTGGTCGGCGGCGACGACGAGTTCGTCTCCCGTCTCAACTTCTTCCACGAGAGCGGCCTGGCAGACATCTCCAACGAACCAGTCTTTCTCACAGTCTTCCTGTATCACTACGCCGGTCGCCCAGGCCTGTCGGCGAAAAGAGTCCATCAATACATACCGTCCTCATTCAACGACACCAACGGAGGGCTTCCGGGCAACGACGATTCAGGCGCCATGGGCTCGTTCCTGTTCTTCTCCGTCATGGGGCTGTTCCCCGTGGCGGGCCAAAACGTGTATCTCATCAACGCCCCTTTCTTTGAGGAGGTCAGCATCACGAACCCTGTGACGAGAAAGACGGCAACAATACGCGCCGTCGGCTTCGACTCCACGTACAAGAACCTGTACATCCAAAGGGCAACGGTGAATGGCAAGCCGTGGACAAAGTCCTGGATTGGGCATGAGCTCTTCATGGAGGGCTGGACCCTGGAGCTGACGCTGGGCAATGAGGAGTCGGATTGGGGAAAGAAGTCTGCAGATCGGCCACCAAGCTGGACGAGTTAGGCTGGTCGCGGTCAGAGCCTCGTCAGAACGAAGTTGTCAAGGGGCCACGTCAACTTGTATCGATTCTCCGCACTGCCGTCCGTATCTTACCACTGTGGAACTTAGCACTTGACAATTTCAAATCAGGCATTACCCTTTTTCTACTAAAGTATTAAAGCCCCCAACCCTCGTATAAGCATGAATAGATCCCAGTAAAAGCAGACTACATGTTGACGCACAAAATCCCCAGGCTTCCCAACACTGTGTGCCAAAACTGCTGTTATAGACTGCGAATCCTGCCTGCATGTCGATCGTTTCATTGCCAATCCATGCCACTCTATCGCGCATTTTCGAAGCCAGCTATCGCATCTTTCGTCAACACGTACCGGAGACGAAAGGCAGAATGTTCAGTTTGCCAGTCTCCCGTCATAGTAAGACATTACCACCCAGGCACGGCTCACCACGATGTCTCGTCTACTGTTTCACGACCAAAGCGACGCCATCACGCCTAGACGGCAACAAGGCGCTCCATGAAGCATGACATGTCCCGTCAGACCCTGGAAATGACAAGCACAAAAGGAGAAGGGGGTATATTGCTCTACTAACTATGCATGCACCAAACGCCACGCCATGTCCAGATAGCCCGGGGTTAGTCGGAATCGTATTCCACCAGGGCAGTGCCGACATCTTCCTTCATCTCAGATACACGCGTCCCCTCGCCAGACCTCTTCCTCTTGACGCCTTGGATACGCGCAGTTTTGACACCATGCTTCCTCTGCAGGAACGGATCCTTCACCGAGCGTGTATTCTTCATGATGGCTGCCACGAAGTCGCTCTTGTGTCTGGCCGTCTCCACCTGACGCTTCAGCAGGGGGACTTGTTCGTCTCTGGAACCAGAACCACGCGGTCCGGCCGTGGTCGCCGTCTGGAACAGGGGCTTCGTCAGCGCCTTGCGTGCCTCGCCGTCGTCTTCTCCGGGGCCAAAGTCCACCAGGGCCGCTCTTTTCGCATCTTCCTCCGTCCCGGGAACAAGATCGATGCCCAGGCTCATCCTGTCTTTCAAGTCCTCCGCTCGCTCTGCCTCCCGCTCCCGCTGCTTGCGGCCCACGCGAAAGGTCTTTCTTAGCTTCTGGTTCTGGGCATACGGGTCGCGCCAGAACTTGGATTGGGCGTCTATCAGGTCGTCGATTCTCTCCGTGGCCGCCTTCAACCTCTCCCTATCTTCGATGGTCTTTTCCAGGCTCGCAAAGGCGTTCTTTCGCAGGGCCTCGCGCTCCTGGTCGGTCATGATGGCCAGGGCTTCGTCGCCTTCGCGGGGGCCCTTGCCCTCGCCTGTGTCTCGCTTCGTAGCTCCCTCTCCGACGATGTAGGCGGTGTTCTTTGGGTCGGTCCGCATCTCGATGGCCCCGCCGCAGGCCGCATGGCGGAAGCGAAAGCTCCATATGGGAGAGGTGTAGTAGTTGCCTACTTTTTTCTTTTCGGCGTTGAACCGGACGCCCTGGGCTATGATGGTAGGTTTCGGGCAGGAGGAGCACCATATGGGGAAGGGCATTTCGAAGCGGACGGTGAGGATGCCGGAGGAGGCGAGCTTGGAGGCGCGCTGGCCGAGGGCGTGCTTTCCATGCAGTTTGTTGGCAGAAATTGCGCCTTCGAGGTCGGGCGGGACGTAGCGTCCCATGTTGAAGCCCTGCATTATGGGCAGATATGGCGGCTTCAAGACGGGGGGAAGATGTGTGGTGGTGCTGCTGGACGGCGGTTGTGAAAAGAGTGAGGTTGTAAGAGGAAGTTGTTGCTAGTTATTGTGCGACAGCAAGTGACAGTCGGATGCGCGTGAAGGCGGTTGCGTTGTGGAGAATCAATCGCAGGTCAGCCACCCAAACTTTAAAAAAACCATTGCCGTCACAGACAAACACGAGGGGTTCAACACCCACGCGGGCACGTGCCTCCTACCATCTCGCTAACTTCAACTACACGTACTCCTGATTATCTGATTATGTGCGGCTCTGCGGTTGATGGAATGCACAATGCGTGACCAGCGAGACACGATTGATCAAGGCAGCGCAGCACGTTTTCGCTACGAGAAATTATCACGTCCCTGAAAGCTTGACGACAAGAAAGGGGAGGACAAGAGCAGCTCCCTGGGGCAGTATTGTTTCGGTCTCTAGATGCGACAGATGAAAAGGGAGACGAGGAGGTTGAACAGGAGGCGTTGAGCCCTCGCCATGCCCGCCCGACTCCGAGTCTCAGCCAGTCTCCAGAGACCGAGATGGTTCACTGTGCAAGCCATGGTGTTTCCAGACAAGGGAACGTGATAACCATGACATGGACAAATATCGGATCATGGAATAAATGACCTAACAAGTAGTTATCAAGTTTGCACTCGAATAAAACCCCACGTCATGACGTCGCGCGTTGTTATCGTAAACTTTGTCAATGTTACAAGTCACCCCGATGGCCAATTTCTCCGTGTGAGCTAACTTACGTGCATGCATCCTTTCTGGACATCCCATCACATTGCAGTCCTTGAAATTAAAATCTGTTGATGGCTCATCGCCATGTATACACTCTACGGAGTACGGAGTACGGAGTACGTCATCTTAGTATCGCCCTCAATGCCCAGGCATCTGAAGGTCTCGTCACTCATGTCCGAAAGTTGCTTTAGCAACGTGACCCTTGGGTGCGGCCATTGCATTCGCCCTGCGACGAGCTTAAAAGGAATCTCCATGAATCAAGCACTGGTTGTTACACACGATTCCAAGTTGCGATTTTGGGTACGGGTAGCTGCGCCATCTCTCTTCATGTTGCTGTCACGTCATGCACATGTGGGCGCCTTGCATAGATGTCACGTTAGATTCGTGCGACGGTTCATCCTTTGTGCTACTCGTTTGGAAAAGATGATCTCACGTGTGATGCGGCAAACATTATGTTGACTGTTGGTCACCCTCGGACCACCAGTAAATTTATAGATAAAAAAAAATTAAAAAAAAATTAAAAAAATAAAATTGAAAAAAATATAAAAAAATATAGAAAAAAAAAAAGAAAGAAGAGAGATGATCGCACCTTGGTACGGAGTAATGCGGAGGCTCTCAAACGTGGGGTAAGATAATAAATATCGGGGGAGAGTTCAAAGGAACGAGGAGCAGAGTTGTGGGACAAAAAGTACGTCTTTTCTCAAGCTAGAAAGAACATAAGCCTTGTGAAAAACTGTGCTAAACATACCAAGAACTGTCACTGCGCAAACGGCTCTTGGTTTGTTGTCCGTGTGCATCAGAGAAGAATCCAGCGGGAATCGAGTGTAACAACAAACCCCTTAGGTCATTGTAAGTCTCAAACATGCACGGAGTGAATTACTACTTATCGATGGCTTACCACATGTTCAGGTATCTGATTGGGCAGAGAGGAAAGATCCAAGCATGCTCAAGATAGCCGCCCTCTGACTGTCCACACAACAAACATTGCGTAAGCAACCTGTTGGCAACGTATCCTCCGTACAATCGAGCAGCGAAGATGAAAATTTGCCGCGGAAAAAGGGAAGCCACATACTCCGTAGCTTGGCATGACAAAAAGTGGTTTGGTACTCCGTACTCCGTATCCACAGTTTAACGTACCAGCCCTCCATTTAAAAAGCGAGAGACTTGGGTGGCAAATAGGTTGGACCCTGGACACATGGGCGTCGTTAGCGCCATCTGGCTGCTCTATGTGGGCACCATGACGAAGGCAAAGGGACAGCAGCAAGAAGCGCATAACTACAGGAGATCAGGCATAGCATATGGTCCTATTCGTATAACGTTCATCTCGTCGACCTTGCAAAACACTATCGTGGAGCTTAAATGGCGCTGTCGCTGTCGCCGTTGCTGGCACCATCAATGGGAAGCTTCGAGTTTATATACCCTTCCAAGACGGAGTGGATCAAAGACAAAAGGACGTCGTATTCTGTACTCCGTAACTAGTTGCCCAATCCGGGCGTCTCCGAGGAGGTTGAACAAAGAGAGCCTGTCGAGAAGCAAAACGCAACATCATGCTCACCGCATCCCCACAAGACAGCCACATGAATACGAAGGAGCAGTCACCAGGTGCACAGTGCGTTGAATGGCAGAAGTCATCAGATGTCCAGATGTCCGAGTGGCCACGCATATTCAGCACAGTGATTGGCTAGCGCCACCGGCTGCAAATTGTTTTGTTTGTGCGTCGTGGTCATCTGCTTTGGCATCGCTGTCCTTGCAGAGAAAGGCCTTCGCTACTACGGAGTACCGGCCCGGAAGATTGTTCGACCTTGGTACTCCGTACTGTTGTGAGCCAGCCCGAGTTCGATGGATGCATTGGGTGGACAGAGTCAGGGGAGCGAGTACGGACCAAGACAGTGTGCCTAAGGCTGACGTCGAATTGTAATCCTCCTGTTTCAGCCAGTCAGCACCAAGTTGCAAAGGGTGGCTGGGGACTGATGGTGGTCTCGGCATCACAGCTCATAATGCGGTCAGCAAGTTCATCATCAGCGAAGGAAGTAGTAGAAGATCCGTGCAGATGGTTGAACCGCAACGCGGCGATTGGCGATTTGTGCTGGACGTTTACCCCAGATGTACTCCGTAGACGGGGTCATCATCACCAACTTGACGGCAGGGTCGTATTCGAGGGGAGCTGCCAATTGACTCCTCGATGAATGTGTGAGAGGGGTGAGAGGCAGGCAAGTGCGGACTCGAGTGACACGGGCCAGGGGGAAGGAGAGAGAGGCCCAGAAAGGGAAAGTACAAGTTCATGAGGGGGAGCGCTAGGGAAGTCACGGCCCTGTTGCACCAGAAACGGCGTCGGAGTGTGCGACACACATTTGCACTGTTTGGCACTGTCTGGCACTGTCCGCCACCTGGCAGCCGGCCAGCGCTGCAGCGCAACAATGGCCGACGAGCCCCACCCAGACCCGGCCCGCACCGTTTCTAGCAAAAACGTAGGCACCGTTTAATAACAACGCCCGTCCATCATCGACTACTCCGTACCAGAACGAACCAGACCGTGCTCATCAATCCCCTGCCCCCATCTTTGTCGAGCAGGCAGCCTGGCTCCGGAGATGAGGCGCTCATTATTGTTGCTCTGGCGCTGCATCGCCGTGCCGACTGTCCGTCCTCATGGCCCCAGAAACAGGTGCGTATACTCCGTACGGAGTAGTTAATTAAGAATACGGAGTAGTTAATCAAGAGTACGGAGTAGTTAATCAAGAGTACGGAGTAGTTAATCAAGAATACGGAGTAGTTAATTGAGAATACGGAATAGTTATGCAGCCCACTTATCAGTCCAACAGTCACAACAAGTCCAACAGTCGGGTCTTCCTCTTTGTTCGGCCTCGTGCTCCTCCGTATGGAGTGCCCAGCGTTGCCTTGGCATGAGAGAGCGCTTGCGGACGATTCCATCCAGTCAGCGGCAAGCCAGTTAGTTCTAGGGCCTAACCAACCGCGGAGTACTCCTTGCTCTTCCCGCCCAAGACGCCACTCCGCAACGTCAGACTAGCAAAGTTACTACGGAGTGCGTGCGGACTGGACTGCTCCTCGGTCTGCGGCTCTGACCCTGCATGCCTCTTCGTGCGACATGGGGCTCAGGAGTGGACAAGGGGTGGCTGGGCGGATTCAGATGCGGTGTCATACCAGCCAGGGCTTGGCCACCTTGGTCCATTTTAGGCGTCGAAAGGCGTGCCACTGTCTCATATCTCGACATGGCGTTGCCGAGAACAGCAAGGAGCCGGGGTCCCTTGGATTACGGAGGATATGGAGGATATGGAGGGTTATGGTTCGTCATGACCCCAAGTGGGATGGAGGGCACGGATGCCGCTCGTGCCATTGGTTCTGCTGCTCTATCGCTTGTTCCAGATGGCTACAAGTTTCGACCCCCGGAAGCAATAAGAACAATCCGTCCTACCCTCTCGACCGTGTCTTTGTTTCCTGGTCTTTATAATAGAGCCTCATCCGTCTGCCTTCGGCTGCTCTCCCCATCTCATCAACCTTATCGTCCTTCGCTAAACTTCTCGAGCCGCACTCGTAGTTATTTTTTCTCTCGTTTCTATTCTGCCAAGCCATTTTACCTCACCTGTCTCCGTCCTTTTACGTTCACGGAGGCCCTCTGGCCACATACATCTAGATCGACTTACACGAATCACCACATTCGGACAATATCACATTACGAGTCAACATGTTCGCCAAGTCTTTGGTTGCTACCGTGGCGCTTGCCTCCTTGGCTTCTTGTCAAACTTCAACAAGCTGCAATCCTTTGAAGAAGGGTAAGTGCTATTCTTATGTGCTATCTTGGCAATAATATCGCGTTTCAAGATCATCACCGAACTGATGTAACAACAGATTGTCCTGCTGACCCTGCCTTTGGCGGTAAGACTGTTTGCGACTTCAGCAAGGGTGCCTGCTCTGCCTTCAAGGAACTGCAAGGCACCAAACTCGCCTACAAGGACGATGCCGCCATCTTCGCTATCAAGGAAGGGACCAACGCTCCCACCGTTCAGACTGGAAAGTACATCTTCTTCGGCCGTGTCGACGTAGTCATGAAAGCAGCTCCCGGAGCTGGCATTGTCACCTCTTTTGTTCTGCAGTCTGATGACCTCGACGAGGTATACTCTTGCCATAAAGATTAAGAAAGAACACACGAGCATGTGCTAACAATTTTACCTATAGATTGATTGGGAGTTTGTCGGATCTGATAACGTCCAGGCTCAGACCAACTATTTCAGCAAGGGCGACGACAGCACCTTCACCCGTGGCGCGTACCACCCTGTCGATAATCCCACTGGCGCCTATCATACATATACTGTCGAGTGGACTTCCAAGCAGGTGAACTGGATGATCAATGGCAAGAGCGTCCGAACCCTTGATTCTGCTACTGTTGGGAAAGACTTTCCCCAGAGTCCAATGCAGATCAAGCTCGGTTCTTGGTGCGCCGGAACCGAGGAGACTCGCAAGGGTACCCGCGAATGGGCCGGTGGTTTCACAGACTTCTCAAAGGCTCCCTTCAACGCCTACTACAAGAGCGTCACCATTGTCGACTACGCCGGCAAGGACAGTCCCGCCAATGGGGGTATCAAGGAGTACGTTTATGGTGACAGATCTGGGTCTTGGGAGAGCATCAAGGTCGTCAAGGGCGACGGCAGCAGCGACTCTACTCCTTCGGATTCAGCCTCGGCGTCTGCCTCTCCCTCTGTATCCGCTTCGGACTCCAAGACTTCTTCCCAGGCCAAGACCAACTCAGGCAGCTCTTCTTCCACCACAGGATCCGATTCCTCCAAGACCACTGAGATCAAGGTTCCCATGACCACTGCTGCCGGCCTTCCAACTAAATCTACGACCAACGCTACCATTACTGGTACTAAAGGGTCCCCCACCTCATCTCCTTCCACTATGCCCACCACAGGCCTTTCAGGTGCGGCTTCTCGCAGCGCCGCCGTTGGTGGCGCCCTCCTAGTTGGTGCTGGTGTGGCTTTGGCTCAGCTGTTTATGTAAAGGGCTGGAAGGATGTTTGAATATCGAAGATAGACCCCCTCTATTTTGGCTGTACAGTTTCTTTTTGGTCATGAAGCATCACATGTATAGCAAACCGGACATATCGCACTGCAAGCCGAGAGCAGACCAATCCAATTTTACACTAAGACTTTGCATTTATTTTATTCGCAGTATTCTTCTTCCTCTATACAGCTTGGACTTTGGCTATGCACATTACAAACCTATTCCAATGCTGGGAGACCGACTTGGGTTTCTCTCGACAAAGGGAACAGTCTCAACTCTGTCGGGCCAGGAAGTCATACAGATCCTGGGCACAAAGTGGTTGGGTGTGTTTCTTCGATACAGCGGTTGTTACGGAGATTTGTTTTTGTGGACATTGCTTTGATTGCACGGGGATACCTCTTCGGATTGGATGGCCAACTCTGATTTGCATTTTTAAAGTAGATATTGGATTAGTAGCATGGACTGCATTCACAGTCACACCCGACGAATAATAATTTTTGTCTTTTACAATACAAACCCGGTAAATAAGATTAAAAAGTGTTGGTTCCGAACAAGTGATAACCTTACGTACCCCTTGATACCGTGTTGGAGGCATACTCCGTACGAAGTACATGCGGTACCGAAATCATGGACAACAAAGTGCCATCATGCAGAAGCAAAGTGCATTGAACGATTGTTTCAGAGCGCAACAAAGGACTCGGCAACAGCCAACCAAGACGTGTCTCCCGCACAACCCGCAATTATCGGCCATGACTCTTCTGGGCCAGATTACTCCGTAAAGCCTCTACTCACCCTGCATGCATCGCGTCGGCGGCCCTTGTTCTTCCCCACGCCCCCCCAGTTGCGCCTCTCAAGATCCCATCGACGAACCAGATGACTCCAACCGGGAGGTGGGCCCGCCAACGCAGGAACAGACCGGGGGGGTGCAAACGATCCAGGCAACCTCTATCCACGACGCACGTTTCATCCGAGCCGTAACTAATCCAACCCCACGCCGCAAGCAATCCTTCCATCCCGTGCGAAAGAAGCAACTCGAACTCGAGCACCCAGCCCACGCCTTGTTTTGCTCTGCTTTGCTCTGCTTTGCTTTGCATCTACGGAGTACTCCGTGGACGCACGCAGCTGCACCTCAATCCTGACCCGCACCGGGAAGACAATCCCTCGCGGAACGAGATTCACTCATCTATCCATCTAACTTACCCCTATGTAGCCAGACCAGGGGAGGGGGAGGTCGCTTAGGTTTGAATCACTACCCGTTCCAGCGAACGCAACTAGGGTAACTACTTACTAAGTTCGTAACTTATCTCCAGTTTTTCTTCTCACACGCACAGTCGCTCGATCACGACAACTACACTGTGTGTCCGTGCGATCTTCACCTACGGGTCTTTCAGGAAGGCGGACGCATTGTCAGAGCGGAAACAACCTCTTGTCTCCCCGGAAGTCGTGGGATGGAGCCGCCATGCTGAGTTGTAGAGCAACAATCATCAATGGTCTTCTTCTCTATTTGGTAACTTATCCTCAACCTTCAGATGGAGGTATGAAGTACACGGAGGAGAGCTATTGCCATCATGACAGGACTGTAGCTACCTAGATCCCGTATGTGCCCTGAATCAAGTTATGTTTTGTCCATCAACAAGCGAATATGTTACAATTGATCATTGTAGTATAGCGCGTATTCCCAAGCACATAATCCAGTCAATGAATGCTACTTGCTCCCGAATGGACGTTGTTCCATCCAAGGAGAGAATACCATGTTTGAAAACCAAGAAACCGATCGAGTAGGTGCTCTGCAACGGCGACCTGGGTACGATTGCCTTACTCTACAGTACGTGAGCTGAGGATTCCCGGTCAACAGGAACAATGTGTTGTTGCTTTTAGGTACCAAGGTAAGAAAAAAATACTAGCATACATCAGCTTCGCAAGGCAAACAAGCCATCCCTAGTCACCACGGACTGCACCAATTGTCATTCTTCTAAATTCGTCGAGCAACACCAACATCGGTCCACGCCTTGCGGACAGTTTTGGCCGCGTCTTTACCAAATTCTTCCTCAGCACAGTCCACAGTAACGTCAGCGAATTGTTCGAAGCTGCATCGAGCCGGAATATTCCCACTGGTGAGTGCCTTCCACCATATTTTTCCTGCCTTCTCCCATGAGTAGCTGCCGAATGCAGTAGCTACGAGGTAGAATGCCTTGTTTGGAATGCCGGAGAAGATGTGGACTCCGCCATTGTCTTCGTACATCTTCTCATACTTCTTCATGTTATCTACTTGAGGATCCTTTCCCTATTTGCAAAGACTGTCAGGCTGTGAGAGAAGAACGGAGGAAATTGGGTATACGTACAAATCGGGGATCATCATAGGCAGTTCCAGGGGCTTTCATGCTGCGGAGAGCTAAACCTTTCACATCAGGCATGAGACAGCCTTCACCGATAAGCCAGTCAGCCTTATCAGCGGTCAAATCCTCTTTCTTCTGCTTGATCATGATCCCTAAAACGTCGGAGATGTGTTCATTCAAGGCACCAGACTGGCCTGCATAGTCGAGGGGGCTAGTGTGCTCTGTGATCGCATGGGTCAACTCGTGCCCGATTACATCGATACAGTTGGTGAAATTGTTCAAAAACTCTCCACCGTCCCCGAAAACCATCTGCAATTGTTCAGGGTCCCAGACTGCCATTTCATATTAGCAAATATGCAACAAGATCAGCAACGTGGACGGAGACTAACAAGCATTTTCGTAGTCAGTGCCAAAATGAACTGACGAAATGACATCACAGTTTTTGTTGTCAATTGATTTCCACCGGAAATTTTCCTTGTAGAAATCCAACACAGCACCGACATTGTTGTAAGCTTCATTGACAGCCTTGTCCTTTGACTTTGGCTGACCTTCAGCCCTTTCCAGCTTTCCAGGCAGCTGTTCTTCGCTTTCTGCGTGCCCAGCATTGTATACAGCTCTGTATGGTGCATCCTTCGGGCTTTTCTTTGGCTTCATCGGAGATTCCGTCCCTTCTTCGGCTGCGATCCCACTCTCTGTCAGCGTACCGCATTTCGAACAACTCCGTTGGGAGAGAAACAAACATTTGGGCGGTGCCATGAGAAGCTGGACATGTTCTAGGTCTCTCTTGGCACGAGTACGAGTGACTTCGTCGACATCTTCAGCAGTAGACAGCTGATGTAGCAAAGCTTCAGGAATAAATGGTGCGGAACGAAGAGCAGGCGCTTCACCACGAGCGCCACGAGGCTGGGTAAGAGCAGTAAAACGCTCTCGTCGAGCATCAGTCAATTTCTCATGAAACTGTACGCATTTCTGAGCGGCATTGCGAGTGTCTTCTGAGTTGTGAGCAGAATCAGCAATTGCCTTGAGAAGATGAGGTGGCACTATAAAGCATTTGCAAGACATGTTGATAACTGCTTGAGTCTACTGCGAGCGTATGAAACAGCTTGGAATAGGTAGACGGGGCTAAGGAAAGGTCAAAGTCAATAGAATAATTCGAGTCTAAGGTGGGAGTGTGCACTGAAAACCAAGTACGTGTAAAGAAAATGTCTTTTCATTTCGTACCGCTACCTCCTGCCTTTTGTGTTTCTGCGAAGCATCTCCGACAATCGGACTTAACAAGATCATCTGGACCTGTGCCTTTGCTTGAGTCGTGACTTCCTCGGCTTCGCTTCTCCCATCAGAGGCTTTTTTTGGGTAACCGCTTCACTGTCATACCTCAATTCTGATGATCCATCCTCGCCTTCCGTCTAGCTAGGTAAGTATCTTGGTAGGTAGTTTGCTCCGTGTTTTGATCATGTCCCACTGGTCAACTTCATATTTTCTGTTCCTTTCCTGATAAAGCTACTTGCTGGATGGGCAACTAGGCTAGAAACTGGAGTACAGGTTTCTGGGCCTCTATCATTTAGGTCTTTGGACCTATCAGAACATGATGGACAGACTGGAGCTTGGTGTCGCTCTAGAGACGTTTGTTCGCCACTGAGTGTAACTATAAGTATTTTTCCGAGGTTTGAAAGTCAGGAATCGAGATGTGTCGTTCTGGTACGAGTGCGACTTGTTCGAATCAGCCACCAAATCAATACGCATAACGAGTTTGTAGCGAGCATTAAATGGCAATAGTGCAGAAAAAGGTTCTTTGCTGCTCTTTGATGCCTTGCCATAACCCAACCCAACACAAGTTGCACGATTAGCTGGTGCGTCAAGAAAGAAGAAGCAGCAGCCGCTGCCCACCAAAATCGGATCGTCACTTGAAGACTTCGCCTAACTTGTACAGGGCTAATGTCGTTACATCTTCGTATCTGTGGATCTGTTTGTGTGAAGACAAGTCTTCTCGGAGCTAATGGCCTGCCATGCCGATTCACCTGTTTGCATTGTTTACACTGTCAGCTACGACAGCTTCATCGACAGAACCCACTGTGGTGGCCTGATTTCCTATTACGATTACGTCTTGACTTAAGTGTACATCCAGGAAGGCATTCAACAGTCGGCGGAGAACACAGCGTGATCTGAAAAAGCCTTGGAGCCTGACACGACCTTGCAGTTCTGAACCACGCGGAGCTCACCGTCGTAGCTTGCGCAAGGTTTGCTAGGGAAGTTACCTGCCCAAATCTCTCTAATCGAGATCTTCCTAGTGTCGTCTTCAAGAGCTTGTAAGGGAATAAACGAAACGAAATTAGTACCATATCAGAGAATTCTTAAGGGTGTTGACATAGCCCACAACATGACTTGAGGATTCGCGAGACCTATCTGCCTCCAGTAATGTGCCCTTCTATGACCATACGTCGGTCCCCTAAGTCAATACAACGAAATATTTCGGTTCACGCCACGTTATGCAGATCGTCAAGTCGAGGGGTCGGCACTATGGCTCAGAAACCATAGCTGACATCAATTGTCCCCAGATGCTGGGGAAAAGAATGACACATTATAACTCTACTGCGCTCTGGAAAAAAGTCCAGCTAGGCGATAAGGGGTAGTTATGATGGTTGTCTGGGTGCATGCATAAGAATCGTTTGGCATGGTCGCGACATCGGCCCTGAAACTGTCGAGAATTGAAATACGGAAGGAGTCAAGGTCACGCCTGCCTCCCCGTCCTGCCTCAAAACTTGTTACTGTCCCCTGCCATCACACCGCAGACCCCCAAATCATGCACCTTAACACCTCAGATGATACTGCAGACTGGGGCCTCGATTTAAAACAGAGTTGTGGTGAGGGAATGGCATAAATCCCATGTATCCCACGTGCTACTTCGAAACTTTAATGTCGACGTTGAAAGATTATACCTAGCTCATCGACGTACGTCAAGATGGATCGTCACGAGAATACCACTTGCAAGTCTCACCCCGGCACGCAGTCAGCTGGGCCATCAAAACCAGTTCATTCCAATAACAAAGACATGGAGTCCGAAATCCATGGGATACAGCTGAGATATAAACTTTCTCCTGTGACTATGAAAGCTCTATGCAGCGTCTCACAAGCTCCGGATCGACGGGAAGTCCTCTACAAGTCATGCCTGGCAAGTGAATTTCGTTCTTTTCCCCTGAAACAAGCTGAAAAGAGCCTCTTCCGCGAGATCAACGACCACACGGCGATCCCGTACACTATCAAAGAAGCCATCGCTCAGCCGTGGCACAAAGTCTTCCTCTTGGTTCAGATAGATCTTCTCCGTACGGGTTGGCCTAGGAAAATAGCCGCGCCCGCAAGGAAAGATCTTTATCACGAAAGAGGTCGAATCTACGCTCTTCTAGATCGAACTCTGCGATGTCTCATAGACATCATGGGAATAAGGCGGAACGGAAGCGGTATAAACGTGGTTCTGGATGTCTTGCGGAGTGTCAAGTCAGGCGTCTGGGAAGGCGCAGACCAAGAACTGCTTATGATAGATGGTATTGGAGCCGTGAAAATGGAAAAGCTATCCCGAAGTGGTATCAGGAGTATTCACCAACTGGCAGGACTTGATTTCTGCAGCATCGAAAGGCTGATGAGCCGCAACCCACCGTATGGCCACAATCTCCTGCAGAAACTTGCCGGATTTCCCAAGCTGTCTTGCCAGTTCGACAGTATAAAACGCCACTTGCCAGCTGGTAAATTTTCTCATGACGACGGTCAACCAGTGGGAGAACATCCACTACTCTGGATTTGTCGAATTGTGCTGGCGTATGATAATCCCCAGGTACCGCTGTGGAATAAGGTCAATCCATGGGTTACTTTGGTGTTGGTAGGGGAGGACGGGAGACTTGTCTGGTTCTGGCGTGGAAGCGTGAATAAGCTCACAGAGCACAAAGAACTGATTGTGGGCTTGGAGCTTAGACAGGGAGAGAAGGTGGGGATAAGGTTGGCCTGCGAGGAGATTGTCGGCACAATGGTCCACTCTTTCCATCAGATATCTTGATAGCAAAAGCCCGGGGTTGTTTGACCTAGACATGGGCTTGGCAAATGACGAGAAGGAGATGAACCCTTTGTCGATGTAAAGTCAGGTTGTCAACAACTTTTGTATGGAGACTTGATATCGTGTTTATGTCTGGACATATACATTGTACAGAATAAAAACCATGATTTACACTGGCGATAAATTAGTCCCCCTCTGTCTGGTCTTGGGCCGACAATTGTTCTTCTTGTGAGCAAGCTGAAAAAGCCGAGACATTTTATTCATGAGGGTGGAGGCGTTGTAAAATTACATGGGCTGTCTTATCTTTATTGGAGCATGGCAACGTGGCTAAGCATCAGCCGCACTCTGTTCCTACATAGCTATATCCGTACTTCCTTCTGACAGCCAATCCGCCAGCATACATACGGTAGACGAGGCGGCGGATGAGCCAGGGCGGTTCTCCCGTCCGTAGGCAGCCATTCACAATGCAAGTTGATGTTCCAGCTGAAATGGCCCGACGAGACAGTGGAGCAGACAATCAGCCCTCTGATCCATCCGGCACTCGCTCTGTAGCGTTCAAGGGCTGCGGAGGTCCTGGCTACATCGACGGAGCTGAGAATAGCTTCGTGTTGACTGGACACAGACCAACGAACGCATCTTGCTGCAGAGAGCCACCCCGTAAAGCTGGCAGCACGAGAAGCGGATAACACGGCAATTGGAAGATCCTGGCATGGCAGAAATTTCCACCTGTGAGGCTCGCTTTTTTTCCTTTTCAGCCAAGTATGTATGTTCGTTCCTGCGATGGGGGTCTGAGGGCATAAGAGGCTGGCAAAACTTTGCCGCCGTTGACAATGGGCTCTCTCTCCTCTCGTGACCAACACGCCCAACGCTCACTCACGTTGGTCATCCCAGCCATCGACCATTTACCACTTCTCAAAACATCATAATCTTCTTTGCGAAGCTGTACAGAATTGTCTTGTTGTGTCCAAGCGACCGCCTCGCTGTACCTCAATCAACATGAGGCCCGCGCCCGCTATCCTCGCCCTCGTCGGCCTCGTTGCCGCCGACAGCATTCGCTTCGAGTCCATGACTTCTTCACTCGTTGGTGACCTTGGGGCCCTTTCTCCCCGAGCCTTGGATACCTGTGATGTTGGGACTGCTTGCGGCAGCGGCTGTCTCCCTATCGGATCTTCTTGCTGCTCGCGGTCACAGGGCACCTATTGCAGCGTCGGATACCGCTGCTACACCTATGGCTGCTGTCCTCTTGGGAAAAACTGCTCCGGTCCTCCTGTTGGCGGCTGTCAGGGAGATCGTGTCGAGTGTGGCAAGGTCTGCCGTCCCAAGGGCTCTGAATGCTGCTCTCAGATCACTGGTGCGTTCTGCAGATCTGGAACCAGCTGCGTCAGCACCACGAGGTGCAATGGTCCTCAACAATCTGGCTCTGGCTCTGGCTCTGGCTCTGGCTCTGGCTCTAGCTCTAGCTCTAGCTCTAGCTCTAGCTCTGTATCCGGTTCCGATGTCGCTACCTCTGATATCTTGGGCGGAGTCACGACAACAACCCAGGGCAGTGATGTCACCAACACCTACTCTCTTTCACCCAGCACAAACACTGCCGACAGCAACAGCAACAGCGGCACCGGCTTCGGTTCCGATTCATCATCTGGCTCTGGCGATAGCACCCGCACTACCAGCGGTGCCTCTCCCACAGATGACCAGAAGAGCCATCCCCCGACCCCCGGAGGCGCCGGTGCCATTCACAGCTCCGGCTTCCTGCTCGGTCTCCTAGCTGCTGTTCCCCTCCTCTTGTAACCGGAACATACAGAAGAGAAATGAGGTCCTCTATTCTCTTTGACCCGTTGCAATCAACGCTATAAGCTAACATTGAACGCCAGTCGCGCACCTGGCCGTTGACGCATCTCCCCCGGAAAAGAAACCCGCATTCACGGGCAGGGACAATAGAGCTGTCATGATAATCAAGGCCCTTGGTATTTATCCACATTGCTCGTTCAGGATTTGGCGGGCAACATGTAGAAGAGATATAGAGAGCGGCATACGCTTATGGGACACAGGTGGGCATGCTAGTAATGACATGGTTCCAAAAGACGTCATCTTCCTTGTAATGCTTTGCTCGTGGCGCAAAGACAGACAGACATGCAATGACTAAAACAACGACTATCAGGGACACACTCTGGCATAATCTTGACTTCGAGGACCTGCCCAATGCGAAACAGATCTGCTGATAAGCTTCCTATAGCGACCGTGCTGCTCCAGATGTATGAGCACAAGCATCAACATCAAGTGAAAATGTATGTTTTCAAAGGGAAGATTAATTCCCACCTATGAGTACAGTAAATATACCGCGCGCCACACCCTTTTGCGACGTGTTGCTCTAATTCTTCATGGGTCCCAAACTTATCCAGCTGGCGCAACAAAAATGTCAAACCCACAGGAATAAACTGTCTCTTTTCTTCTCCCCGTACTCTACAGTACACGATTGTGCAAAGCACCTTCACGATCCACTGCTAATTATACACTAGTTTCTGTCTTAATTTCAAGCGCCCCGAGCTCCGGTATCGTGAATGAGTAGCGTTTGTGTTTGTTGCAAATGACATTGAGAAGAGGCATCTGCTGGACAGCTTCGTCCGTCAGAAAAAGAAAGCTTCAGCTCACTTTCTAGAAGCTGTTTGGTCAAAGCCGGTCAGCATGCTCTCCTTCATCGCATCTTTTCTTACGGTTGCATCCTCATCTTCTGATCTGGGCTTCTCGGTTTCCTTCTCCTTGTCTCCTCGTTCTGTTGACGCAGGGACGTCGATGGCATTCTTAGCCATAGTCTTCGCTTGAGCTTCGCCAACCTTGCCATACACGCTCAACCCGGTAGCAATCATGCCACCAATATCACCAACATTGCCGGGAACCACGACCGCAGTACCCTCCTTGGCCAGATTGCCGAATGCCTCAACGTACTTCTCGGCAACCGTCAGGCTGATGGCACCCTTGGCACCTTCTCGACCCTCGAGAATGGCCTTGGAGACGGCGCCAATACCTTCAGCCGTGGCGCGAGCCTTGAGGAGAATTGCCTCTGCGTCACCATCCGCCTCATTGATGCGCTCGGCACGCAAAGCTTCCGAGGCGAGTATGACGCTCTGCTTCTTACCCTCCGCAATGTTGATGGCGCTCTGGCGCTGGCCCTCAGAGTCGAGGATTTCCGCTCGCTTGGACCGTTCAGCTGTGACTTGTCGGTGCATGGCTTCGACAACGGGTCCAGGAGCATGGATATCTCGAATCTCGTATCTTAAACATGTGACGCCCCATGCCTCAGCGGCATCGTTGATAGCGGCAGTGATATTGATGTTGAGGGCCGCGCGTTCCTTGAGGACATGATCAAGAGTAAGCTGGCCGATCTCGGATCGCATAGTAGTCTGGGCAAGTTGGGAGATGGCATATTCCGCATCTTCTACGCCATAGCTATGCAGGGGGATTGCACATCAGTAACTCCTTGCTTCATTTTGCCGGTATCAGGGAACGAAAATGGGTTGGCCGTCGGTGTATTGGAAAGATTGCGGTGAAAGACTAGCTTACCTGGCTTTATAAGCATCGAAAACTCGGGTATAGAGAACGCCGTCGAGCTCAAGAGTAACATTGTCGGCAGTGATGGCACTCTGACTGGGAATCTCAATAGCAGATTCTTTGAGGCTCTTAACGTAGGCAATGCGATCAATGAAGGGTATTAAGACAGCCAACCCCGGTTCGAGGATACGGTTGAATTTGCCCATGCGCTCGACGATCCATGCCGTCTGTTGAGGAACAAAGCGAACAACTGTATTTGCTGGAAGTCGAGGTTTCTGGAAATATGAAGGTAGTGGACCGGCGAAGCTGGCCGGGAGGAGAGTTCGGCCAGACGAGGTAAAAAAACGTGTATGCTGGGACAACAATGAGCTGCGGAGAGCAGCTCTAGTCAGAGATGAGGTTAACATGATGGGCTTCGCGCGTACGTCACAGCCGCTCGATGCAGGTGACGCCGCTCATGAGCCGGGGTGTCTGAAGAAAGCTGACAGGTTATGGATCGGACGGGTACGGCAATGGGTATGGCTGCCGGAACGACGACGAGAAGAGAACAAGGAAGTTCCTCCAGCTTCACGAAAATCCGCCTCTAGCTTTCAAGTCAGTCGTCCGAGCCTGGGTGGCGCGCGGCGCCGAGATTTACCCGACCGCAGGTAGGTCGGAGCACGGGGGTTGCCAATCCTGTTGTCGGCAAGGCCTGGAAGGAAGGAGCCACCCACCAGGCTGGATGGAGACAGGGGTTCTGTGACGACGTTGGAGGAGGGCGAGAGGGGAGGTGAATCTCGAAGCTTTGCCCCGCGTCGCAAGCCAAGAGAAATCTATTGAGTGTTTCAAACATCGCACTGCAACACTCAGCTCAGATATTCGAGCTCTCGAACCAACACTTCACCTCTGTCCTGATCGGCGGCAATTTCCTGCAGGATCTCACTCGCTGCCAGCCATTCTCTGCGCTCCAAAACACAGCTTCCCACGTCCCTACCTGCATCGGCAAAGGGACACGCCCTCGTCGCACCAAAATGACTGCCAAGGTTCCGCGCAATTTCCGCCTGTTGGAGGAGCTTGAGAAGGGCGAGAAGGGTCTTGGTGCCGAAGCCTGCAGTTATGGCCTCGAGGACAGCGAGGATCTGCTCATGAGCAACTGGAATGGAACCATCTTGGGACCTCCTCATGTGAGTGCATGGTGTGTTTTTTTTTTCTTGTGCGCGCAGCCGTGCCCAGACTCTGGCTGCTACGTTTGTTTGAAGGAAACACGTTGCGCTCTCCTCCATTTCTGTGGAGCGACAGGCTGGTTCTTTGCTTACCATTTATACCGCTTTGGACAGTCTGTTCACGAGAATCGCATCTACAGCGTCAGAATGCACTGCGGCGACAAGTACCCCGATGTTCCTCCTACTATTCAGTTCCTTAGCCAGGTCAACTTGCCCTGTGTTAACCCACACAACGGCATGGTCGACCCAAATCAGCTGCCGTGCCTCGCCCAATGGAAACGGGAAAACACCATGGAGACAGTGCTCATCGAGTTGAGAAGGTAAAATTCCGCTTCTCCGCGCGCCTGGTTGAGAATGATGTATAGGGATCTCGCTGACGCTGCTCAGGTATATGGCCGCCCCGATGAACAAGAAGACTCCCCAGCCTCCTGAGGGCTCGACCTATTCATGAGTTGCTTGGAAAAGAACGTGTTATCTGAGGTGTGATGATAGGATATCTTAGACAGCAAGAGTAGATGGAGAGCATCGCACCAACTAACGGCATGCATGGCAAACAATGAACACGAACGACATCACAAATATACGAATTACTAGCACAAGAACAAGCATTTTCAGTTTTCGTTGGCACAAATTGATTGAATGTATCGTATTTGACCATGAAGCTCTATATCTTTTCCTCTCTCCATAATATACACGTATCCCGCACGTTGGCTATCGTCTCTTCCAATATCTATTACATAGTTATTGCCCTGGCCTTGGTTCACAAGGTAAACCCAGCTTTCGTCAAGAGTCAAATCAACAATTTCCGCTGTAATCATGCTTTGAGCATCCTTGTCATCGCCACATGATGTTTGATGCTGTGGTAATGAGAGTTTCACCTATTGAGGTGGGAAGTCCCATACCATCGAATTGACGGGGGTTCGTCCCTATGCGCCTAACAGCACATTACCTCGCGGTGGTCGCTGTCCGTATAGAAACAAAAAAAAAGAAAACAAAAGGAAAACAGGGCAAAAGAGATTCAACAGCAATTGAAAGAAAAAGTGTGTAAACGTTATTAGAATTATCATTGCCAAGTTAATCATCATCTCCCCACCATCCCAAAGCTCTGGTAGGTCCCAAATGACGGAGCCCAACGGCGCTCAGGGGCGCCATGTTACTCAAAGTTGTTCTTATCGCGGGTACAGCTGGGAATGCGTCAGGAGAGATAGGGCTATGAGGCGTGAAAAAGTCTTCGTCATCACTAGCCATTTCGTCTCCTCGATTGGAAGCTTCATCTGGGACGTTCGATCTAGAGGAGCTTTTTGGGCAGATGAACGGCGGAATTATATCTTCTGTTTCGGATAGATAGAGCGCCTGCTTGCCGCTTGCCTGATCTCCAAGCCGAGATATGGCTGGCAGTGCATCGGGAGACAGCACGCTCGTAGTTGCAGAGGTTGCAGACTCCCAGTCTTGAATATCCGACAGGTCTGGACTCGGCTCGGAGTCATCATAAAATAGAATCATGTCCTGTTGACTTCGTTTGCTGATATTGTCGAGGCCTGAGTAGTATTTTGGGCTCCTTGGGCTCCTTGGGCTCCTTGGACTCCTTGGACTCCTTGCGTGTTTTGGGAGTTTCGGCAGCGCAAGAGTTGGGGGTGGCCCAGCAGGGCTTTCAGGTATGGCGTCGATACGAGGGACTATGCCCTGTGTTTGAATAGGAGGGAGAATACTATACAAATTACGACGCCGGAGTCCAGGCCGCTTGTGAAGATTGGCGTTGTCTGTGGAAGAAGGGAGAGCCGGTGAACCCAACTCGGATGTCGAGTTAGCGATAGTTTTCTGCGATTCTTGTGACCGATGACGTTTATGATGCTCTTCCTTCATTGAACAATCTGAGACATTGATTAATGTGTCCAGTTTCATATCTGTCTGTCGAAAGCTTTTGGCTGTCTTTTCATCGCTTGACTCATGTTCCGCTGCATTCTCTTCTGAAACCTGGGGCGAAGACACTCTCCGTATAGCCTCCTGTTTGTGCCGTAATGCTGACAGTAGCATTTGCTCCCCGTTAGAGGCGGCTACCAACCTGCTTTGATGACCTGCCCCGTTGACAGACGAGTGCGCGGAAGGAACATGGCAATTAACGGATGTAGGGCTCAATGGTGGAGTCGATTGATTCGTAGACGAGGCTGCATTGATAATACATTCCCTTGAACCTCCACAGCACGAAGTCGAAGGTGCGGCTGACTCTTCTCCAAGTACCGCGTCAGACGTCTCCGGAGCTGGCGAAACAGTCGAAGCACATGCATGCTGTATCCCACACCCAGGTTTTCCTAGCCATTCCACTGTTGGAACTGCCGCAAAGTGTGACACCACAGCAGTTTTGGAGGGAGAGGCCTCTCGAGACAGGTCAATGGAAGAGGTCTCTGCACTCGAATTCATTGCCGCAGGGGCTCCATGGTCATTCTCGAGGTCTGGAATCGGAGTGTATGCGACCGGAGCTGCAAAGCTTGTTCTCTTGCTTTGTTTGGTGGATTGACCGGGTTGTATCTGGCTAGGATTCGAGCCACAAGCTGTCTTGGGCTGGAATTCTTCGAGCGGCGGCGTGTTGGATTCCTTATTCGACAGCTTGTCCAAGGATGCTGACACTGACGGTCGCATCAGAGTTGATTCATGCTCGACATCATCATCTTCAGAGTCTGAAGAAAGCCACAACACACTAGTTAGGAGTAAATCAGCGTGCTCCAATGATTGATGCGTACTATTGTTTGTCGACGTTTTGGTATGACAGCTTGAGTCACTCCTGTCAGGCGACGACTGCAGATCCTGTTCTGGGAAGATGGTTGACTTTGGTGTCTGAAGTACGGAAAATGGTCTCTTGGGAGCGGTTACTTCATCTTCGTGATTCTCCGAAGGTCCTTTGACCACGTCAAGTGTTAAGGCTCCATCTTCTGTCATCCTCAAGCTCGGGGTAGAGGTTTGTCTCATTACACGTCGTAAGGACATTTTCTCGTAATGATCATAGAGCAAAGGTAACTCTTGAGGATTTTCGGCACCGAGCTGGTTGCTTCTACTGGTCACCGGTCGAGGTGCTTCGGGTATGGGAGAGTGAGATACCTCCTTTGTATGTCTCCTTTGAAACATGCTTGTTTTGCGAGATCGTGTTGAGTTTGTTGAAAAAGATGAGAGAATAGATGGCGAACGCATATTGCAATTAAGACCTGCATCTGTATTCGAGTCTCTTCTGCGTACACCGTTCACCCAGGAGAGGTCTAGCTTTGCAGGCTTCTTCCGGGTCTTTGATCCTGCCTCCACACCGACTCGGCTGGAACGAGGCTGAAGATTGGAGGTAAACCCGTTGGCCATGGCAGCCGAGGACGCGTATTGGGAAATTGATAGGGGCAGCTTCGACTTATCATACCATGATCGAACTGTGGAGGATGAACGACTCTTCTTCAATATTGCAGTTGTTTCCGTTCGAAATTGTTCAGGTAAATCTTCGAAATTAACGGCATTCAGTCTCAGAGGGTGACGAATAACATCCGGTTCTTCGCCCCAGTCCTCATCTGACTTGGCAATAACAACTTGATGTTCGTCGTACTCATGACCTCGTAGCTCCGACTCGGAATCAGCCGCGGCAGTGGTTGCAGACCCATCATCACTAGTCAATGAGGAAGACGCATCGTCCCAGCTAGTTGGAGAATCAATGTTCAATGGAAGTGAGCCTAGAATCCTGTGCGCCTTGCTCATGCGCGGTCCAGCTGAAGAAGGTGGTAGTGGTGGTGGTACATATTCCTTCTTGCGGCCAGCGACAGAAAATGAAAATCTAGCCATTTTCCCTCGTGGAAAGCTCGGAGGTGACTTTCCAGTTCGTTATCTCGGACGTAAGCTGATGAAAGTGAAGAAGCTCATATGATAAAAAGGCCAGAGCGTGTTGCTTTCCTGTCAAGTTGCTACCGATTTTTCTCGAGTTGCCACCTTGTTCGACGGGTTGGTGGTTTCCTCGTCCAAGCTGCGGTTCAATGATAACTCGTGATGTGATGACGTGATATAGGTAAAGGCCAGAGAGTTTGATACACCCATTGCTGTCTCGACCTTGGCTCTAGATGTGATGTCGTTTTCCAGCCGAGAGCATTCGATAAATAACCGTATCGCGAGTAGACAGAGAGGGAAGCAAGTCAAACGGTATAAGAAGGGGGGAGAAAGACTTCAAAACTTCAAAACTGAAGGGATCTCGCCCGCAAGTCACAGCCAAAGGAGATGTGCAATATGTGCCTGACTCCCCACCATGTAATTAGGAGCAATAACGAAGTGCACCGAGCCTAGCAAGCTGAGCAAGGGGACATGGGAGGATAGCCTTGCTTGGCCAGGATGGCGGTTACGCCGACGAAGGAGATGCTGATCTTGGTGCGCCTCTTGGGATGAAACAAACAAAGAGATCGTGGGTGAGAGACACACTCTGGACGAATTGGCACCGACATGGGCGAGACGCGCTTCTACATGCCCTTGAGTCCGGGAAACGACTCGCGCTTTTTTCCCCTGTATCACACAAAGACTGTTCTGATTACCTACTAGCACCGACATCCCACCTGAGCGTTGCAATCTTGCAGTGTCTGATTCTCACGCACTGGCACGAGCCTGGCGTGGTCTGGGGTCACCTTGCTCGTGATAGATTGGGCCCAGGTTACTGACCCTGGCTCTTTCTTCTTGAAAGGGGAAACGGGGAACGTTGTGGGTGCTGAAGAAGAGATGATGGCGTCGAACCGTTTGGGCTAACTCGACTAGGACGATGGTTTCTCACGCCAAAGAAGGGACTTCTGGACTTGTTGGGGATCCGTTCTTTGCGGTCAGAGTCAAAGTGGGCTGAAGAAAGTGCCAAAGTCGGGTTCGAGTTGCTGGTCTCGATGGCCTGCCGGTCTTGCTTCGTTAGCTCTGGCGTCGAAAAGACAGTCCACAAGTCCACAGTCCACAGTCCACTCGATGAATGAAATGCGGTCATTGAACCTGGGCGAAGGACAAGCATTCTTCGCGCAGCCCAGTCCCGCTTCTGCTCGGATGAAGAGCATATCTGCATGATGCAACAAGGGTCGCTGAAGAGGGAGGCAAAGACCGAGACAAGACAATGCGCGCCGGCGGGAGGGCTTTTTGCGAGAGAGAGGAAGTGGAATATCATTGAATGCCTGACGAGGCACCAAGGCAAGTCCAAGCGTTCACCACTGCTAAAGCACGAACAATCGAGCGTTGACTGTGGCGGTGGCGAGTTGCCCGGCAGCTCAGACAAACGACGGTTGACCGTTTTCTATCTCTTTTTCTTTCAATCCACTTGCGGAGTACTTCTTCGCCAACACTCAGCTCGGGCTGCCTGCTGGCTCCAGCACGGATGTCTCGCCATGACGAAGAGCATGGTGGTTAGACTTTTAGCTTTGGTATAGCCAGGGTTCGTGCAACACCCTCACCGAGATATGCAGCCTGGTGCCAGAAGGATTGCAATGCCAACGACTTGTCCAAGTCTATCCTTCTTCTCGACATTGCCACTGACAAGGACTGTTTTCTCCGACCAACGCAAGGCTGCAGGCCGCTGACTCGAGGTGACAGTTACTAGTCAAATCGTGAACTGGTTCAGACCACTTGCAAGCTAGCGAGACAACGGATGACGGGAAACACGATTCGTCCCAAGTCTTGCCCTGTCTTAGATTGGCGGATGGGAGGAAGACCATGCTTGTCCATGCTTGTCCTGCATCGCCTTTCAATGCAGCCAACGGCTCCAGAAAGGCAGCTTTCAGGGATTGCGACCAACAGGCACTTTCTATGCTGACCAATACATCAGTCATACAATAGAAGTGCGTACGCACGCTTCTCCAAGTCCATCCATCACGGTCTTTTGTTTTGTGGCTGACTGTTCATTCCTGCTAGATCGATGGTTTCGACCTTCTCTACCAACTGCGATCCTTGTCCTATTTCTACTGCGTTGCCGTCGACTCACGTGGCCTTTAGGTCAGTAACACACCAAGTCCAAACAAGACTAGCAAGACATCTACGTGGACAGGGGCCGTGTACTCGTGCTCGTGCTCAGCAGCCAAAATAGGGACGACGATTATGCCACTGTCGAGCGTGTGTAAGGAGTACAGTAAGTTACTCTCCCTTTTCGATATAAGTTTGGCCCCCCGTAGTCCATCTTGGCGCCTCCTTGCGTCCTTGGGCCAGGACCAGCAAACCTTCTGACTTGGGTCACTTGGCTCGGCTGTCACCGCCGACTCAATGGCGAAGGCCCTGGAAACAAAACAAAACTGTCCTCTCTGGTCAGGCCCCAACCCGACCCCCTTGTCCCGTGGCAATGCATGTCAAAGAAAACAAGAACGTCCCGACAGCTTGGACGGGATACGGCAAAGGGGGCCGGCAGTGTGGCTTCCCGTGGTTGCAGCCGCGCCTAGCAAGACGGCACTGCCGACTGGTATCAGACGGGCCTGTATGGTCTTGGGGACGTTTCCACTCCTTCTACGGAGTAGTGTCGCTGAATATGCAATCGAAGCTGTATTTTGTCGCTACAAGTATGACACCAAAGTGAACAAAGAAGGGGACCCCCTGTCGAGATACAATCAATACCCATGTAGATTAAGTAACGTGGCGCTGTAATGCGGCGCTAGGATTCAAGACCTCCCGGATGGACCAGCCCGGCTCCAGACAATGATCAACACGAGAAGGCAATATAACACGGTGGAACGATAGTGGTATGACGCCCGCACAGGGAATAAATAGCCATGGCCGTACAGGCAATGCGACAAGTCTCGGCAAGATATGTCTGCCCATTGACAGGTACATGATGATATAGGATGCCATGTCATGCGTAGTTAGTGTGGTGCCTGATACGCGGGTAATCTGGCCTGGTCGGTTTCCCTTCTTTATTGGCACTGCAAATCTACGTAGCATCAAGGGCTCACCCTCAGAATCGTCCCGAAACGACATTGGTAGTGTTCAGAGGCGAGCCGGATAAGGCTATGACCTCATCTTTTCATTCTCTACTCAAGTCTCTTGGCATGTCCAGTACATGGTACGACATGTCGTTGTAAAGAACCCTCTCCCTTCCCCTCCTTACGCCACGCATGAAATACTCATTTGAAAAAAAAAACATGAAGAAACGGAACGAGCGGAAACAAGAACGCCAATGTACGAATGAATCCCAATCAACGCCGACACTTTTGACCCCATTACAGGTACCTCGTCTGCAACCATTCCTCGTTTCTCATGCCTAGATCCAACCCGTACTGTGCCCACCACTTCCTAGCTCTGTTTTGGTCCGAATCGCCGATGCTGTCCTCGAGTGCTTCCTCGATATTACACGTTCGAAATTCGACGGATTGCTTCCTTCCCTCCATGCCCTCTAGCTCACCATGAGCAAACTTGCGCCACCACTCTAGCACGTCGACATGCTGGTGTATGGTTGAGCTGAGTAGAACCTCAGGGTCGAAGACGAGCTTGTTGTCGCCTTTGAGACGGCGCCAAGTCTCGAGGACTTGGACTTGACCCCAACGCGATGCAACTTTGGCAACGGCATCGCCGTGGGCGACAGGTATGCCTGAGGCGTCCCACCATCGAAGAACATCCGCTTGGCCGTGCTGTGATGCCCAGAGGAGCGACCTGCCCGGTCGAAGGACGATTTCTTCATCTTGTGCTGCGGCTTCACGCCACCACTCGAGGACGAGCAGGTGTCCACGACCACTGGCCTGCTCGAGAGCTGTTTCGGTATAGCGCAGCGAGAGACCAGAGCGGCGCCACCACCAATCCAGGACGCGGACATGGCCATTCTTGGAGGCCCCGTCTACGGCCTCTGCGTCATACAAGCGTTCGTCGCGAAACCATTTGCTCTGCTTCCAAAAGTCGAGGACGTCGGTTCGCGGGTAGTAAGCCGATGCATTGGTGGGGAGGGTGGTGCCATCAAAGGCTTTGAAGAGATCGGGTCGGTTGGCTTCCATGTAAGCCAGGACGTCGATGAGGGCGAAGCGGATGATGAGTCTGACTACCAAGGCAGGCACATACTGGAAGTTTGGTGGGGACTGTGACAACTTTTTGCATATGGCGGCCGAGTTTCCGGTAAGTACTGTCCACTCGAGCTCGTGTTCGTAGACTTTGAGAGGGTCGGCAGGATCTCTTGGTTCGAGTGACCACGCTGTTGGCATAACAAGATTGGTGTACATGCCAAGCGCTTTGGCTAATTCCCAGTCGCCCGCGTGGTCGAGCACCATTGTCCATATTTCAGGTGGTAGTTTCGAGCATATTGGAGCATTGTTATCGGGCACTACTGCGGTTCCGGTTGCGATTTCGACATCTCGGCCGAGACCTAGTAAATCTGCTTGGTTTTTAATGACTGCCAACACCTCGTTAAACCCATTCCAGTTGGGGACCCGTTTAGGGTTCATTTGTCCCTCGTAGTGCCACAGGATGGGCGGCATGACCCGTATCCAGTTCCATTTTCTATGTATTTTACTGAGTTGTCGTTTTGTCGCTGGATTCGACCACATGTGCGTACTCATGCCCGGGACAACCACAATGTTCTTCTGAATATTCCATCCCCGAAATACTTCCCCGAGAAAGGTGTCTGCGATACCAGCGAGCATCTTGGCAATCCCGTCCGCATCCAAAGGAACGCAGACTAGCAGATCTGCCCAGTCAACCAGTTCGAAGGCCTGCTGGCGAAAGAACTCGACATCGTCGGCGCGTTCGCCCTGCCCCATGGTCAGAGTTCGATTCTCCAGAACAATGATGGTCTGTGTGAGCCGGGGGACGACATCATCGACGATAGCACGCATCTCAATATGGGGGTTCTTGGAGAGTCGAACGACAAGGGCTTGGGCCCAAGATGTGTCGCGAGGTCCCGCAGCAGCTACGAGCAGGTGCAACTTGCGATTTTTCAGAGACATGTCGTTCATGGATGAGTATGATGACGCCGACGATGTTAGCCGTGGCGGGAAAAACGACAGATTGTCCATGTTGATGAAGTCGTCGGGTCGTCGTGTTGTCGCAGGACATGATGAGGGCTCTTGACGAACCGCCCAACAGAAGCGGTGTGTCTGCGTGTGCGGGATGGCGAGACGTTCGGCGGAATCGGAGGGGCCAGCTTTGGGCACCAGCACCAACAGCAGCCAAAACGAGCAACGTGAGGCAAGACAAAGGAAGGAAGCCGCGGCGAGGAGGAGCGATTGGTTCTGTTGCAGAAGTCGTTGACGGGCGATGATGCAATTCAATTCCGTGGGCTGGACTAACAGCTTGAAGGTACCAGGTCACTAACCAGGCAGGTACCTAAGGTACGTACATAGACATAGCCCGACTGACAGTTGCTTGTTACAGACATGCAGCAGGTTATCAATCAGGGCTTCTGGTCTCTGGTGTGGGGGGTTTCGCCCATCGGCCCAAGGCCAGCGAATGGCGCGACGTGGTTCGACGTCCCAAAAGTTTGAGCTTCCCGCGACAACCTGTGAATGGAAGCATCCGACTACATTTCCGTTCTCAACTGCATCGCCATCTTATTACCGATTACCGATACAAACGGCGTGGCCATCCCCCATTTTCGGTCTCGGTTTTGGTCTCATTTGTCGCTAGCAAGTCCCGCCTGGTGTCTCATCTCTTTGCAGCTTCCCAGTCGGCGCTAAAATTTTCTCTCACCTCAAATCGACTTGGCCTGTGCTCTTCCCAACTTCCCTCCTGCCAAACCTCGTCTGCAATGTTAGACCAAATGGCGAACGAGATCAAGCTCATTTCGGGGAGCTCTCACCCGGAGCTTAGTGCCAAAGTCGCCAATCGGTATGTATTCATACCTTTGCGGCTTCATTCCCATCTTGCACTCACTTGATGCAGCAGCGTCATTGTCAGATATCAAATATGAGATTGTCCCATGTGTAAACGAGCAGCGCATCCTCACCGTCATCATCACCACCCATTATTACATGATTACCACACATTCACATATTTATCGAGGTCCCTTGCAATGTCGCCTGTATCAAAGACTGACAACTCGCCTCAGGCTAGGCATTGATGTCGCCAACACGATGAGCCTCAACTACTCAAATCAGGAGACTAGTGTGTCTATTGGAGAATCTGTCCGCGATGAGGATGTCTTCATCCTCCAATCGACTGCCCCCGGGGACGTCAATGACGGGCTTATGGAGTTGCTCATCATGATTCATGCTTGCCGCACAGCATCTGCTCGTCGCATCACTGCCGTTATTCCCAACTTTCCGTATGCTCGCCAGGACAAGAAGGACAAGTCTCGCGCCCCTATAAGTGCCAAGCTCATTGCAAACATGTTACAAGTCTCTGGCTGCGTATGTCAAAAATACCTTTGACACTTATCATGTGTTCACCTTGTTTTTCATTCCATTCCATTCCATTCCATGGCTAACAATTTCTTAACAGAACCACGTCATTACCATGGATCTGCACGCCTCTCAGATTCAGGGCTTCTTCAACGTCCCTGTCGACAACCTCTATGCTGAGCCTTCAGTTCTTCGCTGGATCCGCGAGAATCTGCGGTCAGAAAACTGCGTCATCGTCTCTCCCGATGCTGGTGGTGCAAAGCGAGCCACTGCTATCGCTGATCGTTTGAATGTCGGTTTTGCCCTCATTCACAAAGAGCGACCACGTCCCAATGTTGTTGGTCGCATGGTCCTGGTTGGCGATGTCCAGGACAAGGTTGCCATTTTGGTTGACGACATGGCGGATACTTGTGGAACCGTACGCAAACTCATCTTAACCCCTTCCTCGGTCTTTTTATGACTTCTAGTAATTGCATAAACTAACGATCTCGCAACAGCTTGTTAAGGCTGCAGAGACCGTCAATGAGCACGGTGCCAAGGAAGTATACGCCATTGTCACGCACGGCATTTTGAGCGGCAAGGCCATTGAAAACATCAACGCTTCTTGCCTCGCCGGTTTGGTTGTCACAAACAGTGAGCTGGACTTGGAATATGCTGGCTGACCTGACCCAATATGCTAATCTCTTCTTCAGCCGTTCCCCTGGGTGACAAGACTGCGAGATGTCCCAAACTTAAGGTGATTGACGTCTCGGCCACTCTAGCAGAGGTATTTGCAATAAACACTCTCGCCGATTAGACTCAAAGCAGCTTACAAACTTTGATAGGCTATCCGCCGCACACACAACGGCGAGTCTGTTTCTTATCTATTCACCAACGCACCGGTCTAGAGATTTAATTCATGCGTCCACGACTGAATTTTCAGGGTTTTCTTGGCGTCCGTGAGTCGAGCTCCGACGCTCGACGTAGATTGACAGGCTTCAACTAACGTGGGCTCCAGTTCTGTTATAAATTTCTCTGTGTCTTGTCAAAAGCCTGACTTGCGTATATATCGAGATTTTATTTGTTCACATTGAAACAAAAAGCTCTGCTGAATTGTGGGAAGCAACCTTGGATCAAGTGCATGCCTATTCTGCACAAGGCCGACTGGCCGCTAGATTCCCAGACTTGGCTTTGCCATGACGTGCGTGGCATTCGAATCGCTTCATGTGGCATGGGCATCAGCCCTGGTATGGCCCAAAGTACGTGGAAATTAGCCGAGGGGGTCAATCTTACACGGACTTGGAAATTTCGTCCGTCTTGAATACGATGGCTTGCTTGTTTGTTGGGTTGGTTATGCCACATTACTGGCAGCTATATATACTACACTACCAAGTCACCTTTTAGTCTCTTTGTGGTGTATACATGGGATTGTAGCCAACACCATGCCACGCTGATCGTTGATAGCCAGCAGCAGATAGAGTCAGTACTTGGCGCGATGGCCGTTGGCCGTTCGACATTGAGACGTCTCTGTGGGGCAGTCGTGCAGTTGCATTGTGCGCTGTGAGTAACTGACAGAAGAGCAAATGTTGAAAAGAAATTGCACGGCTGAGACAGGAGCCAGAGGTTTTATTTTGGCATCTCTTTCAAAGTGAACAGGCTGTCAAAAGAAGTCAATATCAGCGCGGACCCACTTGATAGATGCAAGTACTAATGCAAGTGGGCACGTCGTCAAAAGGACTGGCCCGGCCTGGTGGTGGGTCTAAACTGCCGCCACGTCCCCCTTCCTTCCTTCCCTGTTGGCAGGCATCACAGATGTCACAGCAGTCACGCGCGTCATGTGCCCAACAAGCGGCTGAACAGCCTCATCTGTCAAGTCGCAACGCACTCCATCATCACGGCCGCAAAGAGCCCGAGGTATTTTGGGATTACGAAGCTGCATAGATGAGAAGCAACTGGGGCTCGGACGCACTCACAGGTGGGTTTTCGCGCGGGCTCGTTCAACATGACGACGCAGCTGCTGGCCAACGAGTTGGCGAATCTCATCCACGAGAGCAAGAGGAAGCACAACGACTTAAGAGGTGTACGTTCAAAGGATGCATCATGCGACACCAAGCTACACCTACACATACATGAACTCGAACTGACCGTTGTTCGCAGGCGGCTGAGAAGTCTCTTGAAGAACTCAAGCAGCTCGGAAGTGTGTCTGAGCAAGCTGCCCCGGAATGTATGCGACTTATTAAGATCAAGCTTCTCACTCTCAAATGACGTCCATCTAACCATCTGTGACCGCAGTGCTCTCACAGAGACCGAACTTTGTCAACCCATTCATCATAGCATGTGGGACTAAAAACGCAAAGTTTACAGGCATCGCTATTGTATGTCTTCAGCGACTCATCGTCGCCAAGGCCTTGCCCGAATCTAAGCTCAACCAAGTCCTGGAAGCGTTGATGCAGGCATCCTCTGCTGGACTTGATGTGCAGCTCAAAATCTTGCAAGCTCTTCCGTCTCTGTTGCAGAACTACTCTTCCGAGTTGAATGGGGATTTGCTGGTGACGACATTGAACATTTGCTTCATTTTGCAGAGTAGCAAGAATACGATTGTGAATAACACGAGCGCAGCAACGTTGCAGCAGCTGGTTGTCTCAGTGTTTGATAAGGTCGTTGCGGAAGACAGTAAGTCTTGCACAGGAAGTGTACCAGTACTGAATGAATCTAACAAGTCATCCAGAGAATGGAGAAAATGGGCCGATGGTTGGCGAGGCGCCGTCTGCAGACGGGACAGTTCAGCTTCGTGCAGCTGCACTTGATGCATACAGAGTAAGTCACATCGTATACAGACTCGCATGTGGAAAGCTTTTAACCCAGATTGTTAGATCTTCAACGATCTGTGCCTTATGACTGAGAACCAGAGGCCGGAGTTCTTGAGGTTTTCAGATCTACCACAAACCTTTGGGCTGGAGATGATTGAGTCGGTCATTACAAACCACGCCTCTGTCTACCACACGCACCCTGAGCAAGCACAGGTCCTTCGCGTCAGAGTAATGCCTCTTATTGTCAGCGCTCTCAAGGGCAGGCCTTCTTTTGCCACCACAGTCAGGCTTGTTCGTATTCTGTACACATTACTTCGAAGACATATTGGGATTTTGCCAAAAGAATGCGGTGATGCTCTGGAAATCCTCGCCCACTTGCTGGACCAGGATTCGGCATTGTGGAAGAGAGCGCTCTGTATGGAAGTATTCAGAGGCATATTCAGCGACTATGCCCTGGTCCGCAAGATATTTTCCCTGTATGATGCCAAGTCAGGGGAGAGAGACGTCGTCAAAACTCTGGCGGCTACCTTTGTCAGACTGAGTACAGAAAAGCCCGCAGTCATAGGGCTTGGTCACCAATCTACTGTGCCAACCTCGGAATCATCGACCAATCTCGCTCAATCCACAGATCAGGCGATGCTTGAGGCTGCTATGAGTGGCATCATCAGTAGCTCTATCAATTCTGAAGCGTCCAACACTGGTATCAGCACGCAATGGAGCTCTATGAGGGTGCCTTGCATTGACCAGCTGGACAAGACCGAGCCACCATCAATACCAGAATCCTACATCTACAGTTTGATTCTGTCGTGCCTTTCGTCTCTATCTGATGGGTTGGCCAAGTGTATTCTACCCCTTACTGTCCCTAGCGAGAGCCGC
This sequence comes from Metarhizium rileyi, assembly GCA_031753515.1. NCBI lineage: Eukaryota > Fungi > Ascomycota > Sordariomycetes > Hypocreales > Clavicipitaceae > Metarhizium > Metarhizium rileyi. The sequence continues at coordinate 1,854,808 of JAUKVO010000008.1, forward strand.
AACCGGCGCAAGGTTTCGAAATACGATTCTGGCCGGGACTCTACCGTCCTTCCCGACTCTTTGAGAAAGAATCACGCTGTCTTGGAGCGGTCAGCCTCTTTCAAAAAGAATCCCGTTCCCGTCAATCCGCTCCAACTTGAAGACCACCCAGCGTATCCAGACATCAAGATATGCGCGGCCATTGTCGAAGAATGCTGGCCTGCCATTCTGGCAACGTTCTCTACATTTCTATATGCGGCACTGGATTCTGAATATTATCATGGTCTGGTGCGGTCGTTTCAGAGGTTCGCTCATGTATCTGGCCTGCTTCAGCTCGCCACTCCCAGAGACGCTTTCCTGTCAACGCTGGGCAAGTCTGCTGTGCCTCCTAATTTACTCACTGCTTGCATGAACTCCGGTCAGGCCAAGTCTACTGCGCCTAGCACCCCCCCTTCTGACACTCCAAATACACTCCTCAGCAATGCTCGCGGCCTTTTGAGCGTTGAAGCGTTGACTCCTGTCTCTCCTTCGACAGAGAAGCTGCGCAATGCCTCTTTCGATGCCGTCGCCGTGTCGTTGAACACACGAAATCTGCTATGCTTGCGAGCCCTTCTCAACCTTGGCATTGCACTCGGCCCAACCTTGGGTTCAGCATGGGGCATCATCTTCGAGACCTTGCAACAGGCAGATCTCGTGTTGTTTGCCACTGGCAAGACACCTGGTCGGACCCCGTCCATTGGTCGCGCCGCAGAGTCGGGCGGTGATGCCGACTCATTAATGGCGAACTTCAATAATGAGATAAGATCTGTTGAGACTGCGGCTTCAAGGTTGATTGATAGCACTGTTGACTTTCCCAACGCACCGTTTGTCGAGGTCGTTGAAGCAGTGTGTAATCTTTTAGAGCAAAACTCCCCAGAGAAATCAGAAGCGAGTCATCCAACGTCGCCATCACCCGTAGACTCGTCGCAAAAGCAGCTCAGTCATGGTCATCGTCGTGTGTTGAGCTTTTCAAGCACTATGTTCACATCTTCAAATCAGGAGTTCTTGTTTGCATTGGCCAAACTTGGTGAAATCGCGAGTGTCAACTTGGAGCGACTCCTGATGAATTCTCCGGTGTCGTCAGGTTGGAATATTCTGATGAAAAATATTATTCATGCGCTTGACTCGCCCGTTTTGGGTGCTCCTGTCAGAATTAAAGCTGCAGAGACGCTTTCTCGCCTTGTTCTGGAAGCAGCTACGGCGACAGCTTCGATTTCGGACGACAGCAGAGGCCCAGTGCAGTTGCGGTTGCTCTCATCCTTGCGAGACGCTCTTGCGGCTTTCAACGAGAATGCTCGTGCCTCATCGGTCGCTAGTGTGGTGACAGACATGGACGTTCACAGAATCATCCTTGAGGGGTTGAAGAGCATAATCGAAGGCTGTGGCGAGAGCCTGGTGAGCGGTTGGGATATTGCATTTGATATCATTGGCAGCGGATTCGTTGCTTCCAACGCCTCACCGGGACAGAAACGTCGATCGGAGACTGCCAGGTTGCTCTCCACGCGATCGCCCAAGCTGACTCGATCGGCGTTCGGCTCGTTGCAACTTATTTGCTCAGACTTTCTATCGTCTCTTCCCAATTCCTGCTTCCTGATTCTCGTGGACACCTTGTACAAGTTTTGCTCTCAAGGCGACGACCTAAACATTGCGCTTACGGTAAGTTGAAAGAATCCGCGTTCGTAAGGACGTGTCTTAAGCTGATAAACATCACAGACCATTACCTTCTTCTGGGACTTGTCGGACTTTCTGTCTGCCAAGGCCAATACCCTGGATATCGACGCCGATCTGCTAAATGGGTCAGACGAGTCTGAGTTGGAAAGAAAGGCAGCAGATCACACGCAAAGAGGCTCGGATGCTGCGTTATGGATGCTGCTGCTTCTCAGATTAGCCGCGGTTACCTCGGACGAGCGTCTTGACTTGAGAAACTCGGCCATTCAAACGCTATTGAGAATATTTGATGCCTACGGCGGCCGCCTTAACTCAGAAGCCTGGTCAATATGCATAAAGTCGGTCGTTTTTAAGCTCCTGTGCTCCCTAGAGGAAGAGCTCGACACCCCTTCTGATGACGAGGTCGATGAGGGTGACAGAGTGGACTGGTACGGCACGGCTGTCGTGGTTCTCGATGGCATATCCGGCCTTCTAGCCAATCATATTGATGTTCTCACAGCTCATCCGGCGTTCAATCAGCTTTGGCGAGAACTACTTGGACATTTTGCAGCCCTACTTGATCTCAATGTTCTTGAAATCAATACTGCTGCTTTCAAAGCATTGAGTCACGTTCTCTCGCAAAGAGGAGATGATAAGAAACCAGTATTTAACAAGACGACGGTCAAGTTTGCATGGGACCTGTGGTCAAGGGGCATTCCGACTTCAAAAGCAGTTGATGACAAATCCCAAGACAATCAGAAGTGCTTAGTTGCCTATGTCACAGCGCTGAGAGATGTCTATAAACTGATTCAAGCGGACTTGACAGTTGAGACTGCAAGACGTATGCTTACCTTGCTACGTCAGACTGTGGAAGAAGCCTCACTTAGTGCACATGTTCCAGATATTGAGCACGCTACAAGTCTGCAGACACAGGTGCTCGAGGCGGTCCAGATGATTCGAAGTGATGTGGAAGGCGTGCCGTCAGTCATGATCAAACAGCTGTCAGACTTTGTCCTACTGGCCTACAACCAGGATCTCCATACATCTGGCTCGAAGTGTACATATGTAGCCATGTCCAAGGCCAGTATGAAGCTTTTGGAGGGTCTCATACTGAACCACGCGTCAGACAAGGACATTTACAGCAGTGGTGCCTTTTCCAATGGACTTCTGGCACTTGGCAAGCCAATTGCTCTGAAATACGACTTTCCCGTCACTACAAAATCAGTACAGCCCTGGCGACTAGCAAGCTCAGCTGTGATATGCATAGTAGAAGCTACGCTGCCTCAATTGGATACCCTAGATGTGCCGTGCAACAGGGTCCAGGAGATTTGGGCTTCCGTCATCGCTGTGGCAGATGGTCTTCTCAGTGCGGATTGCGAGAGGGCTGCCGATGGAGCATCGTTTGATGAGGACGAGACATTTGACATTTCGTCGTTTCACAGCCTTCGATCCCTCATTATACCATCTCTCGGCTCAGAGCATGTCCCTGATGAAGCTAGGGAGTCGTATGTCAAGAGCCTTTTCAGGAACTCCATCATTCACAATTTCACGCATACCGAACGAGTATTCCCAGGCAAGCAAGACAAACATGGCCTATCCTACCTTTACATACCGAGACCAGGTAGCACGGTAGCAGTTCCACCCACGCGACGAAAGAGGATGGCCTACGTTGCATTCGACGAGCTCTTCTCCCTGGTAGCTGTCCGAAACTCCGAAGAATCAACCACTCTAGAGGCCATCAGCCAACAGAAGCCCAAGAACAACAAAAATGGCGAGGAAAGGAACACCTCTTCCACACTCCGCAATCGCATCGCCAGCACGGCAGCACCATTTCTTATCCGTCGATGCGCTCTCACAATCCGCGCCTACGTTGCTGACCAGCCACTGCGCGGACAGATGCCGCAACCCCTCAGCCAGCGCAAGGAATTAGTTTGGACGCTGACAAGACTTGTGGAGCTTGAAAGCCGTGGGGAGGCTATCCCGTCGCTAGATAAGGCTGAGGGTGAGAGCAGGAAGCATCTCTTGCGACTGTATCCCTTGTTAGTGAGCGCTCTGAGTGTAGGAGGAGATGATGTAGTTTTGGGGTTGTTGGGACAGGCGCTGGAGGGTGTTGGCGGTGAGTTGGGCATTATTTAGAATGCCGACTGTGTATTTGAACACGAAATATATCATGGCCATCTCCTCAGAGACTGTAAATGCACCCGCCCGGATAACTATATGCAAGCAAAATAATGGAGCACGCTGTACGGAGTAAAGCGGTCTCATCCTCATCGTTGAGCCAAACAGAAAGGATGGTGGGGCAATCAATCAATCAATCACACGCGCTCGCGGGGCATCAAACCTCCCAAAAAGCTGCATGTCACAAAAATAATATAAAAAAAAAAAAGAAACATAGACCGAACCTGCAACTCCGTTCCTCTTCGAGACCAGCAACACCACCACCACCACCACCACCACCCGGCCATCCACAATGGGCAAGTCCTCCAAAGACAAGCGGGACGCATATTACCGCCTGGCCAAAGAGCAAGGCTGGCGCGCCCGGAGCGCCTTCAAACTCCTCCAACTCGACGAAGGTCTGGCGTTTCTCACCCTCCCCAAAAAAAGACGATGGCACAAACTGACGTCCGCAGAATTCAACCTATTCGCCAACGTCTCCCGCGTCGTCGACCTCTGCGCCGCTCCAGGCTCCTGGTCGCAAGTCCTCTCCCGAGTGCTCATCCAGAACGAGAAGTTCGGTCTAAAGGCATGGCAAGATAACGAGGCCCAGCTCCGCCGGTCCATGTTGTCCGTCTTCCCGTCAACAGAAGACCAGGGACCCGTCGTCGAGGCCGCGCTCGCCGCACAGCACGAGGCCTGCCGGCCCAGAGAAGACGTCAAGATCGTGTCCATAGACCTGCAGCCCATCTCGCCGCTGGCGGGCATCACCACGCTACAGGCCGACATTACGCACCCCGCCACGGTGCCGCTGCTTCTCGGGGCGCTGGGCTGCTCGTCCGGCGAGGCCTCGCGACCCGTGGACTTGGTTCTGAGCGATGGCGCGCCCGACGTCACGGGCCTGCATGACTTGGACATCTACGTGCAGAGTCGGTTGCTCTTTGCGGCGCTGAACTTGGCGCTGTGCGTGTTGAAGCCTGGCGGCAAGTTTGTCGCCAAGATCTTTAGGGGGAGGAATGTGGACGTGCTGTATGCGCAGCTGAGGATTTTTTTCGAACGCGTCGTTGTGGCGAAGCCGAGGAGCTCGAGGGCGAGCAGCATGGAGGCCTTCATCGTTTGCTTGGGGTTCAGACCGCCCCTGGGCTTTCGACCGAGCTTGGAGGAGCCTCTGGGCGTGGGGGAGAGACTGGACAGCATGGTCAAGGAGAGGGAGATGCAGCTACCTGTTGTAGCTCCGGCGGCCATGCAGAATACGCGGACGGGGGCATGGGATTGCGCGCCGGGAATGGCCATCGGCATGGGCGCCCGTGGCTCTGCCATCACGGAGCTCCGGGTCTACGACGAAACGGGAGATGTACAAGGCAGCGGTAGCGGCAGAAGCACGCGATGGATTGCGCCGTTTATTGCTTGCGGGGATCTATCAGCCTTCGACTCCGACGCATCGTATCTGCTTCCTGAGGACTACGTCTCTCTGGATCCTGTACAGCCTCCCATTGCGCCACCATATAAACGAGCCATCGAACTGCGAGCCGCACAGTCCAAGGCCGTACGCTAAATCGAAAAAGAAAGGAAATACTATGCAGATGCGAATCGAAACCTCGGGTCAAAACCCCCCAATTATTCTAAGAAAAGAGAGCGGGTGGACAGAGGCCGGCCGTAACAATTCATGAGATCGGGTCGTTGACGCTGTATTTTTTTTTTATTTTTTTTTTTGCTCTCTTTCCGCGCCCTTTCTTTTCCATGGGTCAATGCTCTTCCGGAACGTCTTTCTGGCCCTTCCCTCCCATCTCCAACATGACCATCCCTGCTGAAGGGCCCTTGTCAAAATCGACAGCGCCGAGAGTGCGCTGATACATGCGAGCAGCAGCTTTGTCGTGGGTCATCAGCATGAGGCCGCGAAGGTTCGGCCACTCGTCGACGAGCTCCTTCAGCGCGCGCATCATCCACGAGGCAAGGCCCCGGCGCTGGAAACTCTCAATGATGAAGACGTCAGTGAGGTACGCAAACGTGACATAGTCGGTCACAATGCGAGCCAGGCCGATCAATCTGAAGTCAGGACCGTTGCTCATGGACCGAGGCCTGCCGCCATTGTCTATTTGAGAGAAGCAGAAAAAGGGTTAGACAAGTGTGTCTAAAGAAGAGCCCACTTGAAATATGGTTACTCTGCTACAAGGGGTCTTCGGGCAAAGACTTACTCTTCATGTCCTCCTCAGTGTCTGGAACATGAAAGACGGCCAGAGTGAGGCAGTTATCGAGCATCTTGCGCATCTGGCTAAGCTCGAGCGGGTCGTTCCACCACATGAGGTCTGATTCGAACACCTCGTTGACGGCTTTGGGATCGAGGAATGTCTTGTCGGTGGTGAGAAAGAAGTTGTCCCTGCACCACGAACGAGGCTTTCCCTCTGACTGAACAACGCTGCCTCGAGAACCCATGATGTTCGGATTGGATAGACGACGTCGTGCGAATAGATTTGATGGCCAGTACCAAGCGAGCTTGGCGTCTCAATTACTTTATGAAGGAGCGGTCCGGCTGTGAAGGTGGCTGTAGAGGTCAAACGCAGGTGGGACGAAGGTAGCACACAAAACCATTGTCCAATAGAAGTTGTTAGCTGTTTCCCCAGATTATCGACGTGGAAAGATATTGAGGTCAATAGTAGGAGGAAGGTGTGACGATTGCAGTGGGGTGATGGGGGAGGAAAGAAAGTGTGGACGGGGTGTAAGTGGTCCGGGAAGAAGGTGGCAGGATCTGGATTAAGAGGTTCCTTGGGATGCCCATGTGGTTTTATCGTGTTAGGGCGGCAACTTTCATGAGTGGCTACGCACGTATGCCGTGCCCTGTGTTCGGTATCCACAGATCGTACGGAGTACAGGAAGACTAACTTACTCAATGTACCAGTTAGAAGGGCAGTCGAAGCATCAGACTCCGTGTCGGTCACCAAAGCCAGGCTCGGTTTGGCAAAGCACACCGGCTACCAGCGGCACCATTACGTACTTTTGTGACCCTGTGATTCAAGTCAGCTGCGCTTCTCCTCCACAAACTCTTCCGCCCGCCCTCCCCAGGAATCTAGCAACATAGTGCCCCCTCCCGGGGGAGCACCGGCGCTCCGTTGGCCGGCTTTGGGGCATCTGGAGTGCTGCGTCTCCCGAGTCGGTGACGGCGGTAGATGGTTGGTCCGGCGCGGTTGGATTTGGTGTGTGTGGAGTGACATGAGACAAAGGACGGCGAGAATGCTTTTCCTGGTTGGCCTGACTTGCCTTGGTCTTGCCTTGGCCTTGCTGCCTGCCCTGCCCTGCCTGCCTGCTGTCCGCCTATTCGTATGCGTGTACTCCGTACGTGTACGGAGTATATGCGGTACGTCGCATGGCCTGTCCTGTCCTGGCCTGTCAGTCTAGGACCGCCCGGGGGCCCCCCAGGCGGCGATGGCGTGGGTCAGGTGGACATATGGGGCAGGTCGGCCAAGAGGTCTAAACATCACAGCGCTCCGGGGCTCGGGCTGCTCGTCTATTCTGCTCCTATTGTCTCATAGTAGCGGTTGCTGGGAAGGGGCAATTGAGCTAGGCCGTTAAAGATTGCGGGGTGGCAGTATGATGGAGAACAAGATTACAAGTCTTGTTACCATTGGGCGGGAAGCCGTCTTCTCGGTTTCGTTGAGACGCGAATATTGGATTGAAGTGTGCTCTGCAGGTGGAGTGCTTTCGAGGTCTCAAAAATCGATTCTGGTCCAACGCGCTCTTGCAGGGGGGTTTCCTGGGATACGAAGGACAGGCGGCTATTTCGCACGAACCCAGCCGTCATCCGTTGCCGTTGCCCTCTTTGAGTCCTGGGCAGTCCACGTTGTTGTTTTTCGAACGAGGATAGGATGCGGACGAGTAAATGGAAAAAAGAACAAGCGAGATTCTTCTTGTATCTCGACTCAAATGGCAATGCACACCACTGCGCCTTCCTTTTTGGTGATTCCAGGTGTCGCTTCTCGGATCCTCTGCCGGAATCCGCTGTGGTTCTTCCGTGATCGTTCGTTCCTGCCAGATGAAACCCCCGATCGTCAATCATCTCGTACCGCAAAAAAATAGAGAACAAATAGCGTGCATCATTTCTCGAGAAGTCAAAGAATGTTGCGTATCGTCTTGTGCTTAATCTTGCCCCAACGACTCTAAATTGCCTGCACCTGTTCGCCCGGGATCGCCGCTGCTCTCATCCGCCAGTTCACTCTGACCACACAGCTCTTAGCCTGGGGAATATTGTCTGGGGCTGGTGGGTTACATCTACATCATCATCTCGTACAACAGAATTGTATGAGCCTATCAACCCGTCTCCCGACATGACACTTCCCCGGTTCTTGGTAGCACGACGTTCAACGAGTGAGGAGGGGCCAGCAAGGATGTTTGTTAAGCAAAGATTTTCGTGCTGGTCAATCCCTTTCTTACCATGTACGTAATCCGTCTCATAAGAACATCAAGTGACAGAAGCTCAGAAAGAAAGGCCTGATGTAGCTCCCGTCGTCCAACCCCCGCATTAGCATTAGCATTATCATATGCCCAATTGCCCTTGCGAGAAGCAGTTGTGAGATCCTGGATGGCGATCAACGTCCGACCTCTTCAACAACAAACCATCGAAGCTTTCACCGGTTGAGTACGACATGTATCGTGCAGAGAAACACAATCTCTACACTCAGTTTACTATCCGGTTTTCCTTGGGCGGGTTGTGTATCAGCTGTGATGCACGTCACGACCCGCCGTTCTCGTCTACCCAACCAAACAACCACACCCATGCTTCCTACCTGGCTGTATGGCACGGAGAGGGACAAACGCATCATGCAGACGCAGAGCCTGGACCGAAATTTACCTCAGGACCGGGCATCAACCGCCGATTCCGGACGTGTCATCCAACCGGGCCGTGCTATTGAGTGCCGATGTCAGCTCATTGCACGCCGCACCCGCAAGAGTAGGGGACAGAATTTACGCAAAGCAGAGTAACTATGACTGTCGTACCAGGTTACTGTCGTACCAGGTCCAATATATCCAAACGCGCTAGGCCCTGGAAAGATATATTAGCCAACGTCCATTATACTCCGAATGTCATATCGTCAAAGGTCATAGATGTGTACTTTTGTATCATATTATAGGAGCTCGAAACATGCCTCATATAGTTATTGCGCGGTTCTATGTGTCTTTGTTGACCATTCTTGTCCCACACAAAAGCCATTGCTCCTTGATGTGAAGAAGAACGCGCTCGAATGTAAGCAGCAATATACCCCCTTATATACCGTTGACACTCGAGATACATACAAACTGGTACCCGAAAGATCCAGCTCACAAATCAATTGGGTACTTAGGCGACTGGACATGTTTAGAACAGACCTAGACCTACGAAGATACCAGCAACCATCCAAGAGCACAATCCCGTACCGGCTGTCGGGAGAGCTGCAGCTGCACCGCCAGTGCTAGTTGTCGTGGCAGGTTTCGCGGTGTCGGTCTCAGCCGTTCCACTGCTTCCGGAACCCGATGGCTTCTCTGTCACCGTCGCCGTACTTGCGCCAGTCTCTGACGATCCAGACACTTGAGTAGGAACAGGTGCTGCTGTGGTCGTGGATGCAGAAGCAGTGGCAGTATTCCCGGCACCAGAGCTGCTAGTCGACTTGGTCAGGCTGGCCGTGGCCGGAGCGTGGCCAAGAGTCTTCGGGTTTATAAAAGAGGGTGAATACGCCTCGGTCCCCTCGTAGGCTGCACATCCCGGCACGGTTGTCTTGGGAGGAGCTCGGCCGCCACCGCAGTCGAGAAACTCGCAAAGCTCGCCGGACCCCGGAACGTACCAGATACGGGTAGCAAAAGGCTGGCTGCCCGGGTAGGCACTGACTGTATCAAAGTACGTGCATCCAACGAGATCTGTACGACCGAGAACCGAGGAGCCCAGGCACAAGGCGCCAAGAGCAAAGGAACGGAGGCGCATGGTGAGAGGGAAAGCTTGACACTCGTGTGCCAGATCTTGAGTCTCTTTGTGCTGGGCAGGCTTGGGTGTTTCCACGGGTTGTTTGTTGGACAAGGCAAACGTGCGTAGACAACTAGAGTGAAAGAGCGGCGGTTCAAACGGGCTGGGAAGAAAAACGACCCCTAGAGCGATGGACGCTAGTAGATGGCCGATTTGATAACCCGAAATCGAAGTGTGAGGTTACGAAAAGGGGCCTACTTTATTTTGCTCGTTTGGCAGCGCTTAGGGTAGGTAGCGTGACCCGTGGTTTTCAGCCGCAAAGTTGCTGGGAATTGAGCTTGATACGAATACCAAAATTACAGTGGTGGCATCTAACCCAGGCTCATCCCTAAATACATCTCAATTGTCTGTGTCCCCTTCCAAGAGACCGACAATTGGATCACCCTAAAGCCGTCACGGTACTGCGTGATACTGTGATTCGGCATGCACTCGGCGCAGCGCATAACTCGTGGACACATAACACATTCTTTATACGAGGTTTCGTCTATCTTATACTTGTGAGTCCGGTGACGGATGCCATCGAGATCACAATACACGTGTACGCACACTGAGTACACGTCTGGACTTTACAACAGAGACAGATATTACATCTGAACGAAAACACACATCTATTAAAGTGAAAAGAAACAGAAGTATTACACGGAGATCCCCCGGTCAACTGACGGAATAGGAGAAGCTAAGAAAAAAGTACCCATTGAGACAAGATCAAATGTTAGACTTGCGCGCCAGGTTGCGAAAGTGCAATATTCTTCCAATGATCACGCTCAGCCTCGAGTTTCGCAATACGATCCTCTAGCTCGTCTAAACGCTGAGCTTTTCGCTCTCGCGACTTTCGAGCCGCAAGTGTATTACGAGCTCGCTTCATAGCAACAGTATCACATGGATCTTCAACGATGATGGGTGGCAGGGGCTTGTCTCGCTTGCGCGAGTTAACCCCAGCAACGGAAGAGTGTCGACCGCTGCTAGTGGGCGAGTTGGTAGCTTTCTTGCGATTGCCCGAGCCAGAAACACGACTGACAGAGTCAATGTCAGTATCGTCCGACTTCTGGGCAGGTGAGTCCTCCAAATTCATCTCAGGACCACTAGTATTAGAGTCCTGGGGAAACAGAGGATACCAAGAATCGCCAGAGCTCTCAAATTCCGCACTACCAAAATTTGGTGACACATCAAATCCATCAAAGTCTGGAGACTCGTCGTAGATAGAGGGTGACGTCAAGGCAGTAAGGGCAGAGGAGTTTGGAGCAGACATGAAAGGTTCTTGAATGAGCAAATCCTGAGGAGAAACCGTGCCCAAGTTGGAAGGGGACCTTGACATGCTACCACCAAAATCCATGACGGATGGAACGGCGGGAGACGAGAATGCCGTAGAGGCACCGCCTTCGAAGGCGGTGAACTCATCCAGGTCTACATCTGCCGCGTTCATCATCTTGGCAGATTGATAGACGTTACCAGTACTCTGATTGAACAAAGGTACAGGAGGTCTAGCAGAGCCTTGCTGCTGGGGTTTCTGCTGACTGCACAGAGAGACGGAAGACGACGGGGCCGATGAAGCGTAAGACTGATTCATGAAACGGTTGACGTTAACTAATGACGATGATGGGTGTCCAATAGCCTGAAGGATTTGGGCCACTCGCTGATTCTGGACAGCTGAGGAAACTGGCTTATCTCTACGGTTGTGATATGAGTGACGGCGGTGGCTGGACAGCGAAACAGAAGACCGATTAGGGGTCTGACAGGGTTGCGGATTGTCGAACAAGACGAAGTCCTGCTGGTTCTCGACGGGGCTCTGTTGTTGATGCGCGGGTGGTGCCGGCAGGGCTGTTGTACAATTGGGAAGCCATGTTGATGGAGAGTCCGTGGTGAAGACTGGAAAGTCTTGGGCCGAAATGGTGGCGGTGGGGAGAGAAGAACTCGAGCTGATGCTTGCTATAGCAGTGCTGAAGTCCAGATCAACCGAAAGGTGAGCTGAACTGGGGGAAGATTGAGTGGAGTATAAGTTGTTTAAGTCGTGAGAAGTAATTTTGACTGTTTGCGGGTAATATCTCGAAAAGAGGTAGTTTACAGCATCTTGAAGGCCGCCTGAGGCGCTGATCTGATTTGGGGCTGGTGTAGTTGAAAATTTAGGGTGGAGGAGTGAGAAAGAAGGTCGAAGCAGGAAGAAGGCGCGAGGTTTTGTATTTCTCAGGCAGCAAGATACGAAGTGCACGCGTCCACGGGTACGGTACCAGGTGGAGCCGGGGCAAATATGCATATAGCCCTAACAACAGCGTGTGTCCGGTGATATGCGAGGTCGTTAAAGGCTCTGGGCGCCTCGTCAGGTACCGCGCCCTTTGGGTCCAAGTGTGGCTAGTCGGTGGGTCCTACCGGTGACTCACACTTTCTTGCATTAACCGTGTTGGGACTGGCCGCCTAAGCCCGCGTCGGCGCAGCCTCTAGCGCAAATGTATCCACTTTGCCCACTTGTCCACGCCCTTGTCCATGGCCCTTAACAAACATTGACTTCGAATTGATTATGCTTGTCACAACGGTCGTGCGGTCCAGCACTCAACCCAAACCGCCTGTGCTGCTGTGTACTGGATCATGCCAAGTGTCAGCGTGTCGCACACGAGCCAGAAGAAGGGAAACCAGACAATCCTACCTGGGTGCATCTACGGCAATTACGGTTCATGGTTGCACTAGAATTCCGCCAAAGCAGTTAGACGCCGAGAATCTCACCTCTAGCCATGCACATTTGGCAGTGTCCACCTGCGATCAATTGACACGGAATGCGCGGAATGGACGAAGAGTCGGGAAATTAGATACGCAGATCCATGTCGCGGAGGGAAAGGTCTGTGATGCCATTGGCTTATGAAAGCCATCGCCAGAGGAGCCCCGTTAAATCAGCACAGAAACTTAACTCAAGGAGCCACCATAATGCAGAAGGTACTCCGTACTTCGTATACGGAGAATAAACAGGAGGGTGGCTTGGCCAGCCTGAGACACTAGCATCTGTCGAAACAACGGAAAGAGAAGAAGAGGGGAGCATTGTGAACATTCGGAAGCAGTGATAGGTTCCGTCTTTCAAATTGAGACCAGATGGCTTCATCCAAAGTCCCTCCCGTACTCCGTACAGTCCTATCTCGAAAAAGAAAACTAAATAGCTCAACGAACTTGGCCGCTAACTCCCAGACGTCCAATCGTCTAAGCCTCTCGTTCAGCCAGCCCTTCTAGGAAGTTGTCTGCCTGGCGTTGAGCCCGCCGTGTGCCCATTTCTCGTCGGCGCTTCTCGATTTCTCTGCGTCGTGCTTCTTTCTGATCCTCACGACGCTGACGCAGAATCTCAGTTCGCTCCCGCTCTTCTGCGAGCTCCTTCATTTCCCTAGTCCTGTTCTCCTCGTTTTTGCTGAACTTGAAGAAGCCAACACCCTTGGTCCGAATCTCACTGTCAGCGTCGTAGTGCTTCTGGTCTGGTGGTGTTGCACTACGGTCCCGCTTTCGAGCCAGCTCTTCCATCTTCTCGGGATCGTCCGGATTGAAAGCCATTGCTTGCACAGAATCTCCGTAAATCAAGTTTGTTGGTGCACTTGGTCGTGCGGACATGCGCTCAAGTTCTTCAGCACCCAGTAACCCTCTCCGCGCCCGACGCTCCATGCGTTCCTTCTCACCTTTAGTCCCACGTTTTAGTCGCCCGAATTCATCCTCGTACTCTATCACCTCGTTGGCCTCCTCGTTGTCATCATCCGAGCTTGAACTTGAGTAGTCGTCTTTCCCCTCAACATTTTCTGCCCATTTCCGATCAAAATCCACCAGAGGAGCCGCCTCGTTCTCCTTTGGAACGTAGTCTCCTCTTTTCATTGCTGCATAAAGTCGCGCCTTGTCTTCCATCTTTCGCCTTGCACGTGCCAGGTTTTGTGCCTCCTCTTCCGTTCCGGTGACCTCTTTCAGAACCAGTTTGGAACCATCCTTTGAGGTGTTTTGCTGCTTTGATTTGTTACTTCGAAATAGATTGTCCTTGGGTTCTTTGGGTAGTCTAGCGCGCCCCGATGTTGGTGCAGATGATGTGCTGTTTGAAATGAGTGACGTTAATTGTGCGGTGAAATCAAGGGAAGACGAAAGCACCGTGTTCTTCTTTTGCTTCTTGGCAGGTCGCTGGCCATACAGATTCGAATCTTGCGGCATCTCGTATATACAGCTTCTTGCTGTGTATTGACCTAATATATCATATATAACTCTTGTACGAGGCCGGTGAATACTTCCGTAGTAGGAGACTGTCGTTCTTATCTCTTGTGAGATGCTGAAGAAAATAGAAAACACCAACCTCGGTGACAGAACCAGCTCAGGTTGGGGCTAGTTAGCGTTGAGTTTTCAAGACTTCATTTCATTTTCTGTAGTGACAGATACGTTTTCGCTTGAGCAATGAGGGCTTTCCTGATCTGGGGGCGAAAAATAGACAAGTCGTAGATTGAATATCTGGATGGCATTGTCATGACGCTCCCAGACGACAAGGCAATTTATAAGCCGCCACTGCCACCACTGCCTTAGCCACAAGCGCGAATGTGCATCAGCCACAGATTGCCCCTCTACTCTAGAAATCCCCCGCTATCGGATAGCAAAGAAATTGTCTCCTCACATCCATCCTAACACCTTTCAACATGGCGAGCGCAAACACAATTTTCATTGCCGTGATTGGTGAGTTAACTTGTTGTGGACTATAGTTTCAATTGAATGCTAATTTTCAGTCATACAGGCGCTGGTGGAGTAGGCAAGTGCTTCCTAGCCCAGCTTCGAGATCTCGCAGCCCGCCGACCTTCACCACAGTTGAGTCTCTGTTACATTGCTACTAGTCGCAAAGCTCTCTACAATGACGACTACTCGACTATCAACTTGGAAAACGCTATCGACGCTCTGGCCGCTTCTTCCAAGCCCCCTCCTGCCCTTGCAGATGTCGTTGCCTATTTAACCAATGCGCCTGGCAAAGCCATCATCGTCGACAACACAAGCTCCCAAGACGTTGCTGAGGCATACCCCACGGCCTTGAGGGCCGGTGTTAGCATTGTAACCCCAAATAAGAAGGCCTTCTCCGGTTCGTATCAGTTGTGGCGGGATATCTTCCAGGGTTCCGCAGCTTCCGGAGCCATGGTCTACCATGAGTCGTCTGTTGGTGCCGGTTTGCCTGTAATCTCGACTTTGAAAGATCTTGTGGATACGGGCGACGAAGTCACAAAGATTGAAGGTGTCTTCAGCGGTACCATGTCTTTCCTCTTCAACTCATTCGCCCCTGTTACTGGCAGTGGTGGTAAGTGGTCAGAGGAGGTCAAGAAGGCTAAGGCTCTTGGTTATACGGAGCCCGATCCTCGTGACGATTTCAACGGTCTAGATGTTGCCCGCAAGCTCACTATTTTGGCTCGTATAGCGGGGTTGCCCGTCGAGTCGCCAAATTCCTTCCCAGTGGAGAGCTTAATTCCTACGGAGCTGGAGTCTTGCTCCAGCGGCAACGAATTCATAGAGAGGCTCCCCGATTTTGATGGACAGATGGAGGAGAAAAAGACGTCTGCCGGAGAAAAGGTTCTTCGGTACGTTGGCAGCATTGATGTCGTTACCGAGAAGGTTAAGGTTGGACTGGAGACCTTTGATCCATCCCACCCTATTGCCGCCTTGAAGGGCAGTGACAATATTATCAGCTTCTACACAAAACGGTACGGAAGCAACCCTCTCATTGTCCAAGGCGCTGGCGCTGGCGGAGATGTGACTGCCATGGGAGTAACCGCAGACTTGATCAAAGTTATCGGTCAACTGGCCTAAGAGGTGGCAGACAAGAGGTTACAAATAGCCGGAAAGATGAAGACGCGTTATAAGTGGTGCATAGAGGATGGCTATATCATTGTTTGCACGTCCTGTGTGCGCCGCTCGATGTTGTTACACTTGTAGAAGAACTGATCGATGTCTTCGAACTGTCCGAAGTTGGCCGTGTCGACTGAATATTCTGTGTTTCGCTGCGAGTTGAAAGTTGCCTCCACACCCACAGAGATACATCTATGGTGAGGAAGAAGAATAGTGGCAGAATAAAGATTGTGCCGATGAATGCCTATTGCCAGTAGCGCAAAATGTTAGAGCTAGGCCACAGCAAATCGGGTGTTGAGGGCGCATACGCATAATGCTGAAATGGACCGAATGATAAAGGAAGAGGACTGGGGGACGAAGAGGTGACCAAAGTGCCAGGAGCCTGGCTGAGCAGGGTCTGACATTAGTGCTGTTAAGTAAAACGAGTTAGGCAAACTGATGGTTCATGATATGGTCTATTAGGTGCGGGTACTGATCGTGCGGTAAATGGAATGCACTTGAAGGCTTGTGAGCTTGGAGTCGAGACGATGTCATCTCTGGCAAACTGGGCTTGTAGTTTTGTAGGGACACTTGGGTAGCCACCGACTGGAGGTGGCGCAAGCAGGTACCGATTTCACCGCTTTCCTGTTCCGCTCACTGACTTGGCAAAATCTTCAGACCGCAAAAGTTGCTTATCGCGGACTGGTGGTCGTTACAGAGGTCAGTGAAATGTTGGACGAGGGGATTGCAGGCAACACATGCAACATCCGACACGGGAAATCTTCTCAGCATGCCCGAAGCATCACACAAGCGGGAAAGCCGCCAAAAGTTCAGCCATGCCAAGGATAAAGATGGCATCGCAAGACTACCACGAAAACGATTTTATCGTCAACGTGCCCATGCCAATCCCTTCTCCGATCACACTCTTGAATAGTAGGTGTTTAATATACACGTGTTTCCTCGCCTTTCTGATGTTGCTATATATGTATACGTCTCGTATGCTGACCTCTTTTGCAGCCCGTCGTCTCCAGACGCGATGAACTGGTCATCGTACTATCCAGCACACGCCGCAAACGTATCCCAAGAGGAGTCAACCCAGCCCAGAAAGTTGATGAAGGATGTAGAAGTCGTGGACATTGGGTGCGGTTTTGGTGGTCTACTAGTCGCGTTGGCCCCTCTCCTGCCAGATACTCTGCTGCTGGGTATGTACCACAACTCCGTGACGGTGGGTGATGACGGATGTAGTGTGGCGAGACTAACACGGCCTTTCAGGACTGGAAATCAGAACGAGTGTGACACAGTTTGTCCAAGAAAAGATATGGGCACTTCGGGAACAGAACGAAGGCAAACTCTACCAAAATGCGGCGTGCATACGCGCCAACACTATGAAGTTTCTGCCCAATTTCTTCAAAAAGGCTCAACTGAGCAAGATTTTTATTTGCTTCCCCGACCCGCACTTCAAGGCAAGGAAACACAAGGCAAGAATTGTCTCGGCAACATTGAACTCGGAGTATGCCTATGTCTTGCGTCCCGGTGGCATTGTGTACACCATTACAGATGTGGAGGCATTACACCAGTGGATGGTGCAGCATTTTGAAGCTCATCCCTCCTTTGAGCGGGTTTCTGAGGAGGAGGTAAAGAAGGATGAGTGCGTAGAGGTGATGCAGAATGAAACGGAAGAGGGGAAGAAAGTGGCGAGGAATAAGGGGCAGAAGTTTATAGCCTTGTTTCGGCGTTTGAAGGACCCTCCGTGGGAGTAAGCGGGTGAGGGATTCTTGCGTGGACAAAGGGCTTATATATATGTATATATATATTGATGAACCTGGGTTGATATTTATTTAATGCGGTACTAAATTGTGATGGACGTGATATACATCTGCCTATTGTCATTGCTTTGACTATTTGGGAATTAATTTGAGAAGCCCGTCGTTTAGTGATGGTGGCTTCAAGACACAAGCGGCAAGCGATGTCGGGCCGGGTCAAGCAGCCACGCCAATCCAATGTGATGTTCCTTCAATGTCGAGTGGTAGGTCATTTGATTCCTACCAAGTACTAACGTTAAGGTACGGAGGACGGAAGTAAAAAGTAGGCTCAAGAATTGGGAGTTCGTTGCGCTAGCACGATTGAGAGCTCCGGCCAGGCAGCTTTGGCAGCTTCTCGCACATGCAAGTTCTTGGGTTACATAGTTACTCCGTACTGGCAGTGCCCCGTTTCCAGCGTGCACCAATGAAAGCCCAGCATTCTCAGTACAAATCGACACGAGCCAGGCATTCCAGCCCCTCCGCCGCATTGATCAGTCCAGACATTGATCAACTCAATCAATGGCATCAATGGCTGATCCGCCAAGCCTTTGCTGTGCGTGCTGTCATTTGATTTCCTGGTCTCCCTGCAACAGCCAGAGATAACTTATCGACAACGACCCTCGCTTCCTCATCCCTGGCAATCAGACGCCAAACCATGCGTCTCGATCGTCCGCAGCTCTGGCCATGTCCCTAAAGCGAAGAGACGTGGCTATTGCTGCCGTAGCTGCCTTTGCTGCTTGGGGTTATGCCGTGAGCTGGTTTTCGGTCCTACGTTGGGCTGGCTATGCATTCGTCGCTGGCATCCTTCTCACCATCGTCGGTCTCGTCGCAATCTTGCTGTTGACGGTTCAACGACCCGTTCGAGAGCTGTCGCGGCTTCCCAGAGCTTCCTTTCTCGGCGCCAGTAGCTGGAAGAGAGAAGTGTCGGCTTTGAAAAAACGACAAGCCTACGAGAAGCAGAGGCTGGAGCTGGGATGCGCGCCCCATGTTGTCGATGCCGTCGATGGCTTGCTGGACTTGGTTCTGCGCGACTTCGTACGCGGCTGGTACTCTCATATCAGCCAGAACCCCGTGTTTCCGAATCAAGTTGATCGAGCAGTTCGCCTGGCTATTACGAGTCTGCTCGAATCGCTACGTCACAAGGACCTGGCCGATATTGTCACGAGCCGACTCATTCCAATTCTCACTGCCCATTTCCGCGATTTTTATGAAGCCGAGAAGTCGGTGCGAGGCAGAAAATTGAATCGCTCGGTCACCGAGTCCGAAGAGCTGGACTTGGCTATTGCATCCAAATATAATGACGGTAGTTTGCATCCTGCTGCGTCACTTTCCTTCCCAGACACCAAGATGGTGCAGCAAGATTATCTACGGTCACTGGCCGAGAAAATTATTCCCAAGGTGCTTCCTGCGAACATGCTGGCTAGCCGATCTGTATCTATCATCATTCGGGAAATTGTCAGCTGCGCTGTGCTGTCGCCCCTTCTACAGCTCCTATCTGATCCTGACACTTGGAACCAAGTCATGGAAAACTATGGCCGCAGCATGTTGCAAGACAGATCGACAGTTCGTAAGCTCAGGGCAGCTCTTGATCAACATGCATCACCAATACCTCGGGCGGCAAAGATGGCACCGGCGCCCCGACTTGCGCCAGGCGACAGTGAGCGCAAATTCGAAAAGTTTATTCGGGGCATACGAAAAGTAAACAATTTGTCAGATGCACGACGATTCCGCAACGAGGTAGCTAGTCAGCTGAAGCGAGATTTGCTACAGGAGAACCAGGACGCGGCGTATCTGCGGCGTTTGGAAATGGGCAAGCGACTTTTGGACCAAAAGGTTCAGCATCTGGCTGCCGGTGGTGATCGCCAGCCGATATTGTTCAATCAAACACCTGCATCAGGTGTCATCGCAACCAAGCTAGAAAACGTCTCTCTCGTGGAACTTCTGAGAGATGCGTCTGGGTTGTCGTATTTCATGGAATACATGGACCGGCAACGCCTCATGTCTCTCGTGCAGTTCTGGCTGGTAGTCGATGGATTTCGAAATCCATTAGAAGACGATGGCCAAGAAGATGAACAGACGTCTTCAAATCTATCTACGTGGTCCGAGTCGGACCGAATGGACCTGCAGCAAATCAACCAAGCATACTTGTCGAAACCTGAGTTACATGTCCCGGAATTGTCCCGAAGGGAAGTCAGCCGGTTTCTGGAAGCTGGAAAATCTGCCACGCCGTTGCAATATCATCGAGCTAGGAAGTCTATTCTAAAAGCACAAAGTGCAGTGTTGGAGGAAATGCAGTCGCAACACTACTATGGTTTCAAGAAGTCTGATTTATACTACAAGTGTCTTGCATCACAAGAGACATCTACGGCAAGCTTGGCACCGCCCCTCTTACATCCAGCTCCTCCATCTGCAGCTCGCTCATCACAGTCTCACCAAGCTAGACCAAAGCTGATTTCTCGGCTCGCAACGTCAGCAACCAGCAACATTGCCAGACGATCTGACTCTGTATCAGATCTGCAGGGCATGGACGGGAATGTCAATGGGTCAGACCCCCTGGCATATTCTCGTCGGTCGTTGGACGAGTCTGGATCAGCACCATTGTTCGACGACGACGATATGGATAACGAAGGATTAACGGACTCGGTCCACAGCGTCGGGGAACCGGAGCTCCAGCCACAGGTAACGCCGGATACACATGTCGTCCAAGCTGTTGAAGAGGCACTGAACAACATCATGGATGATGACAGACCTCAGACTGCGGAAGATTTGCGAGCCTCGCTTTTTGGAGAAGCCGACGACGTCGAAGCTAGCTTTCTGACATCGAATGATCGCGAGTCCAATCGGGACTCGATAGATGCTGGACGGCCCTTAATAGCTGGCAAAGATCAGGAGAAGCCTAGTTTGTCGTCCTTGGGTTTGGTAAGCGCGGCGTCCAGAATCGGTGTTTTTGTGGACGACGATTTGTTTGGCGATGAAGATAAGTTCCTCGCGGACGAGGTTGAGGATACCTGTGAAGGTACTACGGACAAGGACGAAGATGACGAGGTTCACGAAGCGGCACCAGGGGACCTCGGGCTTGCTGAAGCTATAACAGCACTGACAAACGACATTGATCGTCTAGTCGCGCAAGAAGCCGTTGTCGACTCGCTGACCCGAAAGGCTGAGCTGACAAACAACACGTCCGAGCTGCGAATTTTGCGAAAGTCCAAGGCAAGTTTACAAAGAGAAATTCGACGCAAAGAGCTTCAACGACAGCAGTATGTTGTTCAGGAGAGCGACAACAGTCTTTACGGTCGGTCCAGAATCAAGATCAAGTCAATACAAGTTGGCAGGGAGGATGACGGCAGAGAATTTGCCATGTACGTAGTCGAAGTGCAACGAAACGCTGGTGAACAAATGCCCGCTGCCTCGTGGATAGTCACGAGACGATATAGCGAGTTTCACGACCTTCATCAGAAGCTGCGATCCAGATACCCATCGGTAAGGAACCTGGATTTTCCTCGTCGAAGAGTTGTCATGAAGTTTCAGAGCGAATTCCTCCGCAAGAGAAGGGAGGCCTTGGAAAAATACCTGCGGGAGCTGCTTCTCCTTCCCGAAGTATGTCGCAGCAGAGAGCTTAGAGCCTTCTTGTCCCAGAGCGTGATCACGCCTGGACAAGATATATTGGACCGCGAAGACAAGAAGGACATCGTGTCGAGGCTCTACGATTCTGTCGCGGACGGCATGGACGACATTCTGGGTAACATACCTGTTTTGGATCAGATATCTGTGGCTGGTCAAAATCTCATTGCAGCCGCCACCAATCAACTGAATGCATTGCCACTCAACGTGAACGAGGACTCATTTCCCGCTGCGGAGGCAGAAGCGGAGCTGAACGCATTCGAAAACAAGGAAGTGGAGCCCTTTATCAAGCCCATCTGCGATATCTTTTTGGAGGTGTTCGAACTGAACAGAGGAAATAACTGGCTCCGCGGGCGTGCCGTCGTCGTGGTCCTACAGCAACTACTGGGAGGTACTATTGAGAGAAAAGTGCGCGACAATGTCAGAATGCTTCTACAAGATGAGTCTATTCTTCGGTACATTGCTCTGGTAGAAGACGTTATGTGGCCCAACGGAGTGTTGCAGCGCGATAGAAAGCCCAGATGCGAGGCGCAGAAGAAGAAGACTCGCACAGAGGCAAGTCTCATGCTGGCCACGCTTGTGCCTGACTTGGCAGGAAATGTGGTTGGAAGGGCGAACGCGCAGACTGCTAGCCGGCGCATCTTTGCCACGCTGAACAATTCCAGGCTTAAGTGAGTATTTCCGTCTATGGCGAAGCTGGATTTTGGCTTTGTTGGTTGTAACATTGGACGGCAAGCTGACACTTGTACTTTGTACAGCGCGCATTTGATATTTACAATGCTGGACGACATCATATCCATCATGTTTGAGGATTCATAGCGAGCGAGGAAGGGGGTGGACCGAGGCATGGCATATGGCTTGAAGACTGGCGGCGGTCTACTTGAACCTGATTAAGTTATGTTTTTGCAAGCATGGCACGGCGCGGCGTCTCGGGGAGGCACGATACATACATTTGGGTTTTGCTTGGGGAGAAGGGGGGTGAACGATGACAGACATGCATGCGAATAATAGCAGTGATCGAAGACGAACACATATGGCTCTTGGGGCTGTGAACTTGTGATGAGTTGGTAGTGTGCAGCTTGATAGAGTGATGCTCACTGACGCTCCTTCAAAAGGGGAACGAAATGTGATATTGCGTGTACGTGCAGCCAGGCCATAAGTTGATTAGTGAAAGCTAGTGAAGCCTGGTGCCGGAATAAATGTCAATGAAACGTAGGATCGGGGGCAATTGGGGTTGACGGCGGTCGACATCGACTTTTGAACACGAGGCTAAGTTACAACTACTACCTAGGTCTAGGTAGGCAGGCGCTATGACTGTGTGTAGTACTTGCCTTATTGCGCTGGTAACGAGAAAGGTGGGCCAGCGTCCCCACCGAGATCCGTTTTTGCCGGCTGCCACCGCCCGGTAGATTCAGTCCTCAGCCTCAGAATCCAGCGCTCCATTCGTTGCCACGCGCCCGGCCACACACACACACGCACACACGCGCGCAGAGCTTTCCCCAGCTTTCTTCTCCTCACTTCAGCCAAGCATCCGCCCTACCTCTTTGACCTCACCAAGGTCATGTTCGAAGCCGTCCAGCTCAACGCAACACAACGCAGTTTGCCCACCGCTATCGTTGTCGTTCTCCTTGTCCTCTTTCAGTCCTGATTGTGGCTATCCCAGTGCTTCCCTCCAGTTCCTTGGATCCATCTTTTTCACCCTGACCGCCAGCCCCCCCCGGCGGCTGCATCGGCGCCTCTTTTTTTTTCCCCCCTACTCAGACTTCCGTAGCCCTCCAGGATTCGGTGTTTCTCAACGTAACCGTTCTCGAACCTCTGCCATCATGACTACTGAAGTCTCGAATACACGGCTCTACCTGGGAAACCTTCCTCGCAATGGTCCATAACCCACCATCACCTTTTACTCTCTTCGCCCCTATGGATTCCAACTGACTCGCTTTCCCGGCAGCTACCAAGGCCGATATCGAGGCTCACTTTGCGACTCATGGCACCGGAGACATCACCGAGGTCAAGTTGATGAACGGCTTTGGCTTCATTGAATACAAGGATCCCATGGATGCCCGAGACGTGGTTCCGGGTTAGTTGGGCCTTTTCTTGACTTTAAATCACCCGCCTACTTGGACAACAACAGACTTACTTGATAATCGACTTTGCTAACTCGATGGCCCTGTTCTCCGGCCGCCGTCTGTCGTATAGCCTTTCGTAAGTCGTATTTTCTTCCTCGTCGGCTCGGCTCGGCCCACGCCCACGCCTACGCCCACCTTCACCTTCACCTTCACCTTCACGCTCAGCCTTACATCCCGCTAACGTGAATCATCCAGACGGATCTGACTTCATGGGAGAGCGTCTCACTGTTCAGTTTGCCCGCGGACCGCGACAGAGGGAGAGCGGCTTTGGCGGCCATGAGCGCGCTCCGCCGCGACCTCGACGAACTCCTCACCGGATGCAAATCACCGGGCTTCCGAACGAAACCAGTTGGCAGGTCTGTCTACATCTCCCCGCTCTTTGTCGCTGGATTCCATGGACTTCTTTCTTCCCACCTGTGTGACTTGGATCCTCTATGCACCACACCCATGTCGGCTAGGATTCAACGTCTTGAGGCATGTTTGCTCCTCTTGTAATTTTGGACTACCAGCACTCAACACCAGCTTCCTCCTTGGGACACACCCTGGCTTCCAGTGTCTGGTTTGTTGCACAGTGGGGTGTATAATGCGATTTTTCGACTGTGTGGACTTTGAGCTGCTTTTGGTGTCGCATACAATACGTATACCGTCGTTCCTGGGGACAAGGACTTACGCCGTTTCTGGATATAGGACCTGAAAGACTTTGCACGTCAACCCGGCCTTGACGTGGTGTATTCCGAGACGGGGCGAGACTCTAACGGCAGAGGGTATGTCGTTCACGCCGGCATATGCCTCCATATTCCGGCCGCTGTCATGCTGACTTCTAGGTCAGATTTGTTGAGTATGAGACTGCTGCCGATCTTCGAACCGCTGTGGAGAAGCTGGATGGTCGTGAATTCAAGGGCAATCGCGTCCAATGCATCGCTGACGTTAGTTTCTGTTCCCTCATACCCTCCTCTCCCAAGTTTGACGCCTCTTGCTGATACTGTTTGATTCAGACTCAGCCGGATATACCTGCCCGAGATGGTCGTGCTCGCTCACGTTCGCCCGGAGCTGGCCGGCGGCCTTACAACAACATGCCTCCCCGTTTCGACGATCACGATCGACGTGGTCCTCCCCCTCGTGGTGGCTATAACCGAGACCCTGGTCCATATGGTTATCGCGATCGAAGTCCTAGACGCGAGTATTACGATGACAGAACCCGCTACCGCTCTCCTCCTCGAGGACCTGCCCCCGTGGAGGAGTACCCCCCAGCCCGCGGGCGCTACGAGGACCCGTACCGCCGAGACTATCCCCCCCCACCACCCGATCCTTATGCCAACGGCCGTCAGTATGACCGGCCTCCTCGGGATTTCCCTCCCCGAGAACCCGCGTACCCACCGCGTGACGGATACGCCCGCGAATATGACAGAAGTGGACGCTACTGGTAAATTCTATTCCTTGCCCATGGCTGTTTGACTCCACCCTTGAGCCTTCCAGTTTGGTAGAGCTAGTTGTACCTCCTCGGGAGAGCTTGGCCTTGACCTACGGTGATAGATATTAACCCACCGGGACTTCGCCACAATGGATACATTGCAGTATAATGTACATGGTAAGGCTGAAAAATTTACGAGCACCGAAATGACCACGGACGGAGGATCTACGCAATGTGATGATAAGGAGTGAGAGCGCGGGAAACAGATTGCTCAACAGTGCTAGTCTTTTCTTTTTGGTCTATGTGATGTCACAACTACCACGGCGCAGAAACATGGGAGTATGAACCGTTGTGTGAATTTCACGTCAAGCAAAGGATGGACTGGTTGGACGTGACGACAAAGAAAAAGTGAATCGGGGCAACTGGGGACGTAACTAACATCGATGCGAATCAACCGCTAGTCATCCTTCACTAAGATTTTGCAGCGAATGACAACGATATGTATGATTATCAGAATGCATGCCACGCTTTTTTTTGCGCCTTGCTTTTAGTCTCTTTTGTACTGGATGCTTAAATTAATTATGTTTGTCCTTTATTCTCTGGCAGCTCTACGTGCCGTGATGTAGTGTGATGCAGCATGTAGAGTGCCTATTATTCAGTCACTGAGGTTGTGAATGGCTAAGCCGTGTTGATAACGAAGATGGAATTTGGAGTCTATGGGAGCATGAACAAAAAGAAAATCGTGACAGATGGTGAGTAATTTGGTCGCTCAAGGTGTAGTGAACCGGCGTCTCAGTCTTGGTTCTCGGACTATACTACAGATTGCCGTCGATTCCTAGCATGCAGAAGAAGCTGGAGTAGAATGGTGAACCGGGCAAGCGAGGGGTGTGGTGATGGATATTCTTCACAACACGCATGCTTCACGGCGTCCTCTCCGAATGACAAGTTGGTCTTGATGACTTGACTTGGTCCCCTTGATGATCTCAAGCAGGAGCTCACTGCGCAGCGATCTTCTTCCATTGGTTGTATACGCCGATCAAACTGCTTAGAGTACCGGCGAGACCAACGAAGCCGTCATCGAAGCCGACCCAGCCGAGAGCAGACGAGGGAGAAGTGAGATCGCACAGGTCAGAGACGAGCTGGAGCTGGCTGACGAATCGGTTCCTAAAAGGATGAGATTAGTCTTAGGTGGTTTGGGAGAAGCAAGAGGGTTGTCTGTCGTAGAAGCTGAGCTGCCCACGATGATGCAGCAACGAAAAAGGGGGGGGGGGGGGGGTTGCGGGCACTCACTGGGCGATGGTCTTGCTCTTGATGACGCCCTCGCCGTTCTTGCGGTCGATCTCGGCCTCCTGCTTCTTCAAGCCATGCAGCTTGTATAACTGGGTGGCGATGCTGAAGATGAGTCCCACGGCCCAGCACCTGTAGCCGTAGGTCTGCATCGTCTTGGCCTTATCCCACTTCCTGATGCCGGCGGCGTCGGGCAGCGCGGCGGCGTCAAAGGTCAGGTAGCCGGCGTAGCCGATCTGCTTCCCGATGCCGGCATAGCGCAGGAAGCCATCGGGAGTTTTCTTGTCGGCGGCCTCGACGGCGTTCTTGAGGTGCTCGATGTTCTTGCCGAAGCGGAGGAACTTGCGGGTCAGGCCGAACTGCTTCTTGGTGACCTCCCAGGGTGCGATCTCGGCCTTGGTGGCATTGGTGCGCAGCAAGTACCAGGCATAGAAGCGGGCGAAGTACTGGATTGTGCGGAGGAGCTTGTCGCGGCCGACGGTGGTGGCCACGAAGTTCAGGTATTGCTTGACGGAGGGGTGGTAGGCGAGGGCGTTGACGACCATTCTGGCGGAGGCGCTGGTCGTAGATTTGGTTCGGTGTCTTTTTTTTATCTTATTTTTATCGTGTTCCTTCTTTCTTCTCCTGATGAAGCTTTCGTGTCGTGGTTTGCCAGGGAGAAAATAGAGCGAGTGGGAAAAGAGAGGTCAGGAATGAGACGGCGGAATTGTCGCTCTTTTGCTCAAGAGTCAAACTGTCGCACGTGGGGGGTGAGCCGAGCGAAACGGGCAGTCGGGGGCTTCTTTGTGATGGTGATGCTGTTTCCGCCAATTTTCGCGCAAAAAAGGGCGCAACGGTGGAAAGTGCTGGACAGAGGCCGTTTTGGTAAAGCTACTTGATTGCAAAGACGGCCAGGAGGACTTGTCGTGGAACAACGCCACGGCCAGAGCGGGAGTCCGGCGGCATCGGCAACAAAAGGTTGGACGCGCACATGCCGAGGCTTTTTCTTTGGGGGGTTTTGCCAACGTTCCCGCTAGCATGTCCCACGGGGAAGCGAAGCAGGCATGGGACGTCCCACTTCCCATATGTCGGCGCGGAGAAACCGTGATCCGGGGAAACACGTGAGCAGGTGGGGTTGCGGCAGACGCCAAATGGCGCCAGCCACAGAATCCATGCGCCCCTTTCTGGCTGCGCCGCACGTACCAGTGCCTATGAAATCAGACGAAAGGTTCTCCTTCCCCTCCCCATCTACGGGGTGAGGTTCCGGAAAATCCTCTTGCAAGAATGGATAGGGAGGAGCGTCAACGGGTCGGTGCTCCAGCCGCGAGCAGCTCGGTGTCGAGGACCGAGCCTTGAATAACTAGCATCCCACCCCCGTTCCGTTGTCCAAACCCAATCAATGGTGGTGAGGACCGGGGGGAAAGGGTGAAAAAGCACATGACGGGAAGAGCAGGACCAGCACAGCCGGAACACTTGAAACTCGGATCGATGAGCGCTGGCTCGATGGACAACTCGTCGACGCCTGTCGAGTTGCCGTGGACGTGTGCGTAGTTGGGTATCCCTTTTCGTACGCAGACGTCGAGATTATGTGACGATAACCCCGCCGCCCCTCCACCGAGGTTAGTTAGCCTTTCACGCCTTCGCCGCAGGGTCAAGCAAACCGCCCGGCAGCAGCCGACGACAGCACGGCCAATTCATCTCGTGGCATCCTCACTGCGTAATTCTTCTTCCCCGGAACACACGAGGCAGCAAGCATCACAGCGAGAAAGCACCGGCACCATGGCGGACAACAGCAACGGCGAAAAGGTCAACACCAACATTGTGACGCTGACCCGCTTCCTGAACGAGGAGCAGATCAAGCACACCGAGGCCAGCGGTGACTTTACGTGCGTCTGATATTTCCCCCTTTCTCTGGGAGGAGGTGCCTGAAGTCGTCGTCCCCTTCCAACTTCCAATACCTCGTCTTGATAGACAAGCGGGTTGACAGACAAGATGGCTGGCTGGCTGGCTGACTGAATGACTGACATTGCTCCCCTCGCAGCCTCCTCTGCCACGCTCTCCAGTTCTCCTTCAAGTCCATCGCCTACTATATCCGGCGCGCGACGCTCGTCAACCTCACGGGCCTGGCGGGCTCCTCCAACACCACGGGCGACGAGCAGAAGAAGCTCGACGTCATCTCCAACGACCTCTTCATCGAGGCCATGCGCTCGTCCAACAAGTGCGCTCTGCTCGTGTCCGAGGAGGAGGAGGACATCATCTACTTCGAGAACGCCACGGGCTCTCGCTACGCCGTGGCCTGCGACCCCATCGACGGCTCGTCCAACCTCGACGCCGGCGTGTCCGTCGGCACCATCTTCGCCATCCACAAGCTCCCCGAGGGCTCCCAGGCCCGCAAGGAGGACATCCTCAAGCCCGGCACCGAGCTCATCGCCGCCGGCTTCACCATGTACGGCGCCTCGTCGCAGCTTGTTCTCACCATGAAGGACAGCTCCGTCAACGGCTTCACCCTCGACAACGGCATCGGCGAGTTCATCCTGACCCACCCCAACATGCGCATCCCCGCCTCGAGGGCCATCTACTCCGTCAACGAGGGCAACTCCCTGTACTGGGAGGAGAGCACCGTCCGCTACTTCAACTCGCTGAAGCTGGCCCAGGCCGACGGCAAGCCCTACTCCTCCAGGTACATCGGCTCCATGGTTGCCGACGCCTACAGGACCCTTCTGTACGGCGGCATATTTGCCTATCCCGCCGACAAGAAGAGTCCCAAGGGGAAGCTGCGCATCCTGTACGAGTGCGCCCCGATGGCCATGGTCTTTGAAAACGGTACGTCCTGCTGACCTGCCCCCGTCTGTGTCGACGCATGGGCGTGCTAACACGGGGCTTTGTAGCCGGTGGCCAAGCCCTCGACGGCAACATGAAGCGCATGATGGAAGTCGAGCCGGAACACATCCACGATCGTTCGGGCATCTTTATGGGCAGCTACGATGAGGTTGAAAAGGTCAAGTCCTTCCACAAGTAAATGCAACATGCCGACACACAAAGCATAACGCACGTAAATGTCGTAAAACTCAATCTATAGGCACCTACAAAAGGTCGCCATTGGAGAAGTGAGTTGCACACAATCTCACAGAGATGACGGGCCATCATCAGCATAGGCAGGAAACAAAAAAAATAAATAAAACAAAAAGAAAGACGAAAGATGCACATGTATGTCCCAGCGAATCAGTGAATCAGTGTCCCGTTTGAATCTCAAAACTACAGCAACCAGGGTCCCCCATCCCCAGCACGCAATAATAACATGTATGTCACCGGGCCTCACCACAACTTGGGCACAAGCTTGGGCGTGTTCCTCTTCCACTCCTGATAGTCCTTCCTGCCGCCATACTTCTCGTCATGCCGCGCCTCGGTCAGCGGGATGCCAGAAACCCGAGTCAGCAGAAACCCCGAGAAGACGGGCGCAATAAACGCCAGCGCCGTCGTGGCCGCAACACCCGCCGGCGAGGCAAACCCGAGCGCAAGCTGCACCGGCCTCGACGCCAGCACGCCCGCACAAGTCGTCGCCAGACCAGTCCACAGGGCAATCTCGCCAAAGTAATGCGGGAAACGGCTGTCGAACGGCTCACGTGGTCAGCCTAAAAACAAAAGAGAGAGAGAGAGAGAGAGTGTGTGTGTGTGTGTGTTGTGTGTGTCAAGTCACTGGACAGAGAGGGTATAGGGGCCAAGGACGCTACTACGTACCATATTGAGAATAGGCCCGTCTTCAGAAACGCCTCGTCATGCTCCTTGTTCCTCCGCGCCTGTGCCCACCTGCTCTTCTGTGCGTCGGCGGCGGCCTCCATGGCCAAGCCGCCGGTCCAGACGCCGATGCCCAACACATCCGTGACGGTGAGTCGGGGCACGGCGGCAAAGGCAGCGGCCGGCACGGCGTTGACGGCCATGACGGGCATGAGCATGAGGGACACCCAGACGGCCTGCATGAAGAAGGTGAATACGAAGCGGGACGGTTTATCGCGGAGCGTGTCGAAGCGCGCGTCGTGGCCGTCCTGGCTGATGCGGCGGAAGAGGTACGCCCCTACTATTAGTTTACGGCGGTGAAGTCAGCATCGCGCACGCCCGCCTTGTAGGGCTTGTTGTTCCTTGTAGTTTAGGTAGGGGCGACAACGAAGGAAAAGTGGGTGGCAAGGGGGAGGCACGTACGTCTGGAAGCCCAGGTCATCGCCATGCCTGTGACCACGAGCTGTCTCCAGTTCCAGGCGCCTCCGGCTCTGAAGGCGCTGGAGAGCATGGGCAGGGCGGCGTTGCCCGCGCGAGTCCGAGTCCGCAGCTGCGGCAGGTACAGGCTCAGGGCGCCGACGGCGAGAAAGGTCAGGGAGCCCGACATGTCGAAGAAGCGCTCTGTGCCGGCGAGAGCGCTGGGGATACCGGCGGCGAGCTGGATGGCGACGGCGGCTCCCACGGAGGGCACGACGGTTCGGAGGAGCGGGGATTGGAAGTTTGTGATGTGGAGGAGGCGGTTGAGGATGGACATTGCTGCGACGCGCTGGCTGCTCAAGCCGTGACGGGTGTGAGGGTGCGTGCGGCTTGTTGAAAGGAGGTTGTTGGGACCGAGGAGGGTTTGGAGAGGGTTGTCGTGCCTAATTGACATGCGCAGCGTGCATGGTGGGAATTGCAAGCCGTTGTCGGTTTGTTCGTCCTGTGATTTGCCGTCGCGGTTGCTGGAGTCAATGACGTTGACCGTTTTCTTTCTCCGGTTGCCAGCCCCGATGGCCCCGCCGCAAATCGGAGAGCGGGAAAGATCGTTGCGGGGTTGCCGACGAGTGAAGATGTCAATATGGGTTGCGGTCGGAGCTGGTGTCTTGTTCGAGTTGAGCATGACGAATATTGGCATTGATTATAGTAGCGATTTTTCTCTAGGGATGTGTGCGAGACAACAACAACAACAACAACAACAACAACAACAACAACAACAACAACACGCCGGGATATCTAGACTAGTCCGCAGAGTAAAGACGTCCACCACTTGGCTGTGCCCGCGCTCTTCTTCGATCCGCCCTGCTCGGCTTTGAGATCCGGCTCTCCATCGTCGTCAACATTGTCCGTCTCGTACGGAACGTGCTTGAAGGCCGAGATGGAAAAAAGATGCAGCTCAAAGTCGCCCTCCTGCTCGCCGAAGAAACTATGCCCAGTCGTCAGCACCCGTCTTGGTTCACACGGCGAAGTTGGAGAAGTCACCTCCTCATCATCAGGCCAACTCGTTCAATATGGCCCAAGTCCAGCTCGCCCGCGTCCTTCTTCTCCCTGCCGCGGTACGTGGCTTTGAAGTCGGCCCATCGCAACTTGACGTCGCCGGGCTTCTTGGCCACGAACTCGGCCTCCCAGCTCACGGTGCTTTGCTCGCGGCCGTCGTCGCCCGGGGGCAGGACCTCGTTCTTCAGCGTCAGGGCGTACTTCTTGCCGTCTGCTTTGTCGGGCCCCCTGATGGAAACAATGACGCCTTCGTAGTCTCCGAGATTCAGAGAGAGCGTGCCCAGCGAGTGCTGAGAAGCGAATCCTGCGCCGCCCAGGGTCTTGATATCCAAGTGCCCGTGGAAGCGGGCATGCTGAGGAGTCTGCACGGTGAGATAGGACTGGCTGGCGCCGCCTCGCACGCGGTCGTCGGAGGTTACCCAGGTGTCTGAGGTCCACGATCTGCCGGCGCCCAGGTTAGAAGAGCGTGTACGGAATAAAAATGTGAGGGCATTTCGAAACGAAGAAGGGGGTGCGTGTAAAAGGCGTCGGGGTTGGATGGCAACAACAATGGTGGTGATGACGTGAAAATGAGTCCAACAGGATCATACCGGTCTCCACCGTAGAGGTACAGGATCTGGTCAGGCATTTTGCTGCTGCTCCTACAATCAATCCGGCCTTTACTCAAAGCGGTGGTGTTTTAAGTTATCATGTGGGAAAAAGAGTCGGCTGTGCGATGCGACGAAACGTCTATGACAACACGGGTTTCAGGCCGTGCGGCTCGTTTATCGAACCACGCTAGTTGCATAGATTCGGATAGCTGCATCGGAACTGCTCCGCCGTGGACGTGACGTGCGGGGACGACTTGTCAAGTCAAGTTTCCTCTCAACCCGGAACCCTGGGCTGGGTCTGACATTCTGGTCTGTCTGTCTGACGTTCTGGTCTGAGTTCCAAGACAAGCAGAAATGGGCAAAGCACGCAGGGCACGCAGTTCATTCTTAGCAACACGCCAACGGTTAGTTAGTCCAAGACGGGAAACTGCCGAGCCACCTTACCAGCCAAGCCTCCCCAGAAGCTCCAACGCCATCGTCGAATGAGAAAAAGCCAACATGAGGTCAAATGCGTTGCTCGTACACTGGGCGCCGCGATTGGCCGCCGGGCTCGTTTCAACAAACAAAAACTGGACCGTGGGATTGATGGAACTTGCCCATCAGACGTGGAACATGGGCGTGGCGTGGGCGTGGACGCGGGAAGCCGTCCAGCAAGACTCGAGGCGCAAGAAGTTTCCTAAATGCTTCGCGAATGCTACCTCAGTCAACATTCACAGCCCGTGACAGCATTACCTCACCGAGCAAGATAAGAGAACAAGAGAAACAGGCAGTGGAAGAGAGAGGAATGGGCCAGAGTAGGAGAATTGCATGGACTGACTGACTTCACACACACACCCCTCTTCCCCTGTTCGCTCCCAGTTCTTTCTTCTTCTTCGCCGAGGCGGCTCGCAGTCCGTCGAGCAAGTCGGCCTGTCCCATTCACTCGCTTGAACCAACATGGAAAACGGAGCACGGAGTAGTTACGGGGTCCGGAGCTGCGGCGAGATGACTTGGCAATTACTGTGGCCAAGGGGCTGCTGCCTGGAACAAGGCCATGGGTTGCAACAGGGACTCTGCTTATTGCTCTCTCTCTGTTGTGTTGTCGTTGTTCCCGAGATCAGATCACTGCGCTGGCCTGCGAAACTACAGATGTTCGTCCATGTCTCCCAATTCTGTCCACAACGGCCACAGACAGGCAGTCAATCTGGCCGTATTCCAAATCATACCTTCGCAAAACACCTACTCCGTAGATACATCCAAATTGACCCCTGACCTCTGTCGGCATCGCTCCATGGGCGTGGCACCACCCCTACCGCCGCAGCCAGCTCCATGGTTCATCGTCTATCCAGCTCGCACTCGCAGCCAACCGGGGTCAACCGCGGGCCAACAACATGAAAACTTGGCAATACGCACAAGAGTAGAGCACCCGGTTGCGTATGTATGTACACGAATGTACGAATAGCACTTGATACCCATGGTGCTACTAGTACTACAACGTCTTGTCGCAAAGGGGTCCATATGTACTCCGTAGTTATGTCCATGTCCACGGTTCACGGTCCACGATCCATGCCCATGCCCATGCCCGCTCCGTCGTAAGGCTCGGTCTTCACTTTCTTGGTGTCGTCTTTGCTTTGTCTCTTGGGGGCCGAAACGCCAATCGTCCCTACGTGAGTAAATACCACGCAAAGCAATAATACAGTGCGCGGCATGGTCGCCTTGCCGGGCTGGACCGCTCGTTGATCCGTGTACTCCGTAGCCGCATCATGTCGACTTCCTGGCGCAGTGAGCACGGCGACGGTGGATATGTAAGTTAGTTATATACGTAGTGTGCACGTACTCGGCAGGGAGTCCTGCCTCGCAGCAAACATGAGGTACTCCGTACTCCGACTCCGTAACTCGAGTACGGCGTACGTGCTTGTCATGCATGTAACTATGTTGTTGCTGTGCGCCGCCCGTGCTCCCTGTGTACCTTGTCCTTGTCCACTTGCCACGCGGCGCGGCTCAGCTCGCGGCTGCTCTTTGCCTCGCGATGGGTGCGATGGGGCATGCTCGTCTACCTACCGGTGGACAAGACAGACACTGGAGCGCACGCATATATGTGAGCGCAGACAACGGGCGCGCACCTCGATACTATCTTAGCTTCGTCGTGGCTCCCCTGTCTCCGCGACAGCTGCTTGTCTGGGTGTGCGAGCCAAACCGGTCCCACGGAGCTACGGCCCGTTGATCGAACCCGTCGTCGTCGTCGTCGTCGTCGTCGTCAGCTTCCGCAAAATACACACACATACTACTCCGTACTCCGTACTCCGTTTGAGATTCAGTGTTCCGAGCAATACGCTCCCGTTACGCACGTGTGGGAAATGGATAACTAAAATAAAAATGAAATGTACTCGGTGAACCCCCCCTCCCCACCCTTTCTTCCTCGAAGGTTCCTTCCTCGAAGGTTCCTTCCCCATCCGGTGCAGGCAGCAGGGCAAGTTTGGTTCGCTCCTTGCCTTCTCAGCCGTTGCGCAACGTGTAAGTTACTTCGTACGGAGTAGCCAACGGCGTTGAAGAGCGTCGTTTCAATGTTCGATGTTCCTTTGTTCCATTTCGTCGACCTTCATGTTTCTGCAAATACATTTACATGCTCGCTGCTCGCTCGGCCTCGTCCACAAAAAGAGAACAAAACTGGATAACTAAGACTTCCTCCGTCTCGCCAACCAGAACAGCTCGCCGCCTAGTTGCTGTTCCCACCATCTGAATTGAGCCCCTGCAGCCTCGACACACCTCGTTGCCCTGCCCTTGCCGGCTTCAGTCAAGTCAAGTCTTTCTCTGCCTGGCATGCCTTGCCATACCGACGGCGCTGATCGTTGCCCGTTTACTCCATATTGTGCTGCCTCTCGTCTCCCCCAGGCTTCCTGCGTAGTCCAGCAGAGCCTCTTTCTTGCCTTCCCATGTCTCTTCTGCGGCCCTTCGACATACGACATACGAGATCCGTTTCATCCGCTCACGTCCTCACAACAGCCGCCTTGCTCTCCACGCCACGCCTGGCGTTTGTCTGCTCATTCGTGGACTGGACACGAATGCCGCCCGCATCAGCAGAACAAGAACAAGTAACCTGCGACCACCCCATGCTTTGCGAATTCAAATACCTGCCGTGTCCATTGTCCATAGCCTCGCTTCGCTTCGCTGCAGCAAAAGACCAAAGGAGCGGCGCTGCGGTCCTACCCTTCCAGTGCTCAACTCCACGCCCGCCTCCAGCCCTGTGTCCTCGTGTACTCCCTACCAAACCCCAAATCGCAAGACACCAAGCTGCCAGGCGTGCCCAGTATGGCTTCAGATGTTCCCTGCGCCGCCCACCCAGGTTTCCTGCGACCCTGCCTCCGTCGGTGGCGGGCTGAAAAGGCGGACGCATGTCGTCGGCAAGGGGTCCTGGACAGCCAGGCCCACGAGCGTTGCACTCGATGATGCCTCCCCGGGGTTGGCCTGTTTGCCTCTTGACTTCATTTCAAATCATGATGATGATTCTCCAATGTCTACTCCGTACTCCAGCACCAGCACTAGCACTAGCACTAGCACCAGCATCAGAAGCCAGGGCTTGGAACCGCGTCCAACCGACTAGGAAAGTCGGGGTCGCGCAGCGCCAACACCGGCGGGCGCAATGCAAAGGCCGAACGACCTGTTGGCTGCATCTCGTCACAAGTGACACACATGAATGTACGTACGTACGGAGGAGTAACTAGCTCGAGTTATTATGTGTTCGCGGACTCCGAGACATGCAAACATGCTGCTATTGGCCGACACACCTGCGCCGCCGCAAGCCTCCCGAGAAAAAAGCCCATCTCATCTATCCACAACGTTTCGCATTGCCTTTTCAATGTTTCTCGGCCGCGGGGCTGGCACGCGGGAGAGCCCGTCAACGTCACAGAAACGAATCAATGACCGATGCCAATGTTAATAATGATGATACCTATGTGCCCCGTGTGCCCCCAAGCCAAGACGTCGACAACCATCCGGTCTTGTCGCCGTCAAACACCACCCAGAGAGAAAGTACGAGGCATCACGCTGCTCCCTCGCCAGTCAAAAAGTGCCAGGACTTCACACTACATTGCAAACACTAGATAGATATACGTGGTCGTTTATTTGTTCATTTTTAATTTCATTGTTGTTTGTTGTTGTTCTTGTTGGTTTTTAAAAATCAAGAGCACGCCACGCACGTGCCTTTCTATTCTCATTACTGTTGGAGAGACGTCTACCGTTTACACATATCCAAAAGAAGAAGCCCGCTAATCAAGTCAAAATCTTGGTATCCTCCAGAAAAGAAAGTGAAAAAAAAAAAATGAAAAAAAAATATTGGTAAAAGGATCCCCGTCGCTGCCAAAGCGCAGCGACTGCCCCTCCAACGCCGGACCAACTGTAGATATCCTTCCAGAGGTGCTGTTTATTCCAAGTCATTTAAAAAAAAAAAAAAAAAAAACATGCCATGGACTGCTATTGCCGAGCCCAAGAAGAACCTAAAGGGACAGTCAAGAGGCATGACGAGTGTAGACATCGATCGCCTCGCAAGTCCGCCCTGCCCCCTCCATGTCTTGTCCCCGCGCCGCGGCTGAACGCGCAAAGACTCCCTCAGCCATTCTCCACGCGAACCGAATGCCGCCCACTTGGCATCGCCTCGTGTTACCGAACCAGCAGCCTTCCAGCTCGGATAATGCCTAGGTCCGCACATACCCCTCTTCTGTGTGTGTAAACGTATGTATATGCAACACATGTAGCGCTGTGATCGGACAAGGCGATTTCATGGGATGTCAAGTGTGCGTGTGACAAAAGTTGACAGTGAAGCGGTAAAGTGGAGATGTCACTGGTGGTTTTTTTTGGTTTTTTTTTTGGTAAGTGTGCCCATCCGTAGCTTGAGTGCCTTGTTCCTGTTTATTGGGATTGGTTGCGACGGCCGTTTTCAGCCGCAGCCGACCTGTCTATTGGTGGCTCTGGATCACCCCAGGTGACCCGGGCATGGAAAGCGGTGTGGTCGGGTAGTCGTAGCCAGCGTCAGAACACGACGTCGACGTCTCATACGAGTGAGATAATGGGGGGGTCTGGTTGTTGTAATAAATCAGCAAGGCACGTCTGGTTAGAGCGGGAAATGCTGCCTCGCGAAACTCACATGAGCAGTGGAGGAGTCATATTGGCTCGACATGTTGACGTCGACAGCAGAAACGAAGCTGTAATTGATGTATGAGCTTAGACCATCGTCACATGGCTTCATTACATCGCTGAAATTAGGCATGGCTGGGAGAGTCGTAGGCATCGTGGTAGCCGCCAGGTAGTGAGGGTACGGGTCGGCAGCGGAGATTGAAGAATAGGGCTGGGCTGACGCATATGTATCCATCAACAACTCGTCGGGGTACGGTGGGTAGGCGAACATGGGAGGTGTTTGTGAGCGCTCGCGCTTTTCAAATCCGTTTGGAAAAACAATCTCTTCGCTGTTCTCCATGGGAGGAGTGAACTGGCCCTGGGAAATCTGGATGGGTTTGGTGGTGGTGGTGGTGGTGGTGGTGGTGGTGGTGGATGCTGAAGACGAGGATTTGGGTGTCTTGGATGTCGACTGACGCTTTGATTTGCTCGAGTTGGTTGGCTGAGGCTTCTTTTCCGTCTCGCCATCATCAGATGAACCGGCCCGGCGCTCGAGGTCTTCCAGGCGACGCTTGAGCTTCTTGCCTGAGACGAGTGCATGTTAGCAAAACCAAGCTCCAGGTCCAGGCAAGACTCAACGGCATGTCACTTACGGTAGTTTCGCTGGGCAATCCGGTTTTGTATTCTCCGGCGTTCAGCAAGGTCTGAGATTCTGGTCCAATCCTCGTCAGGATGGGCGGAGCTGCTGAAGGCACTGCTGGTTCCGTGAACAGAGTGATGTCTGGTAGGAGCTGGTGGTCCGCCGTAGGCGTAGGCGTGTTGTGGCATGGCGAACATTGTAAGAGCGTCCTCAAGAGAGCGTAATGGATAAGTATAAGGGTAGATATTGTTTGTCAACAACGAAGTGCTGTGCACAGATGAGCGAGCTATCAATGCTCAGCAAGCTCCTGCTGGTGGACTGCAAAGACTTATTTTATTGTGTTTTATATGAGAGATGTGTTCAGGTCAAATCGGTCTTGCTTCCAACTGGCCAAGATGACGTCTTTTATAATGAAGCAAGTGAAGATGATGGGTCAGACCACAAGCCGTGGTGAAGTGGAAGGGCTGTTGATTATATACCTTGACATGGTTTCTCCAACAGCACAGCACGTTGTCCTTCGGTGCAGAAGAAAGTGCCCATCGTACCCTCTTGAGGGTGTACATTAGAGGCACCCCGATACGTACCCCTGTCTGCAGTCTTCGTTTATTCTCTCACACACCACCTCCCACTTGACTGGGCCTCCTGGCAGATCTCTCGCCCTGGTGCACAGCGTATCTCCAGGGTGGAGACATGGAGACAAGGCGTGGGCTTCAACAACATGCTGGGGTGTGTGGGGTGTGTTAGTCGACGGGGCGTGCATGGTGTTCACCTCCCACCCATTCTTGAGTGAGGGCGTGTGTTTGTCTGGGGGCGGTGCATGGCCCTCGACAAGTCCATCAAGAGGTACTCCATAGGTTGTCTATGGCCAACGTTCAAAGTGCCTCGAGAATCCCCACCACCATCTGTTGTAGTCTATGGGCTCGCAAGGCAAATTTGACTACAACCTATCCTCGCTGGCAGCATGGATTGGCAGGGCCCAGGCACCAGAAATAGCTGCTTCAGTCTCACAGAAAGTCCTAGGCGTCGGGAGTTTTGCTAGGTCGATCGTCTTGTCGTTTAGGGCTTGGGCGTAGGGCTGTGAGGAGACAACAGCGGCCGGTGACGCATCCCAGACTTATGGCGGCCCCCAACCCCCAGAAGATGGCGCTCCTGGTAGCACGCCGTCCGCCGACGAAATCAACTCCAGTTCAAAGCAGTTGTTTCGAAGACTTCTAGATCCAGCTGTTGTTTCGGCACCTGAAGGCTTCGGACCGCCGTCTCACTCAGCACTACCGTGTCGGTTGCCGTTTATGATAGAATCGAGGCAGAGCCATCTGGCTTAGAGTTTTCAAAGCAGCCAGGTGCCGACAATGGGGACACTTGCCGTATTTCCGGTAGATGAAGTAAACGGGCTAAGAGTTGACGGGGTGGGAGGACTGGCCAACAACAGCCGCCCGAGAGGAGGCTCTGTCATTCCATCCTGCAACGTCCAGGTGTCATGCCTTGTACTTCATCCTCGTTCAATGTACTCCAACAGGCCCCGTGTCTGCTCCAGCATATGCTTACCAATCTGTGGTAGCTAAAATGCTAAAAAAGCGTGGACTACTGCGTTTCGGACACCAGGACGGACAGGATGCAGAGTGACACATCCACCAGCAAGACTGGGAGGTTTCAACCGCCCTTTCTCTTGCCCCTCCCCATTCGTGACTGAAATGGTCTGGCACAAAGGTATTGCTTATAGCAAGAGCATGTCGATGGTCTTGGTCTGGCACTCCATCGACTTGCAAAAACAAGCACCCACCAACCTTTCCACAAAAGACAAGTGGACCACAGCACAGACGGGCGGAATCCTTCGTACTCCGTACTCCACGTTGATAACGACAGCGAGCGACAGCCGGGGTCTTGGTGGACAGCGGCGAAGGGGACGAGAGGATGGCCTGGAGAGATGATGCGGCCAGCGGAAGAAATGCTAGGCATGTGTCGGTTCTCGTTCTATGGCGCACACCCCCCTTCAACCCACCACCTTCGTTCGTGGGGACGGTCTGCTCGCCTGGAAACTGAGTTCAAGTCATGGACAGGAGACAGTGGGCGTACTGTAGCGAGTACAAAGTACATGTGCGTGCGTATAACGAGCATCACACGCCAATCTTCAACTCGTACACGACGTCTGGCAGGCGGGATTGCATGCCCCGTCCCGCTTCGTGGCGGATGTGGATGGTTGGGGTTGTCGTGCTGGTTCGAACCTCGAAGGCGCATGCCAACTTCGACGTTGAGCAGACAAACACGCCAACGCGGAGTTGTGCAAAAGCAAGCGGCCACCAGACACGGACTCTGAAGCGCCGACTACACGCCGACGAACGGCAAAAGGGCAGGCGCTGCAGACAGTCCCCAGGTTGGTTGCTCCTGCCAGAAATGCCGCTCTACTTGTTGCCTGCCGTACATACAAGGTAGCTCGCTTCTCTGGGGCTTTGTCACGGGCACCTATTTTTGGCTCTGGCCACTTACCAAGAACGCTGGCCCCACCCTCGTTGGTTAGTGGGGGGTGGGGGGGCATTCGGCTCATCTGGGTCCGGAGGCCGGGATTGATAAACAAGGTGCCCACCATTGGATGCCAATCTCCTATTGGACATTTCAAGCGCCCAGGCGCGGGAGCTCGTAAATTTGGCTTGTTCCGATCGACGAGTTCGAAGCTCTTCTGTGGAGCACCTCAAGCCTCTCGCACTTGCGCGCTGCTTCCGCATTTAGTTATTTCGAGCGCCCCCAGGTCTTGATCGCCGGCCCTTGTCATTGAGAGGAGGAACTGCCTCTCTCCGCTCTCAGCCTCCGCCCCCTTCCCGTCAATCAAATCGTCAACCCCGTCACCCCCATCGCCCGTCCTTTCCTTCCCTCCGCCCCCTCCACCTTCGGTGCGCGAAGCACGAAATCTGCAAATCTGCACTTACCCTTCACTGCCACACCTGCATATCCATTCCAGCACGCATGAGCCGTTAAGCGCCGCACTTCCATCATTGATTGACAGAGAATAGAAACATTAGTCATTGTCGGTCGACGCGCTTATCCTTCAAATTGCATCGCATGAGGCGTCGTCTATTTGTGGCGGAGTCGCGGCAACCTTTCATCTGTAGAACCACGGATGGCACCCCGACCCCAATATCTCCCGATCCAGCTCGGCGACCGAAGAACACAATCCACAAATCGCGATGGACACTGCTCCAGGACCCATGGACAGAGAAGTCGCCGCTCCTCTTCCCAATCGCGTCACACGTTCGCTGCCGCAAGGGCAATGAGGAGCAATGTTTACAGCATACATACGTAGTCGAGACAGGGGCGCTCATTTTACAAAACCCACTGCTCGTTCCCTATGGCACTTGATTGGCTGATCCAAGGAAAACCGATGGCGACGGGGTGAGCATTAAAAAAAGAAGTTGCAAGTCTAGTCATTATTTCCTTTTTTGCGGCCGATCAAGTCTTTGGTTCCCTATTGGCAGTTACCTAACATTAGCTACTATCTAGCGTCAAGTCAAGGCTCAAGCCAATTGCGATCTGGATTCGGCTCAGGACTGGAGGAGGGCATTTATTTGTACGGAGTTAGACCATCATCCGCACGCGCAGAAACTCCGTACCTACGGAGTACGTAGAGTAGCATTCATGCCGCAAATTCCACGCAGCACTCGCTTCAATCGCAACGTCATTCGCTGACCGGACACGATGAGCTGGATGTTAAGGATCCCGGCTCATTTCGGCTTGTTTTCAATCGCGAATCCCGCGGGACCGTTGCGGGTTGGTTCTTCCTGTCCCATACGCAAGTGTCTTGAGGCAAAACACCAACCCTGCATGGGTCCTCAAGCAATCTCAAGTCGCGGGCAGGCTACGGAGTACGGAACCAAGCGATCATCAAGTATACTGCCTCTCTTGGAAAGCCTGCAAGCCCTGTGCAATGACAGATTTTTAACTTTGAAGATTCCAAGCCAAGTGTGAATGTCCCAGTCCCAGGCCTTGGATTAGCCAAACAGGTTATTCGATACGGACTAGTCCAGTTGACGGGGGCTGGTCCCATCTTTCGTTGCTCTGAATGCCCCATTCCTCATCGGGCAGACTTGTGCGATCATGCATATGGGCTAGCAGGACTTCGTACGACCGTAGTGCAACGGGCTACGGTTACGTGAGGACCAAACCAGGCGCAAAACCCCAGGCCCGGCTGTCGCTGTCGCTGTCAGAGAGGCCGTCGTGTCGAATTAACTGAAGCAAACTCTCTACTGGCATAGAGCAACTGGAGGTGACCGGCTGCTCAGCCCATGGAGAAACGTTTTCGGGGACGGCTGTTGAGTCTGC
The DNA here is from genome assembly GCA_031753515.1 of Metarhizium rileyi. Lineage (NCBI taxonomy): Eukaryota > Fungi > Ascomycota > Sordariomycetes > Hypocreales > Clavicipitaceae > Metarhizium > Metarhizium rileyi. The sequence continues at coordinate 1,896,514 of JAUKVO010000008.1, forward strand.
CATGTACCGGAATCATCAACACGACAAACACTGCATTGAGAATCCACCAAACAAGATCAACGACATGTTTGTTGGCTTGCCCCTCCCAGCATCATACATGCATATCTCCACTTCTCAGAACCTTCCATGTCAAGGCACGGCGTCCATGTCGGACAGCGTGGCTGAACGTCTTCGCATACTAAGCAACTTGTCATGTTTGATAGCATATGGTGCCGAGTTGGCCAATTCCACCAGGTCAAGGGCATGGAGCGTATTGTCTGGCGATTCATAGAACTCTAGTCACATCAAGCAATTGATCGGTTACTGACGGATGGCCTTTGCTCCCGGTGCCATATGTCTCGGGTTGGGTTCCCAGGCTGAAAAGGGCAATATTAGTGTTTCCTGAATCCTCACCAATCAACACTGGCGGAGTTGACACGACAAGCCATGTGGCTCTAGTGGGCCAGAGTGGTATCTTCCACCAAGAAAACCGGCTGACCAGCGATAACTTAGCTTCACCGGAACCCTCTGGCCGCATCCACATGTCTACGGAGTAGTTAGTGAGTAGAGAGCAACGGCCTCTCGTCGTCCATCTTCATCAGGTCTCCTGGCTTCATGGATCCCCCGTCCGTAGTCTGCAGCTCGTCATCAATCAGCATTGAGACAAAATCCAGCAGAGCCATCTTATACTCCGTACTCCGTACTCCGTACACAGCTTGTGTGATTCAGGCCTTGGTTCAAGCAAGGGATGACCAGTTTCAGGTTGAACACACGAGCTTGAAAGCCCCAACAACGCTCAAAGACCCTCAACTCGCCCGTTACCAGTGACCCCTAGGAATGTGGACTGCGCCAATCCACGCCCCAGCGAGAAGGCAAGAACCTTGGGGGCCCAGAGACGACAAGACAGACGCCTTGGCGCAGGGGCGTGGACGCGTGGGGGCCTGATGTCGAGAATCCCAAAAGAGAAAACCGTGAAAGCGATGGGTGGGGTCAGTTGGTGTGCGGAACGTGCAGCTTCCCTTCGGACGTATGGGCTAAATCCACCCATGCCCTTCACGTGTCCATGTATCGTCGTACCTGGCACCCTGCATCTGCACTAGCCTTGGCCCCGCTCATCACAGAGGGCAAGAACGAGCGCCCGCAGACGGCTTGCATCGCAACTTACTTGCTCTATACTCTATGCAAGGAAAGGAGTCGGCCTCGAAAATCTTGCCCCAGACACCCACCATTCATTCCACCGGCTGTCCTCGTGGGAGGAAAGACATATCTCCACGCCTGCGGACACAACGTCATCCTTCCTTGGCGAGAGCCCTCAAACATCCTTCAGGTCGTGGCGGGTGGATTGTTTGGATACAGACGACGACGGCTTTTGTGATAGTTTACCCGTTGCTCGCCAGGTCATCAGGACATTATCAAAAATTATGATAGTAGGTTCCCTCAGATGTCTAATGTTGAATGAACAAACAGTACAATTGACCATGTCCTTTCGATCCACTGCTTCTTCCAATCTAGCTTCTGCACACAAAATCACCAGGCTCAACGTGGCCAGCTGTCGGCAATGGAATCATCATAGGGCTACCGTAGACCCCTACTACCTACCTACCGTGCCGCGGACGCTGGTATGTATGACTTGGACCAGGACAAGCTCGTCAGCGAAATCGATTCTTCCATCTCCGTACAACGGCCTGAGCTAAAACGTGAATTGGCAGCTACATGCCTCGCGCTGCAGGTTACCAATATCCATTGTCAACACAGGCGCAAAAGAGCGGAGGTTCTAGTGTCTCTGTACAGCATGCATGGAAGCCGTCGTCTGGCATCCATTGGCAGCGCAGGCAAGCATGACGGTCGTCCAACGACACTAATCTGCAGGTGACTCGGCATCACCGAACCGATGGCCAGGTAGAGACATGAACAAGGGCATGGAGAAAGTGCCCGTCTACAGGTGATGATGATGTACGGAACACTGGCTCTTTCCAGCACCCGACTTGCCTGCTTACCCTGCGCATGGCAATGGCAGACAGCTTTATCGATAGGGCTGATGGGAGTCCGGCGTGGGCCCCTGGCTCCCTTTTCCCTGGGAGCAACATCCTCCGTTGGCACACGCCTCGAATGCAAGTGTGGAGTTTGGAGGGGGTGAAGAAGCGCCCTGATGGGTGACTAACCCGTGGCTCGTGGTTGCTCCCGCGGCGATGGGGTCATTGGGGGTCTCGGGCCGGACACTGGCTGTCTCATGAGAGCATTGATTGGCCGCGTCGGACTGCATGTCGCCCCCCTTGCCCTGTATCCTCGAGCACGAACAGGACCTGGAGGCCAATCTATCAATGCAGGCAAGCCTGAGCCCAGTTGGGTTGCATCGTCCCTGCTGGCAGCTTGTCCACAGGTTTAAAGCAGCAGTTGGAGTGGGCACTGGGACATTGACGGACTATTCCTAACAAAGACGAGCACATCGCAATCTTGTGCGAAGAGACATTCCGAACCGGGTATTACGCGAACGGGAAAGACCCCTTGGTTTATGGAGTACGTGAAGACTATCTATACTCGGCACGGCCGTTGGCGTCCTGAGGCAGCACGGCGCCGTCATGGTTTCGGTACTTTGCTCTGGCGAAGCCTCGACGTGAAGGGGGGGAAACCAGCCGTTTGTCGGAGTTGCGGAGGCAGAGTTTAAGCTCTTTGGCTCGCGACCGGATTGGTGGAATTTTTCCTGTGCCAGCGTCCGTTCATAAACGAGATGCCCTGGGTCGCGGATCACCAAAGATAGAGACACGTCTAGTGCACAAAGCCATCAATCCATATCAGAGGAACTCGGCTTGACGACAGTGCGACGTGGCCGATGCGGAAAGACACGCGAGCCGGTACATAAAACAAAACAAAACAAAATAAAGTACTCCGTAGGCTACCCGAGCAATCAACGCACTTCAAACATGCATGTTGCAGAGAAAGCCAAGGAGAGAGAGAGACAAAAACCAAGTGTTCTCATATCGCACGCCCCCTCCCCGCCACACCCACGTACAGAGGCCATCTGGAACGGAGGATGGTACCTTGTGTTCTGAGCTCGCAGATTGTGTCAAAACCACCCGAAGCCCAGACCCCGCCACTTCTGAGTGCGAGTCGTTGCTCTTCGCTGGCAAAGTGGCGGGACACCTTCGAAACAAGCGGAGCCACAAGGCGGGAGGAGGCAACGTCGATTTGCGGGCGCCGCCTTGAGTGACTGTATTGTGTTTTGTGTGGCTGCGGCTTGGCTTCAAAGTTCACAAGTCTCGCCGACTCGCTGCCGAAGCCATGCGGTGTTCAACTGGTCGACTTCGCCAGTGCCTCATCGACGCCTGGCCAACTTCGTCATAACGGCGGAAACGACGCAAATGTCGGGGTCCGCATGTGGGGACTCCTGTCTGCTGTTCTGTGCCCATGGAGAAAAACCGATCAGTTGAATGCTGATCTGATCGTTTGAGACGACAATCCTGCTTGTCGCCGACTTGGGTGCTCAATGCCCTCACAGTGCATTACATACATCGCAGCATGCTTTTGACTTTCGGCATGCCCATCCTGATGGCGCGAACCGCAATGCCATGGCAGCTTATGGCTAGTATCCGTCTCGAAAAGCGCGACGGATTTGCAACGTTTTCCGCAAATCATCCAACTAATAAGCCCCGAGGGTTGGATATACTTACTCGCTCGCAAGAGAGGAGAATCAAGCCTGAGCTTCGCAGCTTCACCCCGAAAGACGCACGCCTTGACTTTTGTTGGCTAAACACCCACATTGAACGGTACGTACGGAGTAAGTACTCGGTGCATTTACGTAGCCTGGGATCCTCCTGGTGCCTCGTGGCATAGAGACATGAAGCCGGGGTGGAAGGTATGGAGAAGCTCGCCATATTGGGGAAAACGAGGCGACCCTGGCATCCTGGAGACAGTCCCTGGCCGCGGAGGGGCCTAGAGATCCCACGACGATGTGAGTTCAACCTGGTGCCAAGTTGCATAGGCGGCTCGTTGCCCCTTGGCATGGTCCTTTTGCTCCCGTCTGGTCCGCCTCTCCCGGCTTTCTTGTGTTCCAAAGCTGTCACTTCTTGAAGCAAATGCTTGACGACTGAGCCCACCACACAGCGACTTGTGGCTTGTAGGCAGCACTTTTCTCTCAACTCCGGTTTGATGATCTGAAAGTTCCCCGGTTTGATGGCGTTGGACGTGGCCACGCACTGGTGGGTGAAACTGCAACAAATGGTTTTTACCAAGCTGCTCTTCGCCCTGTACATGCCCGCAGCGTCATGTTTGTGAAGTAGCCGTAAACTACACAGCCCGGCGGCGCGGATGAGCCCCGATCCGGATGGATTTCTTCAAGCAGTCCTTGGAGACCATTGAAAAAGTGCCTCCTTCCCCGGAAGGCCTGCTTTCTCGTGGGCGGCAAGGCTGTGCAGCTCCAGCTCGATTGATGGACTTTGAAGATGCGCTACTGGCCTCAGTTCACTTCGTCGAGTGCCCTGCGAATGATTGCTCATTCAAGGCCCTACCGTAGACACCAAATACGGAGTCCTCGTAGTAGCCAGCATCAGACGAACCCGAGACTCGACTCCGGACGTTTTGCAAATGGCCAAATACGGGCAGGTAGGTATGGTTCCCGTTACTCCACTGAATGAAGGTTGGCCTGCGAGCTTCACAGCGATTTCAACTTCACTCTCCGCTCTGCTTCAAATCTTGTCTGACTTATCTCAAGTTGCCTGAGTTGTCTTTGTAATAGACGTCGGTTCAATTCGCTGCGAGACTTTACTTTGACTAAGGGAGCTTGACCAATGATTTCCCGTACGGAACCCACACCTCGTTCTTCAACAACACACCCCTTGCTTTCGTGCTCGTCTCGGATTATCGGTAGTCATCCGGACTTAGGACTAGGTAACTATCTGTCAACTCTGAAGCCACGAGCGTAGTGTGTGGAGCATAAGGACACGCGAATTGTTGAGGCTTGGGGAATGCAACCCTGACGTTGTATCCAACATAGCGGGCAGGCAAGGAGCTTGTACTCACAATGAAAACGGCTGAGATCGCCATGTGGTGACGCTGATGTCCGAAACAGCATCGGAATGACTACCATGTCCGGTCTGACGAGGGACTTGAGCACATGGATGAAGTCTCGTTAGAGCATGTGCCGAAACTTCCATCCTTTGCCGGTTTGATCTGAGTCAGAACCGTATGGCAAAGTCGACAGCATGAACCAACAGTATGGCCAAAGTATCCCACTCAAGGCGAAGCTGGCACGATGCTTCGCAAATAAGAAAGCCAATGAACGATCCGGGCGAAGGGAACTCAAGGGTTGGTTGACCACAAGTAGAGCATCTGGCCGCACTCCCATCATACTACAGAAATCTTCCACACTTGTGATTCCAGTGGAACTTTGCGGCAGTCTTCCCTGTATAGTCAACGAAGATCTATCTGGAAGTGCAGGTGGTGCTGAACAGCACAGACCGCCCGTGCTTTCTTCGAACGGTTGAGTTTCGGATCATGTACAAGGCAGCCAAATGAACGAGTATACAATAACTAGTAGTCGTCGGGGTTGGCCGGTTGCACTGATCCTGCTCGCAAAGCCCCGGATACTTTTCGTCATGGCTTTGCTCCGTTTTGGGAAATCTGGAGCTCGTGACAGGTGAGTATATCCCACATGTACGTGTGAGCGGATTTTTACCTGATTTGAAGAAAGATAAGGCAAGAAGCAGCTGGATCTGACTCGCTGGTTCGCAAGCGGGTGAAAGCAGACCTAGGGCTTGATCATCTGTTCGATCAAACGCCGCTGCGGACTAAAAGCAAGCGTCTAGCACGCATGACGCTTGAACAGATCCATTGCTAAAATCCACGAAGGGAACGATGCATCAGACAGCATGAAGATAATACACCTGTATCCAACACGACGTACTACGCTTCAAAAGGAGCAATATTGGTTATCATGTTCATTGGCTTATGGCCCCCGCATGCGACACTGCAGTACAACCCTGGCCACGTTTCAACGTGGAGGATGCGACTGGTCTCATCGACTCCAGTGCGTCAGCGTCTTGTACTGGGCGTTGTTAGCAAGGTAAAGTCCGAGAGTGTGCCTTGTATTGAGTATCATAGGCAGCAGGAACGACATCATCAGTCCAGCTTGAGAAACGATGGGCTATTGCTGATCTCATACGAAGGAAGATTGCGCAGGCGGGAATTACCAGGGACAGACAGGTCTTGTCAACATGAGTGCATTCCTGCAGCAACTCCCCAGTGACTTCCTGGCCTTCATGACAAATCTGCCGCGCGGTTCCAGCCTTTTCGATCTACGCGCTATGCAGCGACGGATGCATTCTCGAAGCTCATGTCCCGTGTCGAAGGTGTGATTAAGGATGCACGGCAGCCTTCTTGCAGCGGCCCAAGGTGGGCGTTGTGCGACAAAAGCTTTGCAGCATTTCCTGCCAGCCCCATCTCTCATTTCGGAGCTTTAAGTGGTTGGTCTCGGAACTGATCAACGATGAACGACAGACCGAAATGGATAATGGCAGAAGAAAAGAAAACATGGGCCTCCTAGGTTGTTGACCATGGAACACTAAAAGAACATTCCTAGTGTTTGGAGTTTCAGGGCATGGTTCCTTTTCAGACATGGGGGAGCGGAATCTCTGAGCCAAGGGATGGATGCACGTACCTTCCTCAATACGTGCATGCGGATCGAAGTACGGAGTATTGGCACTGTGCAATTACTTGAAGCACAAAGTTCAGTTCAGATGGCTGGTGGGCCGTGGCTGGCTGTTTGCGGCTGGAGGGGAAGGAGCTATGAGCTAATGGCGGCGTCATTGCCTGGTTTGATGAACCTTGACTTGTTCTTTCGAGACGATTGCAAAGCAATTCTTTACGCTTCTGAGACGTGAATTGGAAATTCGCGGCTCGTCACCAACTACTTGTGTCGCTATATATGACCTACAAGCTCTATCTACTGCCGTGTCGCATCCAGCTGCAACTCGGCATTGTGTTGGATCATCGTCCTGCCGTCAACCGCCAATCGTCACGAGCAACTCGTCCACGTCGCACAGTATTGCTTCCGTCGATCGCACAAATCCTTCAGCCAACTAACGAACCCTGCATCGATTCGGATATCGCTTTGGCTGCTCTTGGTAAGCCAACCCACGAGCCATTGACTTGACCAAGTCGCGCAGCCACCCACGTTGTCGCCCGAAATGGCCCGCCCTACAGGTCTCATTGCCTCCAAGGGCATTGAACTTCTCACGTGGAGTACGTCGTCCCCGTAAACAGTCGTCTTACCACCAACATATCGTGTCTATCTAGTGCGTTGTGTTTTGTTTTCGTCTTATACCCGCCTTGTTTTATCCCTGGCGGCCCATATCACTAAGGACTCTGTTTCGTCTCGGCCCACTGGCATTTGGCGTCACGGGAAGCAAGAGACATGAGATCGACAGAATTAGCTTCTGCCTACACGCCCCCCCTTCCTCGGCTGGTTCCCTTTGCTTCGCTCGCCTGTGGCCTCGTTCTTCCAGCTCAGGCGCAACGCTGTGCAAAAAGGGCGAGGCAGATCTAGCGATGCACGACCTGATGTGACTTCGTCACGCGTGGTTTCACCTTGCAACGTGGACACACGTCCAGACAGTTGTTTTCACTGCGGCATTATGCGTCATCATCATTTCCCTTTCCCCTTCAAAAAGGCACTCTGTTGCCATTGGTCGCTCAAGAGTTGACCGGTGAGGCCGCCTGGCCGCCCCCATTCCTGCGTCCCGTGTAGCTGAAGTGGCTTATCATCTGTTGTTGTTGGCTCCCCTTGCCTCGTGGCCTCCCCACTGCGTATTCCTTCGCCATCATGCCATGCGAGGGGGAAAAGAGCCAACAAACAAGCATGCCAGCAGGGTCTCGCTTCCGGCCGTCGCCAAACGACGAGCGAGATGAGCCAGCTCCGTCCTCCATAACTAGCAGTATTTTGTATCTTGTGCTCACTCCCACGCCTCTCACAGCAAGCGCAAACGAGGCAGGTGGGGTAGTCATCGAACGCAGGGGGAACCATCATTGAATATAGATCCCCTTGGTGTTTTCACACGTGCTTGGTGCATGCACGGAGTAAGATGTTGCAGTATTGGAAGTTGGAGGGAAGCGAAAGGAGCTGTCCTTACGTCTAGTCACAAGGTAAATATTCAGTGCTGACTTTTCACCCCAACCACTTGTAGGCACTCCCAACGGATACAAGGCCAGCATCATGCTCGAAGAGTTGAAGGAAGCCTATGGGCTGCAGTATACATATCAGGGTATCAATATCGGTCAGGGCATCCAGAAAGAGGCCTGGTTCACAGCCATTAACCCCAACGGCCGGATTCCTGCCATTGTCGATCATGACCATGGCGATCTAGCTGTTTTTGAGGGCAATGCAATCTTGTCGTATCTGTCTCGCCGATATGATACGGGACGGCTCTTCTCTTTTTCTCCAGACGATGACGAATATACACGCGCAGAGTCATGGATAGGCTGGCAGCACGGTGGTCTGGGTCCCATGCAGGGGCAAGCAAACCACTTTGTACGAGCCGCCAAGGAGAAGATTGCCTACGGAATGCAGCGCTACGTTGGCGAAACGGAGCGGCTGTACGGTGTCCTCGACGCTCGCCTCGAGGACCGGGACTACATGGTCGGCCCGGGACGGGGAAAGTACAGCATTGCCGACATTGCCCTCCTGGGATGGGTGAACGTCGTTCATGGCACAACCATTGCCATTGATCAGTTCCCATCTGTCAAGGCATGGCTGGCACGATGCTGGGAACGTCCTGCCGTGCAAAAGGGCTTCCAGATACCCTCGACACTGGCTTCTTCGGCACTCACGCCCCAAGCTGGCGAGGCCGCCGAGCAGGCAAAGGAGCTCAAGCAGCTGGTTGACGAAGCCAAGAAGCAGTATGGCTACACTTATTCATCGCCATGAAGAAACACTATTGTAATGTCAATGACAAATCGCCGGCCCATCGTATCAACTGGGCGAGCCGCCACACCGAATTGTCCCAAGGGTTCATGTAGGAGTACTAGTCCGCCTTGTGTACTCCGTTCGTACGGTGTTGTGAATGAAATTGGCATAGCTCGTTCGCCCACGAACAGCTCATCAAGTACTCCGTACGCCCGGTGGATAAGCCGCCCCGTCGATCGCCATGAATCTGTAAACACGCGCAAACTACGGAGTACGGCGTACCTGCCCATCTCCCACAGACCCAGAAGTTCGGCGGCCGCTATCCATAGCCTGGCATCCCGGCCACAGGGCTGAAGTGCCCCGTACAACAACAAGTCCAATGAGACAGAGACACAGACACAGACACAGACACAGTCACAGTCACAGTCACACCGAACACCGAACACCAGATCCCAAGAAACGGCGGCTGAAGTTCCCGCCCGTCCAGCAGAAGAAACATGCTGCACGAGTACGGAGTAAGTACATGTCAATCTTGAAACAAAGGATTTGGCGGGCGCATGGCCCCGCCTCCAGTTGTCGACTTTCCTCGTTTACTCCGTACGCCCGGTGCTAGCTCGCTTGTTGCATGCTAGCTAGCGCAGGATGAATGATGCCATCACAGCAGTTCAAGCATGTTTGGGTGGGTACATGGTAGTTGCGGTGACTTTGGTCAAACAAACCAAACAAGTCGACGTGCGCGTCATCCAGCCATCCCAAACATGCTCCCGCTCACGAAAACCACCAACGTCGTAAAGCGTCAACCCACCGTGCTGGTGCGAAATACAAGTTACATTCCGTCAAGCCCTAAAAACGTAAATATACACACACTAGCCCTCCCAATCCACGCAGTTTCCTCCTCACCGCCACGCCAATGCCTTGATGGATGCCAAAATGGGAGAAAAACACCAGGCGCAAACACGAATGATTCCCTACCCTACCCCCCCCCCTCTTCCGGTCACGAAACGCCCAAGAACTCCGTCCTCCCGCCGTGTCCCTAAGGAAGCCAAATCGCCCAGTACCATGTAGTCATGCAGGTGATATCGCGAGCCATACTAAACCATGTGTGGCAGGGTGACCACAGTCATTTGTTTGGGCTCTTGCTTTGATTCTGCCGCTTTCCACCAATAGTCTGCCCATCATACATGTTTCAAACCAAAACTCCAGAATCAATAAAATCAAGGCCACCCGAATGCTGCCCCTCAGTTCTGTAAAAAGCGTTCTTCAAGTGCCCAGCTGCCATGGTTCATTGTGTGCAACCGTGTCTCAGGGGAAGAGGGAGAAACACCAATTACACCATGAAAACACACAAGGCAGTCCATATGTATAGACCATACCACGTACTTTTTTCTTGTGCCACCCACTGCTTTATTTTGCTTGCAATTGCTTGCAAAAGCCACGCGTCTCTCCTGTGCAGATACTCCAATACGAAACCAGCAAAGAAAACCACTCCTTCGCCAACGGAGCTTGGTGATGACCTCCTTCCTATACCTGTAATTCGCCGTGACAAATGCAGATTTTGATCGTTTCTTGTGTTACAAATGCCTCATGAGTGATCTTTTTGTGCATTCTTTTGGCATTAGATCGGGTTTCTTTCGCTTCAGTTCTCTAGTAAGTTGTCCTTCACATGTTGGAGACGCCTTGCGAGTTGTCCACGACATTGTCGGACAGATTAATAAGTAGCTGGGCAAGACATCTCTTTGTCGCGGCATCGTCTCTCAAAACCGAAGAGAAGGTAGCGTCTCGCAGAGGTTCGGGCAGGCATTGGCGAAGAGCCTCACGGGCTCGGGCGTTGTCGCTCAGTCTACATGTGTCAGTTAGTGTCCTGTACCTCGGCGAGGTTCAAAGCCTGTTGCATAACTCACCTGAGGAAGCATCGAACAACGTGCTTGAGAAGCCGTGCAGTCTGAGACTCGACGAGCTGAGCAACCATGTTGCTCAATACAGTTCCCACAGCGTAGAAGCGCTCATAGGTGGCGCAGATATAGTTGAGACCGTTATCGTCCAGCAGAATCTTCTGAACAATAAAAATGGCAACGGTCTTGCTAAGCTCCGAGCCAGTCTCCATGATCCGAAGGCACAGAGGAATGATTTCAGTAGTGAGGAGAAAGTTGATGACATCCGAAGAGTCATTCTTCACCAGGGCACCAATAACGCCCAGGGAAGTCAGTCGCAGATATTCAAACGGCCGAGACTTCGACGTCGTGTTGAGAAATGGATACAAGAACAGGGGGATGTGGGCTATTATCAGCATCATCAGCTTTATTTATCATTCGATAGTACATTACTCCTGTCGAATTTGAACTGAACTGACCGTTAAGAAACAATGTCCGAGTATCATTATGCGACGCAACACACTGGAGCAACGCCAAAGCGTTGCAGACCCTATTCGAAGCAGCAGCTGTGAGCTGCGAAGGGTTGAGGAGAGTGTAGACCGAAATGATTTCCTGTAAAAGGGAGGTCATGACACCTGAACAAACAAGGCGGTCAGTATCGACGATCCTCTTTGCCAATGGGATTCCAGCCACCGACGAATACATACCGAATGAGTGCCACAGGATGAGGGCTAGTTCGGGCACCTGTTCCCTCTTCTTGCTCAACTCCAACAGGGCGGCCTCCCTCGTGTTCTCGTTCAACAGGTCGGCAATATACGCCATCGTGCGTCGATTATCCTCCGAAATGTTGTCGTGGCCGGCATCTTGGGCATGAGCGCCGCCCATGTTGCCACCGGCTCCGCCAGCAGAGTGATTACCAGCCATGCGGTTGTAATGCGATTGCTGTTGCTGAGCCTGTTGTTGTTGTTGCTGTTGCTGGTGTTGTTGCTGTTGTTGTTGCTGATGTTGTTGTTGCTGATGTTGTTGTTGCTGGTGTTGTTGGTGCTGCTGCTGCTGCTGCTGAGCAACCGATACATGGTTCTGCTGGTGGTGCGACGCCTGCTGGTGCATCCAGCCGGAGTCGGCCTGGTGATTGTACTGGTGATGCGTATATACGTGCGCCGAAGACATCATTATGGGCAAGGTAAAAAGGGTTGAGAGGTAAGAGAGGGGTATCTGCCTTCAGTTCAACGTTTCGCCTTCGCCTCGAGTAAGTGTCAAAGACGCCCGAAGTATATCGCGCGTAGAGTCGGCAGGCCAGGAAGCTCGAGGGAGAGCTTACCGCGGCGCCAGATATATGACAGCGCTAGCAACGACTCGAGATGTACGAGAAAAGAGTCGCTCACGATGAGCTCGCTAGTCTCGCGGAGACAGGTCTGGGTGTTGTGGAGGGAAGGACAAGAGAGCTGTTTCGCCGAGACCAGCAAGAGGGCAGAGACGACTCAATGCGCGTGTGTGCGGGTTCGCCGTGCAACAAACAGGTTGCACGGTGGGGAACCTAACGAGGCGGAAAAGCAATGGACCGCTATGTGACAGGACGGAGAGAGATGCAAGACTGGCTCTGCAGACTTCTGGGGATGGCGTGGTAGTTGCAAGGCGGTGCTTCGTCGTTGATGCGGTGGTGGTGCAGTGTCTTCGTGCCGCTTGCGCTCCACCGCCTCGAGTCTTTTGACTTGAAATGTCATTCGCTCTGCTTGGTCTCTTGGATGGCCGAGCCGGTTGAGGAGGACATTTGACATTTCTCCTCCCCTCTCTGGCGCCTTCCTTGCTGCCATCAGGGCACGGGTCAGGAAGAACTGCCATCCCCGACCCAATCGACAGCCAAGGTCTGTGCCGCATGTGGGGGGGCCCCTGCTCAGCCTCGCTCCGTCCCTCAGCCTGACGCAGCCCAATGCAGGCTGAAGCCATACTCCGTGCGGAGTAGTTACGGAGTACGGAGTACAGATGGGCCTTTTCGCGCTGCAAGTAGCCGAGGCTCAGACATAGACGTGCATGATTAGATATAAGCCGAGCCCGATAACTACCTCCCTACTTTCTGTGCTCGTGCTGCGCATTGCAACCGAATTGGCCTCTGTGCCTCCTAATACGTGCAGTGCAGCAAAAAGAAATATAAGCTATCCTACCCTGTACTTGGTTATTTGAGCTCGGAAACCAGTTCTAGTACGTTGAATGCTTGCTGAAAGGTGATCCATAGTAACTAGTCGTAGTGTTTGACTCTTTTCTCCGCCCTTTGCATAATAACACCGTACAAAATCACCAAGACATTGTTGAGTCAATAAAAATTACAGTTTTTATTTTTAGTTTATATATTTTACTGGTTGCTGTGGTGGCCCATCTTGTCGTCATCATTCTGTCTAACCCGAGCCACGTCCGCTAGGGCTTTTCACAGCTTATTATTACACATTGCACTAGCGTAGGAATCAACGTATCATAGATAAAACACCAGCACCAATCAAGCGTGTCATTACTCCGTACCTATTTACTGCCTCTCATATGTAACTGCCATAAATGCTATCTGAATCAACCCCACAACCAAAAACCCCGCCCAAAGAACCCGTCTAGCTCTAAGGGTACCGAGAATGAGCTCTTTCACTCCGGATGTTGCTTGGAATGCTCTGATAAGTCTGCTGTCAAGGAAAAGAAAAAAAAAACGGCAAGAAAGAAATGGACTACACATGATGGATTGTTTGACAACGCTCACATATCCATAAACAAAGCATGATGCCCTGCCCTGTTTTGTGCTGATGGTTTGCTGTTGGGGACTAGAACGTCGTGGCCCAAAGATATTAAAAAATTGTACCGGATTCTCGAGGCGCTTCTCAAGGGCTGGCCATGTCCGGCACTGCCTTCTCTATGCTGCGAAAAAAAAAAAAAGAAATATAACAGGGCCGTCATTGTGTGCTTCGCAGAGGTGTAGTCTTTTGCAAAGCAAACGGGGAAACGTGCTTGTTTCGATTGCAAGACATACGGGGTGCTTCAGAAGTTCGCTTTGGCATACTTATAGCCGCAGATCCCGCAGGATCTGGTCAGCCATATTCTTGAATTGCCACGTGTTGCCTGTCATCCGCTTGAACTGAATCCCGTGCAGTGAGAGGAGAGGAACTTTAACAATGAATATCTCGAATTCCAGCACCATACTCTCCCCAAGGTCACTCTGGACTTGGGTGCTCGTCTCGCCAGGTGCTCGCCTCGTAGTGCCGCCGTTGCGTCTGGGGATGCTATCCACTGATGTTTCCGAATTGGAGTAGCTGCGGTCGCGATCAGAACGATCGCGGTCTGACCGATCTCTTTCTCGATCCGGCCGATCACGGTCTGATCGACCGGGAGTTCGAGGAGTCGGCGGTTGGCGTTGTTCTCGGTCCAACTCTCGAATCTCTTCTCGGTCATCGTTTCGCATCAAGCCACCGAAGCTGAAGCGGCGCCGATGACCAAGAGTCTGGCCTGGGCTGGTGGGAGGGTCATGCACCTTATTTAAATCAATGCTTGGCGTGTGTCGACAGGAAAAACCTCCCTTGATCTCTGTGAAGTCAACGTTCAATTGCTTGAGGACGCGCTTGATGTCTGTTCGAATCGCCGGCACGGACTTGCCAGATGTTGTGGACACACTGAATAGCCCCTTCAGGAACACTGGTTTGGCCAATTCAGCGCTGTCGAGTCGATCCGTAGACACGCCACTCTGATCTGGTTCAAAATCCGTTTCCTCCGGCACGTCGGCCTCCTGGAGACCTTCACGTTTCAGGCGACGACGCTGAATGCTCTCTCGACGGGCGTGGCCAAGAGATTTCGTTCTCATCGAGGCCGATCTGGAATGGCCATGAGCCTTCTGTGACGATCCTGAATGATCATTTGATACAGACTGCTCAGACCCGCTGGTGGCAGCAATCCCCTTGGGTAGCCTACCACCCTCTCGGCGACGCATTTCTGCTGAATTGACACTGGTGGACCGTCCTAAACCCGACCTTCGACTGTCTTGCGTGCCATGAGCGGACATGGGAGGGCTGAGTAGGGCGCTATGCTGAGGCTGGCTGCTTCCTGATCGAATAGCCGGGACCGGTGGCTCATCACGATCTCGCCTACCACGACGAATACTAAAGCTTTTCTTGGGAGTTGCTGGCGCTGGCGTTGGCGCTGGTGCTGAGTCGGACGGAGAATGAACTTGGACCATGGGAGGATGAGAACGATCCTTGTCGAGTCGCTCGGGTTCTCGGCGCTTCCGAGTGCTGAACCTTCGAAGCAGCCCAGCCGCAGTGCCCTCCCTCTTTTGAAGCTGCTCTACCTTGGTCTCTGGCGCAGGGGGTGGAGGAGGATGCCCATGCGGTCTTGCTGACTCTGGTGCATCGTCTTCACCATGGGTACGGGCGCGAGGCCTCGAGCGTCCACCCGTAGGCCTTTCGCCTGGCAGCTCGTAGGCAGTTGCGTTGGTATGGGCTGCCTGAGGAGGCACAAGCTCTGGCATGGTATTGACGCCTTTTTCACGGTCTCGATAGTCACGGTCTTGATGATCTCGGTCCCTCTCCTTGTTTCGTTCGCGATCGCGCTCCCGAGTCCTCTCTCTCTCCTTCTCCTTCTCACGAGAGCCGCTCGACGTGGCAGGGTGTTGCTGAAGTGGCTCGCGGTCTTGCTTCTCCTTGACCAGGTAATATATGGAGAGCAGCGGACTGAAAGCGTACAGTGGATCGTGGCCCAACTGCAACGTATCGCTGCTTGGACCGGTCAGAGTGTCTCTGCTATTGGAGGAATTGCGTCTCTTATAGAAGTCAAATCCAAAGCCCCTCTTCTTCTCGGCTTCCTTGGCAGGAGGAGGAAACTCTCGTTCTCGTTGATACATCTTCACGGCATGTTGGTAGTCCTCCGAGTCGATGATTTTGCTGAGTTGAGCCCGAATAGTTTCTGGGGAGCCAAAGTTGAAACCCTGCATGGCGTGGATAACATCCGGGTCCAAAGGGTGTGCTAACGGTTCGCGGACAGGAACATAGTTGTCGAGGGGTCCGTTGCACCCCTTTGTCATCCAAGGGTGATTCATGACTTCCTGCATGGTTGCGCGTTGCTTAGGATCCGTCACCAACATGCGGGACATGAGATGTTTGCATTCTATGCCTCGTCAGCTATCTTTGCAAGCTTACCAGACATGTGCGGCGTGGTATTTCTCTTCTCATATCGTGCCATGCAGTACATGGGGGAAAACCGGTGACTTACCGCTTGAGAGCCAACTAGGATAATCTACCAATCCCTTCTTGATTTTGGCATGGAGCGCAGGCATGCTCTGGTCGTCGAATGGCACCTTACCACATACGAGGACGTACAGCACAATGCCAAAGCTCCATACATCAACTTCGGGCCCCGTGTATGCTCTGGCCTGCAAAAGCTCAGGAGCAGCGAAATAAAGACTGCCGCAAAAGGTCTTGAGGTGGCCACGAGGCGCGAAGAGGTTACTGAGACCAAAGTCAATGATCTTGATATCACCAGTTTTACTTATTAAGATGTTTTCGATTTTCAGGTCGCGATGAACGATGCTATTGCGGTGGCAGTAGTCTAGCGCACTGGCAATTTGGCGACTAAACTTCCGAGCCTGTTTTTCCTTGAGCTTGCCATGCGAGATGATGTAGTCGAGCATCTGGCCGCCATTGACATACTCGAAGAGCATGTACCAGTGGTAGTTGGTGCGGACGACATCTCTCATACCGCAAATGTGGGGATGATTCAGGAGGGTTACAATGGCAGCCTCGCGTGCGGTTCGAATTTCCTTGGACTGATCGGCTCGCTCCTTGTCTGCACGGCTCTGATGTTCTTCTGTCGAACCTCGAGGTACAATTTTGCAGGCAACCTGTACAGTGGAGAGAGACAGAGGCTGTTAGAGCGGTGCAATGCAAACGGGTGGTGATGGATGCCCAACTGGGCGCATCCAACGACCAGGCGAGACATCCGAGAGAGATTTAGAGGAGGGGTAGGCGGAGGAGGGAAACCATGACCAGACAAGCAGGGAAAGGAAAGGGATAAGGAAGGGAAGAAGAAGAAGAAGACGAAGAGCGACGAACCTGTTCGCTGCCATCTTCTTTGCGGGCGAGCTTTACTTTGCCCATGCTACCTGCGCCGATGGTCTTGCCCAGAATCCATTTCCCCGACTGGGTGGGAATGGTGGTGCGTGATCTGGTCTGTTTCCCGGCAGAGTGCGACTGATGGTGAGGGTCGGAGGCGGTATGAGAAGGGGGAGCAGGAGCAGGAGGACTGCCGTCGTTTGCAGCGACGGCCGAGGGAGCCATTTCGCTCGATGGATCGGGTTGACGATGGTGTCGTTGAGAGGAGGAGCGCGTGCTGGGCCGGCGAGGTGTCGATCGGGCGGCAGCTGGGGACGAGGAGGCGGAAGGGGACTCGGTGGCGGCGACAGCGCCCCTTGTCGAGGACGGGAGAGACGTACGATCTCTGCTGGAGTTGCGCTTCGGGTGAGAATAAGATGCTATGTGTGAAGCTTCATAGTCATGATGGGTAAGGAGGTCATGGACAGGGCGAGAGGACGGGGACGCAGTGGACGATGCCGACGCGTGGCGGTGATGATGACGCTGCTGTTGGAGAGGCTGGCTCGGGTGCGAATGATGATGGCTCAGGTGCTGCTGGGAGCCGGTGGAGCGGGGGGTATCAACAGCAGCAGCAGGAGCAGCAGGAGCAGCAGGAGCAGCAGTAGCAGCAGTAGCAACAGGAGCAGCAGGAGCAGCAGGAGCAGCGGCAGCTAACGCAGCTGAACATGAACTGGCAGAAGCAGCCTTCTCGTGGGAGTCGTGGCTGCTGGTGCTGTTACCATGGGCAGATGCACGCTGGGCGCTCCGACTCAGGCCCTGGCCGTTGACCTGGCTCTGACCCTGCTTCCTGGAGCGGGAGAAGACGGCACATGCAGTGTTGGGCGAGGTGGGGTCTGAGCAGCTGGAGCTTGACCTTGGCAGCGACGCGCTGGCTGGCACACGGGATGCGGCGCCAGTGGCAGAAAAAGCCGATGCGGACAGAGGCGGCCGCGAAGAGCGAGCGGGCGTACGAGGCGTTGAAGCCGTCGTTGCTACCGGCGTTGCTGCCGCTGGTGACGAGGAGTATCGAACACTAGAGCGCGCTGAATGTTGGGATCGGCCAGACGTCGACCTGGTGGACTGGGACCGGGATGGGGTCAGTCCATGCCCATTCGACCCATGTCCGCCATGAGTACCGGGTGCGCCATGGTCATTGCGGGCCATGGCAGCTGGGGCGAACAGAATAGATGGATTGATGGATGGATTATCGCAATTCTTTGATGATGATGCTGGGTGTCTGGTGACAAGCGACTCGTTGTTGGTGATGCGAGGACTTGTCGACAAAGGTGCCCCTGGCCGAGTGAAAAAGAGAACAGGGAGGAGCTGACAGATGATGGCCAAGGAAAAGATAAAGTAGAAAAAAAAAAGAAATACAGAAAATAAAAACAAAGGATGAAACACAGATCTTCAAAGAAGGAAGGGAAATGAAGAAGATGAAGACAAAGTAGAGAGAGAAGAACAAGACTGGAAGAACAAGACTACATAGACTCAATAGATCCCTCCTGCACGACCGCTGCAAACTCAGTGCATGTGCGCTGTACGACTCAAGCACGGGTGCTTGTTTTGTTTTGTTGTTGTTCTGGCTTGATGCTAATCGCAGCACAACTCGACGTCGACGGCCTCTGGAGCCGTTTGGAGCGATCAGAACGACTGGAGATTGATGGACCGTGTCGATCAACAGGACAAGGACTCCTTCAATGCTCATTGAACCACAATGATTATCGTGAATCTAAGGTGACTTTTTATCGTAGCTTGAACGGACCCCCCGGATCTGGCCTGGTCTGCCGAGCTGGGCCACCAAACGCATCAGTCAAATGCAATGTCCAGTTGGCTGTTGACCGTGCTACCGCCATCAGCCGATTCAACAGTGAGGGAGAGTGAGTGATGGGCTCGTGCTCGTGCTCGTGCTCGTGCTCCTGCTCGTGTTCTTCCTTTGTGAATACCAACCAGTCTGGTAGCGGTAGCACTGCCAAGGTCAGACGCCCAGAGCTGCTGACAATGGACTAAGCTGAGGTGCCTACAGTCAAGGGGCCCCGGTCAATCAGAAGCCTCGTTCGTGCCTTCGATGTTGGGATGGCTGGGAAGCGGGAACATTGAATAGAAGCACACATGGACCAGACTTGACTCAGTGCCTTGCAAGCAACGGAGCGTTAAAGGAAGCATAAATCGGACCGGGAGAATACCGACCGAGCCAAGGACGGGGAAGGAGGCGGGGAAAACAACAACAGCAATACCAAGACACAGGTTTTTTATTTTTTTGATGTTACAAAAAAAAAAAAAAAAACGAGGCAGAGGCAGAGAGGCAGAGGCAGAGAGGCAGAGGCAGAGAGGCAGAGGCAGAGAGGCAGAGGCAGAGAGGCAGAGGCAGAGACAGATAAAAACGCTGGACAGCAGGCACAGACGGGAATAACTCAGTACTCGGTCAATCAGCCCGAAATGGGATCCGTGGCCACTGGCGATACACACAGTTGGACACGCAGCCTGCAAGGGCGAGGCAATGCAAAAAAGGGCACACTTATTACATGGATCAAATGCTGCGCAACCGAGGACACGAGCGACAAGCATGGGTGCGGCGGGCTCTCGTTGAGCAAATGCATGTCGACTCACTTACTTATTGATCAATGTACGGAGTAACGTTAAGTAACGTTAAGGCTGGCTGGTCATGATAATGACTGGGTGGAACACGAGCAAGAAAGATGAACATTGAAGTATTGGCCCTGGCCCTGGCCCTGACTCTGTCTTGATGATGCACCCAGCCCGTTGGCTTTCGTAGTTTCTGTTTTTTTTTTCTCCTTTCCCCTGGTTCCTTTTCTTTCCTTATGTTGTCTTATTGGCAGCGCTGGACTGTGGCACTCTGTAACGATGTGAGAACCCAAGTACTCCGCAACTGCGCAAGTACACCGTACTTAGGTGCCTCTAGGTGGTAAGTAATAACGGCCCGCCCTTTGCCCCATATGCTTGCCTTGGGGGTACTCCGTACCTACCCTAATACTAACTACCTAGGTACCTAGGTACTGTAGGAAAGGGAAGAGCTCACAATTCGGTGCCGCAGTCGTGTCATTTATCATGGCGCTGGTATAATTTACTCTGCCCGCGTGCCGTGTTGATCGCGCAGCACAGCAGAGCCCAACCTTGAACGTTGCACTCGGGACAACACTAGACATTGGACATGTCTGGTAGCTCCCACCCTACCTACCTACCTAGGTACTTACCTAAGGTAGGTAGGTAGGCAGTAGATAATCTACTATTAGTTAGTACCCACCTGGTAGACGCTGGTACTCCGCACTTGGGTCTAGCAAAAGTACGGAGTACATGTGTAGGCACTTCGAAGCAGGCAGTGGGACGACAAAGTCACCAGTGGTGGTCTTGAGATGGCCCACCCTACTTATCGATATCAGACAAGAACTTGACTTGATTTAATGTTGATGATCCACCAATTCGCAACAACCCGAGTAGCTTGCTTCCCAGTCGCACTGTCACCCCTCGACAAGCAACCATCCGAGGGCATAACAATCGCATCTAATGGAAACATCATGACACAGTAACCGTCATGTCCTACAAGCGCTCCCGGTCGACGTTTGAGGCAGACACTCACGCCCCATATGCTGTTTTTGGCACGCCTCTACCCGACGAGACCGATGCGCGCGATGATGGCTCATATTTGCCTCTGTGGAAGCAAGATGTGAGAGATGATAAAGGAAGAAGAAGGCTCCATGGTGCCTTCACGGGCGGTTGGAGCGCCGGGTACGTGTCAACCAAAGGGCGTGCCACAGCAATGCAACGCAGATTGCTAACCATCCATCACACAGCTACTTCAACACTGTAGGCTCCAAAGAAGGATGGACGCCGGCCACCTTTGTCTCCAGCCGCTCGAGCCGCCGAAAAGATGACGTGGCCTCAACCACAGTTCAACAGCGAGCAGAGGAGTACATGGACGAGGAAGATCTGGAAGATGCAGCCGAAGCACAGCAGCTCCAAACCTCACAAGCCTTTGCGGGGCTAGGATCGTCCACACAGGATGAAATGCGCGCTGGCGGCCTCATGGGTCTTTTCAAAACATCTGGAGACACAAAGGGACTACAGCTGTTGCGTAAAATGGGCTGGAAGAATGGTCAGGGAATAGGACCCAAGATTCGACGGAGTGCCAGGCTCGACGTCGGAAAGAGCGATGCCGGCCCCGACGACAATATGTATTTTTTTGCTCCAGATGACGCGCAAATGATACAATTTGTTCGCAAAACGGATCGAATGGGTCTAGGACACCAAGCTGGCGTAAGATTGCAGAGTCTGGGAAGCACGGGCGGTGCAGACCAGGACGACGACAATGATGATGACGACTCGTTGGGTAAGGGTGACAGACAATCTTACTTCTCTGCGGGGAAGCAAGGGGCGAAATCTCGACGGGGTGCTTTTGGCGTTGGTGTGCTCAACGACACTGGTTCGGATGAAGAAGATGCGTACGAGATGGGCCCAAGAATCAAATATAACCGTGTTATTGGAGGGGACAAGACGAAGAAAAAGAAAATGACGGCTGCAGTGAACCCCTCTCTCAAAAAAGCGCCAGTGTTCTTGTCCAAGACAGCAAGAGCTGGTAATCATAATCTGCGTCGTTGTCATGATGGCCGGCTGCCCCTAGACGGATTCGTGCTGGCCAAAGTCGTCGAGGATTTGGCAGCTGCGCTGTCCCAGTACGCACCACCACCTGTTCCCGAGGGTTGGAAGTCACGCAAGGACCCGTTACACACTGCGGAATCCTCGAATTACACTTCAACCGCGGATGCTGCGAAAGTATCTACGCTAGACCCGAGATCTCGAGCGGCTCTCCTCGGTGAGAAAGCCCTCCCGGGCAAGTCTGTCTTCGACTTCATATCGTCCTCCTCAAGAGACAAATTGGTCGCTGTATCCGGGAACAAGAGCCTTCCGCCTGGCTTGGGTGAAGTTCCTGACGGCCACACCCCATTGTCAGAAGACGAGAAACGACAGGCATTGCGGGAGAGAATCCCCAAACTGGATCAATTCACTGCCGCAGCGGCTCTATCTCGTAGCTCGACCGGGCCATATGCGGACAACGAGGCAAAAGGCGGGCGCTACAGAAAGTATTTAATGTCTCAGGCGAACCCTGGGCAAGATTTCCCAGATCAAGTTCCGGGAGCAACAGACGAAGACTATGTACGCGAGATGAATGAATTCTACAACTGCGCCAGGATCTTCAAGCCTATGACAGGCTTCATGGCATCAAGATTCACTACGTCCAAGACGGTTCTTAATCCATCATCATCATCATCTAATATCAAAAACGAAAGCGATAGTACCGCCGGTACGGATTTGTTGTCAAAACCGGAATCGAAGAGCAAAGACCCAGCCGAAGAAGCTGCAAAGATGGGTATGTTTGGACGCATAACCCGCTCTGTGGAAGATTTTTACCCGACACGGCTACTGTGCAAGAGATTCAATGTACGCGCACCTGCACATGTGCGACCGGATCACGATGCAGACAATAGTACTGTCTCGACATCAAATACGAGCGATAGTCGGAAGGTGCCAGCACAATGGTCTGTGCCTGAGACGAATGTCTCAGTGTCAGCACCCCGGGCGTTAGAAGCGCCAACATTATCAGACGCGGTAACATCAATACAGCAACCGGTGGAAGTAGATCCAGAGACAAATGATGCTGTTGAGGGGAAAGTAGCCAACGCTGACGTATTAAAAGCAATCTTTGGCGATAGTGATAGCGAGTAGGGGTGTAACTTGGTTGATGTGATCAATGAGGATGGTACCGCTACGAGCACCACAATATGTGTGCGTGGTGCGATTGAGTCGTCGATTATGATGACGGTATTGCAGAACCTACGGTTCGTAGGCTGAGTTGTAACCCTGTGTAGATGTACGTATCTGTCCCAGGTATTGCGTGAAACAATACATTGACTCACAGCAGATATCATAGAAATTCTTCCCTCGATAAATTCATGGGATTTTTTATACTACAGAAATGCCAGATTTGGCAATTTCGATATTGACAGGAGAAACTCTTCTTCAGTCTCTCAGAGAATCTATACACACAAGTTCAGCACCACGGACCGAGGTTCCCCAATGCTATTGAAGTACCGGTCTACCGACTTGTTCCCCCGTCACCCCGAAATCTATAGGCTAAGAAAGCTCGTGGATATTGCCGCGATGGTCATCACCTGATCTTGCCGACATTTCGTGAAGGATGGGCTGCTCGCCGACGTTGTGTCCTTGACTGGCGTGAGTTTGAGCCGGCGTACAAGAGACGGTGGCAAAGCCGGTTGGGCTGACGCTATGGGCACCAGTTTTGATATCAGTCGAGTATGTACCGGTTGACGAGCTGACTTGATTCGCAACAGCTAAAGCTGGGGATTGTCCCGGCGGCGGAGGAGGAGGCGAGGCCTGGGAGGGAGGGTAT
Organism: Metarhizium rileyi; assembly: GCA_031753515.1. Lineage (NCBI taxonomy): Eukaryota > Fungi > Ascomycota > Sordariomycetes > Hypocreales > Clavicipitaceae > Metarhizium > Metarhizium rileyi. Next base: position 1,919,776 of record JAUKVO010000008.1, read on the forward strand.
CCTATTCCCTGGGCGGGAGACACGTTTGCCATGTACGGCGAGGCTCCAGGAGGATGTTGTTGCATGGGAGGCTGAGTGAGAGGAGGTTGATATTGCCCATTCTGACCATGAACAGCATTCTTCTGTTTCTTCTTGTGACGAAGGAGCAGCAGGACGCCGACACTGATCAAAGCGATGACAGCAATACCGCCGACAACACCACCGACAATAGCCCCGATGGGAGTCTTTTCATCGGCATTGCTACTCTTGCTGCTGCTGCTATCGCCTGTATCCTTGGACGGACTTCCATCAGAGGTGGCCGCAGGGCTGCCAGTCTCCCTAGCATCGATGCTCCCCAGAGAAGACGACGACGACGACGAAGGCACGGCGATGGCGCTCGTCATCAGTATTCTGCTCACGCACTTTCCGTCGACCCCGCAGGTTTTGGGATAAGCACACCAAGAACCGACGGCGCCGGCCTTGGAGTTGCAGCAAACACTGGAACCGGTTATGCACACATTCCCACACGCTTGCTTTCCAGAAGGGCACCCGTCCGTGGGACTGCTGGTGCAGACCTTGCCCTTGGGGCAGCAGCCCTTGGCATAGCAGTAGTATCGGACCTTGCAGTATGTTCCCTTGATGGTGTCGCAGCAAGACCCGCCTCTGGGCATACAGAACTCCGTTCCGCAGACGGACTGGGTGGCAAGACACTGGTTGCTGTCACGGGCGACAAGGCCGCCGAAGCCGTTTGACAGACCAGCACCGTTGAGAGAGTTGATGTTGGCGGCCATGAAAGGGGAAGCGTCCTCGGCGGCGCATGCAAGCCCGGCGAGGGCAACAAAGAAGCTCCTCAAGGCGTTCTTCATACTTACACCAGCTGCCCGTCGGTTTTGACGCAATTTCAATACAAAAAGGTCGGACGACAATGAAAGATGAAAATTAAGACGCCTGAGACGTTATGACACGACACGTAGGGAAGGGGGCTCACGAAGCTGGGATGGACCCGGAAGATGCGGTATGTACTCCGTATCTCAGTCGAAAGAGCAAGCAAAAGAAACATGAATACCGTCGACGAAAGACGTACGGCGGCGACATTGGCCCCCCCTACGTTACTCCCTCATTCAAGCCGCAGTTCTCCAAACACCACACCGGCTCACTGGGTTTTTCTCCGGCCACCATGCTGGCGGCGGCCGCTATGCAAGGAAACCCAGCTCGCGTTCCCCATTCAGTGTGCTCGTATCCTGCCCGGTGGTAAAGCGAGATCAGCTGTGCTCATATAGATAAACAGCAGCTACCGCTTATGGGCAGAAAGAAGAACACAAGTCTCACTCAGCCCCAGTCAGCCACGGGCCAGGACTAGTGATGCTAAAGAACTTGACTCGGGTGGTCTGAGTTGCGGAACCGACAGGGCCGTCGTTGGGCTGAATGGACAATGGCGTGAACCCTTGTCTTGCAATAAGCTTATTGAAGCAGTTCTAATTTCCGCGTCCTCGCAGATTGGCTGCCGGCGGCTGTTTGTGTGGCACCTCGGGGTCGAGGTCGACCAGAAGACAAGTGTGCATGTGATAGCTCTTTGCAATATTGTACAGAGTACTCCGTAATTACTTCTTACACTTAGTCAAACAGGGAGAGCCAGATAGATGGAGGGCCGAGTCGATGGTCCGTCTTCCTCGTCTGGTCGGATGTCATAAATACCGGCTCAATGACCCCGACCGACACCTTGAGAGGCAGTCAGCCCTGTTCCTGTTCCCCGCAGATAGTTATATATGTGCCTTAAAAAAAAAGAAAAAAGAAAGGTGAGCTCTTGCTCCGGGGTCTCTGTGTTGATGGGGAGTTCTTTTTCCCCGGCCATTTTAGGGATGAACGGGCTTCGGTCGAGAATCTGATTCCGATAACGTATGTGCGGTTCCACCGGACTCGGGGCTTCTCAGATAACTTGAGAGAAGACGAGAAAGAGGAAACAGAGCATGAAGCAACTATTTTGAACGCAATCTGCTCCGTGTATTGGTGTTCGGGAAACGGATCACCTGCGCAGCACAGAAAGCCGTACATTGATTGCTTCAAAGCACGTAACTGACCACAACTCGATACAAGTTATGCTCACGGAGCGTTGGAAAGAAATCTCGTCTTTGCGATGGTGAGCGGGCAGGCCACAAATACTGACTAGCACCGAGAGCCGCATTCACACCCGGATAGCATCATGCCGATGCGTAGAGGTCATACTGCTGGAAAGTATGCCTGCCGCAATAATTGCCGCGGCCAGCCTGGCTTCGTCAAGTGACAATATCTCGCGGTAGGCTCGTCCGCCGGCGGCAATAATCTTTCCATGACGGAGAGTAGTACTCCGAGCGGTGGTCATGGACACACATCCAAACAATACAAGTTGTCCATGTAATTCGCAGCGGTTGGCGCCGCAATGGCGACAGAATTCCCTTTGGCTCCTCGTCCGCCGTAGAGCCGGTGGGCCGAGGAGACGGCTGTGTATCTTCTTCTCGAACTGGGACCTCGTGGCTTCTGCGAAGCAAGGAGCCAACTGGTCTCTCTGCTGGACTTGCCGGGCCCAAGTTCCACGTTCCATTCCAGATCATTGGGATCTTTCAGCCGGAGAGGCACGGAACCATAGAGACAGCGGAGGACGGCGTAGAAGCGTTTCTTGGTCAGGACGAGCGAGACATGTTGCAGTCTATGGGATCTCAGGATGTCGAATATCTTGTACACCAGCTCCAACGGCAAGTCTGTGACGGGCGAGTTCGAAGCGTCTGTAAAGGGATCGAAGCTGAGCGACGGTCTGTTCCGAGTATTAGAAGTTTAACGGGGAAGAAGTGACAATAACATGAGCAGACTCTCACCGGCCGTGGATCAAAAGACGAGGGCCATGACGAAGGGGTGTGCAAGAGATCCCGACGTGGCGTGATATGCCGCCGTACAACGCATAGCTGGCAGCATCGCAGGTTGGAAATACTAGGAAGGATTTCATGTACTATTTCATGTACTATCCATGGTCCATAACCTGTGACCATCCATCTACTCCGTACATTGTAACGTAAGTTGTACAATAATCGTTGTAGTAGCCCCTCGGTTGTTTACAAAATGGGGGTAAAATTGGAATAGACTTTCGGGGTTTCTTGCTGTTGTTCCAACGTACTCCCAGACTAGGATTCAGCGCCGCCACCGTCTTCTCACTCCATGCCCAAGGAAGCAAGTCTCTCGTTCCGCGGCTGATGGCGAGAAAGAGCGCAGAAGTCTGGGGCCGAAGTGGCGTCGCGCGAGGCTGTGGCTGTGGGAAGTTTCTCAAAGGCAAATCGTGAAGATGGTTCCCACCGTGTTTTAGTTTGCAACGTACGGGATTGATTGCCTTGGGGATCCCATGGAGTCTCGTGCCATCCCATCTGCCGCCGCCATTGCGTGGCGTGGGATTGTTGGTGATGCGTGGTGGCTTTGCGAGTTCCGACGACCGGCCCAGAACATCGTGGCTGGACTGGACTGGACTGGACTGGCTTCCATCTGACAAGCTTGATCTTCGCCGTGGATCGTGAATGGATCGTGAATGACTGTTCTTGCTGGTGAATCGAGGCGGATGGCACGGCTATTGGTTTCAAGTCTAGACCAACTTGGCACGGGGACACAGTGCCAAGCGTGTCGAATGTCGATGAAGATGATCCTCATCCACCCGTTCTTGTCGATATGTCCGATGGAGCGAGATTCTTCATGGAGTCGATCTAGCTGCAGGGCTGTCGCCGACTTGGAGACGAAATCATGTCGACATCGGCGTGAACAGCTCTTCCGTGAAATGCTCCATGGTTTGATTGCAAAGAGATCGAATAGACCAAAGAGTCTCATTGACTAAGTTACTTGAACCAAAACACGTCAAACCCATTCATTCACTCTGCTCGCTTGGGATTCTCGAGCTGTCTCACTCAATAACTAGTTACCCGTCTGTCTGTCTCACTACGCATCAACGCCACCAAGTCCCTTTTTGCAGACATTGTAACTTACTTTACAGTACGGAGTACGGAGTACGGAGAACGGAGTACTCTGTACGGCAGCTGCTAAAACAATTCGGATGCCATCCTTGGCGAGCGGCTTTCTGACATATAGTTGGAGTGACGCGGCAGGTTATTCGGGGACTCGATGGCATAAGTTAGTGGCTGAGCTGGACGAAGACGTGACTACAATTGTGTTCACGGCGCCACCTCTTGAGCATTCGGCCGTTGCAACCCTGAGTTTGGTGACCTCTGTGTTCTGTGTTTCTGCCATTTGATGAGGCCGAGGCGCCGAGAATGACCAGCCCAACTCGACCCCGGGGAGCCTCCTTTGAACAGAACAGTACTGCTCTTGATTTCCATTTCAATCGTCCGGCCCCTTTTGAAAAGAACATTGTCACAGTACTCCGTAGGATGCAAGAAAGGCCCTTATCCAACATCATACCACAATTCACAGGACGGTAGTAGGCATCGCATCGCCAAGGAGCCCGGTTTGGATGATGGCGTTAAGGATCAATAACTTGCTTCAGGTTGGCGGACGAACCGCGACCTTTGTATGGCTCACCCGGCGAAGCCACCCCGATGATCACAGCTCAGCAATGGACTAGTTGACCAATTGACCAGTTGACCCTTTTCCTCGGCTTGCGCCACCTCGCCGTGGCATTCCTGCTGCTTTCTGGCCCCAGTCTGGTGCGGTTTGCTTTGCTGGCTCGCCCAAGCTACCTACACAAGAGACGATCGAGAGGGACTGTCATATTTGCCCGTTTGCTATCAGGACTAAAAGGAACAGCTCATTGAAAGGTTGATGATACGAGATGGGCAGCCGTGGCAAACATGCTCTTGGCCCTGAGTCGATCGAAGCTGGATACATAAGCCTGATGGTTTCCCCTGGCGCCTCTACTCGGAGTCTTGGACTGCAGTCCAAAATGATACAATGTCGTCTAGCAATACAGACGACATAGCTTCGCAGACAAGCAGCAGCAGCGACGGCGGCAGTGTCGCAGTCGGCATCGTGCTTGGTATTCTCGCCGGCATCTTTGTCGTCCTCGTGTTGCTCTCAAGGTACGGGCATGACTCCAACGCCTGCTGCTCTTCTCCCCCCTTCCTCCTTTTTTTTCTCCCGCTCGTGCAGTTGGCTGAATGATATGTAGGATTATATGTAGAAACCGCGGCAATTCCTACCAAGAGGACGTGGAAGCCGGGAAACGCAGGAGACTGGCGTCAATAGTGAAGCTTGATGGCGTCGCCCCGAGTCGTGCATACGGAGACGACCAGGAGAAGATCAAACCCGAACCACGATCGTCGAGTTCCTTCGAGAACGTTCTCGTCTGGTACGTCTCTTTGCCGCAGAAGTGAACAGAAGGATGCAAAACGACCGGCCTCGGACGCGTTGCCCACGCTGACCTCTACTACAGTGTCATTTGTCTGGATGTTTTACAAGACGAGGATATGGTTCGACAACTACCCTGCCGGCATTACTTCCATTCATCCTGTCTAGATACGTGGTACTTGCGGCAACACCACACTTGCCCGCTGTGTAAGACGCCGTTCTTCGAGCAAGCGCAGAGGAAGGAAAGCAAGACGGCCGAGTCTTCAAGCCAAATGATCAGTCCACTACCCATATAGCAACTGGCTGTGTGACAGAAAGTTGTGTACATACTATGCTGCCAGCGTTTTTGTCTTCTCCTTTCATTTCTTTGCATACGATTAGCGTCACACGAGGTACTGGATCATGTACTACTTACTCCTCTGACTATCTCTATCAACTCAATCGTCGTGGTAGAAGAGTGAGCTTTAAGCTGTTATTCAATACATGAAGAAAAATGCTACAAACCCATTGAAACTCCATCGAGTCAACTTATCACGCACGAACCCTTTGTCGATACGTTGGGACGTTTCCAGAAGACTCCCTTTGTCGGGTTTGTATCACCTTTTTCTTGCTGTTTCGCCTGGTTACTGAGACTCCATGATGTTTAAGCCCTTGGGACGCCTAAAACTTCTCGCAGACACCAAGCTATAGAATCACAGACCGATAGTTTGGACGGCAAAGACTGTAGTGATCAGCATCTTTGGTCGACGGTACGCAGCCTCGAGATACACCTTCTGGCCACCGCTTCGGGGGAAATCATGCAAAATGCCAGCCAGCCAAATGCATAATCCAGCCAAGGAGAGGAAAAGGCCCAGAAGGTAAAGACTAAGATCACATCCGACCAGGCACGCAGCCAAGACATGTCGCGTGTGAACCAAGGGCGTATTGAGAGGTATGCAATGTTCGATATATGTTATGTCAAGCAACATGGGAGATGTTGAATCCCATCATAAGGACTCAAACCGTGGTTGAACGCGGGTTTGTGTCATGTAAGCTATCAGCTCCATAGCAAGGCCTAGTCCTCTGGGAATGGAGGTTTAGTACACGAAGGAAACAGATGAACTGGTCGAAACGCCTGCCCCAAGCGGCCGGAGTGCGTATTCTTCCCCCTCAAACAGATAGTCAACTAGGACTCACGCCAAATCTTTGCCCATCGCATGAGGACGGCGGCTGAGATCACGGGCAAGACACTGACAAGTTCGCCCAAGCCGGCATACTGTGGTGGGATTCTCGCATTTACGAAAGCACCGGCTGCGAGAAGCACAGCAAAGGTGTTGTACGCCAAGGCCCATGTGAAGTTGAAGTTGATCCGGCGAACAGAAGCTTTGCTCACATCCTTCATAGTCACCAGACCGGTAAGACCAGGCCTCATGAGCACCACGTCCGCTGCAGATTGAGCTACGTGGCTGCCCTCGTGCATGTGAACGCCAATTGTTGCTTGGGCGAAAGCAATTGCATCATTTGCACCATCGCCGCAGAAGACAACAACCGGCTTCTCTGTCTCCGAATTCTGCTCCAGGAGGCGCTTGATGTATGCTTGCTTATCAGTTGGCGTACTGCGAGATTGAGTTTGACTGGTTGGAATTCCCAGCTCCGAGGCAACACTTCGAATAGGACCGTCACCATCACCAGAGACGATGTGCACAGGTATGCCCTGTTGTTGAAAAATGCGGACTACGTGTTGAGCATCGGGCCGGAGCGAGTCCTTGAGACCGAATGTGGCTGCTAATTGACCGTCGACGGAGAAACAAAAGACGGTATGTTCTTGCGCATCGAAAGCTTGCACCGTATGGTCATGGCTGACGTCCAGCCAGCGTGAGTTTCCAGCACGTAAAGTCTTATCACCAGCCAGACCTATGACACCTTTGCCTACCAGGCTCTTTACTTCACGCACGGGACTGACGACGATATTCTTGCTCCTGAGATGGTTAGCAACCGCGACAGACACAGGATGCTTGTTGTCAGCAATAAGACCCAAAAGGAGAGAGAGGTTCTGACTGTCGGAGGGAATCTTCTCCGCAGCTACACTCAGCTTCCCTTGGGTCAGAGTGCCCGTCTTGTCTAGGACAAGATGCGTTGTTCGCCGAGCAGTCTCGATCGCGTTCGCAGACTTGAATATAACTCCGTGCTCGGCCGCAATCCCGCTCGCAATGACGATGACCATGGGTACTGCGAGCCCAACAGCACACGGGCAAGACACAATAAGCACGGTGACAGCATAGGTAATTGCTTGTACTGCTGCTTCAGACCCAGATTTCTCCTGTATCGCCATCCCGACAGCAACCCAAATCGCAAAGGTGATCATCGTCAGTCCCACGACTACTGGAACGAAATAAGTGGCCACCTTGTCTGCAAGTTCTTGCATCTTGGGCTTAGACAACTTTGCTTCGTCAACCATGGCTGCAATGGTGGCGATTGTGTTATCGCTTGGGAGGCGACTGAGCCGCACAGTTAGAGTGCCAGAGCCGTTCACGGTCCCAGCGATGACGGGCGATGCCGCCGACTTTTCAACAGGAAGGGACTCTCCAGTCAATATGGACTCATCTACCTCGGAAGAGCCAGACAGTACAAATCCATCAGTCGGAATTCGAGTTTCGGGAAGGACTTTGAAAGTGTCGCCATACTGAAGCAACCGTGCATCAACCGTTTCTGTCTTGGACGCATCGCCATCCACCACGAGAAGAACATTCTCGGCTTGTAGTGACCTCATGGAGATGGATTCGACGGCTTTTTGACGGGCGAGTGCCGCAACATATCTCCCAACCATGATCAACGTGACAAGGAGAGTGCTGGTCTCGAAAAACTGTCCCGTGGAGAGAGGCTTCTTGGCAGCCAGATAGCCAAATGATACCACGGAGAAGATGTATGCGGCGCTGGTACTCAGCACAATCAGGAGATCCATTTCGATTACGCGGGAGAAGACAAGGGCCTTCAACGCCTTGGGGTAGAATGGACCTGCAATGACTGCCTGCACAATGGTCGCAAGGACGAGAGAAGCAGAGCCATAGACGAGTTCCCTCTCAGGCAATGGAGCCCAGGCCATGACAAGAACAGGCATTGTAAGAACTGCTGATAGAAGGGTCATGTATCCCAGATGAGAAACGTGCTTTCTCCCTGCTGCAAGTCCAGGTTCCTCAGCAGCAGTCGCCAGGCTGACACGGTCTTTCCAGCGCCTTTCGACAAGATCTCGGGCTCCGATTATATGGGGATCAAAAACGACTTTCACGGTATCTCTTCTGACAGGGGCCATGTCCAGAACACCGTCTGGCCAGGGCTGGTTCATGAACATGGCAGGACTCTCTACAAGAAGGTCAAGGGTTGATCCGTTGTTTGTCAGAACCTCGCATTTGAATTCAGTCCTTCGCTCCAGATGTTTCAAGACGTAGTCAGAAGTCACAATATTGAGATCAATGTCGAACTCCGCTCGAGAAAGAACGAGACTAGTTTTTAAGTTTTTGAGTCCGGAAACCGTCCCAAGAGTCCTATTGAGTTTTGTTTCGCAGCCTGTGCAGGTCATGCCAGAGACGGCAAGGACAACATGTTCCATGTGGGCTTTTTGAGCATCGATATTCTTTGACAGAGTCGTGCCGGCACCGCGCCGTGGTGGAACAAGTTGCTCTTCAGTAGAGGAGAGACAACCATCGCAGCCATCATGTCCGGAGCCCATGATCACGATTGCAGCGGTACGAGGTGCCTTGCCTGGAAGTTGCAAGACAGGCTTACAGCAAGGGTCGTCGGATCTAGTAGGTTGTGCTGAGCTTTGAGAGCCATGTTGTGCTTTGTACTGTTGGCTTCCTGATCCCCGTTTGCAAGCAGATTGTCTCATGGAAATGGAACCCGAGCAGGAGGTGGCAACTGAATAAGAGTCTTCTCGTCTCGGATTCCGCTTCAGGTTAGAGTTTTTGGCTCTGGCTGACGTAGAAGACCGGCGCGGATCACAACAAGATTCCTTTCCCAAAGCGAGCAGCGCACGGCAGATACACCCGAGCGCCTCGAGGCGGACACGATACTGCTGGCGAATCGAGAGTCGATGCTGTTCACAGGCTTGATGCTTCTGTCCGCGGCAAGCCTGGCCAGTTGGACAGTGACATTCCCGCAGGGCCAAACGGTCGAGGCAAGACTCGTCGCAGCACGGAGACGGCTTGCCGCTGCAGCAATCTGGTGTTTCCGAGTCTGATTTGACACTGCTACAGATGTCTGGGCTACCGGCGCTATTTCGCGGCTTGGGCATCTTTTTATCCAGGAGGACGGGCTGTTGGCTGTCGCAGCACCCAAGTCCACAAGAGGGAAGCGGAGGACGGCAACAATCGTCGGCAGACTCGTCAGCCAAAGACCCGTGCAGCTCTTCCTTGGACCTTTGGGGACTGGCCTCAGGGTCGTCAAGGGCTGTCTCCTCGCCGCAACAAATGTCAGTACAAGCTTGAGGATGGTCTGCGGCATTGTCTGCGGTATCAGGATCGACGATGCCATGTCCACAGCAGCCATCCTGACAAGAGGAAGCCATATCTGTTTTCGATTCGGCTCTCTTGCAACTGGCTTTGGACTCGGCTTGGTGATCAGAGTGCATTGCACTGAAGTCGCAGTTTGTTGCCGGAGACGAGATCGCGTCCGAAGATTGAGGCGTGCTCCTTGGCCCAGATGCCTCAAGATCCAACGACAAGCTCGCGGCGGGAGAGTTGGCTTCTGCTGGAGGGCCAGACGGGCAGCATGAGCATTCCATGATTAGGAAGCGCTGTCAATTTATGCAGATGTCGATTCTCACAAGTGCATCTCTGTACCAGGGTCTTGACGGGGGAAGACGATGAAACGCTAAGTCCGGACCGGAGGAGAGAGAATAAGTAAGTTACGTACTCCGTACTTCCGTACCACACTCTGCTAGAACTTGACTATCGCTTCAATGGTTTTTTTATCCAATAGCATGCGTTGAACACACATTGTCCAAAAAGATATAAGTTATACCTAGGTAGTTAACTACATTGTTTTGTACGGAGTAGATGCATCGGAATTTTTTTTTTTTTTTATCAATACTATGTAGTTATTCGACAATCAGAAGGTGTAAATTTTGAAACGACGTTTCACGACGGCCCAACTACTGATATCTGCAAGCGACAAATGGCCTCAATGTGACAGAGGAGAGACCCTTTTTCACGAGGCGCACGGCTCACACGATGGCTGCGCACAACCATCCAATTTCCTGGCCTTGTGCGGTCATAACGTAAGCAGGCCAGCTGGTTGGGTTGTAACTTGTGAATACTCCGTACAGATGCCTCATTTGGCACCCCCGTTACTCCTCTTTCAACTCTTCTTCACCTTGAAGTCAGATCTTCAAAGAGGAAATGGAACCGCGAATGCGCTTCGATGATGTCGCCTGGGAGGAAAGCGAAAACATCGAGAGTGCTTGGGTGAAGGCTATTCTCAAGGAACCTCCCTACGTGCAATCGGCGACTTCATCGTCAAACACCGTCGTGGCATCCCGACAGAGATGTGCGATCCTAAAGCTGGTGCATTCAGCGTCCATTTCCGCATGAAGTTCCAAGACGGCGGCTCAGCCATGATTCGATTCCCCAAGCCAGGCTGCACCATGTTTCCCGAGGAGAAGATTCGGAATGAAGTAGCTACCATACGATATATACAGGATAATACTTCTATACCCGTGCCGTTTGTTCTACACTGGGGGACAAGAGAGGAGAGCCCCCTTAGACTGGGCCCGTTTATCCTCATGGAATACATCAACCATGAGACGGACGTTGGTAAGGTGCTCAATATGCCAGAGCTACATTGGCAGGATAGGCCCTTGCTTAATCCCCATATTGACTCAGAAAAGCTTGAAATGCTATACAGTCAAATCGCCCATGTCCTTCTACAGCTTTCCAAGCTAGAGTTCCCTACCATAGGTTCTCTTAGGGAGACAGACGAGTTTACGTGGGAGGCGCAGTATCGTCCTCTTTCTATCTACATGAACGAACTAGTAAGGCTAGGCGCTTTTCCGCGCGATAGATTGCCAAACAGAACATTCAGCTCTTCGTCCGATTACTTTGAGGCCCTCGCTCAGTTACACGTTGATCACCTAAGGCACCAGCACAATGATGCAGTCGACTCTGAGACCGACTGCAAGCGCAAATATGTCGCCAGGCATTTATTCTACAAGCTCGCCAGACAGCGCAGATTGACGAATAATGCGCATGATATTGGGCCTTTCAAACTTTGGTGTGATGACCTTCGACCGTCAAACATCCTGCTAGATGACAACATGCGTATTGTCGGTGTTGTGGACTGGGAGTTTACCTATGCTGCACCAACTGAGTTCTCCTTCGCCCCTCCATGGTGGTTGCTTCTTGAACAACCAGAGTACTGGCCAGGCGGCGCCCAAGACTGGATAGAAGTATATGAAACTCGTCTAAAGACCTTCCTGAAAGCGATGACAGACACTGAGAACAAGGGTATCGCGTCGGGCCGGCTGATGGAAAGCCAGCGACTGGCGCCTAAGATGAAGATGAGTTGGGAGAGTGGAGACTTTTGGGTTACTTATGGCGCAAGAAAGAATTTCGTATTTGACGCCATCTTTTGGCGGGAGCTGGACCCCCGGTTTTACGGGCAATCTGGGGTATCCGAGGAAGATGCGTGGATGAAGCGGTTGGATATGGTGGATGAACCAGACATACTCGAGATGAAAGCACTTGTGGAGAGGAAAACGAAAGACATGGATACGAGGGTCTTGGCGTGGGAAGTAGAGGAGCAGTTTTCGCCGGTTCGGAGCTAGAAAGGACCAGATGGATGGCATCGTAGGCATCTGCTGAACTGTACTGCGTGACGAAGATGCTTATACTGAGTATGACGAGGAGATGATTCCAGATGGACGTTGCGTGCTCAGCCTCACCTTATCGCGTCTTCACCAACTATGAGCATCTTCCACAGCACACAACGTTCTTGGCATCCCAGCGCTGGCGAACTTGGCAACCGTCGAAAAATGCGCCCAACTTAGACGAGTTGTAACGATAAGTTGTATTAACTTATGCCGGTGACATCTCTTAGGTCACCCGTTCCCCTTACTCACACGTGACAACTCGCTAATATCACAACATGTCAGGCCCCATTCGAAGCGTTCATACTCACCTGGCACTTGCTTTTTTGAACTCTCGATACTCACCTGAGCGCAAGATATGACAAGGGAATCCGCATATGCGACATTATAAGCAATTACAGGACGACATCCTGCACGGCTCCCAACGATGTCAACTTCATACCGATCGCAAATCATCCACTCGGAACCTATTGGCGATGGACTGATCCCTTTCCGCCGTCTCTTCAGTGCGAGTAACGAGAGTGTTAGCGCACCTCAGGACATCAATCCACATACTCAAGGTAATGCTCTCGACGACTCGCTGACATTTACTATTGTTCACAATATATCAGGATTAAAAGATCTCGCCACATTCCTCATTTCGGTGTTAAGCAATCTACCTGCTGCTCGATCACTGCCATCCGTTACTGGTCGCGGCACCCTTCGTAGCGATCTTTTACAATTTCTATTGACAGAGCCAGAGGGATCCGAGCTCGAGCGTGTCATATCTATAGTCAGAGCCGTCATCAATGATGAGAGCGATAGTATGATCTGGAACGAGGTCTATGCTGCCCTCGTCGAGTCTACTCCGCCCTCGCGCTCCGCGCCATCCATCCAGCAAACCCCCTGGCTGCGCAGCGCAGGCTGCTTCGTGAACTCGACCGAACACCGCAAGTATGTAGACGATGTGTTGAAGGAGGAGCTGGGACAGGTATATGTGGGAATCCCTGGGTTCTTTCAAGCCTTCTTCGGGGAAGTCGTAGGTCTTAATTTGGCGGCACAGGCTGTATTCGACAAATGTAAGCAAGAAGACAACCCGCTCTACCGAGAAGAGAGCGGCTGGCGTGGCTGGCCAGGAGATGCAAAGGAAAGGGATGTGTTGGCTTGGTTTGCACCGCTGACTGAGCAGCTTCTGGACTTCGCCGTAGAGCATCAGCCAGGCTCCAAAAGTCAACGCCGACCATTAGCACAACCCCATCAGTCTTTGCAAGGTTCCACCGCCGATCGCAAGCTGGATATTGGCTTTGTCGAAGATTCGGACGCCGGTATGGGTTCCAAGTGCCGATGGTCGCAAATCCTCGTGCCTGGAGAGCTCAAATGCAATCCGTTGGCCGACAAAGCCTATGGAACATGGCTCGACCTGGGACGATATGCGAGAAAAGTACTAGCCGCACAAGACACTCGCCGATTCGTCCTTGGCTTTACCCTCTGCGGATCGCTCATGCGACTGTGGGAATTCGATCGACTAGGGGCTGTCGCTTCTGAGCAATTCGACATTAACCAGGATGGATTACAGTTTGTGTCTGTGATGCTCGGTTTTCTCTGGATGAACGAGGAGCACTTGGGTTTCGACCCGACAATTATCAAGATTGGAGGTAAGAGGTGCATCGAGATTGAGCGGGACAATAACAAGGAACGCCTTGTCATTGACAAGCTGATAAAGCGGGTGCGTTGTGTCGCTGGTCGAGCAACTACATGCTGGAGAGTACATCGGGAAGATGACCCCGGAAAGCTGCTTATTGTCAAGGATTCTTGGCAGTATGCAGAGCGTGAGGAGGAGGGCGAATTGCTACGAGAAGCGACTGAGAAAGGTGTCAGAAATGTTGCGAGGTACTTCCACCACGAGGTGGTCCATGTAGGTGGTCAAGAAGACGACATTTGCGTGAACGTACGGAAAGGCCTGGATGTGACCAAGGCAACAAACTACAGGCCTGAAAAGTCGATAACGCCGCCAAACAACACGACCAGACACCGAGTCTCGGGAAAAGATGGAAGCAGCAACGTTGATGGACGGAAGCGATCTTCGAGCTGCACAGGAATGCCATTGCCGCCTTGCAAGCGGATTCGCTCGAGCTCTCCAACAATACCTGTCACTGTAAACAAGATACACCGTCGTGTCATCGTTCACGATTTTGGGCACCCTATTTACAAGGCTAGCTCCCGAATCAGTCTGCTTGCTGCGTTCGAACAATGCATTGAAGGATACGAGTCTTTGCATACACGGGCTGGCATGCTTCAACGCGACATATCACCAAACAACCTTATGATCAATGAAGATGACGCAAACCCCTCCTGGCGCGCATTCTTGATCGACCTCGATCTCGCAATCAAGGAACAGCGTGAAGAGTCTCCAGGAGCACGTGGAAAGAAAGGCACACGACCGTTTATGGCAATTGGTGTACTCTATGGCGATCAGCCGCATTCATTTATGCACGACCTAGAGTCCTTCTTCTGGGTCCTTTTCTGGATATGCATTCACTACAGCGAGTCACAGGGGACAGTAGTCAAAGAGTTTGAAGAATGGAATTACGCTAGAACAGAGGAATTAGCCAAGCTGAAGCTGGGTACAGTATCGGATGATGGGATCTTTCGCAGTACTGTTGTGAAGCACTTCACGGAATATTACCAACCATTGATACCTTGCGTCGACAGGTTACGAAGGAAGGTATTTCCCGGGGGCCGGAGATGGAGAGATCCGAATCAGAAGCTGTACGCCGAGATGAAGGAAATACTTGGAGCAGCGCAAGCTGAACTGATGCGATTAGAGGAATGAGGACTTGTTTCGTTAGAGGTCAAGAGTGGATGCAACCATGTAAAAGCAGTTGAGGAAAGCGATGGTTTTGTGAAATTAGTCTAGTGCCTCCTGCGTTGTATTTTAGCCGTGAATTGAAGCACGAGTGACTGGCAAAGGAATCAGATCACATTTCTTATTAACCTGCATATAAATCTATGCTTTCCAGTGCCATGTCTCAGCATGGTGTTGCCCAAATGGAGAGTTGCGGTTGAGTCGGCTCAACAACGCATGCCAATTCATACCTCCTGGATACTCGCTGGCACTGCGAAGCTTTCTTGGCGGATAAAAGAATCGTGACCAAAGTGGTATGATGCATACTTTGGCTATTTCAGATGCTTGCTACTTACTTGTATTTACCATCTTCTCTATTGTTCGATTCGGTCACTACTATGTACAGAGCAACCGCGGCTTTGGAGACGACGCATCGTATCCCCTCGCAGTAGCAGAATTTTTTCCCTTGTAGTGTGTGGCTGTTGTATCTATTGTTCTTTTGGTTGAACGTGTTCTGTTACTTACCACTTGATGAGTTGATCGGGTCCGTTCACTAGGAAGCCAAAGCCCAAGTCAAAGACATGGTTGCAATATTTGCAGGTTTTGACAGCACTATTGACGAACTAGGAGGGAGTACCGGATGATTGCCTAGGTCACAGGTGTAATTTAACGTTTTCGGTTTATTTTTTCGCTTAACAAGGCTAGTATAAAGCAGTAAAAACGAGCCATATATATATGTGTGTGTGTGTGTGTGTGTGTTTAGACTCATTCTACTTCCGTTACATCAGAGCGGTCCCAGAAACACAAGCACTTTAATATACCTCTTACTAAGCCTTCGTGTCGTCTATGATAAGCGCCCATCTTTTACGCGAGAAGATACTGAGCTTACTTACTCCGCCAAACGACTTCTCGGCGTCGCCCGTGATCGAGGTCGGGGATGACGTCCACTGAGAATGTAGGTCCAGAACACGGTGTTGCGGCAATGATATGATGGATTATGTAGCGGGAAATCACGCCCGGGGCAAAGGGTTTCACTTATTCTTCGGCAGGGATGACAGGCACGGGAATAACACTCACCGCAGAGGCGGTGGCCGCCAAAGCCCGATGACTAACTCTGTATCTGTATCTTGAGTGCCGGTGAACTTGGACAAGAAGCCGCCGACTAATATTTAGGAGAGGTTGTTGGAAACTGTCCCCGAAATTTGCCGAGATGTTGGCGAGCAGTCAGTCCCTTCTCCTTGATGAGTGTGACATGTTCCTAGAAACAAACCCATGACAATCTCAAAACATGATGAGGTCGTTGCCGTATTTCTGTGGTATATATGCTGATTCCTGATCTCACAATCCATGATTATGGAGAAGACTGGACTGTAAAACTACCCGGGTATGCTTTTCCCTCACAACAACCTGGCTGATGCGATTGATCCCGCCTTGGAAGGAAAGCAGGATTCACTTGACAACATGTACGATATATCCAGAGCTCAGCCAGGAAGCTGCAGCTATCCAACTGGAGCCTAGGTTGAAAGCTACTCAAGAACCAGGCCAACCACGGGCAGAAACCAATTGGTTGTATGGTTCTCATAACCGTATGCTGGTCTCGGTCTTGGTCTTGGTCGCCCAGCTCGAGTGGTTTCATTCTAGCGTTCAACTCGACGTTCATTTTACGCAGAAATGACGGCTGCAGCATACTGCACGAGGGTCAGACTAGGAAGAAGGACCAATCTTTTTTTATTTTGGGTACTCTAGAGCATCTCGATTGGCAAACCCCCTCGGATCGGGTGTACGACTTCTGCGCGGCGTCACGAGTCGTGAAGCAACAAGGCAAAAAGGGCAGCACAGCCTAATAACGGAAACATGGCAGTATCTATCTATCTAGTTACTTACTTGCTACCCATCAAGACATGTACACTTTCCCCCGCCTCTATCACAAGAAGGTCTAGAACATGGAGGCCCATACATACATACTCCGTGTATCATTTGTCGCTTTGGCTAGACGTTGGACAAATCATGGGCTGTGATACCCTGAGCTTTTCACTGCGAGTCTGCAAACTTCCCAAAACAGGCCCCTGCCTGAACTGTGCTTGAGCATTTTCAGAATTCCTGGGTTACATGAATACGATTTCTTCTTTACCGCTTCGCACAATTACCGTACATGATTTCACTCGTGTGGCCGAGAAAGCTGCAGGCCTAAACGCCTTCAAATCTTGGCTCGTTCAACCACACAAGAAACTTCCCAGTGCCCACCCAATCCATGCCGCTGCGTCTGCCGCAGAAGACAGGGCAGGGCAGGGCAGACACACACGCTCTATAGAGTAGTTGGTGCTTTTCAGTGGATATATTCATGTATCATGCCCAATCTAGTAAGATGTGACCAAGGCTTTCTCAGCACGGAGTACTCCCGTACGGGGCAACAAACTGATTCGTTACGCTTGCGATGGCAGACATAGTTATAACTATAGCGTAACTAACTTGCGGGGGGTGACGAGGATACGGACTGGCCGCTGGTTCCTGTCGTGCAACCAGGATAGAGCAGACACTGCGAACGTGAGTTCGTCTTCGGCAAGTAGTTAGTAGTTAGTTATAAGGAATCAAGGTCCATGGTATAACATAAGTTATAACTCAGTTTACATGGATATCTCAAGTAGCACCGCGTTTGTCTCGGACATGTGTGCGGCAGTAAGAGGCTGGGGATACTACGGAGTACTCGGTACTACATCATCTCATCTTGTTCAAGCTAACCCACGCGGCTGGACTGAAATCATGATGAGTAGGATTTTATTTTTGCCGGGGACGAGTCCAACTTGCCGAGTGTGTGTTGTTTGTCAGTTGTCATCGGCATCATATCATCCGCGTCCGCGTAGAAGAACCCATGCCGTGACACCCCACGAGGAAAGAGTGAAGAGGGAAAAACATATGCATTTTCGAGAAGGCAAGTCCAGGTGTTTCTCATGCTAGACCTCCTTCCTGCCCATCTCTCCAAGTCGGTTCGCCAGCGGGCCCGATGTCTCGATCTATTTCGACATCTGTTCTCCCACCCCAATTGTATCACCTCGGTGTGCGATAATTCCATTCAGCTGCAGCGGCATGCTGGGAAAAGGGAGAATTCAGCCAGCCACTGACAGTTGAAGCAAGACGTGGCCGTCCTGCATATCACGCCAGCCAGCAAGGTGCAAAGGGACGTGACATCTGGAAGCTCTGAATTCTGAATCGAGCTGCCTGCGTCCAGAAGTGGCGCTGGGGACTTTTTTTGCTTATAAGAAAACCATCCAAGGGGGCACGACAGTGCCAATAATGCCCATAATTATTATATGCATAGCCTGTTATCTCGTTTCTCATCCATAAAAGTACGTAACGTCTGAACTTATAGTTACGAAATGACTTATCGAGTAGTTACGGAGTACGGAGTACGCACTCTCATGTTGACACACAACATTGAGTTACCTAGAGCTGCCCGTTCAGCTCGCCACATAGCATCCAGTGGCACGCGCCTTTGACCTGTGAATATTTGTCTTGAACCGCACTGACAGAGTCAGGGTGTAAGTTGGGTTTCCCGTGTTGGCATTTTTGCTGTGGCAGAGCTATAACAAAGCCCATAGTACGGACTTACTCCGTACGTGGATGAGGATCGATCGGCTGTACGGAGTAGATTGCCAAACGGAGATGGAAATCATGAAGCCCAGAAAGTTGGGCTGCATGTGTAGTCGTGAGACGTCGCTAAAGCCGGCCATCTGGGATCCCTGGTTCCGGGGAGACCTCCTAGGCAAGCAGGACTCTGTTCATACAAGAAGGCGGTCAGTACTCCGTACGGATATTGGATCGGGCTCCTAATAGGAAGTGGATTAAGGCCTCGTGACTTACATCGTGTAACCTTCTGTTAACCATCTGGTTGACCGGTCACAGATGTGTGATAGCCAATGAGTGAGACACACATAGGATGAATGGCGAGTATAAAGGGAAATCACGCCCTCGACTTGTAGAGGAGGAGCTGGAAAAGTCACCCCCTTGACATACATACCTTCACGAAGGGCTGCCTTGTCTACTTGACCTAACTACACTGTTTAAATCCAAAGTGCCCATTCAGGTACAGCAAGATACCCAAAGATAGCTCGTTCACAGGCTCACCAAGATAGATACAGATAACACAACAATGGCCGACCAGTTCGCAATCTGGCTCGACGCAAAGGACAATTCTGTCGAAGGTCACACCCTCAATGGCATCCTCACCTTCAACAACAAAGTTATCTGGGGGCCCAAAGGCTGTCACGACAACACGGAGAATCTACGAAAGGCTCTCAACAAGGCCGATCACCGATTCGACATGATACTTGTTCCAAAAGAGAAATCAGTCGAGGGACATACACGCTATATTAGCATCAGGGATTCTAACGGCAATCTTGTTCTGGACAAGCTCTCCACCCACAACAACATGGAGGGCTTGGTTGCAGCTGTTAATGCCGCTAGAATTGTCGGTTGAAGTTGTGTGTATTGAAGATGCCATGTTGGCGGGGAGAAACTTTGACATCAAGTCGTTTCTTCCAAGGCAAAGGTAATCGTCAAGCTGCCGCTTGGAAGACAGCAGGTGTTGCAATACGTCTCTCGCGCCGTATTATTCCACTCTTTTTTAGTTCAACAATCAAGAGCCATTCATTTCACTTCGTACAGACTATCCCAAACAACTCGCGCTGTGTGACAGCAATGTCACTCGGAACGGTCAACCCTGGCTGTATGTATGTAGTTACAGTATTCATCAACCACCGCAGGTTGTGAGTACAAGCTTGGTCTGTTATGGCTAGTTAGTTACGTGCTACCCCCAAACCAAATCCATTTCGTCCATCTGCTTCTTCCCATGTCATCCTGTGCTACAGTCGATTCGGGTTGAACAAGTACGGAACGGACCGTCCCACTACTGTTTGAGTTGTACACAAAGACAAAGATGGCCTGTTACGCAAACATGTGGGCAATAATTTGGCCGAGTCGCACTGCCGGTACCTTCTTGCCAACCACTGATGTTGTCTCGGGAGGCTTGGCGAAAGAGAGTCTGCAAATCTTGTCACCAACCGCCCTGGCTTAGATGCTGTCCATTCTACGCCGCTTTGGTCCGACTATAGCCATTCTTTAACTGCAAACGCTTCAGGAGGGGCCTATTTATACCTCTCTCTTGATGGTCGCCATCACGAACGAAGGCTTCTGTTTGCCTTCCTTTGGTTGTTGATATGTATGTCACTTAGCTGGTAGATTCCGCAAATGGCACGAGTAATTCGTCCCTGAGTGCCAAAGACCGTTACGACCTTCCAGATACAGTCGATTTCTATTTGTGATAAACTGTAACTATGTGTGTAATGAGACACAGACACATACATACATGTTGTTGCGTATGATAAAGGGGTGACAAAGCCGACTTGCATGTTGGCGACGTTTTGTTATGGAAGTGACGAACGTAACACATCCTCCGTCTATCGGAACATCTGGCCAGTGGTCACCACTAAGAGAGCACTATCCGAGTCATTATGGGATTTGCCGGACCATTCTCGTGACTGCGGATGTTACCGTTCTCGCAAATGTCCGGGTGGCTTGACGATAATCTGAGTAAGCTTTGTATCACTCGATTCCGAGTAGTTGTTCGTATGACAACATACAATACTATTTTTGGTGGCACACAACTTCTATGCCAATGTTTCTTTCTAGTTGATTGATTGGAGATGCCTTCAACAACGTCCTTCAATAGCCCACTGTTTGAGAAATGGGTTGCGGAACGTTCCAAAAGCCTCGTTTCACAGACTGGCTTTGCTACCCCTGGTGGTTGAACATACTCGGAAAATCACAGCTGCCAGATGGCTCAGTAATCCCAGTTGCCAATGGTTCGCCTATTTTCAGACTCTCCTTTCACTCGGACGTTGCAGTTCGGACTTCGCGAACTTCCTATTGGCCGGCTTTCATTGAAAGAAAGAGAAAAGGACATCGATAGATCTCCGAGGTCTTTTGATGACGAGGCTTCCCTCAAATTTTAGTAAAGGTTCCTTTGCGTCGGAAGATACAGTTCATCTTGGTCTCCATTCGATCAACAATCAGCATGAACGTGGATACTAGTGGTGATATTCACCATTGTGAGAGTTAGTTCTACTGGCTTTTATTGGCAAGAGCTTCGACCTATTCTCACATGGCTTATTCATATTCGCGAGTGACAGGTTGGAGACATTATTGCGCAGAAAGATCGAGACCATGTCCTCCATAGTCCTTTGCCATCATTGAGCAGGTGCCCGTGAAGTGATGAGCACCGACTGACGTTCGCCGAATATATTCCTTGGCAGTATCTAGATCAGTCAACGTTCCAACCGTGAAGCCGTTGGATTCCTTTCTACACTAGAATGCACGAATCGAGCACGTGAGTCTTCTAGGAACTTGTTTGCACTGAAGTGCTGTTCGAGTGGCTGTAGTAACTGAAGCTCCGTGGAAGTGTTGGTGCCTGGAAAAGCAAATGTACCGCAGCGTTGAGCCCGACCCCTTATAATATTTAGGAAACTATGCTTCTTGAGGATCAAAGTAGAGGCTCCCGCTTTAGTGGAGTGGTCTTCGAACACATCTTGGTCGCCTTCGAAGCTCATCGCGCACACGGGGTGGCATTGTAAATTCTCGCCAACGAACTGACTTTCCACTAGTACGTCAATGCGCAATGTATTTTGTCTGGAGCTGTTATAACTCCCCTCAAAGCTCTAGAAGTTGTGGAGAGTTGAATTTCCCTGTTGACTAATGCGACTTTTACCTCACATCCGGGGTCATATTCGACGCCCAGTGGCCGCCGTTGGCTGGTCTGCGCTTATCTCAACATTATTGCCACAGGGAATTTTGTTATATTCTCCCCAGTAATCACGGACAAGTTGTCACGTAGTCAAGATTGGCAGTTACAGCGTAGCTTCTCTTCTCAGTGGCAGGATTCAACGTGTCTGGGATTGTAATCATGCCCACGAGAGGACTAGATGGAATGGAATCCACTGGATCAGGGCCAGGGCTTTCCAACGCCTCATTCCATTTTCTTGACCATGGATCCTTGGTTATACCTGGCAACCAAGCCTGGACTGGCCCGTCGCCGCGAGGTTGTCAGGGTTCGAGATCTGTGCGAAGACTCCTTGAACTTCTCCAACCCCCCATTCTCTATTGACCAAATCGACCAGGAGTCTATAGTTGCTCTTAACGGAGGCGAATACACAAGCTCATTGATAGCACTTGAGCCAGCGGCTTCCCTTTTGTCAATGCTTTCCTTGATGAGAGTTGGTTGACGTGCCTTTACAATGCCGAGTTTCTACACTTGCCTGGGATGTGCTCCTGAAATATCTAGATTTGTATAAAATCACATTCTACAGAACTGCTCATGCATATAATCCATCGTGCAGGGTCACTTATCTGATGTGTTGCGATCAATCCTCGCAAGCCTCAAGCACTAGGGTGCCAAGATACAAATTTGGGATAACATGGAGGCGTGGGCCAGACCCGTCGTCCGTCCGCCGATTATGATGAAGTCGTAGGCGGCCGACATCTTCGTTAATACAAGAGCGGCACAGATAGCCAAACGAATGCCAGTACAGTTAAACCCTTCAGACGGCGAGGCACTCGAATTGTACATGACCTTAAACTTACAAGTACGCAAGGCATAGTATGAGTCCCGTGGGCTCAAGATTCTCAAATACAAGCACCCGTGCTAACCAGAGGTGCAGCACACAGGGCAACTTCAATGCTGCGTTGCGGCGATAGTTGTTGCCGAATGCATGAGCTTCGGCCTTCTAACCATCTGATGACGTCTCATGAGAACAACTTCCAGATATGAGACACCATGTGACGGTCAGAACGGAAGTTTTGACAAGATGTCACATCTCACCGTGTCTTGTCGGTTTTAACCAGCGAAAGCTTCCGTCCCGAAGATGTCGTCACTGCACGTCCTCCGAAGAGCGCTGATTTTCCAAATGCCCCCATGTTTTCTGCTGAGTGTGAGTGGTCATATAAGCACGTGGGCGTGATGGTCGAAGCTTGGTTTTCTTGACGGCGACTCCAGATTGTGCGGATGATTTATGCACTTCCAGCAGGCGATCTTGCGGTTAGCGTATCACACAGAGTCCAGTTTGTGTCGCATTTGCATGTCGGCGTCGCATCGAGTCTGGGGTTTTTCGGTCATGTTCGAGGTGGAGATTCCAAGTTCGGATTGATGGACTGGACGGCTAACTTGCGCCCTTGGATGATGGAAGTCTGGTCATGTCGAGTTGCGGAAGGAGCTAAGCGCTGAGGGCTCCAGGCTCAGTCGCTCACGCCGCCTATCATTGGGGCCGACGGGTCGCACCTTCCCCCAATCACAGTGATTGATGGGTCGGCACGGTGGCCTCCCCATCCACATGCCCCATCCACCGCCGTTGCCTCCATCCTGGCCCCCATAGCCAGCCATCATCAAACCTGCCTTCGCCGAGACGTTCGTTACACAAGTAGTTACATAACAACGACATCACGTCCGAAAACTCAACCCTCTATCGTTTTCCGCGTTTTACTAGACGCTACCTGCCCTTTAGTCTACGTCCGATCCGATGCCCGCCCCGAACCTCCTCTAGCTCCGTTCATCTCCCACCCGAATTGCCACAAAGAACCTCATTCCTGATCCCAGAGACGGACTCTGACGTTCGAGGCCGCACAGGTCCAAGACAAGACATTCGGTGTCGTTCAATTGAATAGGTGCACTCTTTACTCCTCTCGAACCGCGACGCCCGGTATCTGCGATCAATCCGCCAAGTTGTCCGAGCCACAAGACGTAGCCACCGGACCTTGCGTGTCCTCCAAGTTGGAGTTTCCCGAGCCAGCCGTGCGTTGTGAGCTCGAACACAAACAGTCCTTCCGAAAACAGGAGGTTATTGCCACCACTACCACGGAGAACGAAACCGAACAGTCGCCGCCGCCGCAATATCCCGCCTCAGAGGCGACCTCTTCTCGCCCTCCGCCCTTCTCCTCCCTCTTCGCTCCGCTTATCGATACTGTCGGTGAATCATCTAGCACGGTTGTTGGCGCTGCTGCATCAACAGAAGTGTGTTTATCTGGCCCCGTAGCTGCCCCTGCCTACTCCAGCTGCCCATCGCTCGAATCATCACCACAACTTGAAGGGACTCCCCCGAGAGTCTCCTACGACCCCGTTGGAGAAACCAAACGAGCTCTTCCCCAGGACGCAAAAGGAGAGTCTAGTCGCAAGGACGAAGACACAGAACCACCGCCGGCGTACTCAGAGGGTGATAGTCCTCTGCACGCATTCACATACGTCATGTCAGCCGCAGGAGGCGCGTCGAGTATTATTACTCAGGTCCAACAAGGAGGGCCAACCATCAATGCGATAGGAGGTGAGGACCGGTATCGAGATCTCATCTTCTCGTGTGATACTAATGTTTCTTTGTCTAGACGTCGGAGCCGACGAGACAATTGCAATGGACCTTCGGTAAGTAACCACTAGCTAGCTGATTGATTATGCGCTACCAGAGTCTTAGAGACGTGCTAACTGATTGCCACAGCGGTACCAGATTTGTCCTCTCACGTGATGAACTTTTGACGCTGCCGGAGTTTGTTCTGCTGTCCCTCTTTCCCAATGGATTGTTTCCAGAGGGACATATGAACGGCTTTTCCGAGAATGATGCCGTTCAAGTCGATGTAAGTGTCGGCCCAGTGCAGGCCTTGTTTTTTTTTTAGTCCTTCAAGACTTACTGTCGATGCTAACACTAGATATAGTATGATCCAGTATCTTTGCAATACATGTTGGAGTTCTTCAGAAACGTGGCCCAGGCAATGCCTGCTGAGTCATCACCTGGCGCATCTCAAGATGGAGATGCCATGTCCGCGGAACCGCTAGGATCGAGAGACGATTCATCTAAGCGAGCAGGCATCATTGTTTTGAGAGAAGACCTGGATTTCTACGTCATCCCACCGCAAGCAAATATTTCCCAGCCAGATATGATCCTGGTCAAGCGTGCGGCTGCCAAAGCATTGCAACGACAAGACGGCATCTTTTCTGGACTAAAGCGTAGCGACGAACCTGGCACCACTGAGGCGCATCTTATTGAAATGTTAACAGCAGGGTAAGTGACTGCATATGCGACAGATGGTTGTTAGTGTCTAACACAAAACTGCTAGTGGATTCAATCACGATGACACTTGGGGCCACCGAGCTGGAGAACCCAACAAGGCTGTCATTTGCAGTTTGGCCCTGGCACGGCTGCGGAGCGACATCAGGGGCAACGATATGGGCACTAGTGCCGTTGGCATGGCGCAGAAGCTTCTGCTCTTCTGGAGGAAACCCGCGAGAAGATGCTGGTGGGAAGGCGTCGAGCTGGACAATGTCGATGGCGTTCCAGGCAAGCTCAAGGTCTGGATCCGACGCGTCTGGACTCTGGAAATGAGCGTGATAGGACTTCGCTAAGATGAGTCGGAACGTGGCAGTTGAAGTTGAAAACGAGGTTTGAAGGAGCAGGTCAATACAACGAGGGCCAGCACAGAGCATAGCACTTGTTAAGTTGATGTGGTTTGATTACGTTTGCAGGCGTCATGCGGATTGGTGTACTTTTGAACTGGGCAATTCGCACAATCGGGTCGCTCACTCTTCTCCCCCTTTTTGGCTTTCCCCATCTACACTTGTTGAATTTTTCGTCAAGCAACGAAGACGCACATTACTACTCCCTTTTCATTTGTGTTGGCATTGGACACCGAAGGTTATTCGAGATGAGAAGGCGAACTAGATTCTCATCACTAAGATATAGTCTATCAAACAGAACTAATGTGATGACGGCGCAGGGCTCCATGTCCGCTGAGTAGTTATTTGGGTACAAACAGTGGTGGATTTGGCAAGCGGCAGAAGGCATGGCCCAGCCATCTAAACGTACATAACTTGACACAGAACATGAGTCTGAAAAATGCATCGATTACCACGTTCCATATCCTGTTCCTAGTCGTTGGTGCCAGGCCCAACGGAGTCTCTCGCCCGATCCGATGTCATCAATCGATGGCATTCCCCCGCTCCATAAACAAATAAACAAAGTCCCGCCGTGGGTGTGAATGTCCAATCTGGCGTGTCATGTTCAATGGCATGGCGCAGACCACGTTTCCAAGACGATATTGCACCCTGGCTTTTCCTCTTTTGCCTTTGGGCGGCTTCTCCTGCTAGCTGTGTTGTATGTGTATTCTCCGTCTTGTCGTGACGTGTAGTTGCTGACCCTGTTGGCGGCACATCACCAACTCAGCTATGGCCGGCCCTCCGATCAGCCCTCGTCGCCGTCTTGGCCACATCGGCAACGGCGCAATATATACCCAACTTCAACACAAAGCCGCGGACTAACTGGCCTTGTGTGACCTGACTTTCCCGCTATTGTTGCCCTGGACCAGGTTGGATTTGAGTTAGATTGAGCAGAACCATCAGCATAACTTGCCTTGGCTCTTTGTCGAAGCTCTCTTCATACTGTCTTGTGGACAGGGAACAGCACCATGTTACTCACAAATCAGACGCTGTTCTTGGACAAAAGATCGAGCGAGGTAGGCTTCATCCGCATCATGTTACTGGACTCTTCGTCTTTTCTACCTGAAAACGCCTTGCATTCATTATCCGCCGCAAAGTAAAAGGCTACTTATTCACTGCTCTGCTCTCTTATTCGTCGTCCACGCACAATCCACTAGTAACCCGGCCGACTTTACATGTTACTCCTCAATAGACTTGACACACTCCCACTCGCCGCGCAGATTCTCCTTCCATAATGATACCTTGTTGTCCGCTCCACTAACGGCTAGGACGTTTCCACTCAGAGACCAGCTGACTCGCCAAACAGGCGCATCAAAATTCAAGACCTTGGAGTCCCACTGACCATTGCTGGAGGGGTCCGACGTCCAGATGCGCACTGTCTTATCTTGGGAAGCAGAGGCAATGTATGACTTTTGCAAGACGGTAGGTGACCAAGCAACGTCGCGAACCCAGTCACCATGGCCGGTCAGAGGCTCGCTCTCCTGCTTGTATGATTGTGAGGCGGGGTCGAAGGCCCAGATCTTGAGGACGTTATCTGAGCCACCCGTGACGAACCGTCGGTTGCCAACGGAGCCGGGGCCAGGCGCACTGCTGACAATGCTACCGGGAGTGGTAGCGGGAGCCCATGAGACCGAGTTGACCCCTAAGCCGTGAGCAGGGAATGTGGCATGATCGACAGCGGTGTCTTTAAACTCGAGAACGCTCACGTTGCCGTCCGATGAAGCCGAAGCAAGGAGGCAGCCGGCTTCGTGAGGAGACCAGGAGACCACGTTGACGGAAGCCTTGTGTATGGGGAAATCGTAGATTCTTTGCCATTGGTTGTTTTGGCCTTGCTCTTTCCATATGAATACCTTGCCATCGAATCCCGCCGATGCGAGGATGTTGCCGTATTTGGGGTGCGCCCAAGAAACGCACCAGACAGCACCTTCGTGGCTACATGTCGACAGTTTGTTTCTGTTAGCTCAGTTTTCCCCCCACAACACAGGTAGTCCTTGCTCGGCTCGTTTGAGAAATAGGAGAAACAGGACCAATCGTACCCTTTCAATGTTTCAATCAGACGCTGTGACTCGCCGTCGATTTCGAAAATCTTGATGGTACGATCGCTAGAGCAAGTTGCGAGCTTGCGACCGTAGTAGTCGAGGACGGCATCGTGCTGTCGGGGAACAGTTGGTTAGCCGCTCGAATGACGACCAAAAGTTGGAGCTTGCGCGTGGGATGTGCTTGTCAACGCAATCGTGGCACTACTGAGACCTAAAGGTTCATGGTGAAATGAAAGATGAAGATACATACAATCACGTCATCGTGACCAGAGTTGGCAATGACTTGCGCCGCCTAAATGCGATGTTGTTAGAACAAGAGTCAAGAATCACACTGGACAGCTCCGCGTCTTCCTCTGAAGCTAGGAACGCGCGGTGAATGACGTATCGTACCATGTTGATATACCAGAGCGTCTAGAATCCGACGTCGTCGTAAGACTGAGTGGAAGGAAAATTCGTTGGCAAAGAAAATTACCAAGGCAAAACTCGTGATGCGGAGAGGACACGGTCTTGCGTCAACAGCCTCCCTATCCAAGCATTCGCAGTTGGACAGCATGTAGGTAACTAAGTGCTGATCGGATGCCTGTGGGCCCTTCTACCTGATTGGTTCCAGTGACGCCGGGCCAACTTGTGCAAGTTGTTGTGGATGGTGCACGTGACCAGACACCCTGCCAGTGGGGGCATCACCGCAGAAGCACTAACTGCAGGCCAGGGTTTTGCAAAATGAACACACGAAATCAACAGCATGCTAATGATTAGTATCGACCGTGGTGCGCCAAGTCAAAATATGATATTCGTTACGCGATATTGCGGTTAGCCCCACGAACGATGGAAACAAGCTGCGAGCATCCTGTGGAACCAATCCGACGACGGGCTGAAGGTGAAGATAATACGGCCATCAGTACGAATTGATTGCCTTGGAGAATACGGAGTAGTTTAATAAAAAGGTTTAGACTCGGGATAAGCTCATAGCAGAAAGGGACATCCTGCATTTTGAAATAGAAGCAAGTTTGATGAACCAGCTCTTGCTTAGGTCATCCCGCGGCTGTTAGGAAGATGGGCGTCCCCAGTAAGCTTCCAAAAAGCTCAAACCCGATAGAAACACGCACCTGGGGCTTTCGTGCTTACTCTGCTGTAGCTTACTTGATGGAAGACAACACAGTTGGACTTGACGGTGACGATGGTTTTATTTTATCGCCTTTCTATCAGTATCCGGGGTGCTAGAGAAGACGAAAAAGGCGGGGCCCCTTGCACCTGATTGGACCCTCAAGGTCTGTCTGGTTTCGTGTCCCGTGCTTCGAACCTCGGAAGCTGCCGAAAAAGGCAGCAGCTGCCCGCAATCACAGGCACAGCCAAGTCGTCGATGCCGACGCCGACAAGGCAGCTGCTCCGGCGCTCCCCATGTTTCATGCTTGCGCAGCGTGGCGCTTCTCGGCCAGAGCTTGGCCTCTCTGCCTTTCAAGCCACGACGGCGATTCATCCTTTCTGCATAATAGAATAGTTGTCGTCTCCTCTTCCTTTGTCTGCACAGCCGCAGAAAGTACTCTCATCGTCCCTCACATCGTCTCGCTGTCTTCTCATTTTGCAGTTCAGCTCCGTCGTGCCACTATCTCCGTTTCTCGGTTCGCTTCACCGTCATCGTTGCGCCGAGGCATCTTGTATCTGAGTCTTTGACGGCTTCCCGCAATCTCACAATACCAGTAGCCGGGACCTCGAGTCTTTTGAGTCCTTTCAAATCGAACACGCATCTATCTACCATGGCAGACGCTTCGTGCAGCGGTCCTTCGCCCTTCAAGCGCCTCGTAGACCATCAATCCCAAGATGTCAGCCATCACCAGGATCGATTGATGGACAGATCTGCCGGCCAGCATCATGGCGTATGTTCTCCTATTGTTCTGCTTCTGTCACTCGGAGCCGGTATTAACATCTATGTATGCCCTCAGTCCTTCCGATCTATTCGCCACCAATCACCGGGCCAGGACAACTTCGGCGCTTTCATGGACACATTTCCATCAACTCTCCCCGGAATGTCTCACGACCCAGCAAATCGCCTAGCCGTCCATGCAGCCGCTCTCCAACAGCCCGCCACGCTCATGCATCATCATGAGGTATCCCAACAGGCTAGAGCATCACCCGCACCCGACGTGAGCAACTGGGCAGCCGACTTCACCCGCTTCTCCAACCAACATATGCGCTCTCCTCCCTCCGCCGCTCCCGCGCCATCCATGCAAATAAATCAACAACCCATGCAGATGAATTTCCAATCTGCCTTCGGCCAAGCATTTGGGGGTCCTATGTACGGCCCGGGGCCTACAGGTTTAATGGGATCCCAGGCTCCCGTCGAAGCTGATTTCGACAAGGAAATGTCCCAATGGATGGCCAACCACGGCGGCGGCGGCAACATGTCCGAAGTCGACGCCGCAATGGAGCAAATGGCTCGCGAGCTCGAACTCAACGAGGCGGCTCTCCCTTCTCAAGCAGAAACCATGAAAGGCCAAGAAGCTCACGCAGAAGAATCGAGCTCCCGCTACACGGACCTCGAAACCCCCGAAATTGGCAACCTGACCCCCCAAGAGCGAGGGGCAGACCATCTCCCGGCCACGCAAGTAGAACAAGTCATTCACGACGAGGCCGCGGCAAAAGGAAAATCCGCCGTATCCGAAGCCGCAGAACGACTACTCGAATCAGTGCAGCATGAAAGCGGCGAGAAGTGGCAAAACTCCGTCTTCCTATCCCTCATGCGAGACTTCCGAGACGGCCGGAAAGACATTGTCGACAATGAGATCCGTGCAATGCAAGACGAGGAGCAGCAACCGTCGGACCGCCAGCAGCCAGCGACCTGACTGGCTTCGGGACATTCTCAAACACACTGCAAATCGAGCATCTACCAGTCAGCCTTGAGTGACGTTGGCGCTCCAATAGAGATGCCTTCCATTCAACCCAGTACGCTGCAGGCCATGCGCGGCGTCAAGCCACTCATGTGTTGTGCACTGCATCTGGCCGAGACGGCATTTTATTGAAGGCTTCTTGGTCCCCAAGTCGGCCTACCTTGAGGCGGGGGCGCCTATGTCAGAGTCGGGGTGTCATATGAGAACGACTCGGACACATGCCCGAGTAAGGCAGTTTTATCTTTCACGGGTCTCGAGACACTCAGATAACTACTTCATGCATAGCCGGAGAGCTGGGAATCGGAACCCTATGCAGCTGAAAATAGTCCTGCACTAGGAATGAAACGGATCATGAATGTCACTTCAAAAGTAGGGATCGTGCCCATTATGCTCTAGCCTGCCTTTCTGCGTTACCTGCAAGTCTCTTATCATGAACACCCATATTGCCTCTTGTGTAGCTTATTATAGATTAAGCAAGGCACTTTCCTTCGTGCTGCTCGTCCTCTGATCCCTTCCAGATTTCAAATGAGGCACAGATGAATTATTCCATGCTATAATCTTGATACAAATAGAACATGACTTGTTCCATTTCCCGAACAGAAGAAAAGGAAGCAGCTTGCGTATCAAATTCTTAAGTATGGTCAAGAAGTAGTAATACTGAAGCCGCCATAAAATGAAGAGAAAAAAAAAATACTCGAAGGGACGAAAGTCCGAGCAAGTCTGCTACAGTTTTTTTGGTCGAAATGAGGTGCGAAATGAAGTCCCGGGGGTGGTTTGAAAGTTGAAACGGCAAACGAGATAGAAGTCGGAAATGGAGCATATCATGTATCGTGACAACTAACGACAAAACGCACATGAAAACGTCGAAGCCCCAAAAGTGAAGTACAAACGCCGCCAATGCATCCATCCATACTGAAAAAGTCGTCTGAACATCTGATATGTGCGCCCGTGGTTGTGGCCAAAAGGTCGACACTGTCCGATCACCACCCATCGACTGCACTTTGATCCGCTCATACGGCTCACTTGGTGATTACACACCCCATAAAAAGGAGACACAGCCACAGGGAGTAAGATCCACGTCTCTGCCCTCGAGGGAAGAGACATGCCGAGGATTTTTTGGATTGTGTAAACTCTCCGTCGAAGACCCTTCGGCGGAGTGTCCTACTTCCTCAACGATGAATGTTACAGGCTTTCCATCCTGGAGAACAGGTTCTTTGTCCTGGCCATTGTTTAGGATTTTGTATTGCGTGCATGTTGCTGGTGCAGAGTTGGCGGCCTCGTGAAAGCGCCTCTCCACAAACTTGACCAATCTCGGATATGGTTTCTTGAAGTTGGATGGTAGAATATCCGGTGTTGGCGTTGGAGGACTAGAAGAGAATGCTCCCGTCATCGGTATGGTGGGACTTGGAATTGAAGTAGGGCTCGTGGGTAGGAACGTCTGGTTCGGATAAATAAAGATTTGAAGCGTAATGCTGGGCCAAGTGCATATCCACGGTTGGTCGCCTGCCGTGGCGGACAGTCCCTTCTTCAGGAAACGAGAACTGTCAAAGCCTGGAAATGGGCTTTCAGGAGTATCCGAACGCCGCTTGGAGTTGGCCTTGCCCGGGTATGCCAACATGTCTTCTCGGAGCATGACAGTCTTGTTGTATTCCACTTGGAGAAACCAAGCCGGACCGCGGTTTACTTCTACCATGTCCTTTACCAGTTGCATAGGCATAAAATCAGGGATGTATGGGGGTTGGCTTCCATAGATGAACTTGGAGGCATTAGGGTCGAATGGGCTGAGATTCATGGCATAGTTGTTGTTCTCTGGGTCGCCATTACGTTCTGTAACATTCATCGAGTACCAGCGGAATGGTATATCACAGCTCCAAGCGAGACTCTGCTCCAAATCCTTGATGCATGCCTTTGGAACCTGGGATTTGTCCATAGGTGGGAGGGCAAAACTGCCCGTTGCCAGTGGAGGCAACCCGGGCGGTAGACGCGACAGGGGCTCGACGTTCCTCATGCTCTGCTGACCATTTCTGAATTTCCTAGATGAAGTGAGTTAGTCATGTAAGTAAGCCACTGCTGAGAGCCAAACCTTTGCGTGTTGACATACCCATCACCCTTGCGTTTTGGGCCGTTGTGTCTGGTCACAATTGTGCCGATAACAGTACCCATAACCACTCCCATAATAACAATACCCAATAGCAAGAGACATATTGTCCAGTATGGTACAACTCCCCAGAACTTTTTCCTGGCCGTACGCTGCCACTTGCCTGGGCTCGGCTTTTCGGTAAAGTCTCGAGCTGCACCATTGATGTCATGATCGCTCTCAAGTGAAGTGCTGCTGCTGCGGATGGAAGATCCAGGTCTCTGGAGTATGCCAGCCAAATCTTCGGTTGAGAACTCTGGGTTCCTAGTGGCAAGGCCAATTCCACCAGCACCAGGAATAGGCTGAATCGGGGGTGCAGTTGTCGATCCACTTGTTCTGGTACCAATCCCATCGACAGCACTACCTGGAGCCGCATTGTTCTCACCATCAGTTGCTAGCTTAGTTTGAAAGGTTTCTTCAGGATAGCGTGAATACGGCGGAAGCTCTTCCATATGGCCAAGCGGTCCAATCAAGTCTCCCGCGTCCTCACCATCCGGGCCAATTTGTCTCCGGTACCCATTCTCCATGCCATTGAAGCCCAGGGGAATCGGCTGATGTGATGAATCCTCTGAAGTAATCGTACTTTGAGTATATAAGGCGTATGGGTGAGTAGGGCCTCGGACTGCATCAAGTGCGGTCCCCGAGGACGGATTGGTAGTAGAGGTGGCATTGCTGTATGTCCTCTGGTGATACATTTCATAGGGGTGAGACGGCTGAGTAGAGCCCCTATATAAAACATCGCCCTGTGCGAAGCTGTTTGAGGAAGAGGATTGTCCTCCACGAGCTGCCTCCAGCCCATCATTTCGAAGGGTCAAAGAATCGTGAAATCGCGGTGGTTTCGACGTGCTTGGCGGTCGATTAAAATCGACGCCGCCCTTCATTGAACTCGAGGCAACAGGTGGAGGCGACTGAGGTAGGTTTGGTACTTGATGTTGTGTTTGGACAATCGAGGGAGCTGAATCAGGGTTCGGGACATTTTGTCGGTAATCGGCAGTCGGGCGGAAACCGTCTGATACAGTATTTGCTGCCAGATCGTATTCATCGTCGCTAAAAGCATCATTGTCCACCGAAACTCGCCTTGATCTCCTTTTCGACAACCTCCTCTCTGCTTGTGAATTCCTATCAGCAGAATGCATGATTGCAGTGGCAAACAGCCGTTAGCTTTGCGTCGTCTGGCAAGTTGGTTCGACGAACGACGCTGAGCCGTTGGCGACGGCTGATGATGCCAGACACCAAAGAGCCGCGAGGCGCAGCGGTTCTTGATGTCTTCTTCGACTGCCACAGAAAGAGTCGTCGAAAGTCGTCGCTGGAATGATCGGAGGCGACCTGGTATTCAGTGCCGTAGGAGGGAGGTCGGTCGAGGTTGGAGTCGAATCAATGCAACAAGTAGGTCTTGTACAGTTTGGCCGAGGTTTACAACGCAGCAAGCAACGAATGAAGTAGTAGGTAGGAATGAATGGCGGCAGATTCGATGAGCGTCGATATGGAGGATACTGCAGATGTGTATTGTTTGTCATGGAGGTTTGTGGATTGTCGTGATGGCAGTGACAAACGTCTCGGGGCAGATGAACAGGACTTGGGGGGGAGGGAGGAAGGCGGAGCAGAATGCTGGTTCGGTCTCGCCTCAGCGCACTACAACATGCAATTCTTGCATCCACCGTCAGGCGAGAGGTCAATTGATGGCGGACTAAACACCTGCAATGGAGAACGGACAGCGTGGGACTGGGGGCAGGAGGTAGAAGCGGCGGTGGGTGCAGGGTGCAGGGTGCAGGGTACAATGTGGTGTTGGCTTCGGGAAACTTTGGCAAGAAGTGGGGGCGCCGGTTTTACTAGATGGCGTTGTGGGTTGAGAGGCAGGAACTAAGGGGAAGAGGAGAAAGCGGGTTTGAAGGAGACGATACTATTGGCCGGCTACTCGTCTTCTGGACCCGCCGAAAGTCTGTTTGCTCGGGGTTTGATGATCTAGGTGTCAATCAATGTGGGGGCGTACGGAGTACGGAACAAGTGCTGGGCTCGCCGGACGGGGCTCGCAGATGTCCAGTGCGTCGGAACCTGGCCAAACCTGGCGGCAGGGCAAGGCAGGAGCCAGTGGATGCCAGAGGACCAAGAGCCAACGCAACTCAAAGGTTGGACGGTCACTTTTCACAACCTCTTGATCCGTCTTGCGTCCGTCCTCGGCTCCCTTTGTCTGGTCGGATTATGGCGGGCGTTTCACGCACTTGGCGCTGATGTGAGACTGTGGGCAAAGAGCACACAGTATTTGAAAGTAACTCGTTGGCCACGGGGGCATTCTGACGTGAGTTGCCTGTCGTAACTGATGAACACGCGATGCGCTGGCTGACTACGAAATACCTGAGTAACTACAGAGATGAGCGGACAGACAGGCCGGCATGACAGAACGGCTCTGGTCATTGCCGTGAAGGCTTCGTGAGGTGTTGGGGTTTTCGTTTGTTATTACTGACCTGCCACAGTGTATGAAGGATGGATCAGGCCGAACTCCCTCGTTGCTGGCGATCCTCGTTCAGCGGTATTAAGCGGCTGTCATTTCTGGATGCTACTAGTGCTCTTGCACGGACTAATTAGCATCACTCATTGACCTAGAGTGCATGTGCTCATGGTCCATGTATCAATAACGGGCTGAAACCTGTCTGCTGGCTACCTAAAGTTGAGATGTGACCACGATTAGCCTCATTCCAGCATCTCATGGGAGTCGGTTAGGATCCCAGCTTCACGAGGTCCTATTTTAGGCCGGCCGTTGCACAAAGATATTAGCTGCTTATGTCGCCCTAAACGCCCAAAGCGGTACGGAGTCTGTCTAGAAATGCAACCTTCTCCGCATTTCAGCAGAGTTTTCCGTATCGTGCGGGCGAGAAGACACTGTTTTTGCCGCCAAGAGTCATTTCCCGGGAGGAGACAAAAGATCGAGGCAGCATCGTCTCGAGATGTCAGGCAGCTGGAACTTCCACATGACTTGGCACGCAGTTCTTTGCCATGCCTCGAGTACGACAAGCAAGGTCGAGTGTCACCGGCTTCAGGGAAGAAACTGACAGCAAAGTGCGCATGTCCCAGTGACACAACGAAGCGTTTGGAAAGTTGATGGAATCTGTGCCTAGATCCTTTTGCCGTTCAGGTGCCAGTCGATTGCTGGAGACTAACTAAACCGCAAACCTCAGATGGCTACATACACAAATCCGTAGATCCGTCCTGCTTCGTACGTCCAGCAACTAACTTACAAATACGGAGTATGCGCATGCGCAGTTTTAGCCACGGCTCTAGATTTTCAAGGAGCTTTGATCCTCTGAAAACGTATCCAATGGCAAACCTACAATAACAATTCCCACCACATTCTCGATGGTAATAGTCACCAAGACCAGATTGTTCTCCGACGACCGTCATCTCGGCCTCGGCTCTCTCCCAATTTGGAGTCATTTCTGTTTCAAAGTTGAATTCGCGTTGACCCTCTGGCTTCTTCCTACGCGGACTCTGGGATTGTGGAAATGCCACAGGTGCTGGTCACTTCTTCCGTCAGTGTTGTTACCTGCCTGAGCCACTGCAAAACTTCAAGCTATTATCTGCTGTGCCATGTCCTGTACAAACAGATATCCCCGGAGTGAGGCGTCTGTTCAATGCGTGGTGCTCTGCATTCCATCTATTTATACTCCGTAAGGACCTGGCCATTGAGCCGTGAATCCCTCATGCCTGGCGGTCTGATACAGTATGGTCTATCGCCGACGTGAATGAGATGCCAGAAGACACGACAAATCGGATGGCATAAGCAATACACATCAAATGATTGATTATCATGTTTTTTGACGCCGTTTTAGTCTCACCGCAGTGGGTAAGAAGCAGTGCCATTATGCCCAATGGAAGTGAAATGTTGACGCAAGAGCAACACGTTCGTTCATAGCAGTTGGCCAACTTCTAGATGATGATCTATTTCAACCACCTCTCTGTTTAATAGTAGAACCTTATTATATGTCTCCAGCTGCCCGATCCCATCCAAACGCTTTAGTAGCACTTCTCTCTGTCCAGTCGTTGGGGAACATAGCATACAATATTCGCTTAGCATCTCCACATGCGCAATGCTCAAGCTAAAGCCATCACGAACTGTTGAACCGGAGACTATCATGACAAGACAGCGTTTCAGGTTGATTAGTCGCAAATAAACACACATGCGCGTCGCCCCGACATGTTTCCAGTTTCGTCATCCACGCACACATGTTTTCCATTTCCTGCGACACAGACTCTTGGCTTAACTGCTTCTCTAACACATGAGAACGCCTAGCGGCCGGCGGTCGGTCCCATCGTTCGATCTTGGCGATTTTGCCGCCATAGCCGATTTCCAGGGCCAGGATTTCTAAGTTCTCATCTTGAGGCCCAAGTTGCCGGCGTTGGTTCCACCGTTGGATGCAGCCGAAGTGCGTTGCTGCCTATTGAGAAGTAACGTTAGGTGGTGAGTGAGTGAGTGACACGAGTGCTGTTTATTCGTTCACCTAGGTAGGTAATTAATTATTCAGGTAGTATACGGAGTAATTCGAAGGCAATCGACAGGACCTTGGAACCCGTGGCGCCGGCTTCTTTAGACGCAAAGCTGCGCATAACCCCCAACCAAGCTTCCCGTCTTGTCATTGTGATATCTCGCACAGATTGCAATATAGCGTACCAGCAACTTTGGTGCAGATAAATAACGAGAATAGTGGGACCTTGGCAGCAACGCCGTGCCGTGTTCCTTTCTCATCCATCAACCTCTTAGGCTCCTCTTACCATGCGGGGAAATAAACATGGCGTTTGGAGACCATTGGACACGGCATAATTCTTCGCCTTTGAACATGACTTGCTTTATGTTTTTCCTCCATGAACTCGAGATGCTTCACAAAAAGAAATAATAGCTTGGTAAGTTGGCCGGTCGTAACAGAACCTGCGATATCCTGCCTCGGTTATGGCATCGACACCTTTGTCCACTCCGCACCACCCCCCTCTTGATTTTTTTTTTTTGCCACGGCGGCTTCTCCTCCGTCGCTCACATACATCCCTGGCATTGAGCATGCGCAAAAACGCAGTTACTGATCTGTATTCCCGGTTTCCAGGGTCAGCCAGAACGTAATTGGTCCCCGTCGTCTCTGCCCGACTGCAAACCCCGTCGCCATCAACCCGACAAGAACAAGTTGTGTGGTGGGTAAGAGGAGCGACTTTGTGTGCTCCGGACACAACGAGACACCAGCAACGGCTCCATGGTCTCATTAAGTTAACGGCTCGCCACGACACCAATCAACAACGGTGGCATGGCAAAGATGGCACCAGATGTCGCTCCAGCCAATCCCAAAAGACTTCTGTGTCATGGTGACACGGAAAGCGCTGACTCGTCCACGCCCAAAGTTTCTCAACTACCCGAGAATTCAACCCAAACGGCCGCAACTTGCCCCAATGTGTCGTCTACGTCAACTGTTCATGTCTACAGCTTGACAGTGACAGCAGTACCCGTGTTGCTCGTACGTAGACGTGTCATTTCGAATGTGGATAGCGAGGGTTGCATTTGCCTGTCTCTTGTGCTTCGTAGAATCGGGTAGCTACCAAGGGTCATTCAATGCTGTGTAGGCCACATGATTCCAAATTAAACAGTAAACAAGACATTGCTTCCCATTTACTGAGACGCTCTGGCCAGTATTTCTCGCTCCTTCTCCTAGAGTTGTGGCCTCTGAACAGCTGCCTAGTTTGAAAGCATCATCCACCGAATACCTTGACAACAACCACGAATTCCTTTT
The DNA here is from genome assembly GCA_031753515.1 of Metarhizium rileyi. NCBI lineage: Eukaryota > Fungi > Ascomycota > Sordariomycetes > Hypocreales > Clavicipitaceae > Metarhizium > Metarhizium rileyi. Next base: position 1,958,078 of record JAUKVO010000008.1, read on the forward strand.
AAAACCGTCGTTTGCTGAAAGCACCAACAACCCTCATCATGGTGTCGGCATCATCCGTCGAGTCTGTGTCCTCCAAGAGCACAAGGCGGACTGTTTATCCGGGGGGCAGAATGAAGACTATGGACTATATGTACTCGGTTTGGCCGATTCCGCAGAACCGTAGCATGATGTTACGGTTTGTGTTTTACGTCACCGGTGCGCCTGTGACCGCCACACATCTTGTTGGGAAATTTCCTCGGTCCCGCGTCGACGAGACGCAACATGGATATGATCTCGACGACATGGCTTACACCGACCAAGGAGCTCATATATACTGGGCGACGGCCCGGGGTTCCTACGACCTATTTCGTCATTGGGGGGTCACAAATGCGTATTATACGGAAGGAGAGGCAGGCGATGAGGCAGAGGATGTTGCTGAAGAGACTGCTGGAAGTGCACGCATGGCTGGAGGAAGATCTTCGGTTCAAGCACCCGCAGCGGATAAATAAGAGGTGAAGAGGACTGCGGTAGATTGAATGGCGGACAGGTAGCCATGTTTTGCTGCTCAGGTTGAGGTGATGGACAGGCATGGACAACGGCGGGGAAGTGAGAACAAGCAGTCAATCCTTAGCACTACGTATGTCAGAAGGGGAAAGCAGGTTGACAGGCGGTGAACTGTGCCCTGAATCAAGGTTGTGGCATCAGGAATAGCCTCGACGAGATGATGCCTTTGTATTGTTTCCACAACTTGACGTACCTGAGGCCCGATGAAGGCCATACTCTCTCTGTTATTATAAGGCATCTGACTATCTTCGGATTGTTGGCTGCACTTAGTGCCGCGAAAGCTCTTCGGACAGAGACCCGTTGGGCTGTAAGCTGATACAGGAATAATAACCTAATTCCTGGGCCGTCTCACCATGTATTTCGTGGTGATCGCAATACATAGACGACACTATCCCCTCTGAAAGACGTTGTGAGATTCGTACAACTTTTCGAGAAAACACCTATGCTAGCCTAATGGCATCGATGAACGCCACCCGAAAGGAGAAAGCCAATCATGAAGCTCATTGGCAAGCCTGCATGCCCGAACTTGCGAATCCTAAGGCTGAGGCTGAGCCTAAGGCGGAGCTTGATCTTGACGAGTTGTTCGGTGGCTTTGTTAGGCGGCCACCAGGTGCCAATGTCCAGCCAGGCTCACCGGTCCATCGGTTCGTCCTACCTTGAGATGCATTCTGAGTTGGTCACTTCCACTGCTCGGCACATGCCAAGGACACCTCCTAGGGGCAGGATGGGAGACGTAGCGTATACCTACTAGTTACAACATGTGTGTGTTTGTCGGGTCGCCAACTACTACCAACAACCGTTGCCTCTCTCGGAACTAATGCCCAGCCTTGGATGCTGGATCGCCTATTTGCCACCCTTGTCGACTCAGCTAGCCCGATGCCTGCCGGTGAGGTGAGTTGAAGTGATGGACGACGACATTGCTGCTCTGTGGTAGGCTTATCCTGTCTTTCCGTGCACAGGCATGGCTCAGTTGGGCCGTTGAAGCCTAGTGGTTGGACTTCAGAGTTACCCACAGGGCGACAGATTGGATAGGTAGGAAGGCAAGAAGAGAACATGCCATTTCGTCAAATTTGTCGTTGGTCCGGTCGGGTCTGGCGTGTACGTTAATGCGCTTGCTCGTTGCAGGATTCATCAATGTTGCCTTGGACCAGACGTTGCCCGTTCCCCGCCCTAAACCGTGGTTTCACCAACTTGGATCAATCCGTAAATCTGGGGAAGCAGAGGGAGGTATGACTCAGAAGCCGTATGCTATTAAAAATACATCCACGTTTTGTCTTCGATGGTGCAAGACGGATAGAGTGTCGGATCAGTCAGAACACCCCCACTGAAGGCACTGGCTCAACTTGGATGAGTGCGAGCGATTAGGCAAGTCTGGAAGGGACGGGGACGCCTCTCTTTCTCTCCCTCTCTCTTTCTTTTCAGTCTCAGTCTCTCAGTCTCCACTTTTCTTCCGTCTTCTTACACCCAAGTTTCGTCAATGGAGCTTTGTTCGACGCACTCATCTGATGACCTAACGGACAACAATCCTTCAGTCAACAAAAAGTATTATAACTAGACCCTGTTTCCATCGCCGCTGCCATCTCCACTGCCATCTCCACTGTCATTTCCACTGTTGACGCCGTCCCGTCACTCGGCAGCAACCCTAATCGGTTCGCCGCCACTGAGCGAAGGAGTCATCATGCCGCCTCCAACGTGAACTGCTCAGGGTGCGTTCAAGTTTTGTCCACTCTCTATTGTACATTTATGTAACTTACTATGGGCTGTGTGGAAGCGAGCCTCACCTAGAATAATGGTGCAAAGCGCGCCCCGAGCAAAACTTGAACGCAAAACGCACCCCGAGCAATTGAGTCGTTGACCCTCAACACTGCCGATGCTCCCGCGGTCCCTCCCATGACCATGATGATTGAGGAGATATCGCGGCCGCAAAGATGCAGCACACCTGCAGCAGGCCGCCACTGGCGTGTTGATTACACCACTTGCAGTCTTTCGCCGGACTTGTGCTGACAGCTGCTGCATGTGACTGTAAAGTGAGGCTGTCATCGTCTCCATCTGGGATGCTGACCTTTTCCGCACAGCCCATAAATTGCTTGGTCTCTCTTTCAGGTATGGACATTTGGTTGTGTTACTAGGCAAAGAACCAGCTGGACTGACGCTTGATTTTGAGCCTCAGCTTATTCCACCAACGCTGCACATCATAACAAATTCGTCGTTGTCCACTATCATTATCACCCACTTCATCATTGTCGACCTCATCGTCACCGGGAAACAACTCCAGCTGTCCTCGCCATGGAGTTCTTGCTCCAAGCCGGGCGAGCCGTAGATGCCAGCCAGCAAGCTCAACAGCCTACACCACAACCCAATGAGTCTGCTATACCCGGGACGCTTTCACCACAATCTGCATTGCTGAGCTGGATGTTTCCCAGTTATCCTATGGTTATGTCTGCTGCAAATGCCTATGTCGGTACTGACTTCAACTCTTATATCCCCATGCTACTTATCGTCCTCGCTGCTTTACTGGGGTGGACCTACATCAGGGACCACGTTTACTACTATTTCGATGGCTACCTCATGTCGTCAGTGACCATCCGTACCGATGACGAAATCTACAACATGGTCATGCTATGGCTGTCAAAACAAAAGTTTGCACACAATTCTCGCCATTTTGTAGCAAATACCAACATCAACTCTCGCAATCGATTCATGTATAGCTACAGTCATTGCGATTCTGACGATGAGGATGACGAAGGGGTAGACTGTCCTGTTGATGTTGTAACTGGTTTGTCAAATGACCAGAAGCAGGCTCTCCATTATACCCCGTCTTTCGGCACGCACTTTTTTTGGTATAGAATGCGTCTCCTGATGTTTGAACGTGTCCAAAACCGCAGCCAGAATCTCAATATGACGACCAGCGAAAAGGAAGAGCTGCGAATATCTTCGCTGGGAAGAAATCCTAAGATCCTGAAAGAACTGTTACTAGAGGCGAGGCAAATGCATATGCAGAAAGACGACCGCAAAACAATCATTTACCGCGCAAACCTCGCAGGGAACTACTGGCAGCGATGCATGTCACGTCTCAACCGACCGTTCTCAACAGTCATTCTAAACGAGAATGTGAAGCAGGGCTTGATCGACGACGCGGCTGATTATCTTAACCCTCTTACCCGTCGATGGTATGCGAGTCGCGGCATTCCCTACCGAAGAGGATACTTGCTCCATGGCCCTCCAGGGACAGGCAAGAGTTCTCTAAGTCTCGCGCTGGCAGGACGCTTCAGCATGAAGATCTACATTGTCAGCTTGAGCTCCAGCGCCGCTACTGAGGAAATCCTCAATTCCCTTTTCTATGAACTGCCGACTCGATGTATCGTGCTGCTCGAGGACATCGATAGTGCTGGTCTAACCCATACACGTGAATACCCTGTTGGTCCTCCAGTCGTGGCCTCTCCGAACATCATGAGACCGAGCATGCCACCCCAACCGGCGGGTGGTCGTGTCAGTCTCTCGGGCTTACTCAATATTCTCGATGGTGTGGCTTCTCAGGAAGGCCGCATTCTCATCATGACAACCAACTACATCGAAAAACTTGACAGGGCCCTTATCCGCCCAGGCCGCATTGACATGGTTGTTCCGTTCGGTCTCGCAGACTCCCCTATGGTGGCGTCCATCTTCCGCTCCATCTATGCCCCGTTCGAAAACGAAGTCATGTCCCGAGAAAACGCCACGGATCCAGACCAAGAAGCGATGCAGGCTGAAGTTGCTAAGAAGAAGCATGCACAGATGAGTGAACATGTGGATGAACAGGCCAGGCAGTTTAGTGGCAAGATCCCAGAACTTGAATTCAGCCCCGCAGAAGTTCAAGGATTACTGCTGAGGCACAAGTGCGATCCAGAGGCTGCTTTGGCTTCGGCGGAAGCTTGGGTCGACCAAATGAGGTATGACAGGGGCAACAAGGCGCAAGGGGCTGAAAGACGAAGCCAAGAGAAAAATAAGACAGAGAAAGAGGCAGAGAAAGGGGACAAGAGTGAGGCCTGCCAATCTGAAGAGAAATCGTCCGAAAAGCAAAGAGAAACCAAGCTCGACGAGGATAGCCTTGCTTCTGGAAAGTCTGATAGTCCCAAGAAGAGTGCATCAGATTCAGGCTATGAAACTCCATGATTACCTTGAATCATGTTTCTGCAGTACGAGGCGTCTAGGCATTCGTCGAACGTGAGGGTGGATAAATTGAAATACGTCCAAAGTTATCGTATTTGTATAGTTATGTGAAGGCCCCGTGTTCCATACATGAATATGACGTTATATAACAAGGGCATACGATCACCCATCTGTCATCTGCAGCCAGCCCTTTCGGGATGGTCTACTTCATCACTTCACGAGTCTTTCTTTCAGCTGTGCCCTCTCTCCTGCCTGCTACTTTTAAGACTTTATTTAGTCCCTCGACGAACTCTGCTGCCGCTTTCCCAGCACGTCTCCCAAACACAGTTCCCGCAGTCAGTCCACTTCCGCCGGGATAGTTCTCGTAGAATAACCCACCCATCATCTCACCCACGCAGTACAGAGCACGGCTGGGAGAGCCACCGGAGACAGGTAGAATCTGAGCCGTATCAGGGTCTACCTTTAATCCGCCAAATGTAAATGTGATGCCTGCGGTCACTTTTACAGCCAAGAAGGGTGCTCTATCCAGGGCCAGGGCCCAGTTAGATTTCGCAAGGCCGAGTCTTTTCATGGTCGACTGTGTCGAGAGGCCATCCTTTGTGGAAGGATCCCATTTCGCGGACGGATTCTCGCGACGGTGCGCAAGGACGGCCTCGTTGTACTCCAGGATGGTCTGCACGAAGGCGTCTTTGCTACGGAGGCCCCTAGCCACACACTTGTCAGCTAGTTCCTCGATGGAGTCGGCCGTGATGCGCTCTACGCGTTCCGGACGGTATTCCTCCGAGCGTAGCCACGCTGTCGCTTGGGCATCGAATACCTGCAACGCCATGTGGTCTGGCTGTTCGAGAATGGCCCGGCCAAACTTGGCATAGGTGTAGTTGCGCATGTCCTCGCCCTCGTCTACGAAGCGCCTTCCGTGTGCGTTGACCATGAGGCCGAGAGGGTAACCCGACTTGGTGAGCTCGTTGGATATTTCGCGGTGACCACTCTCCGCATCGGCGTTTGCGTCCCACGCTACCGAGTGACAGCCTGACCAGTCCCCTGTTGCTACGGCGTCGCAGGTCCGGAGGCAATACTCTAGACATTCTCCCGTGTTGTAGGGCGTGCCTCGTACCATTGCCATGTCCCAGCCTGGGCCGAGGTGCGCGGCCCTCATGCGAGGATTGGCTTCGAACCCGCCGGCGGCGAATATCACGGCCCCCGTTGAGATGAGCCGGGGACTTGCGTCGCCGACTACGACGTTGAGTCTCCCTGTTTTCGCGTCCTTCTTCACGGACCGGAATGGTGTTGACCAGAGTGTCTGTACGCCCGCTTGCGAGGCTGCTCGTTGCAAGTCCCGGACCAGGCTCTTCCCCCCTTCCTCCGTCTTGAGACACAGTCCGCCCCAGAACTTGATCTTTCCATCCATCTCGTATGCCTGTCTGTTGAATGACAAGTCGAACCGCACGCCCAGACTTGCCAGCCACCTCACCGCGTCGAGTGATTCCCCCACGAGCACCTTGGCCAGCCGTGCGTCCGTCCGTCCCATGCACACTCTGTCCAGGTCACCCGCAAAATCATTTCGTCCATACGGTTCGAGGACGATTCTCCCGGCCTGCTGTTCGGACACGTTGTTCACCAGTGGCAGAACGTCCTGTAGCCCGTTGTGCACGGCTCTGTATGCCCCGGCTGTGAAGTACGAGTTTCCTCCCGCCCACGACTCGGGGCACTTGTCTATGAGCACGACGCTTTGAGCCCCGGCCTGCTTGGCGGAAATGGCGGCAGACATGCCGGCGTTGCCGCTGCCGACTACGAGGATGTGGCATTCCGAAGGACACGGACGACTTGCGTCGTTGATCATTCTCACATCGAAGTCGGGTGCTGGCGATGAGGCAGATGGTTGTCAAGAGATTCTAAATGTCGGTGGGGTGGTGACTGGCCAAGGACTTGTTTTTCAAGGTCCTACTTCGGACCTTGAGGTGGAAATCGTGTCCAACTGGTTTCGGCTCGTTTGCGTTGCGAAGAGGTGATTGCCAATGTTGGTTGAAGTCAGGCTTAAGAGCGTGCTTCGAGTCTGATCCTACCTTGATGCTGCAACCCAAACTTCTTAGCGGCCTTACTTGAGCAGTTTCTGCCAGGGCTAGACTGAAGTATTCAGACATATTTCACTCCTTCCAGATGGGGGTCGTTCCCAATTTTTTACTGCGGAACGAGAAGCTGCGCCGTGGCCTATTGTCGACATTGATGAGAAGTAATTGTCGAAACGCAACGTGCAAAATACAAGATAGGCTACCTACTTCGTCATGTATTTGGACGAATGTCGGGCTCCGAGTTAGACGCAATCAAAGCATGGCTACTGACTACTAGGAAGTTGGTAGTATGCTCAAAGAGACTGAGCCATTGCAGCGCTTGAGACTTTGAGATTCATGTTACTTGACGTTGTTACTGTTGCTCGTGAGAGGGGACTGGAGGCATCAACCCCCCCCTTTGCTTACCATTCACGGTCTCGAATGCGTAATCTACCAGGTCCAACCAACGAGCCCCGGACACTCAGAGCCTCGTCTGCTTGTACGGAAATGAGCGACTACTTCGGGTCTGCAGCGTGTTGTCTTTGCATAGCATGCCATTCATGCTGTGCGCATCACATTGCCGTGTCGGTACTCCGTACTTGCTGGCTTTCTGTGATATGTACGGAGTAGTTATCTATATCCCTGCAGTTCCCTCAATTCTGCATAAAAACGGTAAGGTGACACGGCAAACATTCGAGCCAAGTGTCATTCCGTAGCAGCACTCCGTACACCTGCAGACATAAGTGGCGTTAGGCGCGGCTTAAATTGTACTGCATGGCACGTCTTCGGTGCCCAGCTCAAACCCAGACGATGGGAATATCATATCACCCACCCAAGGCAGCAAAGCACCCTGGTTCGTTGACAGAAGTGGCTCCGAACACTGGTGAAAGAAATATGAAAGACTAACTCGGCAACTAGTCGCGAGGAGTCGTCTTGATCGTTTGTTATCTATCAATCAGGACTGTATGGAAAGTTGATCAAGGATCCTTGACCGGAGGGTGATTTCTCCCGAGATGGCCTATTTGTATCCACCGATGAACGAAGCTGAGATGGATTCAAGTCGATTGAGTGATTGTGTCAGAAGTGTGTGTGCATGTTGACGAGACTTTACCTTCAGGAAGGATGACGAGGCCAACTTATGGCTACGTACTCCTGAGGGCGACTCATCACTAGCCACATGACTTTACTCCCCCCTCTGACCTGTGGTTTTTCTGCTGGTCATCTATTCCTCTCTAACTCTTGGTGTTTGTGTTTGTGCTTTGGGCCCCGAACACATCTGCTCGAAATGCAACCCGAAATGTTGTTAGCTTCCACAAACCGCCGACTGAACTTGAAAATCCGAGACAATTTCGCCCAACAACAGAATCTGCTAAGCAGTCTTCAGGAGGCAAGCAGCCACGTACTCTAGTTGGTAGCTTGTCTGATGGTGTCTTGGCCAAGGTGCGTCTAATTCCAGACCTATTCATGGACTGTCCTTGTTCTGCTTTGACACAACCTGCGTGTGAAGGGGATTCGCCTTGTTCTTCTCACACATATGCCAAAGGTGCTGACCCAATCCATGGGAGTAAAGCCAATGACGCGGGGTTCTATTACGAACAAGCGCCACAGCAACAAGAGATGAAGCAGATAATAGCACAAGTCGAGTGCCAGGAAACAAGGAGGCATAAGCTTGTGGCCACGGCCAGTCAAGCAATTGTTAGCCCATGCAGATTGGGGGGTGTGGGGGAGCGAACATGATTAAAATGAAGAAAAGGCGTGGACCGTGAACCCTCGCCTCGACGTCTTGATGTTGTGGCCTAGGAGTGGCGTCTTGCATCAACAAATCATCAAATCCCCTCCAGGCAAGCCCAGGCAGCCAGAGTTTCCTAGCAAAGCCCCACTCCCCCTGGCAGAGAGATCCGCTCCTGGTTCAAGAAAACGTCCAGGTCAGGTCGAGTACAAAGTACGGAGTACGGAGTACGGAGCACGCTCTTGGCTCTGCTGGCCATTCGGAAAAGGGGCGGTGAAAAAACCCTGACGGGATAGCGCTGCTGCAACAGTCTGGTCTGGTCCAAGTCGATCCAAGTTGGGCCAAAAAGATGAGGGTCATTGTTGGGGTGAGGCGGGATGCGGCATGTCAAATAATGGACTGATGTTCGAGGCGGGTGTACCGAGTAAGTTACGGAGTACGGAGTACATACGTAAATACACTAGTTATTGTCACAAGTCTGGTCGTGGTGCCTTCTTCCTTCCTTCCCTGGTGCTCCAAAACAACAAAACGCCCCTCCACCCACTCGAGTATCTCAATTAATATCTCCTCATCTTCTGTCCACCGTCTCTTCCCATTCTATCCTTGGTCTCGTTTGAAGCAGGTGTTCTACTCCTTTGCAATATGGCCTCGCGTCCCCAGAACATTGGCATCAAAGCCATTGAAATTTACTTTCCTAGTCAGGTATGTTGTTCTGCCTCTCTGCCTGTCTGCCCCTCGCTCAGGAAAAAAAAAAAAAGGGTCGACCCCCTTTAGTCGCCGACATCGCTAACATGCAGCATCTGTACTTTCCTTCGTGCAGTATGTCGAACAGAGCGAACTCGAGAAATTCGATGGCGTCAGTGCTGGCAAATACACTATCGGCCTTGGTCAAACTAAGATGAGCTTCTGCGATGACCGTGAGGGTGAGTTTGGAATACCACCGTTTGCCTGGCTCGCATGCCCGTCCTTTTCCGACCTGCAGGAAGGTCTGCGTAAAAATGAAAAGGGACAACGCTGGGAAAACCAGTTTACACCCCTCGAGATGATTGCGAGAAAAAAACACTTCCTGAGCTAACACGTGCTGACAGACATCTACTCCCTTGCCCTTACCGTCACCTCGAACCTGCTCAAGAAATACAACATCGATCCCAACTCCATTGGGAGGTTGGAGGTTGGTACCGAGACTATTCTGGATAAGTCCAAATCGGTCAAGTCCGTTTTGATGCAGCTGTTTGGCGACAATGCCAACCTCGAAGGTGTCGATACGGTCAATGCTTGCTACGGCGGTACCAATGCCTTGTTCAACAGCGTGAACTGGGTTGAGTCTTCCGCCTGGGATGGCCGTGATGCCATCGTCGTTGCTGGCGACATTGCTCTATACGCTAAGGGCAATGCTCGCCCCACAGGCGGCGCTGGTGCTGTTGCTATGCTGATCGGCCCTGATGCACCCGTTGTCATGGAGCCCGGTCTTCGGGGGACTTATATGCAGCACGCTTATGACTTTTACAAACCGGACTTGACCAGCGAATATCCCTATGTTGATGGACACTATTCCATCAACTGCTACACTAAGGCTCTAGATGCTGCCTATCGCGATTACTGCAAGCGCGAGGCCAAAGTTGCCAATGGCAATGCCAACGGCACTGATGCTAGCAGGACACCCCTCGACCGCTTCGACTACCTTGCCTTCCATGCTCCTACTTGCAAGCTCGTACAAAAGTCGTACGCCCGACTGCTGTACCACGACTACCTTGCCAATGCTGACGCCCCCGCCTTTGCCGAAGTGGCCCCCGAGCTGCGTGACATGGATTATGAGAAGTCATTGACTGACAAGCTTGTTGAGAAGACCTTCATGGGGTTGAGCAAGAAGAAGTTCCAGGAGCGTGTCTATCCCGCTACTCAGGTTGCTACCATGTGTGGTAACATGTACTGCGCCAGTGTTTGGGGTGGTGTTGCCTCATTGTTGTCCTTCGTTGAGCCCAAGGCTCTTGAAGGCAAGCGTATCGGAGTCTTCTCATACGGATCAGGTCTGGCTTCGAGCTTCATGTCTTTCCGTGTCAATGGTAATGTTGGGGCCATTGCCAGGAACCTGAACATTCCTGCCCGCCTGGAGGCCCGCCGTGCTGTCCCCCCTGAGACCTTTGATGCCGTAAGTTTTGCCTTGTTTTCTCCAAGCCGATCCGGTCCCGCTTGCTGACTATCTGTTACCTTAGATGTGCGAGCTCCGTCACCAGGCCCATCTCAAGAAGGACTATACCCCTAAGGGTGAACCCTCGACCATTATCTCTGGCACTTACTACCTGGAAAAGGTCGATGATATGTTCAAGCGCGAATACAAGGTCCAGGCTTAATTGTGCCGTTCAGCAACAAAGAAGATACGCCATGTCGTTTGGATTATGTTTTGGCATGACACAACTATCAATGGAACCTCGCACTTTCAGGTATCTTGGACCGAGGCTTAGGCACAAACTGAGGAGACAAGTCGACATGACTTATCACTACGAGGATAGACGTATCAAGTACACAATTACGCATATCACTGGGATCATAGAAAGTGGGCACACCGGTAAGGGCACGTATTATAGTAGGAGCTGTTTAATTGAGTCGCAGAAGAAGCAAAAAGGACTTCGTGGCTTGTGTAAATACCTTGATTTAGGCTTCAAGGCAGAAAGTTGGTAAAGCGTATCATAGAACGAGAGACGTCGCGATTTAGGGAGGAAGAACAGAAGTATTAAAACAAGCACACATCTAGATACACACCTAGAAACGTTTTCTACAATGCTATGTCTATGGTACTTAGTCTTGTCGTACAGTACTCCGTACACTATGGTTGTACGGCGGTGGATAATGCACAGTATAATACAATACGCCATTCAAACAGTAGCCTTCCAATCATAGACCCAATGATGCTTGATGATCTTAGTTGTCACCTTTGTATTTCCATTCCGCACGGCGATGCAAGTTGTAGTCTTTGCTCTTGATGGCCTGCCAGATGCCATACAAGCCGCCCACGGGCCACGTGTTCTTGAAGGACTGTTTTGTACACTTTCGATCCTCCCGAGCAGCATCGACATCAATCTTGACCTTGTCATGGACGGTGGGCAGCGTCGTAGCGTGGTACTTGTCCCGCAAGGTCTGATACCAGTGGCGGTTCTTGTCGTAGACTTTCCAAAACTCGTCTTCGTCATAGTAAGTGTGCGCGTATAGCCACTTCCTCCCGCCCAACTGAACGAGCTTATCCTCCAAGGCGCGATTCTTGGACACAAACTCCTCGTGGTCGGCAGGCCCCCACCCCCACAGACCGATATTCAGAATATCCCTCGGAACCGCGGATCCATCCGCGGCGGTCTCGGTCTCGCCTGTGTAAGGGTGGAACGTCGGCGGAAGAGTCTGCTTCAGCGGACACAGCCAGAGCGGCCAGATGTCGAAGCTGTCGGCCGTGTAGTTGACAAAGTCCTCGGCCTTTGTGTACGGCAGGCCGAGGTCCTGGACGACGAAGCGGGCGGACTCCCCCGAGGCGTGGAGGGCGCGGTACAGCATCCGGGTGTGCATGAAGTCGTCGAGGAACCAGCGCGTCAGGCGGTTGAAGGGGACGTACTTGAAGTAGGTCCAGCCTTGGGCGCCGACCCAGAAGCCCGCGCGGTCGTAGCGGAACAGGTATTCTGCCAGGGGGATGTAGTCGACTGGCGAGGGAGACGACGAGGCGGTGCGTCCCGTGCGCTCCTTGACGTGCAGGTAGAACCAGGGATCGCGGGCGGCGCTGAAGGTCTGGACTTGAGCGGCGGCATCGGCGGGTTTCTCGTCCGTCATGGTCCCGGTGATGATGGCGCCGTGGTCCTTGGAGAACAGGATACCGTCGACGTAGTCGTTCTGGGGGTTCCGAGTCTCGGCGCGCACCTTTTCCACGGCCTCTGCCACGCTGCGGGTGCGATGATATGTCGTTCGCACGTACCTCTTGGCCTCGATGAGCCTCAGCTCCATGAGCGTCGTCACGCCCAGCGTGCCGACGGATCCCGCGGCGCCCTGGAACAGGTCGGGCTTTTCTTCCCTCGAGGCCCGAACCACGTCGCCGTTGGCCAGGACCATCTCCACGTAGTTGACGGTCTCGTTGAAGAAGCCGTGCTTGAAGGAGCTGCTCTCGCCGGCGGTTCCCGCGTAGCCACCGCCGGCCGTGATGCCGGGGAACTCCATGACCACGGGGGGCACGAGGCCGTGGCGCAGGGTCGACTCGACGAGCTTGTCCATGGGGACGTTGGGCTCTACCAGGGCGGTGCGGGCGTTGCGGTCGACGCCGATGACGTTGGACAGGGCGCTGATGTCGACGATTCGCGCGCCGGCACGAGGACGCGGCCTCGTGCTGTTTGTTGAGCCGTGGAAGATGCGGTACGACTCCTTGTTGTCGAAGAAGCCGCGCACGGCGGTGGCGATCTTGGCCACGGCTTGCTTGTGGCGCTCCATGGTCGGTCGCTGGGGGAGCTGCTCGAGCCGTTCGCGTGGCACTGGGGAAGATTTGGAGGTTGCGACTTCGAGATGCAAAGTTGAGCTTGGCGATTTGTCGCTTCCGTCGGCCGCGTGGAACCGAGGAGCGCGATTGCGGGACCTCGAACCTCCGAGCTGAGGACAATGGGGTGGACAGATGGACGTCATCTATCAAGTGTGGTTCCTTTTTATGTGTATATCTATATATTATATGTTGCTGATCTGAAAGGCTTGTTGGAGCCATTACGGGCTTATTGCTGGGGTTTGCTTCGGCTTTTGCATTTACAAAACCCTCGACAACGGGTTACAGTAAACAACGATATCACCTACACCATAGAACATTGGTGCTTGAAATACTAAATAGAGACAATTGAAACTACTTGCAAGGGTGAATCGACAAGAACGAGTAATCACTGAGGAGCCTTGAATCCCGACTCGTTCACCTCTATGACGATGCTCAGCAACATGAGCACTACACGTATAGAAAGACAAAGGAACACTGAAGTACGGACAAGAATGTAGTAGAGCTTATACTGGACAAGGAGGCAGAGTTTCTGGCAAGCTTCTTATATTATAGAGTTAGTTGTCTGGCGGACTACACTCACCGACGTGCGCACAGCGACCCCTCCTAGAGCTAAGTCTTGGTCTCGGTCTTGGTCTTGGTATATTTCTCCTCTTCGTCGTTCCGCACATGTAAAGCAATAATCTACAGCTTGGACGGCGCGGGTGTCCAAGCCTGCGTCTCTGTCACCTTGTCCACGACCCGCCTCCTCACCTCCTCCGCAGAAACATCAGACAGGTCCTCGAAGTCGATGGGGGTCTCCTTCAACGTCTTGGCGTGTATGGTCACGGCACTGGATCTCAAGCCCGCCGGATCTTCTACAGCCTGACGGACGAAGCCTGCCCAGCCATCCAAGCACCTCCGCGATTCGGGCAGGTTGGCCAGTACGAGGGCGAAGCAATGCGCCATGGCCTCGTACTCCTCAAACACGACCGTCACGCCGTCTTGCTGCAGCTTCTGCGCCACAAACCTGTCCTCGTACGCGAGTCTTTCCCATCCGGTGCAGAAGTAGACGGGGGGGAAACCGGTCCAGTCCCGACGCATGACGGGTGATGCCAACGGGTGCGTCATCATGTCGTCGGCTCCGTACATGAACTTTCGCGGGGACTCGGCCGGCCAGATGGCGCAAGGGACGAGCCCTCTCCGGCCCATGTCGTCCAGGGGGCCGAGATAGTCAAAAGCCCCCGGGGTCTCGCCGTAGTACGGGCCGGAGCTGTGAGAGATGTCGAGCCAGGGGGAATTGCAAGCCGTTGCGGCGGGGACGGGGATGTCCCGTGCTTGGCCGTGCCACGTAACTCGCTGCCCGAGGCGGTTCAACTCTACAATGACTTGGATCAGGGCCATGGTCAGGTTTCCTCCGGCGCTGGGCGAGTGTCAGCTTGGTCGGAGTTATCACCTCAGAGGAACGGAGCCGGTGTGGGGAGAAGACAAAGTCTGGGGGGTTTTGGGAAGCCTATCCGTACCTGTCTCCGGAAATGACGATGTGCTCTGCCTTCACCGGCTCGTGGAACGACCCCGGCGGCGGATAGAGGAGCATGATATACGCCATCAAGCAGTCCAGCAGTGCTCCCGGGAAGGGACTCTGCGGCACCAGCCTGTACCGTACCGAGAACGCCCGGCCGCCCGTGATCCGGGCCAACTTCTTGACCGTCGGGCGATGGCTGGCAGGGTCTAGAAATGCATGCCCTCCGCCGTGGATGTACAGGATTGTCGTCGGCCTCTTGACCTCCTTCATCATCTCGACATACATGTCCGGGTCTGAGATGCTCGGCGCCGCCTCGTTATCGCCGACGCCTGCTCGATAGCCCGTCCATTCACCGGAAACAGGAACGACATCGGGCAAGTGAATCTCGGGCGCCGGAACATCAGGGTTGCGGAGAGACTCGAGTACTTTGCCCAGCGCCACGGTGACGGATTCCGGCTCCGGAGGCACAGGGACGGTGTAGTTGCTGATCCATACTCTCCCTTTCACGGGCAACTTGGTTACTGTACGTCGTTGGGCCTGGGAGAAGGTGCGCGGGCTTCCCTCGTTGGGCGCAATAAACGCGCGGAGGGAGGCAACAATCACGGCACTTCGGAGATCATGGTACGGCGACGAATCTGCCCGGTTCAGCAGGTGGGAGAAGGCGACTCGGGCAACGAGCGGCGTGTAGGAAAGACCCAGCCGTAAGAGGGTAGACGGTCCTGGTCTTTTGGGTGTTTGTGGACGAGGCTGATCGAGGGTCGCCGACGGCTCTGACATGGCGGTCGACTTGAGGAAGGTTCGGGGGCAACTTGCGGCCTGTCCTTGCGCGAGGGGACGTCAAGAGAAGTCAGACCGAGGCAAGATGGAGTTATGAGATGATAGATGATGGGAGGTGGCAAGCTTGGGACAGAAATCTTGAAGGCGAATAGGAGTACAACATGAGTTGAACAAGACCAGAACGCTCACCGGGGGAATTGAATCAGAGACGGTTCACGCTGTTGAGTCTGAAAAGGTTGCATGCCGCTTCTATTCAACCGAAAAAGTCCGGGGATCAATTTGATGTTGCCCCGTCTTCGTTCTGTCGGCTGGGGCGAAATGGGTTTCGGGCGCGGCTTTGAGAAAAGAGCCGGACTCGGCCATTTGGAAAAGATGCCGAGGTACGGAGTAGAGAAACGGGCGGGCATAGGGCGGCTTGGTGTGGAATCCGCGTCTCGTTGCAGCCACACAGACGAAATCAAGTTGTCAAACCCAAAAACCCATCATCTGACTATACAGTTCTTTACTGATCATCAACCGGACTCTATGATTGGGTCATGTCCATTCCCGCAATCCGGGGCTGCTACTATATTACAGAAAGATAATCCACAACAAGTTACAAATTATTCGCCCACTCTGTGCTAGCCATCATTCAACGTCCGTATGTCCTTCGTTTCAAGTGCATGGGACGAGATGCTTCCCCCTCGTCAATCCTCACCTGTCGATCCCAGTGATGCTGGACAGGCCCGTTTAAGTGCTGGCGCCAGCCTCCTTGTCGCTGCCTTCAGAAGCTGTACTCTTACCAGATTGGGCTGCGGCCATCTGCCAGGCTGGGATTGATGCTTTGGCGCTGCTGCTGCTGCTGCTGGAAAACCCGGGAGGTCTGTTGAAAGAGCTTTGCGTGAGATGCTTGGGCGGCTCGTTGGCAGAAGAAGAAGCAGTGGCAGCAGCAGGTGGCGTTGGCGTGCTGGATCCCTCGGGAACACTCTCTACCGTTGCTGTGACAGGCGCAGGGTGCGCAGAGGTCGAAGATTGAACATTGGGAAGCGTGCCAACAGGCGAGCGTGGGAACGAGGAAGGCGTCGTGATGGACGAGGAACTTGGTGCCATTCTCTGAGAAACCAGGGTCTTGAGGCTGGTGAGCTCAGTGTTGATCTCAGACAATCGATTGTCAGTGAGGGCCTTCTGGTTTTCCATAGCCTTGGGAACGGCGTCCTTCAACGCTTGAACTTCTTCGCGAATGCGTTGCGCATCGTCTTCCCGGCGACGATTGGCAGACTTGAGGTCCGACATGACAGTCTCAAGCTCAGAGATTGTAGTGTCCAACCTCTCGGTTCTCTGTTTCTCAGCATCTTTGAGCGCTTCGGTATCCTTGGCCAACTGCTCAACCAGGGCAAAAGCTTTGTCGAACTGCTCCTCTATTGACTTCTTGTCCTGCTCCAGTCTTTCGGGGGTGGGTGGTGCGATAAGAGGATAGACGTATCGCTGAATTACCACGTGGTCAGCCAGTCCCAACATAAAGAACACCATCAGAAACATCTCACCTTGCTCAGCGAGTACAGGCCGTAGCCTACCCCACTCACAACAGTGGCCATAATGAACCAGTCTCTCCAATCTCTTCGCGGGGCAGCCGGAGGCGGTTGCCATGCTTGTTGTGCGTATGGGGAGTAGTATTGCTGTGGAGGGCCGGTCGTGGAGGTGTATTGTACGGCGCCGGCTGGAGCTGGACTGCCTGAGCGAGCGAGAGCGATGTTGATTTCCTCTTGGCTAAGGTTCTTGGATCGGAGAAACTGAATTTTGTTCTCAACAGTAGAAGACGCAACGCTCGGGTCCTGTAAAACTATTCGAGGTGTCAATCAATACTGAAACGAAAGTCGGGTCAAATTCGGCGAATTCACTAACATTGAGCCTGCAGCATATCTTGAGTCAGTGAATGGCCAACATCATATCGCATCCCGGTTTGTATCCGGAAAGGCAACCTACCGCAGACGCGACCAAGTCCTCGCGAACTGCCATTGCGGTCGCTGTATATTGACTACGCTTCCTCACAGCTGCATCACCTTGCGGTGGAAAGAGGTGAAGCGAAGCCGAAGGGGGACAAAATGAAATGGAAACGAGGATGCGTAGAGTAAGAAAGCTGATCCATCAATTGGACATGTGCTTGCTGGTGATGAGCTGCGTTCAGTGTCGGTGGAGCTCTGGGGGTCGGCCAAGTCTGGGTGGTGACCCATTGCTGCCAAGTGTCTCAGTGATTGGCCAAAACGTTATCCACTTTGCATCCAATATCCACATCCGTCAATACAAACCCAACGTCCCCGAAACGATCACGTGAGTGATTAAATTGAAGGCCCACTAAACGACCGGCATGGGAAGAGACCCAATCATCGTACGTCAGGCAACGTTTGTTTACTTTCCTGCCGAGCAACAGAGCTGATGGGCCCGCACATCGTCGCATTTGCTCCCCTTGCTGTTGGCAACCTTGATCGCAGACCAACCCCATCTTACTCAATATCTGTCGCGCAAAAGATCGAGCTCTTCTATTGAATCTTTGCGCGGAAAGCATTCTGCGGCGCGTCTATATCATGTCTCAAGACACGGGTCTGTGGAGTGTCCGCAGGCCAAGAGAAGTAGGTCAAGATTCGGCACAACGTCCCGTCGCTGTGATGAGGAGATGGTCGCATCAAGATTCGAATGTATACTGACTTGGGGCGCAGACACTTGGAGGCATAGGAACGAACACTGGAATCCCAATGCCAGGCTCAACAATGAAACGTTCCAACAACTCAAACAGCAATGGCCACGTCCGTTCGGTATCGGGATCTAGGCAGTCCCTTGCCATGTCGAGACCAAGTCAACCCATGTTTCAACGCACGTCTTCTGGAACAAACCTCGCAGATATCGGCCTGTCCTCAGTCAAACGATCGTCCTTCCAGCCAAAGAACGTTATCCAAACTCCGGGGATGACGAGACAATCATCAGATGCAGAGAGGCGAAGCAGTATCTACAGGCCCAGGCAGTCAACGGCCGGGGGCTTGAATAACCACCAGGGCTTCTTCCAGACGACGCTACAGCCTGCTGGTGTACCAAAGGATCCTCGCCCTCTGAAGGATAGATCTTTCCAAATGAAGATGGGTCAAGAGCTGATGGAGTACATGGCACAGAACGATTTCGAAATGCAAATGAGCCACACCCTGTCGCCAAACGTCATGAAGTCTCCGACACAGAAAGATTTCAATTACATGTTCCAGTGGCTATACCACCGCATTGATCCCAGCCATAGGTTTTTGAAGAACATCGACCAAGAAGTCCCGCCCATCTTGAAACAGCTGAGATATCCCTTCGAAAGGAGTATCACCAAAAGTCAGCTGGCTGCTGTTGGTGGCCAAAATTGGAGCACCTTCTTGGGTCTCTTGTACTGGATGATGCAGTTGGTGCAGATGCTGGAAGGATATGTTGCCAACAAGTATGCAGATGCCTGTATGGAGGTTGGTCTGGATGTTAGTGGCGACCACATTATCTTTGACTTCTTGAGCACGGCGTATAAGGACTGGCTTGCCATGGACGAGGATATGGGCGACGACGACGCCGAACGGGTTCTTGCACCACACATTGATGCCATGGCAAGGGCTTTTGACGATTCAAACGCCAAGTATGTTTCAGAACTTGAAATGCTCGAGGCTGAAAATTCGAGGCTGCAGAAGGAGATGCAAGAACTGGAAAAAGCAACACCCGACCCCGCGGTGCTGGATGATCATTTCAAGATTATGGAAGAGGACAAGGTCAAATTTGAAGAGTACAATACCCTAGCGCTACAGCGATCGGAAAAGTACGAGCATCGCGTTCAAGTGCTACAGGAAGAACTCGGTAAAATAGCGGACGAGTTGAAAGAGGTGGAAGATGAGCGACGAAGCCTTCAAAAGGCAGTCGACGCACAGGGAATCAGCATGCAGGATATTGACCGCATGAACTCTGAGCGCGAACGGCTGCAGAAAGGCATTGAATCCGCTAGTCAGAGGCTTGACGAGATCAAGAAAAAGGTTGCAGAGAAGGAATCAGAGGCTGGTCACAAGCTGGAAGAGCTCGAGCGTATGGTAGACAAGTACAACACGCTTGCGTACCAAATTGCTATAATCCCGGTCACAGCAGCAAACGCGCGAGGCAGAGACTACGAACTGCAGCTCATAATCAGCGACAGCTCGGATTTTACATCAACCAATCTGAACCTTTCTGCCAACATGGCGCCGTCGGCCGAACGGTTGTTAGCCGATGCAACAACAGGGTACCAACCTGGCCACATTCTCAACCTCGATCTCCGAGGACAAACTCGAAGCAATTTCCTGTTGTTGCGGAAGGAGATCTCGGACCGAAGAAGCGCGGCCATGGACGACATGATGAAAGACCATGACTTGTTGGACGGTATTAAGGAGGCCATCGAAGACAAGCGCAACGAAGTTGAGGCGCTGGAACACCGTGTACGGGCGGCTGAGGAAGAATACGAAAAGACGAAAGAGGTGACAACAGCCCAGAAAATGGGATCTGATGCGCAGATTGAGAAGATGGAGAAGGAGCTGTCCCGCATGCGAGCTGGGCTGTCGGAATCTGTCCAACTCCTTGAACAACGCGAGATCAACACGACTATTGAGTAGGTCAACCCAGCCTTGTCCCATGGGATGCTGGACGCAGATGACTAACGCCGTTCATTGATTTTAGGTATGAGCAGCTAGTCTTGAGGGCAAACTCCTTGCGCGAGGAGCTACACACGGAAATCGATCGCATGCTCAACGATGTGATCAAGTTCAAGATTCACGTTCAAAAGAACTTGGATGACTATGAGGGATTTGTGGCAGACGAGCTGGAGAAGGAACTCGGGGTCGACGACCACAGAGATGACACCCAAGTCATGGATCTGTCATGATGAAGTGAATCGAGCGGAAGCCACACTTCCGTAATCGTATGAACTCGACGATAAAGAGGCGGTAGGACTGGTCGGATATAGCAAGCCAAGCATACATTTGGAGAGATTTTTTTTTTCGAATTTCTAGGAAGGGCGTTGAGTCGGCATTCAGGGCGTGGCTGAGATTAGATACCATTTTGATTTTAGACGCAATGCATAATGCAATCACGAAGGACTCGGAAGCTGCCTATTTTATTTTATTTTTCACTTTTCACTTTTTACTTGTTACTTGTTACTTGTGCGCGATGAGTAAGTAGCCAGGCTGATGATGACTTTGGAGTGGTAAGTCTGCGGCCGTCCGTGGTGGAGTGATTACATGATGTAGTTATATCTTGATTGCGGAGGCGGGCGCCTGTCCCATGATTGATGACTTGAATGAAACATTTCAAGCAGCCGATGACTATAATCCACCATGAGGGCCGGCGATGACGTGGTTGAGCCACATCCCAACAGAAGCCTGTGTGAGTGACGTACACGAATTGCATCTAGGTGACGGATGCCGGTTCGGAATCGTCAAAAGACTCTCCACGTCGTATTGAGAAAAGTTGTCATAGTAGAATATGTTCTTGGAGACATGACTCGCCGATGAGCTTGCGGCAGCTCAAGAATGCAGGGTTGTTTTGCTCCGACAATTGATGCTTTTCTGCGACGTCACAGCCAAAACCGGTTCGTGTTTCAACTGCGGCATCAACTGACTCGAGCCTCATTACGCGTTCTCATCCCATGGGCTGTTTACTAGTGCCTTGCCGTTCAATTGAGCTGCGGATGAGCTCATCTTCGACGCATAGTCATTGGGCCTGGCCTCGGCTCTGAGCCAGGTTTCAACAGATAGTCTGTTTCCGCATGCTTCTAGATTTCTGGCTTGGGTAACTGACTAAGGCTGCTCTGTACTTGAACGTCTCAGAAGATGCGTTCATTCTTATGCGCAGCGACAAGAGCTTGCTTGCCCAAGGTCCCAAGTATGAACCAACTATCGACTGTGTCGGTCATGTTGGGTTTCAGCAATTCTCGTCCAACATCAGACGTGGTCTGAAAGATTGACGATGTCAACGAGAGATCTTCTCACCAAGACGTTATCGGGTGCGGAAGAAGCTCAAAATAGTTTGATGTTGCATTCATCACAAATCTCGGCGGGAGGCTGCCGCTTCTGCCGTGCCCAAGACACCAAGTTGATGCATGTTTGAGCCCAAAGGCTGACACGAAGACGAGGCGAAACAGTGCGGAGTAAAGCAGTACAGCCCGATCTCGGTGTAAAATGGGACTTCCTCGGTCGTCTCACCTGTCGAAATGTCCTGGCTATCAAATCCGACGTCGTGGCACGCGTTTGCAGATCGACATCAATTCGATTCGTCGTGTTTCGACATGGCCCAGGATCGAGGATTCTTCCGCTCCTGTAGCTCACCTGTTCCCAGTGCTCAAAAAAAGATGGTAGCAACGCCCGCCTACTCTCTTGTGAACCAGACCCATGGACTTGTTTGAAGGATGTGAAACGAGCCGTTCGTTCAGGTGAGGCGGAGCTCGTCATGATACCGACCTGTAACGGTAGGCACGAATCAGCCAGAATACTCGTGCGTACGGAGAATTGCCGACAAGCATGTCTGACAGGCCATGCTCTCAAAAGTCTACATACAAACTCGATATCGTTGAGCGCCGACCTTCACCTTCGTTACATATAAACGTCCTCGACCTCCCTCATATTCTCCTTCGATCAACCACCATCAATACATCTATCCCGACATCCTCTTTTTTCCCAATCCTTAGATCTTACTCGAAGTATAGCTGGTCTATATCATCTAATACATAACCACATTTAACCACGACACATCCTTCATAATGGTTCGCATCTACGGCCTGGCTCTTCTCGCTTGTATGTTTTCGAGCAGAACTTGCTACAATAACCCAACCCCCCCTTTTCTTTTTGTCAAGTTTATCTCATACTGACACCCTCGTGATCCAGTGAGTGCATCTGCCCTGGCGGCAACCACTCATAATGAGCGCCGAAGTCTCGATGACGGCGCCGACTCGACAACTCTTCCCCGAGACGCCCCGTTCTCGGACCTGGAACGACGTCAGGAGCAGCAAGCAGAGAGCCCCGAGTTACAGAAGTTCAGGGAGGAGCGAAAGGCCATCGCGCCCGAGCTTGAAAAGGCCAAGGAGGCAGCAAAAGCTGCAAGCATTTCCATCGAGGACTCCATCCCCCAAGATCTCAAGGCAAAGGAGGACGAGGCCAGGAAGAACATGAAGGCGGCCATTAAGGCTTCTAACGAAGCCATTCCCCAGGAGCTCCAAGACAAGGAGAGGGAGGCCAAGAAGGCCATGAAGGATGCCTTCAAGGCGGCCAACGACGCCATCCCCGAGAACCTCAAGGAGGAGCAGAGGAAGGCGAGCGAGGGGGTCCAGCAAGCCCAGCAGAATCTCAATGAGGAACAAAGGACCAAGTTGAAGGAACTTAGCAAGAACTTCCGAGCCGCCAAGAAAGCCTCCAAGCTTGATGGCGCTCCTGCATCTGCTCCTGCTGCTCCTGCCTCTTCTGCTGCTTCTGCTGCTCCTGCTGCTTCTGCTGCTCCTGCTGCTCCTGCTGCTTCTGCTGCTTCTGCTGCTCCTGCTGCTGCGTCTGCTGCCCCCCCCAAGATCTAGGTCATCAAACGGCACATGCAGGAGTGATCCATATCCACGACTTGGGGAGACATACCTCTTTCCTGTCGCGAGCCATGTGCTACCCGCGCGAGTTGGAACGGTCTTATTGGGAACCTTTAACGGCCTACTTAGTTACACGCAGATAGTTGCGAAGAATTAAGAAAGCAGTAACCCAACAAGTGGTTAACCTGTGCTCGAGGACTGCAACTAAAGAATGTGTTGACATGTTTTACTGAGCTATCGGTCTAGTGAATTAGATAAAGCATGTGGTGTATCGAACCTGGGTGCCCGCTGAGCACTCGTGAGGAATGGCTGCAGAGATGGAAACGGCAAAGTTTGAGTGCAACTGTGGTTCGTCGAGCAACCAGACCTGACTCGAATACTTGGTGTGTTGAAACGACTGTGGATTAGACGATGTTTTTTTGAGGGAGGATGAAGCATTTTAGAGGCACGATTCTCGAGCTTTACATTTGTTGAGAAATGGTCTCAGTATGTCTCAGTTAGGCAGCAGCTACGAACCGTTATTGAATACGAAATTATCTGACATGTTCATAGCAGCTGTTTTATAGAGACAGCCATCGAGGAGGACGCAAAAGGTTAATGTGTATTCGTTCCTTACAACACTCAAAAAGGCCCCAGATCAGGCTGGTGATGTCGATTCGGCATGCCAGAACCCGTGCTACTGCTTGACAACGATGACCGGTACGATTAACGTTTATTCCGCAGGGAGCTCTGAACTCAACCGCAAGAGCCAAAGACAGCATACTAGATGTAACCATAATGACAATAGACTAGGCAGACCAGTCAAACACAGCAGCCTAGTTTCTCCAGAATTGAACATCTGAACACACACAACTATGCGAGACCCCACTCCTAAAGCAACAGCGAGATGCTCTTCCAGCACCACCAAAATAGCTGATGATCTACAGCTTCATACTATGACCTTGCAAGTCTTCTTGTTAATTCCATCGCTTTGGTTGAGCCACTATAGGGCATTTGGGCGCTTTCGTGCCGCTGGTTGCTGTACCAAGAATCGACCGGTGTCTATAGGGCAGGGATAGTAGCGCGGTCCATGTACAAATCGAAAACCAAGCGGATCATAGATGTTTGAGGCCAGGAAGACAGCATTTGTGAAAGTACTTGATTCTCTCTGATCGAATGACACCTGCTGTCTGCATCGCATAGCAGGCTTGAGTACTATGTTCAAACGCGGTCAGCGTCAGCTTTCCGTCAAATAGCAAAGTGCAACTTGAACGGCCTACGTGAAATCTCGACATCCATCAATGACAACGAACTCGAAGTGCTGTAGTCGTCTTTCCATCATGACGTTGAGTATTCGCCCCACACTTCATCCAGGTTGAAGATCGAGTTTCTACGCTGCATAGCGATTTGGAAGACGGCCTGTTACTGGACACGGGTTTTGCAGCCAAGAAAACGGGCTGAAAATCGCAGAGCTATAGAGAATTTCCACGAACAAGCGGATGGCGTTGTTGTCTTTCACATTGCTGGCTAATAAAAGCTTGAAGACTGCGTGATTGGGAGGTCTTCTTCTTAGACGTAGACCCGTCCTCGCCATTCTACGACGACTTTGCCGTCAGAATCAGCTTTCAGGAACTCAACAAGTAGTTGAGTGTATTCAATCTTTTTTTCAATTTGGCTCATGCAAAGACTTTGCGTCACGTGTGAGGTTGTACTCAACTGCGCCTGCCGCGACGTTAGACATGGCGTGAGTTTGCCCAGCAGACAGAAGATTGGAAAGGGAGTTGCAGGAAAGACGTGATATCTGTAAACTCAGCAGATGGCAGATAGGAGGTACAGACATAAGATAGAGGCCTCAGAACGATCAAAGGGAGGAGCGAGGCACTATTTATAAAGATATGGGGAATGGCAGGAAGCACATTGGCATGGGGTTGGACTGATGACCGGTCACGTGAGGGAGCAAGCTTCCTCATTACGAGTCGCTTTGTAACAGATCGAGCTTTCTGCTCCCCAACGTTCATTACCTCTTGGCTCATGTCTTATTGCATAGTTGCAGCTCACCATGCCTCCCTATGTGCAGATAAAAAAAAGAATGCCCCGGGCTACCCGTACCACCAAATGTTAAAACACCACTTCCCCCGATGGAAGACCTCATACCGCTTTGTTGCAAGCGTCCTGGGTGATATATCTCTGGGCTCGTTTATCCGCCAGAAGCTGAAACCTCTGTATACTGGATCAAATACGCAAGCTCGATATTTTGGAATGAGCTTTACGCACAGAAGATGGCATATGAAGAGCTGCGCCGTTTAGGTTCCAAAGTCAAGGTGCAATTGTGGAGTACATTTCGGCAAAGACTGTATCTGAGGTATTGCAGGAAGTCAAGGGTGATGATGAGGCAACAGACCGCATATACTCCCAAATTGCTTTTGCGCTGTCAGAAATATATCGAATTCCTGGCCCCCCTGACTCACGCCCAGCCGTCATCGATGGCTCACGGATACTGAATCCGGTATTTGATGAAAACGGAGCTGATCTGCACTATCGAGATGTTGCGTAACTGCAAGAACACTTCAACGCTGTACCTTTCATGAAAACTCCCCTTGCTGTCAACGCTAACAAAGGATACACTCAGTTTCTCGCTGTCACTAGAAAGAAGGAGCGGCTATGCGATCTCGTGCTGGAACCCATGGTCTTCTGTTACTCAGACATTTGGGAGGGCAACTTCCTCATCGACGACAGTGACAACATCACGGTAGTACATTTTGAAGACGCGTGTATCCTGCCGTTTAGCTTTTCAAAGTTTGCTTTGAGAGTTGTCTATGCGTGCAACAAAATCCACAGGAACATACAGTCCATGGTGAAAGTGCCAGAAACTGAAGGCGTTGACAATAACAAAGCACTGAACGCCATTTTTGGTCCCATTCTTACCGGAGGGTTGACTTTCTTCGACATTGGCCACAATCTGCTCGGAAGATACGTGGTAGAGCCAAGAGACAGAGTGGAAAAGACGGCAACTAATGCTCAAGGCGGCCTATTGAGTTTCTTCTTCCGAGCAGAAAGATCGAGCCATGTCCTTTGGCCAAGCTGCCCAGTGGACCTCCGGCGTACGAAGCCTCCGCACTTTCTTCAGGCAATACCTTGAAGTTGCCGGCTGGATGGAAGACGTAAATGGTGAATATAGTCTTGACAGTCTTGTTGGGCTTTCCTACACAGGAAAATGGATAAGAAGCGCTTAGATCCTGATACATGCCACTTTTGCCTAAACGGTCAGTCGCAGTTGTCAGACGTGATGCTCATTGTCCAGTCAGGACGAAATGGTGGGAGACAGCGAGACATGCATCCTTCATTGTTGTCACATGATGCATGTGTTGGGCAGGCTGCATATCGCATGTACGCAGAACAAGCCAACGAGAAGACATTCAAGGCCGTGCCAATGCGCTGCATTCCCACACCTCAAGGCTCAGAGATGATCTCGCCAATCGCGCACCAGGCCGCTTTCGTTGCATGTCATGAAGTCGGGGGGGGGCTTCTTGGGGCCCCGCGTCGATTCGTCATGGAAGCCCTCGAAATTGCATAAGTAAAAGCATAATCTCTGATGATAACGTAAGAAGCTGCCTAGCTAACGGCCGCATCAGGTCCGGATGATCGATGGCGGCCCTCATCTTCTGCTCTCAGCGAGCTTCCCGCACTTCAGCTCTTCCAAATGCCTTCCTGCTAGCCGACCTCGCTGGCCTCGACTCTTGAACCTCAACATCTTACCAGGAGCGTCCAACTTGTTGATCAGGATGGAAGAGAGCAGAGGGACAATCAGGCAGCGGCACATGAATGCCACTGCCACTGCCACTGCCACTGCTGACGCCGATGCCTCCCTCGAGCTGATGGGCATCAAATCCAACCTGGACCGAAATTCCTTCTCCAACCTATCCATGCTTGGCATGGCATTCTCCATCGTCAACACATGGTGTGCCATCGGGACCACAGTCAACGCTTCCCTGCCGTCTGGCGGGCCGAGCAGCGCGGTTTGGGGCATCGTCATCGCCGGCATCTTCAACCTGTGCTGCGGCGTCTCGCTTGCCGAGTTTCTGTCCGCCTATCCGACCGCCGGTGGGCAATATCACTGGGCAGCCGTTGCGAGCTGGAAGTCGACTCGGAGGGCCATCAGCTACATCACAGGCTGGATCAACCTGGCCGCATGGGTGTGCTTGGCCGCCGCCAACTGCCTGCTGGTCAGTGGGATTGTCATGAGTTATGCGGAGCTGATGTATCCGGCCTTTCAGCAAAAGCCCTGGCAGCGGTTCCTACTTTATATTGCCGTCGATGTCATGGCTCTCAGCTACAACCTGCTTGCCAACCGCTACTTGAGCCATTTGAACAAGTATAACATGTTCTTTACCCTTGCGGGCTTCGTAACCAGCATAGTCACCATCCTAGCCTGTGCAGCTCCGAATTTCCAGAGCGCCCAGTTCGTCTTTACTGGCTTCATCAACGAATCCGGCTGGCCCGATGGTTGGGCCTGGCAGCTCGGTCTGCTACAGGGGCAAGTCGACAGCCTTCTAGATGCCACGCTGGAAGCTTCAAGCTAACAATGTTGTCAAGTGCCTTCTCCGTGACCGCATATGACTCGACCATTCATATGATCGAAGAGATGCCGAACCCAACGAGACAAGGTCCGAAGCTCATCTTATACGCCATCGTAATGGCGGTCATAACTGGCTTTGGCTACATCGCTGCCGTCCTCGCAGTCATCCATGATGTTCCGTCAGCCATCTCGGCCTCCCAGCCGCTCCTCGAGATATACTACCAGGCCACCCAGAACAAGGCCGGTAGTATATGTTTGATGCTGTTCCCGCTCCTATCCTTCGTCCTGTGCGCCATTGACGACATGGCTACCAGTGCTCGCATAGCCTATGCTCTGGCACGCGACGGCGGGATGCCCTTCAATCGACATTTTGAACACATAAGCCCAAACTTTGGCGTCCCAGTCGCCGGCCTGTTTTGGTGTTTCACATGGGACATCGTCCTCGGTCTCATTTTTCTTGGCTCTAACAACGCCTTCAACGCCATCATCTCCGCGGCCGTTGTCTGCTTCACTATTACCTACGCCATCCCCCCGGGTATCAACATGTTGCGCGGTCGTCGCATGCTCCCCGAGAACCGCAGTTTCAAGTTGCCGAGTACCATTGGCTATATTTGCAATGCCGCCGGCGTTGCCTGGGCGTTGCTGACGACCGTTCTCTTCGTTTGGCCCACGATCAACCCAACCAATGCTGTCAATATGAACTACTGCGTCGTTGCCTTTGGAGTCATAATCGTGATCGCTGGTTCCAATTGGATCATGGGCGCTCACCGCTCCTATCGGCCGCCTGCCCTCGAGCTCATCCACAATCATCGTACAGTCCTGGTAGGCGTCGACGAATTGACAGAGAAGGCTACAAACACCGAGACAAAACAGCATGACCAGATACAGGTCGACTAACCATATATCAACGCCGGGGAGACTCGCCATTCAGTTTCAATACAATGCAAAATTCCACTAGAGTAGCTCTCATGTTGACGATTACCAATGAGAACGTAGCAAAGGACTCTCCAGACTTTGTTCTCTCTCTTAATACCGAATGTTTTAAAATGAGGATCACGACAAAGAGTTGATTCGGCGTAACAATAGCATGTCTGTACCCAAAGACAAATGAGCCCCTGAGGAACACTTAGACGGGAATACTAGTCTCATACTATACAGAGAGAAGAACAGAATATAGAGGTATGCGTCATTATTAGCCTTTTCGATAGCATCGACCCCGTTTTACATGGTATATTATCTCTCCTGTCAGTTTCGGTTTGTTCCAGTCTTTTCTACGCTTTCTTTTTCCAAACGCTGTTGTTCCAGGAATCCAGACTCGATTGACAGCTCAACTTTCCCATCCAGTTCGATCATATTTACTTCTTCGATTCAGGGTTGCACGCGGCTATTGCAAATTCCATGTCGCAGACTGCTAGTGACTCAATAGCAGCCATCGAATTTTTTAATTACACTTTGGCTTACAATTTTTGTAGTGTGATGTGCTTGGACCCCTTCGCGACGTCACTAATTTCTAGTTTAGTTTACTAGGTACCTAGGTATGTACCTTAGATACCTACCTACTACCTAGGAGGTAGGTAGGTACCTAGGCAGGTAGGTACATAGTTACGGAGTACAAACGTCAAAAAAGTAGTTACACCTTGAAGCTCTTATTGCCCAAAAAAAAAAAAGAAAAAAAAATGGTAAGAGATTAAACTCTATAACTTCCCTACAGCGCTTATATTGTCATTATACATCTAGCAGCGCACACGATCTCTCATCTAGCTCAGTTGGAATCTCTTTGTAGCTGGGCATCTTCCTCCAGGTGGCACTCCGTACTCCGTACTCAGACTAAGGTTAGTGGAGTGGAGTATGGTGCGCTCCAAGAAAAAAATGGAGAGCGCCTAGAGCAAGTTGTTTAGCAAGTTGTTTCCGAGTGTGGCTGGTGACCCCAAAGACAGCTCGATGTCAGCCATACCACGTGACTAAGTCTCCATCAGTTTGACTTTAGCAAGCGACAAGTGTGGCTTTACGATAATCATATCGTGGGGGCTTTTTTTTTTTTTTTTCGGAGTCTAGATTTCTCTTCACCGATTTTCATCGCAATACTCTCCAAGGCAAACACCGCCTCACTTCCCCCTTCACCTACCTTTACGGCCGTGAACCTAACTCAGGCGAGCCTCTGTCGAAGACAATGGCGGAAGACGCAAATGCTGGTACGTGCACATCCAATGCAAAGGCTGGCCTGCAGTTCTCCGTACGCGGCCGGAGATGATGGCTCGGCTTGCTAATAGTGTTGTTACAGCTTGGCCCTTGGCCGATGCCGCCCTTACACAGGAGATTCTTGATCTCCTGCAGTCGGCTACTCATCTGCGCCAAGCGAAGAAGGGCGCCAACGAAGGTACGCTCACCCCCTGGTCCAGGCGGGAATCCCGTCTTGTGGCAATGGAGATGGTGATGCCCGTTTTTTAGGGCCATTGCAGCTTTGGCTAACCCATTGGACAGTGACCAAGGCTCTGAACCGAGGTACTTGTGAGATTGCCATCTTGGCCGCCGACACCGAACCCCTCGCAATTCTCCTGCACATCCCCCTCCTCTGCGAGGACAAAGGCACTCCCTACGTGTACGTCCCCAGCAAGACTCTGTTGGGTCGCGCCTGCGGTGTCAGTAGAGCCGTTATCGCTGCTAGCATCAACTCCAACGAGGCTAGCGAGCTGGCTGGCCAGATCAAGGCTCTTCGTGACAAGGTCGAGCGTCTTGCCATTTAAGAATGATCGTTTTCGTCGACAAAATGGGGACTGCGATACCATGGTAGGGCGTGGAGGCTTTTGAAAGTCGTGATTTGGATGGATTCATTAGGGTCACCAGGGTTGACCGGGTTACTGGATGGATTCTCCCAAGTTGCGTGAAGCGGGACCTTGATTACCATGGAGGACAAGATGTAGTCAGTCCTGCATTGAAACGAGTGATGTCGGGCGTCGTATAGATCTGGGGGATTTGAATAAGTAGCTCTTGCATCGTCGGTTTGAACTACCTACCAGCAAAGCTAATAGAAACGGGATGGACACTACTCTTGACCACTGACAAGCAAGTCTCCTCACTCCAGCCGTGGTTTGTACGCGTCGAGCCATGAAAGAGAGCAGATCTGATTTAGGAATGTCTGCAGAAGTATGACTCTGGATGGCGTGGAATCTCGGAGGCACCCACGAATCAGGCCATCCAAACAGAACGTCAGTTTGGCAAATGACGGAGCGTCAGCGCGACGAATTGCGCCTCGAAAGAATCGTGGAGATGGACCGCTCCCTCGTCCCGACTCGCATGGGCCTCTACGTTAAACTATGAATGAGTGAATAACTCCGACCAGAACACACACACACACTCTCTCTCTCTCTTTCTCATCAGCTCGTCGGTCCCTAAAACAAAGAAGTCCATAACACAACGTTACTCGTGTCGCGGTGCAGCCACTAACTACAACCACGTCTCACTACTCACTCTGTGATTACTTCCCGTCGTCTTCGAGGGCCAGAAACTCCGACATTTGACCAACTTACGTCAGCGTCAGTCTAGATAGAAGGTGGAATGTAATAGTTACTCCGTAAGTTACATTCGTAACCTCAAATTCGACGGCTCGTAAGTTACGGAGTAAGTACTCCGTACTCGGTACATAAAGAAGATCTCGAAGCCGTCGAAGCCCCCCCCCCCCGGACCCACCGCCTCTTCGCCGAACATAAAACATTTACTAAGTTACAGCCGTTCCCCAACCCCCATTCCATCACTTCATCGCAACAACCCATCCCATCCACATCCTCGTCCACATCATCTATTCATCTTATCCGTCTGCAAATCATGGGTCTACCCGTCCACAAGAGCTCCGCAGTAACCGCCGACAAGCCCGCCGCGCAGGACACGACGGCGACCGGCGCAGGGGCAAACACCGGCGCCGGCACGACCCGGCCCAAGACAAGGGAGGAGAAGGAGGCAGACGTGGCGTATCAAGAGGCCATGGAGGACGAGTACGCCAAGAGAGAGGGCGGCGCGTGAAAAGGCCGACCAACGGCGCGGGGGCGTCCGACTACGTCTTGAAAATGTACGGCATAGTACGGAGTAACTCTGTAGTTTATTTCTTTCTTTCCACTCCTTTACTATAAAGACATCTCTCCCCATCCCATCCCATCCCATGCCGGCTGCAGACCCTTCGTCCGCTTCCGCTTCCGCTTCCGCTTCCTTTCACCCCCTCACGGCCATGGGATGCGCCTCGGTGTTATATACAAACTGGTTCTTCGCGCCTTGTCCCTGCACGTGCACTGGCCCGTCGGCCGCAAAGATCAGGTACAGGTACTTGAGCGTCTCGGCCATCCAGAAGCTCTGCATCTCGTCCACGAAGCTGCCGCCGTTCTTCTTCGAGATGTCGGACAGTTCGGCGTACCCGTCATTCACCCGGCATAGCCTTCGGATCTGCTGGAACGCGGTCCACGCCATGTCCTGGAACTTCTTGTCGCCCGTGAGCCGGTACGAGTAGTAGATGGATTCCACCGTTTCCGGTCGCAGAATGTAGTACGGCGACGTGTTGTAGAAGCCCGTCTTCTTGTAAAAGTCGGCCTGGTTCGCGGGCGGCGCTCTGTTGTTGGGGTCGTTGGACGCCAGGGCTGCGTCCACCCAGTTGAATCCCTCGGGGCCGATGCCCGCTGCTTCTTGGATGTAGGTCTCATAGTAGGATTCGGTGATCTTGATGCCCAGTTCCTTGTACTTTTCCTCGCCGAGCACGATGCCGCCGAGGATAAAGTTGCCGCCGGCGAAGCTGGCCACTGTGTTGTCGGCCGCGTGTTAGCGGGCGGTGTCGGTCACACGGCAGTCAAATATTGACGGGGAAAGAAGGGCGGATGGGGAGCTTTTGATGCGCTGCCACTCACAGTGTCCAGAACTAGGGATGGTCCGCTGTCCATTGTAGGCGGACAGGAAACTCAGGTCCTTTCGGGTCGTGGGGTGTGACACGAGATGCTTCACGGTCGAGTCCACTGCAGCTACCCAGCGGTCCTTGTATCCGCTAAAAGCTTTGGGGTCGTACACGTACATCTTGATTAGGTACTCGTAGAAGCTATCGTCGTAGGCAGACCAACCGCCACTGCTGTCCAAGAAGTTGCCGTCCCCGATGTTGACCCAGGTGCCGATCAAGCCCGGCCAGGCCTCCGATGCTCCTTTGGGGTGCAGAAGATAGTCCTGTGCCTTTTGCGCCAGCTCGGCGTAGGTCTTGTTGCCGCTGAGATCACTGAGGCGGGTCCATTCAAGAACCAGGGTACCGATCTCAGCAACATTGTTTTTATTAGTGCCGCTATGCTTCTTGGCGGGATTCAGGAAAATTGTTGGGTCGGGGATACCGCTCGGGGTATCAAAGGCCACGCTGAGACTGTCACCAAGTGACTGGGCTTGTTGCAAGAGCGCGTCAACTTTCTTGGGATCGGCGCCAAGGTGCTTGTATGGACCCTTGAGCAAGTCGTACCCTTTGCGAAGTGACTCATTTTCATTAGCTCGGACTCCCTTACTTTACAGGTCTCGGCTCACCGGAAAGAAGACCAGCCAAGTAGCGGATGTTGGTCTCGAAGAGCGAAATGGCTTCGTTGGCCTTGGCTGTGGTGGTGAAGTCGATCTTTGCGATGTGGTCCAGCATTGGCTGTACGATCTCTAAGCTGTTCATGATGATAGCCGTGTCAAGCGCATCGACGACGGTCACTCCCCATCCGGCTCTATGGGAGGACGGGGTTAGAATGTAGATTACTTGATCAATGGAATGGCCTCGACATTCTGAGATGCCCTTACCGATCATCCGCGTAGCCGTTCGTCACGGGGCGGAGAGTATCGTGAGGGAAGGCGTGCTTGTAATAGCCATTCCACGAAATTTCAAATGCCTCCTTGACATCATGAGCTTTATCGTGGTCAGCCACGGGAGATTTGGTAGCACGTTTGGCCGGCATGGCGAAAGCTGCGCCAGCCAGCTCCAGGAGGAGGATTGACTTGTTGGACAACCACATATTTGTATTAGTCGAGCACTGGTGATCGCAATCGGAAGCACAGGACCCGGTCAACACCAAGAGCACATGAGACTCAGGAGCGAGGAACAGCAGGCTCCCCGAACTTTATACAATTTCGAACAATTTCGTGTCTGGGGGGTGGAGCACGAAGAGTTGCGCTCTGCTACTTTTTCCAGATCCAAGACATGGCGTCACGACAAGGGCAGCTCAACATGCGCGCGCCCCTCATGGCTACGGACATGTGCATTTCGTGCCAATCTCGGACGATTCCAGACCAGGAAAGAGTACTTCTCGAAGAGGGTTCGAATAATAGCCATTGAAGGGGCGTAGATGGAACAAAGACAAGCTCTGTTCTAGGCAGGTGACAGCATGTGCTATTGGCTAATGCTATTGACTGGTGCTCTTGCGCCTTGGTCCGAACTTGCTTACTGCGAGTCAATACTCCCTTATGTTGCCATGAGAGCCGGCGAACCCAACAGGACTCGCAGTGTGACCTGATCACGCACGGCCTCGTGCTTGATGTCACCCTGGCTTCAGCCGACGAGCCCTGGGCTTCTAACACAGCATACGGAGTAACAACCTGCATGTCTGCAGGATAGAGGCGGCGGTATTTCCATTGCAAGCCATCATGTGCGGGGGAGGGGGAGGGGGGGAGCAAAAGATGATCTCGCAAGGTTCCTCGATTGCTGCATCATCTGATGGCATCACCAACGGCCGCTGGTGGACTTAGTCGAGGATGGTGTCGAAGTCTGCCCAATGGAGGGTGAGGAACCAGGGAATAAATGTAACCCTGCCGTCGGCTTTGCCAAAGATCAGAATGACACCCGCTTTTGTCAAGCAATGGTCACAAAACGGCATGCTACTAGAAGAAGGAGGTGGTGATGGCCAGAAAATGATCTTGTTTGTGATCATTATTGTGGAAGGGGCATATCCAACTGCTATATGCGTCTATGCGTCGCGAATTCAGTGTACGGGTCCGAGATCCTGTCTGTCTCATGCGTGCTTCGCAACTCTTTGTACGAAGCGCAGGCATGTCCTCGAGGCGTGTTACTCCGGAATGTCACGTCCCGCCGCCGGCCGCATTCGGATCTGCATTGAAGAGGGAGATTGCGCCGTCAATGCCCACGCCTATATCTCACCGCGAGACAGATGGGTAGT
Organism: Metarhizium rileyi; assembly: GCA_031753515.1. NCBI lineage: Eukaryota > Fungi > Ascomycota > Sordariomycetes > Hypocreales > Clavicipitaceae > Metarhizium > Metarhizium rileyi. The sequence continues at coordinate 1,992,617 of JAUKVO010000008.1, forward strand.
CGGGTTGCTACCAATGAAGAGATTTTGTGTGCATGCGCGCCTGAAGCCAAAGGGCCATTGTCGAATGACGGGTTACTACCACACACTACTCCGTGATTCGATGCACTATAGCCAGCGTCAGATCCATGGCGAGGTTCGAGTCAATCGATCTTAACTTCTGCGCAACAAGGAGCAAACGGGGAAAATCAACCTGCTCCGCATTTCGGTGCCTGGCGTCCGGCTTCAATGGTTCTGCGGGGAAGACGCGGGGAAGTTATAACTTGTGAGGAGACCACGGAGTAAGCAGAACTCCATCCATATTAACAGCAAATTGGAGGAACACACTTGGACTTGTGTATAGCCAGCGCGACCACCGTAGAGAGTGAGTGAGACGGTCGTCACGGCCGCTGCATCCCACTAGCATGAGTCCAAACCACTGCTTGTAGCGCTCGCGCCCTCGGCAGTTCTGCGGCGTATTTGCATCTTAGGGACCATCATGCACTGAATTGTGCATGCAGCCTCAATTTGCAAGGCCATTCACCCTTCCCTGTACTTTGGCAACCGTAGTGCTCTGCTGGCGATGTGGACTCAGCCAGTTTCGCGCAGTTTCGCGAGAGCTGCTGCGACGCCGCCACTCATCCCATCCTCCTGCTTCTCCGCACCGGCCGTCCGGCCCGAGTCAGAATGTCCTCCGGTTGGCTGCGAGGTCTTCCTGGACTCTTCGAGGGTAGCAGCCAGGAGAGCCTCTTCCTCGTCCTCATTTTCACCATCGTCATCCAGGAATCGGAACTGCTTCGGCGTAGATCCACTCGGTGTTCCTTGTCCCGGCGTCCCTTTTGCAGAGGATGCACCGGAGGAGCCAATGCGCGTGCCAGGCATATCTCTGAGAGGCACTCTCGAGAGCGGCACGGCCTGTTCCAGCAGCGAGATCCGTTCCTCGTTCTGACCGCCTGCACTGGTGCTCGCCGCTGGCTGGGATCCCGGTTTAGACGTCTGCACACCCCTCTTGGCCGCCTTTTTGGCCCGGAACGGCTCCTCAATGGCAGCGGACCACCTCTTGACTTTGATGCCTCCCCATCCACTGATCATTCCGAGCTGTTCCTGCTCGGCGTTGATGGCATTCTTCAAACTGCCAAAGTTGGCAACTAGCGCTACGGCATCTGACTTGTTGAGACTCCGAGGCACCGTCACAAAGTCGACCAGCTTTTCGGCGTAGCTGGAAGCCTGTTGGCCGCGGATGGCTGCAAAGCTCGCGTTTTCGTATGATTTGTACAACTCGAGGTACCGGCCAGCCTCGGCGGCCGACCAGCACAATATAATGGTCACATTGTTCACGAGCGACGTCTTGGAGAGCTCTCGCAGGCAGTCCTCGTGATTGGGTATGTCCACCATAGTGAGCAGTATGCGTAGATTGTATTTGCCCTGCAGGTTTCGTATGCGTGTGTAGATGTATTCGGGATGGAGTCGGTGATACTTGAGACTAATACCACATACGGGGTCAGTATCCAAACATTGCAGCCCACCTGCTACTCCTGGCAGCGTCGTCACACCTTAGAAACAGCGCGCAGGTTGTGAGCCCCATGACATAATCGGCTGGGACATCACTATACTCCCACGGCAAAGATCGTATCGATGTCAGCACCGGATTCCCTCGCTGGCGAGGAGATACCAGAATCGTTGATCCCCCCGATTGTTTCTGCGGAAGAGCCTGTGGCGTAGGCTGCACGACTTTGCTCCCGGATGCCATGCCCGGCGGCAGCTTGTCCATTCGTTGCGGCTTGGGCTGCTGGATTCTCTGCGGCGTGGGCTGCTGAACGGTCCTGCGAGCGGACTGGGCTGGATCCGTGGCAGCCATGGCAGCGAGGAGGGCCTCGTCGGCACCGTAGTCGTCGTCCATTTGTCTCTGTGTCGAGGCTGATCAGACGATGATGCGGTCGAAAGACGAGATGCAGGTTAACTATATGGTGGGTCTGTTCTGGGCAGGCGCAAGGTCGAAAGTTCACGTTGACGTTAACTACTTGCCAACCCCGTTTGATGATGGATTTTTGTGACTGGGAGCTTGTCAACCCCGCTGAAGCTACCCTGGAACTCGCAGCCCCGCAGGCTATTACTCTACGCTGGCTGAAGACAGATTGGTCAATCACACTGCACATTGTTTGATGCATTGATGTCCAGCTGCGAGGCAGAGATTCCATTTGTACTTCGTAGTAAATTTTTTTGGCTTTATCCAGAGTCCTAATAATGCCATCAAGCTCTATATGTACAGCCCGCTCAAATAACCCGCTCAAAAAAAGCTACTGACCATCGTGTGAGATCAGATTCATATGAGACAGGCCAGCTCTCCAGATAATGAAACATTGCCCAACTTCATCTACTCATCATCCTCATCTCCATACTCACTATCGCTCTCAGCTCCCTCATTCGCGATCGACTGATGAACTGCTCTCAACGCAGACAGCCACGAATCAAACACAGTCCTCGCATTCTGAAGCTCCGGATCCGCCGTCCCCATCGAGGTAACTTGGTCCCGCAGTCTCTCATACGCCTCAATCATCACCCGGATCTGGAGACCGGAAACGTCTCTCCCTGCGCGAGCTGAATGGTCCGCGAAAGCGGTTGACAATTCTCGAGTAAGCATTTCAAACCCAATTTCGAAACGCGAAGTCTCTGCGTCTGGAGATTTGAGATAGTCGTCGTCCTCGTATTCGTCCGCCTCGGCGGGGGCCATGGGAGGCGCTGAAAATCTTAGTGGTTTTACACACAAGGGGGCATCGCCGAATGACACCAATGTATCGGCATCTGATTCAGGAGATGGAGTTAACTCGTGTCGAGGATTTGTTTCCTCAAGCTGAAGCAGGTCTCCAGCTTGAGGCTCGCTTATTGACTGACGTGGAATAGGTTCGTGGTTGTCATCGAATTCGTGTAAGCACGGCAGTGCAGCATGAGGCAAGGGCTTGCGGTGAATGGACGGGATCTCAGTCTCATAAATCAATGCACGATATTGGCGCGCAATGGTGCGAATGCTTGACTGTCTATTTATAGCGGCTTCTTGCCTCTTCTTTGCGGCGGCCATCTCTAGTTGTCCAATCTTGTGAACCGGTGTCTTGGCTTTTCTTCGAATGCCTGAAACAGGCCTGGGTCTTCTGATAGAAGGTCCTCGTCGGAAACTAGATGGCGGCGGCTCTGATAACAACGGCAAGTCTTCCGGCTGAGAAAACTCGGGAATAGGAGGAGGCGGAGGAATTCGATCTGGTTGAGGAATCTGTGATGATGGAGGAGAAGGATGAGGAATTTGCTGAGGCCGGACAGGCGGCGGGTTTTGAGGGGGTGCAAGAAAAGAATCAAAAACAAATGGCTCAGGCTCATAATGAAGCTCAGATTTCTGGTCGTGTGTGGACTTGTAGCTAGTTTTATCGTCGATTATTGCAGACGCCCGTGATGGTTTATACCTCAAGTCCTGGACAACAGGTGAAATGGGTATTTCGGGATTAGCCAGACAGCCCATCTGCATGCTCGCCCTTTTGAGAGCCGAGCTTAACTCAGTTGCGTTCCAGTCTTTGAAGTCGCTCTCGGGTACAGAATGCCTTGACATTGTGAAGTACTTGTGTAGCTTCTGTCGGGAGGGCTTGAGGCTACTCGCCATCATGACGAGCGACCGTCTAGAGTGTCGACTCTTTGTTGAAGTCGGCGGAAACGAGTCCTCGCTCGATATCGGGCTAACTGAGTATTGAAAAGACATGTTTGCCGCTTGACGTGCTCACTGGTGATAATACACGGTTCGGGTCGCAAGAGAGATCGCAGGAGTCGTCATCCACCGCGAAACGTAGACATGCGAGGAAACAAGTCGAAGTACACCCAGAAACAGAACCGAGTGGTTAAGAGTACACACACCTGTATCTATACCACATAACCACAGCCTTCACGTCTATGGCACTGCCCGCCGCCATCGGTCACAGCCCCAACCTCGGCAGACCATCGACAATGATTCGATGAAAAGCACCCGTATGCATTGGCGTTTATATGTGCCGCCGGGGGCAAAGAGGTTGGGTGATGTGGGTGACGTGGGTGACGTGGTGAGCGTTATCTGGGGCTTAGCGAAAAAGCACTGCCTCGACTTCGGACGTTGTACTGGACAGTGAGCCGCCGGGCCTTGCGAGTTTTCCTTGGCTGCCTCTGCGGCGGATCGTCGTGGCGTTCAATGTTGCTAAAAACGGGCACAGAGATTGATTGATTGATGGGCATCTTCCTGTCATTGGCGTGCACATCGTATACATCCCTGCATGGTTTGTGCATGAGCATGCGCGAGCAGGGATTGTAATTATGCAGGTTGGTGCTTGGCAGACCCCAGACTTTCCATCTGCTTGCAACCTCACCAACCTCGGAACCCTTTCATTTCCTCATTACACAGCAGACACTAGACCTCAAACCAGTCCCCCTTTCCAATTCCTTGCTTTGGTACTCCGTATCAATCCTTAGACATGGGAAGTTCACTTCAAAGACTAACGGCACACGTCGGCACAAAACCGCGCTAGTGACCGAAACGGCGGCACTGCCACAACCATTTTACAACAACTATCACGACTTCACCAATGGTAGATTTTATGACTTATCTGCACGCGCGCCAGCTGCTATTTCTGGCGACAGCAAGAGTATGACAAGATGAGTCAAAAATTGTCACCCACTTATGGTAAGTCTGACTGACTACCAGCTGGGGGCACAACTTTACCTGTCCTGTGATAGTTTTACTGTCACCAAGAATAGGGGCCGGGCGCTTAGGTGTATAAATGGCTTCCTTCGCTGTGGCTCATCAGAAACCTCAGAACGGGTTGACTCATGTGTCAATACTAGCAGTGTAGCAGCCGGACATCTCCGCTATCGTGGATGCTGTTGCTCTCTTTGAACCCGTCGCGCTTCTCGTTGAGCCGAGCATGGTGAGCGAGGCTGAGAAGAGGTTCAGGCGGTCTGATTTTACAGTCGATGTTGTTGTGATTAAGAGCTACAAGAACCTTGATCTGTAGATGCGCGGCATGGCGCCGACTTTTGCGTTTAATCGCGAGAATGAAGGAAGGCTCGCGGGCGTCGACTTTAATTTTGACGGCTAGGGCGGCATATATCCTGCTAATTTCTCTATTTCTCTATTCTGGTTATATCTATTATCTCTGATAGTATAAACATACTATTCATTGACTGATCTACTATTACTGAAAAGAATATTTAGCCGGACTCTCGGGGTCGAAGATTGGAGATTGTGGCAATGACAGAGGCAGACGTGTACTCTACGGGCTTGAGTCGCGAAACGTTGAAGGATGTCGAGTCTGGCAAAGAGGACGCGCCGGCTTTGACCTATGTGAATTATTTAATGGTCAATAATAGCGTCGTGTTTCCTTAGTTTGGAGACAGGAAGGCCGATGCAGCTGCTTGAAGCTGATTTGGGGGCTGTATAACTAAAGATCGGGAGGTCGAGCCGGTGTACTTGGAAATGTTGCGGTGCCTCTGCATCTAGATACCTTAGTGGAGGGGTAGATGTACTGCTTCTTCAGGATAGACACGAACAAGTATGTCTATGAGCTCTGGGACCTCTTCTTGGAAGGACTTGATGTGACGGTGCGAGGTTGAACGAGGGCGAGGAGAACAGGCCGAGGAGAAATCAAGTCCCGACGGGATAAAGTGGCTGGCCGGCTGGGCAGGAACTACCAACGTAACTTGTTGATCGGGAGTCAATGTGCTCGTTAATCGCCCTGGGCCACCATTGCACCGTCGACCAGACTGGGAGGTTAGGTTGAAAGCGATTGATAAACAGTCCCACACCAAATCCCTTCTTCGCCATCAGTCAACGTTACGATCGGGAAACAATGGTCTGGAGTCTTCTGATGTCGCCGGTGTCGGGCCCACCATTGTGCATTCCCGAACTGTTGTACTCTGTACCCCGCCGAACTTTGATTTCGCCAGTTAATTGCCTTTCCGTCTCTTTCTTGGAGAAGAAAACTTTCTCAAAAGCGTGCTGTATATCAGAGAATTAGACCTCTTAATTGACTGGTGATACCTCAGTTGAAAAACCATCCCCGCGTTGCTACAATGACCCAACAAGTCACGATCACAGGCTTTGAAACTCGCGATGTGCGGTTTCCCACATCGTTGGATAAAACCGGCTCCGATGCCATGAATGCCGCCGGCGATTACTCCTCTGCCTATTGCATCTTGCAAACCGACTCAGAATATTCCGGCCATGGCATGGTGAGTACCTCGCAAGCAGGTCTGCCCAGCTCTGCGTAGCATCCATGACGCTGATATTTCACGATGCCCGGTCCAGACCTTCACAATTGGACGCGGTAATGATATTGTCTGCGCAGCTATCGTGCACGTCGCCGATCGTCTCAAGGGCAAGACACTATCATCTCTGGTCGCCAACTGGGGAACGACTTGGCGCTACCTCGTGTCGGACAGCCAACTGCGCTGGATTGGTCCCGAAAAGGGTGTCATTCATCTCGCCCTCGGCGCTGTCGTTAATGCACTCTGGGATCTTTGGGGCAAAGTTCTCGATAAACCTGTGTGGAGGATCGTCGCCGACATGACGCCTGAACAATACGTCGAATGCATCGACTTCCGCTACATTACCGATGCCATCACCCCGAAAGAAGCTCTTGCCATGCTGAAAGAGGTTGAGGGCGGAAAGGCCAAGCGTATCGAAGAAGCGCTCGGCAACAAAGCTGTGCCCGCGTACACGACCAGTGCCGGCTGGTTGGGCTACGGCCACGAGAAGATGAGGAGCCTCCTGAAGGAGACCCTTGCACAAGGCTACAAGCATTTCAAGCTCAAGGTTGGCGGAAGTCTGGAGGATGATAAGCTCCGATTGACGATTGCTCGAGATGTTCTTGGTTACGACAAGGGTAATATCCTTATGGTGGATGCCAACCAGATCTGGTCTGTCCCCGATGCCATTGAACACATGAAGCAACTCGCCGAGTTTAAGCCGTGGTTCATCGAAGAGCCCACGTCCCCCGACGACATCATGGGTCACAAGGCTGTTCGTGAAGCTCTCAAACCGTATGGCATCGGAGTCGCCACGGGCGAAATGGTCCAAAACCGCGTCATCTTCAAGCAGATGCTCATGAGTGGCGCAATCGATGTCTGTCAGATTGATGCCTGTCGCCTCGGTGGTGTTAACGAGGTCATGGCTGTGTTGCTTATGGCGAAGAAGTATGACGTTCCCATCGTTCCTCACTCTGGCGGCGTTGGCCTTCCAGAGTACACACAGCACCTCAGCACGATTGATTATGTAGTCGTCACCGGGAAGCTGTCCGTGTTGGAGTATGTTGACCATTTACATGAGCATTTTTTGCACCCATCTGTCATTAATGATGGCTACTACCAAACGCCAGTGGAGCCTGGATACAGCGTGGAGATGAAGAGGGATAGCATGAACAGGTTTACGTATCCAGGTGAAAAGGGCGTTAGTTGGTGGACTAGTGAAGAGGCAAAGCCAATATTGGAGGGTGAGAAGATATAACTAATATGAGTAGCTTGGGTGACATAATGATTGCAAGTATGCCCAGACTCCTTTCCACATTTCGGGAGCCTGTTCAACGGGACTCAATGGAACTATTGACAGCTCATGGCTGGCTGCTTTTGCGTTGCTTTGCAAGGAACTGGACCATATCCTTCAGCATCCCTGCAGAATACCAATGTCCCAGCCCTTCGTAGCTGCGGAAGTCCACATCTAGACCCAGTTTCCGCAATAGTAATGCTGCTTGTGAAGATTGTTGAACAACGACCTCTCTATCTGCATTGCCATGGCCAATGAAAACCGGAGTCGGACAAAACCGAAAGTCTGAAGATTGATGGATCCCAGGTAGTTCTGCTTCTTCGCGAAGTTCATCCAGGACTTTTTGGTGCATCGTCCGAGCATCAGAGCTTTGACTTCGTTCAAAGACATCAACATCGTCGGCGAATTCAACGTCGTCATTCTCATCAGTCGACAGTCCATGGTCCAAGACGCCCAACAGATGAGAGACAAGCGGCATAAATCCACACAAGTCCACCATGGCACCTAAAGGGTCTCCCTGCCAGATTAATCCACTCATCAAGGCCATGGCACCTCCTTGACTAAAACCAGCAAGGACGATGCGTTTTGAATTATTACCGACCAATTCATTTTCGCTCCGAATGAGGTCATGGATATGCTCTACGCTAGGTTGCATGCCACCCCGGGCCTCTGGCTCCCAATCACCAGTGCCATCGTACCATTGATGCATCAGCGTACGGCGATACTTGGTGGCTCTGGAGAGCGGCGCCGTTGGAAAGACGAATCGTGCGTGAGGTAGTGCTTCGCGAAGTGAATAATTGCCGACGTTGGTTTGAAGCAATGGGCCACAGAATTTCTGGGCATTGAAGCCTCGACCGTGGAGAAATATGATGGTGATGTCGTGTGGGTGGGCGATGGGCGGAATGGTGATGGAGGGAGGGAATTCGCCAATGGCGAGTTTAGTTGACTTCGACATCATGTCGGATAGTCCAATAACGTTGGGGTACGGAGTAGTCTCCTTGCTGTCATTTTGATATATATGATGGAGTGTACGGAGTAGCTCGACCTTAAACGGCCAGCACGTGCTTCATCTCACAACGACCGTGAGGATGGCGGCTGCTTGGCGGAACTTTTTTCGATACAGCGCATTGGAATAACTGCAGCTGCAATCGGCTTTGAATCAAGGCGAGAAAATGATTGTTCCTCCCCGTTCATATGGAACATGAGCAAAGTAAGGGGCAGGTTCTGTGAAGGAGGGCACGTTAATGGAGGTTGACGGGTGTGGCTGGTGCGCAAGGCTAGTTACATGGCACAGCCACTCTAAACATTTGTCGTGGACGTGCCTTGCAGCATGAGCGAGCATGACGACAACCATCAAGTCGAGCATCACAATTCCACGGATCACGACGATGGTCCTCATTGAGTGAATCGGCTCAACGCGGGCGTTGTATTCGTGAGAGAGTAATGACACCGTCGTTTCTGATGAATGGATAAGTGAACTGTGATAGTCTTGTCACTCCAAAGTCCGCATCGCCGACGTCAACATCCACCATCACAATGGAGATGTTCTCGTCGTCCCAACCAATCCGCTCACTGACAGTCCTTTTTCTAGCATGGAAAGGGTTTCTTCTTGCCGTCGCTGTCGGTGCCGCCATCGCCCCTGACTATGATACATCCACCTCTCTCTTCTTCGACCGCATGTATGGTAGCAACATGACCATCCCAACCCTCGCCGCCAGGTTAACACGATGGGACGCGCTGTATTTCATGCACTCCACCATCAAAGGCTACACCTACGAGCAGGAATGGGCCTTTGGCTTGGGTCTCCCGACCACTGTCGGGGCCATTTCAAGGTCTTTGTCATCCATCATGCCGGCAAACTACGCCCTTGAGCCACTGATTGCCATCGCGCTCGCCCATGTATCACACTTTGTCGCCGTGCTGGCATTGCACCGTCTCACCATGCTTCTGTCAGGAAACGCAAAATTTGCACTCATCTCATCCGCGTTGCACATCCTCTCTCCGGCCGGTCTGTTCCTTTCCGCGCCGTATAACGAGAGCCCGTTTGCAGGCCTCTCCTTTGTTGGGAACCTGCTGTTCGCCATCGCGCTCAAAAGCAAGCCCAACAGATTCAAACGGGACGTGGCAATGGTTGCATCGGGAATTCTGTTCGGCGCCGCCACGGGTTTCCGTAGCAATGGGCTCACGAGCGGGCTCCTGTTTGCAGTCGAAGCAGCCCAGGGGCTTCTGTTGTTTGCTCAAGTTCCGAACTTGTGGAATCTGCTTTCAATGGTGGCGCCGGTTCTGGGAGGACTTTGTGTGGCGGCTGGCTCAGTGATACCACAGACTTTGGCGTGGATGAGGTACTGTGGTTCAGATGGGGTTGGGCGCCCTTGGTGCGAGAAGATGATCCCTAGTATTTACACCTTTGTGCAGGATCATTATTGGTGAGCGTGTTCCCCTCAGTGGTGGAGAGTACACCTATATGCTGACTTGGGAAACCCTAGGAACGTGGGTTTTCTGAGATACTGGACGCTCAACCAGCTCCCCTTGTTCTTACTCGCAAGCCCGATGCTGGTAATTATGATCAAATCCGGCGTTGAACTTGTCAAGGAGCCGCGGATGATGACTTCGGCGTCGAGAAAATGGACCATTGAACCAGAACTCAATACCTTTGTGCGAGCTTTGGCCGCAAGTCAGGCAGTCACTGCATTATTGGCCATGACCACATATCATGTCCAAATCATTACACGAATCTCGTCAGGTTACCCTGTTTGGTACTGGTGGGTGGGAAACTGCTTGATGGACAAGAAGAGACAAGGATACGCAACGGGCATCGTCATGTTCATGGTGATGTATGGTGGAATCCAGGGCGGGCTCTTTGCCTCATTTCTACCCCCAGCATAAAGCATTCACGTCAATACCAAGTTCTACCCCTTGGCTCCAGCACAGGAAGGATATGCTTCATCTCCACGCATATACATGTTCAGCACTGGCCAAGGTGTCTTCGTTGCATATAGCCATGCCACTGTGCAAAGAGTCAGCACCGCTGAGCATCTCAAAGTGAATCACAACACCCCGGAAGTAGCAATTCACATCAATGGAGAGCAACAGGAAGACGGCATTATGTCCGCCTGCAGGTCTGTGATGAAAGGAAGGGGTTTAAAGTCCCAAGAATGGCACCACTCACGAAAACACCACTATCAAAACCACTGTGTTCATCCATTCCGCCAGCCGTGCCGCTGATACAGCCGAACCCAAGCGTGGCGCAATGATAGAATAACACACATCCATTGTGACACAATGTGACCAGGAAGTCGACCAAGGCGCACAATCCAACACCGCTCCTAACTCATCTGCTCACCTGCCGTGAACTGCCACCGCCAGAACTCAAAGGAAAGCCGTGGCTCCTACACAACGGTCAGATGATCAAAATGTAACTACGCACACAGCTGCATACGGCGACGCGAATGCGTGAGCCCATGTAGCTGTTGACCAAACTCTTCGCTACCACTTCGCTACCACTCGGACGGCTGATTCACTCATATCGGCCCCTTGAGCGTCTCGAAAACGGAGCTGAGGTGAGTGGACAATAATCCCACAGGCGAAGAGGCAGGTTCGTCGTACAGGCACGCACATATGTAAACAGCGGAAATCCTTCAAAACGCACCTTTCCGCTCGCTCACGCTTCCCACCGCTCGTGACGACTTTCTAATCTGGACCTATCTATATACCAGACTCCCTCGACTGCTCGGGCTCTTCTCCCATACCCATCCGCCATGTCAGCCACAAGTATGGCGCACCAAGACGACGCTGGCCAGCCTCTGCCGGTCTGCTCCAGCATCACGCCCATCAACGACTTCGACACAACAACGTCCGAGGCCGTACCTCAGGAGCTGCCGACAACAGCTTCCCACCCCGTCACACCCATGGCACCTACAAACCCGCAGGCATCGCTACAAGAACTCCTCGAGGACCATGAGGAGCTGCGAATATGGCTCGACCACACGGGTTTCTTCGACCACGGTCACCGGAAGCGAGTGCTCGACGGCGTGAGAGAGCTGCAGGGTCTGGAGGCAGAGAAGGCCAAGGTCCTCCAGAAGATCCAGAGCAGCAAGCCCTCGGACAAGCTTGCATCTGCATCCTCCCCATCTGCCTGCTCGACCCCTACGCAGCAGAAACTCCACGTCCGAGACGCCGCGGCGTACGGAACCCTGAGTCCACCGCGCGAGCCGAGTGCCCATGCCAGGAGCTGCTCAGCATCAAGGGCACCGCCGCTCGTCAGAGAAATGGAACAGCTCTCCGTCAGAATGGCAGCAAGAAAGGGTATGACTCACGAACCCTCCCCCCCCCAACGATTCCCATATCCCGCCACTAACCAGGCGTAGCAGACACGCGCTACTTCTTGGTCAAGTCCTCCAACACGACCAACGTGTACATGTCCCGAAGAGATGTACGTCGTTGACGCCTCCGCCAACAACGGGGTAGGTAGACAAAGCTAACGTTAACTTTATTTCACGTCAGGGCCTATGGATCACACAGGCCAAAAACGGCCCCCTCTTCACAGAAGCCTTCCGCGAAGCCAAGTCCGTCATACTCTTCTTCTCGATCAACAAGTCCAAGGCATTCCAGGGCTACGTCAGTGCCCCTCTTCCTTCTCTCTCTCTCTCGCTCTCTCTCTCTTCTCTCTCTTTTTTTCTTTTTCCCTTTCTCACGCATCCATAACCCGCCGGCCCCCCATGTTGACCACGCGTGTCTCGTAGGCCAGAATGAGCTCTGCCCCCGATCCCGCCATCCGACTCCCCCTCTGGATCGCCAGTACCGCCAACGACATGCACACCACGGCCCCATTCCGGATCGACTGGGTCAACGAGTCGGAAACGTCCTTTTCGCAACTCGGCGATCTGAAGAACCCGTACAACGAGTTCAACCCCGTGTTTGTAGGACGCGACGGCCAGGAGTATCCCGACGACTGTGGGCGCCGCATGATGGATGTCATGGACCGTGTCAAGACCGTTCAGGGGCTACATGCTTCCAGTAGTGTCCCCGCGCGTGGTCATCCCGGCAGACAACGAGCAAGAGCTGAGATGAAAAGATCGTTTGCTACCATCGCTGGCCCGTCCTCATCTGAGAGTCAACCGCGTGCTGTTGGGCTCGAAGCGTCGAGGTGGAAGCCCAGAGCGTCGTCGCCGGGGTTCCTGAGTTTGAACCCGGAGCCGGTTGACCATGATGACGGCGATCTGCTGTTGGAGTATCCCTGAATCTCTATGCTCAAAGAATAACTGTTTTACATGCTCTGATTAAAGAGATTTGACCCCTCTGCGAATCTAGTTTCTGAGCTCTATTATTGCCAAGCATCATTCAGTATATCCCGATTCTCAGCTGGCTAAAATTACCTTGATACACCTCCAAGTTGTTTGAATCAAAGGGGGAGTGAAGCGATAGCGGCGCGAAAAGAAAGAACCGGACAACACATGGATTCGGAGCAACCAACACGATTCTTGAAAAGTGTATTCGTACTGTATCATGAGAAAAAATAAAGGATACAACTCTGTCTTCATATGTATTGAAAAAGCCTTCGTATATCAAACACCCAGTCCAAACGCAACTCCTGATGCAGCACCAGTTTCCAATACGCCATACTCTCTCAGCAAAAGGTACGCTAAATTTTCAAACAAGCTGCCACGGGTTCTTTGGCGACTCGTTCAATAACCCTCGTCTTCAGAGTCACTATTGTCATGGACCCGAATAGCACGCCATCTCCTATCAGTCAAATCCTGCGCCGCAGTACCTTCACTTTCAGGGTCGACGTAGCCATTTCCGCCGGCAACGCTGAGTGCAACTGGCAGGAACACCAGCGCATGCAGTGCTGCAAATACGACAAGCGATAGCCAGACACGGAAATAGTAAATCTCGAAAATCTTGGAGCGAGTGAAGGCCAAGACACAGACTCCCAAGAGCTTGGTGACTGTGATGCCAGAGAAGACAGATCCGCCAACATTAACGAGAGCCGTCCAAGATCTCGCATCGCGTCCCCGAAGCGTTGTGTTGTTGCTCTCCATGACCGTTCGTGACGGGAACATGAATGCACGAGCAATGTGCGCGCAGAACTCGACTGATATCCCCACGCAAATGATGAGATTAACTAGGGAGACTGCATTCAGAGAAACACCAAATACAGCCATGGCTCCCATGATGTCAACCACGCTCATGATTACCGTAACAGTAAGAACGGCTGAAGTGGTGGCAGATCCAAGAAGCACGGAAGCAATGACGAAGATGATGCCAACAAGAGCCGACAAAAGACCAGCAGTGAGTGGGACAATAGTGAGATACTGGTCAAAAAAAATGTAAAATACGCTGTACGGGAAGACGTCGGCCCCATTTCTTCTGCTGACATCAGATGCAATACGGCGAGCTGATGAGTATGCATTGATGAAGTCGGCTTGGCTGCGAAGCGGCGTATGTGCAGTTCGGAAGTGGCTGGCCAGTACGCTCTTGTCGTCGTCAGATATGACCACAGCTTCACTGTAGGCTGCCTGGCCTCCCAGCGGACAATCAGAATTCGCAGGGGTGGCAAGAAACTTGTGAAGGTAACCAATGAAATCCTCATTCTCTGGCATTCCATCAAGTGTAGTGTTCCATGCAGGTTCCCGTCCCGCAAAACACGTCTTGTGATTCTCCACGCAGCATTGTTCGTAAATGGGATTCAGCCACATGAAGAAATCGTCCATCCAACTTGCAGTCGGAGATGAAATGTATGATATGTTTGGCCGTTGCCTCTCAAGTTCCAGGGTATTAGTGAGCGAAAGCTCGTGGCAAGTAGTAAATCTTGAGCAAATTTCCTGTTGCCCCAGTCGGTGTGATGCGTCAACGTTGCGTGTGACAAAGTATACGGGAGGTCCAGTTTCCATATAGTCGTACAAATCATTGAAGTAAGGTATCAAGTATGATCCATCCGGAATAGCCACCCGTTGGTCGAGCCCAATTTCTATCTTCGGTAGCAGAGCTAGAGCTGCAGCGAAAAGGCCAAGGAAAACTGTGATGACGCCCATTTTGACCCTCTTTGTTAACAAACCAGGTGCGTATGTGTTCTTGATAAAGACCTGCAGAAAGCTCTCCTCTTCAATCTCAGACACTCTCCCGCCTCCGACGTAGCTATTGCTGCCATTCAAGTGAATTCTGGCCTTCTTGATCTGCCACCACGGCCAAAGCTCACATCGATGGTCTTCGACACGCATTTGATTAAGTGATAGGAAAGACACAAACATTGTCATTTGCAGAACGGCATTGACAAAAACAGCCCCGGCTGCGTAGGCGGCAAAATTACGCACCGCGGGCATCCCTACCGCGGCGCCAAGGGCAAAGGCAACGGTTTCGGTCAGAGCAGAGAATAGAATAGATGGACCCATGCGACCAAGTGCTCTTGCGACTCTTTCTTCGACCATTTGATCAGGGCAGCTCACGTTAACCCGCTCGAGCTCATGGACAATGAGGAAGATGTTGTCCACACCAACGGCCAAAACAATAAACGGAATGACCTCGACGATGATTAACGTCGCTTTCAGCCCAACCCAGGAGAAGAAGCCGATAGACGCGGCAATTGACATGAGGACGATGATGATACCCAACAACCCGAGAGTTACTTTTGACTCGACGAGTAACAAGGCCGGATTTCTGAACATGTGCTTGAATGGTGTGCCAAGTGCCATGCAGGCATAGATGAACATGACGATGTAGCTAATTACCACAATCTTAGCATCCGTATTCGTTGATTTGTTCAGTTCTTCCTCTAGACTGATTTCCGTGTTGAAGGACAATCGCAAGCCCCTATCTTGGGCTTCTTTTTGTGCGTCAAGCAGGCGATCTCGAAGAGCGTTTTCCCAATCAATGGCTGCGAGCTGCGCAAAGCTTCCTTCCGCTGCATTCGTAACTACCCAAGTAGCTGTGATTGCTTGTGCTTCGGTGACGTCATCATCGTAGCCTCCAAACACCATGCTAGGTTCAATAGGCTGTCCAAATTCAGGTCGGCAATCGACAGGGGAATCAGCACATTGGCGAAGATCTTCTTTCCACGTCTCAGGGTTGATCACGCCACCCTTGGCGAACCAGTAGCCAGTAACTGACTGGACTACACAGGCATCGCCCATTGGCTTAAAGCAAATATCGTGAAGAGTTTTTGCATAAGTCTTGCTCTCTAGCTGTGCAATACTCGTTTCAACCTCTGCCCACCATTTAAGCGTATCGTAGCTGAGGACTGGTCCTGGTCCACTGGGTTGCGTGTCGTTGACCAGGAAAATTTTTTCAGCGCGGTAGAAGGGTCCGAAATTGGAGTCGAAATATGCCTTTTCCTGTGCCGCCGGCGAAGATGGGCTAACCCAGAGCTTCGCTGGCTCTTTCTCTAGGTCAAACTTGAACCAACCGGCGCTCAGAATCGCCACAACCACAAGACTTGTGCCGATAGTGAGGCCGGGAAAGCGAGATGCCATATGTCCCAGTCGGTAGAACAAGTCATCGCACCTGTCATTGATCCAATACCGCTTCGTAGGGCGATCTCGCATAACCTCTGTCAAGACTGGCCCACCCTCATCTTCATCATCGCTATGAGATGACTCGTGCAACAGTCTGGTTCTTTCCACACGATGCCGTGCGTAACGCCTCCAAGCAACATGACCAAAGAAAAATGAGCCAAAGGCAAAGAGAAGCACGGAGTAAGTGAAGATGGAAGCAAAGGAGAGACAAGGCAGAGCGCCGACATGGCAAGACCCGGAATCCTTGACAGCC
Source organism: Metarhizium rileyi (assembly GCA_031753515.1). Taxonomy (NCBI): domain Eukaryota; kingdom Fungi; phylum Ascomycota; class Sordariomycetes; order Hypocreales; family Clavicipitaceae; genus Metarhizium; species Metarhizium rileyi. Next base: position 2,008,902 of record JAUKVO010000008.1, read on the forward strand.
GGCAATTCAGGGCATACGGCAGGACAGTCGACGCACACGCACCTATAGTTGGGGTCTTGGTCGTCGCACCTTTTTGGTGTCATATCCAAGGGGCCCATGTTCGGTTGATCATAGGACTCGGGATAGTTGATTTGGAAGGGCGACCCAACCAGCGGTTTCTTGTCACCCAGGAATTTGAGCATTTGGTGATAATCCTTGGCCCCGCCTCCAATCAAGTCCATCGCTCTGCTGTTTGCGCCACCAAATTTTACCTCCTTGCAGCTATCGTACAGGCCAGTGCCATACTCCTCAGATATAAGTTGGTCGAGCTCGGTCACAAGCAGGTTGCCGTTCTTGGGGGCAGCATTGGTGACGTTGACAAAGAGAGACTGGTCGGGAGAGCAGGTAAACTTGCAAAACATGTTGAAGAAATTGTGTTTGCAGGCAGGGCATGAACCAATGAGTGTGTTGGGTGTCCCGAGTTCGGACTTGAGAGATTGGACCTGGCAGAGTCAGCTACCTTGAAGTCGTCGGAACATGTCAGATAGACGAGTATTACCTGTTCCAGCGTGCAGCAAACTGGCCCTTTGTTCCATTCAGCTCCGCAGAGGTCGATGAGCTCCTTTCGCAGCGCTGCATCGGGATCTTTGGCAACATCGTTGTCGACGCATGGCAGTTCCTTGCCGAAGAAGCTTTGCTTGCCACACTGGCCTCGGAAGGCACATCGGCCAGCCTCGTGTTTTGGTGTTAAAGGGGAAGCATTCGCGCTTACCAGGGCAGCGACGAGGACTGGCGCCGCCCCCAGAAGAGTTGCGGCGTGGTGACGCATCTCGGGACACTGGGCGGACCCCGTCGGCCAGGCAGAAGAGAGGAGGTTTGGCGGATACCACGAACAAAAGCCGAAGGTTTACAGGGAGATAATCACGGTAAGATACTTGGGTAGATAGATGCGATGGCAAGAGTTCCGTATTTCTGAAGCCCGAGGGGTGGGTGTAAATGGGACAGGATAACGTTAAGTGGTGATGTAGAGAAAAAGATGGGTGGCGGGAAAGGCGCTGATGGTTGTTGGGGAAGGTTCGACCGAAGCAGCAGACTCGGCCACAGTTGAAGACTCCGTACTTGCTTGCACTCAGTGCTGGCGAACTGGGCCGCAAGCTGGCTCTCAGACTGTTAACGGCTGGGGTAAGTGGTAAGTATGGAGTACGGACGGGAAACAGGGTTATTCAAGTGCGGAGGACTTATTAGTTAAGCTTGTCTGTGACGTAGTACATAACAAGGTGACGCCCTGTGGTGGCTGCATTGCTTGCTTGTGTGTTTTGTGTGGCATGGCCCTGCTTGAAGCTTCCATGTCCGAAGCCCACCTGACCTTGGGTCCCAGCTAGCAAGGAACCTTGAAGGAGAGCTGCTTTCGGCCGCTTCCAGGCAGCAAGCTGCCCTGCTCGTGACCACAAACAGCATCGAGCACCCAGTTTCGTTACATTTAGAAACAGGGATTGCACGGCGCAGCATTTGACATTTCTTCGCGCAAGCAACAGATTAGTTTTGGAGTTACTGGACGATACGGAGTACCGCATCCGCATCATGTATTTCAACCCTGGTGCTGCCGTCGTGTGAATCTGCATTACCAGGCATGCTTTGTCGTTCTCTTTCTCCGCACGTGATTCCATCCAGGCACATTCACTTCGTCTCGGCTCCCAACCAGGCTTTAATTGTTCTCTCACCCCGCGTCACCATGTCACTCACAACTCGCGTTTGAGCGCACAAGCTCTCATTGCCGTCTTTTTTCTATTTTCTTGGCTCTGCTGGGTATTGCTCTCAATTTTTTGCACTTTTCTCTTGGATAATGTCTCTCCCTCGAGTACTCACTTCGCTCTCCAACCACTCATTTACTTTTTACTGTACGAACGGACTTGAAGAAGGAGAGCCACGTTATGGCCGGTGAAAACGAGCCCGACCTTGCGCAAAAGTTGGTGGTAGGTACTGGCCATCTTTGTGCTTTTCAATCTTCAATATCCTCTCCTGTGCACATTATGTTCCTCCATTCGTTCGTTCGTTCGCTCGCTCTTTCGTTCGTCCTTCTTTCTATTCATCTCATGTTTTTACCACCCCATGCGCACATGTTCTTACATCCCTAGGACGCATTCCACACTTTCCTGGATGAGGCCCTCATAAGAGCTATAGCGGGCGACTATAACCTCAGAATTTCATCTGCCTACACACAGGCGCATGCCACTCTTCAAGACTTGGCGCAAAGTGTTCCGTCAGAGGAGGCATCTGGCTTCAATCCCAGCGGTGTCCCCTTTGGACCTGAAGAAGAGGCACAAACCGGTCAAGATGGGCCGACAGCAACGTCAACAACAAGTGCAAGTCGCCTCACATCGCAGGCTCCCGCCACAGATAAGTCGAGCACGGATAATTCATCATGCGTGCTGGATTCACTAAGCCATGTGCCTCAGTTGACAACTTTTAACAAAGACAGCGAAGAGTGTAAGTTGCTCTTGTTGCAGAGCATGTTTGTCGACTTGAAGGAATACGATGTCCAGTATGCTCTTAAAAAGGCCAATGGAGATTTCCAAAATGCGCTAGATGATCTTTTAAATGTGCAGTACTTGCAATCTACTGGCCAACAGATAAAGGGCATTGATGGGTTCTTTGAGCCTGAGAGAAGCAGTGCTAAGGGTAAAAGAAAGAAGAAGGGCGAGAAGACTGCCGCAGATCCAGATCAGTCGAGTGATGGCACATCATCAGCTAGCTTTTCCAGCGAAGCCCACAGTGAGTCTATGATCACATCAGCCACCTGTAATAACATTTCTAATCCAAACAAGGCCAGGAGGAAATCGAATACATAGCGGAGAGATTCGGCATTCGATCCGATCAGGTATCCCCCATCTACTACAAAGCCCAGTCCTCCCAAGGCACCACCGTCGTCGAACTCCTTAATCAGTACATCTCACATGGGATTAAAACCCAAGATGAAAGCGGGAGAGAAGCAGCCATTAGCCTGGCCAAAAAGTATCGACACGTTCCTGAGAAGTACATGCCTACCGTTGTCCTTGTCGCCGGCTCCATTCCCCAGTTTGCAGACGATATCGCTACTCTTCTCAACAAACACTTCTCAAGGCAACCCAAAGGCAAGAAGCTGGATCTATCATATCGCCTCACGCCCCTGCCGCATGAAGAAATTGAGGGTGAAGATGCACTGGCTTCCTCTCGGGCAGGTGTTCAACGGGGCGCGGGAATAGTTGCAAAGCCATCAACTACGGGTCTCATGAGTTATGAAGACGCCATGAGTCGCGCGAACGCGTTCCACCAAGGACGTCGCGACGCCGCGACGTCTGCGGTGCAGATGCATCGTCGGGGTGCATCTAGTCCGTTGTATAAACAGGCAGCAAGCTACTACTCTGATCTGGCTCGAGAACAAGGTCGATCTGCCCAGGCTGCCACATCTGCAGCAGCTGATATCCTCGTTGGCCAACAAAGCACGAGTTCTTCCATTGACTTACATGGTGTTGCAGTCCAAGACGGCGTGAGAATCGCGCGGCAAATGGTCCAAGACTGGTGGGGCGGACTGGGTGAAATGAGGGCCAGAAAATTAAGACAGGATGGCGGTCTGACTGTGATTACTGGTCTGGGTCGCCATAGTGCCGGCGGCGTGTCACAGATGAGACAAGCTGTTGCGGCGGCGCTACTCCAGGACGGATGGAAGATAAGGGTCGAGACGGGGAGGTTTGTGGTTACGGGACGAAGATGATCGATCCCAGGAGAAGGGACTGAGACATGTATGACGGCATGAAGCTGACGAGTAATGATTGACCATTTTTTCGTATTGGATATCGGGTGAGTATACCTTTTACATGATGGATAGATGCCTTCTTCCAAAAGCAAGAGGCGTGAGAGGGAAATTATATATATATCTATACATATATAACTACACATGTAGCAAAAAGAGCAGTGTCTATCCCGTGACCACCCATCATGCTACTACGTGAGTCTCTCAAGCACGTCGACTATCAATGGCCTGCCCACACCTCTCCCACACGGCGTGTCCGGTCAAAATCGTGCTGAAAAGCATAGCGATCCAAACCGTGCCCAGGTCAATATCTGCCAGCCCAGTAGCCCATGCCGGAATGACCATATCAAGCAGATCAGCCATCAACTTCCGAGCCAACCCCCCAATCTTGCGCCTCGTCTCTGTCGCGACGGCGTCCCGCTCCCGCCTACGCCTCTCAGCGGCAGCCTTGGTCTTCTCCCCGTCATCCTTGCCAGGCTGCTTCTCCTCTCCGCCGGCGGCAAAGCCACTTGCCGTCTCAGGCACCGCGCGATGCGCATAAGTCTTGAAGATCCTGACTCCAGAGCACAGTGCTGAGCACACCAGTGCCGCAAGCCACACGCCCTTGGACTGGCCGTCGATCCTCACGGCTTCTTGGAGCCCAAAGACGGAAAGGCCCTTCACTTGCAGCAAGTCCGGAATGGTAACAGACTCCATCAACCCGAAGAGCCCCAAGAAGCTATCGGCCAGGATGGCGAGCCAGATCTCCATGCTCTTCTCGGGAGCCACATAGGCGTTCCAGCTGGACTGAAAGCTGCCAAGACACCAGAACAGACGGAGAGCGCGACGCGTCATGTTCAGATGATCAGAGAGCTGACGCATCGCGAGCGCACTGGTGACGTGAACGGCGGACGGCTGGTGCGAGAGAAGCATAGGTATGAGTGCCGGATAGGACGTGAGAATGGAAAACACAGACTGAATGAAGCGCATGATGCGCTCGAGACCGACTGCGACGACTAGTTAGCTACTGCCGCGAGCGAAAGACGAATGTTGACCGCTTTGGGCTGGTTCACCGTACGTACCAATGTCAGTCCCGAAGGCGACGAACTGTTCATAGGATCCCGCCATGACCTACGTCTCGGCACACCACTAACTAACTAGTTACCAAACAGCAGCGTGAAGCAGAGAAGAAGACGGAATGGGGTGTCGGAAGAGGCCAACGTTCTGGCGGGACTTTGTAGCGAGAGGCGGATAATCGACTCGTTGGAACATTTGGCCTGGGTTGGTTTTCATGCCCGACTTATAAATGCGAATTGAGTTGTTCACACCGTCCAAGGGGGGTCAGTCAGGCAAAGTACGGTGTGGAGCCTTTCGTGGCTCGGACGTTTCCTCCCCATCATGGCAAAAAAGTCAATCAACTGCCCAGGTGGTTATGCATCGAGGCCCGTCTTCTCAACGAACCTGGCTTTCAATAGCCCATCGTTTCTCGCAAAGCCTTCATCATTGAGAAACGCCCTGCCTCCCGTCGCAAATGGAACTCATAGGTGGCTCTTCGTCTCTACCCCGACTCTCTCCAACCACCTCGTGCAACTCGTGCAACCCTCATCGGCGCGTCTTTCCAGCCGTCTGAATAATAATCCGTTGGAAGGAGGTTTATTGATGCTTGATTCTTCTAAGTTCTCCCCTATGGAGCGCCCACAATAACAACCCCTTATTCCCTATAGTAATTACATAATCTATATCCTTCCCTAATAAAGCTAGAGGGGAGAGTAATAGTATTAACCTTAATACCTAAAGATAATTATCTAATACCTAAATATCTTTATTAGTCTCTAGCCCTTTATTAGCATTTATTCTAGAATTTTAATCTATTATATTCTAATAGTTAAGCCTAAGTAGCTATAATTATTTAAGCTAAGGGATAAAGTGCTTAAGATTATTTATATATATTTTCTACTTTATTTCTCTAGAAATAGATTTAATCTTATATAAAACTAATAAAATAATTTATATAACCTTTAAGAGATTTCTCTAGGTCTTATAGAACTTCTCTTTTAGCTTATTTTCTTTGTCTATCTTTTTTTATATTATATTACTAATTTAAAAGCTTTAAAGTATCTTTAGTAATTCTTTATTTAGTTAGTTATCTATTTTTTAAGTTTTTATAGTTTCTCTAGTTTTTTCTCTTATATTAATATATTAGAGATTTATTTTATATAATAATTCTTTATTAATAGATTTTTAATTATTATTTACTAATCTAACTCTTTTATATTATATAAATAGTTTAAACTCTAATATAGCTATAGTAAGACTTATTCTAATATTTAATATATATCTATTATTAAGATTAATTATAATACTTAGAATAGTTTAATTCTAGTTTTCTAGAGAGATTTTATTTCTCTTTATAGCTTACTTTATTAATTATCTCTTTATTATTTAAATATTTCTTTGAACTAGTTCTATTAAAGCTAGATAGAATACTAGTCTATATATTAGAGTTATTTTATATTTCTCTACTATAGTTTATAAGTTTAAGTCTTTAAAGTATAAGCTATTATTATAGTAAATTAACTTAGGCTATTCTAGTACTAAGCTTTAATATTTCTTTTAAGTATTAGTTACTATAGTTTCTAATACTTTATTATATATATAGCCTAAAATAAATTATATTATATAGTCTATAGCTACTAATATATAAGTATTTCTATTTCTAGCTCTTAGAGTAATAGATTCTAAGTAATCTATAGCTACTATACTTTATAAGTCTAAGATTATAATAGATTTTAGGTTTACTTTTCTTAGTCTTAGGCCTATTTATTAATATACTAAGTATAAGAGATAATATATTTCTATATCTCTTGCTTAATTAAGCTAAAAGTACTTTTCTCTTAGGCTTTTTATTATAATAGTTATTATAAAGTGTCTTTTAGTATTATAAGTCTTCTATAATTTTAGAGGTATATCTTTAATTAATATATATTTTACTAGAGATTTATTAATCTTTAAATAGAATAATACTTAGTTAATAATTCTATACTTTAAGAATCTTCTTTTTACTAGTTTCTATTTCTTTATAGAAATTATTTAATAGCTATAGACTATTACTATTAATATTTTCTTATACTATTTTAAGTTAAACTATTTTTTTAATTTCTATAATTATTATAGACTAGGCTAGAAGCCTAAATCTAGATAGGTTATACGAGAAGCGTTATAGAGCTATTATAGACCTAATTTAAGGCCGCGTTAGTACCTACTAGAAAGAGGTACTTAAACTTAAAATAAGGAGGTAAAAGAGAATTCTCTTTTTTCTTCTTTAAGCTTTTAGTTATCTTATATATACTTACCTATAAAAGTATAATAAAGCTAGACTATTATAAACTAAAAGCTTTAAATACTCTAGAAAATAGAATAAATTATAGTAAATAGCCTTTAATTAAAGCTAGCTACTCTATAAAAAGTAGTTATTTATTAAATAAAATAGCTTTATAGTTAAACTAAATAAATCTATAAGTTAATATAATAATATATAAAGTTATTTTCTAATAGTAATAATATACTATAAGTTATATAATAGCTAACTATAGCTTTTACTAAAAAATAAAAGCTAATATAGTTAAGCTTACTATTTAATAGTAATAAAGTACTTTTTTTTACTTAGAAAGCTTTTATAATATATAAGTTAAAAGAAGATAAGTAGTTTATTAAAAAAGTATAAAATTAATAGATTTATATTTTCTAAAATCTATTTTAAAAGATTTAAAGTTAAGTAGCCTCTTTCTTTAAACTAGATAATTAAATTAACTATAATTTAACTAGCTTTTTTAACTATTTATTTATTATATATATAAACTTTTACTAAAAGAAAATAGCTTTAAATAAACTTAATTAAATAAAATAATAGATTAATAAAATATTTATAGACTTCTTTATTTATTAGAAAAATAAAATAGTTTTAATAGAAAAATTAAACTAAATATATATAATAAAGCTAGTAAAGCTTTAATAATTATTAAATAAACTAATATAAAATAAAATTATTAGTTATAATATATTTTAAGTAAAATATATAATAATAATTAAGTAACTATAAAGTATTACTATAAATATTAAAGCTTATTACTTAAATAAAAAATTCTATAATAAGTAAAAAGAAAGTATATAACTTTAACTAGAATAATAGTAAGTAAATAAAAATACTTCTATAATAAAAGTAAGTAAATTAAATATAAGCTAGAGCTATACTAATAGAAAGAAATTTACTAGAAAGTAAAGTAAAAGTAGCTAAAAAAGCTCTATAAAATAAAAGGTAAAGTAAGTATTAAATAAAGTAATAATCTAGTAATATAAAAAGAGAAATTACTTATATTATAAATTATTAGACTATTATATATTTAAATATTTATAGCTACTCTTAAAGTAGCTTTAACTTATAGTAACTAGTATAAAGTAAGTTACTATAAAGAATTTAATATTAAATAATATTACTATAACTTTTAACTTAGAAAATAAGTAGCTTTTATACTAAAACTTATATTAGAAGTATAAAAGTAGAAAACTACTTATATATAGGCTATAATTTCTAGTATTAAAGAAATTAAGTTAAATAAAATTAAATTAAATATAAATACTTCTCTATTTCTTATACTTATACTAGTTAATAACTTAAAGTTTACTAATATCTAGGTAAATATAAATTATAACTATTATATAATAGTAAGCAAAAAATTTATATAAAAACTAAAACTTTAGTAATTTCTACTATAATTTAAAAGAGTAATTTAAATAGCTATAAAAATAGAAAGAGAAAAAAAGACTTAAATAAAACTACTTTTAGAAATATTATATTTAATATATATTTAAAGTAAAATAAATAAATAGAAATTTCCTCTAGTAGCTTATATAATATTAGACTTAATAAAAGATATTATTTTAGAACTTCTTTAGCTAGTATATAATAAAGTTATTATATATATAAGAGAATAAAAAATTATAGTAAAAGTAGCTTAAAGTCTATAAGTAAAAGTATTAGAAAAGTAATAAACTTTAATATCTATAATAGTAATACTAGAGTTAGTATATATAAGTCTAATATAATAAGTATAAAAAATAAAAATAAAGTATTAATTTCTAGCTACTAGCTTATAGAAAATAATAATAATACTTTAAGCTTATATTACTAAAAATACTAGTAGAAATAAAATTTTAAAGGTACTTTTTATAAAGCTTTAAAATTTTAGAGATTTCTTTAATAAAAAAAAAGCTAATAAGCTACTATTATACTAGAAAAAGTTTAATTATTATATTTACTTAAAGAAAATAGAAAAGAAAAAGCTCTAGCTTTTCTAGGCTTCTTTATATAATATACCTAGAGACTACTTTCTAGAAATCTACTATTAAATAATAGAGCTAATAGATAAAAAATAAATTTAAGTAAGCTTTTTATTAGTAGTAATACTAGTTCTTTTAGCTAAAAAGCCTAAAAAAGGCTAGAGATTTTATATTAATTATAAAGTATTAAATAAAGTAATAAAATAAAACTAATATTTATTATTACTAGTAAAAGAGACTTTTTACTCTTTTATAAAAGCTAAGTAGTTTATAAAATTAAATATTAAATTAGCTTTTTATTATATTTATATTATAAAAGAGAAAAAATACTAGATAGTATTTTAGACTTAATTTAAACTTTTTAAGTAGCTAGTTTACTTATTTAAACTAGTAAAAGCTCTAGCTATATTCTAGTACTATATTAATAGAATACTTAAAGATATATTAAATAACTTTATAATAATATATTTAAATAATATTTTTATTTACTCTAGTAAGTTAAAGAAAAACTATATACTAAAAGTTAAAGTTATTTTAAGTAAACTATATATAATAAAATTAAACCTTAATATTAAAAAATATACCTTTAATATATAAAAGATAAAGTACTTAAAGTTTATTATCTATATAAAAAAGAAAATTTACTTTAATTTAAATAAAATAGTAGTAATCTAAAAGTAAAAATTTCTAATAAAAGTATAAAATATTTATAGATTTTTAGATTTTATAAACTTCTATTAAAAGGTTATTTCTAACTTTTTAAAATTAATAAAGTTACTATTAAAGCTAATAAAAAAGAGAGTTTTCTTTAAGTAAATAAAGCTATAAAATATAATATTTAAAAAGCTTAAAGTAGCCTTTATTATAAATAAAGTATTATACTAATAGAATTTTAAGAAAAATATAGTAGTTAAAGTAAATTATTTAAGTAAAATATTAAATAGCTAGCTATCTTTTATAATTTACTAATAGAATACTATATCTAGTAGTATATTATTTAATATACCTTTAACTTATAAAATAGAACTATATAATTTATAATAAAAAACTACTTATAATAGTCTTATATTTAAAAGTATAATTAGTAGAGTTATATAGTATAATAAAGCTTTTTATAATTCTTATAGACTATAAAAATCTAGAATACTTTATAATACTAAAAGTAATTGTAGGCATTACTAAGGGTAATACAATATTACAATTAGATTATAAAGCGTAACAAAGGGTATTTAAAAGGGTTATATTCAAGTCTTGCCTTCTTCTATTAGAGACTATAATATCAAGCTAGCTTTTTGTAGTATTAAGGCTAGACCTACTTTTTCTATTTAATACCCTACTTTTATAATATATATTTAATTATATTATAGTATACTATACCTATATAATAGGCTAATTAGAATAATAGAAGACAAGCTACTATAAGTCTCTAGCTACTTGGTATAATCTATAAGATTATTAATATTAATAATATTAATAATATTAGTAATATTAATAGTATTAATAAAAGTAATAATACTAATACTAGTAGTCTTTTAAATAAAAGAAATAATAGATAATTATTATAATTAAATAGTTATAATAATAAAAGAAAGAAAATCTTATAGAAAAGTAGTATTAATCTATTTTATATAGTACTAATTACACTAGCTTTTTTATAAAGCTATTTTAGTTCTCTTTATCTATTCTTTTACTTATATTATTATTTTATTTTTATTAATAAAAGTCTTAAGCACTTAGTTTAATAATATCTTTATTATAATATTAGCTAGATTATTATTTCTATTAATCTATTTAATTTTATATATCTTATAGCACTTATATAACTATTTTAAAGCTATAATATTAATTATTAACTTTTTCTCCTTTATTATACTAAGTTTAATAAGGTATTTATATAGTAATAAAAAGTTTATATAAAGAATTATAAATATTTATAGTATTCTAAGTCTATTAAAGATAAAATTTAAAGTTATTATAATTATATAAGCTATATTTACTTCTTATATTATATTATATAATTTAAATACTAGAGTACTTTAAGTTATATATTTACTTTTAGTTAAGCTATATATAATAATATTATCTTTTATAGAAAATTTAGTTTCTTTTATTTCTTTATTAATAATAATAATAATATATTTAATCTAGAAACTTAAATCTTTATTATTAGCTAGTAAGCTATTTATAAATATATATAGCTTTAAAGTTTTAAAGTTAAAAGAGATTATATATAATTTATACTTTTAGTTTTTAATCTATTACTTAAAGTATTTATTTAAATAAGCTATATTCTCTAGTTTAAGCTTTTAATATTAAGCTATAATAGATAAATTATATAAGGCTTTAGGCTAATAAATACTTATAATATAAGCTTCTTAGGCTTTTTATTTAATATAATCTTATTTAATATTAGTAGATTTTATATTAATTAAATAAAGCTTTTTACTTTAACCTTTCTATTAAAGTTCTATTATACTATTTTTATCTTAAATAAGTATATATTTATTAAAGATTAGAGGTATATTAATAATAAGCTTTTATTTTAGTTTAATAGTAAATTTTACTTTCTAGAGTTTAATTTCTTTTTAGTTAAAGAAGTTTTTATTACTTAAACCTAGTATATTATTAGTCTATATTCTAGTAATTTTAAAATTTTTATTTTCTAGCGCTAATATTAGTAAGTAAAAGTTATATATAAAGGTTATTATCTAGAGGTTATTATAATAATAGTAGAAGTAGATTACCTACTAATAGATACTAGCTTCTATAATTCTATATAAAGGCTTTACTACTTCTATAATTATACTAGTAGAATATAAGTATACTATTTACTATAATATCTTTATAATAATTAATTAATTTAGCTATATTAATAATTAAATATAAGCTTATATAATATCTTTAATCTAGAGCTTAATTTCTTAGGACTTTAATAAAAGTACTAGTACTATAATTAAATATTAACTTACTTATTAAATTATTAGAGATTATATTAGAATTAGCTTTTTTTCTCTATTATTATACCTTTAAATAACTAGTCTAGACTTTTTATATAGTATAAAAGTTTCTTTACTTTTAATTTCTTATACTATATATAAGTTAAATAGTCTTTAATTATTATACTTTATTTAATTAAAAGATATAAAATAAAATATATTATAAGCTTAAAGATTATTAAGTTTTAATTAATTAAAGTATTTAAAGAGTTTACTTAAAGTAGTTATCTTGCCTTACTAGTAAAAGTTAAGTATAAGTTACTAGTTATTTTTCTCTTTTACTATTAGAAATATATATAATAATATATTAAACTATTTAATTCTTTTAATTAAAGTATTCTTTTAGTTTTTATTTATATAAAAAGTGCTATTCTACTATTTTATGTATTTATTAAAGGAATTCTCTATTATTAAGTCTATATAATATTATAAGGTAAAGGTCTTTCTTAGTCTTTCTCTCTTTTTATCTTTTAATAGATTTAGTATCTCTTTCTATAGTTTTCTTAATAGAAAGAGAGATTTTATTAATATTAGATTTAATTAGTTATTCTATAGAAAGGTCTTCTCTATTCTATAAGTTATTAAAATAGAGCTTTATAATAGTAGTCCTAAATTTTATTAGTCTATAGAGTAATTTTAATATATAGATTTCTTTATTATTAGTAATAAGCTTATAAAGGCTATACTAACTTTCTTTCTCTCTTTAAATATATACTTTAAATTAAAGAAGTAACTTATATATTAGTATTATCTTAGAATTATTTCTTATAGCTAGAGCATTATATACTTGCCTCTTAGCTAGAAGTCTTTTTACTTTATTAGTAGCCTTATAAATAGCTTTAGCTCTTTAAATAGCTAGCAAGCTAGGTAGGAAATTATTAGTTATTTGTAAATAGGCTTTAAAGATAAGTAGAATAGGTATAAGTCTATTAGAACTAGTAGTATTATTAATAGCTTTTATAGCTATTTAAAGATATTACTCTAGAAATAGTTATTATTCTATAAATTCTATAATAATCTTATAGGCTTAGTAAAGGAGTTTATAATATCTTTTAACTTTACTAATACTATTATAAGCTTCTATAGGTACTTTATTAGTATTAATAGTAAGTAGTCTTATATAATTATAAAATTTAGCTAAAGTAAAGTTCTTTCTAGTATTATAAATTATTTAATTTAAGAGACTTAAATAAATATCTATCTAGTATTTATATAATATATTCTAGATATTTTTAGCTTTCTATTTTTAGAGTTTAAAGAATCTAGCTACTTAAAATAAAGTAGCTATATTAATAATATATATAATAGGTTTATCTTCTAGTTATATTATATTAACTATAATTTTATAGTTAAACTTATAGTTATTTTAAAAATTAAATTTAAAATAACTAGAGCTTTTACTATATATTTAATAATAGTAGTAAGCTTTTATAAGCTTTTTAATAGTATTATTCTTAAATTCTTTACTAGCTCTTTATAATACTTTAGCTAGATATTAAATTAAAGAATATTTAAATTATTAATATAGCTAATAGAAGTCTTTTTCTAATAGATAGAAGGCTACTATTTCTTTAGCTTCTAAAGTCTACTAAAAATATCTCTATTTATAAATAATTAGTATTCTTAAGCTTTCTTATATAAGTATATTATTAAAGTTATTTACTTTAATACTTAATTAGTTTATATCTATTATAAATAGAAAAAAGAAAGTGCTTATATTTAAAATATAAAATATTATTAGACCTAGTACTATAAGTATATAAATAATACTATTTAATTAAGTAAATTCTACGCTAAATATAATTTAGGCTTCTTCTATAAGTTTAATCTTTAGCAAGAGTATAAGCTTTATTAGAGCTTTAACTTATTATATACCTACTATTAAGCATTCTAAGGCACCTATATTAGGTAAAATACCTTTAAATACCTTATTAGAATATCTCTCTAGTAATATATATATTATATTTTTAGTAACTTCTTATCTATATAAATTATATTATAGGTAGGTATATTTAATAGCTTTATTATTTAAAATATTATAAACTATTTAATTATTAGATTAAAGACTAATTATAAAGAAGTTAGTAATAGTATTATTCTTTTTATTATAAATACTATTATTACTATCTTTATTATTAGTAGTATTATTATCTTAAAGATAAGTCTTAGAAGCCTTCTATACTTCTATAGTATAATTATTATTATTATTTTTATTTTTACCTTTATATATAGCAAGAAATACTTAGAATTTCCTTTTATTAAATAGCTAAATGTATTTCTTATTCTTTTACTAATAGTTCTTTAATTATTATCTTTTTTTATTAGAATAGTTTATTAACTAGTATTCTAATTTATTATAAATATAATATTTACTATATCTTCTATATAATTCTTGCCTTTTTAAGCTTTTAATATAAGAATTATAGTTATAATAGTAGTCTATATATATTATTTTACTTATATAATATTAACTAGTAGTCTTTTTTCTAGCTTTATATAAACTTATAGACTTATAGAAGTCTCTAGCTAGTTCTTTAAAGCTAGATAAGTAACTATAGGTAGCCTATTTACATTTAGAAATACCTATAATTATAATTAAAGTCTATTAATATAGCTTTTAGTCTACTATTAAAGCTAGAAATAGTCTTTAATATACTTATTTAAAGGTTTTAAGTAAGATTTTAAGATACTAGAGCTTTATCTTTTTAAAGTTCTTTTTAATAATACTTTTTATAGAGGTAGTATTCTATTCTTAGTAGTAAAACTATAGATTACTTTCTATCTTATATTTCTAGTAAATTTTAGATATTATTTAATTATATATAAAGTTCTTTCTAAATATATAATTAAAATAATATTATTTAGTATTATTAGTAAGTATAATAGGTAGAGCCTTATAATAGAAGTCTTTATATAGGTTAATTCTATTATATTTATCTTAAAAAAGATTTAATTTTAGTAAAAAGAAATTATATAACTTTCTAGTAAATCTATTAGTATTTTTATATAGCTTTATAAGATTAGCTATTTTCTTAACTATTTAATTATTATATAATAGTAAAGTTTATAAAATTATAGAACTTAGTTTATAATATAAAGGTTTTAGAGTATTTTTTATCTTTAAATAAGAGATTTAAAGTAGTAGAAAAAGGCTTATTAGTCTTAAGCTTAATATTCTTATATAAAGAGTTAATTAGTATAAAGAATATAACTTATTCTAATATAAATTAAATTTACTAAGAGATATCTATTAGTTAATCTCTTTTAAAGTCTAAGAAGTTAGTATTTTCTTATAAAGTATTTCTAGAAGAGTAGTTATAATATACTTATTATAATTTCTAATATTATAAATACTATTTTCTTATAAATAATCTTAGAGGTCTTATATAAGATTTTAGTTAACTTAGTTAAGGCTTTCTTTATTTTAATTTCTAAAATTATCTTAGAAGTTTTTCTATAACTAAAAGTCTTTCTATTATCTATTATTATAATAAATAATATACTTAGTAATTTAATTATTTAATTACTAATCTTTAATATTATCTTTCTAGAAATTAATATCTCTAATATATAGCTACTTTTTAGTAATACTAGTACTATACTTTTAAAGTCTTAGAGAAAAAGTTATATTAATAGATATATAAAAGAGATAAAGTATAAAAGTTTTAACTAGAAAATTATTTAATTATAATATTTTATATAAGTAAATATTAAGAAATTATTATTATTAATAAAAATTAAAAAGTTAAAGTATTTAAATAACTAGTTTAAGCTTATTAACTTTCTAGTATAAAGTAAAGTATTTAAATGCCTATATAAGTTTAAGTTTATTATAATATATATAATATAAAGATAATAACTAGTTAATAGTCTTTTAGTTTAATATATTATTTATTATATTCTTAGAAGCTTTTTAAGTAACTTTAAATAGTTATCTTTCTTTAGTATAATTCTAGTCTTATAATAGAAATTTATCTCTTTTAATAAGTAAGCCTTACTAATTTATAGTTTTCACTAAGTAATAGTTTCTACTACTAATTAGTATAAATATTACTAAGAGTAATATAATATTATAATTAGATTATAAAGTATAATAAAAAGTATTTAAAAGAGTTATATTTAAGTCTTACTTTCTTCTATTAGAAACTATAATATTAAGCTAGCTTTTTATAGTATTAAAGCTAGACTTACTTCTTTTATTTAATACCTTACTTTTATAATATATATCTAATTATATTATAGCGTGCTATACCTATATAATAGGCTAATTAAAATAATAGAAGACAGGCTACTATAGGTCTCTAGCTACTTGGTATAACCTACAAGATTATTAATATTAATAATATTAATAATATTAGTAATATTAATAGTATTAACAGAAGTAATAATACTAATAGTAATAATAGAATAATAAATATAATAGACTAAAATACTTATACTATTTAACTTCTAGCTAGAATACTAGCTAGACGCTTAAGCAAGCTACTTTAATATACTATTATAATAAAACTAGAATAAGTAGTAACTACTCTCTAGCTATAAGCTAATAATAACTTTAAAGGCTCTAGAAGAGATATAAGTTAATATAATTTATAGTAGTAATTAAAAGATAAAGCTTAAGATATTTATAAATAGATATTTATAGAATCTATAGAAATAGAGTATAGCTAATAATAAGCTAATTAATATTTAATAATAAGTAATATTAAAAAGAGTATAAAAGTTTCTACTAGAAATAGAAACTTATAAATAAATTACTAATTATACTATATTAGCTTATAATTAGCTATAGTTTTAGAAATAAATATAAGTTTTAAAATAGAAGCCTTTTATAATTATAATAATTTAATAAACTTATAACTCTTTAATATTAGAATACCTAGGTAAGAATATAATATTTTAAATACTATAATAAAATTATTATTAGAAGAGAATATTATAAAATATAGCTAGATTTATCTAAAATTATTACTACTATAGGAGATATAAAAGTAAATAACTTTAATAAAGCTTTCTATAACTACTTTTAATTATAGACTAGTACTAGTTATAGATTTTAGTAGACTTTATAATAGACTTACTTACACGTAATAAAATAGACTCTAGGTACTTATTAGTTATTATAGACTAACTATTTAAATATATATAATTAGAAGCTATAATAAGTATAAAAGCTAAAGAATATATAGAATATTTTAAGAACTATTAGTAGTAGTTCTATAGATTTCTAATATATATTATTTTAAATAAAAGCTTAAACTAGTTAAGTAAATTTTAAATTATACTCTATAAGAAAGTTAGTATTAAATAGCTTCTTTTTATAGTATACTATTTATAAACTAATAATAGTATAAAAAAAGTAAACTAAAAAGTATAAGTAATTTTATATATAATAGTTTTATTTAAGTAATATAATTAGACTAGCTACTTACTAGTATACTAACTAGCTTTAAATAATAAAGACTTTATAATTACTAGTATAAGTATAAATAAAGCTATATATAATTATAATTTATCTATTATTTAATAAAAGCTAGAAAATAAACTTTTATTTATATTTTCTAAGAGATAAATAGTTATATTTTTAAAATATCTATAAAATAGTATTAATCTAGTATAAGTAGTAATTACTTTTTACTAGTAATAATAATAGAATAATAGTAGTTAAAAGTAATAACTAATAGAAAGATTTATAATTAAAGACTATATATAGTTAAGCTTATATAATATAAAAATAAACTACTTAAGTTAGAAATTAGACTAAATAATAGCTAAATATAAGGTATAAGAAATTCTAATACCTTTTATAGTCTAACTAAATATACTATAAGATATTTATTTAGTTTTCTATATAAACTTAATTAAAAGAGCTACTACTAATCTATTACTAAGCTAATAACTCTAGAATATACACTTAAGCCTAGTATTAATTTAAGAGAATATAATAGAAATAAGTAAAATAGTAAAGAAATTTAAAATAAAGAAAATTCTAGCTATAAAGAATATATTAGAGTAGAAAAAGAAATAGAATATATAGGCATTACTAAGGGTAATGCAACATTACAATTAGATTATAAAGCGTAACAAAGGGTATTTAAAAGAGTTATATTTAAGTCTTGCCTTCTTCTATTAGAGACTACAATATCAAGCTAGCTTTTTGTAGTATTAAGGCTAGACTTACTTCCTTTATTTAATACCCTACTTTTATAATATATATTTAATTATATTATAGTGTGTTATACCTATATAATAGACTAATTAAAATAATAGAAGATAGACTACTATAGGTCTCTAGCTACTTGGCGTAACCTATAAGATTATTAATATTAATAATATTAGTAATATTAGTAATATTAATAGTATTAATAGAAGTAATAATACTAATACTAGTAGTCTTTTAAATAAAAGAAATAATAGGTAATTATTATAATTAAATAGTTGTAATAACAAGAGAAAGAAAATCTTATAGAGAGATAGTATTAATTTATTTTATATAGTACTAATTACACTAGCTTTCTTATAAAGCTATTTTAGTTCTCTTTATCTATTCTTTTACTTATATTATTATTTTATTTTTATTAATAAAAGTCTTAAGCACTTAGTTTAATAATATCTTTATTATAGTATTAGCTAGATTATTATTTCTATTAATCTATTTGATTTTATATATTTTATAGCGCTTATATAACTATTTTAAAGCTATAATATTAATTATTAACCTTTTCTCCTTTATTATACTAAGTTTAATAAAGTATTTATATAGTAATAGAAAGTTTATATAAAGAATTATAGGTATTTATAGTATTTTAAGTCTATTAAAGATAAAATTTAAAGTTATTATAATTATATAAGCTATATTTACTTCTTATATTATATTATATAATTTAAATACTAGAGTACTTTAGATTATATATTTACTTTTAGTTAAGCTATATATAATAATATTACCTTTTATAGAAAATTTAGTCTCTTTTATCTCTTTATTAGTAATAATAATAATATATTTAATCTAGAAACTTAAATCTTTATTATTAGCTAGTAAGCTATTTATAAATATATATAGCTTTAAGGTTTTAAGGTTAAAAGAGATTATATATAATTTATACTTTTAGTTTTTAATTTACTACTTAAGGTATTTATTTAAATAAGCTATATTCTCTAGTTTAAGCTTTTAATATTAAGCTATAATAGATAAATTATATAAGGCTTTAAACTAATAGATACTTATAATATAAGCTTTTTAAGCTCTTTATTTAATATAATTTTATTTAGTATTAGTAAATTTTATATTAATTAAATAAAGCTTTCTATTTTAACCTTTCTATTAAAGTTCTATTATACTATTTTTATCTTAAATAAGTATATATTTATTAAAGATTAAAGGTATATTAATAGTAAGCTTCTATTTTAGTTTAATAGTAAACTTTACTTTCTAAAGTTTAATTTCTTTTTAGTTAGAGAAGTTTTTATTACTTAAATCTAGTATATTATTAGTTTATATTCTAGTAATTCTAAAATTCTTATTTTCTAGCGCTAATATTAGTAAGTAGGGGTTATATATAGAGGTTATTATCTAAAGGTTATTATAATAATAGTAGAAGTAAATTACTTACTAATAGATACTAGCTTCTATAATTCTATATAAAGGCTTTACTACTTCTATAATTATACTAGTAGAATATAAGTATACTATTTGCTATAATATCTTTATAATAATTAATTAATTTAGCTATATTAATAATTAAATATAGGCTTATATAATATCTTTAATCTAGAGCTTAATTTCTTAAGACTTTAATGAAAGTACTAGTACTATAATTAAATATTAACTTACTTATTAAATTATTAGAGATTATATTAAAATTAGCTCTTTTTCTCTATTACTATACCTTTAAATAACTAGTCTAAACTTTTTATATAGTATAAAGATTCCTTTATCTTTAATTTCTTATACTATATATAAGTTAAATAGTCTTTAATTATTATACTTTATTTAATTAAAAGGTATAAAATAAAATATATTATAAGCTTAAAAGTTATTAAGTTTTAATTAATTAAAGTATTTAAAGAATTTACCTAGAGTAGTTATCTTGCTTTACTAGTAGAGGTTAAGTATAAGTTACTAGTTATTCTTCTCTTTTACTATTAGAAATATATATAATAATATATTAAACTATTTAATTCTTTTAATTAAAGTATTCTTTTAGTCTTTATTTATATAAAAAGTACTATTTTACTATTTTATATATTTATTAGAGGGATTCTCTATTATTAAATTTATATAATATTATAAAGCAAAGGTCTTTCTTAGTCTTTCTCTTTATCTTTTAATAGATTTAGTATTTCTTTCTATAGTTTCCTTAATAGAAGAGAGAGTTTTATTAATATTAGATTGTTATTTTATAGAGAAGTTTTCTCTATTCTATAGGTTATTAAAATAGAGCTTTATAATAGTAGTTTTAAATTTTATTAGTCTATAGAGTAATTCTAATATATAGATTTCTTTATTATTAGTAATAAGCTTATAAAGGCTATACTAATCTTCTTTCTCTCTTTAAAAATATACTTTAAATTAAAGAAGTAATCTATATATTAGTATTATTTTAAGACTATTTCTTATAGCTAGAGTATTATATACTTGCCTTTTAGCTAGAAGTCTTCTTACTTTATTAGTAGCTTTATAAATAGCTTTAGCTTTTAAAATAGCTAGTAAGCTAGATAGAGAATTATTAGTTATTTATAAATAAGCTTTAAAGATAAGTAAGGTAGGTATAAGTCTATTAGAACTAGTAGTATTATTAATAGCTTTTATAGCTATTTAAAAATATTACTCTAGAAATAGTTATTATTCTATAGATTCTATAATAATCTTATAGGCTTAGTAAAGAGATCTATAATATCTTTTAACTTTACTAATACTATTATAGGCTTCTATAGGTACTTTATTAGTATTAATAGTAAGTAGTCTTATATAATTATAAAATTTAACTAAAGTAAAGTTCTTTCTAGTATTATAAACTATTTAATCTAGGAGACTTAAATAAGTATCTATCTAGTATTTATATAATATATTCTAGATATTTTTAGCTTTCTATTTTTAGAGTTTAAGGAATCTAGCTACTTAAAATAAAATAGCTATATTAATAATATATATAATAAGTTTATCTTCTAGTTATATTATATTAACTATAATTTTATAGTTAAACTTATAGTTATTTTAAAGATTAAATTTAAAATAACTAGAGCTTTTACTATATATCTAGTAGTAATAGTAAGCTTCTATAAGCTTTTTAATAGTATTATTCTTAAATTCTTTACTAGCTCTTTATAGTACCTTAGCTAGACGTTAAATTAAAAGATATTTAAATTATTAATATAGCTAATAGAAGTCTTTTTCTAATAGATAGAAAGCTACTATTTCTTTAACTTCTAAAGTCTACTAAAAATATCTCTATTTATAGATAATTAGTATTTTTAAGCTTTCTTATATAAGTATATTATTAAAGTTATTTACTTTAATACTTAATTAATTTATATCTATTATAAATAGAAGAAAGAGAGTACTTATATCTAAAATATAAAATATTATTAAGCCTAGTACTATAGGTATATAAATAATACTATTTAATTAAGTAAATTTTATACTAAATATAATTTAGGCTTCTTTTATAAGTTTAATCTTTAGTAAGAGTATAAGCTTTATTAAGGCTTTAACTTATTATATACTTACTATTAAGTATTTTAAGGTACTTATATTAGGTAAAATACCTTTAAATACCTTATTAGAATATCTCTCTAGTAATATATATATTATATTTTTAGTAACTTCTTATCTATATAAATTATATTATAGGTAGATATATTTAATAGCTTTATTATTTAAAATATTATAAACTATTTAATTATTAGATTAAAGACTAATTATAAAGAAATTAGTAATAGTATTATTCTTTTTATTATAGGTACTATTATTACTATTTTTATTATTAGTAGTATTATTGTCTTAAAGATAAGTCTTAGAAGCTTTCTATACTTCTATAGTATAATTATTATTATTATTATTATTCTTGCCTTTATATATAGCAAGAAATACTTAGAATTTTCTTTTATTAAATAGCTAAATATATTTTTTATTCTTTTACTAATAGTTCTTTAATTATTATCTTTTCTTATTAGAATAGTTTATTAACTAGTATTCTAGTTTATTATAAATATAATATTTACTATATTTTCTATATAATTCTTGCTTTCTTAAGCTTTTAGCATAAGAATTATAGTTATAATAGTAGTCTATATATATTATTTTGCTTATATAATATTAACTAGTAGTCTCTTTTCTAGCTTTATATAAACTTATAGACTTATAAAGGTCTCTAGCTAGTCTTTTAAAGCTAGATAAGTAACTATAGGCAGCCTATTTATATTTAAAGATACCTATAATTATAATTAAAGTCTATTAGTATAGCTTTTAATCTATTATTAAAGCTAGAAATAGTCTTTAATATACTTATTTAAGAGTTTTAAGTAAAATTTTAAGATACTAGAGCTTTATCTTTTTAGAGTTCTTTTTAATAATACTTTTTATAGAGGTAGTATTCTATTTTTAGTAGTAAAACTATAGATTGCTTTCTATTTTATATTTCTAGTAGATTTTAAATATTATTTAATTATATATAAGATTCTTTCTAGATATATAATTAAAATAATATTATTGAGTATTATTAGTAAGTATAATAAGTAAAGCCTTATAATAGAAGTCCTTATATAGATTAATTCTATTATATTTATCTTAAAAAAGATTTAATTTTAATAGAAAGAAATTATATAACTTTCTAGTAAATCTATTAGTATTTTTATATAGCTTTATAAGATTAGCTATTTTTTTAACTATTTAATTATTATATAATAGTAAAGTTTATAAAGTTATAGAACTTAGTTTATAATATAGAAATTCTAGAGTATTTTCTATCTTTAAATAAAAGGTTTAAAGTAGTAGAAAAAAGCTTATTAGTCTTAGACTTAATATTCTTATATAAAAGGTTAATTAATATAAAAGATATAACTTATTTTAATATAAATTAAATTTACTAAAAGATATCTATTAGTTAATCTCTTCTAGAGTCTAAGAAATTAGTGTTTTCTTATAGAGTATTTCTAGAAAAGTAGTTATAATATACTTATTATAATTTCTAATACTATAAATGCTATTTTCTTATAGATAATTTTAGAAGTCTTATATAAGATTTTAGTTAACTTAGTTAAAGCTTTCTTTATTCTAATTTCTAAAATTATCTTAGAAGTTTTTCTATAACTAAAGGTCTCTCTATTATCTATTATTATAGTAAATAATATACTTAGTAATTTAATTATTTAATTATTAATCTTTAATATTATCTTTCTAGAGATTAATATTTCTAATATATAGCTACTTTTTAGTAATACTAGTACTATACTTCTAAAGTCTTAGAGAAAAAGTTATATTAATAGATATATAAAAGAAATAAAGTATAAAGATTCTAACTAGAAAATTATTTAATTATAATATTCTATATAAATAAATATTAAGAAATTATTATTATTAATAAAAATTAAAGAGTTAAAGTATTTAAATAGCTAGTTTAAGCTTATTAACTTTCTAGTATAAAGTAAAGTATTTAAATACCTATATAAGTTTAAGTTTATTATAATATATATAATATAGAAATAATAACTAGTTAATAGTCTTTTAGTTTAATATATTATTTATTATATTCTTAGAAGCCTTTTAAGTAGCTTTAAATAGTTATCTCTTTTTAGTATAATTCTAGTCTTATAATAGAAATTTATCTCTTCTAATAAGTAAGCCTTACTAATCTATAGTTTTAACTAAGTAATAGTTTCTATACTAATTCGTATAGGTATTACTAAAGGTAATATAATATTGTAATTAGATTATAAAGTATAATAAAGGATATTTAAAAGAGTTATATTTAAGTCTTGCCTTTTTCTATTAGAGACTATAATATTAAGCTAGCTTTTTATAGTATTAAGGCTAGACTTACTTTCTCTATTTAATACCTTACTTTTATAATATATATTTAATTATATTATAGTATACTATACTTATATAATAGGCTAATTAAAATAATAGAAGACAGGCTACTATAAGTCTCTAACTACTTGGCGTAACTTATAAGATTGTCGATATTAATAATATTAATAATATTAGTAATATTAATAGTATTAATAGAAGTAATAATACTAATAGTATTTATATTTAATTTAATTTTATTTAACTTAATTTTCTTAATATTAGAAATTATAGCCTATATATAAGTAGTTTTCTACTTTTCTATCTTTAATATAAGTTTTAGTATAAAGGCTACTTATTTTCTAAGTTAAAAGTTATAATAATATTATTTAATATTAAATTCTCTATAATAACTTACTTTATACTAGTTACTATAAATTAAAGCTACTTTAAAAATAGCTATAAATATTTAAATATATAATAGTTGAATAATCTATAATATAGGCAATTTCTCTTCTTATATTACTAGATTATTACTTTATTTAATATCTATTTTACTCTTTATTTTATAGAGCTTTTCTAGCTACTTTTATTTTACTTTTTAGTAAGTTTCTTTCTATTAGTATAGCTCTAGCTTATATTTAATTTACTTACTTCTATTATAAAAGTATTTTTATTTACTTACTATTATTTTAATTAAAGTTATATACTTTCTTTTTACTTATTATAGAATTTTTTATTTAAATAATAAACTTTAATATTTATAATAATACCTTATAATTACTTAATTACTATTATATATTTTACTTAAAATATACTATAACTAATAATTTTATTTTATATTAGCTTATTTAATAATTATTAAAGCTTTACTAGTTTTATTATATTTATTTAGCTTAATTCTTTTATTAAAACTATTTTATTTTTCTAATAAATAAAGAAGTCTATAAATATTTTATTAATCTATTATTTTATTTAATTAAGTTTATTTAAAGCTATTTTCTCTTAGTAAAAGTCTATATATATAGTAAATAAGTAGTTAAAGAAGCTAGTTAAATTATAGTTAATTTAATTATCTAGTTTAAAGAAAGAAGCTATTTAACTTTAAATCTTTTAGAATAGATTTTAAAAGATATAAATTTATTAATTTTATACTTCTCTAATAAATTACTTATTTTCTTTTAACTTATATACTATAAAAGCTTTCTAAGTAAAAAAAAGTGCTTTATTACTATTAAATAGTAAGCTTAATTATATTAGCTTTTATTTTTTAGTAAAAGCTATAGTTAGCTATTATATAACTTATAGTATATTATTACTATTAGAGAATAACTTTATATATTATTATATTAACTTATAAATCTATTTAATTTAACTATAAAGCTATTCTATTTAATAAATAATTACTTTTTATAAAGTAGCTAGCTTTAATTAAAGGCTATTTACTATAGTTTATTTTATTTTCTAGAGTATTTAAAGCTTTTAGTTTATAATAGTCTAGCTTTATTATACTTCTATAGATAAGTATATATAAGATAACTAAAAGCTTAAAAGAGAAGAAAGAGAATTCTTTTCTACTTCTTTATTATAGGTTTAAGTACCTCTTTCTAGTAGGTACTAATATAGCCCTAAATTAAGTCTGCAATAGCCCTACGACGCTCCTTGTATAACTTATCTAGATCTAGGCTAGAAGCCTAGTCTATAATAGCTAAATATAATATCTTTAAATCTAGTGTATATTAATAGAGATCTCTTAAGGCCTTATAATATATTATTATATTAGAATATTCTATTTAGCCTAGTAAATATAGTCTTATATTAGTTAAAGAGGTAAATTCTAATTGCCTAGAAGCTATTTAATATATTAGTCTAAGAGAAGATTTCTAATCTATTATAATAGATAGAATTTAAGTTAGCTTCTATATTATAATATAGATATTCTAGTTTAATAGTATTAGAGTTAATATCTTTATAGTTATATACTATATAATAATCTTTCTTTTCTAGTTTATTAGCAAATATTATTAGTATAACTTATAGTAAGGTGCCTCTATAAATAATTCCTGCCTTTTCTATTATAAGAAAAACCTTTTATATAAATTATTAGTATAAACTATTATAGTAAAATTATTTATATTTACCTAGTTATACTTCTAAAATAAAGTTAATATAGTACTATAGGAGATCTATAGTATAAATTACCTTAAGTATAGTAATAAAGTAATCTTTATAGGTATAGTAAAGCCTTATAATTAAATAGTATTATATATTAGTTTCTAATTTATTTTCTAGAGTAATATATAATTATTTAAACTAAGAAACTATAGTTTCTATAAGTAAAATAGCTAGAGTGTAATTTATATAGAGATTTTAAAACTTTAAAAAGTAAGGCTTAATTTCTAATTTCTCTATATAAATTAAAGTAGTACTATATTTACTAGTATTCTAGCTATTCTCTTATATAATAGTTCTACTATTACCTTCTCTATATACTAAAATAAAGAGGTTATCTAACTTCTCCTTCTTCTAGGTATAGTTACTTAGCAATAAAATCTCTAATTATATTTGCTATTAATCTTATAATATTATTAGATTTTTAGGATTTTATTCTAATAATACTCTTTCTTTAAGTATACTAGTATAATTATAATATACTTTCTAGTAGAGGCTTTAATCCTTTATTTATATTAAACTATATATTATAATATAATAATTAGAAATCTAATCTCTTAATGCCTTTATTTATAGTATAATATAATTATTATATATTTTTAATTAAAGTTAAATGCTTTTATCTAGTGCTAGTATAAGTGTATAGTAATTACTATTTGCTTTATTATTTCTAGTATATACTATAAGCTAGTTACTATAATTCTCTTTTAGCTTAAAGTATACTAAATAAAGTTTACTATATTATAATTATATAGGTAAGCGCTAGTCTTACTAGTTTATATAGAGATTTTAGTCTATTAAAGGGTAGGCCTATAAATTTAAAATCTTTATATAAATTAGACTAGTAGACTATCTAGCTATATCTAGTAGCTATTCTACTTACTTTAGTTTGCTTAATTTTACTAAGTCTAATATATTTAACTTACTAATAATTATTTTTACTTTTAAACTATTTATTTAGATATTTATATAGCCTTTTTAGTTTTTTTAAGAGTATAACTTAGAATTATAATTTACTACTTAAATTAAAGAATTAATCTATCTCTAGTTATCTTATAATTATTCTAAGAGACTTAAGAGATAATTATTCTTTTCTAAGATTTTAAAAAAGTTTATCTCTTTATTTTCTTTTACTAAAAATTCTCTTAAACTACTTCTTTTACTATATAAATCTTTATTTTTTTTAGAGAATAGTAGTTTATAGTTTTCTATTTCTATTTAAATAAATATATAATAAGCTATATTATTATACTAAGATTATTTATTTATTCTTTATATATATTAATTTTATACTATCTTTTACTAGAGTAAAGTTACTTTTACTATATTAGCTAGTAGGTAAGAGAAAATAGAATTTAATTCTATTCTATTATAGATTTAAGTTTAATTATAGAGGGAATTCTATAGAACTATAGCTTATAATATTTTCTTATTTACCTTATATAATTTAATTATAATTATTTAAGTACTATTTATATTTTCTTTAGTTTTATATTCTAGTAACTCTTATAATAAAAGTTTATTTAATTATCTTAGATTTTTACTTTAATAGTCTTTAGAAAAAGTTAGTAATTAATAATACTTCTATAAATAATTAATAACTTTATTATTTATAGTTATTATTTTTCTAACTTAAGGTATTATATTTTCTAATAAATTTTACTATTTAGACTTTAGAGAATTTATTTTACTTCTTGAAGTATTTTCTAATTATTTTCTATAAACTTTATATTTTTATTAAATTCTATTCTTTCTAGTAATTATAAGGTTATCTTTTATTAGAATAGGTCTAGATAAAGGTAAATTAGAAAAGTCTATATTACTTCTCTAGTTCTAGTAATTATTAGCTTATTTTCTTTATAATATTCTATAGTATTTATTTTCTTTAATTAAACCTTTTCTAATAGTACTTTCTAATTCTATTAAGCTAGTATAATATAGAACTTTACTAAGGCTAGAACTTCTTCTATAACTACTTAAAGATATATATAGAATATAATTATATAGATTAAGTTATTTACTATTTTTATTAATCTTTTCTCTTTTAATTATACTAAAAGAAAATAATATTTAATAAAAAAGTTTATATTAATTAGTTTTATATTAGATTCTTTATTAATAAAAGCTAAATTATATTATACTTTTTCTAGGTAAGTAGTAATATAATCTAGAGTAATAGTAATCTATTTCTCTAGCTTTATAATATTATTATAAGTTATTATATTAGAAGATTCTAGGGTAAAAGATTTTAATCTTTTCTTTAAGTAAATAGTATTATAATATAAGGCTATTAGATTAGTTATAATAGCTTTTACTCTATTACTTTTAAGCTTTCTTTAATATTATATAAAATAGCTTAACTATTATCTAATAATTAAAGCTAATTATAAGAGTTATAAGATACTAATTAAAATATTAGTATTTTATAACTATTTCTCTAAGTTAAAGGTAGAAACTTAGTATTCTTTAGTTACTTTAATTTATTCTAGCTCTAGTTATTACTTTAAAGCTAGGTTTAGTATTTATTTAAAGGCTAGTTATCTATCTATAGTTACTTAGCTTTATTTTATTAGTCTCTTTAAGTAAAAATATAATAATAGTAGTAGTTATTTAAATTTCTTAGTAGTTATTTTCTATAATAGAGAATTAAAAGTAGTCTTTATAGCCTCTTAGAATAAAGTCTAGGAATTCTCTAGGTTCTCTAATAATTTTAGTTCTTTAATTTATCTTTTTATTTATTTATTAATTTATACTATAGAATTAAAATAAATATTCTTTATAATTCTACTAGAAGCTTAAGTTAAGTCTATAATATTCTTTCTTTTATTTTAGCTTCTAGTTACTATATTAAAACTTTCTAAACTTTCTAAGGTATTTTTAACTAATAGTAGCTAGTAGTTTTATATACTTATATTAAAAGACTAGAATGTTTATTTAAAGGTAAATTCTACTAGAGAGATAGATATTTCTCTATTTATTAAATAGCTACTTATATAGTTTAATTAAAGTCTAGTATCTAGTTATTATTACTACTCTTTTTTTATTTAAAATATATATTACTACTATTATTCTTTTTACTTTTTAAACTTCTCTAAAAGGTATTAGTCTTTTATCTAATAATTATATTCTATATATTTCTATTTTTTATATAAAAAGTACTAGAAGAAAATATTTAAATTTCTCTAGGTATTATTTCTTAAAAGATTATTACTAGAGCTTAAACTCTAATTATTTCTTATATATCTAGAGTTTCTAGCCTATTAATTTAAGTTTTAGAAACTATACTTAGACCTTTTATACTATTTATAAGGTTTTATTAAGTCTTAAATAGACTAGGCTTAAAATACTTCTAGTTATTTAATAAAATTATATATTTTCTTATTTCTTTTAGCCTACTATTTAGCTAATTATTTATTTTATTTAGCCTAATATTCTACTAGTATTTAAATAGAATTTATTTTAAATATTAGTATTATATTATTCTAATACTATTATATTTTTTTTAAAGCTAAAGATTAATAATTATAAAGTAGAATTTTTAAGTCTAATATTATAAGATCTTTTAAAGCTATTTTACTAGCTTATTTATTTAAGGCAAATAGTCTATGAGAAACTCTTTTTTAAAGCTTTAAGTCTATATTTCTATTTACTAAGTATATTAGAAATTAGTAAGTAGTATCTATCTTATATTTACCTTTACCTTTATTAATAACCTTTCTATTTAATAGATATAAGATAATAAGAATTCCTCTATTTCTCTTATAAAATAAAAGACTTTCTATCTATTAGTAACTTTAATATATAAATCTAATTTAGTAAACTTAAATATAAATTTCTCTAAGAGTATTAACTATTTCTAGTCTTTATAGTCTAAGTTTTTATACTAAATAGCTATCTAACCCTTTAAGCTCTAGGTAAAGTAGTAATATACTAGAGTATTCTTATATTTAGAAATATAGGCTAGAGTAGCTATAGTATTATAATAATTAATATAATTTTAAGCTAGGCTATTCTTTAAATATCTAGTAAAGGTAATAGCTTCTATTCTAGCTTAGTTAGATAGAAATAGATAAAATATTATAGAATAGAAAGATTATTCTAAGAGATAGTAGTATTTAATAGTTAAGTTATTAAACTATTCCCTTAGTTTCTTAAAGGTTTAAAAGAAGGCCTAAGATAATAAATAAGTAGGTATTAAGTTTAAGTCTTAGAATAAATTCTAGTTAAAGAAAGGTAGTATTATAGAAATTTCTAAATAATCTAAGTCTAATATTTAATAAATATATATAATAAACTAAGTAAGATAGAATAAGCGAGAAGTTAACTTCTCTAAAAATTATTCTCTAAAAAATTAGTATAGTTTTTTTAATAGATAATAGATTAAGTTATAAACTTACTTATCCCTTCTAGATAAGTTCTCCTTCTTGTCTAGATACTACTATATATTTAACCTATAAACAATTATTATTTATATTAATAGTAATTTATCTATTATATCTCTTCTCTTTAATAGGTAAGTCTATTTACTTAATCTTATTATATAATTATCTTAAGTGCTAATTTCTACTAATAGCTAGGCTATAAACCTCTCTAAGTAGGACTATAGTAAGGCAATATAGTATATATACTATACTAGCTAATTAAGGAAAGTTTAGTATATAAAACTAAAGTTTTAGTAGTTAAAAGCTATTTTTATACTAATTTTAAAGTTAAAAGTCTTACACTTATATTAGCCCTTATCTAGTAAGTCTCCTATAACTACCTTTAGCGCTATACTACACTCTATAGCTAGCGCTCTTGCCTAGATAGCTTGTAAGGTAACTTATACCTATAATAGTTAATCTAGAGTTATCTAGATAGTTTATTTATAAAGCAATTCTTATCTATATATTAGTAACTAATAGACTATAATCTATTATTTGTAAAGTAGTCTATATCTATAAGTATTAGTTAAATAGTAGGTTTATATAGTAACTAGTAAGTTATAGTTACTACTAATATATAAGGTATTTTATAATATCGCTTAGTAATCTTAAAGTTTCCTAGGGAGTATCTTCCCTTATCTATTTATACTTCTCTAGTACCTCTTGGAAGGTCTTGCTAGATTAGTATTATACTATATACCTAGTATAGAGGGAATAAAATCTACTAGAAACTCCTTAGGTAGCTTATAGTAGTTTACTAACTCTTTAAATTTTCCTAAGGTAACTTCTTATATTTACAAGTGTCTATATACTAGTCTTCTATCTCCTTATAGTACCTCTTTTACTAAGTGCTAGAAGCAGGAAAATAGGCTATACTAGGAATTTATTTGCTATTTAAATAAAAGTGCTAGGCTTTTCTTAAACTATTAAGTTTAATATACTAGTTTATATATATTTAATTACTATTTTACGCTTGCCTTTCCTTATAAGTACTAGTAATTATATTATATTTACTATTTCTATTCTTTTTAAAGTTATTTTAAGGTTTTCTATTTGCTTTAAGAATAATTTACTCTCTAGTAGTTATCTTTTACTATTTAGTATTCTATAGTTTTAACTCTCTTATAGTAAATCTATTTTCTATATTTAAATAAATTCTATAGTCTTTATTTCTTTAAATACTTTCTTTCTTAGTTCTTATATTACTAAGTTCTAGTATTATTTAAGTCTTATAGTCTCTATTTATTTTTCTTATAGGTAAAAACTAATTCTCTTCTATTTTAAGCTTTTTATAATATAACTAATAGTTTTCTTTTAATAGCTAACTATAATTAGAATCTTTAATTATAAGGTTTTCTATCTATAATTTATTTATTCTTTGTTTTTTATTTATTAGTATAATTATAAGTAGTATTATATGCGAAAAAGGTCCTAGTCTTATTACTATAAATAATAATCTATTAGAAGGAGGTTTATTAATACTTGATTCTTCTAAGTTCTCCCCTATAGAGCGCCCACAATAATAACCCCTCATTCCCTATAGTAATTACATAATCCATATCCTTCCCTAACACGTCCCAGTCTCCCTTCCAGCAAGAATGGCATATCTATTCGGTGCGCCGCTTCCAAAGACTCCTGGCAGCCACAACAGCCGAGAATGGGGCACAAAGCCACGGCGGGAATTTTAACATAAAGTATCATTTAGGACATAGTAAATACAACTCCAGCCACATCTGCCAGTTTGCAGGCATGCCGGACGTAAGTGTAGCAAAGAGCTACCACTCAAGAAGTTCACGACGCCCCGAGCGTCGAACTCACTACTTCCATCTTGAACTATCCTCCCCTTCTAAAGTGCTCTTGTATGAAATTACTGGCCAGGAGAAACAAGCTTCCCTTGCGACCTTGTGTCAGCCTCCCACCCACCAGCCAGAGCCGCACCACCGTTCTCCTGAGCAAACTTCTGCATTCTGGCCTCTAGCTCAGGGCGGAAATGGCGGATGAGACCCTGAATTGGCCACGCGAAAGCCTCACCCAGAGCTATACGTTATTCGAGTTAGCATTCCGGGCTGATTTGATACCCAGTGAAAGTAAGATCGTTTGTGCTTACCGCAAATGGTGTGACCCTCGACCTGCTTCGTCAACTCCTGAAGCATGTCAATTTCTCGCTCCCGTCCCTGACCACGTTCAAAACGAGACATGATCTGCTCGGTCCACTTGCTGCCCTCACGGCAGGGTGTGCATTGCCCGCAGCTCTCGTGTCGGTAGAAATGGCTAAGTCGAGAAATTGCACGGACAACATCGGTGCTCTTGTCCATGACGATGACGGCAGCGGTTCCAAGACCAGACTGGCTATCCTTCAGAGCATCAAAGTCCATGAGCTGTTCATCGCAGACGTTCTTGGGCAGAATCGGGGTCGATGAGCCGCCAGGAATAACAGCCAAAAGGTTATCCCAGCCACCACGTACACCACCGCAATGCTTGTCAATGAGTTCACGTAGGGGAATAGACATCTCCTCTTCGACTGTGCACGGGTTGTTGACATGGCCAGAGATACAGTAAAGCTTGGTGCCTTGATTACGCTCACGGCCGAAGCCCGCAAACCAGCTTCCTCCACGGCGACAGATTGTAGGAGCAACGGCCACGGTCTCGACGTTGGCAACGGTTGATGGACACCCAAACAGGCCCACGGCAGCTGGGAAGGGAGGCTTCAGACGGGGCTTGCCAGGCTTGCCTTCGAGGGACTCAATCAAAGATGTCTCCTCGCCGCAGACATAAGCACCAGCGCCACGGTGGATGAAGACGTCAAAGTCATAGCCAGAGCCGCAGGCGTTCTTTCCGATCAGTCCGTCCTTGTAGGCCTCATTGATGGCGTTTTGTAGGACAGCAGCCTCGTAGACGAATTCACCTCGAATGTAGATATATGCGGCAGTCGCATTCATGGCTCGACCGGCGACGAGGCAACCTTCGATAAGCTTGTGAGGATCCTTTCGCATAATCTCGCGATCCTTGCAGGTGCCGGGTTCACCCTCATCGGCGTTGACAACGAGGTATCGGGGTTTGCTATCTTTGTCCCAGTCCTTGAAGTTCATGAATGACTAGAAATTGGGAGGAGCAAGCGGGTTAGATTCTGGTGTCTCCCTAAGTCCCCGGGTTAGTGTGAATAAGGCAAACATACCCATTTCAGACCAGACGGAAAGCCGGCACCGCCGCGTCCACGCAGGCCAGAAGCCTTTACTTCGTTGATGATCCAATCATGGCCCTTGAGTATTATTTCCTTTGTCTTGTGCCAGTCGCCCATCTTCTTTGCGCTTTTAAGGTCGGGGGGGAATCGGCCGTACAGATTCTGAAAAATACGATCCTGATCCTTGAGACCTCCGTACGTCCGCTTGGGCGTCCCCTCCTGCACAGTGGCGAGGCCCCTCACGGCGCTCCGCGAGAGGCTCACGGCCTTTGTTGGCGCCGCTTTCGAGGACAGCATTGCGTTGTTGTCCGGCTGGGCGGCGAATTGGGGCGTGGTGATGAGATCAGTTGTTTGTCGTGAAGATGCCGTGCGTCGCTTGGTGGCGAGATTTGTCCAAATGTCAGCGTCAGAATTGCGGACACTCTGGTTGGTCAATGCTGCGTGCGGATACATCACCCGCGTTGCTAAACGCTACATAAATCATCTCGGAAATGACTTGCCAATCAAAGTAACACACATCAAAGTGGTTTGTGACAGGGCCCACTTCTTCAGAGTGTCCCCTTCTTAACTGACCCGAGATGTTCAGTCTCGAAACTTCTTACTCCGTACCTAAAAGTCTAGTGCAACTGCACTGCGCTCATTCTTCAAAGTGAGGGTTTTGGGTCTGCATAACGGCATATATTTGCTGCCATAATTCCTGAAAAAAGAAAAAAACCCATTAGTTACATATTACAGCTGATCGCTTTAATACATCCCCTCCATGTCCAGCAAAAGACATTCAATTCTTCCAGCAATTGACCGCAGCGGTCCCAAGCCACCAGTCAATTTCTCGTCCTCGCTCACCATCTCCGACAATGCTATTTTGCAAGGCACACATTCCATTACGATGCAGTCAGAGACTGTAGTTCATCCTCGGTCACGTTTCGAATCTAATCTCGGCAGTATACTCATAGGACGACGATGTATCGTACATGAACGAACGTACATCGGAGCCCGTCCTGTAGGTGCAGATACCGCTAGGCCGGGAAGTGTTGTACTAGGAGACTACGTTGTTGTCGAGGTTGGAACGGTGATCGAGGCTGGTGATACCGAGATTGGTGAGGGTACGACCTTGCAAGTCGGGTGCAGAATCGGCAGCGGTGCCAAGATCGGAAGACACTGCACAATCTCACACAAGTCGGTCATTCCTCCGGGTGAGGATGTGCCAGATCATACAGTTGTTTATTCGAATGGCTTACGACGATTGGACGCTCGCGGCGTATCAGATATGCGAAAATTGGGACTGGTTAAGCAAATTGCGGTTTTGAAGAAGATGATACCCAGCAACCCGGACAAATTCAAGTAATGCAATTCGCAACGATCCGCATACGATATATGCCCAATCGTATGACATGGTCAATACATATACATATATACGTGGACGCTTAGTGACTCATGGCATCTTCAAATAGTCTACGGAGCTGCTCCTTCTCCGTTTGCAGTTCCTTATCCAGCCCCGGAGCCAACATGAGCACACGAGCCTGAGGGATGGTGCCTTCGACAAGGGCGTCAATATGCTCGCTACCAAAGCCAAGGTCTTTGAGACCTGCTGGCTGATCACCCAGATCAGCAAGGAATTTCGTCAATGCCTCTTCCAATACCTCGCCAGCGCTTTCCAGCTTCACGTTGGATATATCAACACCGAACGCCTCCGCGGCTTCCAGATGTCTCTGGGGATTAGATGCAGCAGTGAAGCGAAATACGGCGGGAGCAGAAACGGCGACAGAAACACCGTGAGGGATCAATGGCGCAGGTACATCGTAACCAGCGTGTTTGTATCCAGGGTTCTGTCCAGAGATAGGATAAGACATTCCTACGTTAAAAAAAGTGTGTCAGCAAGAAACTCTCAGGTAAAGGTCATTTGACGTACCATGACATAAGTGAACTCCTGCATTTCCAAAACCGACACCAGCGAGAGTGGCTGCAAGGAGCATTTCGCTCTGTGCCTCAAAGTCATCCGGATCCTTGATAGCTCGAGGCAGGTACTTGACCGTACGACGAAGAGCATGGAACGAGAAGACGTCAGAGATGGGATTAGCACCCTGATAAGCCGGTCTCATAATTGGGTTTGGTGGGCGGGGAGTACGCTCGTTGTAAGGAATGGCGGTCCAGGACTCTAGAGAGTGGCAGAGCACATCCAATCCAGAGCTGGCCTTGACTGCAGCGGGCATAGTTCGAGTGTTGATGGGGTCACAGATGCCCAGCGTGGGCTTCAAGTTTCTGTGAGCGACACCAGTCTTGGCTCGCCTGGAAACGAGATCAAAGATGGCCGTGCCGGTTGTCTCGCTCCCTGTTCCCGCGGTGGTTGGAACAGCAATCAACGGGCAGAGGGGCTTGTCGACAGGTCGGCCCTTTCCAAGGGGCGCATTGACAAAGTCCAAAAAGTCGGCCTCGGGGTAGTTCAAGTAAAGGTTCATGAGCTTGGCCGTATCCATGACTGACCCGCCGCCAACGGCCAGGAAGGCATCTGGCCGGTATGGGCGCACCCATTCGATGGCCTCCTTGATCCTACACACTATATTAGCCTACTACATTGCGTCGATGAGGCGCACTGCCCGGTAGCAATGCCAACTTACGAGCTGTCCTTTGGCTCTATTCTCACTTTGGAGAACACCTCGAATGAGATGCCCTCCCTGGTCAAACCCTCTCTCACCTGCCTCATGGCGTCCAACTTGTCCACAGTAGGATCTGTGACAACGCAGACCTTCTTCGCACCCATGTTTTTGAAATCCATGCCAACCTCCTGTGTCACGCCTGGACCAAAGCGAATGGATGAAGCTGCCATTTCAAACGCGTATTCCTTCAGCTCGTGATTGACAGATGTTGGGGTGGCATATCGCCGGCGACCCGCCTCACTCGCTCGGGGGGTGATGGATGGAGGAGCCTTGTGATAGCCTGGGTTTGAGTGACATGGGCATGAAGGCGGGTGTGTATACTGTATTGTGCGGAGAAGACTAGTAGCCCGTTTAGCCGCCTGTTTCACGGAGAGTTTATCTCTTGTAAGTACGTTGTGGTTCGTATCGGTGAGGGGGATATGGGGCGAGGATCACAGCTTACGTTGGGAATGACACGGGTAGGGGCGACCATTTTGGGTTATGACCTGGTCCGTCGAATTAGGGGAGAAGAGGATCGAATGAACAAGGGAGTATGAGGAAGAGGTGGCGATGGCGATGGTGTGGGTGGTTGAGGGAAGTCCACAGCTCCGAAGTTGTTCAGCCTCGGAATTGAAGGCTTGCCGAGTTCCAACCTCGAGCCAAGTATTTTGGTACTAACAAGTAGTACCTGCTTAAGCCTACGTGAGCAAGTATTCACGCAGGTTAAGGTATGTACCTTAGTAGCAATCAGTGGAACGCGGCGCAAGAGGATTGCGGGGAACCTTCAATCTTGTGGGTTGAAGATGGCCACCTGTGCACGGCAAGATCTCAGCCCAATCGCCTCGTCATAAAATAGTCGACTCTAATGTAGTACTTGGGTGAGATCGTGGTAGCAGGGTACTTAAGTAGCGAGACTGATCGAAACACGACCGTGTTGAACCTCATACAGGCGAAGGGGCGCCGCACTTGCAAACATCACTTCGAGTACGTTGACACCTGAAGATAGAAGCAGCCAGAGAATAGTTATCTCGCAGTTAGCTTTCAGCTGGTTGAAAGGTGGCTGTAATTCAACGACTCCCATCCAACCGGATGAGTCAACGGCCAGCACCGACATTAACCAACTGTCGAATATGCCCTCCCGTCTACAGAAGTCATCTTTCATCGCCATCCGTCGTCACCATTTGTTTGAAGTCTATCGTTGTAAGTAGGCCCGTTTGTTGATCAATGCCTAGACTTCCATCCCACTCGGCACAAACCAGTCCAGCATGTCGCGCGAATCAGAGAGATTCTGTCTCGACTATCACTGGGTCGCTCAACTCCATCACGGACGTGCCAGGCAGGAGTAATTGTTCATACAGAGTCTTTTCGTACAGCTGATGGGAATGTAAACACTGGTGTCACAACAATCTTGCCTCGGAAGGACTGGCACCACTGCGCATGTTTCGCTGGCGTGTTCCGCTTCAATGGCTATGGAGAAATGACGGGCACACACTGGATCAACGAGACTGATCTTCTCACATCGCCAATTATCCTGACCAATTCCACGTCAGTGGGAGACGGGTATCGTGATATCATGGAATATGCGCATCATAACTTCACTGATGAGAAGACAGGAGAGATGGATCTTCCCATCTTCGCTGTCGTCGCGGGAACATTTGATGGCTATCTCAATGACCAAAGCAAGCTTGCGGTGACTCCTGAACATATTGTCCGGGGCATTGACAAGGCGACGGCAGGTGCAGTACCAGAGGGCAATATCGGTGGTAGAACGGCAATGCTATGCCATCGCTACAAGGGCGATACGGGATCGAGCAGCAGGACCATCAATGGATACGATATACATAGTAATCCAGTCATGTAACTATACCGTGGGAGTATTGGTCCAAGCGAATTATGGCTCACCACCAGAAAACCTTCACGTCGACGGCGTACCACTTGGCCGCATCCTCAAGGAGCAGAACATCGCCGCCATGGTCTAATCTGCAGGATATAGAGATGCAAGCGATGGGGATGCGACTGTGACGACAGCATTATCATCATTGTAGCAATAGATGCACCTCTGCTACCTGTTCAGCTTCAGCGGGTTGCAACCCGAGCGACAGTTGGTCTTGGCAAGGTTGGCAGCTATGGAAACAACTCGTCCGGCGATATTTTGCTCGCTTTCTCAACAGCAAATAAGATTGCGTTCCAGGAGTTCTCCATGCAGGGACAAGACGGGCCAGCGGTAGACCAGTACAAGCCATTGCCGAGAGCCATGCAGATGAGTGATAATGATTCGATCAACAATTTGTTCGAGGCGGCTGCGAATGCCACCGAGGAGGCAATTTATAATAGCATCTGCATGGCTGAGACGAGGATTGTGTTCAAGGGCAGGACGGTCAAGGCAATAGACTTGGATAAGGTGAAGGAAATCGTCGGGTCCCGGTTGGAGTGAAGGTGATCAAGCGATCATCGCATCTGACGCATAGTTGTTTGATGTGTGGTTTCCGGACATGTTGAGACTCGAGAGTTGAAGGCTATTGCTAGAATTGGTTCTTCTTCTTTTCCTCCCCCTCTTTTGGGGAGGTGTTTTTCCATGGTCCATTCAAGGTGTCCACTCAACAGCGGCGTTTGCTTCCCGCTGTCGAGCCCTGAAGAAAGAGATGACATGATATTTCGTTTCTTTCTCTCTTGGAATGTGGCGTCGTCGGTGCATGTTGTTTTCTGGAGCTTGATGAGACTTCGAAGACCATCAGAATCAGCTGACGGCTGGAGGCGGATGGACGCTGACCAACAGTACCTACTCCGTACCTAGTACCTTTAGGTACTTTAGGTACTCTGTAGTGAGGAGGTAGGTAAGGTGCCAGTTACCACATGCATGTACGGAGTAGGGCGTGGCCCCTCCCTGAGCCGCACCCAAGCACCATCCACATGCTCCGTGCCCCGCCTTCCAGACCTCACCAATCACTTGCCAACTGCTTGCAGCTGCAGCCACCAGTGCCAGCCCGGGCCAATCACACCAAGCAGTCACGCCAACAAGTCACACCAGCCTTGGCCAGCCAACGTTACAAGCCAGCCCTCCTGAGAATCTACTTGTCCAACCTCAACGACGACATTGTCATTGCCGCCTTCGTACCGAATATCCCGATTCTCCACGGCTGTCTCTCGACGCTGCGGCGCGCAAACACAGACAGCGTCTTGTCGTGTTTCTGCTGTCTGCATTTCCGTCGGATCGATCATGCTCTCGCCGCTCGTCACCGTCGCCGACTCTCCTTCATGATCCCATCCCACGACGCGCACACAGATGGACCGCGCAAATGGAGCCGGCCCTGGCGCTATTTCCGCCTCGAGGGCGGAGCGATTCGAGGATGAAAAGCGCCGCATAATAGAAAGCTGCTTCAGCAAGCAGGACACGGATGGCTCTCGTAAGTGACGACTCACAAAGCTGGCGACGGGGCTCTTGGGGCGAAGCCTGGAGAGCCTGGCCAACGTCACAGCCGAGCTGCCGACACGCTCCAGCCCGGAGTCTGGAGAATCGAACAAGAACAAGCTGACCCGATCAAACTCTAGTTGTTGAGACCTACATCACACACATTCGCACCCTGGAATATTCCTCCCATCCGTCAACCCCTCCGCCGCCCCAAGCTCGAACCCCCGAAGCCGAGAAGGCCAGAGCCATCATTGTGGCAGTACGCAGGTCAGGCCGAGTTCGCATGCACAAATCAAAAGAAAATACCAACGGAACGTTCTCAATCGGCAAAACATGGAATCTTGATGACCTGACCCAAATCGCGTCCTTCACGGGACCCCAGGTGAAGCCGACCAACCGGGAATGGGCAGGCGACACTGGCTTTCTGGTCACTCTCGGCAAGCCGTACTACTGGCAGGCACA
Source organism: Metarhizium rileyi (assembly GCA_031753515.1). Classification (NCBI taxonomy): domain Eukaryota; kingdom Fungi; phylum Ascomycota; class Sordariomycetes; order Hypocreales; family Clavicipitaceae; genus Metarhizium; species Metarhizium rileyi. Next base: position 2,049,274 of record JAUKVO010000008.1, read on the forward strand.
GACAGATAAAGAAAAGAAGTTCTTCATCGCCAGTCTAATCAAAATTTACGGCAAGTATACTGGTGGCAAGACGCCCGAGTTGGTTGGTTTTGAACAGAAAGAGCTGGACCAAGTCTTGGGGGCTGGAAGACGACCTGTTCCTGGGTCTTCACGACCGCCTCCTCTTGAGCAAACAACCAGTCAGCAGAGCGCGACCTCAGGCTTATCGGCACCAAGTGTTCCGCCGATAACCACCGCTTCGCCGTTGCAGCCCCCGACTTCGAGCACCCCTGACCCCGTTCGATTCCAGAAAAGCCCCGTGACTATGCGACACCCGTTAAATGGCAGCAATTCACCTGCCGGGAGCTTTGACTCATCATTATCAAGGGATCGCCCGGGTCCAAGGTGGACCGATCAAGGAAACAAGAGTCAGGATTCCGTGGCCAACTCCTTTACCACTGCCAGAAGCGATACGTCTAGTCAGCCCCCTCGCTCTCGAAATGGTATGAACGGACCTGGAGCAATTGGACGGTTTGCCGACTCCCGAGAACCGTCTGAGCCTCCTCATGAGCCTCTTCCCACACACTCTCCACAAGGGTCGCATTCGTCGGAAGGGAAACCACCGCCTGAGAGGCGACGTCCGCCAATGGATCCCTCCCGACCTCACGACCGCGATCTTGTTCCTCCACCGCTGAATAGTCCAACTGTGAGAAGGGATCCCGTCCCCCCACCGCTTAGAAGCAATGACAGATTATCGCCGAGGACAGATGCTGCCCAGACGCCTCCGATAGCAGGAGAACGAGCAACGCCAGCCCCGGTAGTTCCGCTTCTGGACAAATCAGAATCTGACAGTAATAAACCTGAGATAGCCGTAGATTCAACCAACAACTCGGGTACTGCCTTGCCACTTGCGGCTTCTAATGATGCCGCGTCTGTCACTGAAGCGGCCTCCGGGCCTGAAGATGCACGACCGGGATTAGGGCCTATGATCAGACAAAAAAAGTCAAGAGGTGATATTGCTGGAGCGCTGTGGAAGGCTGCCTCAGCCGCTTCAGCCGCCTCAATATTTCGTCCTCGCCCTGGAGGCGCCGGAGACCGTTTGCGTCAAGTTCAGATGAAACCTGAGGGGCCTGACGGCATCACTGGCGTCGTACCTGCACCACCTCGCCCCGTCACCCCTGATCTACCCAAGTCTGTTTCTGCTCCTATTGAGACGTCAAATCAGAGCCCGAAGATTGCAGTTGATGAGTCCCCAGCGTCAACGGCGACTCCCTCGGCAGTTCCAGAGGTCACCCTTACTGTTCCAAATGCCAGCCAGGCCACGACTGTTGAACCAGATCAAGCCAAGGAGGCCAAGAAGGATGAGCCTGCCAAAGAAACACCGCGTAGGTCTATCGTCACAGGAAACGATGCGAAATATCTCCAAAATCTCGGCGTAGACCCGAGTCTCCTTGATGAACGGAGCGAGGAGTTTGGCAAGTGGCTTGATTATTTCGGCTGGGTACCAGGGCAGGAGATGCGCTCTCACTCAACAGAGGAGGTCAAGGCGGATTTGGAACGAGAAATCAACAGGGCTCAAGCGGGTGGTTGGCTGGCCAGATTTCAGGAGGAAGACGATCGAGTGGAAGCTATCAAACGTGGCATTGATTTAGCCATGGGAGAATGCGAAGAGTTGGATAGTCTTCTCACCTTGTACTCTGTCGAACTTTCGGTAAGATGAGGCCTCAATCATCAGAATCTTGGGACTTATATCATTAGCTAACGCAACATACCAGACCCTATCAGATGACATTACGTATATTGAAGCTCAAGGTCAAGGTCTTCAAGTACAAACAGCAAACCAAAAGCTTTTGAAGCAAGAATTGGAATCACTACTGGCAACCTGTGCCATCACAGCAGGGGATCTAGAGGCCCTGCGGCTTGCTCCTTTAGAAAGCTCGCGCGGTCTAGAGGACGTTGAGGCAACGCTTGTGACGCTCTTCAGGGCCATGATCAAAATTGATCCTTCTTTGGGAAGTGATGAACAAGCAACAAGTAGTTCATCAGATGCCGGCGACACTCCAGCTTTTAACACGGACTACGACAACATGAGAATCGTGCAAGAGAAGAAGCAGATGTACCTCCAGCAAAGCGCATTCTTTATGCAACGGCTTATTGACTTCATGGCTCGCCTGTTCGATGAAGCGTACGCTGGCTCAAAACGTGCGCTAGAAGGCGCCCTCTCCAAGAAAGTTGATTCGTCTCACTATGATGCTGGGCGAGAGTTGCTGTGGAAGTATAGCCCCCTTATGCTGTATGCTCGAGACGTTGATTTGAACAGCTGGAATCGCCTGATTCAGATTTACCAGGATAAGAGTCACCCATTGTACAAAGGCCAGTTCCAAAACGTCATTAGTATATGGCGCAAGAACGCTAGAAAGGCAACAGGGGAAGAGAGCGAATTGCTGTTCTCTTCACAAGTCGAGAAACAGCAAGAGGGCGTGGCGACTGCCGCCAGGAAGATGACGGTGAAGCGTAGTCAGACTTTGGCCAGAGCTCTTCGGTCGCCCTTAGCAGACAGCGGGAACCGAGCGAATCCAGAGAAGTCGCCTACTGCCGACAGCAGAAGCTTCCCATACGAAGTATTCTCTGGCGTATTGGACGACCTTTTGCCGTTGGTTGAGATGGAACAAAACTTCATCATCGACTTTTTCCATGCGACTACATTGGAACAGGGCGATTTCACTGATGCCGTAGCTGCAAATGCGCCTCGAGACCGACGCGGAGGGGATTTGAAGCGCCATCGTCTCATGGAGCCTGACCGTGACTTGGCGCGGAGAGTGACTCGTTCTATGGAAGTGATATTTGCCTTTCTCGAGTCTGAACTGCAGCGGCTCGTTGAATGGGTGGTCGCACAAGATCCATTGTAAGTTTTTCTGTCACACACAGACCGGCACCAGCTTTGATACTAACTAACACATCTGTAGACAAGGAGTCGGTGTTCTGGCGGCTCTCGAAAAGAAATTGTCTGAAATCAGCCAATCTAACCAGGATTATCTGAACACGTTACTGCAAAAACTACACAGCCTTCTAGAGAGTCGCTTTAGCAAATTTGTGGAAGAACAGATCAAGGCCATTGAAGAAACAAAGGTCAAAATCAACAAACGAAAAGGGGTTATTTCCTTCTTCCGCGTTTTCCCGTCCTTCATGACGGCGGTCGAAAATATGGTGAGCGGGCTAGATCCGAGCCTGGCACTTCGACGTATGATCGACCGCGAGTACGACCGCGTTCTCAAGTCCATGTTTGACTCACTCATGGTCATCGCCCGAGAGCGGCCGGCTGTCGTGGGCGTATCTAGTGGGCCGGCTGATCCCGAGGACAAGGAGGCACTCAACTTTCACATTCTGCTTATTGAAAACATGAATCACTTCCTCGAGGACACAGATACACGCGGGCTTGAGGTGTTGGAAGAGTGGAAAGACCAGGCCAACACAGAGTACCACGAGCACATGGGCATGTACCTCAATGCTGTAATGCGCAGGCCCCTGGGCAAGTTACTGGATTACCTTGAAAACATCGAGGCGCAAATACAAACAGGTAAAACGCCTACGGCCATTGCACGACAACCGTCCAACGACAAGGCCATTTTCAACAAGATTCTCGGCAACTTTGATTCCAAGGAAGTGCGCAAAGGAGTCGAAGCCCTGCGCAAGCGTGTCGAGAAACACTTTGGCGATGCGGACGACCCTGCGCTGAGTCGTGCTCTGGTGGCCAAGGTGACGTCCGAATGTGAGAAGTTTTACGTCGACGTAGAGACGAGAATCGGGCAGGTCACCACGGATGTGTACGGCGGCGACGTTCCGTTCGAGTGGCCCAGAGCTGATGTCAAACTGGCTTTCAGATAAGGTTTGGCAAGGCGTGGTGGCCACGATGGACTGCTAGGAAAGGGTTTCATCACCAACAGGAGGGAGGTATTGTCTATTTGTAATTGGAAGCTTGCATACGATAGCGGGGCTCTCTGAGAGATTCACGGTCACGAAGCATGTTGGCGTCTACGGACGCATGTATACTATCAGGGAAAGATGAAGTATCTGAGCAATGAGACTGATGCTCGTTGGCAGCGTTGATTCAGTACAGGGTTAGGGTTGTGCAGGTCAAGTGACGTTCGTTTCGCCGATGCCCAACGCGTCCGTCCCACTTTACGCGTTGGCTCACCATGTGGCCCCACAATCTCGCCATCAACCTCATCTCATGAACTTCCTCGGGAAAGCTCTCTGTTTGTCCTCTGTACTGTCTGCATCGAGCCTCCAAGTCGGCGTCAACATCCATGGCACCCGAAACTCGTTCCCACGGCGTGCCTCCGTCGAGCCGGGTCTACAACTCCTCACCCGCCTTGCAGCAAGTACAGTTCCCAGCACGACGAAAGAAGATTCGCAGATATGGACGCTCTGGCCGCCCGAGCCTGAAGCAACAGACGTTAACCCAGATCGACTTCGTCTCCAGCTTCGATGACGGAAGCGTCATCAACCTAAGCGATAGCGACGACGAAGTCAAAGGCGCAGACGACGGCGGGACAGAAGATAAAGAGAACGAGAACCCCAGCTCGGCCGGCGACCAGCGTGGAAACGCGCAAGAAGACGAAGACAAAGATAACGAGGGACGTGTTCCTGGGAGAAGAAAGCGAGCGGCGTCATCCGGGAGAGAAAGGAGAGAGAGGAAGAAACGACGCCGAACCACGGGCGACGAGGCGCAAGACTCGATAACGCCCCGGGAGGAGGGCAAGTCGCGACGGAAGACACTGGGTGACGTGCCCGCATCTTCAAGCTACCACACGCAAACCCTGACGCAATTTTTGGGCCATCAGACCTCCTTCATAGCCGATTCGGATGACGAGCCGGATCTGGGCGGGGACGACGCTGATGATGGGTTTCTCTCCTGGCTGGGCGAACCTGGTAGTCCGAGTGCTGGCCGGGGCAGACGGGATATTCCATCTCCAGCTGTGAAGCGGCGTCATGAGGCGGCCTCCGCGGTGGCCGCCTCGGGAGCAGTTGTAAGCTTGTCTCGAGAAGATTCGGTCATTCCCCAGACCCCTGCGAGGAGAAAGACATCTATCCGGTTCGACCTTCCCTCGGGGGGGTTACGATCTCCGTGCGAGAGGATGATTGATCGCTACGGAGCACCAAACCGGCAGGATTCGCCATTGACACGGCCTCGGGCGGAATCCGCGCTGCAGACACGACACAAGTCGCCGAATGCAGCGAGACAGGCTTCACTTGTCGGTGAAGAATCGTCTACCACGGAGAGCTGGGCCACGCCCACCAAGAGCCAAGCAGAGGCGTCACAAAGGCGAGAGCCGACTCCTCGGCATGTTTCGTTCGATACACCGTCAAAGCCAAGCTCTTTTGGAGACGAGAGCACGCCGACGAAGAAGCCGGCCCGTGCGGGAGGGCCGTATGAGATTCCTGACTCAGACGAGGATGACGACGGGTTCGGCGAGGACGGCCACGGCGGCGAGAAGACAGAGGAAGGGTATGGCGCTGGCGCCGAGACGCAGTTGGTCCTGAGCGAGCTCGCGTCTTTCGACGAGCCGCGAAAACAAGGTCGAGACGTCGTGCCTTCTTCGACGCAGACCTCAAGGCAAGACTCACAACTCCAATCTACATCCTCCACCGACCATCACCAACCGCCCATCCGCAACCCCCTTCGCCATCCACAAGGTCACACTCAGAGCACTCAGACCCAAAGCCAGCTCTGGGAATCCCAACGCGTCCCCGTCTCCGTTCTCCAGTCTCTGCCCGTCCCCTCCGCCAGGTCAGACATCCTCCTCCCCATCTCAACCGCCTCCCTCGACGCCCTCGTAACCGGACGTACCCTCCACGTCATCACGCCATTCAAAATTCCCCGCCAGGTCGTCCGCTTCTGGCTCTTCGAAAACAACCTCCTCCGATACATGGCCTCCGTCGAACCCGGCCAGCCCGTCAACCTCCTTCCCTCGCCGGGGCACTGGCAGTTCCTCGCCGCCCAGGTATACGAACTCAACAACCCCGTCTGCGAAGACGACATGCGCCAGGAAGGCTGGGTAGACGGCCGCATCTCCCGCTACACCTACCTGCCGCCCGCAGTCGTCGGACAGCTCCTCTGGAACCTGAGACACGCCCTCTTCCGCGACGCCCCCGACCAGCAACCCGCGCCCGTCTCTCCGCCTCCGAGGGACAGCAAAGACGTCGCCCGTCATCAGCTCCCGAGCGCCACGCCCCTAGGCAGCATGACGGTGTCGCAGCAAATCACGGCCCAAATTCACAGCGACATAGCCTCGTCCACCCAGCCCCCAACATCAGACGACACGGTCCCCTCCACATCAGATTTCAGCGAGCCTCCCCAACGGCCCTGCTCAGCAAAGGGCCCTCTGCCCGCATCTGCATCCCAGCAGCCTCCGAGAACCATTTGGCCTTCCCAGGCAACCACCCTCTCGCAACCGCTTACCCCCGAGAAACAGTCCCAGCCTGCGGCAAGCATCCCCCCGCCTCCGGTGTTCCATCTCTCCGACAACAGCGTCCAGTTCACGGATACCCGCTCCCTCAGCAGTCTGCCCTTTCCATCTTCCCCGAGCTCCACCTCGCAGCTCCTGACGACGAGCCAGATGCTGCCGGAGAGTCTGACGCAGGACCATGCCCCGCCTGTACCCCTCGAGATATGGGACTCGGATGAAGAAGACGTTTCTTTGTAGCTCGAGCGGTACATCGTCACTGTTGACGGAACAGGGTAGGAGGTGAAGATGGACGAAAAAAAAACACTGCACCATTCAGGGTAACTTGCCAAGTATGGAGAAAACGTGAAAGGGAAGGCTTGCAGCTCATGACTACTTTCTACTCACATGGCTTTCGGCGTAGGCGTTATTTGTAACTACTCATACCATTGTACTTCTGTTTAGACTATGCGACTGAACAATCATAACCACAACAACAACACGCAGAGATTGCACATCTTTTCACCACCAGACATGACGCACATGACGAGCAACGGATCGTACTCGATTCTAGACTAGACTAGTACCAACATGTTTGCAAGTGGCGTAAACATATAACTAGTTATGTGAATAAAACCGCGGGTGCCCGCCCAGTGCATCAGAACATAGTGAATGATTCCATCCATAACACAACATTTTATTACACGCTGTTGCACTGTCATGTGAACAAAAGTCAATTTCTATACCTAACTGCCATGTCTGTTCCATGTGTGGCATGTCATGTCCGCACTTGGTCACTCTCCTTCGTACAATAGCAACCAATTTTAATGGCTTTCGCAACCATTCGTCCTAATAGTGCTCAAGAAAAAACTGTTGAAATCGGCATCCGTCGCCAAGGACCCACGAATGCGTTAAGATTTTCAGAAGGGGTTTCATCCGTCTATCCATTTCCTCTTCGTCGCTTTCCGAGACCATCATTACGTTCTCCGTCAATGTCCTTGAATGCGCCAAAAATTGATGAGAATGCTTCGAATGTGTTTGACTCAAGACGCCTCATATTGTTAGAGTTTGTTGATGTGAAAGAATTATGACCTGGTCCTTTGCATGCAGTCCTTCCCAAGTTCGGCACAAGGTGTTTCATAGAGTAGGGGTGAGCGGGGTTGGAATCGTGGTTGCATTGTTACGAGAGGTGAAAGGCGCCTTGGCCTTCCCTCATTGCCTTGTAAAGCTGGTTCTTCATCGTCCCAATTGTGGTGTAGTCGGGTAACTTTAAATAATTGACGCACGTCATGACACTGGGGAGGTAGTCATCAGACGTGTAGGGGTGCTCGCTTGGTTTGCATACAACGGTGAACATGGGGGTCAAGCTTCGAAAACCTTGGTGCAGCTACATGTTAGAACATTCCTGATTTCCGAAACGAGTCTTGAGCAGGATTACTCACCTCCAATTGGAAGCTTGGGGCTACCCGTAGTAAATTGCAGAAAGTCACGGCGCTGTTGCACGTCGAACTCGCTCATGGATTGTAGCAAGTTCTTCACACTACGGCTATCCATATAATAACCGTGATCAGCCTTGATCGAATCGGTAAGGGCTAGAATAGTCATGTCAGCCACTCTCCATTGCAACATCACGGTATCAGCAGAATAGCGTGATCAAAACATACTTTCCAAGGACCAATCTTCTTCAACTTTTCCAAACAAGCTCACAAGCTCATCCGGAGTAAAGGCGCTCAGCGCAGAGTAAGGAAAGACCTGCGAAAAGCCGCTCCGGAAAGCATCAATCTGCTGGCGGACACCGGATCCGAGAGTCATGTCAACAACCTTTTCGAGATAAGCGTCCACGTTCTCAATGGTCACACGTTTGTGCGATCCGTGGTCCTCAAGTTCAATGTTGGGATAACCCGGTAGCGTGAAATCCAGGCATAAATCATCTAAGCGAACCTTGTCGATTACAATGGACTCTGTATCAGCTACTTTCTGTGCGGCCGTACGGTTGGGGTCTTCGTCGATTTCCTTCTTGGCAAGTGCGAATCTCTTAATAGTCTTCAAAGAACGGGCAAGGCCAGGATCAACCACTTTTACAGCACCGAGAGAAGGTCTGATGCCTGTAGTTGGTGCATCGCCAATGCGAAAGAATATCGGGTTGAAGTGAAGATCGATAATACGGGAGTCGATCATTGACCGCGCAACGAACTTGCCAAGCATCTTGAACAGATGGAGGATCCGCTCCCCATTAGGTGCTGAGAGTTCTTCCTGATTCAGGGGTCGAGGAAACAGTCCATTCTGACCAGTTACGAACTCGTCAGGTCCAACTGAATCCATTTCACGCCACAGCTTAAGCTTCTTTTTGGAGAATTCCTTCGATACCGTAGAGTAAAACTCCAGGGTTGGCCCCAAGCCAGTACCGACTTCCTCAAAATACTCAACTTCCAAGATACTCTGGGAGGCACCATATAGATCCATGACCTTGAGAGCTGACTCGAGAATCTTTAGTCGCGAGATTCGGACTTTTTGCCGCTGCAGCCGACCTAGAAATGGTCGATCATTATTGCGATCTCTACGGCTATCCTCTGACTGCGCATTCTGCCACCTTGCCATCGATCGGGCGTATCCGAAAGACGTGGACTGGAGGAAGAGATGCCTCGTCTCGAAAGGAAACAAGAACGGGTACAAGCGAGCCAAGTCCTCAGACCAACCAGGGAGGCAGCTGCTGGCTACAATAAGAGGCTCCTCCAACTGCCTGTTCAGCTTGGCGGTTAGTTTTGTGTTGACAAATTGAGGTAAAGGTTCGACGTTGAGGCTTATGGAGCTGTTTCCGTTCTCAGCCAAAACGTCTTCAATATTTGCGTTCAGCTCGTGCAGAATGTTGAGCAGGCGAAGAATTGAAGCTGTCGTTGGATTCTTCGCCAAAGAGGCGGGAATGCCATTAATCGTCTCGCCCTCACTGTCTGGGTTGCTTCCGAATGTGGCAGGCTCGGTAGTAGGGGGTCCAGGGACGCGGCGGAATTTGATAGGGTGCGTTGCGGACCAAATGCTGCGACTGACAAGCTCATCAGACGTGGAAGTCGATGTGTGCACGGCTCGATAGATGGTGGTCTCGTTCGGAATGACTTTGCTGCCAAGATTAAACTCGATATGCCAGTCTTGTGGTACTGCTTGAAGGACCGAAGCATATGACATAGGTGGGCGCGATGTCGCGGGAGTTGGCGTTCCTTGCCCTGAGGGGGGGGGAGGCGGAGGAGGCCCTCCAAATATTGTAGCGGTGCTGCTGCCGCGGCCGCCATTAAGAGCTGAGCTTGACGGAGTGGGAACTCTGGTTCCATCGTCCTTTCTTGCAGTTATCTTCCCACCAGTAGCTACCTCGAGGTTTACTGCAGACGGTTCGGTGCCAGAGCCAGTGTGATCTGCATCATCCATATCCTCATCGAGCTCCCCTACGATTGCGTCCAGGGCACTGCTATCTCCCAAATCGTCGTCGTCAGACATCTGCTTCTCATCTGCGCACTCAAGAGTATTCTGTGTGTCATCCTGTTCAGTTGGAGGTGGGCGTGATAACGGCGTCTCCTCGGCTGATACTGCTTGGCGTCTTGACGAACGGCGCAGGATACCTTTTTCATGGGATGGTCCGGCCGAATGGTCTTGCGGCGTCGCCGGGGCGTTGGGTTGAGGCATGGACCGGTTCTTAGATCTTCGTGAGTACCGGGAGCCCGAGGGAGTCGCATTGCTTCCAGGAGGGGGCGGCGGTGGTGGTGGCACAGAGCCAAATGGTGATCTTTCAGTGACTCTGGCGCCAGCTGTGGTGCTAAATTGTAGTCCTCCCATGCCGGCCACGGCAGCGAGAGCTCTAGAGAGTCCATCCCTGCGGCCCATCGGTGGTCGCTCTGCTAAGCTGATGCGAGGTCGAAGATAGTCGTCGAGGGACTTGAACGTAGCAATTGCATGAATTGATACCATGATATTCCTGTAGGGTCGGGGGACGTTGGACTCATCATCCGCCACAAGGCGAAGTCGGATCTGTTTACCGAGCATCGACGCAGGACTGCTTCGATTGCCATCAAAGGTGTTGTGGTGCACGGTAAGCACTTCAAAATGCTCCGACCTACTGAGCAAATCTTGCAACTTGTGTACCAGCACGCTGAATGGAGTGGCAGGCGAATCTGCCGTCGCCGTCTTTGGCTTTGACTTGAGTGAGTAGCCCATGAAGACCTCGAGGAAGGTGGACTGGGCTGACCGGGCGAGTTCTTCGTCGAAATTGCTAAAGATATCAAGCAAAGTCTGCACAAGTCCGGATGCCAACAGCTCAGCACTAGTGACACTTTCCAGGACATCAGCATCAAAGTAGGACGCCAGTTTTGAGAACAGCTCCTTGTCCTTCTGCACGTCTCCGAGTATACCAGAAGTCCGTTTGAGATAGTATGTCTCCAGCTCTGCAGCCAGGTCGGACAAATCACTGAGAATAAGAGCGGCCCTGTTTTTCATAATTTGTGCATGTTCTCCTCTCTCGTGGGTCTCGAGAAATTTTTTGGCCACATCTCGGATCCGAGACGTCATTGACTTCATATCCGAAATATAACGATGAGGCGGCATGTCTACTGACATTGTAGAGCCACGGGAACTAGCAGGAGACATATCACCAGGGACATGATCGCCGTCATTCTCTTCGTCGTCATCCGCATCTTCGTCGTCGTGGTATTCATCTTCATCCCCTAAAGAATTGCTGTGATCACCGCCAACTTCAACCTCGACAGCTCCATTCACGCCGTCTCCGCCGTCTCCGCCATCTGCAACATTGGATGAAGACTGCATGCGGTCGTCAGACCCGTATTTTGTGGTGGCCTGTGGCTTTCCTTCGTCAACATCCTCATCATTCTCGTCCTCATTTGCACCTTCCTGCTCCTGATCGTCATCTGATTGTCCCTTCTTTAAATCTAACGGATCCTCTTGAGATGCCAGCTTGTTGATTTCGTGGATGACACCTTCTCGGTACAACTGGTATCGATAAATGGACTCAAGCCGGCTTACAAGAAGTTCTGTGGCTTGCAATCCCAGCATGACCAACGATGGGTGGTCTTGCTGTGACAAAATCGATGCTAGAAAGGATGCGTACGGAACAGGAACCAAGGCTTCGGTAAGAATACTTTCATCCAGGTTGGACAACATTTTTAGTTGGGCAGTAAGCACCTTTTGTCGAACGCTTAGATTGACAGTGCTTGAGAAGGCATCTGTGAGGGTAGGAAATATGATCAAAGCGAAGCGGCGAACTTCGGGTTTGCACTGTTCCAAGAGATCAAGCCGCTTATCGTTCGGGCTCCTTCGACTTCGTCCGCCAACCGAAGAAGGCGTGATAGGTTCGCCCGACAGATGAAGCTCAACAAAATCTCCAAACGCAGGGTCAGCGTTGCGCGGCAAATTTGGAAGGAGTTCACAGATGACATTCAGCGTCTCCACAATTTGTTCCCTTGGACGATGAATAAGAGCTTGCATCACGACGACGCTGTCCAGTTTAGCGGCAACATTCTCTGTTCCGCTGGGTGGAGAAACGCCAGTCAGAATTTGATACAGAGTTTCCACAACATTCAGCTTGAAAAGGTCCGCGGAGAGTCGTGGACTAGCCCGTGCCGTAAAAGCCAGAACACGGAGGAACTGTGTATGGATGCTGGATCCGATCAGATTTGTAGTACCAGGAACCAGAAGACGCAAAACGGCGCGAAGGAGACTGACGCTCACGAGCTCTTCAAGTTTAGCTGGCTGGTACTTGAAGCTCTCAACGATACCTGAAACACAGAGAGAGGCCTGCTCCACAACCCGTTGATCGCTGCTACTGAGGACATTGAGGAGTATGGGCATGACGTCTTTGACAACGGGGAAGGAATCATCAGGAATATTGCGACAGCAATTTGCAGCTGTGGTAACTGCAGTCCTCTGTGTGCTTGTCGCAAAGAAGTCAAGATAAGACAAGCATGCAGTCAATCCCCCTTCTCGAACAATATTTGCGGGGTATTCCAATGAAATCTTCTCCAAAGTGCTCAGCGCCTGTTCGGCTAAATCGATGAAGGATATTTCAAGGAGTTTCTGGCACAAGACCGGCACGGCCCCTCCGTAGACCACATTGGCAACACTGGCGGGCAATGCTTCCATAAGATTAGCCAGACATCGGCATGCCAGCAGCATGACCTCTGGGCTGTCTTCCTTGTTCATAAGAAGGACTAGTTCTTTGACGAATGAATCTGGTGAGAAGTGACCGGAAAGGTTATCCTCATTAGACACAAGGAGAATCTCGGACAGATCTTGTAGAGCGATAACTTGAACAGAAAGGTCGTCCTCTCTCAGATTCTTTAAAAGCTCACGCAGACGACCTGTCAGTCCAGACATCATGCCTGTCAAGGCACGAAGCGTACTAGAAAGGCCAGCCGCAGCTCCTCCTGGACCGCCAAAGCCGCCAAACGGGTCGTCATCGTCATCATCATTGTCGTCGTCTTCTTCTTCCTCGTCATCTTCTTCTTCATCATCCTCTTCATGGTTTTCATCATTGTCGCCAAATCTATCCCCGTCGTTTCCGTGCCCATCCTCCTCATGATGATCTTCATCATCTTCATCGTCAACAGGGTTCTCAATTGGCGGTGACGGCGGTGGCCCAAGTTCGGTGTTCCCAACTGTCCCGGTCATAGCAGTGTCTTGGTCAGCACTGTTGCTACCATGCCGTCTCGGTCTTCGTGTGGCAGAAGTTGGAGTAGCGGAGTCGGACTTCTTGCTACGACTTGATTTTCTGCTAGCGGTCACTTGCCGTCCCATGATCTCAGGGGGTTCCGCTTGGGGGGGTTGGCCACTGTGTTTCGACGGTCTTTGATTAGCCTACGTATGTACAAAATGGGTAGGGTTTTAAAGGGGGGGGTTTTGAGGGTGGGATGAAAGGCACTGGGGCCAGATCAACGTACTCGTTGCCGTCCATGGCGGCAGTAGCCTTGCCCTTCCTCCGAGCTCCTTGAAAAGGTAGATCAAAGGTGTCCTGCGTATGTCCCTTGGTAGGTGGTTCGGAAATCTTTTGTCTCTTGGACCGTCGACCCGAAATAGTGGAATTCGATGCCGCAACCGGCAAAGGGCGTTTTTCTTGAGTAGCGAGAGAAGAGACTTTTCGCTTTCGATCACCTTGCGAGGTTGTGACTGAAGCGGTGGAAGCAGGGATAGTCCCGGCGTCGGGAGGAACTAGGGAATCAGTTTGATGGGCTGCCTGGCTCGCAGCTTGGCGGGCTGAGGACCTAGTTATTCTGGGAGACATGAGTTAATAAAGATCTCCAAGACACCGACATCTGCGAGTTATGACAAGGACAAGAAGTAGCTGTGACGGGAATTGTCCAACTATAAGCTAGGCCGACGCCGCATGCGCTTGAAAACTTTCGTCGTGCCGGATGGTGATACTCGCTGCCTGTTGAGGGTGACGGGTAGGGGGGAAGGGAGGATGTGAGGAAGGTAACGGAGATTCAAGACGCCGAACAAGCTTTTGTGGCAAGAGATTGATTGAGGCGCCTCTTTAATGAGTCAAAAAGTGGCGCTTGCAGTTGATGGAGATGAATGAACGAAAGGCTGTGGTCTGGCGCCGACCAGAAGCGAAATCTTAGTGTTCACAAACACTAGGCGAGAGTAGGTGAATTTAAGTGGGAAGCAATTTGGAGCAGGGACTTCCACGGCATTCGGCTGACCAGCTGCAATATGGTGCACCAGCTTGTTCGAGAGCTGACTGCCAAGAGTCAAATTATTGTGTCAAGTGCAACGCAAGAGGTAACGCTGGTTCGGTAACGTCGTCCGAGGTGGAAGGTTGGGCGACAGGCAAGGTCAATCAAACAAAGACGAGATAACGATGATCGGGGTCGACGGAGTGATGATGGTGAAGCTCAACTAGACTTGCTGCTCGTGGTTGAGTCGGCGCAGAGACCATGCCAGAACACTTGAAGCATGATATCATAGATGAAAGCAAACGGAGATAGCTGGACAAGAGGTCGAACACCAAAACATCGACGTATGCAATCATTGGTAGAAACAGTCAAACAAGGTCGCTCTTTCCCTTACCTTTGAGGGGCGGCGGCGGCAGTCGCAGTCTCGGAGGCTGTCGACGTGGACGAGGCAAGTCGCACTTCGTTATCACCTGCCAATGTTCGTTCTGCCATGCCCGGACTACGCCATCAGGAGGGCAGGTGCGAGTTCGCTGAGGGGCGACGGGGGAAGGACAACAAGAAGGAGCCGTAGGATGAGCGGGTATATATGATGAACCATCAATGTACGGCGTGGTAAGCAACAAATGTACAAGGTACAGTGTGTGACTGAGGATGTTGATGAATTTTCAGGAGTCTGTGATGTTGTTTTGTGGTCGGGCCGGCCGTTGGGTATTGAGATGGTTACGGACGGGCGAGTACGGAGTAGCGAGACCGGGATGGCACAAGGTGAAGCGTTGACGTCTCGGCGTTTCGTTGTTCCCCGTGCCTATGCTTCGCCAAGCTATGCTGCGCAGTGGATGTGCATCAGTGGGCAGCAGATCTAGCGACGAGATCCAGTAGCAGGCGGTCGACAAAACGGCCCTGAAGGTGGTTGGCGAAAGGGCAGGCGGGAGATGGCGATGGGATGTTTCAACTGCTGTGTGCGGTCGGAAATGGTCATTTCGATGGGTCCAGGTCATGGCGGGATGACAGAAGTGAGGTGTGGGCATTGAGATATTTTTGCTTAGCGTCATCGCCGCTCTTGAGGATTGAGCGTCTAGCCAACCCGAATTTATTCCACGACTTAGTTATAACGTAGTTATTTGTTTCCCCGTTCAATTAATCTCCTCAGAAAAATCGACTTCTTCAATGTGCCCAAGTACTTTGCCTACCTAGGCGTCTATATGAACATTACCAATCAACCAACTCCTTCTGTAGCTCGTCAAGTCCTTCCCTAACATGGGACTGCAAACATCCAAAGCCAAAGCAGGCTTCGCAACTGTCCGATATAACCGGCCCTTTGTTCGGATTTCTGACATGACGAGCCATGCCTGGCACTGGCAGCTTAAAGCGGCGTCGCAAACCCGCATCCCGCCTTTCGATGTGGAACAGGAAAGCCCGCCTTCGCCTTGGCTTGGCCCGCCTGGGCCCGGACTTGCGATGCCAACATATGGCGTTGACTCGTGACAAGGCTGTAGCATCTTCGCAGTTGACCTTTTCAATCTGATATGGCGCAGAGATTCGTGTGGTTCTATCCACGATAGCAAAATACCACTCCTTGTCAGTTTTCGGATAATGCTCTTATGGCCCGCGTGCTGTATGTATCTTTGGACACGGGGATATTTCAGCCTGTGTGCCACCGACTCCAATATTCCTGCAATCTCTCCACCACGCTCCGCGATTTGTAATAACCGCCCATTCGGGTTCTCCAAGGACGTCGCGTTCTCACACAGCTGGACAAACAAACGTCTTGTGGCACGAGTCAGCCTCAATGATCAACACACGCTGCTCTCGAATCACTCTTTGCCACTGTATCAAATGCCGATTGGCCAGCCGTGTACTCCGTACGAATTCATAATTCTATTCAGCACCTCGCTAGAAATTACACCGTTCCTCCAATTGTTTTTCTTTTCTTTTCGCATACCCACCTATGCCTTCAGGGACTCCTTGCCGCCATCGTATTCCAAAAAGTCATATTCGTCTGGATACTTGTCCAACATTTCGCGGAGCTCTTTGATCTGCGCCTTCAGATCTGGCGTCAACTCCTCGTAGACATCCTCAAACATAGTCCGAAGCGCGGGCTTCTTTTCCTTCTCAGCCTCCGAGAAGCCCTTGAGGATCTCCTTTCGCAGACTATCCCTGGCCTCCTTCTCCTTGACTTCGTCCCAGCAACCCTTCGCCTCCATCCACTTTCTCAGGCGGGTGATTGGATTGTCACGTCTCTTCCAGTCCTCCACCTCAACACGGGCACGGTAGGCAAAGGAGTCGTCGGACGTACTGTGGTGGGAAACACGGTAAGTCATGCACTCGATGAGGACGGGCTTGCCACCATCCTGCAGAGCCATTTCTCTGGCCCGTTTAACGGCCTCACGGACAGCCCAGATATCGTTGCCGTCAATGCGGATTGTGTCGATGCCGTAGCCGATGCCACGGCTGGCTATGCCGTCTCCGCGGTACTGGTCAAGTGTGGGTGTAGAAATGGCGTAGCCGTTGTTGCGACAGATGAAGATGACGGGGCATGAGCGTGTCGCGGCAATGTTCATAGCCGCGTGAAAGTCGCCTTCACTGGCGGCACCTTCGCCAAAGAAACACACTGCCACCTTGGCCTTCGAGTTGGGGTCCTGCAACTTTTGCATTTTCAGGGCGTACCCGGCGCCAGAGGCCTGGGGAATTTGCGTTGCCAGCGGCGAAGAAACAGTATGCTATTGAAACCAATCAGCTCTGGAGGCCGCTGCGTACACAAGAGGTGCTGAACCTGGGTAACCACGGAACTCACAATGTGCAATCTCTTGCTGCCGTAATGAACAGGCATATTTCTCCCCTTTCCGGGGTCATTCTTGTTCGCAAAGAGCTGCGACATGAACTCCTTGGTCGTCATGCCTCTTTCCTTGAAGAAACCTTGCTCTCTATACTGGCAATAAACAGGGTCTTCGGGGTCTAAAACACTGGAACTGCCCACACTAACGGCCTCCTCGCCGGCGCTCACCATGTAGAAGCTCAGCCGGCCCTGCCGCTGCGCATCAAACATGATCAAGTCCATGATTGAAATGAAGAGCATATCCCTATACAGCTTCACCACCCTCTCGTCCGAGATGTCGGGCTGAAAAGACTGGTCAACCACGGCGCCATGCTGGTCGACCACTCGATAGGTAGGCAGGGCATTGTAGGACTCGGGATGCTCAAAGCTTAGCTGCGTCGTGAAGGCGCTTTTCAGTGCACCAGGGAAGGATACGTAATCGGAATTGGGTCGCTGGGAAACACTACTCGCAGCGCGGATGGGAACAGCAAAGACCGACTTGGGGAAGGTGGCTGTTGCTGCCCTTCGGAAGGGCAATTTGCAGATGACTCTGGACCTCATGGTGGGAACAAGCCGTCGAGTCTCTCACAACTCAATGCTCCTTGTTCGGGCAGGTTGGGAAGACAGATACTGCGAAGAAGTGGTAGCCGACCGCGTGAAGAGATGAGGGCGGAAAAAGAAGAATCAATGGTGTTTCTGGCCTTGTCGTCGAGGAGAGAAAGCCCACGAGTCCACGACAGCGAGTTGTCAACGGGCCTGCAATGATGACGACTTGAGCCGACAGAACCCGCCAATCCCCGGGTAGCACAAAAAAGCGCCAAGCCCCAGTAGCGATTATCCACCAGTTCCCCAGAGGTTAGTACTAACTACTTAAGCCGAGTAACTAACATCTGGGGCAGAAACGTGAGCCACGACTGAACATTGAACACAACAAACTTCGAACAACCAGCCGCCCGAGAGGCATCTTCTAGGCTCTCAACGCCAATGGAGAGCTGGTGTTTATTGACTGGTGTTTGTGTGCAACGAGATGGTTTCCTTGGCACCAGCCAGCGTTTCTTGCATTGCGGTGGCGCGTTTGTTTTCACGTTGCACACGCTGCTTCAATGTTGTCGGTCTCACGTCGCCAAATAGTCCAAAAATTGGCATTCGTTTACGTTCACTACTCAGACTAGCTCCATGTCACAACTGCTGCAGCTGGCAGCTGGCTGCTTTTATTGCCAGTTGCACAGGTCTCTGTATTTAAAGAGTAAATCTCCAGATTTTGTCATTCCTCAAGGCGTTCTTCTCTTACAATCACCCTTCATCTACGGAGTACAAAATCCTGAAACTTGCTTGCTCGTCTTGGGTGAGCCACTCCAAAACATCGTCAAGCGTCAGCCACGAGCAATCAGAGACTTCGGGACCTCGTACATCGCGCCTACAATCCAGGTCAACATGATGAGCCCCGGAAGCAGTCTCGCGCTACTGATCCTGGGTATAATGGCCCTCATTGGCCTCATCAGCTGGTTTCTCAAGTCCCGTGTCGAAATATTTGTCGAGGCTCTGCTCGCCTACAAACGCAAGCTCACCGACACCGAGCAGGCTGCTGAAATCCCGTCGACCGCCAAGTCTTCCTAGACGATACGACTCGCCCAGCTATCCCAAGTGATTTATATGAACTATTAGTTTTCCCCATTTCGTTGTTCCATTTTCCTTCCTATCCGCGTTCCAGCAGCACACATCATTCACCCTGTCTGCAAGTCACGCTGATCAACAACAACCCGACGCCACAGCATCAAACTGTGGCTCATGCTCCACTCACCTAACCCAGTCCTCCAACGCCATGTCGCAAAATTCCATGCTAACTAATCAAACATTGGAAACCTCATACGACCAACCGCACTCCCAGAGAAACCCCCCCCAAGCTCATCCAAGCACCGCCAACGTTCAATCCCGAAACATGGTGGCTCGCCGAGCTCTGCGGAGCTGCACAAATAATTCCTTCCAGCCCTCGAGATGTTACAACCGTATAGCCGCCCGTTCCTTTTGCGCCACTCACCCGCGCCGAGAGCAGCAGCGCACACCGACGGCGGACCGCGAAACACACTTTGGCTACGAGAAAGTCACGGAAAGCGAGAAACAAGACCGCGTAGCGGGTGTGTTCTCCAGTGTCGCCGAGTCGTACGACAAAATGAACGACTTCATGTCTCTGGGTATCCATAGACTGTGGAAGTATGTCCCCCTCTAAGAACAATCTTGCTAGTTTCCACGCCATGCTAACACGCTCGCCAAAAAGAGACCATTTCGTCTCCTCCCTCAATCCCGGCGCGACCACGCCCCTCGGTCGGCCCCAAAGAATGCTCGACGTAGCCGGCGGCACAGGCGACATCGCCTTCCGCATGCTCCAGCACTCACACGTGCGCAATGGCAACCCCAACATCCACATCACCATATCCGACATCAACCCGAACATGCTGGCCGTCGGTAAACAGCGTTCGCTCGACCTCCCTGCATCCTACCAGTCCAACCTGTCGTTCCTCGAAGCGAACGCCGAGGTTCTTCCCCCGCAAATAAAAGACAACTCTCTCGACCTATATACCGTCTCTTTCGGCATCAGGAACTTCTCCAACATACCCGCCGCTCTAAGGGAAGCATATCGTGTCCTCAAACCCGGCGGTGTCTTTGCGTGCTTGGAATTCTCGAAAGTTGACCAATACCCACTCCTAAACGCCATTTACAAACGGTGGTCCTTTAGTGCGATCCCGTTGATTGGCCAGTTGGTCGCTGCTGACAGAGACAGCTATCAGTACTTGGTGGAAAGCATCGAGAGGTTTCCCAGCCAGGGACATTTTAGGGACATGATTGTCGATGCGGGCTTTGCTGTCTTGGGTGATGGCTATGAAAATTTGACCGGTGGAATAGCGGCTATTCACAAGGGGATCAAGCCACTGTAGCTGGCCCAGCTATGTGTATGAATATATAGTGGTGTAAAATAGAGTACCGAGCTGCATAGGTACAGCAGCCATCCATCATCCATGAAGTTTCTCTCTTCTTCTCCCCTTTTGGCACAGTCCAAAGAGATAGTAATATCACATGTGGTCATAGAAAAGACCCACACTACACGCCACCTCACAGCCACATTTGACGGGTTCCAGTTCAACACACAAGATATCTATCTTCATCATGCCTAAATCGACGCAAACTCGACAGAGATACAAATGGATCAACTCCGTACAAATCAGATTAAAAGTAAAAAAAAAAAAAAGAGAGAATTGAGGCCAAATCCGCGACTGCGACGAGCCGGCAGGCTTAATATCTCATTAGGTACACGTACACAGAAACGCAGTCCAAACGGCAGACCCTTAATAGGCGCGGCTCTTTTTTCCTCTCCTTCCCCAACCTTGCTCCAGAGTTAGATTCAAATGCAACAAGAAAAATTATGCCTAGAATAATGGCTCGGGTTTCATAGGTTCGCGGGAAATGCGGAAAGAAGTGAGGATATTCAACGAATCATGAGAGAACAAGTGACAATGAGCAAGCATTTTGTCATTCAGCTGGCGTTGAGGGAGTCGCTGCTGGAGATGAGGCACCGGCTTCCCCCTTCATGGCACCACGTCCACGCCCTCCACGTCCTCGATCACTGCCTCGCCCTCCACGGCCACCACGCCCGCCGCGTCGATTGCTCTCCGAGTCGCTGTTGCCGCCTGCACTTCGATATCCGCTAGCAGTGGCGCCCCCGCGAGCATTGGCGCCCCAGTTTCCGGCACCACCGCGGTTGCTAAAGGTCTTTCCTTCTCTGTGTTGGAAGATCTTAACAAGGGGTCGAGACCGGTCTTCCTGGGTTCGCGTCTTGATCTCCTCGGGCAATCGTGCCATGGCAGCATCTCGATCCTCAGTGGTCTTGAACTGGACAACCTTGTTCTGGCTGCCCCATTTCTCAATCTTGGCGATTTTGCCCTTATCGGCGTCGTCAAACAGGTCACGGCACTGTTCTTCGCTGCTTACATTCATAATAAAGAGGCCAATAATGTCAGAGGCAAGACTCTTCGGGGCAGGGGAGGAGGCAGGATCAGGGCCGTTGGCAGATCCATTGGGAGCAGCCGGGGTCTTTTCGTTGTCCTTGTTTGCACCAGACTTGTTAGAGTTCAGACCGGGTTGCGGAGTGGCAGGTTTAGCTGGGCCAGACGCCGGAGTGGTGGAGGGAGCACCCTTGGGCTGCTGTGTTGAGGATGCTTGTCTGGTTGTAGGGGCCGCAGGTTGCGCAGGAGCAACGGGAGGAGCCGGAGTGTTGACAGCAGGGCCACCAGTGGAAATGGATGGTGGAGGAGCACTGGTGGCAGCAGTGGGAGGAGCGGCTCCGGGCAGCTGCTTGGCACCACGGTGAGAAAAGTTGAAACCCTGGGCACGCATCTCTGTACCAATACGTCCGTCCTGAATTTCCAGGACAAGATAGCCAAATGCAGCATCAGCAAGGTTGAAATTCCACATATTCTTGAAAGCACTCTCGTCAACTTGCCCCAACGCAGCCTGACCAGTCACAGGGCCTCCAAAAGGATTGCCACCGGCTGCGGTAGTGGGCATCTTTTCGACAATCTGCAGTGCGTTCTTGAGGAGGTTCTGCTGGGCTTCGTTTTGCGCGATGGCCGGCTCGACCTCACCCTTTACAGTCTCCCAAACATCGTTGAAAGAGGCTTTTGAGGCAGCCAGTTTCCCACGATAGTGATCCAGAGTTGGGTTAACGCTGAACTCGTTGTATGAGCTACCATATCGGAAGTGCAGACCAGCTGAAATGGAGAAGTCTGCTTTGAGAGCAACGGAGAGCTGATTCAAAATACCCTCTCTAGCGGGTGAAGCATGCGTGATGAAGATCCTGGTTTCGGTGGGGTCGTACACTCGGTGTGCAGTATCAACAAGCTCTCCCATCTGTAACAGCGTGGTCCACATGGTGCCTTGTCCACCTGCAATGGTGGTTCGGCCTTCGCCATTGTCAAACAATTTGTGCATGACGACAGCACCACCAAGCCCCAGTAGCCTGAGCTTGACACCACCAATTTCGAGTAGCATGGATCGAGCTTCGTCGATGATGTGCAGGTTTGGAACCTTGTACTCAGAAGACCGGAATTTTTCCAACACACGAACGTCTTCGCAGGCACCCCAAACGGTATAGACAGGAACTTCAAGCTTCACCTCTCCACTGAGCAGAAGGGGAAGCTCGGAAAGCGGGAGGTCGCTAGCTGGGAAACGTGTCTTCACAGGCCCATTTCCGCCTTGTTGAATTGCCTTCTTAACAGGATCGGGGATCAGAGGAGAGTACTGGGCGACGTGTTTGAGAGTTTTCTCGGCAATGCGTTCCAGTGATGTGTCGTCGTAAAACCCGAAATCACCGGTGTGGATGATGTGGTCGGCGCGAGCCTGCTTTGCGAGTTCGTTCAACGATCTCAGATTTCCTGCACGGCGAAATATAAGTTTTGAGTCCATCTTGACCAGACTTTAGACTACAACAGCAAATACAGGTCCTCACCTCGAACATCAGCGATGCAAAGAACCCGAATAGGGCCCGTCTGGATAACTCGTCCTTGGTTCGGCAGAAGGGGGGCGGCGCCAGGTGGCAAGCTGCTGCCGCCGTTTTGCAGATAGCCCTGGTTGTTGTAGGGTCGTGGCTGTGGCACGTTAGTGAAGGTTCGTGGAGCAGCCGTCCGCGGTCCTGGCGGGAGTGTCCTGGCAGTGGTGAACCTGGCGGTCATGGTGAGGCACGTGGTGATGAGATGTGTAATGGCAGCGAAGCAGTCTCGAGCCTTGGACCTTGCGATGCGCAGGATACGACGATGACGGGGAAAGAGAAAGGGGAGAGGAGAGACATGGACTGGATGCAGGAATGGAGGCGGCGAAACGTAAAATAGAGGCTCATGCAACAATCAGGCATTCACAGCCAGCTGTTTGTCAGCTTCCTGCCAGCTGTTCCCATCTGCGACAAGCTTAAATTGGCGGTGCGCCAGCGGAAGGAGCAAACGAGGGCGTTTTGGGGAAAGCAAACTCACAGCAGCCATTCTATCAATCAATCAGACGCGCTCCAGAGGTCTGGCGGGAGATTCGGTAGGTCCAAGGCGAACAAAGAGTGCAGTCGACCGTGAAAAGAGAGGGGCAGGAGGATGAATCGCGGCGAGAGATGGTCTGGGTATCAAAAGATCAAAAGGATGACGGCGAAGAAAGCATGGATGGACCGCAGTCAAAGGAGGTGCTCGAGTAAGGTGTGGCCTTGGTAGCTCCGATGTCAAACAAGGCTGGAGATAATTTTCCCACACGTAAAGTTTGTCAGTTGAGCCGGCCCAACCACAGGGCTAGCCAGCCTCAGGAGTCAAAGAGCGAGCGACTGTGCGCCGTGTACTGTTTCTGCTGCACGTCGTCCAGCCTCCCCGCGCTTTTGGGGGGAGCATTGGCTAGTTAGTAGTTACAGCTTGCCCATATCTGGACTAGGCAAGGAGCACTGGGTCATGCTCGGGGCGACCTCTGGCTCGAAAATTACGGGCGCGTTGCCGCGCTGTACTGTGCTGGCTGATGGACCGTATGCAGCACCTGGTGAGCTGAGGATGGAACCATGGATCAGCGTGCAGCCAGCTACCAGCTACGAAGTACTTAGTCAAGTTTCTTGACCTATTCCAAGCACGTACAGCGAGTTCACGCACTCAGCTTGCTTTACTCCGTATGCCGGCCGGCTCATCCAAGCGGAATGTGCACATGCGACGCCTGGAAGAGGCACCACCGAGCCCTCAGCGCACCTTCAAAGTAACTGGGCCTACGGATGGCACAGGGCTACCCTGTAGAGCCTAGAGATTCACACCAGACACGATCATTGACAAAGACTTGCGACTTTGCGCAAGAAAAAAAAAGGCAGATCTAGTAGGTAATTACACTACCTAATTGCCCTAGCTGGAACAGGTTGCCCGGGCGAGGTCCAAGGTTACCTCAGCGTCCCAAGTGTGGACTGATGATACTGAAAACGACAAGAGCTGCCATGTTGTAAGGTACCTTTGCGGCGTGGCATCAAGCTCTGCTGGATGTCTTACCATCATTTAGAACCAGGAAACCGCCTAGGTGCTCAAGAACCTATTGCCTCCATGCGACTCACTGCCAATTCTAAGTTTGGATACAGAGGTGACTTGCGACGAGAGATCTCAATGCACACGACCAAGAGAAAGCAGTAGGGACATACTCCGTGCAAAGGTCAAATGTAAATGCACCCTGGCATGAACCATTTGTCTCCGCATTGCCGCCCACTGAACCCACCACTCAGGTACGATCCGGACGCAGGATTCTAAAGTTAGGTCTAAAGCTACCAGGTACCTAGGTACTCAAGTACCTTCAGGTACCTAGGTAGGTTAGAGTCTCCCACTGTCCGCACATACGGAGTATTTTTGATGGGCTTTCAGGACCAAGCCCCCCAGAAGTGAGCGTCGCTACGCCCACGTGACCTCAGACACCAGACACTAGACATCAGACACGAGACACCGGATGGCAGGTTTGAGGCCGTGAGTCAATTGGTAGCCAAACAATTTGAGGCGTCGCCTGCTGCTTTAATAACAAATGCTGTCATGGTAGGCACGCTAAGCGCCAAACTTAGGAAATCCGCAACTCGTGACATTGAGGCCCACAGTCTTGTTAGGAGGCGGCGAAGCATGAGTCCGACACGGCAGCGACTGGGTCCCGGGCTCAACTAGTTGACCGTCGACGGGTTCACACACATTCGTGTCTACCGACAACTGTGCTTCCTCTCGTTTGCCATACAAGAACAGAGCAAAGTCGCGAGCGCTCAACACCACCGACCGAGTTCAGATTCCATATTATACATCGAACCCGACGGCTAGACGACATCGGCCAGAGAACTCGCTTGAGGACACACACCGAACCCTGCGCCCTGTCTTCGACACCCGTCTCGGACACTCGTACTCCTCACCCTCACCCTCACCCTCACTGGTCTCGTCCGATCATAGTGTCAGTCTCTCGTGTCAGCTTACAATCAAGGCATCCCCCCGCCATCCTGAGCATCGAACGTTCGCCCCCTTAAGGCCTCGCTCCCTTCCCCATGCGACGATAAGGACCATCGACGACAGCAAGGCCCTGGCTAGGGAGGCGTGTACCTCGCCGTTCTGTTGTCGACCAGTAGACATCAGCAATCGCTGCGAGACCTACTCCCGCTTCCTTGTCTGGTTGCTGGTGAATGATACAAGTCGGCTCCGATATCTACCTACGCTAGGGGGTTGACCTGTTGACCTGTGCACAAGGTTGTGATAAGCAGCTCAACAGCGTTTCAGAGGCGACCCCAGGGCCCTCCATCTTGCCCTTGATGATGGTAAGCTCTGCAATACTTCTCGAGCCTGTTTAGCACTAGGCTAGCATCGGGACTCTTTGCCCAGATGGCGAAGTCAACCCCCAGGATGCAAGCCACGCGGGATTAGACTGCCCTTTTGTTAATGCCTTTTTGTTATTTCTCCTTTGTTTTACTGATGCGATGGCTTTGAATAGACCTCATCTCGACCCCGCGACGAAGTTGCGGGCAGTTTTGGCAGTCGCCGCGGTCATGGAAGTCAACTTTCCATTTCGGATCCCAGCCATCATGTCACGGAAGCGATAGGAACGCTCTATGGCGAAGAGGACGACTCTGGGTCAGAAACTGGTGGTCGTCCTTTAAGCTTCATCGACGGATCCTCATACCACGAGCAGATACAACGGCCATCTCATTTCGATTCGCAACATCATGCTCATGCGCGCTCCCGACATCAGCAGCAAATGGACTATGATGCCCGCAAGCCCTTGACACGCTCAATATCGGATGAACCTTCCAAACCACAGTCCCCTTACGAAGAACTTGGTGGAGATCTTGAAAAATCACAAACTCTGAACGTCCAGTCGATGAACCGTCGAAGCAGTATGCAATTCGAGGGAGGTTCCAAGACGCCAGGGTCGCCAACTCTGTCCCTACGGGATGTCAAGGCTGGCGAAGCCGGCTCTAAATTTCCGCTCACCAACATCAACAACCCAAATGATATCGCTCAGGAACTGAGCAATCTTCAAGCCCTCCGACGCATGTCCATGGACGTCGGAAACAGCATTGATCCAGATATGCCGCCTATGGCACTTTCCGCAATGCCCGTCATAGCCCCGTCGGGAAATGACGACGAGAGTGACCCATCAAGGCTTCTATGGGTTCCAGCTAGAGTCCATCCTGAACTAGCCCCGAGCGAGTTCAAGTCATTCCTTGAGAACCGTGTGCAGTCCATTAGAAGAAGATCCGGCGAGTCTTTTCTTTCCACAGAAAGCGGCGACCTGGCTCGCAGCATTCCCGGGTCTCTGAGACGACAAAAGTCAATGCTCTCTCGGCAGATTGATACTTCCAATGGGCAAGGAGCAGTAGGCTACGTCGATGGAGCAGACCGTTTGGACCGTAAGCGGTCAGCTGCAGCCAGTCATAGCCGCGAATTGAGCCTCGACGAGTTGGTCAAGGACCCTACTCGTGCCGTGCAAAAATTTGCACAGGAAGCACAGAACGCACCCAGTGGAAAGGAGGGTAGCCCTGACGACATGCCAATCCTTCCAATGGCTCCAGGTATGGGGCTGAGACGATCGACAAGAACAACCTATCGCAAAGGTGGTAGTCTACGTTCTGGTGACAGAGTACCTTTCTCGAAGCGTCTGGTCCAAAAGCATCAAGAAGGTGAGTTGCCGGATATCGCCAGTGTATCCGCGAGGGACGCATCGGGTGGACAGACGCCAAATATTGTGCAGGAATCCACGACGGAAAAATATTCGAGGCCATTTCGATCCAGTAAAAAACGGCAAGACTTTTCCCCGGACTCACCGGGTAACGATAGACCTCCAAACGAAGAAGACCCGTTAGTTACATCATCAGCAGCGCCGGCGCAAGAGCAGCTCCATGTTCGAGCAATCTCGATGCCATCCGTTGCCCCACCTATCGAGAGCGAGCAGCGAGACGAAGGTGGCCGTGCGAATACTCAACTATCAGGGACATTCCCTCAACGGTCCTCGTCACAGACTATTGGCTTGGTGCAACACGACACTACGCCAAAGAAATCACCTGGAGTCTTGGAGGATCCGCCCGTTTCACAAATCGGCAGACATTCTACACCCGGTACAAATAGTCATCCTGCTCAGAAACAGAACCAGCAGGCCCAATACTCGTCAAAACATCCCACACCCTCACAACCACCCTACAGTGACAAATTTGGATCACCGTCGCCATCTCTTCTGACTGGCGATGCGTCACGAACTGACAACCTTACTGTAATCCCCACTTTCAGCCAGGTGGACAAGAAGTCCGACAAAAAGTCGAAGAAAGACAGAGACGACGACACTGCTAGTATATCAAGCAAGTCAGGAAGTGCTTGGAAGTGGTTCAAAGGTGTTACTGATGACAAGGACAAGAAAAAAGAAGAGAGTAAACGAGCCAAGGCTAAGGCACATGCCGAGAAAGCATCCGACAGTGCTAGGCTTGATGTTATTCAAAGCTCTCTGGATAAGACGCCGGCAAAGGGACGCGAGAGTCTTCTTCTGGATCGGGACAATATCGACAACAAGCTGTTGGAGGAGCGGAAAAAAGAAAGCCACCGAAAAAGTGATTCCAAGAAGGACAAGGATGGTAACATTTTCTCGTCGATCTTTGGGAGCAGCAAGCGGAAAGAAGAGAAGGAAAAGTCCGGCAAGAAAAGTCAGCATCTTCAAGTTCCTGAGCACCCCGTTTATAAGCCCCTGCAGCCTGATGTGGATTACAACTGGACCCGTTTCCCATTGTTGGAGGAGAGGGCTATCTATCGAATGGCTCATATCAAACTGGCCAATCCTCGTCGACCGCTGCTTAGTCAAGTGCTTCTCAGCAATTTCATGTACAGCTATCTGGCTATTGTCCAGGCTATGCATCCTCAGATGAATGTCCCAACATCCCCGCAACAGAAGCGACTAGAGGAGGAGGCTCGACGGAAGAGACAGGAGCAAGAGTACCTTTCACAACAGCAAATGGATGATGAGGATGCTGACAATAGCTTGGATCAGTATAACTTTGATTACCATAGAGTAAGATTCACACCTCGCTAATAAATACTGATGCGCTAACAAGCAATGTAGGCTGCTGTTCAGTACGCCGAGTCGGGATCTCAAAGCCAAGTGGATTATGTTGACGAAGCTCAAATCTACGAAGACGAGCACGGAAACGATAACCAAGAAGAGTATAGCTACGATAACCAGGATGAATATGGCCACAGTGTCAAAGATTATTACCAATATCAAGGCAATGATCCTGACCATCGTCGTCGACACGGTGGTGACAGTATGTGGTGAAACCAAATCATATGGGTTAAATACTCCATTTACTTACAATATCTTTCCTGCGTTCTCTGAAGACCTTGTATGACCGTTTCTTACATATTGTTCTCATTTTTCCTTGCAAAGAAACGAAACGAACCGGCCCGCGAAAGGAAGTAGGTCAATACCCCTGACAAATGGTGGATACGGCAGCTGTATATGAGGGTACCAAGTTTTTAGCATTCGGCGGAGTTTTTCTTTGGGAGGTTGAGCGTGCTTGCAAATTAAAGAGCCCATATTTTCCACTTCTGGTGTTTGGCAACTGGGAGAACCACGTATCTCTCAGACTGCTACTTTGGGGTCACTTCAAAACCTCTCCTTCTCTTTCCCTCTCTCTCACACAGCGAAGGCTTTAGAGCGTGGGCGCAAATAATGCGTTTGCATTATACACGTTACTTCTACTTTGTGTACCTTTTTCTTGTTTGATGCTTCAAGTCCACATGCTCTCAACAAAGCTGGCTGTCCACATGTATCTCGTGGCAATGGCCATTCACCTTTCTTTTCATTCTTCACAACCATTTTCTCTTTGTCTCTAGTCTAGGTTAGTGTATGATTTGGCGAGATTAGCCTACTGTATGCATATTTGCGACGCAATTACCCATCTCTCCCGTGGTTGAGAGCAATACGTGGTTGAGGCAGCACACGAAAGACGCTGCGTTGCGCAGGGAAAAATATAGACTGATGCAGGATATGCGGGACAGTTGTCAGAGTTCCACATCATGTTTCTTCTAATGATCATAGATATGCGATTTCGGTGCTGAGTGGAGGCTGAGGGCTTGCGTATAACGAGGTAACTTATATGGTAGCAGTGTAAATATGGCATCGATGTGCACAAAGAGTCAGGGTACCTTAGATCTTCTGCTGCTGCAAGAAATATTTATATGGGAATAACACATGTCTTCATTCAAGGTATACATGTTTTCATCTCCCCGTTGGAGAAATGGGACAGAATTCAAATACCAGGAGGACAAGCCAACATCGGCGAATTTTTTGTTTGAGAGAACAAAGGGGATCATATACGGTACAGAGGTTTTCGTTTTTTGCTTTCCATTTCGCCCAGCTCGGCATCTATTTCTTGGGTTCATCTTTCTTCCCCTCCGGCTTTGGCGTAGGCAGCTTGAAGGTATCCGGTCTACGGTCCTCACCTGGACCAACCATTTCCCATGCACTAGAACCCCCTTCGAAGTTGCGGAATGCCTGCGTCAGTTCGAGAGGTTCGGTGACAATGCGCTTCTTCTCCTCATCATAACGAATCTCAGTGTAACCCGTAAGGGGGAAGTCCTTGCGCAGTGGGTGACCCTCAAATCCGTAGTCGGTCATGATGCGTCGTAGGTCGGGGTGGCCGGCAAAGAAGACGCCGAAGAGATCGTAGACCTCGCGCTCGTACCAGTTGGCGCCGTCGTAGAGGCTGGTGACGCTGGGTACTGGGGAAGCCTCATCGGCGTAGGTCTTGACACGGATGCGGGAGTTATGGCGGATGGAGAGGAGGTTATACACGATTTCGAAGCGCTTGTCCCGGGTAGGAAAGTCGCATGCGGTGACGGTGCTCATTTGCGTGAATTCAGCGGAGGTGTTGTCTGAATATTGATAGTAGTGGTCAGCGATGACTTGTTACTGCAATTATGACCAACGTGGCAACTCAATTGAGCGGACAATACTATGAAGACAATGAACATACACTTCAAGAAAGTGAAAACGGGGATGACACCTGAAGGCGAGATATAAATGGTGAGCTCGTCCTTCCACACAGAAAACTGCTGGATGTATTTGGGTAAGCAGCCCATCAGCCACGACCCATATCGGTGCATGTTGTCTGATTTGCTCTGGTACTTGTCGGCTGGGTTTACAACAGGAGCCTTGAGGATGCCGATATGATCCCGAGGAGCCTTTCGCAAGTTCTCGGCCTCCTTGGGCATGTTGACGAGCTGAGCGGCCGACATAGAGAAGGCGCGGGTGCTCTGGCTACTGAGGGCTGCTGAAGGCCGCAGCACCGAGGCGAGCGTCCGAGTTCGAGACATATTTGTCGCCATGCCTGAATATACGCCTAATTGGAGACCAATTGACGATGTGAACTCCCCAGGTCGAGCGTCAAGGAGGATAGACGGTGGCTTTGGTGGGCTCTCTGCAAGATGGACCTCGAGTTCGGGATCAACTGGGGTTTGGGAACGCAGTAACTAAACTAAGGTGTCCGAGGAACTTCCGGGCAGAGAGTAGTTAGGCGCTGTCATTGGTGCTCCGCTAACCAAGGTGGCCAGCCTCTTGGGCTCGCCGAAAAAGGAGGCTAGAGTCACGTGATTAATATGTCTCGCACTAAGCCGTACTGGGACTAGTGCAAATGGAACTTTCTCTTCTAAAGCTTTTTGGATGGATCATCATTCTGCCCAAATGTACTCCTTGTTCTGCATACCTTCTACGATAACCAACACCCCTAATAATCACCCTCCTTCTCCCTTGGTATTGACATAGTACATCGCAAAAAGGCACAATGGCACCACAAGACTCATTCATAGAAGAAGAGGAAGATGTCTGGTACGTCTCATTCCGTCCGTCGTTTCGCCGGCGCCGACGCCGACGCTGACGCGCCAGCCGCGCCTCGGTCATTCCCTCTCCTGAGTGGCGAGTGTATCAGACATAATCAGATCTTGCACAGAACTGACAAATTCATGAACAATAGCCCGCTATGTATCGAGGAATTCGATCTGTCGGATCGGAATTTCAGACCATGTCCATGCGGCTATCAGGTTCGTCGATATGTCTATTCCCTTGGCAGATTGAAGTCTTGGCCATTGTGGAAGCTGACTTTATCCCTACAGGTCTGCCAGTTTTGCTTCAATAACATAAAGAACAATATGAATGGCCTGTGCCCGGCTTGCAGACGACCGTATGACGAGAAGACAATAGAATGGAAAGTCGTTACGCAAGAAGAGTGAGTACCTGGACTATATCCGACGTTGCCTGATACCTTATCTGCCGGATGTTGAATGAGCATAAAGTCATGCTGACATGTCTCTCTCAAAGAGTTGCCGAGTTTCGCGCCAACATCCAGAAAAATCAAAAGAAGCGAGCACAAGAGCAACGACAAAAAGAAGTGCAAAAACGAGAAGCCGAAAAAGAGAACCGTAAAAACCTCGTCGGTGTTCGGGTTGTTCAGAAGAACCTGGTCTACATCACTGGCCTTGCGCCGACTGTCCGTGAAGATGAGTTGCTAAAGACGTTACGAAAACCCGAGTTCTTCGGTCAATATGGCAACATTCAAAAAATATCTATAAGCAATCGCAAAAGCCCAGATGGACAGCATCATTCGCTCGGCATCTATGTTACGTTTGAGAAGCCTGAGGAAGCAACCAAATGCATCATAGCTGTGCATGGGTCACAGAATGGCGACCGGATATTGAAAGCTCAACATGGCACGACAAAGTACTGCTCCGCGTGGTTGAAGAATGAAAAGTGCAATAATCCTGGTTGCATGTTCCTTCACGAACAAGGCGACGAGGAAGACAGCTATACGCGTCAAGATCTCTCGAGCATGAATAGCATTCATACTCAAAGACCATTGCCAGGCGGCGGAAGCTCATCTCGCTCAGTTTCCCGGCAGCAAGCTCCTCAGCCAACTCCACCACCTCCCGCGGCTCAACCGATGGTGCGGTCTGCTAGTAAAGAGGGCTCTGATAATGGCGTTGATTCATCTGCACTACCGTCATCTGCAAACTGGGCTAGGAACCCTCAACGCAGTCGGAGAGGCAGTTACGCTACTAGCGGTGCAGCATCTAGCCCTGCTGTATCCATGGCGCTACCAGTAACGACGGAAGCTACTCATGAGGCCGTTGACGATGTCGATGCATTATCCCCTACACCGGTTGGGACCACCAAAAGCAAACGACAACAGGGGTCCCAGGGCCAAGCTCCTACCCCTCAGGAGAAGATCGAGGAGCTATACTCCACATTCACAGATGACACTATCAAAGCTTTTTTGAAGGCTTTGGACGCCTGCAATTTAACAGCCTGTGCTGCGGTGGATATAGGCGATGACACTAACCCACCTATGTTTGACATTCAAGGTGGTGAGAAGCGCAGAGCAATGCGAGAGGACGAAGAGTCTCGAATCGACCGGGAAGACCAGACAGAAGCGCAAGCACCGTCCGAAGGCGAACCTGAAACTGGCGGTAGTCTTGCTCTTGGCGGCGAGCCTGAGGACCGAGAGATAAGCGCAGATATTCATGGCTTTGACCAACGACAGTCTAGTACGCAGCCTCCCATTCAGCGCGGAAGCGCGGACTGCCTGTATGGCACAACATCAAGCAGCTCTGGCTTCGCCCAAGGCTCTAGTAATACTGGCAGAGCCATGACGCCTCAGCAGCTGGCATCTCTTAGGTCCCAAGTTAGCTATGCGGATCAAATGCCGCCTGGTATTTCCGCCCATAATCCATTCCAAAATCAGGGTCATAGTCGGCAATCCTCTCGATTTAGCTTCGCTAACGATACTGGAAACTCGACTACCAATGTTAAACTGGCGACGAATCCCCGGCTTATGGCTCAGCAATCGTCCATGATGCCCAATTCTTTCCAGGCACAATCGAACAACCAATTCTATGCCACGTCGATGCCTGGACCTCCACCTGGTCTCAAGTCTACAGGCACGCCACCCAGCATGTTTGGTCAAGGTTTTGGCGCAGGGTCAGGTTTTGGCGGAGCCCACAAAGATTCTTCTAATGATCTGCTGCAAACTCTCATCGGGCGCAATCGAGTTGGCAGCACACAGCCTCAAGACGTTGGAAAGCGTGAGTACATGATTTCTTCTTTCTCAAACCAGTATCCACCACCCTCTACCTCCACCCCAGCTCCTGCTTCTGGCCTCCTGGCATCGCTCTACGGCAACCATGCTGGAGCATTCCAAGACTTGGGTTCGAAGCAGAAGAAGAAGGGCAAGAAGCACAGACATGCTAACACTTCCTCCTCTGGGGGGAGTGGCTTAGTAGATCTTGCGGACCCGAGTATCCTGCAGGCAAGAATGCAGCATCAGTCACAGAGCGCCGGGCAACAAGGACTGTTCGGTGGTGGTCAGAGTCAAGGTGGGTACAATCCTAACATGATGTATAACACCGGCTACGGACGTTGGTAGTCGAGCAAATAGGGCCAGCGAGTACGGGGCCATGGTTTATGCCCTTCTTCGGTCTTTTCCATCTTCTCTTTCTCTTTGGCTTTTTCTTTCCTGTCTTGAAACGAGCCATTTCCCTGTTTACGCTCTTCACGTATTTCTTTCAACTGGTTTTGGCGTTTCACTAGCATGTTTCGGCAGAACCGCCG
The DNA here is from genome assembly GCA_031753515.1 of Metarhizium rileyi. Taxonomy (NCBI): domain Eukaryota; kingdom Fungi; phylum Ascomycota; class Sordariomycetes; order Hypocreales; family Clavicipitaceae; genus Metarhizium; species Metarhizium rileyi. The sequence goes on from JAUKVO010000008.1 coordinate 2,082,837, forward strand.
CCGGGGAACTGGGACTGCATCTTGCTCCAAGGAGCACAAAGATATGCATATCTTTTGTTTTTTGTCTTGTTTTGATCAAGCAGGCATTTGCGTCATTGCTGCAACATCCCTGAGACAGGGTGAGCGGCAGGTCTTCACAGAGGGCGTCAGCTCGTTTTCTTGGTTTACTTGGGAATCGGAATTGCGCAGAGAGGCGACACAACATCGACCTCGATAATGTTTTCTATTTTCATACTCTCGTTGGTTGCTTCACGTCTGCCTCGCGGCAATTATAGGCTCGTTGCGCTAGGAATCGATGGGCAGGATACGTCAGGCAAGCCATCATCGTCTTCCACACTCCTCCAATGTACGTTAACAGCTCGCATTATGATGCACACCTCCAGAGAAGGTTGCGTCTTTGGTCAGAATATAACAGTTTTGTCTATTCTCTCCAACTCTGCATTGCCCTCCATTGTCCCCCCGTGGAAGACGATGATGGAAGCCGTAGGATGATCTGCCACTGCCTGTTTGTCTATCATGTACCTAACCATGGCCTCGTATTGTAGACTCAGCCGGTGTTAGCTTTTGTCGTGTTGGCTATGGTGCATACGAACCGATATTCTGGAAACATGCTAACGAGTCTCCTAGAAGACGAGCTACCATCACTGGATGAAGCTACAAATTCAGTCGATGCGCTGGTGGCTGATGAGCTCCAGGGAGTCTTTGCTGGACCAGTATACGGGTTTGATATGGGAATGGCGCCGTCTGTACCTCCAGGGTTTATCATGGGGGACACGGAGAGCTGCCCTGTGTTACAGTCAAGGATGATATCCCCAGGGGGGTTGAGCCATCATCATTCTCAACTCATACCAGACTTGCCTAAGGTACACCCTCCACCTGGATTGGAACTCGGTACTGTTACACCAGAGCAAACTCCGAGAAAGATGACAGCTTTTAGCCCGGAGGCAACAAAAGAAAGGAGACCATCTGTAACTGAAGCTCGGACATCAAAACGCCTGCCACCGCAGCCCCAGTTTGGCCTGCAATCGATTCCGTCACCCCTAGGAGACGAGGACTTCCCGGCTTTGGGTCCTTCGCGACCGGTCAAGGTTCGAAGTCAGTCCTCTGCTATTCCAGTTGTTCCAACGCCCAAAGCCACCCCAGCAGGAAAGAAGACGGTCGACAAGATTGCTGAAAAGGCGGCCAGCAGCCATGATCAGCACCCTGCTTCCACGGTACCGGACTCAACGAGTAAAAGACCTGCCCCTATCAACATTCAGCTGTCGTCGAACAAATCCATCAGCAGCCAACAAGGTGTTCAAAGTGGGGAGAAGGCAGGTGCAATTTCATCTCCTTTACCTCCCCTACCACCCGCCGCGGCCAGCTCTCCCTCGCCGGTCCATCGCAGCGGCGCTCGAACGTTGCGACTCGTGTCGATCCCCAAAACTACAGAGACTCCCGCATTGCCCTCCCCTGTGCAGTCGGTGGTTTCCAAGGCTGTTTCCCTATCCCACACGCCAGACACCCCGGGCAGTGAGATGATTAGTGATACAGCTTCCATAGTGTCTGCCTCAGTGTCGGCATCCCGTGCAGGGTCTCCTCCTCCAAGCAGAATCGGCTCTGCTGCTGTACGTACTACTACAAAAAGCCAGCAGCGCAAGCAGCGCAAGGAGGCGCTCAAACAGGAGACGAAGACTATCACGGAAGCGTCCAAGTCAGAACCCGAGGAACATGCACCAGTCATCGGCCGCAAGAAGAAACAAAAGAAGGAGAAGCCGGCAATGGCATTATTGGGTCAGGAAACAACATACACAATCGCTCCTGAACCTTTTGTAGCGGGGCCAGAAGTCTCTGTTCCACTTGAATGTCCCAACGCTGGAGTTGTTGGAGTGACAGAATCCAAAAGCAAGACGGGACAGAAAAAGTCTACCAAGAGCAAAGCCAAGGAGAAGGAAAAGGCGAGGGCGAGGGAGAAGGGATTGGAAACGCCAAGGAGCCAAGAAAACTCTCTTTCCAAGCCAACTCGTTGGACGGCAACACCGCCATCACTTCCATCAAAGCCAGCAGAGGCTGCCGTCTCTGTGCCTGCCGAACCCATTGAGTCAACAGACCCGGCCGACAGACAACAGTTTGGGCCAGCTTCTGTGTTTCAAGAAATCAAGGCTTCACTTTGGACATCGGCTCTGGACAAACTGCTACTGTTCAAGCCCGTCAGCAGCAGCTCTCCTCGCCCTGATCACGGTCAAGCCGCCCATGGTGCAAGCCAGTCTGGGTATTGCAAAGACTGCGCATGCAAATGTGGCGAGATTCAAGTCGATGACCTCACAGCCCTTCGAGCAGGCAAGCCGGTCCGTAAACAATTTCATATCGACGGCAGCAGAATGCTCATCACACCCAACGGTGACTGCATCCGCGGCTTGACCCTCGAAGAGGAAGACGCCTTCTTGAATCTGCAAGGCGCCATCGCCGGCACCGCTGAGAACCCAGGCGCCTTTGTCGCGCCTCGACACCAACCGAGCAGCGGAGCTTTTACGCTCATCAGAGGACGCGCAGTTCCCAATGGCCGTCCCAACATCTTTCCTGCCACGGCACAGCCTCAGTCCCAGGATCCCATCGGCAAACTGCAGCGCGAGGATGCCCTCAGCTACATCAACCAGTACGTCTTGCCACGCCTCAACCTGGACACTGCAAACATGGGCTTCGCCAAGGGGGCATCGCCGCTTCGGGATGCCGCCGCAGCCAGCCTCAACGCACTGGCGCCCTACTTTTACGGCCCTGATGCCGCCGCCGGCGTGGGCATCTACAGTGCCCCTGACGGCGCTCGCGCCATGCAAGACTTCTCCTCGTCTGGTGGCGCGCCAGCCGCCGACGCCAGCAAACTCGGTCCTGCCAACGGTCTCGGCGGCATTTCCCTCATGAGTGTCGAGGATGCAGAGCTCCGCCTGGCCGCTTCCCGGAAGGAGACGGACAAGTTGGAGAGGGGCCTCAATGCTGTCATCAAGCGGAATCGAAGACTTCTCCTCGGCAATAGTCATTGATCTTGTTGTCACGAGCACTTCAGTCGACGCAGCCACCGCGCGCAATGCCGGGCATCCAACCTTCGCCTCCGGTTACATGCGTACCGGGCTCTACACTACCGAGAGCATACATACTATACTGTATAATGTGTACACCAAGGAACTTGGCATCTTCGTTTTTTTTAAAAAAGCGATCTGTATAATATTAGACCCTCTCAGACGAGGACAGCGTTTCTTTTTTTTCTTGTAAACCAATACTTGTGCTTGGCATATATTCAGGATGCACTTGCACATTCCACGCACAACTGTAGCACCACACAAACGATGTAAGAATAACAGATGTATGCATGCTGGTTACAAGTATACAATCTACTACGTATACAAATTTGTTACTACATGCTCTCAGCAATGTTGAATGTGATTAAATCCTTGGCTGCTAATGCAAATTCTCCGTCCAGCCTTCAAATTCGTGGGCCAAGCGAGGCTCAGGGTCACCTTCAACATAAGGTACAAAAATCATAGGGTATCTCATCCAAGTCGTCCTGTAACGCCGTTTTCGCCGTTTTATCCCAGGGACACGCAAACACACCGTCATGTCGTAATCCCATCGTCTTCGTCAATTTTGGTTTCCCAAAGTGATTCTTCGAGCCTTTCCATCAACTTGTCTAGAATCCATTCGCTTTCTTCCTGTCCCCCCATGAGAGGACTACGGTTGCCCACCCAGGACCATGTGAGGCGGAGTTCATCGTGAGGAAGTTGTGGTGATGTTGCCATTTGCATGGATGGTCGCGGGGCTGCAATTGTCTCGGCGTCGTTTTCAATTTGTGGTGGATCGTGCACCTCAACCGCTTTGCCACGACGGCGATCGTGGTGTCTGCGTCTGTGTTTTCTATTCCGTCTGTGCTTCATCTTAGGAACAACTTTGCGGTGATTCAAGGGGTCACGTTCGTCTTCCCCTATGAGCGCAAGATACCACGCCCACTCATCAAAAGTGTATCGACGGGGCTCAGGCTCTCTAAGGTGCTGAGACACAGCCTGGATTTCCTTGACAAGAAGAAGATGCAGCTCCGTGCCAATAGGTAGATGGTCTAGACGTTCTTGTATTTCTGCTAAAGGAGGGCGGCCTACGGGGTTGTCGGGGGGTTTGCAAAGTTTGTGTTTTCCTTGACGTTCCTCGTCGTCCGCTTGGTGTCCGTGAGAACCTGAGCCAGCACTATGACTCGAATCATTTTGCAATTTTTCCGTGTCCTTAACATCTTTCAGGTCAAACCCGGTCATGTCTTCTGCTTTTTTATGTATTCTTTTTTCCCTTTCGTGCTCCCGAATCGTAATGGTGGCACTGTGGAAAAGACGGCCAAATGAAACGCGATTGGCAACATATTTTGCATTCCCTTTAAAACCCTCCTCGCCGGGCAAGATTGTTATGCTGCCGACACGGATTGTTGCGTCCGATACAAACTTGACAACCGTGTCGCCTGCATTGGAAATGAGAACTGTCATGGTGGGAAGTGCTAACAGTGACCAGAAAACAAAGAATGACTTGCCAGCGTTTGAGGTCGGCGTACGATCTCCATAACCAATAGTCATTAGTGAAATAAAGCAAAAGTAAAAGCCGTCGAAGTAGTTCCACTGTTGATAGGGCACTTCAGCACTGACAAAAATCACGGCACCAACAAGCCACAAAAGAACCCACACCCCGGTAGATATTGCCATTGCCATCCATTTTCGGCGGGTCGAAGCCTGTTGTTGAATCTTTCGCATCAGGAGAAATTCGGTTCTTCTGCGATCAAACTCGTTTGGGGGCAAGTCCGTAGTTTCTGGATCCCAGTTTGAGAGTGTGTCATCGTCAATCGGGCTCAAGATTCCATCGCGGCCACGTTTTGTCATTGTTCGGATGATTCTTCGCCGATTCTTTTCTTCCATTCGAGCATCCAATCGACGCCGTCCGCGCTCGAGAATCATGCTCCGAATGGAGCTAATCACGAGACCGAGGCTGATAACCCCGATGAGAGCGTAAGGGATAAGCAGCGCGCATCCCAGTGTCGTTTTTGGGGCAAAGTCTCCAAAACCAACGGTGAAAAGTGTCACGTCGGCCCAGTAAACGGCATCCAGGTATCTCCACCCTTCAATTTCCGAAAAGATTAGAGCTCCAAGGAGAAGATACATCAGGAAAAGGATAGTTTGGAGCATGAGGGTACGTTGGCTACGAGTGAGGTTAAAGTCCTTGGCGTAATGGCCAGAAGAGGCTCCCCAGAACGTCACGACCATTAGAGAGGCATCGACAAAGTACAGGATGGCGGCCCAGATGCCATAATAAAAGGCTTGTGACCAAATGTAGTCCTGGGGTGGATCGATGTTATATTTAAGGGGGCCGGCAGCGGTCGCATTGAGGGCTAGTAGACAGATGGCAGAGATGTACCTATACGCAACGGTGTCAGCTTAAAGTGGCAGAGTTGAGGCGTAGCCGTGTAAGTATCAACATACCATCCGATAATTGTGATAGGTTGAGCAATACTAAAGCGAACTCTCTTAGTCATATTCAGCAAAAGAAAAGCGTTGGAAACCAAGGCCATGGCTAATTGGATGGCATTCACAATGGTGAGCCTGCAACAGGGGGAACGTTAGCTGGCTATAATTTCTGGTTTGCTAGACCTGAATACAAGCCTAGGTTGATTCCGTGTTTGTGTTTTGACGTACCAAGCAGGGTCTTGGATAAAGGTAGCATCGTCCACACTTTGGCCAGGGACCAACTTTTGGCGCCATTGGGATCCCAAGGCACAGATACTGAAAGCCGAGGCGACTGGGCCAAGGGTAGCTGCAACCATGGGGAAAGCAGAGGAAGCAAACCACCACCGGCTAAGACGAATACTGTGTGAGTCGGAGCCAGCGTACGGGTTACAGTTGGTAGGACGGGAAGAGAATACTCAGCGACTCACCTGGGTATAAGATGTGCCAGGTCATTTTGGAAGCGTGCCTCACGAGAACGTGCATGCCCTAGTTGAGCCGACATTTGCTTGTCGAGGTGATGGTCCGCAGCAGAAGCACGGTGATCAATGGCGTTTTCATGTTGGCCGTCGTCCATGGCCAAGGAATAAGGTCGGGGAAAAGGTCGGGTCAGACGGGTTCAACGGAAACGAGCCTCACAAGGCTGGTGAAGCTGTCCAAATGTATGGGAGGCCCAATGCAGTAGACGGCGGTATAGACATGACAGGGATCGAAAGAATTGAAACGAGAGTAGGTCAGGCCGAGTCAAGACGCAGGAATGAGGCTTTCGGCATGGAGTTTTTCGTGACTTAGGTTGGTTCCACGCAAAGGCTTAGGACTCTGCGTTGAGATAGTATTCAAATCGCCAGCACAGTGATAATAATGTTATTTAGACAGGGATGCAAGGGAAAGGGGCGGATGGACAGGAAGAAGTGAGACGGTCAGGTCAAGGTGCCTTGAGGAGACTCCTTAAGTCGAAGTCTGGAATCTGAGTACGGGGGGATGAGGTTCTCGATCTTGTAGAACATACCGTGGAGAAGGAAGGCGCCGCCATCGACGTCGTTCCTGCAGTTTACGTGAGAACTCGCCACGACAGCCATCTCAGCAGCCTGGGTTCTCAAGCTGGCACGGGCAGTGTGCGCAGACGCTATCCTGGAGGGCCACAGGGAGGGCTCCAGTGGCTGAGCCTCTAAAGCTTAGGGAACTCGTGGCGTGTCTCGCCTGATCCCTGGTGGGTCTAACAGGGCAAGTTGTCGATTGATTGTTGGACCCAATCACGTTCCCGCGCTCCGGGGCTTCAAACTGCCGACATCTCAACTGATTGCCGGCACGCGCCTCACGCGCAGCTTGGCGAAGCAGAACTGTGCTCAAAACCAGGACGTCAATGCTGACAGGTACGGCAGACACTCTATATACGTTCAGCGTAGATTGACAGCCTGCTCACCTTCGTCCCTGATACCGCCATGCGCCAGTGGCATCATCGGCTGCTTCGAGTCAATGTCCATGGCTTCTTCTCACGATCATTCAGCACCGCAGCTCCGGAGAGGGTCGATGTAAGATGTGGCTCTGCGGGTCACGTCTCTATTGAGTAGGTCGTCTCAAAGCAGCTGCTTTGTTGTCCTACGTTGCAACCAGCCATTATACTCACAAACGCCCAGCCTATTCAATGTCTCCGAGAGTCCCGTAACTGAGCCTCTGATGATACACATGCCCCCTTTCCCTCAACTCGATGGCTCGGCATCTGAATTACCCCCTTTTCTTCAGAATCGACCAGTCGCCAGTATAAACTACCGATGGGGGCCATTCTCCGAAGCCACCATCGAAAGTGAAAGAGGAAGCCCGTTGCATTGGCCAAATTCTGTTCACGAAACCTCATTCGCCTACGCTTGGATCGCGGAGAACTTGCTGCCGCCCAAGAACAGCAGGCGCGACATTTACGTCTACGGATCATACCTCGGAGCCAGCCTAGCTGTTTCCCTGGCTCTCACAGAGGCCCATACACACGCAAGGTTCGGAGTCAGAGGTGTCATGGCCTACAACGGGATATACAACTGGACAATGTTTCTGCCTGATCATCGTATCAACAAGGCCCCCAAGAGAATCAAGACAGCGTCAACCCCGCCAGGACCGGTAGAAGGGTCGCACCTACACCAGCTGCAGGAGCAAATGCCTGCCTTGTTTGATGTTCCGTCGAGCTTGTTTGACCCTTTTGCAAGCCCAAGCCTGTTCTTTCACAGTCCAGGGCTGATTGTGCCACAGTCATTCTTCATGACGGTAGAACATTCAGCCCTCATTGACAATATGACGAGCGATGAAGAAATCCCGTCGAAACCCATCAAAGCACCACGCAAGTCTCATCTAGTTTTTCCTCCAAGGCAGTCAACGCTCAGAATCCCCGATACCCTCCTTTTGTTTGACTCGGCCCTGCCGCCCGTTTCGAAGTCATCTACCAGCTCCAAGAGTCCGCGGCCAAGGAAACGGGCAAAGCCAATAGGCCACACGTTTCAGGCCCAGGCAACAGAGTTGGCAGAACTAATGAGGCGGAGTGTTGATATCGTGGAGTTGAAGGAGCGGGGTAAATGGGACGAAGACGTGCACAGCCGCGTTGATGAAGCACTTAAACGAGTTCAGGTGTTGGATATAGGCCAGGAGAGAGAAGGTATCGAGCTCAGTGACACGGGATGTCAGGCAATAACGGCTTGGCTAGAAAGCAGATAGATATATATTATAAACACATACATGTCTCGGATACAAGTGAGTCCTGAAGAAGAGCACACGACATCTGATCCTCATGGCTACACCATGGCGGCCCAGGTATATCCAACAACATGTATGCAAAGAGATACCACAGCATATTGTAGCATAACGAGCAACAGCCAGGTGGCCGCTCTGGTCAAAGGCGAATCGACATGTACTGTGCAGAAGCTCAACTCCCTCTTCACCAGATATAGCCAGCCCCGTAGGCATTTTGTCCTTCTAGAGGCAGTTTGACCACCTTCATTCACTTCTTGATACATGCCAGCCTCCGCCCTTCTAGTATAATCACGTCCACAGCCCAAAAGTTACACCGCGAGAAACCTGCAGCATCACTGCAGACCCAGCTATGTTTTTCCGCCTCGATCGCAAGTGTGACGAATCATCTGTTCCCAATGGAGTAGCATATACAAGTTGTCGAGCATTTCATTTAGCCAACGCCCAGTGTTCAGCTCCTAGGGTAATCATACCATGCAAACTCAGTATGCAGACCAAGGAATAGTGTCCTTTAAAATATCAGTGTTTCAGCGAGAGGAAACGGAGACCTGACCCGACTTGATACCTGGCTATCACATGCCGGAAGCAGATCATATATCTCGTCATCGTACTCACTGGGTTTGTACCCGAAAAAAAACGGCACAACATCCCCCAGGTTTGCTAGTGATAATAACAAGCCTCAGCAAACAACGTCACCCATCTCGGACACGGTTTGATAGGCAGGCGTTGGGCTACTGGCACAAGTACTATTAGTAACAGCACTCAAGTTCCTTCCTCCGCATAACTACCTCGCACATCATGTAATTGAAGCAAGTGGCAGTACGGACATTTTCAATTGCACCCCCGTCCAGAGCTGTTGATTGGCTGGGACGAAAAGGACGAATTCGGCAATTGACCACCAACGAAGACAATACCAAGCCGTGTAAGACCACCAGACGCCATTACCACTAAGTTATTGACCCACCAGGAAAGCACAAGGTGCGTAGCACCCGCAAAAAAGCCACACACCGCAATGGCAACCCGCGTCCACAATAAACAATCCAGCCCCCAGAGCCACCTCGGCAATTGCTTGGGATAAACACAAGGAGCGGGGGCAAAAAGAAGGGCCTGACCAAGGATCGAACTCGGGACCTCTTGCATACTCGAACAGACAGCTGTTCCCAAAGCAAGAATCATACCACTAGACCATCAGGCCGCTTGTTGAACTTCTGCCTCCTGAAACTACTTTATGAGCATAATTTCCATCTAGCGCGTACTACCTGACTTGGCCCCTGAATAACTTACTTCGTCTGCCCAAAGAAATGACCGCAAGGTTGTTGTTGCCTTTTCTTTCTCGGCTCACGCTGCCTTGAATAAGGGAAGATCGGATCCTTCAACGAACACCATCCGATGAAACTGCACCATGGGCTATCCTACCTGGAAGTACAGACGGTTTTGATGGTGGCTTTCAATGTCATCACTTAGAACGTGTCATTGTGCTGCGCAGGCTCGACACATGACTGCCAGCTGTGTACAAATGTTTCACCGTGTTTTATGAGATGAGGACACATCGGAAATCATATGTGATGCGTAATTTGCATCGTGTTCAAGCCCGGCAACGCGTGGCCGTTTCCGTGCCCGCGGTGTCTTCGCCCGGTCATCCAGAACTTACCAGAAGACTACTGTTGCCCGGGGAAGAACGGGAGGCTTACAAACCGACAGGATATACTGCAACTGTACCCCCAAAGTACGGAGAAGTCTTACACCTTGTCTCGTTGTTTGCAAAAGTGTGTTCCTGGTGGACTGGATGCAATTGCCAGTGTTGGTTGCATGATTGGGTACTTATTACGTGAATATTCGGGCACATGACAGAGGCCAACATGCCGCGTACGCCCCGATGACTGTTCTCACTGTTCTCCGAGTTCCTTGCAAACCGGCTGCACAATCCTGTCGGGTACCTAGGGACTCGGAGTGAAAGACTGAGACTGGTCAAGCATGTGTACAACATCACAGCATCACGACATCCACCAAGACCGCACAGGAGGTTGATGCAAGCAGGAAAGGGGACCAGCCCACAGCCAGCCAGGAATGTCTCCTGCAATGTAATGCGTCCCTGACATGATGTGTGTATGGTGTGCCGGAACTTTTGAACTGCTGTTGGCAGTAAGGTTGGCATCGCATCGCACGGCAGAAAGCAAGCGCATGGGGCGGCGGCCTCTTGTGTCGTCCGTCTTTGAACGAGTTGCATACCAACAAATGAACCAAAACTGAGACCTAGGGCTTCATCAGCCTGAGATTTAAGTTGCATGCATGTATAGCATCGCGGAGGACCAACTTGCAGCAGCAGTCTTAGTGTACTTACGTACATGGTATTTGAGGTGTAGTACGGAGTACTTCGTTGACTTACCTACTTGATAGCGGCTCATCGTAGAGCAGACAGTTCAATATGAAAGTTTGACCTCTCAAGTCGTGGCGTTTGGCCCTGTAAGCCCCCGCACGTTCATGCAGCCACCAACGATTGATATCAATGACCACTTCTAGCCGGGCATGTCTTGAACTTTCGAAGCCATGAGCGGCATAGTGATCTCCGGATGGGATTCTAAAATTGACGAAGCGTCTGGTAGTCTCGGGCAAGCTGTAGGAACCAATGAGAGCGAGAGCGAATCAATTGGACGGCGATGGCGATATGTCTCGAGGCCACGTTTTGTAGACAAAGGGCAGATTGGCCGAGATGCAAGGTGAGGCACAGCTGATGATGCACCAGCCAACATGAACGTGGTCTGCGTCTTCGCTACTGCAGGCGAAATGAAGCGAGTGGGACGGAGTACTAGTAGTAGGGCGTCGCTTGCTCGTTGTCCCAAGAGGTATGGCATGCATGCACATGTTACAGACAAGACCTTGTCCCCACGGGTTCAATGTTGGTTGGGAAGTTGCGAACGACATCACCAAAGGCCTGTGTGCAAACAAAACGGTGCCGCAGAGAGCAAGCGTTGACAGGTTGTACAAATCAAATGCGTCTCGGACCCTGTGTTGGTGAGAGTCAGCAAATGCGTCCGCCAGCTGTGTACTCCGTATCTGGAGGCGGTTTGCTGCAGCTGCCACTTGGACCAACCACAACCACGTACCTTGGTACTTGCTGAAAGACTGAAGTACGAACGTACCTACCCTACTACTGTACCTGATATGTTGGGATGGGCACTTGTAATACATGCCGCCTCGGTCACGCTGCTGTCCAGAAATGCGGCGTGCAGAGTACAAGTCGATAGCTGGCCGTCACGCTTCTTGATTGCTGGACTGCTGTGACTGGCCAGGTTTTCAAATTTGGCTTAGTGTTGCTCCACCGTTGCGAAAGCTGACCAGTTGACGCTTCAAAGTTCAAGCCATCAATTAACGGTGATTGTCGGCGTATCGACACTCGCATCTGCCAACGGAGTAGGTCTAGGTACCTAGGTACTTTAGACCTACCTAGCAAAGCAAGTACCTAGGTACCTCTCAACAGAGATTGAAAGAACCTACAACCACTTTTTTCCTGTTCGCAAGTGCCCAACATGCTTTTAATTTGCACTTACTATACGTGGCTGGTAGCTTGTAGCCGTAGCTTTCCATGTTACCTCTGCCGACTTGTACTCCGTATGTACTATGTAAGTTGGAACGTGCAAGTTCTGACTGGACTCTGACTGGACCAGCACTGAGACATGGACCTTTGAGCATTCGAACACTGGGCAGTCAACCGCTTGAGCAGACCAGAACCACTTGCAGTTGATGACTTTGGAGCCCCAGACACTCACTGTTGCCCCCATTGTCGTTTCCATCCTGAACAAAGCCAGCTCCCCTCCTCCTTCTTGAACTGATTGCTTCGCGTCTCCTCTGCCTTCCTTCCTCCCTCCTCCTCCTGGCTTGTGATCTTTCCCTTTTCTTCTTCCTTTTCTATCCCATCCACAGTATTTCTCCCACTGCAACAACCAACTCATCCGTTACTCATCAATCCCCAAGCATCGTTTCATGCAAGCTTATTATCTTGCTTCATCACTCGCAAGGTACTAGGTACGTGACTTGCCCTTAAACTTGTCAACCGCACGGGGCGGGACTCGACGTTGAATCAGACATCTTGAAACTGTTAGACCAGACCTGCTAACTTTTTCCAGACCAAGAGATAAACCATACCAGCGCTGGGCCTTTCTGTCATCTATCTTGTCCCCAATTTTTGACAGTCAATATGCCTGGCATTCGTACGTTTAGCCTGCCTTTCATTCGTGGAACATTCGCACATTTGCCGTGCTCACGACTCTCCTCTCGGGGCATACTGGACTAACATGAGATTGCATAGCTTTCATTGAAAAAGTCAAGAACGGCTTAAAACGGTTCATCAAGGGAAAGTCTGACTCCAAGTCCGAGGCTGCAAAACCCGCCGACGACACGAAGTCGCCTGCTGGGCCTGCTGTTCCCGTTATCCCTGCCACAACTACTTCTATCACTGCTGGAGCAACCGAGACAAAGCCAGACGTTTCAGCTCCCGCTCGTAAGCCTATCTCTTGGTTTTGGGATGATGAACCGAAACTTTGAGTTTGTTCTAACCAGTTTTTCTCCTTAGCCGAAGTTTTGCTGGCCACTGAAGATCGAAAGGTGGAGGTTATGACTGAAGCAGCTCCCCCAGAGCCTGCGGCCGCCGCTCCCACGACCGAAGCTACCAACACCGAAGAAGCTGTTTCAGGTACGTGATGCATTTTTAGACCTACTTGCGTCATGTATGTGCAGCTTCTAACAAGTTCTCAAGCTCCTGCTGCTGAATCCGCGAGTAACGATGAACCAGCTACTACTGTGGCATAAACCCAACGCGAAGCTTTGACATGACATAGTCGCGTGCCGCGCCAAAAGCTTTTTGTGCCCTGGTTCTGGCTCGGCTGCGGAAATGATTTGATTGCTGGTGTCTTTTATAGGGACTGTATGTCACTTTGGGGACTTGATCATGTTGCGTTGGTTTTGTTCATTCTCGCGTTGAAGCGCTGGATACCCACGACAGAGGAAGGCTTGCGATATACCCATATGCATGCAACTTATACCCCACGTCATCACGGTCATCGTGCGTACGTGCGTTGTTCATCCCCTCCATTGTTTGGGTCTATCGCTATAATGGTCTAAGCAAATTTGATGTCATGCTAATCGTATCATTCGGTGGCCCCTGTGTGTGTTGCTCGTGATAATTCAAGATGTTCTCAAGTGTCATGTAATGTACTGCCTTGGGCCTCTCTGGCCGTTTTTCATGTCCCACTTTGAAGTAAAAGTCATTCCCGAGCCCATGGCGCTTTTGTGACGTTAATTTGTGCCGCGGTAGACGCCGAACCCTGACCTTGTGCTCTGGGTTGTCGAGAGTTTAATGAGCCGGTGCTGGGCCCGGGGGGAACCCTTGAGTAATGAATACCTGGACCAGCAGGCGGTGGCATTCCGGTCGCCTGTGTCCAAGGCGCGGCCATACCGGTAGCAAATTGAGATGGAGGTGCAGCAGTAGACGCAGCAGCAGTCATCGGCTGGTTCGTCATATGGACACTCTGTGCAGGAACAGGAGCATTAGAATCTCCATCCCACGAAAACAAAGACCCAAAGGGAAAATGCTGCACCACCGGAAACTTGGACAGTACTTCAGCGTTGAACATTTTGATCATGCCCTTGTTGATCTTGCCCCACCCATCTCTGATACCCGAGATATCAAACAAGATGGGTGAGTGCTCCCAAAAGGGACCCTTCTTCACGTCATTGATGAAGCCGACTGCCGAAAAGTACATGTTTGACCGGCGCAGATCCTCAACGGCAGCGGGTTTGGTGACGTCCGCCGGCTTAGGGGCACCTTGGACAGAACCCTCGAGAGGCATAGGGTCGGTGTCGAGGGTGATGGGCCGTGTGAATTGAGCGGATCCGAGGATGTACGGCATGAAGGAGTGGTCGTCGAGCCCCCATACACCATGGGAGCCGGCGGGCTCGAGTGTATACTTGAGAATGAGAGTACGTACGACGCGAAGGTAGCTGTGTTGTGATGTCAGCAGGATGAACTATGTGACTTGAGTTGTGACTTTGACTTACGGCTCGATGACGTTCAGGACAATTTCCCGCTCGATATCGCCGCCCTCTTTTCCATCCCTGAAGAATCCCAATTTCCACAAACATCCCACGAACGCGATAAAGCTCAGCTCGTGGCCCGTTCCGTAATCTAATCTCTGGGGACTTCCAAAGGCACCCATCAGATAGGCACTTACTTCATCCTTCGCCGTAATATCATCGGCGCCCTTGGTGGCTAGTACTTCTCCAAGAATCCCCCTTTCTAGAAACGTATCTAGGTTCCCTTCGACGAGGGCGTGCCATTTCCGAAAACTGATATTTCCGAAGCGCCGTGGTCCTGGGTCTGGAGGTGCCTGTTGAACGAGTGCCTCTAAGTCGGAAAGAAGCTGCTGCAGCGCTTGGATGGAAGGTGTGGAAGATGGTGATCCGGGTACGAGGGGAAATGTTTGGGGAACGGACGACGAGGCCTGGATTCGAGGACAGACGGAGTGATTTAGTTGTAGGATGAAGGACCCGATTTCTGTGTAGGCTTTGGATGTGAGGAAGTGAGGGACGTGGTGACCTTCATTTATGCGTTTGATGGGCTTGATGAATTTGTGGGATGGGAGTTGTGCGGTTGGGATTATCTGCAGGGTAGGAAAGGTCGCTGGGGTTGAAGACGTGGCCATGATGGGTGCGACGTTCCCGTGGGTCGGTCTTCTGTGACCTTGCAGAGGAGGGCCTTTCTCCTTTTTTTCCCTGCTAACCTGACTTATATACGGAGTATATGTGTTGACTTTTGAGGCTTTCGGGTGTATGCGACGATGAGAGGCGATGTGGTTTGAGGTTCAGATTGAACGAAGTTGGGTGCTACTGTGTTTAGTCAGCAGATGTCCACAAGTTCAGAGCGATGGAGCATTACCTTGTTGAAAGATATATCCTGTAACTACACTTGCCACACCAAAGTCCAAACACGAACAACTTCTGAAAGACTGCTTCAATTGAACAAGGCGGGGCAGATTTATGGGGCGAACGCTCAAACCTCTACGAAGTACGTCACTTCGGACGCGTCCGTCGCGTCTCGACTGAGCTTTCCGCTACCATGATACACAGCATCCCGTCGTAAGCATCCCATCGTCATTAATGAGGATCGAAAATTATCGTTGTATCCAACGAATTTGGAGCGAACGAGGTCTAGACGACCACTATCTGAATTACCCTCTATGCCGTAATATCTATTCATCACCATCAAGGCCGAGACGAGTTTCAGTCACTTTGTCAAAATGGTCAGCACCAGACGTAGTGCACCTACTCAAGCTGACAACGACTCAGAGACCACAGTCGAAACTTTTGGTAGGGCTACACATAAAACGAGGCAACGCGTAGCTAGGAGACCTGTCACACAGAGTATGACCACAAGAGGCATAAGGAAGAGAAGCCCGGGAGAGAGGAAACCAGGGAAACCGCCAGTCAGCAGCCCTGCGGCTCGGAGGCTGGGTAAACGATCAGCTTCCAGGACGGTTGAACACGATGAGTATGAGGATGAAGCCCCGAATAGTCCGGGTTATTTCAAGACAATCAATGATAAAGCGGCGTGGAGGCCAAAAACGAAGGGGAAAACGTTTGTTGTATGTGAGGACGACGGCACAGCTGAGGAGCAGTTGCTCCAGGAGAGTCAGGACAGAGAACGGAACAGCTCAGAAGAGCAGAAAGATTCATCAAATCGTAATGGACATGCAAACCTACCAGATGCCAGTCATGACGAGAATGTATCACAAAATGAAGAAGAAAGAGAAAGAGGCGTCGGGACGGGGACCGATGAGGAATACGTCGGCGGACGGGAAGACGAGGATCAAGATGACGTGGATAATCGATCCCAGGGCGGGGTGGAAGACGGAGAGAGTAGTAGCAGCGAAGACGATGTTCAAGAGGTTACGGGCTCCGCCATAGTACCCGGAAACTCCTCACACATTCACAATCTGGAAGCCGTCGCCTGTATAGACGTTATTTCTACGACAATGGCGTACATTGAGCCAGAACCACGAGACATCGGCGTACCGACCTTCAACCTCAAATGTGATGGGCTCAATACAATGATTACCACAATTGGCAGTCGGCACTGGATGAACCAGAAGGGCGAGTGGGCAGATATATTGCTTCAGATCAAGGACAAGCCTCACAAGGAGTCCGCGGGGACCAAGTCTGATAATTGTACCAGACTATTTGAGCAAATTATCACTCTATGGCGGAACTGCAGGGACATGCCGAAAGCGCCACCATTGAACACGCAGGTAGAGTTTTTGCGACAGCACTCTCCAGATATCCGACAAAATTTAGATGCGGTACACAGTCTGACAGGAAAAATTAAGAGCGAAGCCTCCAAGCCTCTACGCCTACGAGGTACTTCAAAACAGAAGCAAGACGCAAAACGTAAACGACGGAATTTACTGACGTGCATGCGTGAGATGTTAGTGCCAGCGCTTGTATTGGCACTAAAAGAGGCCTTATTGCTGGGAGGATTCTCCAGACTGGGTACGAAACCGGAGACCATCGGGAGCATACATGGGCAATTCACGGCATGCACTTTACAATTCGCCCTTCGAATCGTTGGGTTCATCGAACAGCTGTACGGGGTGGTCTTGACACACCTGATTCCCGAAACAGAGAACGAGAGCACTGTGACATGGACGCAGAGACAAAACTGGTTGACATTTGCGGCCCATCTACAAGTGCTGAAACCACGCATAATAGGGGGCATGGAAGAGCTGAAGCGTCTCGCTGAAGCCCCCATACGGAATGCCAGGTGGCAAGAGCAAGCAAGACGGATACAGGAAGCTCGAGAAGAAGCAGACCGGACCACCAGAGAAAAGGCCGACGAACAGCTGATGCTGTTTGTGGCCTCAACTCAGCGCAGGTCTGGGGATCCTGTGAAAGAACGGGACGATTACTACGACAAGCACGGTTGGCGACTATGGGAAGACGAGGTAATACTCGGGGTGATTCGCAGGACGGAGTACCCGAATCTGGTGGTGCTGGCCAGGCAAGTACCGGGAAGAAATATTGCAGAAGTTATAAGCAGAGTTCAGGAGTTGAGGGAAGCGATCAAGGCAAAATATGAGGCGGCGGGTATAGCACCGCCGAAATGGTGCTATTGGTAGGTCCGTCTGTGTCGGGGACTGTACGCATGGCGATGTGTGTTTTGATGGCTGAGCGACGCAAGGCAAATGATACCCGAGTTTGGCAGCGATATAAGTTGTAAGTATGATGGATTGTGTACGGAGTACGGAGTAATGCAGATTATCATTCAACGTTGACAGTTCTTTGGCCAGGTAGGTATGTAGTTGTTGCACGTGACGAGCAGCACGGGTTCAAGTTGGGCTGGCCGTGTGTGTGATGTGTTCCGCCTTGAGAGGTCCACGATGCAGAGAGGATTGGCATGCATATGGAAAATTCGTTCGTCGGTGACGCGGTCGAGCCATAATCTCCGTGTCGGCATCTTGCAGACTTGCAGACTTGCAGACGCGAGATGATGAAGGTGGCGACACATCGGATTCGTTCACCAAGGATAACTAACCCCGCTGTAATCTCACTGTCTTGGGGCAGAACGGGACCCTGAGAGTTCAATCTGGTTGCTTCATCTCTGCTCGGCCGCCGTGCATGCAGATGCAAGCGATGGATGCAGAAACTTGGACGGGGCAGACGAGACGCAGAGGGAGCGATGGAGCAAGCTCTCCCTTTTCTTCCTCGTCATCGATGCTTGCTCTCTTTACGAAGTAGAGTCTGGACTGAGAGTTGGGCCTCGAACGCGGACACAGCTTGGTCAATTGCTCTGCTCGTTGGATAGGAACGAGGGGGAAAAAAGGCCATGGCTAGCTAATTAAAGGGTCCCGCTGGTGGTCTGGAAATGAGAAGCGGTGGTGAAGCGGTGCGTGGATCTGCTCGGAGCTCCTAGCTTTGATACGTAGTTCTCGTACGGAGTACTCCGTACTGTATTTTCCCATGTGACGTTGCGAGAGAGGCGGTGAATGAGGGAGAGAGAGTGCAATGTTGAGGTGAGCGATGAGTGATGAGTGATGGGCGATGTGAATTCAGTCGTCGATGGGATGGCGAGGCGCAGGATTATCAAACAAGTTGCCGCCGACAATCAATCACTTCGTAACCTTGAACATGGCTGCTCGCAACCAACCCGCTCGGTTCTCAAATGTATGTTCCACCTTGACCCATGCACATGTGCATGTGGCCAGTCTAGTTTTCGATTCCTCCCCTGGAGTAACTCAACTCCGTCCGTACATGTAAACTTAGTTACCAGATTCCTCCACCCTTCGTTCGACCCCCTTCGACTTGCAGTCTCCCTTTGCACCACCGCCTTCTTTCCCAAACCACTCGGCCGTGCGTCTAGCCCACAAGGCCCTGGTCACCTCCTTTGTTGCGTTTGTATTTGCTTGAGCCCTGCATTCCTCGCCGTTGGGAGAGCTTCTCTAGTCCGGCGCTTGCAACCTCCGTTCCTTCTTGTACGATATCGAGCAGCACCGTTGAGCCGTGCAACGGTGTGACGTCCTTCCCGCTGGACTGCGAACAAGGTGAGAATTGTCACTTTCGAATTGTCTAGAAGGGACACCCGAGAAAAACCTTGCTTCTTCTCCGCCTGCCATACGACCAAACGCGTTTTACGCAGCCGAGCCAACGCTCAGCAACACGTCGACTAGAACAACCGTGACTCGATGCTAACGCGGGCGTTTTCTCTCCTCGCAGCCTCCCCGTGCTTTTTTACATCAGCATCACCCTAATTGAGTATCGACAATGGCCGACAAAGAAAATATCGACGTTGCCCAGAGCTCCGACGCGCCGCCCTCCAAGGAGACGACCCCTATTTCGCCCGACACGCCATCCAGGGCCGGCGCTGCTTCGACCTCGCCGGCAGCAAAGCGCACTGCTGCGACTGCAACTTCAGCTACCGCTCGACGGACTGGTGCCACTGGTGCCACTGGTGCCACTGCTTCATCGCGAAATGCTGCCGGTGCAACCCCCGTTGCTCGCGTTGCTGGTGGATTGAGCAAGCCGCCTACTCGCCCGCCCACGACTACTACGGCCACGTCACGACGTCCCACCACGGCCGCGTCTACTACCTCTACCCACCGTAGCCGACCCAGCGTGAGCGCGAGCGAGGATGAGCGGAAGCATACTCTGACTTCCACCGCTGCTAGAAGGACGAGCACTCTCGCGTCGAGTAGCCCGACCAAGACGGCCGAGAAGAGAACCACTGCGGGAACGACTGGCACTACTGGCGCTGCTCGCAAGCCTGCCACGACTACCACTGGCGCTACCGGCACGAGAACATCTACACTGGGTTCGAGGACGTCAATTTCTGGAACTACGGCTTCGGCTAGATCGTCTACGGCGGCATCTCGCACCGGTACAACGGGCACTTCTGCCTCCAAACGCCTCTCCACTTCTGGCGCTACTGGTCGTGTCTCTGCCACAGCCAACCGACCTACCACCGCCAGATCCGATGCTTCTGCTGGTGCAAAGGAAATTGAGGAGCTCAAGGCTAAACTTGCTGAGGGAGACTCTGAGATTGAGTCACTCAAAGCACAGATTCAAACGTCGGAGACCACGATTTCTGAGCTCCGCGACCAGCTGGCCAGCAATCCTGCTCCGGCTTCTGAAACCGAGCCTACGCAAGACGGCAAAGCGGACGAGGCGATGGTGAGCTTAAAGTCGGAGCATGAGTCTGCTCTTGCTAGCCT
The DNA here is from genome assembly GCA_031753515.1 of Metarhizium rileyi. Taxonomy (NCBI): domain Eukaryota; kingdom Fungi; phylum Ascomycota; class Sordariomycetes; order Hypocreales; family Clavicipitaceae; genus Metarhizium; species Metarhizium rileyi. The sequence continues at coordinate 2,102,824 of JAUKVO010000008.1, forward strand.
GGAGAGCCGGCTCTCCGAAGTCACTCAAAAGCTAGAGGCCGCTGAGCTCGAACTCGAGCAGCACAAAGCCAATCTAGCTACGGCGGAAGGCTCCAAGGCTGACACTGAGTCGGAAATTGAGGTCCTGCGAAAGGCTCTCGAAACTGTTCGATTGGAGAAGGATGAAAGGGTCAACGCTAGCGAAACTGCCCTGCAGCAGGCTTTGGACAACCATGCCACCAAGCTTTCCGAACTTGAGACCTCCTTGGGTGAACAGCACAAGTCGGCTATTGAGGAACTTGAAGCTAGGCACAAAAAGGAGCTTGAAGGGGACCAGACAGATGCATCTGCCCACGAAGCGGCCGTTGCTGACCTCAAGACCAGCCATGAATCCATGGTTGCCCAACTACAAAGCAAGATTGACGAGCTTACCTCCTCGCAAGCCGCTCTGGAGTCTGCCAGCAATGACAAGACTCGATCAGAGCAGCAGGCTCACAACAGCAGAATTGCTGCCTTGGAAGGCGAGATCGCGGAGCTCAAGGCTCTGAGCGATGTCTCGGGCAAGTCTGCCGAGAGTGCCACTACTCAGCTGACAGAACTCCAGAATAGCCTGACAGAGAAGGAGAAGGAGCTCTCTTCTGTCAAGGAGGACATGTCTTCCCTGTTGATGAAAGTTACTGAGACCCAGACTGTTCTGGCTGAGAAGGATGGTGAAATATCCAAGCTCAAGACTATGCACGATGAGCGCATGAAGAATCTTTCCCAGGACTACGAAAACGAGATTGAGAGTCTGCGTGGCGACGCCTTCTTCAAGCGCAAATTTGAGGAGCTCGAGGGCCAGCACAACGAGCTCAAGGCTTCTTCCGAGGAGGCCGCCAAGGTCCATTCTGATGCCCTTGCCGCCTCCAAGGCCGAGCATGCCGCTGCGCTTGAGGCTCTGGCTGCCAGGGAGCAGGAACTTGAAAAGAATCTGGATGCTTTGCGCGCAAGTCATGCCGAGGAGCTTGAGAGTGCCAAGACTGGTGCTTCGGCTGACAAGGATGCTCACATTAGTCAGCTTGATTCCCTCAAAGCCCAGCATGCTGAAGAGCTGAGTGTCTTGAAGAAAGAGAGCGAGTCCAGTCTTGCCAAGGCGCTCGAAGCCCTCGAATCTTCTCATACCGATGTTATTACTGCTTTGAAGCGGGAACACGAGGATGAGCTTCGAAAGTCCGAGGCTGCCCATGACGAAGCCCTTACACTGGCCAAGAGTGCTGGCAACGACGCCCACGCTACGGAACTTGCAACCATTCGTACTGAGCTGCAGGCTGTCAAGGAACAGCTTCAGCAGGCTCAGGCTGATAGCGAATTTGCTGTTGAAGCCGCCAAAAATGAACTCGAAGAGAAACACATTGGTGAGATCGAGAAGCTCATCGCCATGAATACGGAGGTCATGGAGAAGATGAAAAAGGATGGCGTTCAAGCCAGGAAGGATCTGGAAGAGCTGACTGCGGCCCACGCCAAGTCTATTGAGGACACCATTGCCGAGTACCGAAGCACCTCATCCAGCCTGGAGGAGAAACTGGCTGAACAGAGGGCGGCCAATGACGCGCTGGACAATGCTCTCAAGACTGCTCAGGAAGCCCTCGCCGAGGCCCAGGCCGATGTTGAGGAGATGGGGCAGCGACTTGCTCAGGAGAAAATGGACCGCATGACGGCTCTGGCTGAGCTGGATGCTGCCAGGAGTTCCAAATCGGACACTTCGGAAGCCGATGCCCTTCGTAAGGAGCTTGCGATGCTGAAGAAGACACACGAGGACGCCCAGGCCGCTGCCAAGGAGGCGCTCAAGGAAAAGGATGACGAGTTGAAGTCACACAAAACGCAGTTCGCCAGTGCTCAGGACAGCCTAAACAACTTGAAGAACGATCTCGAGCTCGCCCACAAGGAGCTTGAAGCACACAGGTCCGAGGCGGACGCTAAGCACAAGACTGCCCAGGCTGATTACAAGGACCTCAACGACAGCATGACAAGTCTGGTTGAGGAGGCCAACAACAAATCTAAGGAGTTGGAGGTTGCGCTCGAGCAGGCAACTAGAAGGGCCGAAGAAAACAACAAGAAGATTGAAGAGCTTGAGGCACAGCTGAAGGTGAAGGACGCGGAGATCCTTGAGGTCAAGGTATGGGCGTGTGCAGGAGGAATCCACAGCCATGGGTTTGGTTCATAAGTACTGACGAGTGGCACAGGCCAACGCCGGCAAGTCTAAGGGTCTTTCAGGCAGCAGATTCTCCGGCGCAGAAGGTGGCAGTGACGAAGCTGCTGCACACGATGGCGCGGCTGAAGGTGAGGATGACAGCCACGATGACGACGACAATGACCACTCTTCAGCGGCATTGGCTTCGGTGCGCGAGCCCCTTTGTTGATGTGGCCGTACCTTGCACGGTTTCCTTTAATTTGTCAGATATTGTGAGAGGGAGATGACAGCGGCTAACTTTTTCGCGTGTTGCACAGCTAAGCAAAGCGCGCCTTCTTGCGAAGCAAATTGATGTCCTCGACAGAGAAATGAGGGACCGAAACTTGCAGTGAGTAAAGAGGGTGGTCTTTTCACAGGAGGACAATGTTTTGGAGACTAATGTGGGCTTAGAATGCTCAACTCGATAACGAATGCGCACCAATCAAGGTAAATAAAGAGAGGGAATTCACTTGACAACACAACAACAGGCGGTCGGCTGATCGGAGAGAGAGAGAGGGGATACCGGAGCTTTAATACCCTCTCCGAGGTGCCCTGCAATGGATGAATTTATCCGAGGATGACGTTGGAGCATGCACTTTTATTTCTTGGTGATGGAGAAGCGCAGCGGGGGAGACAACGCACGACCAGACGTTACTGCTGCTTGTGTGTATTTCCTTCACTGATGATGGTAGTTTGATGCTAGAAGTGTTATTGTTACTACGATGACAGGCGAGGTATTGTTGTGTTTTCTTTTGTTGCGTAGTTGAGCAGTAAGTAGTTTTAGTGGCTGAGGAATGACGATACCCCTGTTACAGCGCTCAAGGTACGCGAGAGACGATGTGTCGCTGTGATGAGATGTGCCAAGACGCAGTTGGTAAGGGCGCGTCAAATGATGTGTGTGATATTTGTGGGCGTGACATGTAACTATGATGTCGATCAATCGCCGTTGTGGGTGATATTCCGTAGATGGGCGGCCAAACGGGACGTGACTGGATCTCGACTGGATCTCGACTGGATCTCGACCACGCTCTGGGAGGCAAGGAAGGAGAGGGCATACGGAGTACGAGTAATGAACGATCCGATGCCCATTGTTTTTGTTGTCAATGCCGGAAGACTCGGTGATTTCGAGGAGAAATGTCAGACTTGGGCCAGGGTCGGACTTTCCATAGTTCCGGGCACCGACATAGGTAAGGGCTTTGGCAAAAACGAGTTTTCCCCGCACTCAGCCCGACATTGAACGAAGGGCGCAGCAGATCTATCGAATGGAAAACGTCCAGACACGAATTCTTTGGCCGTTCTGGTCTGTCGTGCTTCGTTGTGCCAGCCTTGCTAGCAAATCCCTGCAAACCCATCACTCCGGGCCGTTGGTGTGACACCCAAACCTAGAAAAATAACTAACTACCTAGGTAGTTACTCCGTAGTGGGAGACAAGCCAAGTTTACGTTGACAGGGTTCATGGCGATGGATGACGTCTTGTCTTGCTGCTGCCCCCTTTCCACTCCCTTGTTTTCCACAACCCCCCCCCAACTTTCGATGAGCCAACAACTTGGTTTTTCCCATTGCCAATTTGTTTTGATGGTGAAGATACATTTTGTTTTCCTCTGCCGCAGTGGGCAAACCCGATCCCTGATGTGACCGGGTTCCAGTGATCCTACTCAATAATTCCTCGCGCCGTTCGACGACCGCCATGCCCGAAGTCAGGAGAGGCAGTCGGAGCCTCGACCGGCACGTTCCTCTCGAAACCACACTCTCCGGCCACCACCGCGTCTCCTCGGAGACAGTCGAGCCGGCAAAGCACGGTCCCGATGATACCGCCGACGACGGCACCGTGTCGCCGTCGGCGCAGCTCGACTCCCGTGGCGATGCTGACGATTCCGCGTCCCCCAACGACAACGACGACGACGACGACGGTCCCCCTCGCCGGAGTCTCTCCTACGCCCTCCGCCCTTCCGCTTCCGCATACTACGACTCCCGCGCCGCCACGCGCACCGAGTACGCCCGCCGCGGCCGAACGCTCCAGGAATACTACGATGCGAACCCGCAGCTGCTCCCCCAGCTCCCGTTTACGTGGCACCACGGACGGCGCCGCTGGCACCTCATCATGTTTGCCGTCTTCGTCTTCGTCGATGCCTCGCTCGTACCCATCGCCCTGTACTACGCCCTGCACTACGCCGGCCACGTCGAGGGGTGGATCATCTTCGCCGTGGTGACGACCATCTGGGGCGGGCCGACGTATCTCGAGTTCGCCCTGCGCACCCTCCGGCTCGTGAAGAGGGAGCGCTTCTACAGACCCCTGGGCACGGATTCCAGGTGGTGCTTCGACATGTTGACGTGGACGTCTGTCCTGACCATCACCGCCGTCACGGCGCTGTTCGTCGTCGGCAGCGCGCCGCACATTGTGTGGCTGAGGGTCTTGTGTATGCCTGCGCCCGCCATACTGTACTGCTTGGGCGGTGTCATGGGGCTGCTGACGCTTTGGCACGTCATGGGGTGGAAGGCTCCTTTCAGGATCAGCTCCACGGCCAAGGGGGAGCCGGTACGTCTCGTCTCTGGCTTCTTCATCTTCCTCCGTGGTGGCGAAGCAGCAGGGGCTTCACTGTTACTGTTACTGTTACTGTTACTGACGGTGTAGCGTGTTGTAGGTCCTGCCGGCCGTGTACTACTTCATCGAAGACGTCATTGCCGTCAATGCCAAAGCCGGCCGTCCGTATCGCGAGGCCCTCGCTGCTCGGTACAAGGCCTCTCCGCGCTTCCAGCGCATGCTCTACGTGCAGTCTATATTCTGGAGCATCCCCGCCCTCGTGTTGGCGGCGGCCTTGACCGTCCCGGCTGTCATTCACCGAGTCCCTGCCACGGCGGCCTACGGAATCTGCTGGGCCGTGCCGTTCATCTGGTGTGCCGTGTGGGGAGGCATCTCGGTGTGGTGGTGCAAGAAGGACATGGTGCGGGAGAGAATAGAGTGGGAGCAGAGCTGTGGAGAGACGTATAAGCAGGCGCCGCAGAGGGCAGAGTCGGACTCGGGGTCGGCGGGTGTCGTTGGGGGGACTGCGGAAGAAGCTGTTTGAAGGGATTATGACTTTAGCGTATGATACCATGTTCTCTCTGAGGGCAATCTTTGTGTGTAGTGCCAAGCATCAGCCTCTTTCAAAAAAAAAAAAAAAAAAGAAATACATCCGGTCACGGTTGTAAGGGACTGGGGCTTTGTGTGTTTGGATTAGTTTGAGCAAACAGCTATTTTCGTCGATTCCAAGTCCCATCTAGTACGATTCGTTCTAACTACATGTTCCGTCTCAGGGGGCCAAGTCAAAGTACGACGTATAGTGATAAGTCGACCGGAGGGCTACGACCGAGCAGACGCGAAGAGCACTTGGCCTCTTGAGCTGTTGAAGTAGTAGTTAAGTTACAGCTTACACGCACACACACAAAGAAGGCGAGGAGGTTCTTATTTTGTTTCAACGGTTCTTGCACAATAAACAACCAAATTCATCACTAGTAGCTAAGTCATTGTTGTTGGGACACGACTGTCAACGGGTTGAAGATGCAGGTCAGACAAGAAATGAGATGTATCGTCTCCTTTCACTCCCGACTAACCAATGAACACATCGGGCAGTCTTCGACGGCTCGCTTAAGATGCGTCTCACAGCCGAGAGACCCGACGTGAAAAAAGATGAGGGCTATATGGATGGTAGCTGTGCACAGTTCTGCCATCGCCGGAAGTCTTGTACATGTAGACTTTCTCAAACTCTTCCTTCTGTACCTCCCACCCCGACAACGTGTTGTCACAGACCAATTTATACTTCCTACCCTCTTCTTGTTCCACCTGAAAGCGTCCAGGGTCGATGGCGCTAGCATGAGAAAAATATTTCTCCGCGGCAAGGCCAAGTGTCTTGTAGATACTCCAGCCCCGTGCAAAGAGTGGGTTACCCCGGTGACGATTCCGGGGAGTAAATATAAGCGTTCTACAATCTGCCTCCCAGCTTGTGATGACATCTTTGTCAATAGACCCCATATCGAATTCCGAGGCTGCTTCCCACGCCTCGGTGAACATCTGGCAGACTTGTTCGACTTGTCTAGAGTGTGATTCCCGCACGTTGACACTTTTGTCGCCGGAATCTCTCGACTCTGTCGCCCACACCGTTTGATATTTCCTCCAATACTGCTTCCACTCTTCATATATTTGCAACGTGATTTTGGCAACTTTGTCGTAGCCCTCTTGAAGCTTAGGACTCCTTTCTTTGGAAGGGTCCAGGAATTCCACGTAGGCCTTCAAAATTGCACATTTCTCCGCACTGAACGGAACCAAGACTTTTGCCGACAACTTGCGCTGGATCAGGCTTACCTGAGCGTGCACTTCCCATCGCCACAAGGCCCTTGTTGCTCGCTGATTCTCGCTACATCCTGTTGGATATTCCCGATCATCCTCATCCATAGTCATGCTGAATATGAAGTAGGATCGTTCCCGCGAGCTCATGAGAATGCGATCATACGCAACGAGACGTTTGATATGCGCATTGACGCGCTGAATAGCCGTCATCATGTCGTAAGCAGAAAAGCATCGCGCTCCCTGTTTTTTTGCAGACGCGTATAGAGTCTGCCCAGGCTGTATTTCTTCCTCCAGCTCTTTCTTCATTGCATCCTCTACCATGCTAAGAGTTGGCCTCTGAAAGGCATGGCGCAAAGCATTTTCAGCAATAAGGGTCGGGGCCCAATCAGGCTTCTGAACAGATGGACGCTGCAGATTTACTGTCGTAAAGGCCTCCAAGCTTTCATGGGTCCAATCGTCCACGCGTGAATCCAGCTCGGCGCTATGGCGAATAAGAGCCACGGTATCCTTAGGATGTTCTGTTAGAATGACTGAATCAAGAATCCTCCAACCCGACAATCCATCATTGAAGACTGTCCATCCATATCTTGTGGCGTGGATGAAGTTGACGAGAGTCGAAACGTCTGGCATATTCTCGAGAATGGTAGCCATGACCTCCGGCGGGAGGAAATCAAAGCAACAGGCCGCCATCTTTAGACCGTCTTTTCTTCAAGGGGGCGAGGCGAGGTCGACTGGGAGAAAACTTGGTCGCGAAAACTCCCGTGTACGAGACTGATGGGAAGGGAAAGATATCTGGACACTTGACGGGTGCCTTTATACATGGTCGAGGGGGCCAAAAAAACATAAACGTGCCAGCTGCTCCCGCGACTGTTTGCTCCGAGTATTTGTTTCGCCTTGTGATGCCTGGTAAACAAAAAGGACAAGTGCCGGTGATTTTCTGAAGCGTGAGGTTAGACACCGACATTTCACTGCCCGGCGTAATGTGAGTCTGCCTCAAAAAGAACGCGCTCTAGTGTAAGCAGCAAGATATACCATCTTATATGCGTTGACATAATTTCCCTTTGTAGACACCCCAGCATCTTGACACTGTCTGGACGGCATCTGAATTGGGCTTAACATTGAGTACAACTCCGCATATTTACAGCAACGATACCTTTTGTCCTATGTACTTGCGTCTTTGTTTCTGCAAAGACCACCACAGGCAGTGTTTGTCAAAACCAAAGGAAGAAACAAAGCAACAACGGGACTGCAACAGCTCTCTTTTTCAAAACTGCAAATAGCGCAGCACACAAGTCTTCATCGAAGTACCTGTTGAACCAAGACCTACACGGCCCCAGCTAGCCTTGTGTCAAATGAACTTGTTGAAAACTCACGCCTCACAGATACCATCAAGCCAGTCGCTCGGAAAGTCTCATATTGTGCCGAGTTAAGAAAGAACCGGGTTTTCGAAATACAATGAATGTGTGGCGTCTCAATCGATAGTTGTCTTCTCCTTGTGCTTATGAGTCGCAGTGCAGATCCATCCAGTTGAGACCCAGTTGAGACAAGGTTTTGCGCCGTTCGACGAAGCCGAGCTAATAGCCGCAACAAAGCCCCTGCTTTTGCGAATTACCATGAGAATGTGCCCCTTCATGAAATAAAACGTTGCAAGATGCATATCAAAGTCGCTGGTCGTTGCTGCACTTCAGACTCAGTGTGACCCTTCATCTAATGGCAAGTTGAAATCCAGGCGGTAAGAAAGGTTGGATCAAAGGACATGAGCTACACGTCATGCGAGAGACGGAACTTGGAAAGGAACTTGTTTTCGAAATTCCCAACGGCTAAACGCTCGCCATGCCGGCGGTTCAGCTAGGAAAAAAATTGTCAGTTATTGAGAGTCCTTGTAGTATAGCCTGGATATCAGAAGAATATTGCGTAGAGCCGTCTAAAGCACATAGTACTTACCGTGTCGAAGTAGGACTAGATATACCGCGGTGAAGAGGAGGATGAATGCTGGCGTGTGTAAGACAAGCTAATAGAGACTATTAAAACAAAGGTCAGAAATTCAAAAAGAGCCAGCAATGAAGGCCGGATCTTAACCTGCAGCAGCTCCCTTTCCCAGTAACATCCTCCAGGTGAACAGTTGTGATTCTACTGCGTCTAGAGACATGGCTATAGAATCATCAGCCGCATATCGCCCATACCTAAGCCCATTTCAGTTATTCTCTTGTCCCAAATCGCAATACCAAACCCTGTAAGTGCTTGTATCTAGCAGGTGGCAATTAATCAATGGGTAGGTACTTGGTATATCGTTATGTATACAGACATAAAATGATATCGGCGTGGAAAGCCTTTCGTCCGTGCCTCGGGGGTTTCAAATCGATTGAATGCTGGCCTCTGCGCGATAGCTGGCCATTCGAGAGACGAATGAGAAAAACGTCTCGCAAGCATGCGGCCATCATGTAACAACTAAAGTCTTTGCGAATCGGCAGTTATACGCCTTGAAGACTCCCTGACGCTACCACCGGTTTTTGAAAAGGGGGCAATCTACTGTTCAGACTTCTCCTTGCTAAAATCCAATGTCTGGAAAGATATTAACTAGTTACGGGGATGGACCGTCTTCTTGCCATATGCTGCAATTCGGATTTCGCGATATTGCGGCGAACATCTGGTCGGCATCTTTCTCGAGATAGATCGATACAAGCCCCCAAAAGACTTGATTCAAAGCGATGGAGAAGAAGTATCCCCCGTGGGCGAGTACGCAGACCTCCTGGCAATATCGGTTAGAGGAGCTCAAGCAAGGAGCTCCGGCTCCGGCTCAGCCATACAGTTCCAAGTATCATAGCCGTACTAGAACTGTCCTGGTCTACGAGGCGACATAGGATGACGGAATATGAGGACGAAGATGCAGGTGCCGACTTGCCAAAGACAGACGATACAAAAGGAAATCCACTGACATGGACACGTGGGATCAGGTTGCGTTTTGAGCCCAGGCAACTCAACGGACTTGCACAACTTCGGATGAAGTCAGATTTGACTCACTCCCGATCCATCTTCAACCATTTCCCTTGCTGTCTGCCCCTGGGGTTTCTCAAACTGAAATTGAAGCAGAGCGCTCCATAAAAGCTTACGAGATATGCCATATCACTAGGGAAGCTGAAGCGTGTCCTTCAGCGCAGCCAAGACCCCGAACAGCTCGTTGTCGTGGTATCGTCTCCCAACTAATTGCAGATTGATGGGGGCATCTTCGAAGTCGCCTTCCTCCCATAACCTCCTAACCTGCTCACACTCCTTGCCCAGTGCGTCCCTCGACTCATATTCTTCCTCGCCCCTTTTCAATGACTTGATTGGTACGGGGATCACCACGCCTGGACAGTCGAGATAGTTCCACATTGCCGTGTAATTCCAATACCAAGCTGTGTCATGGCTACTGGCGGGCCCTACGAATGCCGGACACAGGATTACATCGACGCCTTGCTTCTCCCAGTCGAGTGAGAACTCCGATCGTACGTCATCCCGGAGAAGTCGTTGTTGGAGGACGTCTCCAACGGAAAGTTCTTCGGGGGCAGCTTCGCGTTGAATCCATTCAGTGAGAGGGTGTTTAGGCTCACCCGCAAGAGTAAAGTGAGCGTCTGTGTACTTTGTACTAGCTGGCCAGTATGCTTTACGGATGTTCTCTATGATCTGCGCAGCGTTGTATGGCTTGTATGGTTTGACTTGAAATCCTGCGTCTTCGAGCCGTGATTTGGCCCATTTCAGAGCTCTAGTCACGGGGGGCTGGGGTATTATGACATTGTCGTGCATCATGAGACCGATCCGTAATCGTTGTGGTGAGGACGCTGCGAGGATGGACCTTGTCCCAGTCCACGGGATAGGTATGACGCGAGGGTCTTCAATCCATGGTTTTGCTCCTATCATGATTCTCATAAAGAGATCCATGTCCCTCAAAGTCAGACACATGGGCCCCGTGGAAACACAAGACATTCAACTCAGCAGGTACGCCTCCGGCAAGAAAACCTTTCATGGGAAGGGAATAGCTCGTGGCTTTGAAGCCATAGATGCCACAAAATGCAGACGGGCCTCTCACACTGCCCCCAATGTCTGTGCCCACGCCCAAAACCGATCCGCGAAGGGCAATCAGGGCTGCCTCGCCGCCCGTTAAGCCACCCGCTGATAGTTTGATATTATGCGGATTGAGAGTTCTGCCGTAGAAAGATGTGCTTTCGAGGTGCATCAAGCTCTGTGGCTGGTTTGTCTTGCAGTAGAAGACGGCGCCTGCAGAGCGCAGAATGGCCACCATTTGACTGTCTTTGGTGTCCTTTGTAAGCGTGTCCAAGTATCCCAGGTCTCCCCAATGTCCCGCAATAGGAATATGAGCCTTGATACTAATGGGGACTCCATGCAAGGGACCTACAGTTTGTCCCGTGGAGGCTAAATGGTCATCCAGTTCCTTTGCGCGTGCGATGGCCTCATCCATGAACCATTCGGTCAGGCAACACGTCAGCTGATGGGCAATCATGGCACGCTTGGCGAATGCAGTGACCACTGAAACCGATGACAATGCCTTGGACGCGATGGCTCTGACTAGGGCTGTAGCATCATAGTTTTCGGTGATGTCGAGTTCTGCCTCGGACAAAAGGCCACACTGGCGTGGGAGGCTCGTAACATTCCTGGGCGGATTTTGGATGACATGGCTGGGCAGAAGAAGTTCTTTTGGCACCGCGACTGCGAAGTTTTGCAGCACGTTCAGTCTGGCTGCCTCGTAGTCGGCTGTTCCCACGGGACGAGGCACAGGCTGCACCACGGGAATAATTGTTGAGGCCATTTCGATGCCTCGTTAAAAGCCAACCACAGATATTCGAGGACAAGGGAGCGATTTAGTCAGATGAGATGCTCGTGAATCGATCGAGGCACGTTCAAGAGAGGTGGTTCTCCCCATTTCCCCGCACGACTTGTTGGATAGAAGATTTTGTCACTTTAGTTGTGCGTGTGTGCGTGTGTGTGCGTGTGTGAGTGGCGGGCGGGCTGCGCGAGGCCATCGTCCATGTTACATTCCGCGATGCACTTGTGCACGCGAAGCGTTATTTATGCACTGCGATTTCACTTTCCCCGGTGGCCGGGGCAGATTTGCATTTCTGTTGAGCTGTTGGGTGATTGTCCGTCTGTCACTCTGGCCGTCCAGCGCAGTCCAGATTTGCCGGCCACGGATCAGTCAGAGGCAGGAACGAACCACTCCTCCATGTCTACGCGTCGACATGATGGTGATGGTGATGATGATGCATGTCTGGCGATTTGACACGGTCCCGTTTTTTGCTGCTTTGGGGAATTCCTTTCGCCTGATTAGGTTTGGGTTGAATGCCGTGCTGATAACCCAACGTTAATTGTCCCAGCTTGGGAGGACATGGTTTGAGTCACCACGAAAAGGGGAAGGAATTTGACGTCTGCTCCTCAACTCGTTATACCACGCGCTCGATATCAAAAGAAAAAGCTTTCATTTTCCTCCAGCAAACTCCCAGGTGGTCAGCACCTAAAATCAAGGTGTCCGGTGCGGCCTGCTTAGATCCCATGACTATTCTCGACACGGGTGGTAACCCATGACTTAGAACACAATCCTTCATTTAAATCTTGATCCCAAAGAAAGGGCACTCCGCTTGCCACTCATGTCCCTTCGCTACACTCATGTTTGAGCCTTCATGGCATATCAAGTGATGGCGGCCTTCTGGCCTCGAGCCCAAGTCTCGCGCATCATGTCTTGTTCTGCGGCCCGATATAGAGTCAGTTTTTATCTACCCACTAATGCCTTGAATACCATATTCTGATTGACAGGCCCGCAAAGGAGTCTCTTCACGTTACGAAACACGGCCGTGTCAAGTCTCCACCATGTTGCAATTCTATGTGTCCAGCGAGCTACATCAGTGGATTATGAAATTGATGTACGCAACGTCAAGTTTGGCCGACAAAACTAGTTCAGTCGCAAATCTCGTGTTAGCACAAGGGATTTTCGCGTTTATGACGCTGTCAGTCTGGCACGCAAACAGCCCCCGAGTGTCGTATCCGTCCATGGAAACGTGGTCAGTCCTAAATGTAGCTTATGTAGTGATTGCCTATGAGATAACCCACAAACAAATTGCCACACATTGTCAAGTTCTACTGGATTATCTCTTATCAGCTGCTTATAGATGCGCCTGTTCTGGGATGGAAATCTTCAGCCCCTACAACTCGGTAGGATTTGGAGTTCAGTGACTATTCAAGCTGGTAGAGCTGCAACCTCTACAGATCGCTGATGTGGTATCAGGGCTCACCTCGCCAGAGACAGAGTCCAGACGTGCTGTGTTTTAGCTTTCCGTCCCGAGCACGACAACGAGAGAGGCTACCCTGTTCCAAGCCATACAAGCGTGTCATATGCCCTGACCTACTTTCGAGAATCCTTCTTTTCCTCTAAAAAATCCGCTATTCTCTATTCTGGCTGTTCAATCTTTGTCAATGCATAATCTATGCCTTTGGGGGTCTCTACTATTGCGCCGGAGTATAATGAGACTGCCGAAATCAAACCCGACATTTTCCGGCGACTTACCGCATCGATAATCAATTCATTCCATTTACTCCGTACTGAGTGTAAACTACGTGCAAAACTGTGGGTTCATCAACATCCACCAGGAGAACTTGTGGAGTCCGTTTGAGAAAAGAATAATCAAGGACAAGGCAAACATATTTGTTGACAAGGATGCCAGTAGAAATCAGTCCGCAGAGCCTTCTCTCTTCCAAATTCAATATAGATCTCTCATCGTTTACAAACCCACTACAGACTGACAAAGCCAGCTGGGCGAACTAACAATCAATAACGGCTAAGTCTTGTTGATGTAAATCAAACGTCCTGGGTCGCGGTATTTTGCTGAATTGTAATCAGAGCAACGCAGTTGCATTGGAGATTCGCAATGGCATGATCGATTGGTAAAATGCACTTTCCATGAGAAAAGACTAATCTTGGCACTGCTTATGTGTTGAAGCCAACAAAGGCTTGGGACTGCGTGGCGTCTAAGAAAATCCGACTTGACATCAAGCGGATGTTGACGACCTAAGCCATGGGACCCCCATGCATCGAGCGTCCCGGAGATTGCAATATTCACCGATCGCCCCACGAAAGTGCAGAGCGGACACAAGCCTGTCTATATCAGTGAAGAAGCCATAGGTAGGATGTTACTCTCATGCATCGGAGACCATCCATAATCACTTCTGCTGCGCCCATGAAGCTGGCAGCCCAGCCCGCATTCGTCTCTTGTCTCTTGGCAATAGTCTCACTCCGGGGACAGCAGAAGTACAATACATTCCCTGCTTTCCACTTCCTGCTGCGTACGGCGCGAACAATTCATATAAAACAGATGAAGACTCAATCGTGTGTGGGAAAGCCAAGATACCTGAATTGGACGATTCGGGGACCAAGAGCAGCCAGGAGCATGGAGCATGGAGCATGGAAGAAAGACAACGAAGCCAAAGGGACGTTTGTGTTGTTACATCCATCCACAGGGCCCCCAAACGGTTCAAAGACTGCGCTAGCCTTTGACGAGGCAAGGTAACCATGCAAAACTGCTAATGGCAGCGGAGACGAGACTCCACGAGATGGGGCGGCATGGGGGTCGCATTTGCTCCGTGGCGGGTGCAGGACTCCTCCGTCTTGGCCGTCACGTAGTAAAGTTCCGGCATCATGGTTGACTTGATAGTTGTTGGTGAAGCTTTGGTCTCTTTCCAGCGGCCGGATGGTAGTCTGGCGATTGAAGATGTCGCAGGGCAGGCCGTCCTGCCTTCCGAGTGGCGAGAGTTCTCGGGTTATTCCAGAGGACGTGCATGCATGATTCACACATTGTATTGTTCGCCCTTGCGCGAAGCCCTGCCAAGAGAGCTGGGCCGAAGACAACAAAGAAAAAAAGGTGACGAGCTGTGACGAAGTCGGGAACCATGATGAAACCCAGATCAATCTAAGAATGGATGGATCAGTCGTCTATCGGAAGCACAGACAGGGAGAAGAACAGGCTTCCTTTCGATGACCTTGTGCGATATTGCATGTCGATGTATAACCAATTTCTAGTCTTGATGCAGCCGTGAATTGCCCGATGAGACGGGGCTTGAAACAGAACCCCCCGGCTCACCGAAGAGCGCAAAGACTACCCAGGCAATGGTATTGATTAGTAGTATCATCGTCGGTTATAGTTCTCCTGAGTGTAGTTCGGAGCGGATGTGGTGCGGTAGGGTGTGTTGGGCTGGTCATGCGAGTGCGCGGCGCCGAATATGTATGTATGAAATGTCTGACTTGGGCCAACCTCTGGCTTGTTTGCGTGCGTCTCGCCATGTTGCCAAGTGTCAATCCATGTCCATGCCCATGTCCATGTCTATACCCCCCATGTCGTGTCTCTGTAACCTGCCTGCCCTTGTCTGTTCCTGCCCTTTTTGCTCCATTGCCAACCAGGGAGCACGTCGCCGCTCCTCGTCCCCAGTAGCTCTTGCCTTGCCAGCCAGCGAGGTGCATGCCAGCCATGGATGGGTACATCTGGTCTGGGCAGGTCTGGTGCCTGCCGAGGTGCTGCCAATTGCCCTGGGCGCGGAGTACGTGCTATGGAAAGCCCACGCCCGTGCCTTCCCTTGTCAGGTTACAGATGGAGATTTCAAGGTCCTTGCCGCCATTTCTGGTATAGCGGCCTGAAACCCTTGCCTCGAGCCTTCCAGTGTTCCCTAATTCCCCGTCCAGGACTCGTCTGAGCTTCGCGACTGGCGCTCGGGCCATCAACTTGGAACGCCGCTTTCGACGCCTCCCACCCGTCAGACGCCGCCCCCGTTGCTCCGCGTCTGATTCAACCCACCCACATACAAATTCGAAGTCGCACAGTCGCGCAGAGTTGACCTGCAGTCAAGCTTGCATATTGCACAACACTACTCCGTATCTTCGACGACTCCGCACACCTCCGACGAAGTTGACCGGCTTCAATATCTGCCGCCGTCACCGCACGCGCCCTCTGCTGAGACAAGCATGTCGAGACACACCGCATGATCTTGTCGGGCAATCGTGTCCAACGGCTGTCGTACGAGACGTGTTATTACTTTATGCTCAAGCTGGCGCGAGAACCAGTCGCTATCCCACCTACTCTTGACAGGAGAATCGGGGGTGAAGTGGGCTCAAGTGGCAACTGTCACCTTTCTTTGTCTCGCTCTCTGCTTATCTTGTCCATTTTCCTGTCATGAGTAGTTCCCCGACTCGTCGCTGTGCTAGCACCACACCCAACTGCCGTGGGCCCGACTCTCGTCGAGTCTATAACTCTTGATGGGACAATAGTTCAGATGACCGACTTTTCCACAGATTGTTCTCGATGGTTCGTATGGAGTACAAGACACGTTACTTACCGGAAATAGCCTCAGAGCCAAGGCAATTTCTGCTTAGTCTTTTATCAATGACTTGCCCCAGCCCTGAGCTTTACGTCGGGACTGCTTGTCAAAAGATTTCTATTCTTATTCATCACTTGGACTGACTCGATCGCCTGAAGCCAAGGTCTTTCGCTTCTGCTCTCCCGGTCCCTGGAGCCCAACTGGAATGGGCTTTTGACCGAGATCAGCACTGTCCGGACAGCAACCGAGGGGTCTGACGCAATAAACCAATCTCATGAGAAGAAAAGCTAGCCGCTTCAGGGGAGCCGAGTTTTGATTATCTGCCTCACGCAGCCAATGGAAACGACTATATCCTCGTGGACACACGGCCATTGGCGTCCTATCGTCATTCCATGCCAATCGGTCATCGTCTTGCCATTTGTCATCCTTGCCAATAAGAGAACTCGCTATATAGCCGCAAGCTCATCGTTGGCTCCAGACCCAACGACACGTTTTATGGCACTGGCACTGTCCCTGTGCTACTACCTGCTCATACACACACCACTCGCTAAGGGACGGTATGGTGTCGTCTGAAGTATGTATAATACATGATACTAAGCCCAACTAAACCTTACTTGGCCTGGTTCTTGCTGCCAAGGTTCCAACAATGCCTGCATTGCATGCCAGCTTGACCTGCAACGTAACTGGGTACGCAACCCATGTACCAACTCGGGGAAACGGCAGACGGCATGCACCCACGCGCACGTTTTGACCTGGCTGTCTGCTGGTGGCCATACTAGGTCGTCGTCGCCTTGGAGCACCGAGTCCCAGGCCGATGCCCTCTCCACTCTCTCTCTTGAGGCTCGTCCAGGATGAATGGTCCTTTTCAGACCCCATCTTGTTACTTATATTTATTTTTGGTTAGAAGAAAAGCATCGCATCTTCCTGGTCCTTTGAGACATGGGAGTCCTAATTTCCATCGTTTCTAGATCTACCTTGCTCTGTTCCGCTTATATCTGTTTCAGGAACGATAGAACCCACGTGAAGCCAAAGAGCTCAAAGTTCAGGAAGGCACCGCAAAGAAAGAAGGCGATTACATAAGGTATTGTCTAGGGTGATGGGCATTGATGTCCACGAGGATGCGATGCTGTGGTAAAGAAACTAAGAACATTGCTTCGCCTTGTTGCTAGCAAATGTCTCATTTTACTTATATCATCTCAAATAATAAGACTTCGGCTCCCGGATCTCATGACCGAAGCGGCTATTGACTCCATTGTCTGTGATTCAGAGTCAAGGTTCTGCTGGACCACAGGACCCGTTCCCGTCTTGGGTCATCCTGAACCATCCTGGAACCTTGCTCGAGCTTGGCCACGGGGCTAGTTGATAGTTCTGCCATTTTCAGTCAAAATTCATGCCACACTGTTCTGATAGGGCTTTTCGAATTTGGCCTTCCAGCCAGGAGGCTTCTGGGTCCAACATAAACCTGCTTTCACACTGTGGGCGACTGCCCCTTTTCTCAAGATACGATGCAAATAGGCATAGTTCTTTTCCGAACCCTTGGCATCTCAATGCTCAGTACCGAGGGTCCTGCAGGCTTATTACGTTGTTTCTAGTGGAAAGAATCGAGCCACAAAGACGAGTTAGATTTAGAGTCGATGGGTCAGGATCCGAACTCCGCACCACTCCAGGTCTGACCCGTTTGCCGCGCCTACATGGTGCTTCTTGTCGAATCAAGATCCTTTCCGTGAGCTCCCACAGGCTCTTGTCACAGTTGAGTGCCGCTGAACGCTTGGCTGTCTCCCACTCATCCTAGTTGCTCGACGTACTCACTTGGTAGTGAGGGGAGGGGGGTGGGATGTTGGGTGTGGAGTGTGAACGATAGCCTGCCTCCTGCGGGAAGAAGGTCTGAAGTTAGTACTCTCTTTCATGCCCTGATCGGTCTATTCCCGTTTGATGCCACTCCGTGGCTTCTCCACGGGCATAATAACGCATACTCATCCAAATACACGTTATTAAGGACAGCTGCGGGTTCTGACGACCGACCCCTTTTCTTGCAGTTGTTGCAGTCGATGACAGAAGAGATCCATTCGATTACCTCCCCTGAGGCATCGAGCCCGCCTTACATACATGTAAAATACGCCGGCTGCTTCCTTGAGTGCCGTTGTCTTCCACAGCGTCTTGGGGTGGTATCTTTGTCCTTGGCTGTCGCCCCCTGGTTTGTATTCG
This sequence comes from Metarhizium rileyi, assembly GCA_031753515.1. Classification (NCBI taxonomy): domain Eukaryota; kingdom Fungi; phylum Ascomycota; class Sordariomycetes; order Hypocreales; family Clavicipitaceae; genus Metarhizium; species Metarhizium rileyi. Next base: position 2,120,892 of record JAUKVO010000008.1, read on the forward strand.
ATTTCCGCTGTTGTTATTATAGGGAGTCTTGGTATTCCTCCACACTCTTTTGCGTGCCACCGCCACAACGTTCCAGGATCACGTCACCATTCGCGCAAAACTGCTGAATCTGGGGTGTAGCTCGTCTCAATCACCGTCGTACCCGTCCGGCTTTAGACGCCCAAGGGGCGGGATAGCACAGTTTAATCACGGAACCAGTCAAAGGCGACGGTGGTCCTTGCAAATCTCCTTCTCATCCGCCCTTCAATGACATGATTAAAACAACGGCCTAGTGGCAGACTTGCTGACTATTCGTTCTTACAATTGGGCCAATATTATGTCGTCAATAGGCCGCATGTTTGCCTTGTATGGTCGGCTCTTCGAATTTTCCACATTTTATGTCAGAACCCTTGCGGACTTACCGGAGTGAAAACCATCATTACCAGCTGCTTAGCCTTCTAGAGACTTTGGCGTTCTGCAGTCTCCCGTTCTCCAGAGCGAAGGAACGCGCCCGACATATAGCGCAACGCTTTCCAAATCGTGTTGTACTTTCTTCCCCCTGACTTCAGATTTGGGTTACAGTCATCGGAGACATCATAACCGTGGTTCTTGAGGAACTATCCAGTCAGCATGGCCAGCGAAGTCTCCAACTGTCTGGATCTACCTTTCATGCAACCCTCTATTCACCATCACTCTGTGCCCACGATACAATATCTAGCTGGCGGTGAGCTTCCCATCGTCGCGGAGGAGATTCCTCAAGAGCAGCAGCAACAACAAGCGAAGTATTATGGGGACACTCACCGGCAGCTAACCCTACGTCAAGCTCCGATGCATGCGCGCGTTGCCGTTGGAAAAGAAAAAGGTTGGTACCATCTCCTTCTCAACATGCGCGAAGGATATGTACTAACGAAGGATGGAAAAAAGACAGAAAGCCAATAGACCCCCCACCGATTGTGCAGCTCATAGACAAACGAAGTGATGGGAAAAGCGGTCTTTACGATAGTAAGGCGTCAAGGCAGAGCGCAATCAACGCCAAACCAAAGACTGTTGAAATTAACATTTTTGACAGGTCCGTATCTGTTCATGACTTCATCTCTGCTCCCGGAGAACTACGACGAACTTGCAAAAGGGCCAGAACTACCTTCAAACTATTTAGTTGGATCACTGGCGTCGTCGATTCATCGCCTACGGGATACAGACAACATGGAGGGAGGCTTTTTTGTATTTGGAGACCTATCTGTTAAGCAGGAAGGACGATACCGGTTGCGGTTTACCTTATACGAAAGAGATCAGAACCACCCCACCCCGAGTTTCTATTTCATCGGAGAACTGATCACCAACGTATTTACCGTTTTCCCTGCCAAGCTATTCCCTGGAATGACGGACTCGACTGCTCTGACCCGAACATTCAGCGACCAAGGGGTGAAAGTCAGGCTTCGAAAAGACTCGAGCACCATGGCTGCACGAAAGCGAAATAGACAAGCCAACGAATCCAGTAGCACCAGCAGTTCACTCCTCGACCGCCAACCAAAACGTCCCTCGTATGACCGAGAAATGCCGTCCCTGAGTAATTATGCTCTCTCAGAATTGGGACACATGGACCCAATATCGGGAAGTTCCAGTTTGGTCACCACGGCGTCGCACAATCCGAACATGTTTTCCGTGTCTGGACCTCTGCCGACATCGAGAGGGCCAGGTTTGGATTTGCAAATACCCACAAGCGGCTATTATTTCGGCGGTCCGCAATACTATTGACAGTGCGAAAGGTCTGCTTCATCAAATGACAAAGCGCCATGGAAATAGACGAGGGCGGCAAGATGAACCGGCCAAACGTCTGGACATGCGAGCATATGTATCTCAGCGAACAATAGCGCGTGTTTCTTTGACAAATTTTGAGCTCCAGCTTTTTTCAGTCACTCGACTCAATGTCTGATACCCGCATCACAACTAATTACCACTGCAAGCTGTCGGTTTCGATACTTCGACCGGGTCCCTCAACATGAGTGTGCAGGTTGCGTCAGAAGGCCCCCCCCATTTGCTCAGATCAACGATCAATTTCCTAAACTCTCGCCAGCCGTGTCTCTCGTACAGGATGCGACCCTCTTCTGAGGACTCGAGATATGCAGGTAATCCGAGACGATCGGCTTCAGCGGTGCCCCATCTGAGCAGCAGAGATGCGGCGCCCCGTCTCTGATGTTTGGGATCTGTATGCAAGAGCTTCAAGTCTAAAATAGGGCGATAATCAGCGACAGACGCTCGATCTGGGCCGAGAAATGCCCGTGGACCTACAAACATGAGGCTTGCCAGCCATTCTTTGAGTCCACTCCCGTCGCATGCCGCCGAAGAAAAGCTCACAGGCTTCTGGATTTGTACCAGGCCCCCACTCTTTGGTGGGAGGCAAAGTGTCTCTGGGGTTCGTCCATATATACCATTTGGAAAAGGCTATCATAGCATCCTGCCCCTTCGCTTCAAGGTCCGTGTCTATTACCTTGACCCAGCGACAAGCAGGGTCCTCTCGAAGCTGGTATATCAGCATTTTCACGCGTGAGTCATCACGGCTCGATAAAAAGGGTCCAGGAAATAAGGCGGCACTATATGGGCTGGGACCATACGCCAAGTTTTCTATTGCCACAGCATGGGCGGCATCGTCTGCATTCGTCTGCATTCGGCGCAACTACTTTGAGGGGCATTGTTCGTTCAAGCGGTTAGTACGTTGCCGCAAAGGATGGAGTATGACGAGCAACGACAAGGACGGGGATAAGAGCGGGTTTGGAAGACGACGGCATGGAGAGCATCGGAACACACAATTTATAAGTTGGTGGTGGCTCACAATACCCCAGCTTCCTCGCTGGGTGAGCGTTCGAAGTGGGACCGTATGCTTCCTGTCTTCGGCGAGCCTATTTGGGACGGGGTAGTTGGCCTTCACGGCACAGGAAACAGTGCCACAAACAAATCCTGGGTTCTCTCGGCGCATGGAGACAAAGACGAGGCTTCCCTGCGCTTACATTTCGGCTATATGATACAGGTGTCATCATGGAATCTGTTTGGGAAGGGCACTTGCAATTGTGAAAGTCTGGGTTCGGTTGAGTTTGCCAGGACTGGATCAAGAATGAATGGGGGGGGGGGCAACCTTGGGCATTTTAGGACTGCTCCGTATATCACACTTAGAAAGTTCGTTTCATACACCAATACCATTTTTCCCTTCTTCTTGAGGTTCTGTATGCGCCTTGACCGAATCGTCGAATACATTCCAAGTGGATATTGCTCCTTGCTGAAGGCGGAATCCGTAGCCATCCTCGATCTAAAGCTGATCTGCTTATATAATCACATGGCCTTGGAGACAGCGCGAGTAGCTGGCCAATGATCAAGGCGACCGAGGATAAAATAATGGGGCACAATATTCGCTTTCCCAAGGTGTCACCCTGGCTGGTCTGAAATAACTTTTCCAGCTCTTCAGACCCTTCTTGCCTACTCACGCCTTCACCCTCACCTCCCGAGCGGCACACAACGATCTCGAAGGAAAGCGGCTTTTTTCTCTGCGCGCCTGCTTTTCGTAGCCCCTACACTGAACTCGCGACGACATAGTCCAAATAGTACATTGGCCGACGCCGCTCGATTGGACATTATGGATCACGGACGCGATCCCTGCCCCTGGGTCATCTTCAATGACTTTGGCGGTGCCTTTTGCATGGGTGTAGGTTTCCCCTTGGCTGTATCTGCTCGTGATCTAGATGCTTGGAAAGGGTGTTGAGAAGAAGCAATTGATTGACTGCTCTGCTCTTCACGTGCTTAGCTTGCTTGTACTGACTGGAACCTGTGCCATTAGGCTATCGGAGGTACCATTTGGCATGGTGTCAAAGGCTTTCGCAATTCACCCTATGGCGAACGACGCATCGGCGCCATTACGGCCATCAAGATGCGCGCTCCTGTCCTCGGCGGTAACTTTGGCGTCTGGGGCGGTCTCTTCTCGACATACGACTGCGCCATCAAGGGCATCCGCAAGAAGGAGGATCCCTACAACGCCATCATTGCCGGCTTTTTCGTCGGCGGCTCTCTTGCTTTCCGTGGTGGCTTCAAGGCTGCCCGAAACAATGCTATTGGCTGTGCAGTCCTACTTGCTGTCATCGAGGGTGTTGGCATTGCCTTCTCCAAGATGTTGTCCGGCGGAACGAAGCTGGAGATGCCGCAACCCCCGCCTAGCATGGAGGGCGCCAGCTTGTAGTCAGCCATAACTCGAAGACAAGAGAAAAAGAAGTAAAAACGAAAACGGCATTCGAAAACAGCAGAGGGGCAAAGGAGGTGGTGGTACTGAGGGAATGTTAGGCTGGCGACCCGACTACCTTTGCTTCTGTCGGTACATGACACATACACGTTATTCTCAACTCCAATTTGCGATTCGTTTATTAATTCCGGTGGCTTTCTTCATAACGGTCTGGATTTTTTTGCTTAGCGAGCAGACAACGCCGCCCTTTTTGTCTGGCAATCGAACGAGTCCAATGGGGGGGGGGGGGTGTCTGTGTTTGGTAGGCTCATTTTTTGCCGCAGCCAGGATCATTGCTGAGGATTTGAGACCAACAACCAGGAAGTGATGGCCCAAATACCTCTCGGCAACCAAATCGTTTGCTTGACTATCGGTGGCAGAGGCTGTTATGTATTCGCATCGCCTTGGCGTTACAGTGTACTATATATTCGGGAATGGGAACGGACATATAAAAAAGAAACACAATTGGAAAAGGCACAAGAGAAGTATCTCCTCTGCGTGTAGGATGCATCGGCCAATAATAGGCACGTAGTAGGGCATTACATGGATGTGAATCCACAAGCTTTCAAAGGAGCGTCCAGACCAGCTTGGTTTCTACATGCTCTGATACTTGCCGAGTAGTAGTTCGAGTCGACGAACGCGTCCAACGCCCATGCCCACAACAACAACAACAACAACGTCGACACTATTCTGCGGCATACACGTCTAATGGCTGGGGAAGTAAGTGGCCATGCATCAGATCAATGCCGATTTTCAGGATCCTCGCCCTCATTGTTCCAGATGCTCATCCTCACCCTGCCCTTTTCATCGATCCAAGCGCGATACATTCCGCCGCAGTTGTAATCCATGAGAATCTCCGAACGGACCCGAACAAGCTGACCGGTCTTGCCATCCGTCTCCACGACGCTCTCAATTCCAATCATGCCCCCTTCCCCCTCGCCGGTACGACCCCATCTGTCACCCGCGCTGCGCTGCAACTCCCCGCCAGGACCAACAACACTGGTCAAGGCCGAGGCTGTGCTCTCGGGTTTCCATCTCGCCATGGCGGCAACCGTTCGAGCAGCGCTGATTCGCAGAAACGAATCGCCGTTGCCAGTTCCCGACGCACCCATGGACCGAGTGGTGATGGTTCCCGCTCGAGACGAGTGGGAGGACAAGGAGTCCGGATCAAGAGGCGAGTAGGTAAACGGCGTAGGCAGGCAGTCCGCCAACAGGCCCTTCAACGAACCGGCGAGCGAAACACCAGGGGAGGCAGTGCCGACAGAGCGAGCGAGCCTCTCCCACGCCGAAGCACCGCGAACAGCCGCCCCGTCCTCGGACCACTGCTCGGCCCAGAAACCGGCCCCTACAACGGGCGTGTCGCCAATCCGCCCTGTCAGCTTGTTCGTCATGCCGCCTGTGCTCGTTGCCGCACACACGACGCCGTCCTCGTCGAGAGCCACTGCTCCACAGGTGCCCTGCGGCAGATACTCCTCGACAGACCAAGCAGCCAGGCCTAGGCCCTGCTTCTCCCTGTCCAGCGCACGGACATGCTCATCCCACCGCTGCTGCGTGAAGAAGTAGCCCGGGTCGACCATGTCGAGGCCATATCTCCGCGCGAGCTGTTCCGCCGCAGGACCCCAGATCTGCGTATGGCCCTGCGCAGAAGGAACGTCGAGCTCGTCGTCGGCAGAGACGGAGGAAGCCTGCGCCTGCGGCCGTGGAGCGAGGTCCCCGTCGCCGTGCTCGAGCATCTCCTTCGCGAGAAGAACGGGGTTGCGGACGTGCCGGAGGCCCATGACGCCCACGCCGCGCTTCTTGTGGCCGCGGGACACCATGACAGAGGCCTCGAGCTCGTTGATGCCGTCGCGGGTGAAGACGGCGCCGTGGCCGCTGTTGAACAGGGCGTTGTCCTCCATGAGGGTTACCGCGTAGCAGGCTACATCCAGGGCCGATGATGGCTTCGGAGACGACTTGGGCGGCGGCGCGTGCATGCACTCGCTCGTCTTGGTGATCTATACTGCTCGTTAGTTGGAGCCCCCCCGGGGGGGGTGGGGAGTGACGACGTCTTGCCCTCCTCGGGGACGCAGGGGCGAAGCATACTATGGCAACAAGGGCGTCTCGGTACGCGCGGTACTTTTCCGGCGGGAAGTTGCGGCGCACAATGTTGCCTGCGCCGCCGTGGATGACGATGCGCGGCTGGATCTTGATGATCTGGGGCGGCTTCTTTTCGGACTGCATTTTTCTGGGAAGAAGGGGGGGGGGGGGGGGGGGGGCGGTGTAGAAGCCACTCAAGATTAACTTACTTTTGTGGGTGAAAGAAAAAAAAAGGGAACGGCTTCAACGCTTCAAGAAAGATGCAGATGCTTCTTCGCGCGTGGGACAAGACTGGAGGATTCTACAAGACGTAAGTTAACTTACGTGCAGTGGTCGGCTGTGGATCTCCAATGCGGAGGTGCCGCACGGGGGCGGCGGACCGGCGGTTAACGTTACCCGTTGGCGACCTACCGTTTTGGGAAGGAAGGCATGGCGCGCGACATGTCCGGCGTGGGAAACTAGCAAGAAGTGCCGATATCGATACCGCACCCGGCTTGATGTGCTGCTCGTTGCATATCGCCATGCGCGCAGTGCAAATAGACGAGACGCATGTTGCTGACGGGATTCACTCACGAGAATTACGCACGCATCGGTCACTGCTTGAATGCGCGGCTGCGCCCATCCGCGACGTGGACACCGGCGTGAAAAGAAACCCGATGGGGATGGCCAGAGTCCAGACAACAACGAGGTTGGGTCAGTTGGTGCAATACATTCAAAGACTGTCTGGAATAGAACTCGCGCCCCCGTAAATTCATATCAGGTATCCCATCTCTTCTCTACGCAATCAAAGTAGATAACTACACTCTCTCGCCCCGAACCCCGGCACACACAAAGTCTCCATCTCGGCCCCGTCTCCGACGACGACGATGACGACGGCCCGTCAGCCCACCGGCCGATGTGTCTCCGGCGACAAAGCTATCCCGATACCCTCTCCATCGTACTCGGGACTCTGTTCCAAACCAGACTCGAAAGATGTCCAACCGCTAGGGTGCTCAGTCGTGGTCGCCGAGGCATCGCCAGCAGAGGGATGCCAGTCGGCACCGCTGCCCTGGAATTCCTGGGTCTCGGCAAACGCCGGAATGCCCTGCGGCGTGCGATGCTTTTCGCCGGCACTCTGCATCCAGTAAATGGTATCCTCGCCCAGGTCGGCGTTCCTGTTGCGCCGCCTACGCCAATAGAGGAAAGCGACGGTCGACATGATGGTCACGCAGATGAGGGATACGGAAATGGCGATGCCGACCTTGGCCGCTACCGAAAGGTCACCGTCATTCGCATCTGACTCCTCGCTCTCCGCGGGGGCCGCGGAGTTGGACGCGGCTTTCGACGGGGATGGAGCCCTAGTAGCCAAGGTGCTCGTTATGCCCTTGCCCGTGCTCGTGCTTGCGGTTGAAGGGAGGACAGGAGGCGCCATCAGCGCAGACGAGCCCGGAGGCAGAGGCGACACGCGAGTGTTGGGGATGGCAGTAGGAACATCCGTCGGCAAGGGCTGAGGGAACCCTGTCGTAAGAACAGGCACGTTCGTCGACCCCGACAGCGTTGCAGCCGTGGCCGTGGCCGTCGCGGACAAAGTCTGAACTGGACTCTCGCCGCCGGGAGGAACGACCCCATCCAAGGGCAGTCTGAGAGTCGGCAGAACTTGACTCGAGCTATCCATGGCCGGCAACACAGCCTCAGGTCGACTCGAGTTCTCGACACGACTCGAGCTGCTCTCGCCGCCAGGCACCACAGACGCATCGGGCTGGAACGCCGCAGGCTTGCCAAAGCACTCATCCCGAAGCCGTCCAACAACATCGTCTACCTCAAAAGTCAGCTCCCGACTCGACAGAACGCAAGGGAGACAGCAGCAGATACACACCAGGCTGGACACCAGGACACCTGACCCGAATACACTCCGTCGACGCAGCGGAAGCCACCGTGTCGAAATAATCACACAAACAGCGCCTCTCCCTCCCCGCACACATCCTCGAGACACAGTCAAGCGCGCAGGCATCCCCAGACAAGCCCGGCGCAGCAGCAAACGCCGTCCCGTTGAACACAGCCGCAGAAGCAGCCGACAAGGTCGCCAAGAACAAGACTACTCTCGTCATCTTGCGCTCTCAAGTAGATTGGATCGAGTGTATTTCAAGGGGTTCAAGGGAGCGTGTTATTCCATCGGTGAGAGGCAAGAGGAACCCAAGTTGTTTGTGGTGCAGGCTCGACACGACGCACAAAGAAGAAGCTCGAAGCTCAAGAGTCAAGGCACTTTGTCCATGTCCGAGGGGGGGGAAGAAGCGAGAGGACAAAAGACAAGGCCCAAAATAGGTTTTGCAACCTGCGCCAGTCGGCCTTTTACCTGTCGTCCTGTGTGCTCCTGGTCCGCCTCGCCGATCGAATGGCACCCAGGAAATTGCAGACGTACGTGCATATCTTGCTCGTGGGCTTCACTTTCTTTCTTGCCTGCCTGCCTGCTTGAATGCTTGCTTGCTTGACGTTATGTATGTACAGTATGTGCATACAGTATGTACATGCAACACGCACAGTAGTGAGTGTGCACGTCGTATTGCTAGTATTCTGGTTTGCGCACTGACTTCCATCCAATCTTCCCAATCCAAGTCTCACTCACTCTCTCTTTTCTCCTCGCCTGCGAGAACCGGCCAGACGTGACATCACATCGTTTTATGCCCGCTTCCAACAAAGTAAATTGCAAAATGCCCGTGCCTGCGAGGCCCCTGCCCCTGCTGTTCCACGCGCCATGGCAACAAGACGGCCATGTACCATGCCCACAGCAAGCACGGATGACATCGCTTCGCCGTTTTGAGTTTTGGACTCGACGACTGACCAAATTATTGGCGGCAATGCATGCCATCTCCGTTGGTTTGGCAAATGCATAATCAGTCATCCATGCTCCCGAGAACTCCGTTCAACCTGCCTACATTCATCCTTCATATGAGATAGTTACATATACTCCATACATACGGAGTCCATATGCAGGACACACCGGCTTCAACTATGCGCACTGACAGCAATCGAACCAAAGTGCCATCACCGTTGGGTCCAGCACTGACCGCATCTCGTCCTTATCAGATTCCTGCCAAATGACCACACGGTCCGCGTACTTGATCTACAATCCCCGGGTATCTCCAAAATGCCTCCCTTGATTCTCCCAGAAACCAGCCTCCCTTTCCAATGCATTCGCGAATGACAGATCGCTTCCCCCCCCCCCCCCCCCCCCCCAAAAGAGCACCCCCAGCCATATGCAACGCCGTACGCTTTCCAAACCTAGTCGTCTTACTCCTCGAAACTCCGATGCTTACCATGAATAGCACCACTATATACTCCGTACACTTGGCCGAACTTCCATGGACCATGGCCTAGTCGTCATCCTCATCTAACAGCACATATTGTTGCTACAGCTCACTGAGACTGCCAACGCGAGTCTCAAAGTAGACTACATAGGCAGTGCAAAGTGAGAAGGCACTTCTACACATTCAAGACGGCACTACAGCCAAACCCGCTGCTACTTTAACAGCCGAGTGAACGTCTTTCCGTCGGACACCGGGGGTGCGTCCCAAGCAAACGGAATGGCTCGACAATTCTACTCTTTATTAGCCCTCTGTGTGTGTCAACTGCGTCGTAGTCTATGACTCCTACCTTTGATCAAAAGGGGCACATTCAGTCCAATCTTGCACTTGACGGCCCAGGTCATGGGCTGCGACCATATGCGGGTGGCCGCAGGAGGAAGCATGAAACTGCCCATTCCAGAACCATACTCGGCTGCTTCATTTCCGTACTGATGCCCTCGTATCGGCAGCTCTGACTGCTGCGCCACGTTGAGGGCAACTTGAAAGCCTGAAGCATCGGTGACCGCAGAGACAGGGCTGTTGCTGTTGGCAGTCCATGTCCCGCCGTAGTTGCTGCCACCATAACCGGAATCGGGGTGTTTGAAGGCTGGATTTTGCCCACTTAGTACTGGCGTCGAGGAACTGCTGGCTCTCCTCAAAAAGGGCTCTTCACGGTCCAGGTCATTGATGTCAATTTCTGCTTCCACATACTCTGCGTGCTGGGGAATGAATATGCCAATCCGGCGCAGATACGTTTCCACCTCATCCGGGTCCAAGAATTCGCCCTCGAATCCAGGCCACATCATTTGCATCTTATGGTCGATTCGCTCGTCGCGGGTTGCTTGCACCTCGGGGCCAAACGGTCCCATAGATTGGCCTGTCGTTTCCTGAAGTCTACCATACGATCGTGTGCCCTGATTTCCGATGGGCATGGCTGTTGATGTATTGTCTGTTCTTCCGCTCGGCTGTTGCGGCGGGAAGTGCGTGCCGGCGCCGCCGAGATTGGTGAATGGAACTCTCCAGTTGCTGAGGTCCTCATGCTGGTTGCGGCTCAATGCAAGCTGTAAACGCTTAATAATGGACTCTTTTGACTCGAAGAACAGACAAAATCCAAAGACGGCAGCAAACCTGTCAGGGGGTGGATTCGACATCAATATGAGTCGCAGTCCATTCTCAATGGTATGGCGCTGCAAGCGGCGACCAAAGGTCATTTCGTTTGAAGCGTAGGATAGTGGCGGAGCCACCGAAGAATAGGGCGAGTGACCAGTGGCTAGATTTCCATTGAAGTCATCTTCGGCAGTTGGCTCCATCGAAGAATAGAATGGGAAACTCGCATTTTCCGGCGTCGCTGCCGTGACAACCTCGTAGTCAAGTGACGTGGGCATATGTATCATGGGTCCGGACGTTGTGACCACGGTGGTTACGGGCATTTCAGACGTGGCTATACATGTTCCATGCATGTTCATCCGTTGTGCCGAGTCTGGGCAAAACCTATTGCTCGGTGGTATAGAGGGAACTGCAGGTGTCGCAGACTGCACTGACGGCAGGCTGGGATGGTTCCTAGTATTAGATATGAGATGCTCATCACTTTCCTCCGAGCCACTACTCTCTCCATTGCTGGTCTTTGCCCCATCGGCAGCCGTGGTAATGCGGTCGGCAATCATTGACAATCGATGCACGACATGTGGTACCTTTTCGAGCGCACGCTCCGACAGCAGAAGGTCGTAGAAATCGTTGAATCCTCTGCTCATATCGTTGTTGGCCCTTTCAAGTTCCTTGACGCGCTGCTCCAATGTTGTTATTGTGGTGTCCTTGCGATGCCGATATGCTCGTTGAGCAAGGCGAATTTGTGTACGACGACGCTGTGATGCCATGGTCAGAATCAACTCGATATACGCTACGCACATCAACATGGTAGCAACCCGATTTGGACAGAGCTTACATCGGCAGCTGTTTCATCCTTGGTATCTAGCCTGGGCCTGCCTCTGGATCTCTTCTTGCGTTCCTTTTCACCAGCGGTATAGGCATCTCCTGTGACATCATCTTCACTTGGTTTCCTAGCTCGTTTGCCAGTTACCGGCAGTGGACCGCTCCCGCTCTGAGTCGGGTTCGCCGTCATGGTTGACATGGAGGGTGAGTGGGAGCTGTAGGCAGCATTCAAACCATACTGCTGCGCGTTGATCACGGATGAATGGCTTGAAATGTTCATTGGGGTACGGTGGTAGTAGGTGCCTTTGTGGAACTGGGGGTCAAGAGGTAACGACTCCAGAACAGTTAGAGCGGTAGTTGCCATGTACTTCTGATTTTACCGGCCACAACCAATGGTGAGGAGAGCAATTCAATCCAAAACCCAAGACACTCAGTCGCCAAAACAAGAGCAACAGTCGTGACGAGGGAGGACGTGTATAAGAAATAGCAGTTGGTGGCTTCAAAATGGACCATGACCAGGACAAGGTGGTGAAGTGGCCTCGCGGGAAGTGGTTGGTGTTAGCTAAGAAAGCCGTCGGTTTGCCTGTCCATGAGTCGAACGAGAAGCAAAAGGGTCGACGAACATGAGCAGTGGTGAACCACACCTTCTTAACACGGCGAGGTATTCAGCTATGGTCCAAGTAAAGGCCTGAGGACTTGGATACCAGTATATAGATGCTGAAGATGATGAAAGTGGTCCGGTTTTCCAGGTAAATAACAAGTGGCAGAGGCTTGAGAGTTGATGTGTGGGGAGTCGACATGGAAGTAAGCTCGAGAGTCGAGCGTAAGTTGACATCTGGACTGGAGCCGGACGGAATAGACGAGAAGTTGGGACTAGTCGGAAGTCGGGACCCACAGGACCATCAATCAACCACCAGACTACGGAGTACGTGTCGGAGTACGTATTTCCTTCCTCGACTGGCATTGATGATTGATTGAGGCCCTTGATCTTGGCTACCTCATTCATTACCCATCCCGACACGGCGAGAAGAGCCAAGACCCCGAACTCTGGCCGGGCTGCACACGCCAAGTTGCAGCATTGCCCCACGACAATCATGTTGTTCGCCGCTATCCGAGCCCAAGTACGTCGGACCAGCACTTCATCGCATTCATTTACCGGCAACACCCCCTCCCCATCGCCCCTTCCGTCACCGACAAACAATCCCCCTGGTGGAGGCTCTTTCTGGTCGGAGCTGGCGGCCTTAAGCTTTTCGCCCATGTCCTCGACAAGCACGGCATGACAACTCTCGAGCCGGCTGAGACCGGAACGACTTCATGACAACCACACGGCGAGAGGCGTAGCATCCCGCGAGCCACGACTGGCCCGATGGCTAGGACTGGATTGCGAGACCAGGCTTTAACCTCGAGCCAGGATTCCATGGGCGGATAGGGCCTTGGACCTTCATAACAAACATTGCCATTACCCATGGAGCCCTCCACCTCGCCAGTAACTTAGCATGGTCGAGCGGCACGAACCTAAGCACTTTCTAGGTTTGCCTTTGGCTAAGACCAGGGACCAGATGCCACAAGGCTGCAACTTATTGCTTCTTTTTGCTAGCGAAGCTTCCGACGCCGGTCATGTACTCTACCGATACCATCTGTTTAGGGCCTGCGGCTTGTTCCCTACCGCCGATATGGAAGCGGGGATAGTCAACGGTCAAGCTCGATGGGGAGCACCGGCAGCTACCATTGTTGACCAGATGGTGGTGACACCAGCCATCACCGTCAAAGCGACGAGTAAGATCCCACCCACGAATCGTTTCGGAGGGGAGGACTGAATTTCAATGCTGCTACTTCAACTTGACGGCTGCATCATGCAGACTCTCCTGGCCAAACAAGTAAGAAGGATCCACTGGCCCTGGCATCGATTTGTGCGTCCCAGGTCTCACATTGTGAAGCCATCTTGGCAAGAAAGGGTAAAGGCAGGGGGGGGTGCTTCTTTGCTAGCTGCATAATATGCTGTGTCAAAAGCAATACTACGCAAGGCCAAGCTTCGCAGATATGTGTTGCCAAGGCTTAGTATCTATGAGGCGGCGCATTGTAGATGTGAAACGGCGCATGTGGTGATCGACGAGGTCAAAGTTTTACGCTCTCAAGACCTCGCTTCCTGCTCCAGCTGATGGAAGGACAAGAAGTACGCCTCCGTATATGTACATGGCAAATTCCGCCTCTTTGCGTCGTAGTTCGAACTCGTCTGACGCAGTGCTCCATTAGTTGGTATGGCATGAATGACAAATTAAGGACCACTAACCAGATCGAAAGTTGCCGGCCGTAGCGGCACTTGCCATGGCGTCTTTATTTGAGGCTAAATTAGCCCCCCCCCCCATCTTCCCTTTCTTCTGCGGCCACGACGTGACGGCGATGAAAACACGGCCAGACTCGGTGAACTTACAGTCGTCTATCGCAAGGTATTCCATATCAGCGAGTATACAGCGATCTACTACACTACATTGTCGTGTGGCGCGTAGTGGTCAATGGTTGAATACATGTCCACCACTGCTGTGCGTATGCTTGTTCGATTTCATCCGAAAGGATTGACAGCCTTGCGCCACTGCATATGCCAGGTTGCCATCACTCCAACTGAGCGAGCGAGGGCCGACATTCTTCGGCTCTTCGAGGTGGACCATAAACAATGTCAAGGACATAACGATCCCCACAGAGGCCTTTGGGACTGCCGACTGGCTGAGGGCTGTGGAAGGGGACTCGTCTCGAGTTCAATGTGCAAGATAATGGAAGATGGCATTTAGCCTCTGACTCTGTGAGTCCCATGCCAGACGTAATCCAAGCCACAGGTTCCCAGGCCATGAACCCATCAATGTCTCGCCTCCGGAGAGATCTTACGCACAGGTGCTCCGTACGGAGTACGAGATGGCAAGTACATATGGTGATTGGGCAGGACGGGTCATCGACCTTTTGGGGGAGCGGATCGGTGAGCTTTGCGTTCGTTTCTGCTTTCTTCTCGAACCTTACCAATAGAAGGCGGACCCGAAAAATGACCCAGGCACTTTAAATTCCGACACACCGGATATCGCCCCTCGCGCTGTCAACTAACCCCGTGATACTCGCATGATGTTGCATCGAAATTGGAGCCGCTATGATTGGTAGCTGGTATGAAGCACTAGGAACTGCCTAGGGGCTGGATGCTGTGTGAGAGATCGATGACATCTCATCAATGGCCATACACGTAACACCTACCTAGTCTTGTTGAGACCCAAAACCTCAACTCGGCGGCTGTTCACCATTGGTTACTAAGTTGACAGAACAAAGACGAGCTGGCTTGTCCTAAAAGTGCCACTGGGCCTCAGGCATGCTGTTGGATGGTGAAACCTGTTGAAGGCTGTCCGTCAAGTTTCGTCAAATGAGATCATATTCGGGTCAAGTTGGCATGTGCTCAGCCGCAACCCCTTTGGGCTCCGCCTCCGTCTTCATGCAAAGCTGACTGGCGGGAGTTGATGTTATTGATTTGTATGTGTACGGAATAGGGATATGTGGGCGAAGAAGAGAAAAGCTTGGCCTCAGCCAGGCGCGGATTACTCTAGGGTAGTCGGCTCAAGGCGGGCAAGTGCTCCTCTTTTCCTCTCCCCCTCCCCCGGACTAAGCCAAGCCAAACCTCCACGACCTCCACGACCTCCACGTCCGATTTGAACCCGCCAATTAGTCTCGAGCTTGCCGCGAGTTTCAGTCCTCCCCATAGTTCTCAAAAAGCGACTCCAGGAGGCCGCTGCGGAAAGCTGTGTCCATTGGTTTCTGTCGTCCTTGACGAGAATCATGAGGGACTGCGGCAATGGTTGGACAACTGTAGGCCATCGCATTCTTGGTCAGGGGAATCACCTTGGCACTGGCCGTGAGTGGGTGGTGCAACAGGAGTCGATCGAGCTTGAAGCTATTAGTGCATGGGACAATGATGCGCAATGGCCCAGCATGTAAGAATTATGTACTCCATTGCCGCAAGAGGCATTATGGTGGAATTGGTACTCAATGCGAGTCTTGGTTTTGTCTGGTCACAGGCTAATGTATTTCATGCGCCATGTAGAAACAAACCCCTTTTCGATGGCCCCGAGGCTAGAAAATTCGACAACAGACTAGTGAAGCTCCAGGACCTGGATCAAGGCGCATTCGGCAGGGTTGACAAGGTTATGCATGGCTCAGTTTGCTTAGCAAGGAAACGTATACCAAGGCGTAGGGGTTTTTCCATCGAAGACTTGCGCAAAGAAGGACTAATGATGCGCAAGTTGGATCACCGCCATGTGATCAAGTTGGTTGCGACGTACGCTCCGAGGTCCCACGAACTGTGCCTTTTAATATGGCCGGCTGCTGTTTGCAACCTGAGCAGGTTGCTGGATGATATCGAGAGCTTGCGCCTGAATGAGGGAGACCGCGAAGACGTTGTCGAGCGCTTGACGGCTCTGGACCTCAGAGATCTGAGCGAAATCGATGCAATCGCTGAAGACCAATATCCAACCGCAATACATGAACCTTGCCCATTCGAATTTTTGCGAACCATTATGGGCTGTGTGGCTCGCGCTCTGGCGCATTGCCATGCAAACAATGTCCGCCATCTTGATATCAAGCCATCCAATATTCTATTGCGTCCGGATCGAGTCTACTTGGCAGACTTTGGTATCTCCCGGGATGTCACCGGCCAGGAGCAAACCACAACAGATGGCATACCTGGTACCGAACGATGGCGAGCACCGGAATTATATGGGGAGCATGGCTCCAGCATGCAACTGTCAGATATATATTCTCTCGGTCTGGTGTACCTCAATATTGCGACTGTGTTATATGATGCAAGATTGGCAGATTTTGATGACGCTCTAAGCTACTCGGGAAGACTATCCCGTGATGAACAACTTCGAATCAGGGAAGATAAAGTCAAGATACACCTGGATCGCCTAACGGCCTCTGCATTGGGAAAGCCCCCATTCGTGTTCACTCAAGAAGGACAAGAAACGGTGCGACCACGACCGCTGACACAGCTCATCTCCCGTCTGGTGGCTACCAACCCGAGACACAGATTGACGGCTGCGAAAGTTGATGAGAAACTCTCTATGCTCGGTGGAATTAACCAAATATACCACGGTGTTTGCTGCAAGAGGCCCATGTCCTGGGTCGAGGACAAGTGGGACAAGAAGTTTGCCAGTCTCACTGCCCTGCAAAAGGAAAATGAAGTACAGTGCAAGAGAATCATGGAGCTAGAGGGTAAGGACCAGACATACGAGACGAGGCTAGAAAAGCAACGGCAGAAACACGAGCAGGACATTTCCAGGCTGCAAACACTACTCAAAAACGCAGAGGAAAAGTGCCAGCGGCTGGAGTCCGAAAGGACCGACCGGAGCAGAATGACCCATTGTTCCCGAGGATCTCATGGCCATGATGTTTCACGACCAGCTGTACCAGGTGGACGCAAGCAGCCAGCTGGACCTGCAACGACACAAGGTGTTGGACAGGGACTGACCAGATCCAAATTGACTCCGCCGAGAACGGCGGTGATGCCACAAACAGCGGCCCCCAAATCCTTCAGACAACATGATTCACAACGCTCTCAGTCATTCTCCAGCTGGCCCCAAGAACGTCACCCACAGAAGATACGAACGCTTCAAAGTAGCCCGGCTGTAACTCAGTCATCAACTGTCGGCCAACGCTCACCCAACATCAGCGGCAACTTGGCAGGCTACGCTCTACGCTCGCGGGGCTCTGGGTCCAAACTTCCTCTGCCTGTCACCCCAAGTCGGAGTAACACGCCAGGATTCAGTTGCGAGCAGAGCATGACAGATAGCAGCATGGCTTCATCTGTGTTTTCACAAAAGAGCCTCGAAACACTGCCGACACCACCGGCGCACAGCAGTCCCATGTTCCAGCGCACCTGCACACCTGGTGAGAACAGGCTACAATGGGGTCAACTCGAGGACGGGCCTGTGTCGCCATCAGGGCAAACACCTGTAGCCGATGACGCAGTTCCGGAACCGTCCACACCGGACAGCCCAGTATTTTCAATGTTCCCATCCGCCATGTCGTCTCCACGAACGCTCAGATCAGATATCCTCACCGACGGAGGTAACGACAACGCCACCTCGAGACCGGCTCCCCCCTCGCTACAGCCTATGAAGAGCTGGGCAGATGTAGCCAAGTTGGAAAAGAAGCGCCCAGCCGTGAAGAAGTAGAAATCATTACGCAAATTTTTGACTCTCAAGAGATGCCTGAGCAGGGAGAAGCAGCGTGAGAAAGTGTTGGATTATGATACCAAAAAAGTCAGACGCTGAGAGTATAGTTTTTGCGGTGTAGATTTGAAAAAAAAAAAAAGGAAAAAAAGGCCCTAGTTTGCATAGCGGGTTGCGGGACTGAAAAGCCTCTGAATCGAGTTTATTGTAAGAGTGGTGTGAGACTCGGCGACCATCGCGCCAGGGGACGATTTCGGCGACTGGATTGCTACAGGAATATTTCGGCGACTGGATTCCTACAGGACTATTTTCTTGCTATTGGCTCTCTCTCTCGACCAGTAGCAGTGCCATTGTTCCATTTGAGCAACCGCCCGGTCTGAGCCTGCACCAACGCTTTCCAAACCGGTTCTATAAAGGGGTCGACAGGCTCTCCTGGCTGGTCCTTGTAGCGGGCTATTTGCTTGGCAAATACTGGCGAAACGGATGTCATCAAGGGAAGGTGGGCAGACGTGAAGACGCCGACGTTGGGTGGTGGTTCCAGCTCATGAGTCGATGCATTCCCGTCGTTGGATGAGTCTTCCCTCGGCTCCGAGGTCGTGCCCTCTTCCCGTTCCATTTGCCCTCTCCTCTGCTCCTCGACGAGTTGATTGAGCGCCTCGCCGCGCGCGTTCCAGTCCCCCCATATCCGCTCGATCTTCCACTCCCACCATAACCTTGACAGCTTTACGCTCCAAGAGTAGGAGCTCGTGATAGCATCTTGCGTGCCCCTATTCTGAACAGCACGTTCGGATTCGCACCCTACTTTCTCGGCTCTCATCTGCTTCGCAACGAGCTCGTCCCAGTAGTCCTCCTGCGTGGCGTCCCAGCCCATTCCCTCGTCGAGGCTGATTACCTTGCGTATCTTCTTGACGAAGACCTTGCCTCTTTGACCTAGCATTCGGGAAAGCCCCTCCGGCTGCGGTTTCTTGAGGCGCAGGAAGGGCTGGCCATCTGCTGTCGCGCAGACGGAAGGGATGCGGGTCTTGAAGATGTGCGGGACGTAGTTTGGCTTGTATACGGGCCGGCCGTCTTGATCGTATTCCTTTTTGAGAAACGTTTCGCGCGGTTGGGCCGGCGTCTCTGGCTTGGGTTGTGGACGGGCTAGGTCGTTGCGAGAGCGGAGATGGGCCATGACTTGGTTGTGCTCTGGGGATCCCGGCTTTTGTGCCTTGGACAAGAGCGCGAGGAACTGTTTGCTATTTGGTTAGCTGATTCACTGGCGGCTGCAGCAAGTCCTGAGAGCAAGGCGTTGCAGAATGCGAGGTACCTTGTATCCTGCCACCATTGATGCATATACCAGCCTGTGGCTTGTATATGCCCGGTTTTTCACAAACGCCTTCCTGATCGCACGCGCCGCGGAGTCCTTTGGTACCGCATTGTGGGCATCGTGTGGCATATCCATCTTGCTTGCAGATCGCAAGAGAGCCCGGTAGAGGGACAGTGTGGCAATACGATGCCGCGAGTTGCGCGCTGGGATGAAGCGAGAGCGGTACATTGCGGTGAATGCTGGACGGAGGACGAGGGGGATGTTATTGCGGATGGCGCTGTATATTCATGTTTAATGATGGTGTTCCAGGAGTTCTGGGGCGTAGCGATGTCGCTTGGTGTCTCCGGAAGCAAATGGCGTGGCTTTGGTAGCTTCGAAAGATGTGATGGCCAAACTGAAGCTGTCGTTGAACATGGATCTGCAAACAGAGTGGGGCCTTGTGAGTGGTTGAAGTGGAAAAATGGGGCGGCAAATGGCGTCGCAATGAGAACAACTTGTGAAGAGACGACCATGTAGTTATTCTTCTTGTTACGTGGAGAGCTTTTGTGTCCATCCCGGGGCTCATAAAGATTACAGTATGTGTCAAAGATGGACGAACTATGCCAACTTGTGGACTCTTGGCCTGTGACTTGTGTTTGATACATACTGATGTGGTTATTGGCGCGTACGAGGATGTGAGTTACAATAAGGGCGATCCCGTGCTTCTACCTGTTGGTTCATCGTCTTATGTCATGGTACTTGAAGTGAAGAACCAGCATCTTAGTCTGTAAACGCTGTGAGATCACTAGCGACGCAGCCAAAAGCCGACAACCAGGTCGGTCAGCCATCGACTGGGTATGAGATGTTGGATGTTCTAGGACACTCTCATCAGCGTAGAAGTTCCCATGTTAGACTTCATGATTATTTACGCCCTAAGTTTTACACTCCGTAAAGCATGGACAAATAGAAGGTCGGCATGTCGATATCAGTAACGATACGATTGTTGCTTCCGCAAAGACCAGTCGTGACTTCGGCAACACGATTCAGACCGACTCATGTCGCCCCATAGTCGGTTCTCGGCGCGCTTCTGGACACCGGCAGATTTGTCACCAATGTCCGGGAAAATCCGAGAAGATGGACCTTGGCATGAATTAATTTCTCTGCAAAGCTATTTCAAGATGTAGAGGGTCTGGTCAGCACTAGTAAGTAGTCTAACGTACCAAAGATTATACATTATACTCCAAGGGCACCCGGGACAAATTTGCAATGTTCATGCTGCTGCCAGGACCGCTTTGGATCGTTAGAGAAGTTCTGCCCACCGAGGCCATCGACGGTTCCCACCAATGCTCCATGTCCGGCGAGATGCGGAGATGAGGCTTGCGAAATCCTGATACTGTCTGCTGCTTGTAGCCTCCGACTCCCTGCAGTCTGGCTCCGTCCACGGGCGTCAGGCCACATCCCGACGACGCCGAAGCACGCGGTCTCGAAGTGCGCCAGGAGTGCGCCGGGAGTGCGTCGGGAGTGCGATGGTTACAAACGCCGAATTGCAGTGGCAAGTCGTGGCTCTGTGTAACCTGCCAGCGGTTATTACCTACGCAAGTGAATAAGAAGGTTGCCTATAGCCGGCCAATGTGATGTTGGGTGACATTGCATGTTGCATATCATGTGTGTAGTTACGTCGTGGTTGCCGGCAGGAAGTAACTACTAGTTACTAGCCCAACAAAGACGCGAGGTGACAGTGGGACTGTTGTACGTATGTAGTAGTTTGCGACACTGTAATTGCAAATGGTGGTCCAGACATAACTTACAGTATTCGGTAAACTAGTCTTGTTATTGTCTTGGATCATGCGCGATGCAAAAGTTAAGGCTGGATCAATATCGAATGTCTGCAATGCATCGCCCACTTCCACGGCAGGACCGGAAGCGGACCAGCAGGGGACGGACTTTCCTAGCGGCCCCAAACATCGTCATGTTGCGGAAGGTGCCACTGCGCGTGCTTGCCGAAGGCTTGCTTCCAGGCTTGGGGTTTCTGTCAGATGGAAGAAAACCATCTACCTATAGGTACCTAGGTAGGTACCTATGTTGTAGTCCCTACGGCGGTCACAAAATACATGATAGCCACGACAATTCAACGGGTTTAGTAAGCGTGCGTGCATGTGCATCGTGCATTGTGCATGCCCGTGTGGCCTGTCCATCGGCGCCACTCCCCGCAAAAAGCGGGAAGTCCCCCTTTTCTACTCCGTACTTCCGCCCAGCCGGTTTCTCCTGCACATGCATGCTCTGATCTGGTTGTCGGATTCCGCGAGCAAGGCTGTACGGAGTACGGAGTAGGCTGTTCGCCATCATCAAAACCAACTCCCCTGCCGCAAAAGTCGTGTGGTTTGTGCCGTCATAAAAGATACGGGATGAATGGCATCGCGCTTGCTTACCACATCAGACGGCGTCGCAGCCATAAGCTGACAAACATTTCTAGCTGGTTGGCCCTATCCTCGTCAACGGTGGCTCAAATATCCGCCGCCACCACCACCATATCTCACCACCGAGCCTCAGACCTCAGACCTCAGACCTCCGTATCAGACTGTACGAAGTCCCTGCTGCGTGCACCGGCAGGCTCGGAACGAGGGGCATCGTGAAGCATAATCGGGCCTCGAAGCCAAATGTCGCCCTTGCCCTCGCCGCCCCACGTACTGCCACTGCCGTTGGATGGCAACGACACGGCTTTAATCAAACTCCATTTCTAAAAGAAGCGGACTTGGCGCCTCACTCGTCTATTCCGCATATTTGAAGAGCGCAACCGTGGAGAGAACCATCGCAGTCGCGCTGCATATTGTCCACATGCTTGGATGGAGGGCTTTTCCTTGCTTTCTCCATGTACGACCATCGGGTTTGCTTCCAGCTTGCCTACAAGTTGGGTGCTTACCACCCACAATACTTCTTACATTGTTTCTTTTGATACATCAACCTTATTGGCACCTGATTTCAGCTTGCCTTTTGCTTTAACGCCTCAGTAACTCGAGCAGGCTCACCTCTTCATCGGCACACCGAAACGTCCCTCTGTGTCCTACATACATCGCGGCTGGCCCCTTTGTACAGCCCGATATTGCCTTCCTCCGCCCGGCTTCGGCTTACCACTTGAGTTAGCATAACGCTATCGTTTCCCTGCACCTTAATCTCAAATTTGCGTCTTTTTACTTTGCATACTCTTTGAACTGTAGTGAGTCATTCGCGCACCACGACGCTCGCTGCACACCGAATACTACGAGCAAAATACCCTAATCCCCCGACATCCGCCTCACTCGGTTTGAAGAACCAATTATACAACGCTCTCATTGCTAGAATTTCATGTCGCTAGCTGCTCTCCATTCGGTAGTAATTGGGGGGCAGCATACCTTGCAGTACCATGTTCCTTCACTCCGGAGCAAGCCTGCACGGTCACGAATATTCCATTAAGCGGTCTACATCTGCCCCTTTACAGCCTCCTCGAAGACTTCCAACTTTGAAGTCGGCTCTACGGCCGCTCGCTTCTTCGGATTCGAGCGAGACCGACTATTTCTCGCTACGCTCCGAAGATCAACGCAACCAGTGCCGAGAATCGACTTATGGGACCGATCGCTCTCCGTCGTTAGTATTGCGACAGCGCGCGGCTTCCAACAGCTACACTAGGAAAGAACTTGCTGTAAGATTTCGCGACCCCGGAATGGATCAGGTACATACACCATCTGCTAGTGAGGATGAAGAATCTGTAACTGGCTCAGAATTCCTGGATGGCCACATCGAGATGCCAACACGTCGTAAGAAGCGCAGACGACTACCTCGCAAATCTACCCGGTATGCTCTCGCACAACCAGCGCCCCAGCTTCGTACCAAGCAACGGAGACTTGTTCAGATCCGACCTCGATTGTTGTTACAACTCCAGGAAATTGGCGATCGAAGAGCAATTCCTGCCTTTGACCTGATTCCGTCTCAACTGGTAGCAGGAGCTTTGATCATTCCCAAACTGTCAAAAAGGTTCCCTCGCATGTTTCACGCAAATGCTGAACTAAGCCAAAATGATGTTTTACTAGTTCGCAGCGAAGACTATAGCTCAACATCAGGAATGGTCCCAGTGCGCACTGAGAATGGCGGGCGGTATCTCCAGGGCAGAGATGTCTGCGCTGTCATCAGCGCCCTACCGGAAGATTGCGAGCACTCAGTGGAGATAGTTCTCGAAGATGGCGTTCCGTGGTATGCTTCACCCATGGCGAATGGCTCGTATGAATTCACCAGAACACATGATGACGGTGAAACAATAACCGCACGTTGGGTTCACCGGTCCAACGGCTCGACTCGTAATAGTATAGCCTCATTCGAGCCATCTTCTTCAACGCGGTCTAGCGTTCATGATACCCTGCTTGACTCTAGATGGACGTTCAGCATCATTGATCCTTCTTCGAGGAGGCATCCCATTATGGGTAACTTGACAGCAGAGACCGTCGAGGTATATGATTGTTACACGACCTTGTCCGCTTCCAGCGGCCGGTTTCCGCCGACCCGTCCGTTTGGCTCAGAGATAGCAGGCCTCGGCCAGAGTCCGTCTCCTGCCGAATCAATTCCAGAATCGAGAGCAACACTGGAAGTGCTCCCGGATCAGAAGGTTTTAATGGTGGCAACGGCAAGTTGGATTCGACTCCATCAACAAGGCTGGCCCGCCTCGGCAAATCCCAAGTTTGCGAGGTCTATACCGTCTCATTGCCGGTCAGCAAGCACAAACACGAACTCTACGACAAGACGACGAACTTTCCCGTCTTACGATGGAGACAGCTCTCGTGCGACAAGCCCAATCAATCCGCGACAGCTACCAGACAGCATATCTGACGCACCACTATCAGGACGCCCGTGTGATAAAACGATGCCAGCGAGAACACTATCCACCGGGAGAGCCTTCATGAAACGAAGAAACGATCGCAGGGACGGCTTGGCGATAGTGTATAGCCAAGAGCCACCAAGGCTATTGTACGACACTGACAAAGTAGACAAGCGGCAGGAAGAGAAGGTTGGATGTCTGAGTAGGATTCGGCAATGGACACACAAGCTGTTTCACAGGAAACCAGAAATGATGAATTAGGAGATAATGTTTAAAAAGACAATACCACGAACGTGGGCACGACAGAAATAGCAGAGCTGTGGATGAATGGTGAAGCTCATTGTACATTTGTTCAGCACGAAAGCGCTGTGCCCAGATATTCGGATGGTTCACTAAGTCGATTAACTATAGACTACTGAGGCTTGACTGACAGTAATATGACCCCACAGAAATTCCAAACTCACTGAAGTATGTTATTGAGTCATGCGAGAGATGCTTCCGGCTGGACAAGTAGCCTTTTGGCCTAAGACGGGGAAAAAACTATATTACTGATAGGGTACCCCCAATATTGAGCGATGATCGTCCCTCATCCCGAGTGAGTGATGCGCGTTGTTTGAGACGGAAAGTCCTCTGGTGATGAATATGCTTACGGCGTTGGTTCGAACCATGCGAAGCAAGAAGCATAGAATAACAGGAGAGAGTAGTGACTAAGATGGCGAGGAAGATAGGGACATCAAGGGGCACAAAACACAACATACGAGGAGATGCGCGGCGGCCTAAGCCTTGGGCGAGTATTGCGATTGACGGTCAGTGTTGGGAGGGGGTGGTCGAAGGAAATGGTGGGATTGATGATTCAATCGCCTTGTCAGAGTACTCCGTACTTGGCTTAGCATCACTCAAGCACTAAGGTTTGGCTACTCCGTAGACAGGATGTCCAATTGCATGTGCATGGGCAGGGTTGCAGACTATCTTCTTGTTGGCTGGAGAAGATGGTCAAAGATGATGAATGGAGGAGCAAGCAGTGAGCCGCCTGCCCACTGGGTGGCTACCCAAGTCATATGACTATCAATCACAATGTCAAGTGCCAAGTGCGAACTGCGAGCGGCCCAACAACCCAACATGCAACGACTTAACGACCAACTGCCAGCGGCCAGCTGCAAGCTGCCAAGTAGCAAACGCAGACCCACCGACCTCGTTTTCTTTCGGTCAAGCTAGAGAGAGAGAGGAGAGAGAGAGGAGAGAGAGAAGAGAGAGAGAGAGAGAGAGAAAGGTGAAAGAGAAAAAAAAAGAACCTGCTTGCTCTGTCAACTAATCCCGTGCAATGCGTGCGCCGTGTGCGCCGCGGGAGTGCGTGTTATCTTCCCCTGTTGTGCTGTGTGCTGTGTGTGTGTGTGTGTACGGTGTACGTTGTGTGTGTGTGTGTGTGTGTGTGGTGGCTGCTGCCTCTGCAGAGTTTGGAAATGCTCCACACCTGCATGGAGGCAGCGGCGGCTTGCACGGCCCAGGACTTATCGGAAGCTCTTGCACGCGTCCCGGAGCAGTTGGCGATTGACAATGATTATAAACGGATGGCTCTGGTCGCGTGTGCATGGGGACATGCGGGATTGATTGACAAGAATGGGGCTTCTTCCAAAGTCTGCAGGCTGCCACGGGCTGATGAAGACCACTTTCCGCTTGTTGATCATCCACATTGACCTCTTCCTTTGCCGTCTCGCCGAGAACTGGATGGAGACCGACAAAGCAAAGCAAAGCCACCCACGTCGTATCCCGTGCTCCGCAGAGGTTGCCGGACCATGAGACCAATGATTGCATCGCTGAAGAAGAAGATTTGTCCGGTACGCGTTCAGCTTGTTGTCTAACTGACCTGGGCAAAGAATTGGGCCGTTGATGACGCAGTTTTCCAGGCTTCTGCTGCCTGCATCACTTGCCGTATTCGTGTGCCATCTTCAAGATGTAGTTATCGTACGTGTCTACTCGAGTACCTACCTAGGTACGTAAGGACCTACCTATTTAAGTAGGCTAAGCAGGTAACCACCTAGCTGTGAATGTGAACGTGCATGTTGTGTGCCTCGCCTGCGCTCCCGACGTTGTGCAAGGATAGTTAAGATCGGGTAGTGAAAAGGAAGAGCAAACTGACATTGAACAGTAGTGTCCCTAGTCACGGTCTAACGAGTCGCGGATATAGAGACTACGCAGTGACTAGTGATCCCGTAGGCCATCTCGATACTATATTAGGAGGCAGCCGCGTGGGTACGTTGCCGTCAAATTTGACTCTCTCTGCCAGCCAATTGCCCCCGCGGTCTCTTGCCCAGAGAAATGATAGCGGCAGTGATTGTTCATTTACTGACCTGTACAGTTTTCGTCGGTGCATCAAGTACTGGCGACACCTCCCAGCAAGAAGCCGACGGACGAACCTGAATTACTCTGTACCAGACTTCACACATCATCGAGACCCTATCCATCCTGTGCTTGCTTTTGTGCCTGTGCTTGCATTTGTGGCTGGTCTGCTCGTTGCTGACGGTTGCTCTTTCCTCGAAACGCACAGGCTAGTCTCCACCTGAACCGGTGACCCAGGTTGGCCGACCACTTGGTTTTTTCTCGGCGTCAAATTGCTGGATGGCAACAGGCTTGAGCAGAGGACCAGACCAAGAATCTAATCGAGTAAGTTCATGAAGGCAGTTGAATTGAGGAGAGTACGGAGTCCAGAGTTCAGAGTACGGAGTATACACATTGTGTCTCCGCGCCTTCGCCTCCGCCCCCGGCCTGCTCCTGCCCAACTACCTAGGTAGGTAAGTTAGTTACTAGGCTGCTTAACCTAGGCCGTCATCGTGCACCCCTCGACGCCTGATAACTAAGCTCAAATTGTGATTTAGCCCACCCCATCAATCGCAACGACTTGTCGCCGTCCCATCTGCCGTGGCGGACGAGAAGCATCACCGCCCTTTTTCCATCACTCATCTTTTCCCGCATTATTTCCACCGCTCCGCAGCATCTAGTCCAGATTATCATTTTGTCGATCAGGTGTTCCTCCATCCTGGTCGCCTCGCCTTAACCCCTTCGGGTTCTCGTTTGCGCGACGCACCCAGAAGAACGGTTGTCGACGGATTACATGATGGATGAGAATATCGGGCTGCACCATGAGGGCTCACTGGCCGCCCTGCCCGCCTCGTCCGCCTCACACCTACTCAGCAGCTTTCAGCCTTACGATCCCATCTCTCGAGCTACGTCGCCCGGCATCCCCTATCCCAAGTTGGACGAGGACGACAAGAAGCGCTACCGACCCCGGACGTTCGCCTACTTCCAACAACTCCCATTCGACGTCGAGGAGGAACAAGAACGCGATGCGGCTCTGCAGGGGATTTTGAAGCAGCTGTACATTGCCATCAAGGCCGAGGACTTCTCGCCCGGTGCCTTGCATTGGACAAAAGAGCTACAGGCATGGCTTACCCTCAAGTTCGAGATGACAAGGGAGCTTCGAGCCAAACTCGCCAAACTCTACTACTCCCTGGCGCTGTCGCCCGGGTTGGATTTGAGTACGGCAGATAGGTTCTTGCGCATGGTTCTCACATTGACCAGGTAGGTGACAATGCATTGAACTCAGAACGTGCTTCCCAGATTTTGTTCTGCCCGCTCTCGCAACGATTCGATGCTGACGCCCAAGCTTTTCAATCATGTAACAGGAAGAATCATTATCTCAAACCAGGTGAAGACCTTACATTTGATTGGCGGCCACTTTGGCACGAAGTCAAGGGCGTCGTCTTACCCTCCGAAGGCCCTTCGCTCCAGAACGGACGTCGACGCCCTGCCAAGCACATGCTGAAGCTGTGTACTCACGCTCATACTTACTTCGACCCAAGGGATCGGCCGGCAATGCTAGAAGAGTTTTTGCCATTCTTCAGCGTCAATGATATGCCCAATGCCTTTATTGTCTTTGGGCTGATCAACACCTTCCTTCCCAGTCATCCTGCGCCAGAGAAGGACGTGGCTGCCCAACCGCAGGAGTTTCTTCCGACCATCTTTCATCTTTGGTCGATAATGAGCCGATCGAAAATCGCCGATATCTGCTTGATAGACTTGTTCTCTCGTCTCGCTCGCGATCATGTTAACTGTGCTCATATTCCATTCGGAGCGCATGGCATCTTCACCAGAGCCCAGTCTGACCTCATTTTCACTGCTATCTTGCGTTTGACGCAAATTCCCGTTGGTCAGGCCAATTCTCCTTACACAGCTGTCGACTATTTGGCAGGCATAGGGGCTTACCTAGAGAAGGATTCGAAGAAACATCCGATAGCTTATATGATGGCGCGACTGATTGTGAGCTCACTGTCGCCAAGCTGCATGGGCCAGGACGACTCCATCATGGCAAGATTGGAAGGCTTGATGGAATCAATTGACACTTTCTTCCACCCTTCCAATCAAGGCGCCTGGACCAACATGTTGGGCCAACTTACTCTTTATCTTACTGATGCATTTGTATCTCGGTGGAACCGTGAGCAGAGCAGCGAGTTGGATCTTCCCAAGGAGCGAAAGATCAGCCCGGCCCTGAAGAAGCGGTTTGTTGCCTCGCTGAAGGAGGTCACGTTCATGGGTCTCTTCTCGAAAAGCCAGAGGGTGTCGAATTGCTACTACAGTGCACTCCAGGGCCTCGCCTATCTTGAACCAGACCTGGTTCTGCCAGGTGCTCTCCAGCGCTTTTATCCCAGTCTTCAGGGGCTAGTCGAGGTTCACAGGACTACATCTAGTCTGAACAGCTTGCAAATGATTGCAAACGTCATGTCCAAGCTCAAAGGTTACAGATGTCACATGACAGCTTTGCTTGCCTTGACCTTGCCGGGCATCGACGCAAACGATCTAAACAAGACACAGTATACACTCCACTTCATCCAGAGCGTAGCATATAGCATCCCCTTCGTGCCCTTGACGAAGGAGGAAAGCCATATCCACGACACGACACTGGCAATGCAGTGGGTTCAGGCCGAGATGGACAGGATGGAACGGGATGGTCAAAATGTGCACATCGATTATGAAAAAGAGTTGACCGATGAGGACGAAGCCAACATCTTGAGATCCTCGACTGCCGGCTTCGGAGAATTCGTCTTGACTCTACTGGGCAAGGTCTTCACACTCCTTGAGAATCTTCCAGATGCAAATCAGGTTCGAGGAGGAACCCCGGAGGACAATGTCGTCAATGCATTACCAGCCGCTTTGTCGCCGCTTTTTGCAGCGCTCTCGCCAGAACTATTCGATATGGCGCTGGAGAAGATTGCGACCTTTGTCTCTAGCCATGTTGTTCACCAGGCCCGTGATGCCATGGCCTGGATATTGAATGCACTTTGCAAAGTTAACCCTGAAAAGACGCTGAAGGTTTTTGTTCCCATGTTTGTCATCAATATCCGCAACGAGATTGCCCAGAACCACGCTGCGTCTGATCACACCACCGGCACCGACTATCTACCACGTGATAGAGCCCTGGTGTGGCACATTAGCATGCTTGCCATGACAGTAGTTCATGTGGGACGGGAGGTTCTGAAATACAAGGATGAGCTGCTCGGGATTGCAGTTTACATGCAGGAAAAGTGCCGCGGATTACCTACTATCTTGGTCTCCAACTACATTCACCACCTGCTGCTTAACCTGACCAATACTTATCCCATTGACCATGCTCTCTACGAGCCTGAAGTCGTCAAGAGGGGATTAGATGTTGATGACTGGGGAAAGACGACATCGCCTGCTGATCTTACTATTCGATGGCATCAACCATCACCGTCCGAGATTGAATTCGCCGTCGAGCTTTTTGCTTCGCAAACAAAATCCGCCACCGAACAGTTGGAACTTCTCTTCAGCGATAACCCGCCCGTCAGCAGGACAGGAAAAAACAAAGAGTGGTCTGATGAGGTTTCCAGGCTGATGCAGCAGATTCGTCTGTTGATTTCTGGCATGTCAACCATGTTCGATCCCAAGCGCGCCTCGGGCAACGGCAATGAAACTCCGAACAACGGCACTCATGAGAACGGCGATGTCGAGATGGGTGATGACGATGAAAGCCTGACTGAGGGGGCTGGAGATGAGGAGCTACGGCCACAATTCCGTTACAAGGCCGGCTATCTACTCGAGTCAAATGACCCAGTGTATGAACGCATCCATGAGCTCCGTGAGCAGCTTGGGTACCTACTTTCCAAGGCTCACACATTCCTGAGCGAGAATCAGGAAGATGATGTTACCTGCTCCACTGCTTTATGCAACGCCTACCGCACTTGGATTACAGATGTTGGCATAGAACGTTCCGCTCACCCCCTCGAGCGACATTTGAGGCTGTACAATGCCGATATCTCTGCCTTCAAGATCAAGGGTCTCCGCAAGGCGTATCCGCGCCCCTTGCTGATAAAGAGAGCCGAGGCCTATCAGTTGTTGCGAATGAAGCACAATGCATCAGCTCGGCACAAGAGCGAACTCGACAGACGGTTATTACTGGACTTGGCTACATCGTGCCAATCATTGTATGCCGACGTTCGCCGCGCAGCCCAGACTGCACAAGATTCGTCACTCAAGGTCCTCATAGGCGGCAAACCGCTCGTTGTGCCAGTAATTCTCGAGGGATTGCGAAAAGCTATTGAGGCCAATGACCACGATCGCATCAAGGGCGGCATGTACACATTGTTCTTCACATCGCTTCTTCGGACAATTGTTCGAGACTGGCGGTTTGCGCCTGATGCAATGTCGCTCTACATTGAGACAGCAGGAATTGATAAACAGTCTATACAAAACCTTGGATCGTCAGCTCTCTACTCCCTTATCGAATTCGGCAAAGCCAATGAACGATTAATAGTACTAGACGATGCAGTCTTGAAGTCTATCAAACCGTCCGAGGACACGGACAATGCCATCGATGCCTACCACAGAGTAATATTGGGGAGAAGGAAGAAGGTTGAGACTGCAAAGGCGGCTTTGGGGTTGCAGCTCACGAAGCGAGCAAAAGGGGCACACTGGAAAATTGCAACAAGATGTGCCATCTTCGCCGCGAATTTGTGCCTCCGCTTTGATGAACTTGCCCCGGCCGAGTTCATCGAGCTGGTTGCCAACGGCACCATTGATCCCCACCCTGGCCTGAGAGGCTATTATCTCAATGCGTTCGCAGCTCTGTTTGGTGCCATTGACATACGAGCTGTCTACGGTCACGATTACCGAAACTACCTCTTGGAGAAGGAAATTGATGATAGAAACAGGATCGAGGTACCCGTTGAAAAGGGCGATGCCGAGTTCACTCGCAAGTTTTTGGAAGCGTTTACGAAGCCTGACGCGGCCGAATATATGGTTGATTCCGATCACCCGGGATGGCTCGTCTGGGGTAGCAAGTTTACGGCATTTCGTGCGCGCCCGTTGCCATTTGATTCCTACGACGAGCTAGAGCGGAATGTTCGCCGCCATATCGGCAATATCTTGACAAAGGATTGGATGTCACAGTGTTTCGAGTACCTTAAACAAGAGCCACGAGATCAGACTACTGACAGGTTTCGGATGAGTAATGTTTACCTCCTCATGCATGTTTTCGATCTTACATACTACGGCAGCACAACCGTCACCCTGGATGAAATCCGAGAACTGGCCGAAGGCATATTTGGCGATGGCAGCGACAAACATCAACATCGTGCAACTGCCGAAATATTAGGCGCCTTGTTGGCAGGCTCCAGCGACGACCCCGTTGACATGCGCAACAAAGTCTGGGACTTTGCGGCCCCCATGTTGCTCAAGATTCTGCACGACGGGCTCACCCCCGAGAATCTGCTGTACTGGCTCCCTTGCGTCCACCTCATTCTTGACTCGAGAGACCCCCGACGGTCAAGTGAAATTCTCGACAGCCTCCAGGCCTTCCGACTCGACATTACGTCGAATGCGGCATTCAAAGACTCGTCTAAAGTTCAGTTACTGGAGTATGTCTTGGCCGATGGAGGCTGGCATTTCCGCGAAGCGAAACCCATCCTAGATGATTTCCTTGCGCACATTGACCATCCGTACAAGGCGGTTCGGGAGGCTATGGGTAAAGTGCTCTGTGTCATCTTCCGCACTAGATACCACGAGTCCTTTGAGAGCGTACCGAAACTCATCGAAGCCAACAAAAAGGCCTCATCTATTGGCATCCGGCCGTATGAGCCGTCGGAGGAACTGACATGCGCCGTCAAGGATGTTTTTGACCGCCTGGAGAAGTGGCGTCATGAGAGAAGTCCTGGCCAGCAAACACAGTCATCGTATACTTCCGGGTCGAAGACCGCCTTAACCTGGCTGGACTGCACCTTGTCGTCTAACGAGTGTACTATGCTTGTGCCGTTCTTCGCGACTCCTTTTATGGAACAGCTGTTGCACATGATGGACGTCAAGGAAGACCCCGAGCTCATGAAGATGGCGTATCACGTGTACAGACATCTGCCCAACATTCCGTTCAGAGAAGGCGAGGACACCAAGTTCATCAGTGCACTCGTGAAAATCGGCAGATCTGCAACAAGCTGGCATCAGCGTCTCCGGGCCTTGGTCAACATGCAGGTGGTCTACTTTAGGCGTATTTTTCTCACGGCGGCACCCGAGAGAGACGCTCTTTTCAACGCAGTATCCGATATGTTGAGCGATCCCCAGCTCGAGGTCCGGTCGTGCGCATCGACGACATTGGCGGGAATGATTCGTTGTTCGCCTCGGCACATACGAGACCCGATGATCGCTCGTCTTCAGGAACGATTCGAAGAGGAGCTCCAGCAGAACCCGATGCCTAAGCGCAAGCCCAATCTACCTGGAACAGAAACACCGGTGGACGTGCACAGGCAGATAACTCGTCGACATGCTGCAGTGTTAGGTCTGGGTGCACTTGTCGAGGCATTTCCATACGCCACACCACCGCCAGAGTGGATGCCAGAAGTGCTGGCCACTCTCGCACGCAAAGCTGCGGGTGATCCTGGCGTGGTTGGCAAGGCTACGAAGAGCATCTTGAGTGAATTCAAGAAGACGAGACAGGACAGCTGGAATGTAGATCAAAAGGTGAGCCGCGCACGGTGTCTCCGAAGTACCGGCAAGTTGCTAACTGTTTGAGCAGTATTTTACGTCGGAGCAGTTGGAGGATTTGGAAGGTGTTCTTTGGAAGAGCTACTTTGCGTAAAACGACAGAATTGTTGGTATAGCCTACTGTACCTCGGCGCACACCAGACGATATGGGATCCAAAACAGGCAGAGAAATGACGCACGCCACGGGGGACATAGACTGTGGGAGCATGTGGCACAAGCTGCGTATTGTACGTATATGGCCAAAATAGGCAACATATACACGAGGCCAGGCATGAATAGAAGGTTGATGTCGAATTAGAAGCAACAAAAGAGAAGAGATAGGGAGAGAGAGAGAGAGAGAGAGAGAGAGAAGGGGGGGACTGAAACTCGACATGGTGGTCTGGTAGAAGATGGTAGCAGACGGTCTGGGCCTGTCACGTAACTCTTTGGCTCAGGATGAACCTGCAAATCAGCCCGAGAGGTGTTGCTTGGTATCGCCTATAATGGAGTCATGATTGTATTTGTAGAAGTTGTGTGTCTTTGCCATGCATGCTGATCGTTTGAAACAAATGAACGGATTGCATGTTTGTAATAGAAATAGAAATACTCCGTACATCAATAAGTGTCCGACCCCCGTGTCCCTGGCTAATTTGTACACATCCAACGAAAAGACATTTGTAATGAATATCATGCTCTTTCCATCCATATGCATGTCTGGTACGTTCTCATGGTGATGGATTGGATCAACAGGGTACGTTGTTTGTTTGTTTGTTTGTTTGTCTGATTATTTGTCTGTTTCGACGGCCGAAAAAAAGTGACAGATGCCTACGCTCGTGGTGGCCAGCGACCAGACTGGCCGGGACTCTCGTTTGGAAAAGGCGAGATGGCTTCTGCCGGGACGGGCCAAGGAGCAGGGGAAGGAGCAGGGAGGGCAGCGACGAGCCCGGCGGCCAAGGTGGTGATGAGGAGGGCGTCGAGTCTCATTGCGATGGGGATCATGTACGGAGTATGTATGTATGTATGTATGTGCTGGTTGTTTTGGGTAGGAGTCAGTTTTGGGATAGGGGATGGAAGTAGTTGCGTGCGGCGTCTTTTTGTTTTGTTTCTGGTTTCAGGGGGTGACTAAATGACTTGGCTTTAACTACTAATCTCATGTCTCAGCTCGGGACGGATCAGACCGTTGAGATTTGTTGTTTATTTGATGGCTTCTATTTATAGACTGGGGGTGGGGTACGGAGTACCTGTACCTGTCTAACTTTAGTGGGCTTGGGGTTGGAGCGACCAACGTGTTTGTTGGGTTCATCGTCAACTTGACTTACATGGCGTGAAAAGGGGTTGGTTGTCTGAAGTGTGCGGTAAATTGGACTTGTGAACTACGTGCTCCGTGGGCGCTTGCTCATTACCTTTCGGCACACTCTACGCGCAGTAGACTCAGTAGACATGCTGGAGACTTGGGGCTTTCTTGGTATATTGTGAGTACTCTAGAATGTTGGGAGTAACCAAGTTACCTGTCTCTCGAGGCGGCATGAGCAGCAATGTCGATCGCATTGGGCCGCTGATGTTGTTGCCTCAATCTTTGGGGAGCCTGGCCATTCATGCTACGTTTCGCTTGGAGACATCCGGCCTTTGCTTCCGAGCACCTCCCATCATCCATCCATGTTCCCATCAGCTGCCTCGCTCCCTCGCTTCAAAATGGACCTCCCATTCTCTCCTCGTCCAGATGGCCTTGTCACTGCCTGAGCTATCGATGCTCATGTCCTCGGCTCCTCGGTCTGCCGCCCTAGCTGCGATCTCGGTGACAATCTCGACCGTGGGATCCGGCCGCAGTCTCGCCCTGGATCGAATGGCGCCGCTGTCGTCGCGCGCAGAGGCCAGAGTCTGCATCGCGTACGAGCTCTGCGATCGACTGCCGGTCCCCCGCTCAGTGGCAATCTTTGTGGTGGCCCCGAGCCCGCTGTCAAAGGCCTGAAGAAACTGTCGGAAGCAGGGGAACGTCGCGGCCATGATGGAGAAGTGCATCACGACTTGGGTTGTAATCACGACGTCTGTCGAGTCAAACGTGGCGTCGGTTGTGTCTCTTGACCTCTGCACGAAATGTAACCGGAACACAATGGGGATGATGACGAAGAGCTGTGCGGAAAAGGCGCAGACAACCATGACCTTGGTCCTGGTCTTCATCGAGAGCCCCCAGACCAGAGTCATGGACAAGGCGCTGACTGACAACTCAATGACGGTGCTGAATGTTTCGACAACGACCCATCTGGTGACCTGTTTCAGTGTCAGCGTCCGAACTCGTCTCTTGGCCTGCATCGTCGTCATACGAGAGTTGAGCAGCGGCTGCTGTCCCGGATGTCCCAAGGCTCGGGGAGGCTGCATTGAAAAGCCATGAGAAACAGCGACACCACGGCCCATATCATGGTCAACATCGTGACGCTGTTCGTCGCCAGGAGATGTCTTTTTTCCTGGCCAAGACGTGTGATGAGCAGGAACATGGCGCATTTCGAGCCGCAAATTGCCACAATGTACACGAGGTTGGCGGCATAGTTGAGCTATGGTGCTCTCCTGTTAACATTGAACTTTCTCGTCTTTGTCGTCGAATCGAATACATGGGGCAAGAGAGAAATTACCTTGAGCGCTGACCCTACTTCATCCGCTGCCAACAGGCTCTCCTGCCTTCCCAGCCCCTTTCCGACGGCAGCCAGAGTCAAGGCAACTTGAACAAGACCGGAAGCCTAAGACGACTTGGCGTTACGACGGCATGATGCATAACGGGCCAGTCGCACTTACTGTTGCAAAAGACGCCGCGCCGTCATCCCTACCAAACGGGCCGTTCAGCCTCAGTCTCATGTATAGCCTGATCAGGAACACCAAGACCGTCCAGGTGGCGCCAACGACGGCTGTAATGACGATAAGACCTCCATGATCACTCGTCGTGACTGCCAAGCTACTTGGCGTCGACAAGCTCATGGCAGCTTGGCTCACAACGTGTGCTGGTCGTATGCTGGCCCAGTAAACCGAGTACCACTTGAGCAGCGCGGGGTTTCAGCGGTATTTGTGGAAAGAAGATGTTTGCCTCAGTTTGAAATGACGGCCCGGTCTGCAACCGGGGAAACATGTCCGCCCATGGTGGAGACTTAAAGGTCGTCGAGTATCAGGCTCTTACGACAATCATGACTCGGAGAGACTCCTTCGCGGGTCCTGCTGAGCCCTTACGTGAAATAATCAACAGACCAATTACCGGTGTGTATCAAAACCGTAGCTCATCTACTCGGGATGACGAGCTACTTCTCCTTCTTCTCCATCTTCTTCTTCTTCTTGGCAACGTTACGGCGGGGAGCAAGGTAGAGTTGAGTTGCATCGAGACTGGGGCATGGGAACATGAACCTTGCCCGAGCCCTGTCTGCGGCACCACTTCCTGCAGCAGGATCTACTATCTTATAAGTATGCATGGTCTTAAAACAAGCTGTTGGTTCCTCGTCTGCTATGAAAGGAATGAAGATCCCGGGTTCTGGAAGCTTTGTGCCTTGCATTGCAACCTTGGTTTTAACTGCATCACAAAACATCCCCTTCGTATTAGTGATGGCGACAGTAACAGCACATGACGGCAAGGCCCTGGAGAGCTCGGGAACCGCAGCTGACAAGCAGGCTTATCGTTCTGTAGCTGAGATGGCTAGCGAGGACCAGATGTTGCCGGAGGATGGCGTGGACGGCGATCTCTATGCCGACTTCACGGCAAATGACCGGAGAGACATGCAGCGGATGGGCAAGACGCAGCAGTTTCGGGTGAGCAAATCCTAATCTTCCGTATCAAGAGGGACGACTCCTGAGATCCAACGGGCTCACAACCTCTAGAGAAACTTTCGGATGATGTCGACCATCGGGTTCACCATCTGTGTTACGGGAACTTGGATTATTTTGTTGACGTGGGTTGCGGCTTACACGAAGGCGCCCCGAGGACACCACACACATCGTTTGCTGACACGCCGCAGGTCCAACACACAAGGGCTCATTGCTGGGGGCATGGCCGGTCTGTTCTGGTCTCTGTGTTGGTCACACGTAGGCCAGTTCTTCATCGTCCTCTCCCTTGCTGAAATGGCGTCCATGGCTCCCACTGCAGGCGGACAGTACCACTGGGTATCGGAATTCGCTCCACGCAAACACCAGAAGCTTCTCAGCTACTTGTCAGGTATGCCGTCCCTTGAGCCTTCTCAGTGCCAGCCCCCCTCCCCCCTTTAAACTGACATGGCCAGGGTGGCTGTCGACGGTGTCGTGGCAAAGCATCGTTGCGCTGGATGCGTTCCTCATCGGCTCCGTCATCCAAGGCCTCATCACTCTAAATGACGATTCGTACACGCCCACGAGATGGGAGGCAACACTGCTTGTCTTTGCTGCCGTCATTGGAGTATCGCTCTTCAATGTCTTCGCCGCCAAGCACCTGCCACTGGCCGAGGGATCCTTTGTCACCCTTTACATCTTCTCCTTCTTCCCCGTCATTATTACGTTGCTCGTCTTGGCCCCCAAGCAGTCCGCCAGTGACGTCTTCACCAAGTTCACGGACAACGGAGCAGGGTGGCCCTCCATTGCGTTGACCGTCATGGTGGGACAAGTGTCCTCAATGTTCGTTGTTCTCGGTATGTACAACAGCGTGGCGAGTTTGCGGAGTGCTTCTCATGTACGGATGCTAATTCTTTACAGGATCCGACTCGGTGGCGCATATGGCCGAGGAGATCAAAGATGCCGGTATCGTTGTCCCGAGGAGCATGGTCTGGTCCTTCATACTGAACGTACCCCTGACCTTTGGGCTTCTGCTCACGTACTTGTTCTGTATTGGGGACGTCCAGGAGGCCCTGAGTTCTAAAACCGGCTTTCCGTTCATCTACGTCTTTCACAACGCAACTGGTTCTACCAAAGCCACGACGGGACTTACCGTCGTTGTGCTGGTCTTGCTCACTATGATCACTATCAGTTCACTCGCATCAACCTCACGACAAACATTTGCCTTTGCTCGGGACAATGGCCTTCCCTTTGCTAGGTGGCTCGGGGCTGTAAGTTTCTTTTGCCCACCTGCTGGTAATCTTTTGACTGCGCCTTTGCTGAACCGAAGTAGGTCCATCCTTCATGGCATGTTCCAGTCAACTCTGTCTTCTTCACATGTGCCTTCTCAATGGCATTTGCCCTCATTAACATTGGGTCAACGGTGGCTTTCAACGCCATGCTCTCACTTTCGACCGTCGCTCTCATGGCCACTTACGTCGTCTCTGTCGGCTGCGTCACCCTAAAGCGCATACGAGGCGAGCAACTTCCACGATGCCGCTGGAGTCTCGGCCGATATGGCCTGTCTGTCAACATCGTCGCCTTGGTGTACTCATGCTGGTCCTTCTTCTGGAGTTTCTGGCCAAACAGTCATGATGTCAACGCGGAAAACTTCAACTGGGCATGTGCTCTTTTCGTCGGACTGATGGGTCTGTCGGGCATTCTTTATGTCGTCAAGGCGAGACATGTATACGAAGGGCCAGTCGTAACGGTTGAACAACATAAAGATAGGTAGAGGCCGCGTAACGGAGTCGTGTCATGTCTGTATCAGATTCGTCGAGCATCGGCGACGGAATCTGAACGACGTCGCCAAAGGAAATACAAACTATCAGCGAGAGGTCCAACACGCTGGAGGCTCTTATGGCTGAATGCTTGTTTCAGCTGTTCCATTGTGCTGGATCAAGGATACGAAAGGGTGGGCGGTTATCCCGCAGTCGAACTTTCCATATGCGGCACGGCCCCAATCAAGAGTTGAGATTATCACCCATGTTACATTGGAAACTGCATCCTTCAGCCTCGCTCCGTGCGTAATTCTCCGTCCTAAATATTGTATCGTGTGCATCGGCAGGGATATCCTGGGCTGCCTCTCGGGAGAAGTGACCCGTTTCACATGCCTGTTTAGCTACGGCCCGTTGCGGTAACCACAGCCGCCACATCGCCGCGTATTCGATTTAAAACGCACAGGGCTTTGGGCGCCGACAATGCCGCTCTTTGAAAATGCTCAGTTGAAAATTTTGAGAGACTACCTTCACTCGTTTGTAAGAAAGACGAGGGGATGAGCTCGCGTCTGACGGCTGCGCATTGCAATACTTTCTGCAACTGTATAGATATAATCGTTAGGTGATAGCGCGTGTGCTTCTTAGTATCTGTAGGTCTTTTTGTCGGTGTGGTTGATTCACCGAGTTGCTGATGATATTATTTAGAACGGTTGATGGTCTCTAAATGGCGTGGACCCAGGAATAATTACGAAAAGTACGGGCTGGCGTGTTATTCATTCTCTACTGATTTAAGCCACTTGTTTTAGGATTCCTAGATACCATCGTCGTACTTGGTGGAAACCTATGACTTCTGTCCGAAAGACATAGTTATAGGGTGTCCCCTAGAGAAAATCTATGTTGTGTTGTCGATAGTGACTCATTCAATTTGCTCAGATTTCGACAGATTAATCCTTATGGAGAAATTTTTCGTGTGATTTAGTCCATGCAAGCTGCTTTTTCTGACCACATCGGTTTGCTGGTAGAGCCACATGTGGCGGTGAAGATCTGTCGACTGAAGGCATGCCAGGTGATGCTGCCACATATTTCGAAAGGGGCATAGTCTATGTATGGACTGTTGCACTGACTTAAGGCACTGCTGATACACATGTGACCAGTCTGACAAAGAATGGCAGGGATCCAGGCGATGCAAACGGTTGGTGTCGTGATGAGGTTAGGTGCAAGGGAGGGAAGGCAGCCATGAGCAATGCCACCGCAATGTCCAACTGCAAAAGAGAATTTCTTCTCGAATAGCGGAGGCTTTGCAGCACAGCAAGTCGTGAATTGGGCTCATAGGCGAGGTCAATGCTCTCAGGCGATGACAGGCCTGAAGTGAAGGTAGGAATTCGATGGTAAGTCGATGATGCACAATGAACACGAACTACAACTAAAAGCAAGCTGTGTTTCTGGTGCGCTTGAACTAAAGAAGGTGGATGCCAAAAAGATTGGTTCGGGGGCAGAGGCGGTGAGTCCTCTGGTCGTAGTTGGTATTGAGAAGGAAGGAGCAAAGGGAGCATGGAGGTGAAAAGGGGAAAAGGGGAGAAGGGAAAAAGGGTCCCGTATTGGTTGTCAAATACCGACGGGCCTTTGAAAAGGGTTGTCTGGCTTCATTCTACTCTACGGAGTTCTCCGTAGATGTGCAGCGTCCAACCGTCACCATTGGTTGCAACCCATCAGAAGTTCCTGTCAGGCAGGGCAGACAGTGATGACTTCCCCGGCGCGTCTCATGCCCAAGTCGGAGGCAACCGACGACGATGAAGCGAGATCGGGA
The DNA here is from genome assembly GCA_031753515.1 of Metarhizium rileyi. NCBI lineage: Eukaryota > Fungi > Ascomycota > Sordariomycetes > Hypocreales > Clavicipitaceae > Metarhizium > Metarhizium rileyi. The sequence continues at coordinate 2,161,147 of JAUKVO010000008.1, forward strand.
CCTTGGCCAAGGAGATCTTAGATCACAATCGCATAACTACTCCCAGACCACTTGGGCCACTTGGACCGAGTCTTGCTTTCAGCCCTTCAGCCCATCTGCCACGTTGCGCCGCGCCGCCAGGCGGTTGACTTGCCAAAATAAAGAGAACCGGGTAGTTCACCAGCTAATTACTAGTCGGTAGTTTTCCGTATCGCATGGGCCTTCAAAGCCCACATAGAAAGGCACAGCCCCAGCCTCTGTACTCGGCATAAACCAATCGACGGCGCGAGTCTCTTTTCCAACCCAACTGACGATGCAATTACCGATTACCGCCCGCTTGACTTGAACATATCTTACTCAAAGCGCTGGTCGGTGTCAGGCTGACAGATGCGAAATTCAACCACTCAGCCTTGGCTGCGTTCGGCCATTTGCTAGTAACATCACCATGTTGCCCCCAAACTAGGAGGCAGTTGGTTTCTCTTCATTGTTCTGCCCAGGTGGGCCGTGGTTTTGGACTGGGTCCGCTTCAACGGACTGAGACTGGGGCTATTTCTACAAAACTCATCGAGGCAGGCATAGTTATGCTGCGACGTCTAGAATGAACAACAGAGTAACCACTGAGCGAGCTATGCCGATGTAAGATACAAGTATAATCTTCCCTGAGCATAATTCAGGAGCACATCGGTCAAAGTCATTTCACATTCAAAACAAGAGGGAAACAGTATAAATACCAAACGTCGAGACACCTCCATTCAGAGGTCACAACACACGGCTTCGAGCTCCATGAGTTTCTAAGCCACAGTACAGAACCACATTATGGATACTAATCTCGACCTGTAACTGAACACACCGGCGCTCACCTGAATGAGCCGGATAAATCTTTCTACACGGCCACACGGCCACACGTCCACATATATATACCTGGGCATCAATGAATGGTTTGGCCTTCAGGTCATCGCAGAAACGCAGCTGCAGATCAACGACCTGCCTCTGGCCACGGCACCAGTTCCCCATCTTTCAAGAGGCCCTTACTCTCCAGCATGGAATTTCACAAAAGCCCAGCTGACGCTGACGCTGACTGCGATGATGAAGCCTCAGCAAAGCTAATGGTCAACCACCAGCATGTCGATCCGGTTAATCCAAGTTCAGGCCGTTCAACTCCCATACATAACAGTTTCACCGAGGTCGAAGTTGTCAGATTGGAGGACCGAGTCACATTGGAAGCGCATAATATGGAACACCTAGTGGAGGCATATAGAAAGAAACGCAGTAGCGTTCTTCAGGGAGAAAAGGCCCGCGATTTTGACTTCGAATGCCGTGTGGAAGCTACGCCAATCGAGATACAGGTCGACTCAATCTTGCATAAGCTTCGCAAGGAAGACGAGAAGATGTTCGAAGAAGAAAAGCCGCGAAAAGGAAACGGTGGCCAGGAGCACCCAAGATTTGCCGGGGATCACTACCTGTCAAATGTTGATCTGATTCAAAAGTCGAATTTATTTCGCGTAGCACGTCACTTGCCAAAGGGCTCTCACCTTCATATCCATTTCAACGCTTGTTTGCCGCCAAGGTTCTTATTAGACATTGCAGCCGGAATGGACAGGATGTTCATTACTGGCAATGTCCCCCTAACCCCAGAGAATCTTGATAGGTGTCAGATCGAGTTCTCCATCAAAAGCAAAGACGATGAAAATGACGAGCCTGCTCCGATCAACATGTTCCCTAGCGACCACAAGGGACGCTGGTGCATGAAGTTCGGTACATTCTTGACGCTATCAGAGAATCATTTTGATGGGTTAAAGCCCATGGATTGGGTGGTGAAAAAGGTGGAATTTCAGGAGGAAGAGGCTTATGGGCCATTACAGACCGCAGCTGGGTGAGTAACGGTGATCTACTCAAAACCCGATGAGGAATCGATCGAAACTGACGTTTACTTTATAGAGCTTGGAAGCTGTTTAATGGGAGAACGAAGCTGATGAAAGGGCTTTTCAATTACGAGAAAGCTTTTAGGAAGTACGTTGGGGCGTTTCTTCAGAACCTGGTCGACGACAAGATTCTATATGCAGAGATTCGACCGACTTTTATGGAGAGTAATTATCTGTTTTCAGATGATGGGACAGGAAAGAAAAATAATGCAGAGATCATGGACATCATCATCGAGGAAGTAGACAAATTCAAGGCGGGATTATCGGACAAGAATATGTTCCACCACATTAGAGTCATTTACTGTACACCCCGATCTATGAACGAAGAACAGATGGAAGCGGGTCTGAACGAGTGCATCCGATTCAAAGAAAGGTGGCCCGAAATGATTGCAGGTAGGCCTCACTGCGGATGCGCTCACCTAGTCGCATTTCTTTACTGACACGTGGGCAGGTTTCGACGTGGTCGGCGAGGAGGGACCGGTGAATCATGTGGAACATCCCCTGAATAAGTTCACGCTTCAATTTCTCGTATTTCGGGAAACATGTAAACGAAAAGATCTCGATATTCCGTTCCTTTTTCATTGCGGCGAGACGCTAGATATGGGGACTAGTACGGACGGTAACCTGATTGATGCGCTGCTGCTGGGTGCGAAGCGCATTGGGCATGGGTTCGCGTTGCCAAAGCATCCATATATCATGCAACTGATGAAGGAAGCGGGCGTCTGTGTGGAAGTGTGTCCCATCTCGAACGAAATCTTGGGACTGACGCCCCGTGCGGCGAGCCACGCAATGTATGCTCTCCTAGCGAATAATGTGCATTGCACTGTCAACTCCGATAACGGAACGTTGTTTCGGTAAGTCTAGTGATTCTTATACGAGGGCGCGCTTGAGCAAAGAGCAATAATGGTTAACAAGAGTCATGGTCACCATGCAGATCGTCTTTATCGCACGACTTCTACCAAGTCATGGTTGGCAGAGCGGATTGTGGGATTTTTCACTTGAAAAAGTTGATATTGTGGAGTATGGAGCACAGTTGCCTTGAAGGCAAGGAGAGGGTGCAATTGCTTGAGAAGTTTTGGCTGCAATGGAGGGAGTTCCTGAATTGGGTTGTGAGGGAATTCGGGTGAAGGCGGTCGCTACAACCGCAAAGATGGCGGGCCAGCGATAATTAAGTCGTCAACTGTGTACGTATACTAAGTATGGGTGGAAGTAGAAAGAAACCACTTGAATAGCAGCAACAAACTCTGACAACGACGATGTCATTTGAATGTGGACGGAACTCGTGGATGTGCCACGTCGGATTGTCAAGTCCGAGTCCACCAATGGGAAGCCTGTACGGTGAGCCTGAGTAACTCGTTTGTGCGTTTGTGGGCGACGGGCGATGCGGGCCGGGGGCGCAACCGCTTAAGAACGCCAACCGGTGGGTTCAAATGGGCTGATTGATTGGTTGGTCCAAATGTTGTTCTGGACTTGGGAATATGAACCTGGGAACGACATGCCGCTTCTCCGTTCCTCCTTGTGAACTCTACGGTAACTCAGCCACAAACTACTCGTACTGCGTGAGGAGGACTTTCGTCAGCCTCACCCGTGTCGAGCCGTTCGTTTTCTATTTCAGAGCCGCTCGCCCACATCGGCTTTCGGCCATGGCATGGCAAGACTCCGGCCTTCTCATGGACATGTCTGAGCGAGGCAGCAGCTGAGGCAGACGGTCTTCGACGGCGGCTCGTTGCATCCAACAAACAAACTTACTTGACTCCATCTCATCGCCGACTGAGTACACCAATACCTACCTACTCCAAGCCCGCCGAGCTGCCTTGTCCAGCTCGGCATCCGCTCGCTCGTCATGGCCCAGCCCGGAGACGCGGATTGGAAGTGGTTCCCCAACGTCAAGACAGCATGGTCTCTCGACGTCGTCAACCTCCTCGTCGTCATCGGCGAGTCCTCCATCGCCGAGCACTCGCAGGCTCTCACGGCCTCTCTTCCCGGCATGCTGCCTCGCATTCTGCCTGCGCCCCAGGCCCTCCTCAAGCCGTCGCGGCCGACGAGAATGCCCGAGACGCATGCCCGCATGACGGGCGTGTACAGCGGCACCACCCTGGAGTCGGTAGGTTTCTTTGCCAACATCATCACGCCCCTGGACAACCTACCGGCTTTCAGCTTCAAGGTCGTGGATATCAAGCACGCCGTCGGCCCGGGGAAGCGTGTGTCTAGGACGGTGGCTGTCGGCCGCGTCCCTGCTGCTGTGGCCGCTATTCAAAGACTGATACGGAGACTCACGGGGCCCCAAGCCGGCGGCGGCGGCGGCGGCGGTGACGACGACATGATGGATGAGAAGCACGGCGGCCAGGGACTCTTCTCGTATCGCCGCAAAAGTGACGAAGAAGCGGCTTCCACGGGGAAAACGCAACAGCACAGCCCCCCGGATGATGCGAAATCTCCCGGCCGGTCTCACCACCAGCCAGCATTGCATCTCACCGACGAAGCCCTCACAGACATGGAGGAGGACGCCGACCTCCCGCCAGGACACTCCCGCCCGCGACGACGCTCAACCACGCTCGAGCGCGCCCAAGATCTCCTCACCTCCCCTACCGTCGCGGTGGGAGGCCCCCGTCCCGCCGTGCCAGCCAAGCTCTTCTCCCCCATCCACATCCTGTCCATCTTCTCGAGCGCCCTCAGCGCCAGCCTCATCATCACAGCAGCCATCTGCAGAGACGGCACAGCCATCCTCGCCATATCCCTCATCTCACTAGCCTCCACCGTCGTCGGCTTCGCCTCCTTCTGGCGCCCTATCCTCATGAAGCGCAAGCACACAAACGAGGTGCCCCGCGGCGACGTTCTCATCCGCACCCGCGAGGGCGCCTTCGTCCTCGTCCGCTGCTCCGAGGAAGTCGCGCGGGAGCTGTACTCGGGCACAGAAGAGTGCGAGTACTACGTCGGCGGCAACACCTACCGCGCCCTCATGGCCCTCGGCACCATGCTCCTCATGGTCAGCGTCGTGCTCCTGGGGAACTGCACCTGGGAGCTCAAGGTCTTCATCGGCACGAGCTACATCGTCCTCAACGGCCTGTACTGGGGCCTGGGCATGATCCCGCGCTCCTACTTCTGGGACCTGTCGCGGTACCAGTGGGAAGACGTCACGCCCCGCGACGCCGTCATGGCGCACCTCGTCACCGACGAGCGTGACCAGCGCGAGGGACACCCTTCCTTCACCAGGACTCTCTGGTACGCCGTCAGAGAGACCAGGCTGACGGGCTGGGTGGAACGCAGCGGCGCCGCCCCGAGCACCGCCCAGTGGAAGACGTGGCTTCGCGAGGCAGAGCACGCCGCCATCAAGGGGGCGAGGACCTGGCCCGCCGTCGAGAGAAAGGACATTCTTCTCAAGGAGAATCTGAGGGCCGGCGAGGTCTTTGACCGTGCAGCGCAGCATGCCCCTGCCACCGAAGTCAGACCACCGCCTGATTCCGGCGGTCGCTGGACAAAGGATGGCACCTTTTAGAACGTCCGTTGTTTTTGATTCCTTTATTTCCGTCCTTTCCCCCTTTGGAGATTGCAGTGTATGCGTAGTAGCATGGCGTCTTTTTGGGCTTGTTGCATTTTCAGATAGACTCGTATGAATCGGACAAAATAGTTGAACGAGTTATGATTACATGATGACTTTTAGATATACTACCTCGCCAACTTCTCTCCGTTGCTATCACATCAGTTCCAGTTCCCACCACGAGATATTGATCCCAATGTCGCCACAATTACGCTTCACAGTACACCAGATCCGCCCAAGTGCGATGCGCGCGTGCCCCCTCGTTGACCTGACATCGCAGCTCACAGAGTTTTGATTTGGCAAGACAGCAATGAAGAGGGGCTTTCATCTCCGCGACATGGAAACCGTGCGGCGTCATTGAGAACCATTGACTTCATATTTGCTATAGGAGCGACTTGCATTTGCAATATGTATCGATGAGAAAGCCTCGTCAGTACTTTCCGCCCTTCATACTATAAGCTATGCTGCGCCAAGCGTAAAATGCATGAACCACAAATGTTGAAACGCCAGCTCACCACGTCACAACTACAGATAGAGACGCCATATGTGTGTTTGCCGATGCCTCGGAGGACCCGAGACAAGGCTTAAGATATGAAGAACCATTTACAGGCGTTTCTCCACTAGTCGTCGAAATAAATGCCTTTCTTTTGGGAAATGTCAATCATGCCACCCCGGAAGCTGCCTCTCTTCTTTTTGTTCTTCTCCTTGGTGAAGCCCTTGCCCTTGGTGATAATCAAATCTTCGTGGGCCCTCTGTGAGTAATCCATAGACACATACTCGTTGGACGCGAATCGAGGGTCCACTGTAATGTTCTTGGGGATACGAGAGAATGACTCGGGCTTTTTCTTGCGATTGTTCGAGACCGGGTTAGGAGGCAGAGGGGGGTCTTCCACTTCGGCTTTGGGGGCAGGCGACTGATCATCCAGGGTTACTGAGGTGTCAGACGAGTCCTTGAATGCTGCCACCTTGGTCTTTTCAGACTTGGCATTGTCGGAGTCGGAATCAGAAGAGGAGTCGGAGTCGGATTCGGAAGAGATTTCAGAGTCGGAAGAGTCAGAGTCGGGAAGAGCCACTTTGGCGGCGGTTGCAATTACAGATTCGTCATCGCTGCCGCTCTCACTCTCAGAGTCGGACGAGCTGTCATTGTCAGAAGACGATTCATCTGATGAGTCTCGGTCGATATCCATCCTGCTATCGTCGCTAGACTTTTTATCGGAATCAGCGCTTCCTGAACCAGATTTCGTGGCAACCGCCTTAGCAGTCTTCAGCTTCTTCAGCTGGGGCTCATCATCAGATTCAGAGTCAGAGCTGGAGTCGGAGCTGGAGTCGGAGCTAGAGTCGGAACCAGAGTCAGAAGACTCGGAGGAGCTAGATTCAACAGGTGCCTTGCGCTTTAAGCTCTTCGTTCTGTTCGTTTCTAGTTCGCATTCGCGTTCGCTTTCGCTCGAGCTGCTGGATTGATTCATGGATTCCTCGTCAGGGTCGTCTTCGGATTCGACCTTGCTGTTTTGACTGCTTTCCCAATTCCTGAATATGGATACCAGGGAGTCATCATTATATTTGGAAGCGGTAGATGCCCAGCCATTCTTCTCGACTTGCTTCTGGAAAGCGCTGTGGGCCTTGATGAAGGAGTGTTGGTCCAAAAAACTGCCGACCAGGTTCAAGAGTTCCGCGGGAGGTGCAGGGACGGCCTCTTTCGTTGGAGAAGACTCCATTTTGGAACTTTTTTTGGGCATAGTATTAATGCTTGTTGGTGCGTCGGTGATAGTATTGACCGTTCCTGTTGATTTGGTTGCGTTGCTAGTGTTGTTGGAGAAAAGCCAGGAAGGCGGGCCGCTAGAAGAGAACATGTGCTTTTCAATGGCACATAATTGAAGCGAACAATAGGGAAGCAGGAGCCGGCCAAGAAGCAAGTGCAGTGCTTAATGCTGACGCCAAAACGTAAAGAACAAGTCAATCTGAACTTGTTCGCCGTCGAGGCAATCAACTCACACGGTTACTGCAAAATCGCAGGAACGAGTGTCTAGAAAATTTTGTGTGGGAACCAGCCTTTTGGGCGAAAGCGCCAGGGTCTTTCTTGCAGGTGGGGTCGAGTCGAGTCGAGGTTGCATGTTGAGGAAAGTCCGTCCCCTCATCTGATTCTGCTTATCACTTGCCCATCAAGGACAAACCATTCGCCGGCTTCCGCATCGAGCCAGTGCCGCATACAAACATCTGTGCGAAGCGTGTCGTTCCTGAGTACTACTCCGTACCTAGTTATGTACTCCGTACTCGGGGTAGCTTGCCGAGCCTGACCGCCCTGCCGCCACCCTAGCGAAGACGGAGGAGCTGTCGCCATAGATTGTCAAGTGTGTACTTGGCAACTCCAAACATTCGATTCAAGTTGGTGGCACCAAGCATCTACCATAGCTTCATCTCGCCGCTTCGAATAGCACTGCCCTTTGTTCATCGTCTATCCTAGCATACTAATCGCACGTATTCTGAACCCCGCATTATAGCTCCTTCGGCTCGAGAATCCGCTCCCAGCTAGACGCTCACTGTCGCTTGTTGCTGCGCCTCCGCAAAACAGTCAACTACTCCGTACACCAATCTCCCATCCGCCCCGGTCCCTGTAGCGGCGACCCAACGCATCTCACGCACCTGTTTTCCTTATTTCTAGACGAGGGCGTCCAAATTTGGACCCTTCCTTGTCACCTTATTATCATGAATGCAACAAAGCGCAAGTTTAAGGATTTGCTTCAAGGTCTAAGCAGCCCTCATCCAACCTCTTCTGACAAGGACGCCGACAAGATGAGTAGCAGCCTCCGACACACCACCGGCACGACAGAAAACGATGCTATTCTTCAGAAGCGAAGGCGGTTGGGATTTCCCGAAGCGACAGCTCCAATACTACATAGCCAATCGCAGACAACCACATTTTCCAATGTCATACTTAGGAGATCTAGTACAAAACCAAGTAGCAGGGTAACAAGTCATACGCCAGCAAAATACTGCCCCGGGGATCGAGACGAGTTGCTCAGGCGGTTGGCCACGTTTCAAGAAATCACTGACTGGACACCGAAGCCTGAGAAAGTCAATGAAGTAGAATGGGCCAAACGGGGGTGGATTTGTCAGGGAAAGGAGAAGGTTCGCTGCGTATTATGCCACAAAGAGCTCATTGTGAAGCTCAACCGTAAGGAAACAGAGGGAAAAGAGGTGCCAGTGCTGGTATCTTCTGAGATTAGTAAGCGACAACTCATACTGCGTCCCCTCTTTGAAACTGCCACTGACTAGGCGTAGCAGAGGCATTGGTTGACAAGTACCTCGACCTTATTGTGTCATCGCATCAGCAAGACTGCTTGTGGCGGAAGCGCGGTTGTGAGGGTACGTCAGCCACCGGAGAATGATGCCTAAAGGACTCAAGGACTAACCTGGAAACCAAAGACTCATTAATCCGCCTTTCGTTCTCGAATGCGTCGACAACTCTGACCAAGTTACGACAACGATATGACGAGCTGTGCACTAGAACACCTTTTCTTCCATACGAGTTCAACCTACGCCTTCCGGATGATGTTAACATGGACAGTGTCCTCTCTCAACTGCCGGTCGACTTCTTCACAGAACCCCCCCCGGTTGTTGACAAGTCTGGCAAAGTGACCACAGACAAATCCATAAACCGGCCCGCGCTGGCGCTGGCATTGATCGGGTGGCAGGGTCTCACAAACTCACGGATAGGGCCAGTACCCAACTCGGCTTCGTGTCATACGTGCTTACGGAGGTTAGGGCTCTGGATGTTCAAGAGCAAAGAAGTCGACGAGCAGGGACATGTCATAGTGCCGGCTCCCATGGACCATTTGGATCCACTTCGAGAACATCGTTTTTTTTGTCCTTGGAAGAACCCCCAAGCTCAAAGTCGGGGGGGTGTCGTCTCTGATGAGGACATGACGGGCTGGAAGGCCGTGCTTCAAACTATTAAAAACGAATCGGAACTGCGCAATCTTTACAGCGGAAAATCGAAGAGAGTAGGACGGTTGCAGGAACAGGGACAAGCGTCGCCAAGCCCTGCGAGAGGAATCCCAAGCACACCAGGCTCACCTGCGCCCCCGACACCTGACCCAAAGACTAGTATTGATGCGCCATCAATAGCGACAACAAAGACCAATGTAGGTGATGAAGACGAAAAGGCACGGGAAGCGAAGGACAAGGCGCGGTGGGCAAGATTAAGAAAGGTGAAGAGTCTATTTGATACCAAGGGGTCCAGAAAGTTCCGACGAGAATCAGGCCGACCTGGCTCCGGCCAGTCCAACGAGTCTTGGACAGGCACATGACGACATGTTGTATAACTAATATTGGCAACATACATGATTTTATTGCGCGGGCTTTGTACGGAGAGCTCTATGTGTGGATCAAGCATTCAGGGCTGCAGAAGACGGTAAAGAGGACATTGAGGACCAAGACAACATATAGTACATGTTTAAGAGGTGGGATGGAATATAGATACGGAAGGGTCTAGATCTTCCATTGGATATCATCAAATGATACAACAGGACCAGTATATGTCACTGTATCCGGCTTCTTTGTCACAGTTTCCTGTAACGTGAAACCAGCCATTTCCAAAATGGCCGCCCTCACACCACCGAGCCCACCGCCGTTTTTCAACCTGCCAGGTCTTGCCATACCAGCCGCCGTTATATGTATATGAGATGCGGCGCTGTCTTTATCTTTCCATCTACTGCCAAGCTCTGTATTCAGGCCATCAACCTCCTGCTGCACCGCGTCCGCCAGTAAACCGCACCTGTCGACCCAACGGTTCTTCATCTTGTCCGCCTTGGTCAAAACCACAAGCGTCCGCGTATTTGCCTCGGCCAAGGTCCTCAGCATCCACTTATCCTCAGGTAACAGCTTCTTCTCGGAAGATAGCAAGACCACGGCCCCGCGCAGCATCCTCCTGGCGTGGAGATACTTGATGATGGCATCCCCCCAGCTGGCCTGGCTTCTGAACCCGTACCCAGGCGTGTCGACCAGTATCAAGCTATGCCTGGGCGGCGGCATGCCCTTTGGCACCAGTTCCCTCGGCATCTTGGGCAGCGGTCCTACCCCGTAGGCATTCATCAGTGCGGTCCTGCCGGGCGTTTGACTCACTCGCGCGGCCCGGGTCTGGCCGACGAGAGCGTTGAGAAAGGTGGATTTTCCGACATTGGAGGCGCCGAGGACGACGACCTCGGGGGTGAGGTTGTTCATGGAGTGGTGGCGGAGAGCCTCGGCGGAGTAGAGGAACTTGCAGGGCGAGGCGAAGAACTTGTCGGCGGCGGAGAGCTGGAGGTTTTGGGGTTTGGTCGTGAGGGCTGTGAGGTGACCGGGCGAGGCGGAGGCTGGTTTGTAACGGATGGTCTTGGATGCTAGCAGGACTTTCTTGTACGGACCTGATGTGCTGGTATCCTGCGGTGCTGGAGGTTCTGGAAGCTGATGCGGTTGTGAAGGGCTTGTTGGCGACACTGCTTGACGTGAGCTTAGTGGCGATTGTTGTCGTAACTGGGCAGCAGGAGGATTGTCGCTTAGAAAGGTTGCCTGGTCTCTATTATCGAGGCTCCGATCTTCCTCCACAGGTCTCTGGACTGGCCGTGATGATGATGGCCGATGTGGCCGCTGTCTTATAGGTCGGCCTGCTGAAACTGAAAAGGGACATGTAAATGCGAGGACGTGTCTGCACGGCCGTAGCTGCCTCGAGACAGCCCGCCTCATCGATAGCATGCTGGATGAAACGCGGTGGGAGTACTTCGTGCAATCTGAAGCTATTCATCATACGAACCGCCCACGCGAGATGCTGTCAAGAATGGATCTGACCTATCTGATGCTGGAAAAACGAGGTTCGATGCGGCTCCACGCCAGATAATTATGTAACCCCCACCATCAATCATCACGACTCTTTGAAACCTCCACCACTTCCAACGTCTCATCGAGTGCTCGAAGCCAAACCAGATCCATTGTCATTTCGCACGAGACAGCGACAAGAGTGCTTCAAAATCCAGACGGAGATAACAACTGGCAACAGTACACTTGAAGCCAGACACTCGTCACACCGCCCTGCTCAACGCTGTGCGGCAGAGCAGGGCAGAAAAGCAACCTCACCCACGCCGCTCATCATCACCACACGCCCATCTTCACCATCTCCCCGCAGCCATGACGGGCCTACTCGCCGAGTTGGACGCTCACGAGCAGCCGTCTGACGAGATGCGCGCAGAGTGGAAATACTTCTCCCGCCTGGAACCCGCCGCCATTGCGCAGGATCCCAGAATCGACGACCCACGGCGCCCTCTATCCGAGAACGGATTCCAGGCCGCCGGCAAGATTAGCAAGACCCAGCTCGCCGCTGCTTTTGCCGAGATGGGCGTCGAATTCCAACAGTTGGCCGAGGAAGATGCGCCCGTTATCTGCCACGCCCTGCTACCAGGTAAAATCCCCCTCGCGGCCGTTGCGCCGCCAAGGCCACGCAGCGCCTACAACGTAACTACAAGGCATGCATGCATCAAGCTGATACGGCGTTACACACAAGGCCTTCTGATTGTGCCCGACCTCGTCCCCCCGGCGGTTCAGAAAGCCCTCCTGTCCAAGATGCTGCACCGGGATCTCTCCAACCCCAAACACCAGACCAACATGCACCTCCACTACACGCTGCCCTACCCATCACTGACATCCTCAGACTCAGACTCGGACTCGGACTCAGACTGGGACTCCAACTCCAAAACCCCCCGTTCCTTCTTCGCCCTGCCCCCGGATTCCCCCACGGCTTTCACGCCCAAAGACCCCTCTGTTCACAAACCCCTGAGCCCTCGCCAAGTTCTCGACCGCCGCCTGCACTGGGTCACCCTCGGCGGGCAGTACGACTGGACGAACCGCGTGTATCCGGATTCCGAACCCCCTCCTTTCCCAGCTGATCTCTCCCACTTCCTGGTGCGCCTGTTCCCAGATACCCTCGCCCAGGCGGCCATTGTCAACTTCTACAGCCCCGGAGACCGAATGATGATGCACCGGGACGTAAGCGAGGAGGCGGACAGGGGGCTGGTAAGCTTGAGTTTCGGCTGTGATTGTCTGTTCATGATTGCCCCGAGCGGCGCCGGCCCGAAGGACAAGGGGCGCGAGGACGGAGCGGGAGACAGGAAGTATCTGTTGCTGAGGTTGCGCTCTGGCGATGCCATCTACATGACCGCGGAATCCAGATATGCGTGGCACGGGGTACCCAAGATAATCAAGGGCACCTGTCCGGATTACTTGGAGAGCTGGCCTGCCGAAAACGGAGAGTACGCGCACTGGCATGGGTGGATGAAGAACAAGCGGATTAATTTAAACGTCAGGCAGATAAGGGAATAGATCCAACTTACTTACCAAGGGGCAACTAGTCATGTCAAGCATGCTTGGTGAAGTAAATCCAGGCCACTACAAATCTTCTATGTATTGAAGTCTAGGCATACATCGCGTGCGCTCCATATAAAAACACGACCGAAAAAAAGACAAGAGGGAAAAAAGAAAAAAAAAAACCCCCCAAGAGTAGAAGATATACAAGCCGCTGTGCCTATTCCCATGTGTATATCAATGAGGACCGCTGCGCTCACGCCAGATATCACAAACGTTTCTTATGCAAACCCGAAGCCCTGTGCGTTCTCCAGTGCCATGCCCAGCCGCTCTCGTAATACTTCTTTGTCCTTATACTCGGGTAATAATAGTGTCCCGTAACACGTATATGCCGTGGGCAAATGACCACCGGCACCCTCTTCTTCGCCATTCTTTTGAATGACAAACTGCAGGTTTCGTATGCCACCCACCGGCACACGGTCCGACGCGGTGACAAATTCAAGTAGCTTGCGCTTCATCCTGTCGTCGTACTTTCTAACAATAGACCAAAAGTCCTTGACGGTGTGGTGTGACGATTCCCACCCGACATAGCGAGCGCATCGTCGAAGCTCCGAAACGTCAATCTCTTGCACACCCTCCACAAGGGACTGAAAGATTGAGGGCGTCAATAGGGAAAGAGATTTGACATCCAAACACGCCCGGAATCCTCGCTCAAACGCTCTAAACTGTGGTCGGACCGACACATCGGTCAGGTATCGAATATAATCGTTGACGTACTCGTCGCGGTTTTTATTCGTGACAAATGGCGCCTCATCCTCAGGAACAGCCTTGTTGTTCCTTGTTGAGGGCGCTGGAATTCCCTGCGGCCAAAAGGGCTTATCTTTGGTCATGCGCAGCGTCACGTCAGTGCCAAAGGCCCTAACTGAGAATTCATACGTTCTTGCAAAGACATCCTCTACCAAGCCGTCTTTCTCGTCCCATTCTTGAAGTGCGGCAAGTCCATTTGCCAGTTCTGGCCAGCCGTCGGCAATATGATAAAGTTCCTCCACAGGGTGACCCAAGAGCTTCCTGTATAGAGCTTTGGGAAAGGTGATTGGAAGCGTCAAGCCGTTGTACACAGCTAGCGACATCAACAGACCGACCATCTCAAACTTCCATTCTTCGACAATAGATCCTGGCACGAACCATGCCATCATCGTCCTGTCGTCAACTGTAAAAGCCCCATACTTGGGGTCGAGACATTCAGCAATTGCCATCCGAAAGAATTCTTGCTGAACACCGCCAGAGTCGAACCCTTCTTCACCGCCAGCACCCTCCCCCAAGTGAACTTTCAGAGGTCTCAACAGCTCTCGTTCTTGTCGCCTCCAAAGCTGGTCGAACGCATCCCTGAGCACCTGGTCTCTGCTGATAACAATCACCAAGTATCTCGAGGACGCCGTCTTAAGCATGTCCTGCAGGACGTGCTTGTGATGAGTGTTGGTTACCAAGCTTCCCGGGTCAACGATGGCAGTCATTCTGGTCTTAAGAGAACTTGACTCTTCAAAGGCTCTACTCATCCGCGAGAAATTGATGGATCGAAAGAAAGAAACCAAAGTCTCGGGACTGAAGAGGTGCGGATGATCCAAGAGGTGATGTCTGTGTCTATTCGAAGTAAAGTCAATCCATGCAACGGGAACGTCCATAGCATCCAGTCTTTCTGAGAAATAATCAACACGAAATTGGATATCCCCTAAGAGCAGCATATTCCTGTTTTCGTCTGCACAATACGTTAGGAAACGCCGGGATGATCGATAACATTAGGCAATTAGAGACTTACATAATGTCGCAATTAAGGACATTGCCCCATGAAAGGGGCTATCGTTCGAGTACTCAGGTCGCCCATCCCACTCTTGAAGAAGTATTGCTCTCGCCCAGTCCAGCAAAAGCGTAGGAACTCGGGTTTCGTGCAGAAGACGTTCCGTCTGAGTGAAATCTAGTATAGGAATAGGTCCGCTCCCCACGAGATCTAGTTGATTTAATAGGAGGCCCAACACATCGAAAGTACTCGCTCCCTCCATCTGGCTATCCCACGCTGCTATTTCTGCAAAGCACTTTCGAGCAGTTATGGCAGAGAATAGCCTCCTTGCTAGTCGCAGAGCAAGCTCATTTGAAAAGATATCGTCGTATTCAAGGCATATCGACGGGGTTTGTCGCGCCGCTGCGCCGTGCCCAGCCAGCACGAGGCCACTAGAACGAATACGAGACATTTCGTAGAGTGTCTTTGAGTCTGCTGCACAAGGGGCTGCGGCTACCAAGGCATGAAGGCAGATGGACATGACACAACCAGCTTCGAAGTTGGTCAGTGCCGGTTCCCGACAGTCTCCAAAGAGCCTTTTCGACGGCAGCCGTGCTGAATTCAGTGCCCCAGGTGGTACAAACAAGCTCTTGGCTGCAAGCCAAAGACTATGAAGCACGAGACTAGGCGCCGCCCGTGTCATCCGTAGCATACAGTACCAGAGGGTTTGAGAGTCGTACAGATTGCCGTCTTTGGTGAAAGACTTCACCAGTGAGCGAGGGTCACTCAAAACACTGAAGAAGGTCTGCTCATTGAACGCTCGCCATTTGCTTGAAAGAACACTATGCGCTTTCACCTGGCTGTTGGATCTTCGTCTCGCCAAACGATTTGGTTTGTTCTGAGGACTCGGGTGACTTTCCGTCAAGGTCAGCGGGCCAAAAAATTCTTTCTCATTGGTGTCATCTTCATGGAATATGTCGCAGATGAATACAATCAATTCGACGTTCAAATGACTAAGAGCCTGAGGCAAGGGATAGTTCTTCCAAGAGTCGTCCGTCTCAATAGGGCTATTGTCACGGTCCTCAGAGGCTTGCTTACGCCTCCTAGTCCTCGTCACGGTAATAGTATTTTTGGGAGAAAAGTGCTCTTCGGGGTCCTCATGCTCAGGTGAAGCTGGGTCGACTTCATCAACAGGAGTCGGGGATAGACAAGGAACATTTTCGAAGAACGCCGGCTTTAGTGGAATATCTGGTACAGTCCGCCCAACGACAGCCGTTGTCAGTTTTGGACCGCGTGGTTTCCTATCCGCATGGAAGTTGCTTGGCTTTGCGATGGACTTAGCCCCTTCTGTTGGTGGAGGTAGGGGCTCCAGAGGTGTCTTCCTAGGCGGCTTCGATGGAGTCGCTGTCTTGATCGAACTTTTGGAACTTCGTTTCCGCCTAGGAGAGTCTCGTGGAAGAGTGGGTTCGTCGGGACGTCCGATATACTCAGGCGATATCTGATTCCCTTGTTCGACTTCTGAACTTGGCAGCGCTTGTGATAAATATTTGGAAGAATGCCGGCTAATCAACGGAGGCGTCGCGAACGCAGGGTCAGTGCCTGACTGGGATGTGGTCTCCTTCGTTTCCTGCTCTTTAATAGTGTAATTGCGGTCACTGGCCTCGGCAATGTGTTGAGAGATTGCCTGCAGGCCCTGCGGAGTAAGCCACTCTAGCATTTTAAAGGCTACCGTCCCGAAAGTCGAGGCTGCAAAAGACCTGTGATCTCTGCTCACAGGTTTCTCCGCTAGACAAACCTTGTTGCCGCCACGAGTATCAAGTCGATTCTGGTTGCGACCGACATGTTTGGATGGCCCAACCTCTTCACTACGTGGCCGAGCTTCTGTTTTGACGGGGTCATTCCCATGACTCTCGAAGATTGAGACCTGGCGTTGTCTAGCAGATGACGTGGGCTTTGGCTTGGCTTCGGCGCCAACAGAGGCCTTCCGAGGTGCCTTGGATCCTGAAGCTTTGGGAGATGTGGGCTCTGGACAGGTCTGAGGTCGCGGTCGTTGGGTTGAGAAGATAAGTTTGTTCACAGCGGGCGGAGGATCGTTCGATCGACGCAAGTACGGGCAAAGACGTCTGTCTGGGTTATTCTGGCTCGCAAGGCAGACGGCTAGCGTCCTCGCACTAGTGGGATTATACGTTCGAATGGGTGCCTTGCCTGCTAAACGCTTCCGACACGTGAGGCAGGTTGCTGTGTCGCATTGGGGAGAACCGCAGCCGGTCCGAAGTTGGGCGATGTACCTGCTCCGTGGATGCAATGATGAGTGCCAAGAAGAACAGGGTG
The DNA here is from genome assembly GCA_031753515.1 of Metarhizium rileyi. Classification (NCBI taxonomy): domain Eukaryota; kingdom Fungi; phylum Ascomycota; class Sordariomycetes; order Hypocreales; family Clavicipitaceae; genus Metarhizium; species Metarhizium rileyi. The sequence continues at coordinate 2,178,020 of JAUKVO010000008.1, forward strand.
AAAAGAATATAGTAGAAAAACAAGACAGGGCTGGTCAGTAAAGCTTACCTTTCGACGAGCAATTGAAAATCATGGCGCCTGCTGGCTCGGTGGATAGCCCAGACTCGTCTCGGGTTTTCAACATCCTGGAGATACTCTTGCAGTTCCGGCGGCGCATCATCTGGCAAGCAGGGAAAAGAAGCCTCCTGCCAAAGACCGGCCTCCAGATCTAAAATATCTGCTGTGCGATTGTTGTTGTTCGAGACATGGCCGACAGAGCTACCAGCATGACCGGCATGGGTACGCGGCAAGGCGCTCATGACGAACGATTCGAAGGGTTCAGTCGATGCATCGGCTAAGTCCCGTCGTCCAGAGACGTCTGCGTATGTCAATACCGGCGAGTATGTGTGTTCTTGTGGAACAGTTTCAAGATGGACCGAGCGAGGTGGATGATGAGTACGAATTGTTGAAGCAGAGATGGGATGTTGGAGCGGACGTTGGAGAGATGGTGGCACTAAGGCTCGGGCGTCACCAACACAAAACAGTAGAACGAGTAGTTATGCACAGACATGAACATTTATGCAAGTACTGTCTGTTAGTGCTAGTGTGCCGTGTGAGGGCTACAGTGGTGAGGCGCACTAGCAAACACGACATCAGCCTGTGATTACGGGCGGCAACGATGGGGCGTTGTTTCACTGGCACAAGGATATTGGTTCCAGTTTTTATCCCTGCGTTCGATGTTCGATAATGTACGGAGTGCCAGGTCCAGATCTTCGCAACCAACTTTCGAAGGGTCAACGGGACATACGACCAGACTGGACCGGATTATCATCTGAATGCAGTCACAGAGGTTTTCATAGCGCCTTCGTGACGTAAGTTGGGTCTGGTGCACGTGCGAACATGCTGGAGATGCTGGAAATAGAGCGACACCATATGCCAAACGGTATGCTCCCAAGGATTATCATTATGAACATGCATTGATGCCGCAGTGCATGACGACAACAAACCATGGGAGATCTGCACACTCCCGGTGCCTATGCCAACAAGTGCCCAAATTCTCCGCCTTGTGTAACTAGGGCTAGAGCCGAGGCGGAAAGCAGTCTAACTTGGGCCTTGGTCCACAATCTCAACTAACGTTACCTAGGTATATATACTATTGGGAGGAATTCCAAGTGACGGACACAGACATGGACGCTATATGCATAGAGGACAAGTCCAAAGTATATATTGAAAATGTGGTCATCATGCTCCAATTGGCATCTACGACGGGTCAAGGTGAATTTCTCACTGTGGAAACTCAATACAGTATATCCATCTGCTCGTGCAATAGTTGACCGCGCGTTGCATCAAAGAACCAAGGGTACGGCCCATCTCTGAAAGAGATAATAAGAGGCAGAGAGCAAGCGCACTACATGGCACATTGACTGGTCAAACGCCGATTCCAAGCAGACATCACGCCCTCATGACTCCTTCACCGTCGAGACGTCTGCACACGCACATTCCTCATCTTGAGTTACAAACACATCACTCCGCAGCGAAGAAAACATTGTGAAACCATCAGGTTTCATTGGTCCTCTTTGGCCTTGGCTTAGGCCAAAGCGTAGCGTCATCGACCTTCATGAGGACGTGCACTCATGGAGACCCCTGGTGGAGACACCCTCGTGGAGGCAAGCTACTCCGTACTTTCAATAGCCACGGCCAGCCTGGCGTTCATTTTTCCTCTAATTTTTAGTGTTATCAGTGTTATCAGTATTCTCTGTGTTCTCTGTGCTCTCTGTGCTCTCTGTGCTAGCTCCAGTCCTTTGGCGACGGCTCTGGGGCAGGCAACAAGCCCCGCCCCGCCGCCTTCCCTTTTTGCCCGTTCTGGTGCTCGTGTGCCATGTGTCCCTCTGCTTTCTGCCACTTCGGCCACCATGGAAATTGACCCCGCCACCAAAAATCTTCTTGCCACTTGGAATTAGCAAACCAGACTTGTGCTCGTCCAGAAGCGTGCTTTCGCACACAAGCATCTACGTCAAACCAACGTCGCCGCGTCTCCAGGTCTGTTGATGTTGACATCACCTCCCTCGCCTCCTCTCCCTGAGCACGTCGTCGCAACCACACAACACAGAATCGCATCCTCACAGATCGTACTCACTTGCGCTTCATCATGGCGAGTGTCGCTGCTGCATCAGCAAGTGCTGGCACGTCCGCCTCCCATCCGTACACGTGCAACACGTGTCAGGTTGCCTACCGCAATATCGACTTGCAAAAGGGCCACATGAAGAGTGACTGGCAGTAAGTGATTTGTAGCCCAAGCCGTGCTCACGTTCCTGAACCTCGGCCTTGTTCTTCGAGTTCTATACTGACCTTCCGGTCTAGCCGATACAACTTGAAACGCCGCGTTGCTTCTTTACCACCCATCTCATCCGAAGTCTTCACCGAGAAGGTCCTCCAGGCTCGCGCGACGACCAGTGCAGAGGCTGAGAAGGCTTACTTTGAGGCAAAGTGCGAACCTTGCAACAAGACATATTACAGTGAAAACGCCTATCAAAACCACTTGCTCAGCCAAAAGCACAAAACCAACGAGACAGCCGCTGGTGGCCCGCGACGCCGGCAAGATGAGGAGGCCACCTCCGTAGTCAGCTCTACTTTTTCCTTGGGCGAGCCTACTTCAGTGGCCAAGGACGGGCTTGACTCCGATGCCGAAGACGAGTTTAATCAGGTCATCGAAAGCTTGCAGAACGCCAAAGTCTCAGCTGAGCAACGACCGTCGCCCGTCAGCAGGCCTTCCAACCCTAAGCCCACTGTTACCGGCGCCAACAAAAACCGTGACGGTGAGGAAGACGGCGAGTCAACGACACCCTCACACTCCGTGGCCGAGCCTACTTGGACTTTGACCTCATGCATATTTTGCAACTTTGAGTCTCCTTCCCTGCCGCTCAGTGTACAACACATGGAACGTTTTCATGGCATGTTCATTCCCGAGCGGTCGTATTTGACCGATTTGGACGGTCTTATGAAGCAATTGCAGCGCAAAGTCAGTGAATATCACGAGTGTCTGAGCTGTGGCAAGGTCAAGTCCACTGTATTTGGCGTGCAAACCCACATGCGTGACAAGGGTCACTGCAAGATTCCCTTCAGTACGGAACAAGAGCAGCTCGCCATCGGTGACTTTTATGATTTTCGAAGTACATACTCTGATGACGAAGAGGACGATGAAGATGAGGGTTCGGGAACCGAGGAAGAAGGAGAAGAGCACGGAGGTGCCAGGCTTGGCTCGAGAAGAAAACCCAGACTTGTTGGTGAGGACGGAGAAGAGCTCGATGGGGAGGGCGAGGGCGAGGGTTGGGAGACTGACAGTTCTGCATCTTCGCTTGATTCAGCAGATCTCACTGCCGTTCCTGCCGAGGGGCACATCCATCAGTATGAACGACTCAAGAAACATCCCCACCATTCCAGTCGAGATCCCCGGAATCACCGTCAAGCAGATGGATGGCATTCGCGGGCACACAAACATACTCATGCTGCTTTCTATGACGACTATGAGCTGCACTTGCCCTCTGGAAAGGCCGTTGGTCACAGGTCGCTAAACAAGTATTTCCGACAGAATCTCAACAACTACCCCACGCCTGAGGAGCGAGCCGAGCGATTGGCCATCGAAGGCGCTGAATCTGGTGACGAGGGTAATAGAAAGGATCGTAGCATCGTTCTTCGCAATGGTCAGCGTTTTAAGAGGGATGTTGTGCCGCGAGGAACGGTCGGCTTGGCCAACGTGTCGGACGAAAAGAAGCGGGCTGTTCGCAAGTCCGAGCATCGTGGCCGAGACTTGGAGCAATTCAACACCAAGAGAACGGACTGGATGTATGGCAAGAGGAACAACAACCAAAAGTTCTACTACTACCGCTTTGACGGCGGTGGTTAGTCACATAGCCGATATGGAAATAGACATGACAAATTTGCAACGAACCAAGTGCTGGCTTTTGTTATGTGGTATGGCTACATTTTGGCTCTGCGAAGTTGGGCAGAGACGTTGTGGTGCCCCCTCTCCCTGTTGTATGTAGTCTGGCAAGAGCGTCTCTAACCACCCTGATACGCCGCCACTCGGGGCATATATAACTATATATGTTACTTGAACAGCATGTCAAGTTGGATCAACCCACCAGGCGTCAGTGGCCTGGACAAAGTCTAGGCCGTTTAGTTTGATGTTGTGTTTGAGAGCTCTCCACCCCATGAAACCTCCACAAGCGAAGTATCCACGACCTTCCCAAATCTGCCATGATATGAGCTGACGTCGGTATGTATGCTTTACGGAGTACGGAGTAACTACTCTGTTGCCAAATCCACAAAGAACTGAGCTCCCTCGAAAACACCAACAGCGCTACGCATAGAAGTCCAAATCCAGGCTTTTTCTATGAACCCTGTGGATCACACAGCATCCCGGATAATAAAAGACGGTTTTTCTCTCAACGAGGAAAGATCTGACGCTAGGAAGCTAAAATTGGCAGCAAACCACCACCATCCGTTGCCAGATAGCCCTGCTCGTGGAAACTGTGGATTCGCAGCCACTCGGGCTGACGTCTATTCCCGTCTTCCATCTGAATCCCCCCCTCCCCATCCCACAGCTTGCCAGCGAAAAGGACAACAACAAAGTGTGCATGGCATGGGTACGAGGCAGCGTGAGCTCTTTTGATTTGCGCCGGGCCCAAAGACCGGGGCTGGGCTGAAAAAAAATTCATTCAATGTTGGGCAGGGGGACGGTGTGTGTCTGGGCTTCACAGTTGATTGCTTGGCTGCTCGTTCAACTTGCTTTTTCAGAGGCGGCGTGCATCATTCATTGCTGACAAAGGGAAGAGACATGCGGAGAAAACTGGGACCTTCTGGCGAGAACTGTAAGTTCCCGTCTGACTTGCGAGGCGTTTGCGCCCTGCGGCACTAAACGTGGGCTCGGCACGGAGTACGAAGCGCGCAACTCTACTCCCGGTACGGAGTGCGCGAGCCAGCAACGCTTTCCTATTTCTCCTTTGACTGTGGTTGTTTTTCATCCTGAGTGGCTTTCATTGCGGACGTTGTCGAGACAAAAAAAGAACATGACGGGGTGGCTGGGACATGGCGCAACTCCTGCAGAGGCGAGGGGAAGAGGGCGCCGGTCAACGGGCAACACTGATCACTCGTTGGGTCGAGCCTCATCACGCACAATGTACTACTCTGCGCGGAGAACGGAGTATTATTGGGGAGATTGCAGCAAAGGTTGCCGTTGGCCCTGGACTTGCCTTAGTGAACTTGACAAGGGATCGAACCTGTTGCCAATGTGCTGAAATTAGAGCTTGGAGCTGCACCACCACCCTGGTTGATTTTGGCTGTGCGACGCCGCGTTCGTTGGCCCCAAGGACGTCTTGTTGTTGTTGTGCTTGCTTGCTTGCTTCCTCGCTCTCTCTTCTCTGGATGTTCCTGGTTGTCCGACTTTTCATGTTCTCTCCGTTTGCACCTGCAGACACTTCTTGCCGTGTCCCAGTCATATCCTTCTTCCCGTCCAACCTGGGCCCAATCGACCTATATCGAAACCACAATTGAGAAGCAAACAGCCCAAGTCAATCAATGGACAACATGACGCGGAAACGGACGCAGCTATTGCCCTCTCTTCCTCTCCTCATCGTCCTTCTGACCGTTCTCGCCCCCGCAGCGCTCGCGTATGACCCCGACTTCTCCTTCTACCCCGAAGACTCGCTATCTTGTCTATACAAAGCCGCCAAGGATTCAAAATGCACAGGCACTGATGCTCAGGATTTGAACCAATGTCTTTGCGGGAACGGAGGCGATTTCGTCACCAAATCGGCCCAATGCCTAGGCCGCGAGGATAAGTCGGATGTAGTGAAGGTCTACAAGACCATGTCAAGTGCGTGTTCCGTCTCTAAGACACCAATGTCGGTAAGCCAGAAGATGTTCATGGCCGCGGCGAATGGGGACACCACCAGCACAAGTTCGTCTACCAGCTCAACCACTTCCTCGACATCAACTTCAACATCAACATCGACATCAACATCGACATCAACATCGACATCGACATCGACATCGACATCAACCTCGACCTCAAGATCGACCTCGAAATCGGCCTCCATCTCAACTGCGTCCAAAGCAACAGCAACACCAACCCAGTCGAACTCAAGCAGCGGAGGCGATGACAACAAATCGCCCGTTCTTTCGAAAGGTGCCACCATCGGTGTTGCCATCGGGGCAGCTGTAGCGGGCATGCTGACCATGGGCGCGTTGGTTTTGTTCCTTCGACACCGGCAAAGGAAGAAGACAGAAGAAGAGACGAGTCCTATGTTGACCCAGAATGACTACTACAAGCGCAGCACGGCAACGACGTTTCCTCCCACCGAGCCATCCCCGTCGTTTGGACAGCTCGGAGGCGACGTCAAACCATCATGGACACCGAGCCCACCCCTTAGTCATTCATCGCCCGGCTTCAACAAATCTTCAGCGCAATACGCCGGTCCGTACGCGACGCCAGTCTCTAGCGAGGACCCAACGGTGCAGAGAGCGTCCGGCCAGGCATTTGAGATGGATGCATCGGCCATGGCTACAAATCCGTCCACCGGAGGCCCCGTGGAGATGGAAGGATCTGTACCTCCCACGCATCACCAGGCTCGTTACTAGGGACTTGTTCTCGTTCTCGTTGGGAAATCCTGGCGGTTGCATTTTAGCATGGCGCATTTGGCATGTTTTGGAAGCCGGCACTCGACATTGTTGATGCATGACGCGACGAAGTGTCTGCTCCGGTGAGCATGGTTGTCAACTGGGGTTGGTTGTCTTTTTGTTTCCCTGAATTGAGATGAGATGGATAGAGTAATTGATTGATGAATACCATTTCGTGTTTTTTTTTTGTGTGTATTTCCACATGTCGGTGCAACGGTGTAAGTTATTTCTCGTCCCGACTAGCGAACGAATCACGGCGGCAATGGGGGGGGGGGGGAAACAATCGGAGATTCCTGACACCAGACCGAACCCGACTTGGTGCTCGCCGACGAGGTGAACCTCGGCAGTCACGACGGACTTCCTGCCATTTCAATTCATGATTAAATCAAGACCGGCACTTGTCTTTCGCTCCCACATCTCGTACGTGACATTGACACCAAGTGTCGCCGCAGAAATTATTCTCCACGCCATGTCGCAAGGGAAAAAGACCGTCCTCATCACAGGGTATGTGGTTTCTCAGCGAAAGAAAAGTCTGCATAGGTCATTGATGCAAACTAAGATGGAGCTCTTTAGCTGCTCGCCAGGAGGCATCGGCCATGCGCTCGCGCTGGAATTCCACAGACAAGGTGCGAACGGGGATGTGAGGGCCGACGGCGCAGGATTCAGGAAGCTTACATGACCGTTCCAGGCTGCCATGTCATCGCCACGGCCAGGAAGGAGTCAGCCCTCGCGGCTCTTCGCGAACTAGGAATGAGCGTAGTCCAGCTTGAAGTGACGGACGCCGAGAGCATCGCAGCCTGCAAGGCCGAGGTGGCCAAGATCACCGGCGGAAAGCTCGACATCCTCGTCAACAACGCGTTGAGTCCCCCCCCCCCCTCCCCCCCCCTCGACAACCACGGCACCGCAACTTCCATGCTCACAAGCTCAAGTGGCCGCACGCATACCATTCCCGCCCTGGACATCGACATGGACGACGTACGGCAGTCCTACGAGGCCAACGTCTTCGGCCCCATGGCCATGTGTCAGTCCTTTGCAAGTCTTCTCATACCCGCCCGCGGTCTCGTCCTCCAGATCTCATCCGTGTCCGCCATCATGCCCTACCTGTTTGCTAGCGTCTACGCCTCCACCAAGGGCGCACTGAACTCTTACTCCCGTGTGCTGCGGATGGAATTGAAGCCCTTCAATGTCCGCGTCATGGTTGCCATGACGGGCACTATTCGCTCCAACATTATGAACCATTTCGACCGCGTGCTGCCCGAGAACTCGCTCTACAAGCCGGTGGAGGATGTGTTTGTGCAGAGGCTGCGGTTCAGCCAGACGAGAGGGACCATGGATACACATGTCTACGCGAAGAAGATTGTCAGGGAGGCGCTTAAGGGTGAAGGATGGCTCGGCGGCTGGCTTGGACGGACGCCAGATTGGTACTGGGCTGGCGGCTTCTCGTACGGTGCGTGGATTCTGTATACTCTTCTGCCGAGCCGGGTCGCCGAGGCGGCGGTTGCGTGGTTCTTCAAGGTCGGCGTGTGGTCGACGAGGCTTAAACCTGGGCACAAGAGGAACTAGAACCGTTGCGATACGCGTAAGCTGGAAATGTGTTTTCCGGGGTTGATAACAGATAAAGACTTGGGATGAGATTTCCCCTTGATTTTGTTCGAGGCGTATTCAAGAGGAGGCGCCCAATGTTGTTGGTTTAGACCAACTGTGTGATACAAGTTCCGTGATAAATTGTCTTTGCATAAAAAGAGTTATAAACTATAACTAGACTCGTCCGAATCTGTCGACGGGCTTCACCCAGAGAGAGACCCATGATACAAACACACATTATATGATAGTGGACTGTTAACCACCGATGATGAGATCTTTCTCAACGGAAAGAATTTCCTCACCTCTCCGAACGTGGACCTCGACCGCGCTTAGTCCCTCCAGACCAGAACCCCCTTGGCATACAAGCCCGATATGATACCCGCGCCTCTCTTGGAATCCCGCGCCGCAGTGGCACTGGTGGGATACTCCGTCCCAGCATAGAGGCTCTTCAGTCCCTCCGTCTCAGTCCACTCGGCAACCCAGGAAGTAGCCCTGCCCGTGTCACAGTACGCCCTCATGTCCTCATCTGCCTTTGCCAGCTCCACCGCATCATTGCAGACATGACGCGTGGCAGAGAACTTGGCGAGCGAAGAAAAGTGCGGATGGCCCGCGATGATGAGCTTGCCCCCGGAAAAGGACAAGTTGTCCGGCAGGAAGGGCAGGCGAAAGGACGACCTGTACGCCAGGGAGCCGTCCTCATGACGCGCGTACAGGTATACAGCGGCGCGACTGGTCGCCGCCACAGCGACGGTGGTGGCGTTGAGAATCTCGACGCCGTTTGCGAAGCCAGCGCGGGCGACGACCTTTGCCCCGTCTACTCTGCCGGGCGTGTCGTCGGCCAGCTTGACGTGGACTACCGTCCCGAGGGGAAGGCCGAGCATAGACTCTGCGCGCGACAGCAGCACTGACTGCGTGGCCGGGAAGCGGTGATCGTTGGACACGTACAACTCTCTGCTGTTGACGAGCGCTATCGAGTTGGGTCCATGGATGAGCGGGTGCTGGATCGTGCCCGCGTGCCGGGCCACGAGCTGGTCCAGATCAAGGGTGAACATCTCGATCCTGGCACCGGCTCTGGCATGGTTGGCAGCGAACAGGGTAGACGTTTCTTCATCGAAGGCCAGGCCGAGCGTGTGAAAGTCGCGCAGGCCGGGAAACCCGACAATGTCGACGTGTCTGAGAGCCTCGGCGTCCGGCGCAGCGCTGTCCTTGTAGTCGAAGACGTAGAGCTCGGCGCTGGCCACGGGACCGGGCACAAAGACGCCCTACGGGAAAGGGTCTGTCAGCGGATCAATGATCAAATGGCAGGGACGAGAAGCATCTTGGCGAGCATCGACCGACGTACGTACCATGACGGTGTTCCAGCGCTCTCGGCCGGCGTCGCACGCGAGAATGGCCAAGCCGCGCGTCTCTAGCACGAGTACGTCCTCGCAGCTTCTCACGCGGTCGGCGAATCTGACCTCGTGGCTCTTGAATGTGTTGATCTCTGGGAGACGCCCGGGGGCATTGTTGTAGAACATGAGCATTTCCTGGCCGCGGAAATAGAGCAGCGACGACAGCGCCGCCGCCAGCAGCACGGGCTGGTGGGAGGAAGGGGGTTGTCAGTCGAGATGTACACGTCGGGATGGGCTCAATCATTCCATGGATGACGTTGCTTCGAGCTTACCAGGATGGACGTCAGGCTGGGCATTGCGAGTCCAAAGTTGTCGGCGATGACGCAGCTTGCGTGGCTAGCAATGGATGCGGACGTGATGTGATGTGATGTGATGTGATGTGATGTGATGGGAGTGTCGTGTTGTCGCAGGACACGGACAATCAGCGCCCAAGTCTAGTGTTTTGGTGTTGAAGAAGGCGGGTTGGCCAAGCAGTTCAACTACCGTTTTGTTGTACTTGTCAGACATGAAGGAGGTCATCGAAACGGGTGGATGAATGCCTGTGAACGGCACGACAAGCCACGAAGCTTGTCAGCACCGGTTTGGATCATCGACTTGTCAGTCATAGATGCACCGCGCCGTGCTGAGTACGGAGTAGTACAAACGGAAACGTAAAATCCAGTAGTGTCACCGTCGTGTCACTCACTCCGTAAACTACAGAGTAAAGTGCCATGCGGCAGCTCAGGAATGCTATGTCAAACCGTCTTGAACTGGCTGATCAGACCGCATCAGGTAGTTAAGCATCAAGTTTTACCGTTCACCGTCGAGGAACTGAAACCTGTCGTGTGCTTTGCCGGTCCATTGGTGGAAAAAACATGTAAGATTCTGACAGCTACAACTCATCATTCTCAGGCGCCTGCAACCATTGCCCTTGGTCTATTGGGCCGGGGAAACAGTAATATGATAATTCCTCGCCATGTAGCCACAGTTGATCCATCAGCTCCTTGGTGTGAAAATCACCGCGCCTTGATAGGATTCAAGTAGTTCAGGGATGTATGTAGTATGCAACCTGCCGTGTATATCAACGTCACGGTCTCCATTGTCATCGTAATTGAGTTTTACCTTGCATTCTTACCAAGACGCAGAAATTGAAGAAGACTCTCATGGCATGCCGGTTGTCTATTGGCTGCAGTATGCACGATTGGATCTTCTCCAAGAATTGGCCATGGCAGCCCATGAACGGCAACAATGCCTGTTACTCCCTTCAAGACCAACATTTTCTCTGCCTGGCGGATAGAAACACTTCTACTAGTGCTACCATTGCCTTGGCTTGATGCTATGTTGACGTACTTACGAGCTAGAGGTTGCTAGCACATGTGGAGATGGACTGAAAGGGAAGACGAGCAAACGGTGAAATTAAGAAGGGTTCAGTTCTTGCGAGAAAGGATGGACATCTGGCTCTCTCCCCAGAAACTTGGTCAAAATCTGCATCTCCATTTCGCTTGCTCCCTTTTTAAGCACGGCATGGCGATACCGACGGCCATTTGTCGTCTCCTCAGGATCAGCTTTGAATACTGGCTGAACACGTCGGCGACATAACTACACGAGCGACCTGATGTGGAGCGAAGAAGAAGGGTTCTTTGTTAGCACGCAAGTTGGGAATTAAACGGGCGAACAAATGAGTCAGTGATGACGGAAAGAGACGAAGACATCAAGAAGCTACTCACAGTAAATAGTTGTAGTAGCCAGCCATTGTAATCGTCGTCAAAGTGACTGAAGTTTGCATAGCCATGTCCCCAGGCCCGGTCACCGTTCACAGCTTCACCTCCATCCAAGGGGAGAAGCTGCCGCCGCGGCTGGTTCCATTTGATGGCCGGGCCTGGGCTTGCCATTTGCCGCTTCGCTCCATGCCTGCAAGTGATCCGGTGACAGGCACGAATTAATGTCTGCCTAGACGCTTTAGCTGTGATGGCGTCCAGCACCAGTTCTCCAACAACTGGCTGGGAATTTCTGCAAAATCCATAGGCGATGCGGTTTCCGTGGAATCATGCGAACTCGAGCTCGTGGACACCGTGGCCCAGTTCGTGGAAGAACAAGATAACGTCACGGTGCTGGAGAAGTGTCGGGTTCGCGATGCTAGGTTTCTCAAAGTCGAACAGCAGTGCCGTCGCGGGATCTCCAGCATGGATTCGATGGTGGGTAAGAGGGGGAAATAATCTGCCAGGTGCTAGTGATTCAAGTCATACTCTCTTTTCAACATGAGTCGATTATAGAAAGCATGGTCCCAGAAATAGTATTGCCCATCAAACGACTCTCCACAAGATTCGACATCCGTCTTTTTCAAGATTTTCGGCTTGGCAACCTCGGCTTGACCCATTTGAGCGAGGCTTCAAGTCAACTCAGCTAGGTAGCTGTTGACAACATCAGGTGTTTTGGCCAATCTATCCTCAGGGCTCGAAGCTGCGTGGCTGGAGTAACCGAGCAGAGTGCAGACGAGCACTTTCGTCACCGAGGAGGATGACTCCTTTGAACAGAGGTGCACTTGCGCGACAGTTGTTATCACTAGCCGTGTAGCAAAGCCTCTTCGTATCAGCATTTGTAGCAAATTTCATGACCTGGGATAACGTCCCCAGAATCGCATCGAAACATGACCTCATCCCCGGTTGTATCGCTCTTGAATCTGGACAAGACTTCGTCTGGCACCCCTTGCAAGGTCTGACGGCTAAGCCAAACCTCCAGGCGTAAGTCTGCTAAGATGTTCAGACAATCGGCCTTCTAGCGCGCTTATACGGGTTTGCAGAGTCCGGGGGTGCTGGCGCGAAGACTCTTCTGAGAGCAAGAGCCCGTTGCGGATATGGCACTTGTGCTTCTTTTCCAGATATCGCCGCGATTCACAGTCATGCGGCTCATCTTTTGAGCAACACGGCGTTGATCAAGTTGAAAAGGTCATTGCGGAACGACGTCTCAAGTTCCAGCCATCAAATATTGTGGCAGCTACGTTGGCACCCTCTTGCAGAGCCGCGTCTGGCGAGAAGTTCCTATAGCAAGTGATGAGCCACCTTTCCGCTGACGCGGCATTTTCGGCCTGGGCGAGAGGCAGACGGACATTGGAAAAGGTCGCGTCCTCTGCCAGCACGCGCTCGGTGATGGATGATGGTGAAGCTCCGAAGAGCGGAGGCGGCTGTGGCGAGACATCGTGATGCGAACGATGGACCTATCAAACGTGAAGAGAACAGTGAACATGCTGCTTCTGCTGAGAGAAGTTGGGCTCACGTTTTTGTAGGCCATTATGACCCCCAATGACGAGTCACAAAACACGTCTGGTGCACAGTGCACACACAGTCCACTGAACCTTTTTCCCTCTTGCCTTCCTTCATTGGTCTCAAAGGGCAATCCAATTGCAGATTTATGTAGTTACTCCGTACCAAAGATGGGAAGGCGCTAGAAGTAGTTATACGCGTAGTGGCAAGTCAGGTACGGATAGACTTTTCTGGATTTGGGCCTGATACTTGCGGCTCTGGTGATGGTAAGGTCTCAATGCCATACGGAGTAGCCTCTCAACCAACCAGAGCGGAGGCACTCATGCAGCCGCGGCGGGGTAGCGCTGACGTACCCCCTGTTTCACGTTCCAGCACTGCCAGCGGCCGCACCTCTAAACGCCCCAAACATCCTGCACTTGATTCTCAAGACTTCGTCCTGCACCCAAGATCGACTAGCCTGGCATTTCGGCTTCTACAGTCTCCTTCGATACTACCCGCTTTGCCCATCATGCCTCGATTCTCGAGTTACGACACTGACGAAGAACGATTGCCCGATGGTATGCGTCGCGTTGGTTACGATGCCGATACTCAGGTCTATACTTTTCAAGACGCAGACGGCAGTTACTGGGAGAGCGCCCCGGGCTGTCAGTATGGGCAGCTAACACGTGTCGGCCATGGGCATTCAGACGACACTGCTGACACCGAGCCCTTCTTGGTGTCTAACGACCTTTCGCCCTCCAAGTCGTGGCGAATGGAGCTGATGCCGCTTCTTAACTTTGGTGTTATCATCGGCGTGTCCCTTCTCGGTCTTTTTTGGTATCTTCATTACGCTGCATCTGGTGACACGAGCGAGAATGTCCGACCGATCTGCCTCTCGGGCACTTCCTCGTATACGGTCAGACAAGATGATACCTGCTGGGCCATTGCCAACCGCCGAGGAGTCGGTGTCGATGATATTTTACATGCAAATCAGGGCTTGGACTGTGATATGTTGAGAGTAGGATCTATCATTTGTGTGCCTGATTAGATAGATCTCGCCCAAGGATATTGATGCTCCTGCGCTGCGGCTATTACTTCGCTTCACTTCTCGCCACTGCTTTTGCAGTTAAAATTCGGTGCATTTCCCGTGGAGCACCCCCCGGTGGAAACGCGAAAAAAAAAAAGAAAAAAAAAAGAAAAAAGACGGAGTCATTGACCATCTAACATCATACCATACTTAACTGGAGGTTCAAGCATGGGTAAAGCATGCTCAGGAGACAGCCCTCACACCCGAAACCTACCGTTAGCCAAGGGCGCGAGGGGCTTGAGATATGACCGAGATGTGAGACGTCAAGCTCTGTGCAACCCGCTTGCTTTTGAAGGCCACAGATACTCAGGCACTTTTCCAAGCATATATCCATTTCTCAGGGCGGCGTCGCTACTGTCACTTTGGAGGGTATTACTGTCAAGGTTGTTATCGATTGTCTTTCGTATCTTTCTACCCGTCTCTTCTGCTCCATAACTCCATAGCATCCATATCAAATTTCGACGCGTCCCTGGCACGCGTCGGCTGACCCTGGTTGGTCCCTTTCTGTCCCGGTCACGGGCACTTGGTTTGAGGTGGTTGGGGAAATTTGAAGGCCTGAACTTGAGGAACTGGTATTTAAAGCGCACTTCACTCATACACAGCCCTAGGAATGTTCACCTTCTTTCTCATCTGATGCTTTGTGATGAAGATCCAGGTCTTGAACCAAGATCAGGCTTGGCCTGACGCCCTGCCCACTGCGACACGCGGCTTTGCTTCCAGAAGCACCAGACACCGGGAGCTTGCCGGCAAGTGACACTGCTCAAGATTCCCATTGACCATGTTGGTCGAGCGAGATGAACTTTGGCCTTCTGGTTCTCCCGGACACATCTACGGCCCAACGTATAGCGTGTCACTTGGCCAACCACTGGGACTCTAGACATATAGATCAACCTCGATCCCACAATTTACGAGCCCCGATAGGATTACGCATGCATCACGATCATGCTTGCACGCCCAACGATGGATTTCAAAGCTCAAATTGAGCACCAGGCCGCAATCTGCAAGCTGCTCGGCCTTCGAAATGTATGGCTGCACGTGGCATAGCATTTTGATCCTTGGCTTTTGCCCCTCATCGAAGCGGGGCTCTGGCGTGGTCCCTTGGCTGGCGTCGCCACATAGTTAGTCCTCATTTTTTTTTCTGCCGCGATATATTTTGGAGGGGCAGACCGCACTTTTTTTTCCTCTCTTTCTTCACCATCTTCCCCCCCGCCATCCTCTCTTCTTTTAATTTTGTCGCAAAAGCGTTGCATAGCGAGGCGGCGAAGATGGATAAAGATCAGCTTGCTCAGTTACTGCAAGCCAGTCAAGTTCGTAAGTACAGCCACCCTGCTTCAATTCACGCTGTGCGTGATGGTGTCCCGTCTGTAATCGACAAACGCGCTACCATCTTTTGTGGATTGCTTGGTCTTTTCGGATGTGCTACGCGGTCGCAACCGCGATTCAGATCTGACACCTTCGCTAACACATTTCGAAAGCCAACACCGAACAGGTCAAGGCCGTCACAGCCGATCTTCAAAAGAACTACTACTCCAGGCCAGAGTCTCTCATCTTGCTCATCGAGATCGCCCTTACCCATGGAGATGGCACTATTCGACAGCTTGCCGCCGTGCAGGCTCTCCGACTAGCCCCAAGACACTGGGATAGCACCGCGCAGGACAAGAAACCCCTTGCTCGCTCCCATTTGCTTGACGGCGCCCTGAAGGAGACTTCTGCAACCACCCGCCACGCTCTCTCCCGTCTCGTTGCCGGTATCGTCGGCCTTGATATGGAGAATGGCGATGCCGAAGAGTTCGTGAAGCAGCTTTTACCCCTGAACAATAGCGACAACGTTCAGTCAAGAGAGGTCGGCTCCTTCATCCTCTTCTCCATGCTGGAGGAGAATCCCCACCACTTTGAAGAGTACACCCACCAGCTCCTCCAGTTGTTCCAGTCCAGAATTGAGGACCCTGAGAGCAAGGAGGTTCGCATCAACATCGTTCAGGCTGTTGGCGCCATTCTGATGAATATTGACCCCGACGAGGATCCACAGTCGGTCAAGGCTGTTCAAGGTTTTATTCCCAGCATCGTCAAAATTCTGAAGGCTGCCGTTGAGGCTGAAGATGAGGAGAGCTACCAGACCGTCTTTGAGATCTTCCACTCATACCTGGCTTGTGACCCCAGCTTCTTGGCTGTTCACCTTCAGGACCTCCTTCAGTTCATGATCGACCTCGGTGCCAACACGAATGCCGAGGATGACGCTCGTACCCAGGCCATCAGCTTGCTCATTCAGTGCGTCCGATACCGTCGCATGAAGCTCCAGGGAATGAAAGAGATTGCCGCGCAACTCATGATCAAGGCTATGCAAATCATCACCGAGCTCGATGATGACGACGAGGACGAGGACATGACCCCTTCCCGCACCGCCATTAGCCTCGTCAACACTCTTGCCAGCGAACTTCCCCCTCGCCTGGTTGCTGTTGCCCTGCTTGACCAGTTTCCAAGCTACGCCACCCACTCCGAGCCTGGTTATCGCATGTCCGCCATGCTCTCTCTCGGAAACGCTGCCGAGGGAGCCCCTGAGTTCATTTCTACCCAGCTTCAGCCTCTACTTCCCACCGTTATCAACCTGCTGTGTGACTCTGACATTCGTGTTCGTCATGCCGCTCTCGTCGGTCTCATTCACCTGGCTGAGGAGATGGCTGATGAGATGTCTTCACACCATGAGCAAATCATTTCTGCCGTCCTGAAGAATCTCGAGTCTGCATCGCAGGGTGCCACCGATAAGAAGAGCATCAGCATCGTTCGGTGTGCATGTGGTGCTCTCGACACTTTTGGTGACGGTGTTGACACCAAGATCATGGCTCAGTATGGTCCCAATCTGATTGGACCTATGGTTAAACTTCTGGATCACGAGGACTTTGGTGTCAAAGCAGCTGCCGCTTCTGCCGTTGGTGCTATTGCTTCCTCGATGGACAAGGAGTTCCAGCCCTTTTTCGAGGGTGCCATGAAAGCTCTTGGCCGCTTCGTCATGCTCAAGGAGTCTGAGGAAGCCATGGACCTACGCAGTGCCACCTGTGATAGCCTGGGCCGAATTGCCATTGCTGTCGGTCCTGCGGCCTTTCAGCCATACGTTTTGGACCTGATGAAGGCGAGTGAAGAAGCTCTACACCTCGATAACCCCCGCCTAAAGGAAACTAGCTTTATTCTGTGGTCCAATCTCTCCAAAGTCTACGGTACCGATTTCGACCACTTCTTAGAAGGCGTCTTCAAGGGTCTTTTCGCCTCTCTCGAGCTTGAAGAAGAAGAGATTAACCTGCCCGGTGTTGATCCCAGCCAGCTGGCTGAGGGTGCTATTATTGGCGGCAAGCGCGTCAAGCTCAAGGCTCCTGGCTCTGACGAAGACCACATCATCGCCACAGGTGGCGAGGACGAGTGGGAGGACATGGACGACCTGGCCGGTCTCGAGGATTTCGGCGCTGTCACTGCCGTTGCCCTCGAACAGGAAATTGCCATTGATACCCTTGGCGACGTGATTTCCAACTCATGCAACACCAACCACCTCGAGAGCTACGTGGAGAAAGCGATCCAGCAGATCATTCCTTTTGCTGACCATACCTACGAGGGATGCCGTAAGAATGCCATCTCCACCCTTTGGCGCATCTACAGCCGTGTATTCCAGGTATGGGAAGAGAATTCTGGCTCCAAGTGGCAGCCCGGCATGCCTCCCAACCCTGCCCCTCCTGCCTCCATTGCCAAGATCAGCGAGGCTCTTCATAAGGCCACCATGGACATCTGGACCAGCGATAGTGAAAGGTATGTGCTTGCCGCTGCATTTTCCCCCTCCACACTCCCTGTCCCGTATCTTTTGTTATTTCTATCCAAAGTGTGATGAATAGCTTGCGTTATACCCAGCTCACTCAGACGCTATAATGCGGGTGCTGAGAAAACGTTTAATCTACTACTGATTTGGATCTTCTCTATCTGTTATATAATTTCGCCCTTTGCTTGCTTGTTGGCTATTTGTGCTTAGGAGCTAACAGCAAGACTGCAGAGCCGTCGTCACCGAGATTAATCGCAACGTTGCTGCCACCCTGAAGGCTTGTGGCCCTGCGGTTCTTGTCGCCAAGTCTGACATGCTTCAGGAGCTTGTCTCCGTCGTCGGTTCCATTGTCACCCGGTCGCACCCTTGCCAGCAAGATCTCGGCGCTGAGGACGTGGAGCAGGATATTGACGCCGGCTCCTCCGAGTATGACTGGCTGGTCGTCGATACCGCCTTAGATGTCGTCTCCAGCTTAGCCGCCGCACTGGGGACCCAATTTGGCGAGCTGTGGAAGATTTTCGAGAAGCCCGTCCTAAAGCTGGTTAGCTCGACTGAGGATATGCACCGGGCAACCGCTGTCGGTACCATCGCCGAGGTTGCCAAGTACACTGGCGAGGCCGTGACCGAATTCACTCAGTCTCTGAGCCAGGCCCTAGTTCGCCGCCTGTCAGACCACGACCAGCTCACCAAGTCCAACGCCGCGTATGCCCTCGGTCTCCTCATTCTGAACTCCAACGACACGGGCAAGACTATTCCTCTCTATCCCCAGCTCTACGAACAGCTCGAGCCCATGTTGTCTGTGCATGAGATGCGCATCACCGACAACGTCGCCGGCTGCCTGTCTCGCATGATGATGAAGCATCCCGACAGTGGGTTCATCGAGCAGGCCCTACCCGCCATCGTCCGCGTCCTCCCCCTCACTGAAGATTATGAGGAGAACGAGCCGATCTTCCAGTGCATCTACAAGCTGTACGACCAATCCAACTCGACTGTCCAGCAGCTGACGCCCCAATTGATCGGCATTTTCGATAAGGTCCTGGGACAGCCCGAGGAGCAGCTGGAGCAAGATACCCGACTGATGGTCCAGCGCATGGTGCAGGCGCTGAGACAGTGAGTTGACATGTGAAGAGAGAGCACGGATGCGTATGAAAAATGAAACGGGCTGTTTTTTTTTCTGCGAGGACCGAGAACGCCCTAGGCCATGAAGATATGACTATACTTGATGAGATTCGCGAATCAATGACAAAAGTAAAAGGGTGGTAGCGATGCTTCATGAGGTTTAAAAGACGGATTTTAGTTTGCCGGTTTAATAGAAATTGCGTACGCATATAGTTACACCCTAGTCGCCATGTACGCTGTAGCCGTCTGCCAATCCTCCAGAAGTGATGGATGTAATGCTGAGCAAATGTCTACTCTGCAAGAGCAGTCAAGGACCTCGTGGACAATGCGAAAACGCCGTTTTAAGAGCAACACCCACGATGCGGCCATCAGGGACGCCATACAAGTAAGTCTAACGAATACTGTATTAAGCCTATGCTTCTAAATGTAACCCGCCCCCCCAACTACCATATCCTCTTGGCAACCATCTCATACCTGGCAACACCCATGTAGTCGCCACCGGTCTTGTTCGCACTCTTATCATCGGTCTTCTTGCCGCCGGGGCCCTTGGCACCCTTCAGACCCTCCGACGTATCGGCGTAAATCCACCGAGCTTTATCATCCGTGACCTCGACGTCGCCTCTCCCGCCAACGCGTCTGCCCGTGGCGTCGTACGATTCCCGATCGGCTTTGCCCAGGGCGACCATCTTTTCCTTCTGCTTCATCTTGGTGTATCTGTTTCGGGCGTACTGGAGGAGGAGCATGCCCAGGAGGAGTTTGAGGATGAGAAGGACGAGGAAGACGATGAAGAAGACGACCACCATGGTCAACGCGGCGATGAAGTCGTCCGACGTCCACGAGTACCAAGGACGGGAGTTGAGTGGGGAGCCGTAGGGGTAGCCGTATGTTGCGCGGCCGAGGGAGTCGCGGATCAGGGCGTCGAAGCGACTCAATGCGGCGATCATGGCGGGCGATGACGGCACGGCGGATTCTTCCGTCAGAGAGGTATGCGTGGATGGTGGGATGGGCATGGGCACATGAGTGGCCAGGAACATGTGGTAGGTTTGGACGGAGGCGCGAATAAAGAGACACGAGAACGGAATCACTGCCAGGCCGAGTCTGCGTGTAAGGGAGGGAGTGACGAAAGCCTAGAAAAAGTTAGAAGTCAAGGTATTGACGTGACGGGAGGTGTACGCTTGTACGTACATTAGTGTAGTAATCTTTGCATAAAATGTCCAGTGACCTGCCGTAAAAGTTGGGCTTGATGTTGTTGAACTTGGTCACATAGGCGTGTTTGATCGTATCGACCAGCATCTCACTGCCAACAACAATCAAGAAAGGAGAAAGCGCCTCGCCCGACTTCAACCAAGAGGGCAGCACCGTAAAGCTGTGTGGCAAGATCGATGGCGGGTGCAACGGCACCGCACTCGAGCCGTCATCATTTGTCGAGTCGAAGCCTGCTCCCGGGACAGAAAAGGCACCTACTTCCACAATATTCCTCATGCCAATGATGAGGAGCATAACCCAGAGATGAAAGCGCTCCACGATATCCGCACAAGTTAGTTGGAAAAGATTGTCTTTTTCGAAGCGTTTGAAGACGGTGCTCTTGATTTCAACGAATTGGTTCGATAGAAGCAGGGTTAGAAGAGCGTTGGAGTATGAGTTGACCGCGACGTTGAGCGTGATGACCTGGTAGTAGAGTGCGACAGAATGCAGGCAATTGTACACGAGTGCGAGGATAAACATGCCAAGCGGGAGGAGGACCTTTGATCGGCCGGAGGAATTTCGTGACAAGGTTTCGTTGCTGAACAGACACTCCAGGATATCTTGACCAAGGGCCGAGAGGAGACGATCGCCAACCTCCAGGATATTGTATATAACGTATAACTTGATGGCAGATTGCGCTCGAATGAAGTGGTACATGCGGCTGGCATCCAGAGTCATGAGAGCGAATGAACTACAGATGATGACGGCTCCCTGCAGTAAATCTGCTTTGTGAAATGCGGACAAGCTTGAAGGGATAGACTTTGTTCGTTTGTGACGAATGGTACCCGACTTTGGCCCAGGGTGTCGAGTATTAGGAAGCGGCGAATGTGGCAATTCGTTTCCATTGACGTGTGGCTCTTCTCTCGTGTGATGATGAGATGTATCCCGGAGCACTGAGGCGGAAGCACCCCCTCGGTCATTGGATAGCTCCCTCGCACGACTGCGACTTCTCGAGCCATCTCGGCCAGAGGCATCGCTAGGTCTACGGGATCGATTCGTCCGCCCACGATACCAAAGCCTACCCAGTCCGTCACGTACATATCCGAAGAGCCATGTAAGCTCCCTGGAGACCACATACGCCCACCACTTGATCAGGACGCCCGAGGCCATGAGAAACCGTATAGGGAGAATGGTAAAAGTATATAGCCAGGCATCTAGGCAGGCCAAAGCCCCAAAATATAGTGTCCGCTCCAGATACGAAGGAATTAGCAGGACGTTTTTCAACCGTTCCAGTTTGACAGCATAGGACTCGTACGGGATTTCATTGAGATGAGACTGGTGAATGTACAATGGACTCGGCCTCTCCGCTGCAAGCTCCAGCTGCAAGTGCGTGGGAAGGGACATGGGTGGGAGAGGGATCATGGACGGAATTGGCGATGGTGGGAGAGGGCCGACATATCCTTGAGTATTTGGCGCAGTTGCGGGAGCTTGCTGAGCATGAATAGTTGACGAGCTTGTCGCCATGGCTGGCGACACCGTACGCCCGTGAAGCGAACCATTGACCACTTCTCCATTCAAGTTGTTGGGCGCAGGTCGAGTCAGCGGATTGTGCGAATATCGTCTAGGGGAGGTAGGCTGCGAGCCACCATCCCAGAAATACTGCCGAGCCCGAGACGCTGGCGGTGTCGAGAGAGTTCGTGGCGAGCATGGTCTTGGAGGCGTATCCCTCATGTGCCAGGGTCCAGCAGATCCCGGGCCAGCCAAATATTCGAATGCCGCCTCGCTGGTTTGAAGCTTGTCCAATCTTCTAGAGTCTGGAGAGCGGCTCAGTATGCGTTGCCGAAGAGCTTCCCGTTGCTCAGCAGACTTGGCTGCCGTTTCCTGATCTATGAACCGACGTTCCGGGGCCGGCGCGATTGGTAAAGAGTCGGGCGAGCCTGTGAGCTCCTGCATCTCAGCGGCTGTCAGCCTCTGCACGCTATCACTCGTCTGCCTACGATGAGTCTTGACAGCGGAGGAGGTGCAGGAGTCGTGCTTCCCAGCAGAAGAGCTGGCCTCATCAATATGGTGGTCGAGAGCGATGGTCGTGTCAGACAGCGTGGCAAACTTGGATCGTCCCCTGCCCATCTCCTCCTCGGACGCACATGGCTCATCAAGAGCCATTATGGGCGGCGAAGGGTATCCATGTGATACATCAGTTGGGCGAGTGGGCGAAGAGGAAGAAAGCGGCGACGAGAAACCATTATTGACAGGGTCCACGGTTACTGCCATCGCAGCGAGGCCCTCTATGTCATGGCTTGCGGGGACATGAGAATTACTGAGGCCTGCACCAGTGTTTGTATGTACATGGATGAGCTGGCTGGATTGCGGCGGTCGTGCGGTGGGCGTCAGTGTCAATGCCGTTGTCAATGCCGTTGTCAATGCCGTTGTCGATGCCGTTGCGCGATGTCGTGGAAAATGCGTCAAGAGCGATAGTTAATCAGAGACCAATAACGGTGCCAGTTGAGTACGGAGTACCTAGAGCCAGCTTGCAACTACTACAGGTACCTAGGTTAAGGCTAGGTCCACATGGTCGTACGGAGTACTCCGTACTGTGTACTTATCTGGGGCTGGGCTAGATGGCTTAGTAACGAATTAAAGGTAGTACCAGATACCTAGCTTGCTTGAGTGACTAATCCACCGATCTTATCCAAGCCTCTGACTATCTCAAACGACACGATCCTCCACCATGAACCCGCCAGTTACCATTTGTCTTATGTGCTCGATCACTTTGAGCATCAAGTATCGGCTGTTTATTTCTTTGCAAACACACACTAACAATAGGCATCATTGAAACCACTTGCTTCGCCATACACAACAGACAGAGCCTTTCGAATCTCCGACTCCGCCTCAAGAGGCAGACGGTAAAGGGACAGGCTGATTCTGCATTCCTGGCTTCCCTGCCTCTGTTTGTGATTTTGATTTTTTCATAAGCTGCCCAAGAAATGGTGGTCAGAGGCGCGCCGTCATTTTCCGAGGTACTTTGCAAAGCACCTCGGTAACTACCTCCAAAGAACCTAGGCATGCAGTGTCACGCAGTCGGTGAACAACCGCCCTTGGAAGGAAAGATGGTTCCTTCATCTTGGACTGGCCATTTAGTTACATCGCACGATGAAGAAATCACTGGCCGTTTACCATGCTATGAAAGTTGGTGTCAGTTTTCGCACTTTGAGAGCACGAGTAATTGCTGGCCGCCGCATTTCTCCCCAAATTTGCGTCAACACAGCGTGCTGACCTCATGACCAACGCTACGCAGCCAGGGTCTCCTTCTCCAACGATAGTTACTTGCAAACGTTACAAGTCAAAGAGTACCGTACTTTTTGAGCACTGCCCCTCCCGCAACGGTTCTTGGCTTCAAGATCGAACACATGATGTTCTCTCTCTACTGCTTCTCATGGTCCTCAGAAAGCGAGTCTACTCCTCCAGCAGATAGTTGTCGAACCACGTCACGGCCTGCAAGAAGGCCTGCTCCTTGGCAAACTTCTGCACCTTGACGTTTTGTTCGCCGCGCACGGCAAAACCGTGCTCCACCCCTGAATACAAGTTGATCTGGTAGGGCTGCTGGGTAGCTTTGAGAATCTCCTCCGACTTGTGGCGCTTGTCAGAGGGGAAGATGATGTCCGTCTCCGCGGCAGCGACAGAGAGCGGTCCGGTAATCGCAGCGAGTTCGTTCTCCTCGACAAAGGAGGGATGGGCGACGAAGCCAACATCAATTCCGTCCTTGTAGTGGCGAATAACGTACTGGTAGTTCCGCGTTAGCAGACGAGATGCCAAAGCCTTTATTATTCTCTGGGGATGCGTGTTGAGGAGACGCAGAAGGACAATAAAATCACCTTGGCACCGAAGCAGTAGCCTACAGCCCCGAGCTTCTTGACCCCGAGTCCCTTGATGTATTTTATACCAGCCTCAACGATGGGATCGATATATGGCGCAGTATGGGGATTATTTCCATCGGAACCCTTGTTCAGCCAGCCCATGAAGTCGAAGCCCTCGGGCTTGTTGAGCTGAACAGGATCGCCATTGAAAAGGTCAAGCACGACAGTGGTGTAGCCATGCTCGGCAAAACGGTCGGCCATCAACTGGCTGTTCTGCCAGATACCAATGACATCGGGGACGTAGAGAATTCCGTAGCCATTCTTGGCTCTGCCCTCGGGAGAAGAGGCGACGTAGGCCTCAATCTTGTGGTCGATCTTGATGAGCTTGCCGGTGGGCTTGCCTCTGCAGACAGTCAGCCATGCCTGCGCACCTCCATCACCAAGTGCAGCAGAATTGCGGTGGAACTTCAACATACTCAAACAAGCTTCCCAGCGTGCAGCATCTCGCGGGGGGGTTGGACGCCATGTCTGCCGTGTCACTGCAACTGAATACGGAGTAAAATTGAATCTATTGATCTCGGGATTGGACGACTAAAGCGACTCAAGAGAGAGCTGGTCCAAGGGTTGGCGGAATCGACTTGCCCCTCGACATTAAGTTACCAAGTGGCAGGCTCGACTTCTTATCAGGCAAGCTTCGATGTCATTAAATGTGACTCACTGACGCAACACCCCCTCCTAAGGCTGCCCAACCTCCCACCATGAAACTAACCGAATCCCGCTGTCCCCCCCCCCTCCCGAGATTGCTCCAGAATGCGCTCGCTTTAGCTCTACTCCGTACTCCGTACTTGGCTCATCATTGAATTGCTGCAGCTTCAAATAGTCACTGCGGATTTTGCAGCTCGCAAGCCCGACCGTCAGTGCGTACACGACACCTGCCATAGATTTGATCTCGCGTACAGTCGGTGTCGAACCGGAAGGGAACAAGTCTGTCAACGGGTAGTTATATAACAGGGTAACTATAGCGCTGTGCGTAAAACTGCGTCATTATGTAAAACGTTTGAGCCTGGTTGAACCACTCCATGTCCCCCCATTCTGAGGCTTAGTTACAACCTGGTTCGGGAGCTATACTCCGTTCAACCAGGAAATTTTGAGCGTCTTTCAGCTGCAACAACCAGAACAACCCTATCTAGAACGCCTACAACGGCTCAAAGCGCTCAAAAGCCACAGAGCATCTACAGACATCACAAACTCAAAGCTACGAAGCGCTTTTAGGGAGCAAAAAGCTACAATCCAGCCTCTCCAGCTTCTAGAGCTGCGACGCGAAACTTCTTCAAATCAACCTTCGGAGTGTGTGACTACACAAGAGGGATTCTTTTCTTTGTTCACACCAAAACGCATTCTTTTTTTTTCGACACACTCCATCGGCATAGACGGGGCCCGAAAGTCTACTTCCGAGTTATGATACATATCGGTCAATAGAAGGAGTAGTACTCGTACACCCTGTACATCTGTAATTCTCACGTTGCTAAAATATCCCGCCGTGGAGTCGAAAAAGCGATCAAAGGAGGAGGATTGGAGGTCCGATCGGCATGGAACTTCTTATCCTCACCGGATGGATGCGCGCCGATCGGACATGGTTGCGATCCGCGCTGCCTGCATGCCGCGGTTGTCGACAACTTAGTTAGTTACTCCGTATATGAGAGCAGATTATTACGGCCCCATGGTTTCCGCGGCTTTGAGCGGGCGAATGTAGCATTTGAAGCTCAGGATCCCTGAAGTATACCCCGTACAAAAAAGAGGATCAGGTCCGAGGGCGCACTGCATGCTGCGCCGGCATCTAAATTATCCATCCACCATCTTTCGGACGGGACAAAATCATGAATGGCCTCGGGTGCCCGCTCGGTCATAACCAACGCGGCTTCGTCGTTCCGTGCTTGTCACATGATTCAACATCGCTAGGCATCAATGTTTCCTTGGTTGGGGTGGTGGAAGGGTGCGACAAAACCTAGCTCACCCTTCCTCTCTGCCTCTGATGATGCGTGTGCTCCCCATGAACAAAAAAAAAAAAAATAACCCTGAAAATGTCACATAGGCAAACTTGCAGTTCCCACCCGTTCCTCTGTGCAGTGCCATTCGGTATCAACAAGTAATTAATCGCTTTCCTTCCATGTAAAATATGCTGGGTATCATCTATGCAAAATCTCAAACAGCTCCTCTCAACCAACACACCTCACTTGACGCGTAAGCCCTTCGGCTTCCTCTTCTTAAACACCACTGCTGGCGCGATGCCGGAATCGCCATCACCCTCCACCAGCTTGACCTTTGCCTCATCGCTCCCATCACCTTCCCCCACTACCTCTTCTTCACGCGGTCTACCCAGAAGACAAGGTTCAGTCTGGGGAGCACCCTGCTCATCCTCGACCTTCACATCGTCCCCCTCGCCTTTCAACTTGACCGCCCCGCTCAACAACGCGTCCAGCTCCTCATCCTCCTCCCGCGGCATCTTCTTCGAATAATCCCTGCCCCATCTCCTCGGCTTTTTGAACAGCCCCTTCACAGCGTCCTCTTCTTCTTCATCTTCCTCCTGGTCTCCCTGCTTCGCCTCCCTCTTCCTCACCCCGACCGCGAGCTTGTCCGTCTTCCCGTCCGTCACGTCTCCCGCGCCCTGAACTACCCGGGTGCTAGTGACGGTCCATTCACCAGGGATGGCCATTTCGCCCCGGAAATCATCCGGCACGGAAACCCCCATCCCCGCCAACTCTTCGCGTTGTCTCTTCAGCGAAGCTTCCATCGAGCTGCTGCTTCCCTGTACGGAGGCGCGTTCCGTCCGTACCGAACCGGATGAGGATCCGGTGACAACGCCATTTAAGCGGTCAATCTCGCGTCGCGCCCGTTCCTTGTCGCGCTCTCCTCGCTCGTGGTTCCGGTGCAGCTCGCGGAGCGATCGTTTGATTGCGTTTTGGTGCTTCGCTGTTGCCTCGTGGTTTTGACGCTCGAGCTTGCTGTCGCGTACGTAGACAGCGCAGTGTTTGCACCAGTAGTTTGGTGAGTTTTTCCAGTACTCCGTCATCATGTTATGTAAAACCGTAATGTGCGGGCGATAAGTTTCAGTCAAGCAAGTCCCCAGCTTTTAACTCATTTGTCTGTCTGGGGAAATTTTAGACTTCTCTGTTACGTAATCACAAGGTGACACCACTTTGGCACAAAGCTACAACTTTTTTTTTTTTCGCACGAAAAACACACAATGTTGGCCGACGTGTTTGAGTCATTTAGTGCCTTTGCCTGGGAAAGAGGGGAAAAAAAAGGCCAGCAATCCCTATTAGTAGCAGGTCGTACTCCTGAAAATATATTTACAACATATGTAGTCCCAACACCCCTCCCCCGAACTTCATGGAGTACAATGGCTCGTATATGCATAATATCAACCAACAGGAAATAAAGTCGCTCTGGTTCTCACCGCGGATGTGATAAAAGGGCCCATCTACCCCCTCAACAACATTACACCCCTGCATCCACGGAGTCAGAAAACCCAGCTTTACTTTTCATCAACACATTGAGCCAACAACCTGCACTACACACACACACACACAATCTTCATTTACAGGTAAAGAACAGCGCCAAAGACGGCAACGAGGGCCGCAGCGAAACCAGGGAGGGCTCTGTCAGCCGCGGCTGTGGGAACGGCAGTTGCGGGCCTGGTAGCGTTGTTGATAGGAGCTTGAGGTTGGCCATCTGAGATCTGCGTCACAGGTGGTGCTGGGGGAGCCTGAGTATTCGTAGGAGCTTGGGGCTGTCCATCAGAGATCTGTGTCACTGGTGGTGCCGGGGGAGCCTGAGTGTTCGTGGGCGCTTGGGGCTGGCCGTCGGCGATTTGGCTAACGGGAGGAAGGGTGGCAGTCTTGGGGGCAGCCTGGATCTGTCCATCGGAGATCTGACTGACTGGTGGTGCAGGGGCAGCGGTATTGGACGGAACCTGAGTAACCGAGGCGCAAGGAGTTGTGCGGACCTGAACCTGACCATCACCAATCTGGCACAGGGGAATGGGAACGACTGTGGTGTGGACCTGAGGCTGACCATCTTGGATGACGGTGACAACGGTAGTCTGAACCATGCTGGTGCCAACAGTCTTTAAGCCGCCGTTGTTGCCACTGCCACCGTTGTTGTTGTTGTTGCCATCGCAAGATGCGGCAACAATATCAATAGGAGAGCATTGAGCAGCCCAGTGGCGGTCGTAAAGATTGTAGAAGTTGCCAGAGAGGCATCGGTAGAAGACGGTAGAGCCGTCAAGAGCAAGGGAATTGTTCTGGCAGACCGAAAACCCAGAGGACTTGATGGCGTTGGCCTGAGGAGGCTCATCAAACTGGAACTGGTAGTTGGAGGCAATGTATCCAGTTCGACCGTGGGCATCCTTAAGAACACCATCCTTGAGGGACAGGACTAAAGTACCTTCTCCGTCACAAGTTCGCTTCTGTGAGTTTGTTAGTGACCACTATAAAATAGTATACCTCTTTGTGCACGAAGTAGAGAGATTGGCTAACCTCGATGTTACGCTTGGCTGAGCCAAGAGAGTAGACGGAGATCTGGAATGTGCCGTCGTGAGAGGTGCTGCAGCCAGCAGGTGCACTGGCTGCCATGGCTGTGGCCGCAAGGCCAAGAGAAGCTGCTGAGGTCCACTTCATTGTGCTATTGCGATGTTGGTTAGATATCAGGAGCCTGCGAGCGAAGGGAGATGAAGCTGATGATGGTGGCACGAGAGAAGTTTGGGCAAGGAATCTGCTTCAGCTGTCATGCTATAGCAATTGCCAATAGTTTTGGTGACAGTGAACAGAAAGTGAACTGAAAGTGACTGTACTGTTTTCCATAGTGCATAGTGGTGGTGTGTCTCCCGAGAATGCTCAGCGTACCTTAGAACAACCTGCTCTTCAGTTGTTGATAATTCGAGTTCACAAGCGACCGGGGGAGATAAGGGGCAACTCAAAGTGAATGACGGCTAACAAATGAATGATTCTGTTTACACAAGATCAAACCTAACGATAGATGAATAGTCTGCCCCAGGGAGTGACAGGGATGGATCAATCAAGGTGAGGAGTGCAACAATACGAAGCACGTAGCAGAGCGAAGGTGGTGATACAAAAAGATTAGGATAAAAGGTTATCGAGAAAAGAAGAAAACGACAGCTGGATGGAGGAGGGCGGGGACTGATATAATCACAGTTTTTCCATCCCCTTTTGCTGGGACATGTTGTTGACTCTGTCAGACAAACCCTACATCCGGGACCAAATAACTTACACACCTCCCAAGTCTGGCAAACTGGATCCGTCTCCATGTACGGAGTATTAGCGCCGAGTTACTGTACATGCAAGGCCCCCGTGCTGGATGCGACTCGGCCAGAAAGCGGACAAGGTGTTGGAGATAGATCCACATTTGGGAGGTTGGGACGTTGCCTACAATTCCGTTGGCGTTTGCTTGGGTGGTATTTCCTAACTGCAACGGCGTGGCAACGTTGGTACACATGGGCGTCAGCGCTTGCTGGGAAAAGATGTGTGTGTATACTCCGTACTCCGTACCATTAGGGGGGTTTATGTTGTTTATCCCTGTTTCTCAACTCATAATTCTCTTTTAGTCATGCCATTCAGGCCTGAGCCCAGGCAGTCTAGTATATTCGCACAATTTATGAGACTTCAAGCCCCAAAGAAGAACATGTCTTGTTCATAGCAAGCCAAGACTGTCGGGGCCTTTGTTGAGTAGAGACGTCCTTTGGTATACATACATACTCTGTTACAGAATGTAGTCTGCCAGCATGTCGAGACTGTGGCTCTGATGTTCAAGGATTAAGATGAAGAAGAGGCTATAGAAACCATAGGCTGCCTGCATCTAGGCCCCCATCAACATCAAAAACAAAGCCCTGTTGACGATGCCGATTGACGAGGCATTCAGCCTAGCACCCAGTAACACTAGCGTTATTTGGACGCATCCATGTAGAAGACCGGCTCGATGTCATCTTCGCTGTGGCTCCTCGCGTCCTGCGTGAAATCGTTTCCGTTGCTGGGTGAGAACATGAAGAAAGTTCCAGTCAGCGAAAGAGTTTTGGGGGGGGATGGTGTGGATGGCCAGCCTGAAAAGTGATGTTGGAAGGGGTGTGTCGATGGAAATGCTAATATTCGGTTAGGAGCTCGGCAGAATTGGTCAAACAATAGTGTCCCATGGCGGATCACAGGAATGTCTTAGGTCCATGCAGGCCGAAGAAAGTGGGCGAAGTTGACGTCGATGGGTGTCTGGAGGGGGGGGTGCACTGGAACTTGGACGAGCTCGCTTGCTACCAACCTCATGGAATTGCTAAGGTTCATAGGTTGTTGTGTTGTGATGATTCGTTTTGTCTTTTACCAAGGTGGTTTCTCGACGGACTTGAAGAGCCAGATCTGAGATTGAGTTTACCCAAGAATTTGGGGACTGCAAACGAAATCTTTTCTGGGCCCTTTATATGGAGTGCGGAGGTAACTACTCCGTAGAGGCAGCTGATTCCACCTATGGTTCAAACGGTTGTTTGTGCGTCCATTGGGTGACGGTCTGTTTTGAACCACTGCCAGGGCCCAGCTGTATAAGTTAAGTGCTCGTCTCTCATGTTCTGCGCCGTGAATTCTTGCTCGTAGACATTGTTCAATTGGTACGGTTCCTCGATGCAGCCTGTTGTGGCGTTGAGATGATGCACGAGTTAGCCCCTGGTCAACATCAACAAGTTGAGACGACGCTAAGCTGTTGATCGTGTAGTAGACATTGCGGAGCCGGCTTGGAGCTTTGGAGATGACGGGGGCTTGGCCACGGGATAACGTTAGATGGCCAGGAACACGATGTGCCGAAATCGTTGCGGAGCCTCGGACAGCACATGTACGGAGTTTTGTCGTCAGCAAGGGTTCGAAATGCCATCAAATCCTGGCAACCGGCCAACGATGATGGCAAACAGGGCATCGGAGTACAGAGTATAAAGCAACTCGTACCGAAATGTGATGGAGGGCAACGACTCAAATTGTTCTGCATAACCAAGTGGTTTCGGGGGCACTTTCTGGTCCTGCGCCAACGATCGACCTTGCCACGTCGCATTCCCAAGACAGTTGGAGTTGGCTCTTTCGTGTAGTCTTAGTTAGAGAGACTGAGCAGAGAGCCCATACACCGTGACGGCGACGGATGAATGTTCTGGACTGCAGGTTGCCAGACCGGACAGGCCACAGCTACAAACAAACCTCGTTCACGAATGGGCGGAAGAGTAACTACTCCGTACGGAGTAGGGTTGAGAAATTGAGAGCCCGAAGGCCACCATGCCGCCCGCCACCGGCCCATAAACAGTCCAGTTAACTTTAGATAGAGACCATGGTTTCTAAAGTTCTGATGGGTCCGGGGGGTCGTCGCGGACTCGCGGCCAACAGCGGTTCGAGGTGTGTGTCCATCTGTAACTTTAAGGGAGAGAGGAGACGGGATGGAAGCAAGGAGGGGGGATCAGGGCCTGTCTGGCTGCATGGCTGGATGTGAGTCTGGAGTGTTTTTGTTGTTGGTGTCAAATTGTGCGATGCCAAATGTGCAGGTTGGGGTGGTCGATGGATGGCTTTCCGAAGTGGGGCGGATCATGGCGCCACCAAGTGGGGGAGATCGCCAAGCAACCTTGGACGTTC
This sequence comes from Metarhizium rileyi, assembly GCA_031753515.1. Lineage (NCBI taxonomy): Eukaryota > Fungi > Ascomycota > Sordariomycetes > Hypocreales > Clavicipitaceae > Metarhizium > Metarhizium rileyi. The sequence continues at coordinate 2,209,578 of JAUKVO010000008.1, forward strand.
AAACAAGGAACAAACCAGTTGAACCTGCGCGGGGACGCGGCACAGTTGCACCGGTTTTTTTAGTAACTAAACCTTTGAAGCCCGACTTTAGAAGTTCGCCGCCAACATACCAAGCCAGTGTGTGGTACGGAGTAGTGTGGTAGGTCTGGAAGTAGCCAAGTGCTCAGCTGCATGGCGTCGGGACCTGAGCTAAAGGCAGGCGTTTGACCGTCCCAGCCGGCTGCATATGCTTTTGTCTCCAGCCCCTGACGCTGGCTAAAGCGGCTTAGCCACGGGGTCACGGGACATCAGACTATACCTAGGTACCTAGGTAGTTATGTATCTGGGGTCACGCATCGAACTAGACATTTCCTCACACACTCCAATGTTTTTTTTCTCCTTCAATGTTATGCGCTATCATGACCTGCCTGCCATCCATTTCGAGACATCCAATTGAAAAAGTCTGACATGCATTTTTCATTGCTGTCGTTGCTGGTTGACTACCTCACTGCTGGCCGTCAAAGCAATGCCATGGTCGAAACCCGACCTGGACATGTTCATTGTGCGGGGAAAAGACTTCGTGGCCCCAACTCAAATACTCAAATACGGAGTACACATCATGACAATAGTCAGCATTCCACCTCTCTGACGTCAGAACCGCATCCGAGCTTCCCGTCAGCAACCAGACACCTAGCGGCAACTTGAATTTGACCCTAGCAAGCCCGTTCCTTTCTCTAAGCCATGAGGCCGTGCTCTTTTCTCGGATCGCTCAGCGGATCCAGCGTAAGATCGGACGACTTGCCACGAATGGTAGCTCCAGAGTCAAAATATAGACATGCCGCAGAAGGAGAAGATGGACCGATACAAACAAGTCCTGGTCAAACTGACGCAGGGTCTGAACCCGCCGCCTTGCGTGCTGGACAACGCAAACCGATGGCATCAGACGCTGGTGACTTGAACCATATTGTTACAAGGTGGCGAAGCCAATCTCCCTTTCCGTACGCAAGGTTCGTAGAGCTGATCTTTGCTGCTGCTTCGTCCCAAGCATCCAATTTATTTCCGCATTAGGCCAGAAGCACGGAAATATTTACCTTCCGGCTTTACGAGGCGTTGCTCGGAACATCCGCAACTAGGGGAGCAATACTGGATCATGCTCGATCCATTCGTTCCACTTATCGCTTCAACTGATGAACTAAACCTGCTCACCTGGTCGTACGGGATCTTGTATTCCACTGTGGCTTTTTCTTTTCGTTCCTTCCTCTCTGAGCACAGGTGTGTGTCCGTTCCTAGTTTACTTGACGGAACTGACTGGATATTTGCAATGCTTGTGCTCCTCGCATTCGCACTTGTGGAACCAACACGGACCTGGAGAACAGAAGCAGCCGTACCGAGTACAAACCGGTTGACTTACCCGCTGCATAGTGCAGCTTGCCTCATACCTCTAATCTAAACCGAGATGATGCCTTCGTGACGTGTTTACCTACGCCAGACAAGTTGAAGCACCTTGAACTAATGATCGACACCGGCGGTTCCTCTACTTGTCTCTTCTTGACTGTGTTTTTTTGAGCACAACTCCATGTCAGAAAAGCAGTCAGTCAATGAGCTAAATCACTCCATGGCCATATGCTTTGCAATAAAAAGTAGGCTGACAATTTTGGTCAGTTTTTGTAAGACGAACCAAAGTACTACTTCTGTCCCATGCTTCAAGACGGAGATGAGGCATTCAAACATTCACTGGCCGGATATTATACCCCTTCCCTCCGTATATCGCGGCACATTGGCATAGAATACATTAAATGCCCAAGCCTGCCAAACAGAGACTAAGCAACTTCCCACGGCCGTTCTTGCAGACACGAAATAACTACCTCCCACCGGTCCTTCAAATTGTTACAGGAGATTACCACAGTCAGTGCACACAAACATGAACGTGACTTTGATACGAGTGAAATCGGGGAAAGCAAGTTTGCCATGCCAGTCGATTTAACCGTGCATGAGAAGATTACTCATTTATCGACAAGGAGGATTGTAACCCCTGCTAACTAACAATGGCGTCATGATGAGATCTGGTCTAGCTCATGTCCTACATTCCAGTGTACGGTGGGCGCATCGCGTTGGAGATCACTTGACAGATGTATTGGAACGTGGGGGCCAGAAAGTTCTGCATCGAGATCAATACGCCGCCGTGTCCGGCGTTGATTAAAACTGCGTCGTCGTGACGTGGTTAGTTATAGTTACATGTCGTCCTTAACAGGGTAAGCTGGCATCCGACATATGCGGACCGAACGTGTGTATACGAACTGGCTCAATGCTATGGCTTGGCTTGCGACGTTGGTACAATATTAATCAAGGTCTCAAAATTCTCTGTCTCGAGGGCAATACGGAGTACCTCGATCTTCAATGATACGTGTCCACCAAGTCACGAGTTGTGATCGACGTCATGTTATGGCCATGAGCTCTCCGAAAGGGCCTCTCATCCTGGCGATCGATAGATGGGACAGTTTGCAGCGCGCAACAGTTACCAAGCCACGCTCATGTTCAGGAGGATTGGACAGCAAAGGGGATGAAGAGTAGTTAGTACATGAGTGAACAGTCCATTATGACGTTAGTATCCATACCGTGAGAGATACCTGCGCTTGCGCTTCGTTATATTCGCGAAGACGTATCAGTCAAAGCATACAACTAACTATCGACCTAGTGCAAAGCTGTGCAATACATCTCGACTTGTCTATCGCGCGTTGGACGACGGGTTGGTGCATGAAGGATTCTACGGGTCAATATCATGCAACAACAACACGTGAAGTTTAGGACCTTTGAAACACATCGAGGTCCCTGGAGGTCATTCATGATTCACGCATAACTTGACCCTTTGAGACATGGGCCGAAATAAGTAGACGTAATGACTCAACGCGCGAGTTCTTACGAGAGCGATAAGTCCACCTTTCATGGACGTCCATTTGTTAGTCTGGCCACTGATCAAAGGGAGTAAACTCCGACAATTGACACTGGGCGAGAATCAACTCGAAGAAGCGAATTGTCAGCCGGGAAGCGCGTTCCTAGCAGATGAGTCTGCGACGACGCCGCAGTGGCTTTGATCGGAAGGAAGTAAAGGAAAGTAAATCAGGCAAGAAATTCACTCTCACGGTTCTTTGATCTGGCAAAGGAGGCTCTCCCGTGGGTTCTGGTTCTTTGATTACCAACCGCGGACTGCTTCCGGGCTTCATAGATGCTTGTTCAACTTTTCTGTGGTTTTTGCCTACCTTCCTTTCCAGGTCAGACTTCCGCGCCCGATAAAGCTCTTTCATATAATTGGGAGGATTGGAGCCATACAAAGTGAAAAGTGACGCTGTCCAGAAGCCCAAAGTCGTCCTTCTCCCCTCGGGAGCCCGTCTGTAGCCCCGACTGCTCAGACGACACACCAGCGAGGTCTGATGTCGTCTATTTTTTTATTGTTTTGGTATGGTTCGCCCTCGAATTTGCGTCATCTCGACTTGGAATCCCGGATTTGGATTGGGAATACCCAAGGAGTGGCTGTCGAGACTACTCAAACCGCCTTCCTACCTGTTTTGACGCAAATTGAAATCAGTAGCCAATCGGAGACGGATCGTTCAATATGAACTCTGGGAAGCAGAAGGTGTTATAATTCAATTCAACACAGTACAAGGCTGGCAGGGTTATAATGTCAAACAGGTAGTCCGAACGGCAAGCTTCTTACGTGTGGTGCTGGATAATCAGCTCACCTCACAGACAACTCCAATTGCAGTTGCGTCTCGTCGATAGGATCGACAGGAGTATAAAAGCCAGCATGGTGCTCCCTCGAGATGTCGAAACGATCCCATCAAGACCGAGCCAGGTTTTTGATCAGACGCCTGCTCTCATGTCGAAAGGCCGTACACAACAAGGTTTCCTCATGTCCCGTATGTAATATGTCCGCTATGAAGTCTGCTGCCATTTTTGGCCTCACGGTTTTCGCTGCCAACGTGCTGGCACATTCCTAGAGACACCGCCAACGCCCTCTACAAACTGTTTTGGAACCTCATCGACAAGCACGGCATTATCAGCGACAAGTTCCTGACACTCAACGCCAGGAGAATCCCCAGAACGGCCGCCTTCTCACCATGAAGCTCGTCATGCGCGGCATGCCCATCCAGCCCTGCAATCCAAACATGGTCTCTGCTCATTACGCCACACTCGAAGCTGATAAACTTCTCACCGGCTCTGCCAACAGATGCTTGCTCTGGGAGGGCTTTGTGAAGCGTAGCCTCGGCGTCAAGGCCAAATATGACGGTGGTCGTGATCGTGTTGAGGACTTCACCGTCCCCCAAAGAATGCCTCAAGTGTACATTATAACTAGAGCTGACATGCGAGGTATCACGACGAGAATAGTGTTCAGGAATCAAAACCTCATGTTTGTGAAAGTCGACGATATATCGCATAGCATTGAGAGACGGCCAAGGGCGGGGCCCAGAAATTGACAGACAGGAGTTGAAGTGTGTTGTTTTACAAAACTATCTCATTTCGTTCCGTATAGATTTGACACGTTCACATGTATATATATATATATGTGTGTGTGTGTGTGTGTGTGTGTGTGTGTGTGTGTGTGTCTGTGATTGAGATGATCCTGTCTGCGTATGAGCTGCTGCCTGGTGCAACGACAGTTGAAATCGCTCCTTTGCATAACCTGGGTTACCTACCACTTTCATTTGATCGGCCATAGTAAGTCAAATCTGTCACCTCATCAAGACGCTCATTCAGTAATGGTCCACTAGCAAAGTAAAGAAATCGCATACACAGTCATAAAATATCTATCAATCCGTTCCTTGTGCTGACAAAACCCGAACGGGATGCGTTACCTTGACGTCCCCATGTTATTGTCCACCAGCCGGTCTCTTCTGAAATTTGCTCAATAGACTCCGTAACTTCCACTTTGACATAGGACTGGCAACCTCATCGACACCAACTAGTCTGCGTACAAGGATATTATATAGCCCACCAAATGCAAGTGCAATAGCCGTCGACGTGAAAATAATCACGTTGTACGGCATGCTGAAGTCTGGCGTGGGCAGATACAGAAGTAAACTCGTCGTGCGAAGGTTCATAACTTGTGGTTCGAGAGTGCGAATCACGGCTGCAGCGACGTCGAAGCCGCGATTGGCATCTGGCGGGTACTCTGTATATCGAAGAATGGCCTTCTCGAAGTCGTATGTGAGGAACACGGTGCAATGCGGGGGGATGCGCATCAGAAGTTCGAGTTGAGTGCCGCGGGAGCGGTCTAGCGCAGGGCGGTAATGGATTTGCTTGATGAGGGCCGAGGAATTAGTAGTAGTCGGTGTGGTCGATTTTGGAATGCGTGTTGACAAGGTGTGAAGGTAGATGCGCATGAACCAGGGGAGGGATTCGAGATAGACGAACTCGACTTCCACGGGGTTGGGGTTGGTGAGGATGGTCTGGACACCGCCGTGCTCTTGACCATGACCAGTGAAACTGCGCTCTGCATAGAGGAGGGGCTGTACTGGCTCGACGAGCTCCTTTGCTGCTTCTTCGCGGGTCTTGGCCTCGGATTTGGGAAGGACAAGAGCGAATTCACTTTGTGACGGGATTGTGTAGCATCTAGATGTGCCGTTTTTGTCCTTTATTTCGGTGGATCCCTCTGAGGCGTGGACGATTCTTGAGTCGGGGACTTGAAGGCACACAGGAGGCACCTCGGTGTCGGCAAGAGGACACGTGCCTTTCATGGGACGGCCGAAAATCTGGGAGAGTGTCCAGTCTTGACCATTGAGGTGGTCGGCCGGGAAGCAATGCTCATCGTCATGATATGGCTTGGAGGTGTCACAGACCAATTCATGGACGGGAGGCGGTCTTGGGATAGGGTTATCTGCTTATGTGGTCAGACGATGGATGCAATCAGGACGCATTCGTGGAGTGAGCATACCTCTGGGTCTCTTGGATCGGTCGATGTCCATGACCATGTCGATAGTCTGTTCCATCTGCAAAACACAGTTGCCGCCCTGTTCACAGATCGGCTTCACATCAATGGCCATACTTTGAAATGATGAATCAAACAGCTTGTGGCCATCCAAAAGACTCGCAATACCCGCTTTCCCGTGACAGGGCAACAACTTCAAGAACGGCGTCAAGTTCTCCGTGCACACCACCTCATGTGGCAAAACGCCGTGCAACAGTCTCGTCTTTGCCAGCGCTTCGATCGAATGGTGGCCCTCTGGTTGGAATGAGAGGACTGGTCTCACGGTTCTAGTCCCGTCGATAAAGTTGAGACTGGCGCAGAACAACCCTGAGAGCGCGTTCGTCAAGGTCAACCAGTTCTCATCGGCTTGTCGGTCGGTTTCGGCATCCATCCACGCCCACAGCTCGACACCAGTGCCGCCCTCTTTGGTGCCATCCCACGGTCTGGCTCCCCATGTCTCTGCGTCCCAACGCCCTAGGGTGAACCGCAAATGAAGCTCTCGTGTGCCGGCATACTCGAGAATCTGGCCGAGTGACCGCGGAAAGAATCGGAAGTTGTGCGACTCGAAGTCCGCCACGGACGTATTTGATTTGAAGTTGAAGCTCGCAAGAAGCTGAGAGAATGGCAATGGCCTCAATGTAAGTTGTTCGTGGTAGTCGGCCGCTGCGGCGAGTCCAGGGACGAAAGATGCCAGCAACGGCGTCAGCCAGGGACGCATGCTTATGAAAAAATGACAGACTCAAGAAGAGTTCAAGACGCAAAAGAAAAGACGTTGCACGTATAACACTACCTGCGCGATTGCAGTAGAGCGGACATCTCGCGTGCTTCACGACAGAGTTGTGATGTTTGAGAGCCGAAAGTTATCGCGATTGGAGAGATGATCAAATTGATGCAGGTGCAGGTTGACGTGGAGCAATCAATTCCTCCGCAGTACGGAGTACTCCGTATCTGGCCAGGTACCTACCCGTACGGAACACATACCTACCTGTTAACAACGGGCTTCGCCAAGCCCCCCCGGAAAGGCGGTAAGACCAGGCAGAATACTTCTTCTACCCATGTCAAAGCCGCCGATAGCATCACCGCAGGCCAGCTCAAATTCCAGGTCCAATTCTCCGCCCTCGCGCCAACTCTGCCAGCCCAGCTCCCGCATCGCAATTTTTTTTTTTTACTATACATACCCAGGCGCAAAGTGCAGCATAGGAAGTAACCATGGCCGCCGAGCAAAGAAAGCTGCTCGAGCAGCTCATGGGCCACCAGTCCAGCTCGCGTGCCGCCCAGCTCTCCCTCACAGACCCCAAAGTCTGCCGGTCCTACCTCGTGGGCACCTGTCCACACGATCTCTTTACCAACACAAAGCAAGACTTGGGCCAGTGTCCCAAGGTGCACTCCGAACCGCTGAAGACCGAATACGAGGCCTTGTCGGATCGCGAGAAGCAAAGATACGGATTCGACTACGATTACATGCGCGACCTGCAAAAGTACATTGACGACTGCAACCGGCGGATCGATGCGGCGCAAAAGAGGCTCGAGAAGACACCCGACGAGATTCGCCAAACCAATGTCTTGGTATGTTCCCCGTCCGCTGGAAGCGTAGGTAGCAGCAGGTTGCATGCTGACCCCCCGAGGACAGTTGAGAACCATCGCAGAGCTTTCGGCCTCGGTGGCAAACGGCCAGCTGGAAGTCGAGGTCCTCGCCTCCATGAACGAGGTGTCCCGCGCCGTCGATGAGAACTTCCGCATCAAACAGACTATGCAGCTGAAGTCGGAGAAGGAGAGGGAGCTCAAGGCGCTTTCTGACACCTCGGGCCCCTCTGGTCACCAGAAGCTCCAAGTGTGCGATGTCTGTGGCGCATATCTAAGTAGGTTGGATAACGATCGTCGGCTGGCGGACCACTTCTACGGCAAGATGCACCTGGGGTATGCTTCTATGCGGAAGACGTACGATGCCTTCCCGCGGGAATTGAAGAGTAGACAGAGACAGGGGATGATGGATGGTGACGATGGTTCTGGCGGAGGCATGGGAGGTGGACCTAGAGGACCAAGAGCCGGGGGGTACAGGAGTGGAAGAGGGGGCCGAAGATGGTAGAAGCTGTAACTAAAACCGGTGTAGTCATGGGCTTTGCTTTTTGTCTGTATGACCAGCCTTGTGGGAAGACGGGATGTTTGGCGTTTTGAGGCGAATATCGCTATTTCTTGCACCTAGAAAGCTGGCTCGTTGAATGGGTAGCCGCATCGAACTTGGGCGTTAACACACACACACAAGATCAAGTGTATTCAGGGAGGAAAATACCCTTTTTTTTTAACTGGAGAGATTCAAGATCCCGGACCAACCTGAGACTGCAATGACCTGAAGAAATGATGCGACAAACCTGCCCTGATGATGAAGGTGTTTACGAGGCACATGAAATCCGGTTCAAATATAAGTTGCCGCAGCTGTTTTTTGTTTGTATGTATCTAATGGCTCACTCCTCGACGAATCGCTAGTTATCCCAGCATCAAAAGTAAGTATCCAAGTTACACGTGGTTTCATAACTCCCCTTGCCCATATCCCAAAATCATTCTATTAGATTGTGTTTTCCTTCCCGCCTCGATGACTATGACTTACCCTGCTGTTTCAGCTCATCCAGAGCCTCCATCTCATCGTCCCATTTGCCGCCTGCAGGAGGTGATGGCAAGGACGGAATGGCGGCTGGCGTGGCCTTGGGCGGGTATGCGACTGGTGCGACTGGCTCAGTTGGCTTCTTGGTTTTATCTGATGGCAGCGCTGGGAACTCATCCACGGTGAGGGTAGGTGCTGCTGCATTTCTGTTATTTGGATGAGGCGAAGAGCCACCTAACCCTCCCCGATCACCGCCACGTCCACGGCCACGTCCGCGACCACGACCACCCCTTCCCCTATCACCACGCTGTCGGTCATCCAAGAAGCGATCGACATCGGGATGGTCGTCTACTACTTCCCGAGCGTATCGACTACCTCCGAGACCGCCACGTTTCGTGCCTCTGACACCGCCGTTGGCTCCCTTGAAACCCTTTCTGGCTTCGTCCTCCAGGATAGCCTCCTTGCCCTCATCCCAGCCCCCGTCCTTCATGCCTATGGCCTTGAGTTTGCGCTCGCGATTTTTTGCTCGTTCGTCATCGAGTTTGCGCTTCTCTTCTTCGCCTCGGCGTCTTCTCTCCGCCTCCTCCGCTCTACGCTTGCGGGCTTCTTCCATGCCTTTGGCATACGCCTGCGCGTGCTGTTGTTCGTCCTTTTCAGCTCTTTCGAACTGACGTGTCTTCTCTGCTGCCAGCAATTTCATCTCTTCCATCTTGGCGGCGAGCTCTTTTTCGGTGAGCTTCTGGCGGGGATTGGCGCCGGATTGAAGTCGCGCCTCGGCATTTGCAGCTGTATTCTGAGAAGGCATATGAGGTTTCTTATCCTTGGCAGGAGCGGTGGACACATTAGGTGACGGTGTGTCGCCGTTGTCCCTGGCGTCTTTTGCATGGTTGTTTGTTTCCTTGTCTTCAGAATCTTTGGTTGGCGCGGGCGAGTTACTGGCTGGTGGTGGCGGCGTGGGCTGTTGCCTCGCGTTGAGATTGTTTCCCTTACGGGCGAAACGGGACGAGGACAAGTTGCCACCTTTGGTCTGAGATTGCCTCTGCGACTGCGGCTGCGGCTGCGGCTGCAGTGGTGCTGGCGATGGTGACGGCGATGGCGCACTGTTGCTGTTGCTTGAGGCTTTGGTGCGTGGCGATGACTTCTTGGGCTTGGATTGTCTTGGCTGTGCAGGTTCTGAAACTACAGGCGCGACGAGCGAAGGTTCTGGAATAGGCTGCGCTTCCTCGTAAATCACGACAGGCTCGCTGTCGACGGGTTCGAAGTCATCGTAGAAGAGGTCGTCATCGGTTCGGCCGCCGAATTGGTCCTCCATTGTAGATGCGCTGTGACACGGTTGCCGTAGTTATTAGATCAACAAGAGCAAAGGATTTCCGTAAGAAGGCAGGTGGTCTTACGCAATGGTTCGAGCCAGCGCCGTAGGTTCGATGTTCGTTGATGGAAGGACTTCAAAGGCAGGAGGACAAAGTCGGACCAAGTCAGCTTTATTAATGATGAGGACTCTACGGCATGCCGATGCTTTTGTACGTTCGGACGGAGCATCGGCATCCTTCGCCGTCAACTGGTTCTTCAAGTACTCAGTACCTCCAATATGGTATACTTTGGTAGTGTTGTGTGACGTATCTAACTAACCACTCTGCTGTCACGCTGTGGGGTGAAGTTACTCCGGACAATGCTGAACTTTCCTCCAATGGGTGAATCCGTAAACTTTGTTTCCCCACACCAACTGATTGATGGGTGGGTCAGCCGTCCATTCCACTGCGGCCAAGCACACTCTCATCTCTCAATCTTTTCTCGAGCACACGCGCCAACTCCTCCTCACTCGTCACAAACTCCCCAGCATACCTGGCACAAACGGCTTCGACATTCCCTCGCTTCGCATAGCCCGGCATCGCACACACTATGACCTTGCCTGACCGGATATGAATCCCCAACTCTAACATGCTGATTGGCGCCAGAGTGCTCTCATGAAACATGACGACAACAACGTCGGCACCCTCCAGCAGGTCAAGCTCCCATTTGATCTGCTCTACCCAGCGAGCGTCTGAGGAATCCTCTGTCCAAGTCGAGTCCCAGTTTCTGTTGCATGGATTGAGAAATGTAGCCGCGCAGTGCGAGAGTCGGTCAATGAGATTTTGGCGCCAGTCGCCCTCGGGGGTTGGCGTCGTGGTTCCGGCAAGGAAGACGAGAGGCTTGGTCATGTCGTTGGGTCTATCCGGTGCCTGAATGACAGTTGCTTCCATGTTGCAAGTTGCTTCCATGTTGCAGGTAAGTTGTGCTTGATGACGCTTTTGTATCAGAGGGCGTTGGTCTGGGTGAATTGTTGATATTGATTGTTCCACGTCGCAACGGCCAGCATGAGTAGAGTCGGCGAATCACTCTGGTTGCGTCTAAAGCACATAACGCAGTTAGTTACATGTATGCTGTATTGGTGACGCCGTGCGAAATTCGAGTACAGAATTTTGTCAAAAGACCCGTAGGACTGGACTACCTAAACGACTCTACTTATCCTCACCTGGTGCACATGGGTTTATGGTGTAACTAAAGTGTTAATTTAGGTTTACAGTCTAACAAAATCATATCTTGTTTTTCCTCCTCTGTTTCGCCTACAGCTCCATGCGACGTACAGTATATCTGTGCGCCCCTTTAGTAGCATAGCCCGCTATTGTGACGGTAGGCAAGTCATCAATTGAAACGAGATAATCCAATCGTTGGACAATTCCTAGGGTAGACATGTTTTCGCATTAAAGATGTTCAACATAGCTGCAGGGTAGGACACTGCACCTAGTGTGTGCTGGAGCGTGAGTTTAATGCAGCAAGTAACCAACTAGTTAGTTACTAGTTATACTCCATAGTAAACTTAGCATCAAGAAACAACAAGCTACCAGACTCAAGTTAAGATACGCTATCTCCAATTCGGATGGCCGATACTCCGTACTCAGGAACCAGAGAGCCGAACTACCGAACTTACGAAACGACGCCTTTTGGACTCCTGAACGGTCTTTGGCGCTAGTTAGCAGAGTTATCCCGTGAGGCTGTCTGTTCCCCAGACCAGCCAGACAAGACAAGAACACGACCCAAAGCTGCCGTCCAGAATCTGTGTCGCAACAAAAGCTCAACAAGGTCAGCTGTCGGAGAGACGTGGGGAGACGACGTAGTGCACCTGTCGGATGAGCTATTGAATGAGCCAGGTGATGCTGGGACTTACGTCAAATGGAACTGGAAAAATACAGCCACTGCGCGCATGTGGGTGTGCATGTGCGACTCCCACCTTCAACTCGCACTCGCTCAAGTCTCTCTTCTCGCTCCGTCCATCAGGTGCGCATCCGCACTAGTTAGCGTCCATGTGAATGAATACTCACGTCTCATTTCATACCGCCACGCTTCCTGACGAAATGCTCAAATTCTCTCAAAGTCCGGAGCTGCAACACGCAGACTGCGCAGTATAGAATCCAAGTCCCTGAACTTGACCATATCCAGTCTGCAACCAGTCGCCGTCTACGACAAAACACAGCCATGTCGCTCCCACTTCCATTTCCTCGCCCAAGCTCCCTTCCAGACTGGAGCAACGTCGACGTCGTGCATCGCAACACCGTCGCCCCTCGAAGCAGCTTTTTCCTCTACGACACGGAGGCAGCCGCGCTCACGCGGGACGTCAGCAAGGCCAAGGCGCAATGCCTCTCGGGGAAGTGGAAGTTCCACTGGTCCAAGTCACCGTTCGACGGCCCGCGGGACTTCTACACACCGGGCTTTGCTGACGGGCATTTCAAGGACATAACCGTGCCGGGAATGTGGCAGCTTCAAGGGTTCGGAAAGGGCCCTCATTACACCAACATTCTGTACCCGTGGCCGGTTGATCCGCCCAATGTATCCTACCAGGAGAACGAATGTGGTCGATACGTGACCTCCTTCGACGTTGATGATTCGTTTGAGAATCACCAGCTACGGCTACGGTTTGAAGGCGTAGACTCCTCGTTTACGGTCTGGATCAATGGGAAGGAAGTGGGCTACTCCCAGGGCTCCCGAAACCCTACCGAATTCGACGTGACCAAGTATGTCGAGGCCGGGAAGAAGAACCGTCTGGCTGTGGAGGTGTACCAGCGATGCGATGGCAGCTACATCGAAGACCAAGACGAGTGGTGGCTCAGCGGCATCTTCAGAGACGTTTACCTTCACGCCTTTCCCAAGGTGCACCCCGTCGACGTCCACGTGAGGACAGATCTGGACGACAAGTTCCGCCATGCAAGCCTGCGTGTTAAAGTCGATGTCAGCGCATCCTGCAGTGTGGAACTGAAGCTTCTCGAAGCCGGCCACGAGCAAGTCCTCACAAGGACCATGAATGTCGCCGAGTCAGATGAGTTCAGGCTCGACATGAATAACCCACACAAATGGACTGCGGAAACACCGTACTTGTACACGTTGGTTCTGAACTTTGCCGGCGACACAAGGTGCAGCCTGGTGCAGCGCGTGGGGTTTCGCAAGACAAGCTTGATAGACGGCGTGTTCTGCGTAAACGGGGATCCCGTCAAGTTTCGAGGCGTCAACCGACATGAGCACCACCCGGATCACGGCCGGGCGGTGCCGTACGACTTTATGCGTCGTGACTTGCTCATCATGAAGAAGCACAACATCAACGCCATACGTACCTCTCACCAGATAAACGACCCGCGTCTATACGACGTAGCAGATGAGCTGGGTCTCTGGGTCCTTGACGAAGCGGACTTGGAGTGTCACGGCTTCGGAGAAGTAGGCGGCGACGCGGCCAGCTACACGTCTGATAACCCGGCTTGGAGAGAGCAATATGTGGACAGAGCCCGACAGATGGTGGCCCGGGATAAGAACCACGCCAGCGTCATCATGTGGTCGCTTGGCAACGAGTCTTTCTACGGACGAAACCATCAGGCCATGTATGACTTTATCAAATCTGTCGACGACACGCGCCTGGTTCACTATGAGGGCGATTGGAATGCCCAGACAGTGGACATATATAGTCGCATGTACCCGGATCTAGACTATGTCGAGTCGGTCGCAAAAGAGCGCGACTGGAAGAAACCCCTGGTGCTTTGCGAGTTTCTGCATTCCATGGGAAACTCCGAGGGCAACGCAAAGGAGTACATTGATCTCTTCTACAAACACCCGAGGCTGATGGGAGGCTTCGTGTGGGAATGGGCTAACCATGTAAGGACTTGTATATGCTTTTCGAACTTGACCAGCTGCATCAGCTAATGCCTCGCAGGGCCTTCGGACCAAAAACGAGGATGGGGAGGAGTTCATGGCCTACGGCGGTGACTTTGGAGATGAGCCGAACGACTACAATTTCGTCATGGATGGTCTGCTGCGTTCTGAACACACGGTGAGCTCTAACATCACTGAATATGCCAAGTCGATCGAGCCGGTTCAGACGTTGTCACTGCATCACCACAACATTTCCATTGTGAATCGCTATGACTTTCTCACACTAGATCACTTGGTTGCGAGCTGGTCTGTAGTTTGCGATGGCCGAGAGTTTGCCCACGGCGACGTCAAAATACCCAAAGGTACGGGCAAAACCCTCCTTTTACAGAGCATGTTACTTATGATCCGTAGGTATTAAACCGCACACGGAAGCCGTTGTAACGGCGGAAGGATTTCACCATGAAATGCTCCAAGAGATCCACAACGAGGCGTATTTGCAACTCAGATTTCGAATGAAGCACGAGACGAACTGGGCTCCCGCTGGTCATCAAGTTGCCACCGGAGAGCTCCGCGTGTCGCGGCCGCTGTCAGTCAATGCAATACAATCTGTTGAGCCGCCGATGCCCAAACCAACCATGCAAATGGCGCCAGACTCGCTTGTCAACATCACCTCAGCGTCGGGACGCTCAACGTGGACAATAGACACCGTGACAGGCACCCTGGTGAGTTGGAAACGTGCCACGTCTGAAGTCATCAGCCAGCCCATCACCATGGACTTCTACCGCGCTTTGACGGACAATGATCGCGGCGGCCATGGACGCGAGTGGCTGGAAAGACGACTGCATCAAACGTCGACACATGTGAAGCAAGTGCTATTTCGCGAGACGCAGGACGGCATTACAGTGGAAATGAAGCATAGGATTGCACCGCCTGCTCTAGCATGGGCAGTCGATACCTTATGGACCTACCACTTTCGCGGAGAGTCGCTTGCCATCAACGTCAAGGGCAAACCACACGGGCTGGGCCTCCCATCGACATTTGCGCGGATCGGCATCACCTTGGGCCTTGTCGGGGCAGAACAAGTCAAATGGTGGGGTCGTGGTCCAGGTGAATCGTATCGAGACAAGAAATTCTCTCAATTGTTCGGAAACTGGGCGTCGAGTGTTGACGATCTCTGGGTTGACTACGAGTTTCCCCAGGATGGTGGTAACAGGACCGACGTCCGTTGGGTGGAAATCCTCGGCGACAAAGAGCGCCTTCTCCGGGCCAATTTCGGCGATCTGGATGGTGCCAGCTTCTCGGCCATGTCGTACTCGACAAAGGATATTGACGATTGCACGCATCCGCATGAGCTACACAAGCGAAAGCGCGAGGACACACTTGTAAGACTCGACTGGGTGCACCATGGACTAGGCACCGGGTCCTGTGGGCCGTGGACTTTGCCTCGATATTCGTTGAACGCGGATCAGGAGTTCGACTTTGACATTCTCTTAGACTAGGTGCGGAGTCCATGTAGTTATGTGTGCGGGTCAACTTGAGTAGAGCTATGCCCGTATAATCTGTTTGACGTCGTCGAGTTGTACAATGGTAGCATGTCGTGTTCTTGACAAACATTTTTCTAAATGCAAAAAACTCATGCGAGACTCGAACATGCTAGCTAGCTGAAGACTTTTTTAACGTTCACCGTTCTATATTAGCAGTGACACATGGTTGGTCGTTATTTTTCAGTAGATTAATACAGTAGCATATCTGTCGGATGATTTTGGACATAATGATTCTGATGTCAGCCAAAGTATAGAATTACACAGCCATGATGACTGGAAGGCAGAAGACCCTTGTCCTGCGATGTACACCATGTTCAGTACACGGACCTGGAGAGTGATTGACTTGTGTTGCTCGAAGCAAACACTGTTCTGTTCTGCTTTGAGAAGGGTTAGGGGTTTTTTATATGCCAGACCTCTGGCGCTAGACAACCAAAAATAATGGCTGAATTAGAGTTGCTTCTCATTATTTTCTGTTCGGTTCAAATCAATCGACACGACTCCCGTAGCTCTGAGCATCGATCTGGCACATTCGAAACGTGAAAACGTGAGCATGTCGGGTCCCTGACGAACAAAGAGGCGCAACAAGGACAAGGGCTCTGAAACCTAGCAATTAGCAGTTCAGGGTTGTACGGAGCAAAACCAAAGACACTGTGGCCCGCAAGGACCATGTCGTGGCCCAGGAATGCGCACCGCGGTTGTCTACATAAAGAGAGGGTTTGCCGAATACTCTCTCCTCAGAAAATCGGTACCCCCTTCCATCGTCTTTGATTTGCTGAAGCTCGTCCAGATATACAAGGGCAGTGAAATGACTGGCACGATATCAACGTCGACGATAGCTGTCAAAGCGGCGCCCGAGTCTGCCTGGGTGTCAAGCGGACGATGTCGTGGTTGCGAGAGAATTCGACTGGAAGAAGGCAGAGGTCGGGAACAACGAACAGCTGTACGGGTGAACAATGCACCTGGCGAGGCATCCGGTAAGTTCATTCAAACACCAACTGAATCTCGTTGATACCAGCTCCCAGTGTTACCGTCGAGATGACTAGGCAAAAGGAGCGGTGTGGGTTAGGACTGGCAACCGACTTAGACCCATGTTGAAGTCAATGTGAGGTGTAAGAAGGAGAGGCAAGGGGATCAGACCAGGTGACGTGACGGGGCGTGGCGTTGGCGTGACAGACAGCGTCTGGTTTAACATTGAAAGTCGTGCGAGCTTGGCGGCGGTCTCGCGGCCCGAAAGCTGGTCAGGCAGTCGGGCGGTCAGTGGCAGGGGGCTCCTTCCTCAGTCTAGCAGCGAGACATTCGTTGCTGTTAGGAAAGAGCGGCTGCCCGTCTTGCACCGCCGACTTCGCACCAGGTGTTGGGCCAATGCCACGCCATTGAAGTGACGCCATCACAAACTCCTAGAGCCACAGCTTCACTTATTACATGTCCACCTATCCCTGGAACTTCTGGCCTCCTTGCCTTGACCTCGCATCTCCGTCCATGGGCCGCTCATTGCATTGCATAAGAACTCGAGAGCTGAACCCTCAGTTTCAGACTTCTGTTTTAATTGGAATTGAGCACGAAGCTGTCGCTGGTCGGAGGCTTTGGGATGCGATCAAGTTCTCCATCAACCCCGTGACAACAGAGAAGCTAATCAACGAGCTCCGTCGCTGCATCTAGTAATTATGGCTTCTGTTGGGACGCAAGAGTCTCTCTCGTCCTCAGTTGCAAACGCACTGGAAACCCCCGAAGCCACGAAAGCGACTCCCGAGCTCGCGCATAGTCTCAAACACGACAGCACCGTCCTCGCCCTCGCCGTCAGCTCAAAGCACGACTCCATATATGCAGGCACTCAAGAGGGTGAAATCGTTGTATGGTCCCTAGACACGTTCCACCAGCTACGCCAGGTGCAAGCACACAAGCGCAGTATCTTGTCGCTGTTTCTTTCACCCGATTCATCGCTTCTCTTCTCCAGCGCTGGCGACGCCGTTATAAACGTCTGGTGTCCCAAGACCTTGCGCCGCCTCTACGAGATATACGGGGTGCATGATGTTGGCGATATTTTCTGCACTGCCTATAGCGCCCAGCACGACACACTCTATATTGGAGCTCAAAATGCGACCATACAATGGGTCAATCTTAGCGACCCATCCAGCAGGGTATCTCCAGACTCGCAAAGCCACCCAGATCGACGAAGTCACCGATTCTTCGACTCAAAGGCCATCGGAGGTGAGACTACACCGAGAAGAAATGAAGATCGGTGGTCTCTCATACCTCGAGCGCAGTCGCTCCTCGAGGTTGACAGCGGAAGCATTCGTCACTTCGCCCACAACGGCTACATATACTGCATGCTGATGGCACAAGGTCCAACGGTGGAAGTAGACGCGGATGAGGACGTCCTCATATCAGGCGGCGGGGATGGCACCATCAAGTTGTGGAGCTTGGTTGGATCTCCCAAACCCGCACGTGGTCAGTCTGAGGATGATGGTAATGGCGGCATCGAAGAAATCATGACGCTGGGCGTTGACGATGCAGAATCAGTGCTGTCACTTGCCCGTGACGGGTCGTTCCTATACGCTGGGAAGCTCGATGGGATAGTGGAGCTGTGGGATTTGGACACAACTCAGAGGCTAAGGGTGATTAAAGTTCATGGAGGCGACGTCATGTCCCTGCAGATGGGATGGGGATGCTTGTGGGCTGGTTCAACGAACGGATGGGCTAGTGTGAGTCTCTTCCTTTACATCAAGGATATAAGTGCATGTCTGACAGCGGTGCAGAAATACAGCACGGCTCATTACTGTGCTCATGCTCATGTATCTTCTGGGGATGTCAGTCAGAAGTACCAGTGCCTCGGAAAGTGGAAAGCCCACGAGGGCAAGATTTTGGCTTCTGCAATTACCACACACAAGTCGGAGCAGTATTATATTACCGGAGCTAATGATAACGACATTGCAATATGGTCTGTCAAGGGCTCGACGTCCTTGAAACCCACTTCAGCAGAAAGGAGCAATGATTTGCTTCTATCGACACTTGGCGATTTCGTTTCCTACAAGACTGTGTCATCTCGACCTGAATACTCTGAGGATTGCCGCAGAGGCGCCACCTTTCTGGGCTCGCTCTTCAAGAGGCTCGGCGGCCATGTCGAAATGCTGAGCACTGAAAAGGCCCACAACCCAGTAGTATACGCCAAGTTTTCCGGCAAGAAGGAGGCTTCAGACAAACGAAAGCGCATACTTTTCTACGGACATTACGACGTTGTGGCCGCCGATAGTAAGAAAGGGAAGTGGACAACGGATCCATTCACCGCCACGGGGGCCAACGGCTTTCTCTATGGTCGCGGAGTCAGCGACAACAAGGGACCTGTTGTTGCAGCATTGTATGCCGTCACAGATCTGATGCAAGCGCAGCGGCTAGAAAACGACGTCATCTTTCTCATCGAAGGCGAGGAAGAATTTGGTTCTCGAGGCTTCGAAGATGCCGTCAAACGAAACAAGGAGCTCATCGGTCATGTAGACTATATTTTACTGGCCAACAGCTACTGGCTCGATGACGAAGTGCCATGCTTGACGTATGGGCTTCGCGGCGTTCTTCATGCTACTATCTGCGTTGATTCTCCGCGACCTGACATTCATTCTGGGGTGGACGGGTCTCATCTATCAGATGAACCATTAAGCGATCTGACGTGCGTACTGTCCAAATTGAAAGGACCCGGAAACAGAATCCAGGTCCCAGGATTCTACGATGGCATCCCACCTATTACGCCTGAGGAAGAAGCTCGATACGATGACATCGTCTCCATTATGGTGCATCACCAGTCACAGGCCATTTCTGAAGACAAGCTCAAACAGTCACTCATGGCAAGGTGGCGAGAGCCCAATCTCACCATTCACCGATACAAGGTATCCGGGCCAGATGGAAGTCTGATAAGCAGTCATGCTAGTTCGCATATTAGCCTGCGACTAGTACCTGGCCAAGAAGTGGAAGATGTTTCCAAAGCGCTGTGCTGGTTTTTGCATCGCGAATTCGGGCTTCTCGAGTCCGAAAACCGACTCAGCATCAACATTGACAACAAGGCCGAGCCATGGCTAGGCGACCCCACCAATGAGATATTCCGCACTCTGGGACAAGCTATTCTTGAAGCATGGCCAGATCGGTTCAACCAAGGCGTCTCCTCCGTTGGCCAGGTGCAGGGCTCTTCGATAGCCAGATGCTCAAAACCGCGGCAGCCACTCTATATTCGGGAAGGAGGCTCTATCCCGGCTATTCGATTCTTGGAAAAGGAATTCGGTGCACCGGCAGCTCATTTGCCTTGCGGCCGCGCCAGCGACTCCGCGCACCTGGACAATGAGCGCATCAGTCTTGTTAATCTCCTCAAGGCGAGAGAGATATTCGGCAAGGTTTTTGCACGTCTTTGATGCTCATGAGGATGCCAATGTAAAAATTATGTGTCATGTCTTTTTGGGGAGGGAGGATCATTGTACGGAGTAGTGTAACTATTTAGTTATCTTTCATGTCCCAAGCACGTTTAGTTCTATTTATATTTATAGAGGGGACCACCAGGTCAAAGGGCCACATAGGATAGATAGATAGATAGACTGGCGCTTCTTCGTCAAGCACACAACTAAACTACCGCAAACTTGCTGCTTGCACTGGTCCGGATTCAGGCTAGCGGTTTTATTCAACCTTTGGCAGCTTCCTCGTTAGAAAACTTCGCTGCGGCACGGCTTCCATGTTCCCAAAAGCTATTGACCAAGCTTCAACCTACCTTCTTAGTACCTTGGCTTGGCGGGTAGCTTATCGTCTTCGACCAAGCCGATCGCTCCCAGCTAAATCACCTGCATTGAAGGATGACGTCATTCAGTCCATCCTACTGTGACCCAACTCATTCCTCAGACCCGCCCGCATCGTATGTTTTGTCCTTGAGTCCTTGACCGTATTTAAAAGACTGCATATGCTCCCGCAGCCTGCGGCCTAACCCGCCAGATGTTTGAAATGTAAAAGATCGAAGCCGACACCAGCATGATGATGCGTATGTTCTGCCTCGGGCTTGCTTTGGCCGCTAGCCAAGCAGCTGCTTTGCGACCCGGTGGCTCGCGATACCCATCCAAGGCCGAAGCAGTCGAGGCATTTCCAGATGCGAGCGGCGACAAGGCATCCGCCACCGCGACGTATTATCCCAGGATCAAGGCCTACAACATGTCTGTGCCCATTGACCACTTCCACAACGAAAGCAAATATGAGCCTCACTCTGCCGACGTCTTCGACCTTCGTTACTGGGTCGACATGTCCCACTACAAGAAAGGCGGACCGGTCGTCATACTGCATTCGGGCGAGTTCAGCAGCGAGGGTCGGCTGCCCTATCTCGATCACGGCATCGCCTTCATTCTCGCCAAGGCCACCCACGGCGTCGGCATCGTCCTGGAACATCGTTACTATGGAACAAGCTGGCCGACCAGCAATGCCACGACCGCGAGCTACCGCTTCTTGACAACCGACCAGGCACTCGCCGACACGGCCTTCTTCTCCAAGAACCTGAAGATCCCGGGGCACGAGGACCTCAATCTGACTGCCTCTGACACCCCTCACATTCTCTACGGCGGCTCGTATGCAGGAGGACTCGTGGCCTTTGCTCGAAAGCTCTACCCAGACGTCTTCTGGGGCGCCATCTCCTCGTCCGGTGTCACCGTCGCAATCGATGACTTCTGGCAGTATCACGAGGCAACGCGCAGATATGCACCGGGTGACTGTGCGGCCATCACCCAGAAGCTGACGGCCATCATCGACCACCCCTTTCTCCACGGAGACCCCGAGGACAAATCGACAACCAAGATGCTGTTCGGACTCGAAGACCTACAAGACGATGAGTTTGCCAGCTATCTCGCCGACCAGCTGCCTTCTCTCCAGGAGACGAACTGGGACCCAGCGCTGGATGGACTGGGCTTGGGCACATACTGTGCCATCATCACTACCAGCTCACCCATGTTCAAGAGCACCGAGTATCTCATGCCGTCTGTCAAGTACCTCGTCGACGAGGCTGGCTATGCCGACGATAGCAAGCGACTGACAACGCGCATGCTCAACTACATTGCGTACATCAAAGACAAGATCAGGAGTGACAAAAGCAGGTGCACATCAAAGAAGACGCGAGAATGCCTGTCAATACGATTTGCAAAGCACACGACGGAAATCAACGACGATTCATGGCAGCGCAGCTGGCTATACCAGACCTGCACAGAGTGAGTACATCTGTTTGCTGGCGAAGGGCTATGTCTATGTCTCTAGTAGTATGCGGCTAATGTTGGATGACATTAGATGGGGATATTTCATCGGCGGAGCCTCTACTCCGAAGGACCGTCTTGCCATGGTATCCCGCGTTCTTACCCCCGAGTTCGCCTCGTACGCCTGCAAGACATTGTTCGGCATCGAGACTCGGCCCAGTGTGGACAATATCAACAAGCATGGCGGCTTCAACTTTAGCTACCCCCGGGTTGCCCTGATAGACGGCGCAGAGGACCCGTGGCGAAGTGCTGGTGTCCACGCAGACGGCTTGCCTAGTCGGAACTCTACTCGGTCGGAGCCTTTTCTTCTCCTTGACTGGGGTGTGCATCACTGGGACGAGAATGGACCGGCTGAGCCGGATCCGCGTGGCAGCCAGTGGTCTATGCAGCCCGAGAACATCAAGAAGGTCCAGAGTGTGGAGGTTGAGATTGTGAAGAGCTGGGTGAAGGAGTTTGAGCAAAGTGGGAGGAGTAGTCATGCATCAAGTTCTGAGCTCTAAAAGAAAAAGATGGCTAGACATTTATGAATCCAAAGAGTTTGTTATACTTGCGACGTAGGATATTTCCGTGTTTTTTTTTATTTTACTACGACTAGACGGTCCGAAAAATAAAACAATACGAATATAATAGAGGCTAAGCAAGCCCCGTGGGTTGGTTGGTTGGTTGGTTGGTTGGTTGGTTTGAGTTGTCGAAATGAACAAAAGGGTCATCTAGTTGTCTCCTTTTATGCAATATTTAGTTACCTACTTTTTATTTACTTTTTGGATTGTCCAAAATCAGCCAGTTCATCTAGTCAGTTGTTCCCTCCCCGCTCACAGCCGGCCGCCGCCGCCGCCGTCGTCTGCCAGCAAAAGTTCCTTCAACACCAGCTTCAAGTCCGCGTCCATGTCTGTCGCGTCGACCTGCGAAGCACGCACCGCGGCAGACACACCCGTCGGAGCCAAGATGTCGTCAATGGCGGCCTTGGTCTCATAGGGAATCTGGGCGGCAAACACGATAGGATCGGCCAACGCCAGGGGGTCATTGGTGGACAGCTCGACATCCGGGCCGAACTTGACAATTGCGTTTCCGCCGGGGGGGATCTCGCCCACGTCAATCAGCAAGCCTCTTTGGCTGTCGTCTTGCAAAGGGTTCCGCGGCGGCAGGGTAAGGTGTTGCTGGGGGTTCGTCATGACACGAACGTCTATTATTGGAGAAGCGTCGGGTCTGTAGCCCAGCAGGCGGATGGACCAGCGCCGGGCTCTCGGCACGCGGTGTGCTTCTCCTGGGTGAATCGTCAGGGTGCCCGTTTCTTGGGTAAACGAGATGATGGTCTTATGCCAGACGACGGGTCTACGACTGCGGCAGGCCTCGTCGTCGTCTTCCTCCATCAGCTCAAAGACGCCGTCTGCTCCGATGACGAGCACCACCTCCATGGCATCCGGGTTGTCGCACCCGTTGCCGGGCTCCGGGTTCGCGTCGAGAGGTACGATGGCGCCCTGTCTCAGCAGCACGGGCAGGTTGTCTAGAGTGCGGCTCAGCCAGAGGAACCTGTTGCCTTGGTAGACCACGCCCGTGAAGAGGTCGACGTATCGCCCGGGGGGCAGCCAGGCCCTGACCTTGCCCGTCCGCGTAGACGGGTTCTGCGGTGTCGTGATGGGCGCGACCATCATCTCCGTGCCGAACAGGTACTGGTTCGGCACCTTGTACGCCTCCTCCCTGTCCGGATACTCCCAGTACATGGGCTGGACGAGCGGCTGTCCCTCGTCGGCGGCACGGGCATTCATGGTGTGCAGGTACGGTATCAGCCGGTGACGCAGTCTCATGAACTTGGCCACCACGTCCTGGGGTCCTTGGCCCGAGCCGCCAGGTAGCCTCCACGGCTCCTTGCACACCCAGCGCGTCTTGGTCGAATGGAGTCTCATGATGGGCGAGAAGACGCCGAGCTGCACCCAGCGGGACGTGAGATGGTCGTCTCGGATGCCGCGCATGTGGCCGCCGATGTCGTGACTCCACCAGCCGTAGCCGATGTTGCTCGCTGTCGCCGTGAACTCGGGCTGGAAGTTGAGTGACTCCCATGTGACGATTGTGTCGCCCGAGAATCCCACCGGATACCGCTGGCTTCCGGGGCCGGCGTATCTCGAGAAGATGATGGGCCGACGACCGCCGCCTCCCCGGTCCCGGTCCGGCGCGGGCTCTCGCCCTGCCTGGAGTTGCTCGTTGTGCAAGAAGTGAAAGTGGTTGAGTAGCCAGAGGGGATCTAAGCCTGATACCCGCGAATACGGCCCTTGCTGCCAGTCGATCCACCAGAAGTCTGTGCCCGTGTCCTCGAGGTGCTTGATGAGAATGTCAAAATATGCTTTGAGGAACCTCGGGTCCGCGCAGTCGAAAGGGATCGTGTCCTTGTTCGAGGTGTCGAAGCCAAGGGCCTTTGCCATGGCGCTGTACATGTCCTCGTAGCTGGCGATGCCTTCGGCCGGGTGCTCGTTCAGTGACGTCTTGAGCTTCCGCTCGTGAAGCGCCTCGATGAATGCTTTCGGGTTGGGAAACAGGCTCCTGTTCCAAGTATACCCCGTCCAGCCGCTTGCGCCGGCCGCAGCGACGCGGGCATCTTTGACCAGGTGCCAGTCCATGTCTAGTATGCCGACTGAGAGCGGGATCCGAATCGTCTTGAACGCCTCCACGAGCTGCAGATACGACTCAGCACTGTACTCGTAGTATCGACTCCACCAGTTCCCCAGAGTCCATCGTGGCAGAAGCGGTTGCGGGCCAGAGATCTTATACAGAGCTCTCACGGCCTCACGGTAGTTGCGGCCATAGCAGAAGAGGTAGCCGTCGACACGGCCCGTTCCAGCTTGGCGCGGAGCCACGAAGCCGTCCTCTGTGAATAGCATCGAGCGAGAATCATCAAGGCTGGCGAAACCATCGCGAGACGCAACGCCAGCATCGACCTCGGTTCGACCATCGACTCCATCCAGAGTCCGACACGTACCCCCGAGATTCTGTCCCTGCTCTCCGTAACGCCAGGTATGGCCCGTGTATCCAGGAACTACGACAAAGAAACCAGAGGGTGTGAACTCTTGCTTATCGTACGTCATGTGAAAGCGGGAAGTGGTGATTTCCAACGAGTCCTGTGACTCGCGCACTCGATAAGACAGAAGATCCTTGGGTGCTCTCTGAACAGCGAATGCCGAGGGTCGGTCCTCGAACACACCGTCTGGAGCCCATTCATATCTCAAAACACCATCTGCTAAAACCGTGAACCGGTATTTGTCGCCCTTTCTGCCCCCAACATATGCTGACGACTGAGCCGTCAGTTCTGTGTCGGCTCTGACCTGACTGCGGACCATGTTGACTCGTCCGAGGTCTATGAAGTAGAAAACTCGCACGCAATACTCCGTACAGTGGCTGAGAATGAGCAATGATCACTACTGACCGACCGTACTGACCAGACGGTGGATGTTGGGCTGGGAAACAAGAGCCCAGCTGATCCAGGCTCTTGTTCGTGACACAAAAGCAACCTGGCGCGATGAGCCACATCCGTACGTACACATCAGGTGCCAGCTTCTGTTTGGAGAGAGGCGAGTGCCGCTATCGGAGCGAGCTTCACCGTATCAATTTATCGTATTCACGTTAGTTATTTCGAATGATATGTTTGCCCTGATGTGCCCTGATGAGTGGACATGGGGCGTATGAAACAACTCGACCTTCCCTCTCCAACTAAGTCTCCAACTCGACCAACTAGTTAACTACAGAGTTACTCCGTACGCTTACATGAGCACCGTTAAGCCACTTTGACACTATTGACCAAGTGCGGAGAAGCTTGCTCGTCGCTGCAGACATCTGACAGGGGTGATTTACGTAGTTGGCCTATCATACGCGGTGTGAATATAATGTCAACTATCGATGATAATCTAACGGTACGCTCTGTAAGGTCACCTCCGTAGCGCTATTGATTCTCAGGGACATTCTTCAACCAAGCCCGGCTCTGCTTCCCACCCGGCGATGAGGAGCCAGTATATCAACATGGTAGGCGTAACCAACAAGCCAAGCAAGCCTCCAAATATTGTCTTCAGCAGTATCAATGTGACATGGCCCCGTTGCACAATCTCCATCGCCCTACGCAGTAGATCGATCCATGACGGGTAGAGCAACAGGACGCAGGATGCGGCGAACAGAGATGCCCCTGCGAAATGGTGAACTACAGCAAGCCAACGTTTGACACGAACGGGCTTGTTTCCTCTCACGTCTCCGGGAGGCAGAAAGAAGAAGATGCGCACAATCGGATCAACCGGTCTGCCGACGAAACCTATGGGTTCCACAAGGCCATAGACAAGACTGAGATGTACGAGACCAAGTGTCCAGACCCAAGTAAATAGGCAGTGTACAAAAATAGTCAAGGCAGCGTCGACTGGCAGCCTTGAGGAATCAGTCCTGTCGGAGTCATAACATACTACAACATGTTTAGTTAGCTATGAGGCAGAGAGGGCTTCATTCAGTCTTGGGAATCATCGGTAGACGCCGCGAGATAATAAGGTCCCAGATCGAACCGAGATGGGTCGCTTGCCAACTTACGATAAGTAATACCAAGGTTAGCGCCTGCGCAGGCAAACATGGACATAATTCCATTGAAAGACATGAAGAACATTTGGCGAAGCGTTAATCTCGTGCTCGGCGGCAGCCGCTTGGATATTCGTGGCTGAGCATTCCGCATGACTCCAGATGTCTTTCGTCCGGCCCCAGAAAGTGCTAGTAATGACAGAAAGAAGAGGGGATACGATGACTTGATGCCGCACAGTGAACACCAGATCCGAGGAGAGAAATGACTTGACTGGTACCGGTCGGATGAGTGATGACTCAAGCAGTGGAGAGAGAAGAGCGTAAAAGCAAGTTGTCAAGTCGTTTTCTAGATCTGGTTGAAATAGCGGCGAAGAGGAAAGAAGGCAACAGCAAAGTTCCTTCCCGACGTTCCATCAATGGGTTTCAATTTTATCCCTCTTGAAAAAGGTACAAGGTAGACGACGGCATCAGTAGAGCTACAATCAAGACCTCGTTTTGATTAAAAAAATAAAAAATAAAAAAATAAGTCTATATATAAGAGCATAAAATGAGTGTGCTCTCGAACTTTGTATCGATGAGTTGCCATGACTGGTCCCCCGTGAAAGAACAAAGATCCGCCAAACGCCAACGCCAATTTCTCACCATTGATGATACTCAGTAACTTACAGACAGGTCTTTCCAATACTCTCTGGCGGTGGACTGGATGCAAAACGAACCCCCTCCACACTTTGACTTTCTCGACAGATAGATGTAGTGCGCCCAAGCTCAGGCCAGTACCAGCTCCGCCATGCTCTCCTGCTTATCATTGTTCTTGAAGAGCGCCTTGAGCATGTTGTCGCCCTGTCGCTGTGCCTTGGGCCGGAACACGAGACCCATGTTGTTGCTGCGCCCGTCTTCGATCATTCTGACCCCCCGTTCCCTCGGGGGTGGACGATCCCTCTCCTTGTCTCTCCTGCTGGCTCTGTGCCTGCTCACTTTGGAGTCGCCGTTGACGCTCTCAACCGTGGCATGTCTGCTGCTCCGGCGGTCCGGATTTTCCCTCTCCTTGTCCTTGTCTTTGCCCGACGACTTCTGCGACTTGGTGGTAGTGGCAGTGGTAGTCTTTGATGACTTGGCCGTCTTGGCCGTCTTGGCCGTCTTTGTGGTGGTTTTGGCACTTCGCGCCGTGCGAGCGCTTCTGCGCGAGTCGCCATCGTTGAAATCGTCCTTGTGCTTTTCTCGATGGGCACGCTCTGCCTCTGGCGTGATGAGTTCAATGTCGGCGCTTTCGTCATCGGCGCCAAACGGCATGATGCCCCGTCTCCAGGTTTCAATGGTGCTCAGCTCTTCGTCGAGGACTAGTGCTTCGTCGAAACTCGCGTTGTAGTCACTCCTTGGCCGGGGCGGCGCTGGTTGATCCATGCATGTGCTTTCGTATGCGATGGCCTCCCGAGGACTCTGGGATTCCTTTATCCTCTGCACAATCTTCCAGCCGCCGAACATGACGACGGTCAGGCCGACGGCAATGCCGGTGCCAATCAGGAATTGAGGCGACGCAAGCAGGGCGAAGACTGCGGGAGAGCCGCCTTTGAGGAAGCCGAGAAAAGCAGGGGACATCTTGCCCACTACAGAGGACAGCTCAGCGAGTGTGAGGGCCACTGCGGCGGCCGCGTCGGGCTTTTGTTGAAGGTGCTTGATGATGGATGTTGCAGAGTGTTGCAGGCAGTGTGCTTCATCCAGGAAACCCTCGACTTTTCGAACCAGTTGGTTGGCCTTGTGTTCATCGCTTTCCGGGTCCAGGTCTACTCGATACTCCAGATCCGGAGGGATGTTTCCGTATGCCAGGTTCATGTCGATTTCCTTGCCTTTGAGTTCACTCCGCCTGGCCATCTCTGATTCGGAAGCTCGCCGGAGTAGAGCAGACCGTCTCCAATCATCCTCAGCAACGCTCTTCATATCATATTGGTCAAGGTTCATCCTCGACACAATCATGTCCTTGGGGAGTGTTTCGGCATAGGGGCTTCGGTATTTCATTGGCGGCTGGCTGGGTGATGTGCTGGAGATCTCACTCAGAGTTTTCAGATTGTTCTCGGTCAAAGCTGGCCTGCTTCTCGTGCTGTGGTGATGATGATACTGTTTTGAGTGCGATCTGGACGTGCGATGACTTCGTCGGGAGCTTGCATCGCTGTAGACGTCGAATGACCGCCTTCGACCGTCATAGGATCCGGGGTTCTTGCCATAATCATACTCTGTATAATACTCTGGTTCATACACACTACGGCCACTATGACTGCCGCGGCCACGTTGTCGTGGAGAGTCGTCACCATGTTGATATACGCTTCGAGGCTGTTCGAAGGTTTCAGAGCGTTTGGATCCCTTAATCTCTGCCTTTTTCTCATCGTAAGATGCTTTTGCTTCCTTGAAGATGGAAAATAGTTGCTTTCCCTGCGTCGAGTCAGAGCCAGGCTACCTCAAAAGAAGAAGGGGGACAGCGTGGAAAAGGGTGAATGCCATGCAGTGTACGGAGTACATGGCCATGGCCGTATTGGTTACCTACAGTGCTTATAATTTTGCCGGAGTTGCTGACGATGGTGACGGTCTGCTCGAGAGGCATAGTTGGTTGTTGTTGTGGTGGTGGTGGTCTTGTTCAAAATTGTTCCTTCTCCACACTGTATTCCGTACTCCCGTAGTTGTATTGGAATCACAAACGGAATCGAGAGAGTATCATGATTCGACGAGCTGTTTAAAGATTTAGGATTGGCGGTAGCGGAGGTTGGCGTCGTTGAATCGTTGCGGTCTTGACTTACTCCGTCCTTGACCCCACCTCAACACTCAACAGTGTCGGTGAAGATAACCCACGAAATCGGAGTTCGACCCTGGGACAGAACTTGGATTATGAACCCACCGCTCTCCACCGTGGCACAGGCACAGGCAAGGAACGTGTGTTTTAGCGGTAGGGAGGGACTCGGGAGTGTTGGAAGGACGTTTGTCGTCGGCACTCTTGGAGTGGAATAGGGTTTTAATACGGACAGGCCATGTGTGCCTGGTTGCCGCCGCGAACCTCATCAACACATGTCAAGGACAATCCAAAGGAAGTTGACGGATGCGTGTGTGCGCCTGGGCAGCTGTCTTCAGGCGCTGGTGCATGAGACCTGAGAGGGCGCCCACTTCCCAGATATTGCTGCAACCTCAACAAGTGCCAAGCAACAAGTGTGCCAAGTGGTGACAGCCATGTCCTATCATCGTGGCCAGCCGACAGGCACTTGGCGATTTCTCGCCAGCTTCACCGGGCCCTCGTTTGTTCGTCCAATTGGTGGGTGGATTCGGGGAGGCCTTCTGTTTCAATGTCCTCAGGTTGAAGTGGCCATCATGGCCGGCCGCCTTGGCGAGCGAATCGCGGGGCATCCCGCCCCTCAATAGCGCGCTTCGCTTCGTCCAGACATGGAAGTTTCTCATCAAGGGGTTCGCGCCGACGAACAAGTTGCTAGGGGCTCCCCTGGTCCGAAAACAAGGAGGGGGAATAAAGAGAAAGAACAAAACAAAACACCGCTACTCCGTACAACCCTATAACTATGCGCACTTCAAGGACCTCGGGAAATGGGAAATGGATGGCACTCTGGAAGTCTGCATCTGCATTGGCGTTGGACGTAGCGTCGACGCACGCAGGCAGCTGCTGCCCAACCAACCGCCTGACGCTGCATCTTCGATCCCGCGTCTCGATCGCGCCACGTCGTCGTCGTGCCTGATCCCACGAATACACGAAAGCAAAGACCAGCAACATGTTCTTTCATGTCCCTTGCGATACTTGGGCGCACCCGCACCCGGCCCAAGAGACCTGACGAGGTTGGGCTTGC
Source organism: Metarhizium rileyi (assembly GCA_031753515.1). Classification (NCBI taxonomy): domain Eukaryota; kingdom Fungi; phylum Ascomycota; class Sordariomycetes; order Hypocreales; family Clavicipitaceae; genus Metarhizium; species Metarhizium rileyi. The sequence continues at coordinate 2,239,463 of JAUKVO010000008.1, forward strand.
AAACGCCCCGCATCCATCCCACCCTGACTCCTGCCTCCCTCCTGCCTCCTGCCTCCTGCCTCATGCCTCTTTCCCCTCGATCGATCCCCGACAACTGCATTCAGAGTCGACCCCTGACTCGCCTTTGCTCAATGTGTATCCCTATCCCTATCTCTACGTGTGGCCTAAGTTACATTGTGGCAATTGTATACGGAGTACTCCGTACTAGCACTGAATCAGTCATCGACGAGTCATCAAAGGGTTGGTTATGGGAGTTGCATGCATAATAGATACCTCACCAAGATGCCTCAGTCTGCTCATGATCCAAACGCACAGTGTCCAGCAGGCCAGACGAGGTCACAACGAGGCGAGGAACATGACTAAATGCTAAACGTATGAGCATAAATCAGTTGCCACGCAGGGGACGTCTGTGTGTGAACAGGTTACAGAATCCGTCTACAGAACTCGTCTACAGATACAGATACAATACAGATCCAGATCCAGATCCAGATGGTCCAAGTCACTCCACCTCTTTCCATCGTTGCTCCAGAACCCGAATCATCATCACCGGCCAACTTCACCCGCTCCCTGGCGCATATGCTGATCGTACAAGGCACCCGTAAACTCCGTCTCGTTCTTCCACCCGTATCCGACCTGGGCATTCCCGACATCATCTTCATATCCATTGAATGGCAGCCTGTGCCCCTCCCAAAGCTGTAAAAGGATCCCGTGATGCTCAGCATCCCTGCCTGCTGCGCCTTGATAAACTGCGTCATGAGGATCTGTTCACACTGCGGCACCGTCTCGAGAAACACAAGTCTTCGACTGTGAGCAAAGTCCAACAAACAGAGTAACTTAGTGTAAAGCTATCCATCCTCCCGGCAGGCTTCAATGTAACGACATAAGCCGCGCATCCATCAGGGGAGAGTAACTACCAAGTCATCGCAGATGCGAGACTTTTCCACATAAAGACCCCCTTCCTTCCATTGCAAACTGGGGACTCAAGCCCGGAACTCCCTTGCAAAGGAAATGTAACTTAGCACTTCCTCGCAGATGTGCAGCTTCTCCCATCCCAACCACCACTTTCTGCCCCCCTACTTGCGATATACCACCCTTGCTGCTCGATGATGGTGCTCGTCAGCCCGGGACACTCAAAGCATCTGTAGACGGGCCTTGGCATCCTCGCAGTACGTATTCCAGATTCCTGTCTTGAAGTGGTGACTCAACATTGGCGTCAGATGAACCAGATACTAAAGTCGCAGTAACTCCGTACCACTGCTCGGCAACAGTAACTATCTCCTTGCTGCAAATGGAATCGGGAACCGAACCAAGTAATACCGGAGATTTGTCCTCTAAGCACGCCTCGCACAACGGTGGTGCCCGAAATGTCATTCGATACATATCTGCTACGTTGTTCCTGCAGTTGCGCATCCCTGTGCTATGATGGTTTGATCTGGTCTTGAGGAATTTACTACCACGAGTGGTGGTTTGAATCAGTCGACGCCGCCAGATGATCTCGACTTCGGAACCCTATTTTGAGTCTGCAAAGTCGTTCCTGACCATGGCACCGTCTGCCCTTCTTCAGCACACTGAACGGCGGCGTTGTTGCGTGCTCTCTCCAAGGTCAATTACCTCCTGCTGTGACCTCATCGTATCTCGCTCGTTCTCGATCCCGGGTCTCTCCATAGTTCGACTTGCAGTATCCAAAGTCGGCTTCATATTCTGCTTGGAAGCTTCTCTTATCTCGGGCCACCATCCTGCCTTTTTCATTGCGCACCTGACCGGCTTGCTGGACAAGGTAAGGGTTTTGATGGCGAGGATTGCTTTGGTTCACAGTCGCAGCTTACGGAATGTTGACTATTCTCACCCGCCGGCCGGCACTTTGGCTGGGCCGAGGACACAGGAGACGGATACGTGTACTGAGCGTGCTGCCGAGCATCCTCTGCGTGTTTCTGGACTGGATGGACTAGTTCTTCCTGATGCTGTTGGTGATGCTGGTGAGCTTGCGGCAGATGCGTTTTTGGAACTAGTAAGTTAGTTGCTTGTCATCTTGTGTTGTACGCTGTCGTTGGTTACTGCTGCCCCTGGGGAGGCACTGATGGAGGAGGAAGCCGCGGCGGCGGCGTGGCCTTCTCATAACACGACAGATAGAACTGCTGAACTGTTGCTGGTTCTGGGGATCTCTCCGCTCAGGATACTGCTGTTGATGATGCTGCTGGTATCCCCTCCACTGTTGAGGCTGTTGATACTGGTACGGATCTTGTTGGCCTTGCCGCTGGGAGAGCTGATCCGTCCGCTGCTGCTCATTGTCATATTCCGCAGCCGCCTGTTGGATCACACTCCCCGCCTTGGACAAGGCCTTACCCAAGAAGCCCATGCTTGCCAAACCTGGTGTTGTCCAGCCTCGAGTCCGTAGCGATCCGTCGAATGCCATCAACGGCCAGTCAAGGTCACCAGTGTCGCACAACCTCACACCTCAGCTTTCTCAACCAGCGCGATTCAGGGAAGAGTCAAATTATATGTATGCCCGAGCCTGACAGCGAATAACACCTCCGATGCTCCGACTACCCGTCCAGTCAGCCTTGGAGAACCCAAACACACAAAACTCACAAAACAGCAAGGGGAGCATAGCTTAGTCCGCTTGCATGCCACAAGAGGAAACTCGTTTAACTTGGTCGCGTTCTACTCGGTGACAAGTGCTGCCCATTGGTGAAGTCTAATCCCGGCGCTTGTGGCACGGAAATAGCCAGATAAATGTGAATGAAGTACGGAGTGCGGAGTATAGAGTCGTACGAATACATTGGTCCACCAACGGAGGTGCAACCTTTTGCACAAGAGCAGTTGCACAACATGATTGCGTGACACCCATTCTCAACAACCCACTCATCCATGAGCGGAATCCTTGTTTCAATTCATCACCAGCGATTCCCATCGTCGTGAGTCTGTGCTTGCTGGAAAAAGAAGAAATGCATGGCGAGTAGAACCGGTTAATACATATGCTTCTCCGCTTCTCCGTTGCTCTGCCCCAAAATCTTTTCAACGCCAATACTGTGACCTTTCCCAGACCATTGACAATGCATTCTGATCCATTGAATGAAGAAAAGAAAAAAAAATGAGCCCTCGAATCATTCATCATAACGCGATTGTCCAATGCAGGAATCCCTCATGCAACCACGAACTACATCATTACGATCTCTGTCGTGTCGTGTAGCTTCTGATAGTCCTATGTTCAGGTGTGAAGCATAGCAAATAAACGTCTCGGCTTCATACGGCGCCATCTTCAATAATCTCTTGCACTTCATGTTCGTTCAACAATATACGCTTTCCCAACTCTTCAGGAGGCTGTCCATCACGGATGGCACCAAAGTCTAAAATCTACGTAGGGCAAGAGGAGTCAGTACATTCTTCTTCAAGTTCATCGTTCAAGTCGTTCAAGTCGTTCAGGACAATCTCACCTCCACATACGTCAGCTGGTCGCGCTGAACAGCCGCCACACATCGTCGCCCGTCAAATTTAACTTGCCAAACGCCGGTGAGATCAGTCAACAAATCTTGCACACACTCGCCAGTCTTGGCATCCCACATCTTGACAGTCTTCTCGCTGCCGCTGATGACTTTTTGTCCATCATGTTGGAAACAGGTGATTGCCCCGGTGTGTGCCATCAGCGTGTGCCTGCATCTGCCGTTCTCGGGGTCCCAAACCCGAAGCGTAGAGTCTGCTGCGGCAGATACGAGGCGTTCATCCCGCAGATCCAAGAGTCCAACCAGAAGGGTGTGCCCCTCCAGCGTGTTCAGACATGCACCTGTCGCAAGATCCCATATTTTGACTAGTGAGTCCATGGAGCCGGAAATACATCGGTTTCGCTTGTGGTCGAGAACAACGGAGTAAACCTTCTGAGAGTGTCCACGAAGTACATGCAAAGACTCACCGGTGCTGATACGCCATACACGCACAGTACTGTCATACGAACCACTCACAAGAGTGTCGCCATAGGCCGAGATGGCCCGTACAGAATGGGTGTGACCAAGGAGCACCCTAATGAAGTAAGGACAGTCCGACTCCTGCGCAGGCGGTCCCGTCTGAATGTACCTGCGAGAGCCGACTTCTGGAAGACGCCATACACGCAGTTGACTGTCGCGGGATCCTGTGATGATCAAGGGCTTTTCAGGTTGCAGAATTGCTTGTCCGCTTCTATCACGGCCAGTCTCGGTCGGCATGAGAATTTGCAAGCATCGCACAGTACTAGTGTGGCCATAAAAGACTTGCTGGCATAGGCCTCGTTCGATATCCCAGACACGGACAGACCTATCAGTCGAGCCTGAAACGAGGACGTTTCCCTCGTACTGCAGGGCCCATACGCCACCTTCATGTCCCTCGAGCTTCTTCCGCAACTTGCCGGTTTTCGTATCATAAATATGAATTAGTGTGTCGTCACTGCCTGTTATTATTTTATCATCATCGAACTGCAAGCAAGTAATAACATGGCGGGGATGGGCAGCAAAGGCGAAATGGCCAGGTTTGACTTCTCCGCTGATCCAGCTTCGGCGAATCATATGTTGTCGGCGATAGATAGACTTGAAAAGGTGAAGCTGACGAAGACTGGGTAGGCCGAGCTGGGGGTCAGGCACGGCAGCAGCTGCTGCATTCGCAGCAGAAAGAGGCCCCTCAGACTTATGTTGCCTCACTTCCGCTTCTACCCTCGTGTCTCTGACAATGGCATGAGAGGAGTCTTGAGATGTGCCGGCCCTGCGTTTGGATCGTTCTGGCGCGGAGTAGGTGTTCAGCCCACGTTTCCGCTTCGAACTTCTTGACCTTGGCGCAATCTCCGTTCGGAAAGCCCTGGTCAATTCAAATTCGGAGGACGTGAGACGACTCTGCATGCTCAAGTCGCGTTCATGGCCCATGGGACCCACCGGATCCTGCCAGCCCCAACCTTGAATGATGGCTTTGCCCAGTTCACCAGGCGCCATGCTATAACCTTCCCTATCTAGGAGCTCCTTCCAACCTGTTTCATTGCGGTCAACGATGTTGCGCCAGTGCTTCGAGACCCGGGCGGCTCTGCATAGATCTCGATGATCCAAGTAACCCAGGACATGGTAGCTCAACTCCAGAGGAAGCTGTCTTAAAAAGTCGCACTTCAAAGCAGGGTTCACAGTATCAGCTATCAGTCGAAGTGTGGGACGTGGGCATCGACGAAGGAATTGATACATCATAAAAGTCTTCATCTCAGTCTTCATAGAGTCAAATGCTTCTAAAATGGTCTGTGTATCAAGAACGACGGGTCCGAGGCGATCGTTGAACAGGAGGCGTCTCAAAGCACGTTCATCGTCTGCTGACTTGGCGTTTGGTATCAGCTGCAAGGTTTTGATGTCGTCTGTAATCTGGGTCCCGTCTGCCCAAGGTATGGTATCGTCACTCGCCGACGTCTGGAAGCTGGACTGGGCACCATCATCGGGGACGGTAGAGTGTAATTGGGAGGCAGCCAGAGTAGGTGATAGTCTCGGACTTGGGAGACTTGCATCTTGAGCAGCAACGATGTCGATTGTAGGTCTGTGATGGATTGCAGCACGAAGAGAATGCTGAAGTGAGTCGTCTGCGTCTGCGTCTGCGAAAGGCTCTGTGTCGGCATCGGTAATCGGTGGTGTGGCCACGTTGCTGCTAAACACAGTATGAGAGTCACTTTCAGTCGGGCTAGCAGCGTCACAGGTGACTGCGGGCACAGAAGATGAATCCTGCAAGAGCCGGGGTGGATTCGGTTGTACAGAACGTTGTTGTTGGGAGGAGCGGTCCGTCACAGAACCAACTAACTCCGAAGTATCAGGAGTGGCGAGGAAGCCGGACCCGCCACGGCTCGAGGAGGGCATGCCGGCGGCAGTTGCATTTCCTTTACGGCAGTCTCCAGTAGAGTTCGAGATGGTCTGGGTTATTGATCGTCTCAGCTTGTCTGAAACAGCATGCAGAGTAGAAGATCGGGCAAGGCGTTGTGATGTCCTAGGTGTAATGACAGAACCGGCAACACCCTGAGATGCTGAAGACGACGGCGAATCGGTCACAGTAGATCGGGTTTGGCGAGTACGTCGCGGGTAGCCTTCGGAAGGAGATCGTGATGGCTGACGAGCGGTTCGATTTGGTAAAGGAGTTTGGTGAAGACACGGTTCGGTTTTCACGGCCGTTGGTGTAAGGGAACCAGTTGCGAATTGCTTGACCTGCTTCGGACATGTTAGTTCTAGCTTTGCATGCAGCCTATTGCTACTGTTCTACAAATCCGAGAGTTACGTTGAGGAAGTTTGGGGTATTAGCGTGCCACTTACAGGCTTGGTGATGACCAGTTGGCTCAGACCGTCCTGCATAGCGTCCTTTTCGCCGTCGTGGTAGACGTGTTCTTCCTCAGCCAGGTCGTCTTCAGGGACATTGTAGGAGAACTCCAGAAGCTCCGGAGGGGTTGGCTTCATAGCCAAGGGATATTCTTTCGTGTCCAGGCCTTCCAGCGGGGTTGGGTCGCGGACAAAGACTTGAGGAAATTTGCGAGTGAGTCGGGTTGTGGTAGTGACGGTTTTTGTCTCGACGCACTCGCTCACTTGGAGCTGGAACCGCCTGCTGTTAGTCTGAGAGCCTTCTGCGATATTAACCGATACTTTTGGGGCACTCCTTGGTCGCCGTGGCTCTGAAGCCTGGCTGGAAGGCAAAGGCGAAGGCGTCATGATGCGGTATCTGCAGGATGTGACTCCGGGGGCCGGAACGCGGGAAGAGCGGTGGAATCGACACCGGGCAGTCGAGCCCCAACGGCGATGTTCGCAGAACGAGGGGAGGGAGGTGCGAAGATGTAAAGCAGAGTCGCTCCGGGAGGGTTTTTTGCAGAAAAGCACAAGTTGCCCACCTTCAAGGAGCGGCTTGATGAGGAGACGAGCGCGTGAGGCTCGCGCTGGATGAGGAGAGGGCTAAGTAAAAAGAGGATCACTTGCCGGCAAAAGGAGACGCCGAAGGAAGTGGGTGGGCAACGGGCGACGGCTAGGGCCAGTGTGGACCAACCGTGGGTGGGTCGGGAAGCCAAGAACCAAGAGCGGTTGAGAGGTTGAGAGGCCGGCATCGACGCAATGAGCACTGCCTAAGGATGTACCCTCCGACGTAGTTACTTCAGCCTGGTTAGTTACTTGGATACCTAGTAGTTACCAGTAGGTAGTTACCTGGTTCCTTCACCAGGAAAAGCCGGGGAGGTGTCAGCCAGCCGTTGGTTCCTTCCTTCACAACGGCCATGACTCCGAGAAGTGATGAACAAACCCCTCTTGCATGCCCATGGTGCGGGGCAAAAAGTATTTAACGATATTCGAGGCTCCGGTCACCGAGCATCGCGCGCTTCACTGCAACAGATTACGGCATCATGGCGTTATCATCCGTGCTTGTAGATGGCATTCTGTCTCTGCATGCCCTTTAGTTAGGTACCTAGATACCTACCGAGGTTCCTACCAGTTTGGTGCCCAGGTACCAGCCAGGTATCTAGTGAGTAGTATCTGAGTAGGAACCTCGATACCCATTAGTTACTAACTCAGGTACCGTCTTGTCGGTGCCTACTAGTACGGCCCTTGGTACGGCCCTTGGTGGGCATACGGGCCCAACGGTTTGTCGAGTCGCGAGGCCGGCACAGGTCAAAGGGTTAACTAAAGGGTGCAGCTAAACACGTCGTTGACCTAGGTAGTTACTAGGTATGGATGCATTCTGTACGGCCCCTTCGGCTGAGCCTGTTGGACAAACAGAAAGCAACTGAGGCCCGCAACAAATACTCCAAGCTGACGGTCACGTCACGTAAAGTTGGACGAATGCGGAGTACTCGGTATTTGAGCAGGCACTCGCCTGCAACATGGAAGGGCTTTTGCACCAGCTTCTCGATCGTCTGGCCTTTTGTGTCATGTTCGCTGGTGCCATCTTTCCAGTGTGGGCAAGGGCGACATCACCGACTTTGCATTTGCAGGGAGGTGCGGCTTGCGGTTTGTAGCAAGCGCTTGACCAGCCGAGCTGTCTCCACCATGGTCCAGGCTTTGCCTCTAGGTGCTCGGCTTGGCAACTTCCAAGGGTGCCTTCCTGCCCCATGGCGCGTAAAGGGCTTGCCCCCTCCAGCCACCGCTGTCTGTCTTTGGTGCGTCATGGTTGGTGACGGACATCAACCATCGTGTCCGCCGCTGTCTCGCGATGTGCAATCCACTTCCGTCATTCATTTCACTGCACTGCACACGTGTCTGCTGCACACCGGTGCCATCTCTCGAGGACAGAGTGCTACCCGACACTGGCAGGTCTCGTCACATCGACACTCTTTCTTATCAGTCATCACCATGTCAGCCGGGCTTGGGTTGCCTGCATCTGTAACTACTCCCTCCCTATGCTCACAATAGAGGTGCACATGCAACAAGAACAGTCCAGGGTCACAGAGGCAACTTATTGTTCGCTATCCTCCAACAAAGCAGCCTTTGCTTCGAGTCAAGGAACATTTTTCTTTACCTCGTGACACGACTACGTCAACTTGACCAAACCCCATACGGAGTACCACTCGTATTGCGTGCTCCTGTTTATCTCTACTCACAATTTACAAACAATAGCGAAATGTCTCAACACCTCAGCTACGCTATCTATCATGTGATTATATAAGGGCAATAACAAGTGGACACATCCACGCGGGATTAGTAACCGAACTTGGGTCAACCAGCATGCCAGTCAGACTTGGGCAACCATTTCGACGGAATACGCTGTTCTCTTCCCATCCAAGGTAAACATGGGAAAAGCCCTACAGGTTGTAAATAGATGCAGACAGTGTTCACTGCGACTTGGACCAAGGGAACACTTCCTTCTCCTTCCCGAGAAGTGCACCGCTTGCGAGGAATCATGTCCCGAGTCCCGACTTCACAAGTTGGACGATTTTCGGCCAAGTACTGAACAAGCGCTGCTTCCACATTCCTAGGACCGTTTGTTCAAGCAACATGGTATGCGATGCCAAGCAACGCTGTGCGACACATTAAAAGGCATACGGCTTCCTAGGAGCTCACTTTAATCATGTAGCATCGACTAGCAAAGCAACCTGAACGACAAGGTGTACTGAATATTCTCAAGGGATACAGGCTCATGGGCGAATGGCGTCATTGGAACCCGATGAATTGGCATCGGGCTGCCTTCCGTTGCAGTGCAACAGTTATGTGTTTCGTCACAAGTTGGGGGTGGAAGCAGTCCGACTACTAGGTAACTATGTAGGTAGGTAGACTGATCTCGATACTGTCTCTTCTGCCATTCACGAGACGCCGCTCCAATAATTTGAACAGCCAAAGGCAACGCTCATTATAAGCGGTGTGGACCTTCTCTTCTCAAGGCCTCCTTTTTTTTTTGTATATTCCTCACGCGTATCAAGTTCAGAGTTGGTGCCTGTCTTTTCTACGCTCTTCTGCACTTTTTCTCAAGTAGAGAACTCAGAGCGTCTGGAAGCAATGTTCTATTATTGTTCGCACGTGTGCGTCGAGGTCAACTTTGTATTGAGAAATCATGTCAAGCAACTTGCTTGATCTTGACTTGGCGGCCCATTCACGCATGACTTTCTCGTTGCATTTGCCGGTAGCCTCGTGTAGAGGGCATTATTCCAAGTAACTCGGCAAGATTCCGCCTTCCCGCCTACGATGTTTGCTCAGTCCTCAACAAAGTCGCGCCCCTGACAACGCTCCATTTCGCAGATGGAGTGATTCGGTCCCAGACCTTGGCTTGGACTCCTCGGCGCCTGAGAGAGAGAGAGAGAGCGGCTGGTGGGAAGCACGACTTGGAGCATGCTGAGTTTCCTTGACCCGCCTTATGCATCAGAAAGTCGGCCATTCATCACGGTTCTAATCACGGTTCACTATGAAACGCGTGAGCGATGTCAGTCCGGCTTCGTTTCCAAGTGGAGTTTTGACTCGTAAAGTTGTTGCCGCGAGTCTTGGTGCGAAACATGGATGCCGGCCGTGCCTCAGAATCCAAACCGATTGCAGGGCGTGACTTGGACGAACGTGATGCATGTACTTATGCCCAATTCCAACCAACTAACTACTTGCCATGCTTTCCTCGCCGTGGATATCATCAGTCTAATCTGACGAGTAGATTGCGTTTTCGTCTTCACTGCTTTAGGTCTGTGTTCTACGTCGGCTTGTCAGTCAAACATAGGGAGTAAGATCCAAGCCAATCTTGACTGAAGTTAGTGCTGATCCTAGAAAAAGTTGGTCGAAGTTGCAGCCTACTTACTTTGCTGGTTGGCATCATCTTTTATGTCACGGCTCGTACAGAGGAAGTCAAGATTGAAGTTACGTCCGGGGGGGGGGGGGGGGGTCGTAGACGAGTGAAACCAATTTTTGTCTAATAATGGTAGCAGTCCAGTTGAGAATACCTACCCATCTGCTGATGTGCACTGCCAGGTTCAACAACGCAAACGATGGTACGTATGTTGATGGACGCGTCAGGATCGGCACACGGAGACCATGCAATATCAAGCAATACTGCCGTTTGTTCCACTTGAAACGAAGTCTTTTGTGAGCATTGACACTGGCAGCAAATTTGGGCTATAGGCCTGAACGTATGTTAATGTAGCAAGTTCCAAAGACAAGTATTTAGTAATCGTCTTATACAGCATGGAGTCATCATCTTATACAGTATGGAAGTCGTCATATTTAGCATGTAGTCATCGTCTTACACAGCATGACACTTGTGTGTGTGTACGAAAGAATGAGTCGTGATCCTGTATTTGGCTCAAGGAGGAGAAACCGGATATGGTTAGCTGGTTGCGGCAGACCTTGGTCTTCGAGCATCTGTGTTTGGTTTCATGTATAAGTTACTCACTGACATCAACAGCCCCCCCTTTTTTTTTTTTGCATCAACCTCTACCGACAGTTTTGGTATTTCTAGAGCGCCAACTGTTGGTGACCTTTGTTCAGAACATGGCAAAGACGCCCCAACGCATGGTGTAGGCTTGAGATGCAAAATCCGAGTTGGTTCGTTAGTCAGACTTATGATATCTTGTCTTGTGTGCTCGTGCATATAAGCAAGTCGTTAGTAATAAGGGTCAAGGGGAGCCGCACGGCAAACTACAAATCATGACGTCTTTCATCTTTTGCGAGTCTGTCTGTATAGAGTTGAGACTCAATAATTGATGTTATTTTGGGACCTCATATGGCTGACGTATGTACATATGTAGGGAGTAGGTAGGTAAGGTTCTCACAACAGCAGCGCACACGCCATCAGCTGGGCACTTTGTTCATCCACAACTCTTCTAGAATGTAAGTTTTACCTATCAGATCATCCGAGTCGGACCTTGCGCCCATCTCTACCCCTTCCCAAAGTCCGTGCTGCTAGACAAGGCAGTGAGCTAGCTGTCTCAAGAGACCCAGGAATCAGGATCATGGCCGACTGAATTCGATACCCTTTGCGGGTTGCCATGATGGGGGGTTGTTTTTTTGTCACACAATCATGAACCTTGACATGATAACTTAGAAGTTTACCCCACAAGATGGCATTTCCCACCTGCCAATGACGGCTGCATCTAGGGAGCATTTGTTTGTCCCCAAATGCTTGGGTATGGCCATCGCCGGCATCATCCACACGGCCCCTGCAGAGCAAGGAGGCAGTAACTAACTAGTCAGTGTCACCAAGTCAGTCACTTGGTTTTTGGACTTGAACGACGTTACGTGCAGCTTTGTCTTCCTTGAAGTGAAGGCTGGCTTTCAGCACGGACAGGCAGGTCGCAATTCAGACGCCGCCGCTTACACCATGTAACTCGTCAGCATGAACAAAGAGCAGATGTGACGACGAGTTCCAGACAGGCAAGGCTGGCGATATGACGGGCCTAAAACATGCAAACTTTCATGATGGCTCCTTGTGCTCGCTAATGCAACAAGCTCTCTCTCTCTCTCTCTCTCTCTCGGTAAGCAGATGGAACCCGTGACAAACTTGTTAGATATCCATCGCCCACGTCAGTCAAAGTCTCAAGACAAAGCAGAAAGGTCCACATGACACAACACAGACAAACAAAGCCAAGATCGTACGTACGTACTTACGGATAAGTTAACTTGCAGGTTGGTTCCGCATTGCTGCATGGCCTTGCTGCGAGATCTGCTGGGGGCAAGCCAATTTTATCTCGGGGGACGCGCCGTTGTCTCCCGAGAGTGAACTTGGACAAAGATTCGCTGATGCGTAGTTACTCCGTACTCCGTACTCCGTACGCCAATGAGTTCTTCGCGGAGAAGAATGCTGCTGCGTTTGCGTCACCTCGGTTGGCTGCAAGGGTTGAACGGACCCGACAGACTGGGACCTTGGCTGGTAAGTTATAGCACGGCCGTTCTTGTTCCTTCACACACACACACACATACATACAACATGAAGCAACATGATCTAACAGTTAGTTAACTGATCAGTCATCGTGTTGGACAAGTCGGTTGTTGAACAGAGCATGGGTTTCAGGGGGGGGGGGGGGTTTGGGGCCAACCCAGGCAGGGAAAGGATAAAAAAGAAGCCTTTACAATTGAGCATGTTGCACAGACCTTTGGTCTGGTCTGGAGTTTGACGCAATCTTCTTTGTTTTACTTTTTTTTTTTTTTTCCTATGGAGGCACAATCACAATCTTCTGACGACGTGTGATAAGAGATATAAAAGGCTGGACTTTCTCGGCCTGTCACTGATATTATCCGAACAAGATTTTTTTTTTTTCAGTTCTCATCCTCTTCTCGCTCCCTTGTGAACATAACCATATACATCTTTTGTTCAAGTATCAACGTCAAAACAAAAAAAAGTACGACATTTTTCCATACGCAGCAGCATGGGCATCTCACTCACGAATCCGGAGGGGCAGCCTTCGGTTGACAGGCTGACGACCATCTCCCGGGGCATCCAGGAGAATACTCGGATTCTGACTGACAAGCTGCATACTCAGGGTCTTGGCGCGCCCTCGTATGAGCCACATGGCCTGGCTGACTTTCCGCTCAAGGAGTCTGATGCCGAGACCCTGATGGCCAGACAGCAGGTTCTGTCACTGACCAAGGAACTCCGGGACTTGGTATTGGGCCCACGGGAGGCTTTGAAGCTGATGGCCCTGGATGTAAGTGCGGTGACCCCCCTTCCTCCGTTGGTGTCGGTGCCATGTATGCCTCGACGGAATGCTGAGGTGGAAGCGAAACCGCGCCCAGGTGGTCAATTACATCCCCCTGCACGCCATTTACACCTTCAAGATCGCAGAGGCAGTGCCGGAGGAGGGACACATCTCATACGATGATCTCACCGGGGAAGTCCAGCGCGTGTCCGGCTTCATGATTCCCGCCTCGGAGCTCCGCCGGCTCCTCCGGCTAGCCATGGCCAACAACCTCTTTTGCGAGCCAGAACTCGGCCACGTCGCTCATAATCGAACATCGCTGGTCATGCTCGAGGACGAGAACCTAGCCAGCTGGGTGGGACTGTACACGGTCGACCTGTTCCTCCCCGTTGGCAACACCGTCGCAGCGATGCAGAAGTGGCCCGGCTCGCAGGACCTCACGGAGACTGTATGCTTTTTCCTCGCCCCCTTTTCTCCGTTGCCCGTTGCCCGTTGCGCGTAGAGAACGAACAAACAAACGAACGAGGAAACTAACCGCCCTCTTCTCTCTCTCTCTCGCTCTCCCGTACAGGCCGTCAACATCTCGTACGGGCACAAGAACTCCTTCTTCAAGCACGTCCAGACAGACACAGTCCGCGCCAAGAGATATGATCTCGCCATGCGTGCCCACGGCTCCCGCGAAGGGTTCGACGTGTCACACACCGTCCAGAGCTACCCCTGGGCCAAGCTGGGCAACGCCACCGTCGTCGATGTAAGATGCTCCGTCTCTGTCTCTGTCTCTGTCTCTGTCTCTGTTTCTGTCTCTGCCGGACATGGCATGGCATGGCATGGCATGCAGTCGAGAAACGAGCAAAACTTTTTGTTGAGGTCGTACAGAGTCCCCCCCATGGCTAATCAAGAACAAACGGTTGTGGGCAGATAGATGGGCGGCAACGAGGGCTACGTGTCCTTGGCCATCGCCGAATCCTTCCCCAACCTCAGCTTCGAGGTCCAGGACCTCGCCGGCATGCAGTCCGAGTCAACCATCGGCAGCGTGCCGTCTCATCTAGCCCGCCGCGTCAGGTTCGCGACGCACGACTTCTTCCACGAGCAGCCCACCGTTGCGGGAGCCTACTTCTTCCGGCACATCTTCCACGCGTTCCCGGACAGGGACGTCGTGCGGGTTCTCAGGGCGCTTGTCCCGGCGATGCGGCACGGCTCGCGCGTCATTGTGAACGATGTGGTCCTGCCCGCCCCGGGGGCCGTGTCGTTGGCCGAGGAGAAGACGTTTCGACTCCTCGACGTCCTGATGAAGACGGTCTGCAATGGCCGGGAGAGGGAGGTCGACGACTGGAAGGTCTTGTTCGAGGAGGCGGACGCGAGGTTCGTCTGGCAGGGGGCGTGGAAGTCGAGCGGGAATCTCTGGTTCGTAGAGGCAAAGTGGCAGGATCAAGCCGAGATGAAGGGAGAGGCCTGATGATGATTCATCCTCTCCAAAGAAGGGCCATGCCATGGCATACTCATCATGCCATCGATCGACAAGTTACCACAAAGTCTGGTTGGTGTTGTGTTGTGTTGTTTGGTATTGGTGGTATTTTGTAGTGTCTTCTCTGGTCCTCGGCCGAATATACGAACTACCTTCTAGTCTAGTTCTAGTCTAGCAGCCGTCACATCTTCTCCTCTGGCCGTCTTCTCTCCTTGATGTTCCTCGCAAAGTCTACCGCCATGCAGACATGATGGCTCAGCGCCACCATGTTCCCTCTCGCATCAAACACAATGACCTCCATGTCGGACCGCCCGTTGCTGATGACCTTGCTCGACGCCCTCATGCGCAGCCACGCCTCGCCCTCGGCGGGAATCTTCTTCTTCACCTCGATGGCCATGGTGACGGTCGGGTACCAGTACGCCTGGTCGAAGGCAATCTCCCCTTCCCTCAGGGGCTTGCTGCCGTCCCGCTGACGATAGGCCTCGGGGATGAGCGCGGCGGCCGCATCGGCCACGAAGCCCAGGGACATGTTCGTAAACGGCTCTCCGTTGGCGAAGCGCAGCCAGTAGTCCTGCGTGGAGGGCGAGGCGTGCCCCGTCCTCTGGAAGTAATACTCGAGGGTGTTTACGCTGGAGACGCGCCTCATGAGCGGTATCTGCAGGCGCTTCCACTTGGGATCCTTGTCCTCGCGGATGAGCGTCAGGTCCGCGGGCGCAGGCTCGTACGGCAGCGCCCATTCCGTCTTCA
The DNA here is from genome assembly GCA_031753515.1 of Metarhizium rileyi. Classification (NCBI taxonomy): domain Eukaryota; kingdom Fungi; phylum Ascomycota; class Sordariomycetes; order Hypocreales; family Clavicipitaceae; genus Metarhizium; species Metarhizium rileyi. The sequence goes on from JAUKVO010000008.1 coordinate 2,254,732, forward strand.
GCGTGAGCCCTTTCTCCTTGTCGAGGTCCAGGTTGGTGACGTATGCCGCCACCTCGCCTTGAGATCCGGACGCCGGGTCCAGCCAGGGGTGAGATTGCAGCATGCCGTGCTGGTGCAGCGAGACGTGGAGCACGGAACTGTTGCGGCCCATCTTGGCCTCTTGGACGAGGAAGTACGCCTGGCCGGCTATCGTGCGGTTGAGGTACTGGATGTGGATTTTGATCGTGTCCGGCTGCTTCCTGGGCGCCAGGTATTCGTGGGCTACGCGGAGAAGAACGGAGCCGACGTAGCCACCGTTGGGGACTGCGGGATATCTGGTGTTAACTGCAGTGGGCTCAAGTGCGTGCGGAGGGTGAGATGAGATGACGACGTCTCAAGGAAGTACGGGGTACGGGAGGCTTCGTTTTACCAGAGCCGATACATAGCTCCTCCGACAAGTCTGCCGAGAAGACGCGGTCAGAGAGACGAGTGACCTGGGTATGACGCTCCAACGAGGGCGGGACGAAGTCATCCTTGTCTTCGGCCTCTTTGGGACCCCATGCTGCTGCGCTCTTGGACATGATGCCGCTGCAAATGGTCGGCAATGCTGCAACCCGGCTATGCTTCTATGCGGTGTGGTCCGCAAGGTGAGGATGCTGGTCGAGATTGAAGCAGAAGTCTGGTTCGGGGGGAGAGAGAAGCACAACTCACCATGGCGGGTAGAGAAGTGGACATGAAGCCGCCGTCATTTCAGAGGTTTTTGAGTGCGGGTGAACAGGCATTTTCACAAGCCGAGGGGGTCCCGGGGTGCTCCGGGGTCTGGGCCGGCGGTCCGAATGCCGACTCCGTCTCCGTCTCCGGCTAGTTACACTCCAGGAAACGGAATTGGGATTGTAGACGGGGATGCTTTCCCTGTCCCATCGTGGCAGCATGTACTCCGTACTCCGTAACTTAGATGCTATGCTGCGCTACGGTTATTTAGATCTGGCTGCCTGGTGTTTGATGACGAGGTGAATGGCTCAATGTTGCCAAGTGGTCTGGTTCGGAGGAGTAAGTCAACGTACTCCGTACTCCGTACTCAGTAATAATATTCATACAAGACGTACCCGTGAAGGTAACAACCTTTACGGAGTTACTCCATACATCTACTCCAAATTCCGTGCGTTACGATGAGATCGATCTCATTGGCTGGAACCCTGGTGTGGGTACAAACGAAGACTGGAACCTTGAAGGTGTGGCAAGTGGGGTCTGATCGCAAAGGGGTCAAGTCAAGTGGGTTTGGGTTCAATGTTAACTAATGGGGCGTGCGTGAGCGCGCCGAGCAATTCACATCAATCTAGGGCAGAACATTAAACCGTGGTGGAAAGTGGGGGTCACAGTGCGACCCGGGCAAGCAATCCACTCTTTTTTTTTCTTAGATTCTCGGTTGGACTTATTTGGTCAGTTGCATAACCAGCTTTTCTAGTAGTTTTTTTTTTTCGTGACACGCGTCTCACGCAGGGTCGATCATGAGCCCGAAACGCCCTGTTGTAGGCCTCCTCGGCGGCGGGCAGCTGGGGAGAATGCTTTGCGAGAGCGGCGCTCCCATTGATGCTCAGATTGCGGTGCTCGATGCGGAAAACTGCCCGGCCAAGCAGGTCAACAACAACCGCCATCATGTCACTGGTTCATTCAAGGATGCGGCCAAGATCAGGGAGCTCGCTGCCAACTGCGATGTGCTCACGGTTGAGATTGAACACATCGAGACAGAGGTCCTGGAGGAAATCGATGCCAATGGCGTGCAAGTCTGCAACGCCGACGGGACCACCTCGATCAAAAAGGTGGCCATTCACCCTTCATGGAAAACCCTTCGCCTGGTTCAGAACAAGTACGAGCAAAAGGAGTATCTTCGCAGGCAGGGCATTCCGATTGCTGAACAGATGGCTATCGAATCTGGCGATGCCATGCTCGCCTCCATGGAGGAAGCGTCAGAAAAGTTTGGATTCCCCTGGATGCTCAAGGCTCGAAAGGACTCCTACGACGGCCGTGGAAACTTCAAGGTCTCGGGCAGTGCAGACCTGCATCGGGCGGTCAAGGAGTTCGGCCACTTCTCATGCTATGCTGAGAAATGGGTCACGTCTGAGCTGGAACTTGCCGTCATGGTCATCCGAACAGAAGACGACGGCGGCAGAATGAAACGCGTTGTCCCTTATCCCGTTGTCGAGACGGTTCACGAGGACAACATTTGCTCCAAGGTCTTCATGCCCCCGCGCAACGTCCCCGAGACTGTGTGCAAACAAGCACAGAAGGTTGCGACGTCCGTGGTCGAGAAGCTTTGGGGCAGAGGCGTCTTTGCCGTTGAGATGTTCTTGACGGCTGAAGGTGACATCATCTTCAACGAATGCGCACCTCGACCTCACAACAGCGGGCATGCTTCCATTGAGTCCGTTCCGTACATGTGCGCCAAACCCCTCCTCCTCCCCTGTGCTGCCTAGGAATATTCGCAACTGATTTGCTTGCAACAGGTCCCAGTTCAAGGCGCAGTTGACTGCGATTCTGGATGAACCTCTGCCTGAAGTCTTGGAACCGCACGTCGCGTCCAGTATCATGATCAACATACTTGGCGGCGCGAACCCCGACTCTCACTTGCCCCTTGTCGAGAAGGCCAAGTCCATGTATGGCAACAGGACGGCGGTTTATGTCCACCTCTACGGCAAAGAGTCCAAGCCCAGCCGCAAAATAGGACACATTACCCTCACCGGTTTCGGATCCATCAGCGAACTGGAGGAGTTTGCTCAGCCATTGCTCGAGGCAACTGATGCCATTCGCCAAGAGCGCCTTCAGGCGTCAAGCAAAGCCCTCCGCCCTCAAGCCGCCGCCGCCGCTACTGGGGGCAGCAGCAAGTCAAAAGCCGCGAAGAGTAACCCCCTCGTCTTGGTTACCATGGGCTCGGACTCTGATCTGCCTATTCTCAAGGCCGCGTTCGATATACTAAACCAATTCGGTGTTCCCTGGGAAGTTGACATCACGTCTGCACACAGAACGCCGTCCAAGATGGCCCAGGTCGCGACAGACGCAGCAGATCGCGGCATCAAAGTCATCATCGCAGCTGCTGGCGGCGCAGCACATTTACCAGGCATGCTGGCAGCGTATACGCCGTTGCCCGTCATCGGCGTGCCCGTCAAGGCGACACACCTGGACGGACTGGACTCCCTCTTCAGCATCGTTCAAATGCCGGTATGTAGACTCAACCGACCCCCCCTTCCATGTCCTTGATGCACGCAAGACAAACCACCCTTGGGTTTCTGACACTCGAAACAGCGCGGCGTGCCCACTGCCACCGTGGCAATCAACAATTCCACCAATGCAGCCTTGCTCGCCATCCGGTTCCTCGGCGCCTTCATCCCCGATTTGCTGGAGAAGATGAAAAGGTACCAGTCGGAGATGGAGCGCCAGGTCAAGGACAAGGCCACCACCCTGAGAGATATTGATGTGGATGCGTATCTGGAGAAGATGGGCAAAAAATGAACTCATACCATGCATGTGTTAACCAGATGGGTTCGGCCCATGAGCCCCCGTGGCCGTGGATGTATTTATATTGTTTCAAGTTGGTAGGATAGGATTCCAAGCAAGCGGAAAAGTGAGGCACCCCAAGCCAAGCGATGCGGCGTTTTTTTTTTTTTTTTTTTCGTGGGAAACGTGACTGGACTTTTGGATAGAAACTTGCAGTCAACAATATATAACAGGCCATCTCGACCCACGACTCCAGCTTGTTCCCACGACGACAAGGCCACCGCGGGCAACTACGGAGTAAGTTCGTCCATGTCTCCCTCCGTCCGGTTATCCCGGGCCCTGATGCAGCAGGAAAGAAAGTCCAGTTCAATCGTCCCGGGTCGCATTCCACTGCACATCACTGGACGGGGGTTTTCTGGCGCCTCGTCACTTTCATTGCGTAACATTCAAGTGAGCTAGACATTTTATTTCTATACAAGGTTCCCACACATAACTACATGACATGCAACTACGGAGTTCTCCATACGGAGTTCCTCTCACAAACCATCCAACACCCCCCTGCTTGTAATATATCGGCGTAGCCAGAGCCGCGCAGAGGCTTATAAAAGGCTTAGTTGCCAAGAACTAGGCCTATTTCCGGCGTTAGCAAAGTATACTAGCAAAAGGGCTACATTAATTCCTGCAAGCTTTAATCTACTAATTGCTTTCTTTGGAAGAGCAGCAGGTCATAGAGCATGCTATAAGGCAGGCTACAAGGGTTGAAGACGGTGGGAAGTTAGGTTCAATCCCCACCTGTCAGGTATCCACATATATAACATGTAAGTTACGGAGTACGGAAGTACTCCGTACTGATATTCGAATGTCTCTGGCCTCGCCGGTCGAAGTCTCTGCATCACGGCCTCATGTCTCTCTGTTTCTGCCCATCACGTTCCACACGGGAGAGAAGCTTCAGGGAAGTTGTTGGCGTCTTCATTATGAATTCGTCATTCCCCGCCGGTATTTGCAATCGTCGCCAGGGACATATCAAACTCGGCGGCCAAACTTCCACACTGCCACTCATACTGTATAGTTTGAACGGTAGCTTCATGTGATCATCCCTCGCGGGCCCTAGTGGCATCGGAATCGGAGAGGGTGCGGCCAGGCTGGTGAGTTATCCAGGGAGATGGCGGCTCGAAACTGCTCTCGCACCGTTGAGCAGTGCTTGTGTAAATGCTGCCTGGCCGACCGGGCGTTATGCCTTGGAATGTCGTCCGGGCTCGTTGAAGCATTCTCTTCTACAGCCACGGACTCTTCTAGGGGAGATGCTAGACCTGATGATGCTCGACTGAATGTTCACATTGGAACTGTCTGTTGGGAGGCCATCCATCGTGTTGTCATTGGGAAGCACGACGTGTTTCGGGACCGGCAAGCTCGGTATGGGAAATGACTGCATGTGATGAAGGCATCGCAGTTGCTCCGCACATATCCTCGTCCCTCCAGGTCCGCGCGGGGGAAGATCCAAGCCAAGTGGTTTTCGCATGTAAAGCAGTCAAGTTCCCATGTATTTGCACGAAGAAGAATTCGTCGCCGTCCCCGACATGAGCCAACACCTCCTGCGAACTCTCCCAAATACAAGAAGCAGCAACCTACTCCAAGTTGAAGATCGATGAATACCTCACTCTATACTCACACAGCGCGATGTACTCCCGCAACGTATCAGATTCAGAATCACCCGTGAGATTCTTTCCGCATGACCAGCCACAACTACAATCCCAGTGCCAATGTAGGAGGTCCATGTTGCGTTGATGCCACCTCGACGTCTCCTAGTGGCCTGTGGAAGCTTTTCAATGGCCATATGTTTCTCCTTGATGCAATGTCTCAACGTCATCATCCCTTTGTGTACGAGCAGCTCTCCTCAGCCAGTGGCAGCGACGTCAATAAAGTTCATGGGCGAGCTAGGCTACCGACTAGTTAGCTCGAAGTTAGTCAAACTTTCTATGCCTGCGATTGGTCAATCTAGATCAATAAACAGAGTTCGCCTGTCGAGACAATGAAGCCATCTCCCGATATGGACAGCCATGCAAATGTAGCAAAGCGGGAAACGAATTGCATCAAGGTCTTTCACGAGCTCGCCGGTCTACTTTCATTGGCTTCCTGACTGTCTGTTCAGAAACAGAGATACTTGCGGTACGATATAAACTCTCAATGTAACTACCGAGAGAATCATGCGATGATTGATGGTACGAATGACCCTGACATCTCCACCGGCAATGGAAGCATCTTGATCTTCTTCACTTTTGCCGATTGACTTTCTCAAGCTATGATTCAAGAAAAGCCTGGAGGGGTATATAGTCAACAGTCGCGGTCATCAGGTCACCGATCCGAGTATCGACCCCTTGTCCCATGAAGTGGCAGTGTCTCTGGCGCGCCATACTCCCGTACTAGGACTTCTATCCCAATCATTACGACACTTCGTTGCAGCTACATCAGGCGTTGCCATATGTCCGGGTCGTTCATAATGGCTGAATGTGTGCACACCGCGGAGTATCCAAGTTCCCCAGCATCTGCCGCGATCCCATCGTGTCGAGAAGACAATATGTTGGTGGCAGTTGCATACTCCGACACCACTGAGCGCGAGCCACCAGTGCCCATGGTGCCCTTGAAAAATCCTGATCGAAGTTCCCGAAGTTGTTCAGAAGAACCGCCTCCAATTAGCACGCCTTCATCCTCTTCGTCCGTGTACGCAGAGTCGACCATTCCGACAGTGGTGGACGTGCCTCAATGCGTCGAAGATCATACATGCCCACCCCCCTCGTCAATGATAGAGCCCATGTCGGCTTCCATTTACGAAGTCACATGGGAAGAGGTATTCCCAGTTGAAGAAGTGATGGATGAAGCGACCGGACTGCCGATATATATTGCACCATGGATTATACGAAGTGAGTCGGATGATGATGATAATAGAAGGGTGGCGGACTGGACACCGGCTTCAGTTCTGCCCTTGGAGAAGCACCAGCTTGTAGACGACCAAGCTACCAAAAAGCCTCTGCGTAGATTGAAGCCGGGAGGTAACTTGGGGTCGGTAGCAAGCCAAACTCCGAAAAAGAAGCGGAATTTCTGGATGTCGTTCCGAAGAAGCAAGAAAGCGATAGCTGCAGCAGTCTCGGGATCGTCGTATTCACTGGCACCCAGAGACGGCAATAGAAGAAATTCGAGGGACTCTAGCTCTACTACAAAGCTAGAATGCCATGCTTCTGCCCTTACTAGCAAACACACGGCGCGAGAGAGTTGTGAGCCTGTTGCTGTCGATAGCTCCGCAGGGAAGGCAGAACCTCCGCAGAGCCGTCCGAAGACTTTAGTTGTAAGTGCTGCAGAAGCAGTCAAGCTCACGGACGTATCAATCACTGAGATCGAAGTCCCGACGCCTCCAGCAGTACCGAAGAGCGAAGCGCTAAAGCTTGTATCGTATAGTGAGAGGGGCCATAAGATCGACCTGGCGATACCGGGAGGGGAGTTGCTGAGCGATGAGTTGAGGGTGCGCTTCTGCTGTTAAATCACAGCCGAGTATGACTTTCCTGTTTCTGGGGAGCCTCTAACAGAATGGTAGGGACGAGATGGAGCAAGATGAAAAGGATGATGATACCCGAGTAGGCGGAATGGTAGCGATGCTTTGAAATTAGTCTGCAGATGTATTATAGGCACTGTGAGCCCAACATTTGGTATTTAATATGTGACAAGACAGAAATCTCTTCTTTTGCATAACACGTACATCTCCAACGATGTGTACTGCAGGGTTTCTTCTTCGTGCCATTGTGAATCGTAGGCAGCAGAAGCGGCTCCAGGCGCACAAAAGTTGTAAGTTGCAAGAAGGTACGCGCCAGATTGTGACAATGGCCACCTTCTTTTTCCGCAATTTTGTCCATCAGTAAAGTTGATTATGGACGAGCAGACCAATTGTCGAATTCCGGGTTGCGTGTGGGTTTAAGCGCTCGCATACGCATGAACACAGTACGTAGCTTCGGGTTACGTGGAATGATATTTGAGTGACTTTATTAACGCCCGCCTGCATATGTTCGAGCAAAGAAGTGTTCGAGAGTAGCGCAAGAGACCAAGAGCTGGCCTTGATTCATTGACAGCTCCTCTCTCGCTTAAATGGCCTGCCGACGTGAACGTGCCTTCTCCTTTTGACGTGAAAAGTACTCCGTAAAAGCAAAGTGGGGCGGTCGCGCCTCGAGCAAATCCATTCCCTTGGGTTTTCCACCACACTGTTCATCCAATCGGTTTCAAACAGGAGACATCATGACGTACTATATGAAGTGCTTCGAAGTCATTCTTTTATTCTCCTGGCCGTGTTTTGCCTTTGGAATTAGCGCCTTGATAGGAGAGGCTGACTATTCGGTCCTTTCCAAATTCCCCGCCGGACCTTGAGTCAGGTGGTGGTAGGGCGCGGTTTAAGGTCGAAACATGTTTATTCTGGATAGTGCTGGTCACGATCCCCTAATCATGGCGTGCCTTGAGCAAGCAAGTCAATGATACCATCTCCAAGTCTTCGACTGAAATGAAGCAGTAGACGATACACTCTTTAACAGCGGATACCCTGATGCCGAGAGGTGTGGCCGACTGCGACATTCATACCACGAACATGCCTAGGGTCATAATATCACAGAGGATGGTGTCCCCAAAGTGATGGTCTGAGGAATCATGCCGGTACTTCTACCCTCGCGAGGAAAACTTCGAAACCAATTGGACTGCTGGTCTATCCGCTATTGGACCTGCAATATACACACTGTACTACCAGCAGTAATAGAGTCTCTTTAGACATGATAGCTGGAAAGGCGGGATGGGATCTCGGTTTACGAGCACGCACTATAAAGGTCCGCACACGCCGATCAATTCGTAGTGTCGCGACGCATATGACAAGACGTACAACTGGATGAAAACGAATCTGGTCAAAAGCCAGGCGATTGGGTCAGAAACATGGCAACAAGGGTTTGTGGAAGATGAGGTTCGTTTCTTTCACCCCTGCCAACGTTCTCCGTCCCCGGTCTAGTTAACGAATTTGCCGTACGTTATGCATGACATGACCCACGTGATGAACCTGTCTTGCGAGGAAATATGGACGCAAAAAAGCAGCATCAACCCGCAGCTGCAAGAGCCGCTGTCACCTTTTCGAACATACTGTTTGGCGACGACGCGGAGAGCAAGCCGGAAAGAAGGACGCTGAAAGAAATTCTACAAGTGAATTGCCGGCTGCGGTCGTCGCCGAGCCTTGGTTTCACTCTCGAATTCGAATCCGAATCCGAATCTCGACGCGATTGCGAATAAGTTACAATTGGCGAAAAACAGACACGCGAAGCTTCTTCAACGCAGGACGGAGCTCAAGTCTCTCTGCTTTTCTCCCATTCCATTTTCAGATTAGTGTCCAAGGAAGGGCGAGGATCGGCATGGCCACGCGACGAGACGCCAGCAACAACGGCCCGAGAGGGTCAACCCTTCGGCCTTCAAACTCAAAGGCAAGAAAAAACACCATCAGTTCGCATACTTTAGATGCTCCAGGCGGCAACCGACCGAGGCAACCGCTCACCTCAAAGGGAGTCGCATGGGCAGACAAGAAAAATGCACCGCAGCAAGGACAAGCGGAGGACCATTTGACCTTCTACCGTGAAGGAACGCCGCCGCCGTTGGACGACGACTACCAACATAGCAGCTTGAGCATCGGTCCTCGTGGTGCCGGTGCGTACTCGTACGATTACAGCTATGACCACGTGGCGCCTCCCGCTCCGATTCCTCAAGCAATGATATGCGGTCTTCGGAAGCGTTTGTTTTATATCATTGCGTTGGCGGTGATTCTGGCCCTCGCAGTCGTAGTTGGCGTCGGCGTAGGAGTGGGAGTGGGCATGAGACATGATTCAACATCGGATGAACACGACTCGCCCACAGAAATGCTCTCCACGTAAGTCTCGGGTAAAATCCGATCCTGCAACGGGACATGCATGCCGCAAGATATCCACCAATGCCCAATGCCTCGATGGAGACGGAAAGGGCAACTCGGGGGGAAACAAGAAACAAGATGTCCAACCTGTACTGATAGTGCAACAACGCAGTGCATCAATTCAGAACGGCACGCCTGGTTCCATGGCCGCAGACGCCTCGCAGACAGCTCTGACCGCGTGTCCGGCTGCGAACAACACCAAGTACGAAGTCAAGTCTCTGCAAAAGACCTTTGTACGCGTATGCGGAATCGACTATACCGGCAGCGAAGGGGCAACCGACCTTGATGCCACGTTGGTGGCCAGCGTGGAGGATTGCATAAACAGCTGCGCGGGATATCCGAGCTGTACCGGCTGCAGCTGGGGCCTTCTTGCTGGCGACACTGGCAGCGACCCTGAATGCTGGTTGAAGACTGGGTTGAGGACTCCTACTTTCGTTCGTGGCGGCTGGGACTTTGTGATTCTGCAATGATGGTGTGTGCGGCACGATGCAACGACGGGCTCGTCCCGTCAATCGGCATCAAGGCCCGGGGGGGGGGCACTCGGGTCAGAATTGTTTCATCGACGCAACTTAGAAACGCCTAACTAACTCCGTACGAGATTGACTGTGCTCTCGACCAATCGCCTGCTAGTCAACAATTGTGGTCGCATACGGTGACCACATTAACTTGACTTACGTGTACTTTGGCGACTTACATGGAGTTTTGAAATGATGTATAGTTATAAAGCTAAGCCGCTATATAGTTATGTCTAAGCATTAGTTAAACGGGGTAATCGATTTGGCAACGTTCGGCATTGCTTATCTAGTCAACGTTAATGTGCGGACCGTAACCGGAGTTCTCGCTCGTCCAAGCGTCGTATCTCGTCCTCGACATGAACAACAAAACTCCGTTCACAGAACACTACTAGGTCAGGTAGTTGGCCGGAACCTCGACACGACTCTCGAGCATTTTGTACGACTTCGGCGGCGGCGGCTCCGTCCAAACACAAAGCTTCAACGCCAGCCTCAACCAGTGCTGATTGCTATTGCCCGCGTGTACATCGTGAAGCAAACCCGTTGGTCAGTCAGTCATGAACACATACGCCTCGAGCGCGCAAGTCAGGGTCTCTGCCTCTCCTCCAGAACCAGTGCTCTCGTCTTCCTAGCCTCACAACTCTGATGTTTTGTTGCATGGACAAATACACACGCAGCATGTCACGCGCCGCCAAGCTTTGCCGTCAAGCACTGGAGCTTGCTTCTTTCTTGGCAATGCAATAACTACAGCGCCGTTTTCTTCTTTTTCCACTTTGCCCGTCCATCAACTTCATGACCGAATCCGGAGAGCGACACATGGGGTTTCTATCGACAACGCAAACCAACAAACCGACCCCCCCTATCTCCCAGCAACCTTACCAATCACGCCCTCGCGTTCGTTTCGTTTCGCAGCCACGACATCCTAGTTCCTGTCGATTGACGACCTGAAGAAAGATCTGCAAAACATTCAGCGCAAAACCCTGTCAAATGGGCCATCCGTGATAAAGTCGGGGAAAACAGAGCGAATTAGAGCCCGTTTATCACACTGCTCGGGATGCGGAAGCGACCCCCCCCCTTTTCATCTTTCATCCTTCAACGGACACGTCGTCGCGAACCAAGGTCCCCCGTTCCTTCTAGTTACACTTCACGGTCTACTTACTTACTCACTCGATCACCGTCAGTTATGGACCAGACCCCTGTCAGTGAAGTGATATCTAGTCGGGTCACGGCCGGCTAGCAATCAGGGGAACGACGACAAATACTCCGATATCTATATGCAGGCTCACCCCAATAGTAATAAGAGTAAGAATAATAAGTCGTGTTTCATGACATGAACTGAAGTTAAAATGCCCGGCTCGGTGAAACAATCTACAGTCTAAACTCGGGCACGGGGTGTCGAGATTTTTACTTTACTTGTACGTTTACATTGAGGAGTCAATCGTTCCGTTCGTTCTCAACAGCTGCAATATACCATTGACATCGCGCCCCTACCAAGTCTTTTCTCGTGTTGCTGCTATCTAGTGTCTACCTTAGTACCCAGCTAGCTTGTGTCTAGATACAGATCCTCCAGGAACTCTCTCGCCTCGTCCACGTTTGCGCCCACAAAGCCGAGATACATGTCTGGCCTGACGACGACAACGAAAGGGTCATCCCTTGATGCCCAGTCTGCCGTGTACATCTTGACGGCATCGAGCTTTCCGTTCCCCCCCGTCGGCTCGATCCCCCGCTCTTCTGAAGTAGCTGCTGGCTGAATCATCCAGTGGGTTGCAATGTTTCTGAAGGCAAAGTCTACTCCTGAGGTCTCGCCGATGTGCAGCACCAGATATCTTCCGTATGTTGCTTCTGTGTACAGGCGAGTCTCACCCCCATCGGCTTTCTGCAGGATCATGTCAGGGCATCTGTTGCCTGCTTTCCAGAGGCCGTGCTCCGAGACGCGAACCAGAGGAGAGCCAGAGTCGCGATACGTTACTCCCATGCCTTTTTTTCGCACGCCAAACGTTAGCACGCATTTCTCAACATCTCGGTTCGGACTGATGGAACCGATGGCTCGCCTACCAGTGATGTACCCTGCGTTCTTTTCAATAGTACCAACATACTGCTTGGCTGTGTGGACAGTGTCCCTGACCAACGCTGCTGCAACGTCGATGACGTCTCGCGCTGTGCTCCTCCTTTCAGTGTCGTAACTACCGATGATTTTGTCCACGGCATCGGGCCGTAGGCTCGGGTTCTTCACTGCCTCTGCCAGGCGCCAGGCGAGATGGAAGGCATCCGACATGCCAGTGTTAAGCCCCTGCCCTCCATTCACTGAGTGTACATGGGCCGCATCGCCTGCTAGCATGATACGGCCAGACCCATCTTTAGAGATGAACGTTGACGCAATTCTCTCCTTGACTGTTATTCCCAATTAGCGCCGGCACCCATCCCGAGTGGGAAACAGACGGATGGATGTCCCCGACTCACCATCGAAAGTACTGTACCACTCGGTCATCTTGAATTCGACCTTGTGGGGGGCCATGTGTTGTTTGATGGACTCTTCAGCACGCTGCTGCGTGACTTCTCCGTCCAGCAGTACGTAAAATCGACACATGCCGCGCTCTCTGGGGATCCAGGAGACGCGAGACTGTCCGTTCAGCTGGAAGGTGATGATCTCTGGACAGAGAGGAAAGTCGGTTTCAATAAAAGTGTCGAGCACAGCCCACAGCATCTCAGGCTTCGTTCCGGTGAAAGTGGCTCCGATTTGTTTGCGGACCATGGACCTTGCGCCGTCCGATCCCACAGCATACTTGCTGCGAATCTTGAAGCCGGAACTCGTGACGGTCTCGACACCACCGTCGTCTTCAGTCAAGAACACGACAGTTTCGCCGAATCGGACGAGGCCCTCCATCCTGCTAGCAAGCATTTCCTCAACAACCGGCTGCCCGACCATGAGGAAGTTCTTGTGCAGCGTATGTTCAAGTCCAACCCACCATGTGTTTTGACGTGACTTGAACTCGCCCTCTGCAAACGTAGAGCTAGCTACGGGCACGGTGATGAGCAATGAGTTTGTTGCGGGTAGCTCGCAGGGGCGTAAGACTCACTGTTACATTGTAGCCCAACAGATAGGAGACCGTCCAGGAGCTTGGCCACCTCCAGATACTGCTGGGTTCGCGCATTGAGCGCATCGGCTCTTCCCAGCTCTAGAGGACCAGGCTTTCCATCTGCATTTCAGACTTTAGAGAGGTGAATGTTCAGTAAGCTGACATCCAGAGAAAACTAACCTACGATGCAGACAGAAACACCGAGACGGTGGAGCAGAAGGCCTGTGAAGAGACCAGTTGGTCCGCCTGGGATAGATTAGTCTTGGTACGGTTGATTGCGAGGAAGGCAGGACAACAAAGGGGGGGGAGAGAGGTTGCATACCACCAATGATACAAACATCTGCGGTTGAAACTCCAATGGCCATGTCTGCGTTGGTTGATGTGCGTCGTGTGTTTGTTAGATGTGTTTTTGTTTTGTCTTGTCAAGTAGAACGCAAGTTCGGCTCTGTCTGAGTGACAAGCTTGTATGATAGGAGCGCACGTAAACATTTACATCCATCATCTGATGATACCGTAGCTTTTGACCTGACCCCCCAGGTCGTCTTTGCGAGTTTAGGCATTGTGGACGATTCGCATGTGTATAGTTACTCCGTACTGCGCTAGTGGAGATGAAGCTAGTCGTTGCACACCGGCTAGGCGACGTCTTGTTAGTTAGGAGCCGAGGAGAGAGAAGTTAGAACAACTCCACAACGCGTGGCGCTGTTTTTTAGGTCATGGAACTTCTTCCTGCTCGTAACTACTTGGGGATGCTGCCAAGGCGTAATCCAAGCCGCTGGGAATACTAGTCCGACCGAGCGATGTGTATGTGGCTCGCCATTGGATCGCCGACACGAGTAATTCGATCAAGCCATGTTTCCGAGCAATGCTTCCAAGCCAAGTTGGTCACTGTCCGTCTTTCTCACCCGGTCTTTGTCACGACTTGTTTTGGAGACGGCGACAAGCCACGCCCGACTCAAAGATGCTGTGGCGTTGGACGTCGGTCGATGGAGGACGAGGACGAGGACGAGGACGGTATAGATCCCACCTTTGCCGAAATGAGGAAACTCGCCTCGTAGTGAATGGACTTCTGAGAATGGCGACTTGGTGAAACTCTATGCCACCAAGTCACTCAACAGCCAGCGCCCAGCTTCCATCTTGGGCAAAGACGCCGCTCGCCCGCCCGCTGCTTGGACCTCAAGAAGCTCGGTCTCCAAGTCTTGCACGGCCTGACTGTAGCTTTATCCTTTTTCCGGGAAGTGACAGAAAAAGGTTCACGGCTGAATGCGGTATTACAACTTCTTCGTGTGATGAAAATGCCTTGTCTTCTGTCGTCGAAGACCGGACCAAGGCTCTGATGGGTCTCATACTCCCTTGATCTCGGCATCCATCGCGGCGAGCTTGATTATCAAGCAACTCACAAACTCCCAGTGTTGACTTGATCATACACACACACGTGGTTTCACACTTAACTCAGTAGTTTCACATGGTTTCACACTTCACTCGGTAGTTTGTATCCTGTCCTGAGCATGGACCCATTTTATTACCTTTTCTTGAAGTGATCCGATTTGGGTAGTGTGATGAACCATTTTGCTCTGGCGTGTCTTCGTACATGTTCGTACCCGTCTTCCACCCCCCCCTTCCCCGCGGATAGTCAGTCAGGCAATCTGAGTGCCTTCATATGTGATTGTCATAACGGCTATGACTGACATGGACATCATGATGTTCGTAATCATCGCCGCAGGTCACTTTGTCACTAGATGTGACGCCGACCCAGGCCTTTTGGCAAAACGACGTCCACGTCGTAAGGTGCTCTCATCCCTTTGTTGCCATGTACAAGAGCTTGGTAGCTGACGAAACGCATTCGACGGTAGCCCGGGATATTGTACCCCACGCGGTGGATGCAGCCAGAAGAAGAAGGGATCGTGTAGCCTGCTCTCGGCACCCGCCGAAGGCCACGCATGTGTTGGTCGAACACATAAACAGCATTGTCCTGCATTCGATCCTGCATCTCATTCTCGTCACCTCGTACTCTTAGCTCATCTGGCAAGTCTCATCATCTCACTTGTTCATCTATCTTTCCGCTCTATATTATGCATCCTGTCGTATCACCAGGACATGCAAGCGCCTCTGTGCAGGCCAAGAAAACCAAGAGTCCTCGAAGACTCGGCATTGAAGACTTTCCACATTTGGTAGACTCATCCGCTCTTGATCTTGCGTCGAGGATCTTGGGTATTATTGATCGATATCGTTTGCATAAGTTAAAAACCGACCTCGAGGGGGCTGGTGAGGGTGCCTTGAAGTTTCTGGCTGTCATCTACAGCCATGTCAGAGCTGGCAAGGTTGTTCAAATGTGCCTGCCAGCGTTTCCTTTCAAATCGCCAAACAAAACAGAGAAGGTACTGGGAATTAATCCTGACAGGGGAGAAGAGCTAGCTCTAGCTCACCTGAACGGTTTATGCCAAGCCATCACGGACATTTATCCTCCAGGGGCCAAACTAACCATCATCTCGGACGGACTCGTATACAATGGTATGATTGAATCATGTGTCGATTTCGCGTTTTTGATGTTATATCAAAGCTGATCACAAAGTAGATCTTCTTGGTGTCCCTGACAAAGATGTCTGGTCATACGGTGAGAATCTTCGGCTCATGGCTAAGACAAGGGGTTTCAACCAGATCGAATTCTCACGGCTGCGAGACCTTGTTCCATTATCTGTACCAGACGAGCTGGATGAGATGACATATGTCGCCAACGCATCAAATTTCCGAAGAACCCTCCTCAATGCTTTCGGTGACCCAAACTGGGATTGGAAGGAGATGAGCCAAGTTGAAGACGTGTGTCTTACATACAGAGGCTACATCAAATTCCTGCAAACCGATCTCGCAGAGGTTTATCCGTTTAAAGGCAGCCGTACAAAGTCCAAGTATAAGCGTGGAATCGAATATATTGCGAAGCAAATGCTATGTCGCGGAAACGTGAGTTTTATGTCCATTCGGGACCACACAGCTTCTGCACATGCTGACCGACGAATGTGACAAGGCTTTTGCAAGCGCCGTTCAAGAAAAGTACAAGGATCATGTACGTCTGTCGATTCATCCTTCCACCGGTGCCACCAAACTACCCATCAGTCTGCTTCCTACTACCACGATATACACGACCCCATGGCACTGCACCATTGGCTATAAGCTTGATGGTACCATAGTGTCCGGTATGAGGTCTGTGTTCGAAAAAGATGAGACATTCGAGTTGATCTCGGAGAATGGTTCCCCTAGCTATTATCGTGAAAAGTCAGATCTTTTCTGTTGGGGTGCAGAGAAGGGCGGCGTAACATTCGAGCCAATATATCCAAGTGGTTGGTTGGTGAAGCCGGCAAATGGTCCTGGGGCCTTGACAATCGAGGATATTGATGCGAAGAAGGTCAGATCGTTATCTGAGATCAACTCGCCCGTCGTTATGCGTGACTTCTTCAAAAACCCCAAGCAGGACGTTTTCGTAGAGAAATCCAAGGATTTTGGCGAACCATTGCCCTGGAAGTTTGGACTCCTTCTCGAAGTCAAGGACCAAGGGATGGACACCCGCGGCTTGAACAACGTCCTTTCAGCTGAGCGGATGCCGTTCCACTATGACGGTCTATTCAAGACCGTTGCAGAGACAAATAAAAAGGGTGAAGAAGTTCTCGTCTCTGTTCCCCCTCGGTGAGGAGTTGGCGATCTCTCCAGATAACAAGCCTTGAGCAAAGTAGCTTACGAGGCTTAGTTTCCAATTTTTCGCCGGTGCCACCCGGTCTCCCAGAGACACAGGCTTCACGCTCTTCTCCTCGTCGACCATGTTCTTCAAATATCTACCGAAATGTCTGACGGTGGAGAGTCTCGCTACCAAGACTTGGACGGTTTCGACGTCCTCTTTCGGCGCTACAGTGCTAAGGGGGCTTCCGTTGATTTCTTCGCATCCCACTACGGGCAAGCCATGTCTGCGTTACCACGAACCGTGGCCACAAACCGAGACGCAGTTTGAAGCTACACATGTCACCCTCGACGGCCACGACGAAGCCAGAAACCAGGCCATCTGTGAGGTCATTGACACCACCCTTCACGACAGAAGAGTCGCATACTACCACACTTGGGAGAAGGGAGATCTGATTGTAAACGACAACATCTTGATGATGCATACGCGAAGCGACTTCCGCTCTGGAAGCGATCGAGAGCTTTGGCGAATCCACTTCGACTAAGAGTCCGGACTCCGGGGAAGTGTTGGCGCATCGTCGTGTCCTTTGAATTCGATATGTACTTACTTGGTAGTCAAACGATGTTATCCAGGAGTTGTTGAGGAGAGTAGCGAGCAATTTGAATTGAGTTAGTAGGGCAACAAGTAAACCAACACTGGTCCTCTGGAGTTTGAAATATCATGCCACCAATGACCATTTAGTGACAAGACAAGTGCCTCATGTAACTAACTAGGCCGAAAAGGAGGTGGTACAGTGTCAATTATCAACCATGCTTACTGTATGCCGTGCACATCGTTCCCCATCGTGAGCACGACTCACGTTCCCAGATTCACAACGACGATTACTCGCCATGTTTTGTCTCGTGACTACCCTGAGCTCATTGCCATCAATGTTTTAAAGAGACGTCAGGCTTGACGTCACAGGATCAGCGAATCAGCGAAATCAGGCCAACGCCAGATAATGACATTTGCGCGTTTCATGGAGTAGCAATCCGATGCACACGTTATCATGTCGACGTTCAATGGAATCGTGTCCGAGTTCCCAGAAATTAGAAGTAAGTAGTCTAATATTCCAGTCAGATGTGCTCTTTTCATTATTTTCTTACATTTTCCCAGTCGATTTCTTCAGACGACACCCCGATCAGCTGCCACCCTTGGCATGCTTCTTGAGCCACGTCCATAGCGACCATCTCGCCGGTTTAGATACATTGCGCTCTCCATTGTTAGTTGTCTGCCTGGCCATAGTATTCTTGGTTTTTAACTTCCTAGTGATAGTGTATATTGCTCTCCGGCAACGAGAGAAATTCTGTTACGGCTTGAAAGGTACCCCTGCAGGATCAACCATGTCCAGGGCATTCTGGAGGCAAGACAACAGACGTACAAGCATCTACGAAAAGTCCTGGTATGAACCTCGGGCCTTATTTCAAGGACATTTTTCATCGCTTTTCTAATCTTCCTCTTTATAGAAAACACTGCCTCTGGAAGCGCCGACAGTGATTGAGCTACGCCATGGGCACACTATTCAAGTCACCTTGTTTGACGCAAATCATTGTCCCGGCTCAACCATGTTCTGTACGTGACTCTTCCAATAGTGACCCAGCATCTGCTTACAGGAAAAAGTGATTGAAGGTCAAGGCAAGGCCATCCTCTATACTGGTGATATTCGCGCAGAACCATGGTTTGTCAATGCACTTGCCCGGAATCCAATCATCCTCGAGTACACATGCGGCCTGAAAACTATCGACAAAATGTACCTTGACACTTCATTTCTTGACGACATCCCATTCCAAACGAAATGCGAAGGGATCTCTGATCTTCTAGCTAAAGTTCGAAAGTATCCAGAAGATACCGTCTTCCACATACAAGCATGGACCTTTGGCTACGAAGATGTGTGGATTGCTCTATCTAAGGCATTACACTCCCGCGTGCGTGCACCTATGCCCTCTATCATATATACCTTCTGACTGGTCAAAAGATTCACGTTGACGACTACAAGCTGCGGATATTTAACTCCCTCAAGAGTCGCTTGTCTGACCAGCCCTTTGCGCCAGAATTTCACCTCGCATCAGGTGCTGCTATGCTGACTGGACACATGTGCGGCAACACTCAGCACCAAGGATGCCTCACCTCCGACATCCATGTCCGGATACACAGCTGCGAGAAGGCGAACATGTGTTCTGTCGCCAGGCACCACTCAGTCGTTTCGATTCGGCCGGTAGTCTGCCGCCTCCCTGGTGGTGAGGCCATAATGGAGGCTGGTGTTGGGGGCGGGGGCACCGACTTCTTCCGGGAGGCTGAACTTGACTACGTTACCAATGAAGATATTGATGCCTTGCTAGAATCGTAGGTGGTGCCACATGGACTACTGTGATCGCAAGGCTAACCTGACCGTCTCTAGACTTCCAATATGGAAAGAACTCGACAATCAAATAAAGTATGACATCAAAGCTCTTCTGACAGGTGTATCTTTGAGCGGCCGAGATTTGTCTCTTAATATGGGCATCGAACACTTTGGGGAGGATCTCTCTGCAGATATGAGCTCTCTAGTACGTGCTCTTGTCAAGAGATTACGCGGTGAGACTGGTGTGTCGAAAACGCCAGTTGAAGAACGACCCGATACCCTCCCAAAAGTGATATTATTCCCCTTCGCACGTCACTCTCCATATAGAGAGTTATGTGAGCTGGTCAAGGCATTTGCACCAAAGGACATTTGGCCATGCACGGTAACTCGACGCTGGATAGATAAAGGTAAGTTGAAGACAGTCACTTTCGCAGTTTTGGCTCTCTACTAACGTAACTCGTACAGAAATAACTGTGGAGTCCCTATTTGGCAAGTACTGCTCGGAGCAATTATTCGAACATGACAAGCAAATGGCGCCCTTGATAGCTCAAGAGCAAGACAAGAAATCCCGCGAAGCCGAGGCGCCGGTGCTCGATAGCCAGAGAACCGAGTGTGACAGTCTAAGCTTGGAGACTACTCCGAAGGGCAAATGCATCCAGGGGGCCGCAGATACAAATCGACCGCAGCCGTCAAGTGCATCCTCGGAAGTTTTTCGTGCACAATCTTTCCACTCGATGCGTAGTCCACCGCCCAAAGAACCTGACTTAACAGGAACCACGCATCGCAGTCTCGATCCAAAGACAACGGCCAAGTGCCATGATGCTTCATCCTTCAAGTCAAAAGGAGATGGTGAGGCAGGCCATGATGATAAGCCGAACATGAAGTCACGAAAGCGGCCGCGCCTAGATTCAGGCGTCGCTGGAGATTCCAGTCAAGACGCTACAGGGACAAACTCACAGATGACAGGCACGACGCTCGATTCTGCTTCATCGCCAGGCCGTTGCGCTCTGCGACAGGACGCGTACAACGCCATGTTAAACAATATAGATAGAGGTAACCCTTGGCTCCCCATATCTCTGCTCTCCACGGACGGCAATCATCACGATGCAGAGGCAGAGCTCTAAATGGTTCCTTCTTTAGCTGGGTGATCGGAGTTGGCGAACCACATGCTCTCTAGAAGAGTGGTGTTCTGTGGACTGTCATACGCTGAGAAACATATCTTCGTACGGTTGGAACAAGGCAAGTGTCAAGTACACGGATGTATTGAGACATGATTGTGCTTGATGCAAATTAGCCAAGACCCCTTTACAGCCCCATTCTCAACCCCTGATTATCACCGCCTAAAAAGATGCCGCCTATCGAATTATCCCTTTCTTTCAACAGCTGCGCGACATCCACCCTTCCCCCAGCGATATATCGTTCACTCACACCCAAATTCACCCTCTGGCTCAACTCCTGCCTGAGCTGAGCCTTCAACGCACCCATCTCCGCCTTGGACAACGCCTTGGCCTCCTTCTCCTTCTTCCGTCGACCGCCGCCTCTGCTGCCTCCGCCCCAGCCACTGGAAGCAGTGGTCTCGAACTCCTCAGAGTCATATTCCACCCCGAGCTCATCGGCGGCGTTGCGGAGCCAGGTATCGTTGCTGTGCGCCTTCTCCTTGGCCAGGACTGCATCTGTGATCTTCTTGGCCAGGTCCAAGCGCGGTTTCAGCCGAGAAGCAATCTTCCTGTCAATGGGTAAACTCTCCATGACGTGCTGCTTCTTGCCTGATGAGACTCGCTCGGCGTGGACTTTACCGGCCAGTCGTCTGGTGGGGAGAACTTCATCAGGGGAGCAGAGGATGATGCTGTCGCCGCTGCGGTCGGCACGTGCTGTACGTCCCGAGCGGTGAATGTAGGTGTCTGCTGCGCGTGGGACGTGGTAGTGAATTACTTGGTCCACGTCCTTGATATCGAGACCTCGGGCGGCAACATCGGTGGCCACAAGGATGGTATTCCGTGCCGCGGTAAACTTTTCGAGGGATCGCAGGCGAGCTTTCTGGATCATTTGCGAGTGTAGAGGCAGTGCGTTCTGGTTGAGGTGCTGGAGAAGCGGTGTGATTCGGCGAACAGCAGAAATGGAGTTTGTAAAGACCAGCGTCCGTCGGCCGGGGTTCAGCAAGAGTACTGTGTATAGGTAGAGATCCTGCAAAAGATCCACGCATTAGTTTCTCGATGATCCGCTCCTGAAGCTCCGTGACAGCCCAAGCAACTGAGTTTTTCGGCTCACCTTTTCCATGGCTCCGCATTCGATCAGACCCTCGCGAAGATTGTCCGCCATCTGACTCGCGGGGTTGACATCGATGAATTTCGGCTCTTCCCTGAACTTGAGGCATTTCATGAGATAGGCCATGTTCTCCTCGTCACTTCCAGCCTTGGCGCTCTTTCCCTTGCCGGCAAGCTTCGTCTGCAAGTTCTTGTCGAACGTGGCCGAGAAGACCAACGTCTGTCGCTCGCCCATGGCATCATCCGAGGCAGAGTCGTCGGAGCACGCATCCGCCTCGGGATTCTCCCGGTCCAAGGCACCAATGATGTTCTCCGCCTCTTTGAACTGGCCGACCTTGAACAGTCTATCGGCCTCGTCGACGACCAGGAACTTGATGCGAGTAAACTGTCGTTGAAGCTTGGCATCTCCGTCGAGCACCTCCCAAAGACGACCGGGCGTGCCGATCACGACGTCAGCCTTCTCCAGCTGCCGCTGTTGCTTCTGGATGCTCAGGCCGCCAGTGACGACGCAAACATAGGGGGGCGCGGGAAGGCCGTCGCACACCGCCTTGATATGGTCGCCTATCTGCTTGGCCAGTTCTCGCGTCGGGCTGAGAATGACGGCCATGGGGCCCTTCCTCCCCTCCCCTGACCGGCCACGCCCGACGTCTTTTGCCTCGCTCTGCTGCTCCTCGTACCCCTCGAGCCATTTTTCCACAATGGGCAGACCAAAGGCCAGTGTTTTACCAGAGCCCGTCTGCGCCTTGCCAATCACGTCTGCGCCGGCAATGATGTCCGGGATCGACTTCTCCTGGATAGCAGTCGGTTTCGAAAACCCCAGCTTAGCCACGGCTGCCACCACGCCAGGCGACAGATTCAGCGCCACCCAGTCGCCCATGTCGAGGTCGTCTCCGGCCTCTCCGTCCGCCATGTCCGCCAGCGCCAGGAACTCGTTGCCGGCGCCCCGTGAAGCAGGCTCCAGCGTCTTCCCTTGGGCAGCACCACCCTTGCTCTTGCATTTCTCCGCCGCGCCGCCGTCCTGTTTCCGCGTCTTGCCCTGTTTGCCTGCCGGAACCTTGTCCTCAGGCTTCTCGCCCTCCAGGCCACCTTGAGAATCGCCAGCTTGGCCGGGACCGAGAGACTCGCCCGCCACAGCGTCGTCGCCAAACCCTTCAAAAGACTCGCCTTCATCGCCGCTGTCGCGCGCCGCCGGCCCGCTGTTCCTCTCGCCCTTCACCACGAACCGGACCGATTCGCCATCCCTCACCACGTCCACGCCAGACAGCACCTGCAGCCCGCCAAAGTCCTCGCCCGCCGACTGCCAAGCCAGCGCCGAGGGATCCGATACCGTGCGTCCAACCGCCGCAGCCTTCGTCCTGTGCTGACCCTGCTTCGCGTGCGCTTTCGGTCGGTCGCCCGCCTTGCGGAGGGTCTTGTTCCGCTTCGCTTCAGGTCCAGTGGCTGGCGAGACCTTGCGCTTCTTGGACTGAACCATCGAGGGGCTGCGGTGAATGTTTCGCGAAAAAAACACCCAAGCAGCGAAAAATGGCTGCCTGGCACTTCAAAGCGGTAGCGGTAGGTTAGAATGGAATGTCGACTTCGATGCGATGATGCCAGTTCGGTGGATTTTGAGGTGCATCCACTTTCGGAAAGATGAATGGCAGCTTGGATGTTGAATTTGAAATTGTAGAAAAAATTTTGGGGCGTGGGGGGCGGGTAGCTAGCCCATGTAACTACCATGTGGAATCGGTGCAAGCTGAGCCGATGTCCGACCATTCAACCCCATCCAATAGCAGAACAGAACCCGCATCTTACACCCCGTATCAAGCAAGGACTTAGTTATTGATTAACTTAGTACAAAATCAAGACATTAAAGTTACAGAAAATAAAAGACGGAAGAAGGAACAGAATGAAAAGGAGACAGGAGAAGAAACAGCACCAAGCTCACGTCTTCCAATTCGCACATTACATTAACTACGTTACCAAACCCTTTCCCAACTTGATCTTATGATAAAAAGAGATAACAACATCATGATACCAGTACAACGGCAATGTCCCTAACCCCTGTTTTGGAAAGCGAGCTCCTTGCCCCCAAGGGCTTCGAATATGTGTACAGAGCAACGCAGTATAAGCCTCCAGATTCTTCACATAGCTTCTTCATGCGTCCATCTTACCGCCTCATCTTCAAATATCCACATCCTCCTGCTATTTGTCCCCTGCTTCTTCTCCATCATTCAATGCGCTCCACGGGCTCGCTTGGCGCCGCCGCCAACCTCAGAATCACCTCTGGGACGCTTGGTTCCGGGTTGGAATTCTGAAACTCCTGGATTCATTCCCCCCCGACCTCCTCTATGACCTCCCCTTCCGCGTCCACCTTGACCAGTCCCGCCTCCCTCTTGGTTACCACTAGCACCACGCTGACTGGGAGGGACATAGGCACCACCTCCTCTTCCTCGGCCGCCCCCTCGTGGCATGGGAATGCCCGATCGAACAGATTGTGCCGGTGCCGGTGCCTGTGCCTGTGCCGGTGCCTGTTGAGGTTGAGGTTGAGGTTGAGGTTGCGGAGCCTGCTGAGCTTGTACGGGCTGTTTCGCCGGGGTTCCCGAGCCAGCAGCTGCGTCAGTCTTCACGGCAAAGGGATTCGGAGCACCAGGCTTGGACGCTTCTGCCGAGACAGCAAACGGATTGCTGGCCGGCTTTGGTGCACCAGGAGCTGGCTTGGTCGCCGGAGTCGTAGTTTGTGAGGGCTGATGAGCGGCTGCTGTAGCCGCAGCAGGCGTGGTCACACCCGTGGCCGGCGTCGTTGGTGCTTTCGGTGCCGGTACTCCTTTCGCTGGCGTTCCCGGTGCTGGTGTTGCTGGAGGAGGTTGTGTAGATTTGGCAACTTCCCAGACCTCTACGACTGGCTTCTGCGGCGTCTCGCTGGCAGCAGTTTCCACCACCCCCAGCTTGGCCGAGGCCGACTTCAGTTTGTTCTCTGCCATATTGATACGAAGGGTGGATTTCTTGGACTCCATCAGCTGAGCTTGCTCCCGAGCTGATGATATCTTGGCTTCAAACTCGGTTTTGATTTTGGCGCTTTCTGTTTCCAACCTCTTCTTGATGTTGGCAGCAATGATGTTCTTAACGGTTGCGTTTGCGGACAAGAACTGACGAATGCTGGCATCGTCTAGCGCTGAGAGGTCCGGAGGACCAGCCACAGTCACGTTCGAGGTAGCAGCCGTGGCGGCAGGAGGTTGTTTTTGTTGTTGCTCTTCCGATTTGGCCGATGTTGCAGGCGTCTCAACAGCCATTGCCGACTTCTCTCCCGCATGTTCTGCCTGCCAGATGAGCTTCTCCTGTTCAAGATGAAGCTTGAGGTCTTCCTCCCTCTTCCTGAATTCCTCTTCCATCTTTGCCCTGCTGTCCTTCAGTTTGTTGTTAAGGTTGTCGCGCATCCTATCAGATCGCTCCTTGAGCGTTTGTTGGATCTTGTTCTCCACCTCACTAGCTTTCTGTTCAAACTCGGCAGCCCTGGACTCTGCCGCAATAAGCTTCTCCTCCAAGTCCTTCCGCTCTTCGTCTGATAGACCAGTGGTTCCGCCGTGGCCCGTTTCTCCTGGAGCAGCATCATCGCCAGTAGCGCCAGTGGTCTCAACAGCCGCTCCGTTCTGCAGCCTCTGAGTGGCCTCGTCGCGCTCAGCAATAACATTTTGCAACTCTGTGCGAAGCTGTTCGAGTTGTTGTTCAGCACCAAGCTTTTGAGCGTTGACTGCTTCCAGTTCCTTGCGAGCATCGACCAGTTGTTGCTCCAATTGACTAACAACTTCGGCGGATGCAGTCGAGCCAGCAGCAGGCTGAATACTGGCATTGGCATCAACGGCTGGGGTCTGTGACTCAGCCCGGCTTTGTTGGGCTTGCTGCAGAAGCTCGTCCACTTGTTGCTTGAAAGCTTGCACCTGAATGTCAAGTTCTGACTTCTCCTTGACGGCGTTTTCAGCAAGTTGCTGAGCACCTTGAAGATCGCTGTTGGCCTTGTCAAGCTGCTCCTGCAGCTGGTTTGCACGCTGAGAAGCCTCGTTCTTCTCCCCGGTAAGCTTTCTAGAGCGGTCCTTGAACTGCTCAGTGAGCTTTCCTCGAGTTGTCTGCCAACCTTGACGTTCGCTCTCCAGAGTTGACTCAAGTTCGCTGATCTTCTCCCGAAGCGGCTGCTCACTTTGCTTGAGGCCATCACGCTCAGCCTCAAGGTCCGTGACGGCTTTCTTGAGTTGTTCCATCTCAGCTGGGTCCACACGCCCGTACTTGGTCAAGATGCCTTCCGTCCGCTTCTGCCAGCGATCTCGGTCATCCTGAATTTGCTTGATCTCCTCCTCGAGATACGATTTCTGCGTGTTGAGATTGTCAATCTCAGCCTCGAGAGGTTGAACTTTGCTCTCCATCTCCTCGATCTTCTTATTCTTCTCATTGATCTGATCCTTCAGTTGGGCATTCTCGTTGCGAAGCGCAGCGCTGCTTTCACGGTACAGATTAAGTTCGTTGAGTTTTTCCATCAAGTTTTGATGTGTCATTGAAGTGCGGCCGCTCTGAGCTGATTGTGTCCGCTCCTGGTCGAGTTTCAAGCGAGCCTCATCCAACTGAGACTGCGTGTACTCAACTTGCTTCTGCAGACGTTTAGATTCTTGCGACTTGAGATCGTGCTGGACTTCCAGAATCTCTTTCTCACGACGTAGGTAGCTATTGAGTTCTCGTAGACCTTCCAAGGCATCGCCAACATGGACGGGTGACATGGCTTCATCTGCAGTCCCGTTACCTTTTGATCTACTCTGTTGTAGAGCAGCAACTTGGGCAGTTAGACCTTCAAGCTGTTGATGCAGTAGCTTGTTTTGAGCGTTGACGTCTTCCCGACGAGCCGTCAGCTCCGTCATTTCCTGCTCCAACTGCTGTCGGCGGTCTTCCCAGGAGCTTTCGCTTTGCGCAAGGGTGACCTTGGCCGATTCAGCTTCTGCTCGCAGGGATGCTGATTCGCTTTTGAGGTTATTGTAGTCGGTACGCAGTTGTTGGACGAGCTTGGCAGCTTCCGCATGTTTGACAAGCTCCTTCTCATAGTCTTGCTGCGCTTTAGAGGCAATCTCGGCCTGTGCGCGTAAGTCTTGCTGATGATACCGGGTCGCCTCAGCATGCCTGGCACTGTCTTCCTTCAGACGATTCAGCTCATCCTCGAGAATGGCCTTTTCGTCTTCGTATTTTCGGGCAACATCGCCTTGAGCATCACGCAGCTGCGATAGCTCCGTGTTCGAGCGAGACAACTCTTCAGACATATCCTCGATTCGTTGACTTAGCTCTTTGATCTTGTTGTCCTTCTCTTGGACCATGGTCTCCATTTCTTGTCTGTACTGCTCTTGAGAGTCGCGCAGATCGGCAAGCAGCTCTTCATTACTCTGGCTAACTTCTTTGTACTGCTCAGCCTGCGCCTTTGCATTCTCAAGCTGGGTGTTGGCCATGTCAAGATCCCGCTTGAGGTCGGAGATGTCATTATTGAGGTCGTGAATCTCTGCCTCGAGTTCCAGTTGACGTTGATTTCCGTCAGCCAAGCCAGGTCGTGGAGTAGGTCGAGGTTGCAGGCGACCGACACGTTCTTCGGCATTTCGCAGCTCGACCGTCAGCTCATCGACTCGAGCTTGCAAGTGATCTCGAATTGTCTTGACGCTAACATGTTCCTCGCGAATTTGGCCCAGGCTTGCCATGAGCTCGTCGATTCTCTTTTGAGCTTCTTTGGCTTCGAATTCCTTTCGGAGTTGCAGCTTCTTACTTTCCTCCGTCTCATGGGAAAGCTTTCTCTGTACATCAGACAGCTCACGCTCCAGGGCGTCAATCTTGGCCTGCGCCTTTCGTCTGCCTTCAGACTCCGACATGTTGCGCTCATTCTCTAACGATTGCTGGGTTGCAAGAAGATGGTTTAGTCGGTTCTTTTCTTCGATCAAGTTCTCGTTGTCCTTGCTCATACGATCCTGTATATCTTTCCAAAGTGTCTTCTCAGCCTTCAGATTAGCCGTTTCGTTTCTCATGCTATCCAACAATCCCTTGGTCTCAATCAGTTCCTCCGCGACCTGCTGCGTGCGAATGTCCTGCTTTGCAGCAGTCTCTGATAGGACCTGCGCCCTCTTCTGAAGCTCGGAATTTTCAGACTGCAAGGCAGCGTAGTTGCTCTGCAGCATCTCGCGTCTTTCCGACTCTAACCTCACCTCGCCTTGCAGTTTAACGCGATCCGTCTGAAGAGAGTTCTTCTCCGCAGATAAATGATCAATTTGAGCTCGCATATCCTTGCGAACGCCATCTTGAGCATCTCTGAAGTTATCATATTCGGATTGCAGTTTCCGCAGAGCTTCACTGAGGGATTCGGCCTGTTCACTGCCCTCGATACTAGCGAGTGGTGCGCGCTGGCTACCATTTAGTGAGTTGCGCATCATAGAAGCTTCGTCGACACCGGCGCCACGCTGCTGGAGAATTCGTCGGAACATGTCTCGCTCCGTCTTATAACTCTCCATCGTATTCTTAATCGAGCGGCTCTCCTCAGTCATGTGCTCAAGCTCGCGCTGCAGTTTCTCAACACGGTCATGGTCTTCCTTGGCTTGGTGCTTTGCGGCGAGTGCTTCTTCACTCTCAAGCTGGTCAGCAAGTTCGCGAGTAATGCGCATTAAGTCTTTGTTCTTTTGTTGCAGAGACTTGACATCCTTGAAAACCACCAGTTTTTGAGTGATGAACTGATGGGTGTCGGAGAGATCGGAAAGCGCCTCCTCTGTGATCTCTCCCCTCTCCAGCTGCTGAAGGCGATACTTCTCTTCTTCACTCAATTGATCCATTCCCTTCTCTATGGCGTATATGTTGAAAACCAACATCTGAATCTGAGTCCCTAGATCCCTGAGTTGTGTTCGCAATATCTTCGCCTCGGATTGAGCCGTTACCAGCGCACTTTCTGCTTTGCGAGCTACTTTTCTAGCTACATCCCGCTCCTCAAAGCTTTGTTGAGACAGTTCTGACATTCGCGCAATCTCGCTGCGCAGCGTATCAGATTCAGCTTGCAGCTCCTGAATCTCAGGTGCCTTGGCTTCAAGAGCCGTCATCATTTCGTCCAGTTCCTCGGAGAGTTGGTGACTTCTTCGTTTCTCGCTGGCCAGCTGCCCCTTTACCTGATACAGTTGGTCAATCGCCTGGGTGGCGGTCATTGCCGACTTGCGAATCGAAGTGGGCGAGGCGAAAGGCGAAGCTGGACGACCGCCAAACGAGCCATTCAGTCTCGGTGTTTGCGGCGTCGAGCCAGGTGCAGGGCGCTGCTCCATACGAGCTCGGGCTTCGTCGAGTTCGCCTTCAAGTTGGCTTATTCTCTCCTCCATCTCAGTCACACTTTGTCGTTCTTGTTCCAACTCTATACGGACCCGTCGGATTTCGTTTTCGTAATTATCTCTGAGGCGCTCCTTCTCGGCCTCAAGATCTCGCACACGCTCTGAGTGCTTTTTGCTCAGCTGTTCAGACATGTCGACAAGCCGTCTCTGGTCTTCAAGTTCTTGCTTGTAGCTTTCGATGGTCGTGGCATATGCGCCTTCCTGCTTCTGGAGCTTAACAAGGGCGTCATCAGCCTTGGCCTGCATGGCATCGAGACGTTCGCGAAGCTGCTTCTCGGATCGTTTGAGCGTGTCAACCTGTGATTTCGCGTCCTCGCTCTCGCGTTGGAGCTCTGCGATACGAGCACCCTTCTCCTTTCTGTATTTCAGGGATTCTTCGCTCTTTGTCTTTAGCTCAGCTTCGAGCCATTCGCTATTACGCCGGGCTAGCTCAAGCTGCTGCTTCAACGACTCCTCGCGGTATTTAGCGCTGTTAAGTTGACCCTTGGCATTTTGTTCCGACTGTTGGAGAGCCGTGACCTCTCGAGCGAGTTCGACGTTCCGCTGATGTTGCTTTGTGAGTTCCTCGGTGATAGTTTCATCACGTTTGTTGTGCGATTCGATAATGCTTAAGTTGGTTCGGTTTGACGACTGCAGAGTCTCAATCTTATCGGAAAGACTCTTCACCTCGGCGGCGTGGTCGGAGTTCTTGGCATTCAGCACCTGCAATTCGTTCTCCAAAGACTGTCGTTTCGTTTCTATGATGCAACGAGCAAGTCTAGTTAATGACATGTTTCAACTCGAGTTCTGGTTCCCCACGCACGAGGCCAGTGATTGACACGAAATGGAGCAAACGTAGAATAGAAGCGTACCTTCCTCCTTGAGTCTCTGTCTAGCTTCCTCAACGTCCTTCAGTGCTTTTTCTGTAGTCGACTTTGAAGCTTGCGATCTGCTTTCCGAGCTTCTTACCGCGTTCTCTAACTCGATGTCGGTTTGAAGCTTGTCGGCATATAGCGTGTCAAACTCGTGAGCCTTCGCAGCAACAGCCTGCAGCAGCGTCGCCACCAGTTCCGCCGTCGGTTCAGTTGTTAGTGTCGCGATCACAGGTTGGTCGAGGTCCAAGTATCCGGCGACATAGCCCACATCAACACCTGCGGCCGCCATTGTCGAGCCTGGCTTAGATCAACAGCAGAGGCTGTCTCGTCATCACAAGATGCCCAACGTCAAACCCATCCAGTAGGGGGCCAAGGGTCGCAATTGATGGAAAAGAAGAGAAAAAGACAGCTTGAAGCAGCCAGCGTAACTCTGCCAATCAAGAGCCCGAACGGGAGGTTTTGAAAGGCTAGTCGCGATTGACGTTTGAGGCCGTGGAGTTTTGAGATTTCGAGATGCGGGTGCACAGGGCTGCTAGCTCAGAAAGGTATCAGCAACCAATCCGCAGAGCTTCTTTGGCGCGCGCCTGCCTCGCGAATACAAACCAATAGGCACACACGTCTTCCAAACATGAACTTGACTAGGTGGGGACAGATTCCTTCTTATAGCCGAGGATGAGCCGCCGGCTAACCTTACCCTAAATGATTTCCCAATCATTAGGGTTAACAACTTACGGTTAACATCGCCACGAAGGGAAAGGCGCATATCATAGCATACATGGCGTACTTTGAATTTGAAGCAATTAATATTTTTTTTGTTTTATCAGGTATGTTATTGCGATTCGAACCCTCCCCTCCCTCGCTTCCCCGGAAAGATGCGTAGTGAGGTGGGCGGTTCGAGTGTACCTATTCCGAGGGTGAACAGCAAACGAGGTGGTCACTAGAGTTCATCCAAACAGGGGTAGATCCCGACGTTAACACTGACTTGTTTGAAAGCGACACCACCATTCCAAGGACTGCGATTGTAAAATAAGTGTGGAGTGTAACGGTGGTGGCAGGTCACATGCTTGCTTACTGCATAACCACGCACACCTGGACAACTCAACCGCATCACCGCCTTTTCATCACATGCACGTCAAGCAACGAGATCAACACAACTTGCTATATGTGCATTTCACATGTGCACGGAAGAATGGACCCGATCGACGTTTGATGCCCAACAAGGCAGCCTCATGCCATGCCATGTTCGTGTTGATTTCATCGGGAACATCCCGTTACCTAATACAGTATCGCCAGACAATGCATTCTCATGCCCTCAAGACTATCGCTATGAAGATACCAGTCATGCCATGACATGATGAAAAGATGTAACAATACAACGCCTCGCTAACAGCCACAACCCTCACTGAGCGTCTACTTCGACGAGTCCATATGCCGTCATGTCAACCGTGCCTGGAAACGCTTGCCCCAATGTCCATAAATCCAAGGGTGGATTGGGTATCTTTCCGCCGTCGCACCCCAAAACTAACTGGTACACGAAGAGAAAGCTCGATGCGAACCTATCGCCGAGCTGCTATTCGGGAGAAGATGCGAGGGACGCTGCCCTTCCTACTGGGCGATGACCCTATTGAGGCGTGTCTAGATACCGAATCCCCAGACATTGTCGTTGCACATGAGTCTTCCGATGATCGTCGGGAGGATAATCTTCGCGAGCCGGTGATGGAGTTGGACGAGTCAGTGGCTGAACTCCATGAGCTCGCCTTGGCCATCCCATCTAGAGTGGCTCGCTTTTGGTCTGCAAGGGATCGAAGGACTTTCCAGAGTCCATGGCCCAGCTCGTCCCATACCACGGGGGCTTTGAATAGTCTCCGGCATGCAATCGTGCCCTCCTTCTCGCCCAGGAAGCTGTATGATTCGAGTGTCTCCATGGTTGGGACAGCATCGTATACCACAGTGATCTGGCCCATTTGACTGCACCACTCGGAGTCTTGCAGGAACTCGATGATGTAGGTCCATGCCTCGGAGCGCGATTCCTCCTCTGCTTCCAGAAGGGCCTGTTGACGTTGCTCCTGCTCAAGTAAGCGGCGTTGCTTGCGCCTCTTGTGGGGTAGCTCGAAGAATGGAGCGCTGTGATGTCTGATAGGGATGGGTGTGGCCGAGGCGGCCATTTTTGCTGTTTGTATCGTCGTCATGTCTGTTGAAGCTGGCTTCCTCCCGGTCTCGTGTGTTTGCTGGAGATTTCTGGGGGAGGAGGCGGAGGAGGAGGAGGAGGAGGAGAGAAGAAACGGCTTGCAGTTCTGTCCCCCAAATAGGGTCCAGCAGTGGTGGGCTGTCTTTATACAATGTACTAGGTGTAAACCACTGCAGACAGGGTGTATGTCAGAGAATGACCCAGCCTGTTGTGTATTGTGGTTGGAAGCTGGGTGTTCCTTCTTGCGCAGTGATTCAGATATAGACAGATGATAGCATCAGTTACTTGTAGTCAAGTCCCGTGCACAGGTGACCAAGAAGGTACAAAGAGGCTTTGTTTAGCAGCACCTTTGAAACAGTCGATGCTTGCTTGGTCTGGCTCGGCACGGGCGACGGATATATTTATGCTCGACAAGGTATTGGGTCACAAGTTCGTTTGCTATACCAACCGTATATTAGTTGGGTTGGCGTACAGGGCAGTGGTTCGGCCAGTTCGCGTAAATGGTGGCGGTCAGATGATGATGATGGTGATTACGGTGACTATAGTGATGATGATGGTGATGATGATGAGTACTCCGTATGATGGCGGCCTGTTCTGGGCAGGACGCGTCGATGCATGTGGGTGTGACAATGGTTGAATTGAATCGTTGCTTTCACACAACGGGTGAGTGCCGACAACAACAACGAGGTGAATCAGAGTGATGATGATGGGAATGGCTTGGGGGAGGTTAACTACAGGAGGCAGGGGTGAAAGGGGATGAATGGGAGGAAAGGAAGATTTATCTGGCAGCCTAGCCAGCCGAGCCATGGCCCATGGGTATGTAGTTAGGTTATTGTTCGATCTTGTCCATGCATGTGTGCATGTGTGTAGAATTGCCGTCTGGCTGCTCCCTGGCTCCATGTACTCCGTACAATGTATAATGTTCTCAGTGTACAAGCACCGACTGCATAAGGTATTGCGTATTAAGTACGGAGTAACTACAGAGCAGAGTGCGGAGTAGTTACGGAGTACATGCTTCAATCTTGGGCATATTCATATTAACCCGCAAAGTCCCTTTCCCTTTTCGTCCTGATTCCTGACCCATGCCCAGCCATCCAAGGTCATCCTCCACAAGCCCGTACGCATGCCGCCAATGCAACTAGGCCTGCCCCCTGTCTCTGGGGGTGCGACGTTGAGAGACCAAAGTACGGGGACATTAGGGGGTGTGCTGAAAAGCTGGTTGCATGTGCCAGCGTTTCTTCCCGGATACCGGCTTGGAGTTCCATGTTGCTCGGGACCGTCAAACTGGAGGACGGAGAGTGACCTCTGGCCATTCATGACATTGTTCACCGTGGACATTTGGGCGAGCGAGCGAGCGAGCGCCCCTCGTGGCATTCATCGTCTGGTATGTAGGGAGTACATAACTACGTGTGCCAAGTTACTACTAGTAGTAGTCACGGTACGGAGTACGAAGTACGAGCACCACTGACCGATGATTGGGGGGGGGGGAGGAACCAGCGAAAAGGCGGACAACGCAGCGCATCACTCTGCTCCGTACAACAAACACCGCCAGTTGATGGCCGGAATTCCAGCATCAAAGGTGGCGACACTGCATCATCATCAGCTCGTACCGCGCGCGACCCGACGACGGTGAGGAAATCCGGATGTTCCTCCTTCGCCTCGTCCTCCAGCCAGCGCGAGGCGGAGCCGCGGGCAGCAGCAACCAGACATTGAACAGCCAGCACCAGACGCAGAAGCAACACATCAGTAAGTTAACTTACCAAAGGGGCGCAAGCCCGGGGGTGTGAGGGCAAAAGCTGTCTGAGAGGACAAGGCCTGCCTGTAGCCTTGGGGAGCGCGAACTTTTGCCAGATACGGCCGCATCTGAGGGGAAGCTCTGGTTGGTTCATCAACTTCGTCATTTTCACTCATCATGTCCAAGCACGTCAGTCACCAACGCGTCTCGAGTTTGCATCAGGCAGCACAGCACTCCTCAACAGCCAGGCGTCTCACTGTCCAGTGTCCAGTGCTCGACTGCTGGATGGTTTTGACTTTTGGACTGGGTTTGCGCGGACCACTTGGTGACCGACGGACCAGTTTCTTGCAATCTCATCCACTGTCTCAGTCGATATTTTCGGCACCTCGCCAGCCACTCACAAACAATACCGCTCATGAGGCGTTTAGGCGGGCACTGAAACCGATTCCGATCGCATCAACTCGGTGATGTGTGATGAGTTGTGGCTTTGTTGGGCCAGGTCGGTCTGTCTGCGCCTCTCGTCACACAGGGCGGACGGGTTGTTGGTGATGACCTCGAATTGCTGGCTGGCAAGTCGTGGCTGTCTCTACTCCGTACTCGGTACTTTTTCGCCACCGAAAGAAGAGACAGAGGGGGGAGAAAAGAACAAGATTGGACATGAATAATTAAGAATCATGGCGTATTACGTGCACGTCATCAAGGTTAGCGCTCGCTTTCAAACAACAAGAACGGCACGCATCGCATCGTTTACAGCTAAACGCACCGACACCACAATAATACAGCAACGAGAGATTGTATGTCGATCAGCATGGATCCCCGGGTTTGGTCGGGCAACAACGCGAGATTCCATTTTTATTACTCGGTACGGAGTACGGAGTAAGTTACGGAGTACTGGTTTTACTTTTCTATTTGCGTTCGCACCAACCACGATAGACGGGAGGGAGGGGTGGCAGAGGCTGGCTTCCGAATTGCCCATGACTCCGAAACTTTGTGTGAGACTGAGCGAGAGACGTCGCGTCAGTCATGAGCATCTGGCTCGATGCCAGCCGAGTCAATTCCCCCGCCACCCCGGCTTGCACATGGATAGGATAGTACTGCCATTTCACGCTTCGGCGCACCACGGCCGACGAGTTGAGGCGACAACGGCCGGGCAAAGAAGTAGAAACGAGAATAACCAGGAGGAGGCAACATGGAACGGGTGTCCCCCCTCACTGTACATGATCGGTGGGTGTGTTCGCCTGTTGCGGCCACCGACAGGTTGCATGGCATGCGAAAGCCCTGGTGACATGTGGCCAGCCAGAGTTCAGCTCTTGAGCAACATTAGGCTCGTTCCGGACAAATCGGCAAATCGGTACGGAGAAGACGCCTGCAGCGCTTAGTTACACCGTACATCCATAAGGCGGTTTCGTGGCAAAATGGCCCTACGCTTTGGGTAGCCCGGGCTATGGGCGTCGGGACGACCTGCTCACTCCGGTAGGTAGTTAGTTACGGAGTACTTCGTACTAGGTAGGTAACTAGATGATGGGCACGCGAGTGACTCGATTGACAGCAGCAACCTGGGCCATTCCCAGCCAAGCAAGGGGTTGTTTTAACTACTCCGTAATCTGGGGATCTGGGGGAGCGCCGCCGCCGCCGCCAGCCAGCACGCCATGCTTTGTTGGGGTTTATGTTTCTTAGTTCCGTCCTTGTTTCGTCCTAGTCGACTTGATCCAGCATCGTACGAAAGCTCAGAACGCCATCTCCCTCTCCTAGGCCAAGGTAGCCGCCAGAACGAGGCAAATGCTAGGTACGGAGTACATGACGTTGGAAACCGCTGAACAACACATGAACGGAATAGATACAGTGGTTACGGGCAAAGCATCGTCGCGGTCACGAGAGAGCAACAGCTGATAACACGAACCCGCGTCTTTGTCCCGAGGTGATACCTACGTAAGTTACTTGTGTAAGGAGTAAATCCAACAACATCAACAGACACCCTCTCAACATTTGCGAACGACAGATGAGCTTTCAGTCACTCGGCCGACTCGGCGAATTGTTATCTGCACGATTGTGCGCAGCCAACATGCTTTGTCTCAGGCAACTAAACTGTACATACCAGCCACTGCCCACTCGTGCTACTGCGTACACGCATACAAACACGCATACACTCGCATGTACACTCGCATGTAGTTACACTCCGTACACACATTCATAACTCATCATTACTCACTCGGTGGGTAGTTACGTGGCTGCGTGGTGCCGCCCCAGGAGTGTGTAAGTCTAGGCCAAATAAAGACGGGAGAAGCGACACCGACAATTCAGCCTTTTTACGGAGTACGGAGTACCGAGAAGGATAACTTACAGATGGAGCCCAAAGATACGATACGACACGCCGCTGTCTTAACACGCTCTGCATGGCCTCAACGAACTCTGGCTGCCGCCGTGTTCAAGGTCAAGGGAAGAAACAACCCGAATCATACAATATGACTTAGTCCCCTCATACCGAGACAAGCAAAGCAACGCCATGGTTAGTTACCACAAGCAGATGATGCCAAAGAAAATAAAAACTCGGTAAAAAAAAAAAAAAAAAAAAAAAAGTTTAACGCACATGCGTGTGCACGTCGTCTTGCCGTTGGGCAAACGATATCACCAGACCCCTTCCCGAACCTTAAGGCAGCCAAGACAGACGCACAGTCTGGTGAGGCAAAAGCCCTTCTTTCCGTGGTGTTGGGCAACGACCGAGATAGATGCCTTCCCTGGTTTACGCCTTCACTTGCACACTGCTTTGGAGAGTGTAGATATCTGGTGTACGGAGTACTTACTCCGTAGATGTGAAGCCTCACCATGATTTCCACGCATGATTGTCTGCACGCCCATCTCGACCTCCCTGTCCATCTGACAACACATCTCCCTCAGCAATCCCATTCCAGGTCTAGTTAGCTAGGTTAACTCATCTACTCCGTATTGACGCATCTGAGCTGAACTGATGCCTAGCGCCACTGTGGCAAGTGCCGAAATAACTACCTACACACCGAAAACAGGCGGCAAGCGGCGTGTGAATCAGCACAAAGCAGGCGGATCACGAGGCAACTGCTCCTTTTGCGCCCGAGCACTTTTTGTATTTTGTTCTTGTCTTCTTTTGGTTTCTGACGGTGACGCGATGGCGCCTCTCACGGGTCAAGATTGTCTCGCTCGCTCGTGACGGTCGGTTTCATCAGACCGCGACATGTGGTCAACCCTTTGCTTTCCTGAACAACCAACAAGTCAACTAACTTGCTTGGCCTCTCGATCAAAACCAAGTTCTGCACCGCCGCCGAGAGAACAAGAGCGAAAAAACAGCAGGCCCGAGACAGGAATATGACTTGGCACCCGCTCTTCCGGGGACCTTTTTGCCGCGCTCCCTGCATCCCGGGCCGGGGCCCTATTTGATCATCTGTCTCGGTAAAGAAAAAAAAAAAAAACTTAAAAACCTTCCCATGTTGACGCCGAGCACAGGGGGCCACTGCTGTCATGGCCCGAGATGATGGGCTTTCTTTTTTAGAGTTTGTCTGCGGGAGCCTTTTGCGCAGCTGCAAAAATTGGGAGAAATCAGCCATCATGATGGCCTCACCCGATCTGATCTCAGACGGGTTGCTGCTCCATGTCGTCGGCAACCAGCTCGTTCATCTTTCATTTTTCATTTTTCATCTGGGGCCAGACCGCCCCCATGCCCATGACCCGGTGCCGTCAAATGGATGGAACCGGAACCGTGCTTTTTCGGGGTTCAGATCCAATCGATCTTACTAGTGCTAGCGGACGTTCAGCTTGCCATGGCATCCGCGGCTCATGCCATGCCATGCCATGCCATAAGCTGGAGCTCTCCGAAGACTGGAGGGAGGATGGGGGGGGGGCAAAGCGTCGGCGGCGCATTCCTCTGTCTTTTTATCTCTCGGATTCGAGTCCGGTTGCGCAGAAAGGGACCCCAGGTTGTCGATAGTCTGCGTTTATGATCTGGAAAGAACTCGCCGCTCCTCAGGATCGAATCGGATCGAAGTAGACGAGCATCGTCGCCATTGTCGACTCAGCCGTGCCGTGCGGTAAACTCAAAGCTGACCTGGCCAGAGAAGGCGCTCATCAATTGATGGGCCTGCTTTGATAAGTGACAGACAGACAGTCTGCCGGTCGGGTCTCATCGCGAAGACGTGCTGGTAACCCCCTTGCTCTTTGCTCGGTCCGACATTATCGGCTTACTACGACAATCCTCTGAGCATCTATCTGATGTGATAACTATAAGTCATGCTTACTGTCCTGAAGAGAGGAACGGGGAGACAAAGACCCGGAAACAGATCATCTAGCAATCAGTCCCGTTAGACTTGTGGAAATTGGAGATCGCCCATCTGTACTCTGTACGGAGTAAAAGGTCACAGCGTCACTGCTGCTAACAAAATTGAACCCGACCAACGCGGCAATTTCGCTTCAAAACGTTGAGATTGATACGATACGGCAACCAACATGAGTTTACTCCTAGCCCGTACGGAGTAGTCGCCAAGGAATCTGGTCCCTTGTGCCACCGGCTTTGCGCCCGTGGAAATATGTGAATCTACGGACACTTGTGTGTATGTACTCGACGTTTCCTCACGCTCCAGCCTCGCCGGCTGAAGAGCCGCGACGAACAGGGAGACAACATCATGATTCTGTGCAACGCCTATGCAAGTAACGCGTAGTCAATGTAGAGCCTTGGAGTCTTTGTAACCAGACCCTACTCCGTACAGTAGTCACAACACAACGCCAGTGAACAAAGGGGGCATCTTCACCCGCTTCACCCGCGGCAAATGAACTTTCGACGTATTCAAAATGCCTTTGACTCTCGCCTGTGTAGTCCAAACTCGACGCCGTTATGTCGTGTTCGTTCTGCCCGAGGACACAAAGAAAAACAACAGCCATTGTTGCGGACAGCCACAACTACAACTCCCAGCGAACACAAACGCCGCAGAAGTCTTGAATTGCAGCTGTTTAGCTGTGTCTGAGTTGCGGCTCATGTTTGTCTGATGTTACCCGCAGACACTCATCAATTTGACAACATATGAACAACAAGGACTACAGAAGACGAGCTCTTTCACTATTCATAGCCCGTTCAGCCTCAAGCCTCACTCTGCCGTGATGAATACCAAAGAGTTCATTCGCTCACTCTGCTCTCACGTCGTGTTCGGCACAATGAGCCAAATCGACAGAAACACGTATATCAACGTCTGCTCCTGTCCGACCGATCCCAACAGATAGGTAGGCAGGCTTGCAGCACAAGTGTAGTCGGCAAGATTCGAACCGATCCTGCGTTCGCGAAAACGCCATCGGTTCCTACTCTGTCGCAGCAATCGCCGTTTTTTTTTTTTTTTTTTTTTTTTTTTAAAAAAAAAAAAAAAAAAAACAATGTTGTGGGCAGTCGTCAAATTCCTCTGTAAACTTTTCGTCGTCTTCGTCGTCGCTCTTGTCACAGTCAGCTCCACCTACCACGGCGTCAAGAAGCTGGACGAGGCCATCGCGGGCTTGGCAGTGAAGTTATGGCACAACCTGGAGAAGATGGTAAGTCGCAAACGACCCGTAACGTATCAATCATACTGCTGCGCCAGACGAAGTAACTCACGCTTCTCATAGTTGATCGATGTGGGAAAGCAAGTGGTCCAGGACATGCTTGATGCGAGGGCCGCATTCGACAATGCCGGGTCAAGCTCCGAACCGTTGCAAAGCAGACCTCCTACGTATCTCGACCCTTTCCATCACGTTGCACCTCTAACGCGACCAAGGCCAGACGAACGCGCGACGTACACCGAGTCCTGCTGCCAATGCATACCGAGCGCGGCGCCGGCACAGAAACCACGCACGGCGTCATATCTACAGACTCAAGGGCGACCAGGTCACCACCAGGTCAGAGTCCGGCAGTGTAAATGGACAGATCGCCACATGCAAGTCCCAGAACAGCAGCCCACGGCGGAGCAGATTGCCCGCGCCAAGCAGACCGTATCACGACGGTTCGCCGCTCAAAGGGTGGCACGTCTCACGCCCGCCGTGTGGAAGAACGAGTCGCTCCGGCCCGACGTGGCATTCCTCAGACGAAGACGAGATATCTTTGCCAGGCAGGTCTCCGAAGTTGTCCAGCAGTCGTACCACTTTCACAGGACAGAGTACACGCCCGAGGACTGTTTCCGAGTTCCATCGCAGCAGTCCACAGACGTACCTGATAGTATTCACAGAGACGCACCTGATAGTATTCA
The DNA here is from genome assembly GCA_031753515.1 of Metarhizium rileyi. Classification (NCBI taxonomy): domain Eukaryota; kingdom Fungi; phylum Ascomycota; class Sordariomycetes; order Hypocreales; family Clavicipitaceae; genus Metarhizium; species Metarhizium rileyi. The sequence goes on from JAUKVO010000008.1 coordinate 2,294,433, forward strand.
CAGAGACGTACCTGATACCACTCACAGAGACGTACCTGATACCACTCACAGAGACGTACCTGATATTACTCACAGAGACGCACCTGATACCACTCACAGAGCCGTACCTGATATTACTCACAGAGACGCACCTGATACCACTCACAGAGCCGTACCTGATACCACTCACAGAGACGCACGCCACACGCCCAAGCAGAACGAGAGGGCCCCTCCGAACGACGAGAAGCCTCTCAAGGGAATCCTCAAGGCGGTCGGCACGCAGACAGCGACGAGGAGTCGGGTGCGTGTCAAATGGGAGCTAGATATGGACGACGTCTGATCTTGAACTTACTTGTCTTACGAGCCAACCCCCCTCGTAAAGACCAAGTTATTCCAAGTATTCAAGCCGGGAGGAAACATCATTGCGCGTTGGCAAAGAGCAGCAGGCAGCACCGACATCTTTAATTTCACTCAATTACCAACCAGCCTTGACTTTCGAGTAGCTAGCTAGAAACAGGATTAGAAATTGTTCCCTCCAATCCCCAGATACATATACATATACATATACACACACAGGCATTCCAGATAGCAAAACTAGGTCTGTAGACAGAGCAGGATCATAGAATAGCGATTGATGATGAAAATGTTCCAACTTTAAGCAAGCCTTCTTGAGATGTGCGCACCACAATATGTGAAGCACTTTTGTGCAACAATCGGCGCTTTTCATCTCGTGGAGAGGCCCCTCTGGAAGTTGCATCTTCTCTACGGAGTTACTAGGGATACGAACTAATACATGGTCAGTGATGTGACTGGTCGTGCTCTCACTTGAACTGATTCAAACGAAGGGAGAATATGAATCGTATAATCATGTAACTATGTACATCAACGTCTGGCACGTATTTCGAGGCACCATTTCGTAGTTGGAATGGGATGAGAACCGTTAGGGGCTATCTACAGTACAGGATGAGTTCCTTGCGGGGCATCATTCAGTCCGGGTTCGTTGTAAATGAATACATAGCGAAAGACCTGCCTTGGCACAACTTGAAAATGAATACCACAAACTACCAGCTTGACATGACATCTGCACAGACAAAGCCAACATGATTGATGTCATGTCTAATAACGCCCCAAGGCACTGCCCATCACTTGGCAAAAGGACCTTTCAGCTTCGCTCTACTCGCAATGGATGTTCACATGGCGATGATACTCGTCTGTCACCCTATGACTTGGAGATTCGCCAGTTTACATCCCCTTTCCTTCCCATTGCTGAGGCGCACCTGACGATACCGGTAACTCTTAAGTCCGTACCCTCGGAAAACTGCCGAAGACTCGTGTCCAAGAGTGTCTTGATATCCCTGTCGCCGATAGTAAAAGGCCCTTGGGAAGGATTGGCGGGTTTGACTCCCAGCGTGCAGTCTGTTGTATGAAGAATGGGCGTGAATCCGGAATCGTCCACGTTACCGAGGCTGAAAGTGCCGTTGGTTGAGGTCCAGGAACTGTAAAGGCTTGCGCATTCCCTCCAGTTCGCGGCATCAGTATTCGGAGACGCACTGAAGGTTGATGGCTCGCATGTGGACTGGGTGTAGCCAGCAGGGTGCCATGAGATGCCCGTCGAGTTGGCCATCGGAGCGACCACGGGGCTAGCGAAGCCCAAGTTGAGGAAGCAAATGGCCAGGACAAGAACGTAGTGACCGAATGCCATCTTGCAAAGTCGTTGGTCTTGGAAGAATGCGAACCGGCTATGCCTGTCTGGGCACCGCTCACTTGTGAACACCTTGTCGTACCGAAAGACTTAATCAGGAGCAGACCAGTAACCACGTCAACGGAGAAAGCAGCCAACCTGGTGGTTGTACAGTATATGAGGTCAATCAGGAGGCGTCGAAGATTCTAGGCAGTATCAGGAACCATTTGTTTGCTTGTCCCTTGCACACAGACTGAGCCAAGGAAACAGGAACGCTGTCTGGACGGCGGAGATGAAGAAGGATGATTGCCCAACTCACGGGTCAAGGCCCGAGTTCCAATGCCCCTGCCGATGCCGAGGAGGTCAACTGGTGTTATTTGAACATTCGAAGTCAGAAAGGAGGACAGGTCGGCGTAACCCAGAGCCAGCCGGGGTTGGTTTCAGTCGTTGCCTTCCTTCCGCGAGACACAGGCTCAACTTGAGGAAAGAGACCCCAATCGGGAAGGAGCGCTCGACGAAGAAATTTACAGATGATGACTCCGTAGATAACGGCGCAAAGACACGATGATCGCAGCCATTGTAACCAACGAGCATGGAGCCCGGCGTCTTTTTGTTGGCTCGATTTCATCTGATTGTCGCCAGGTTCAGGCTCTGATCATCTCGGATGGTCTGTGAACACACGCGACGGCATCGAGAGGAAGGGGACCCGACGGCTGATTGCGAACCTGCCACATTTCATGCGCTTTTTGAGGCCGTATAACTACCTACCTAGTGCATGAGCACATGTTTGGCGAGAACTGGGAAGAGGTGAGCCATTCACCAGCTGCCATGGACGACTATACGGAGTACGGAGTACCTCACTTGCTATTCCTGCGAAGGTGATACGTTGTTGGTGTAGATGGGCAAATGAGACACGCCAATGAACACCGACTTGATAGACGAGAGCGTCGGGGGAAGCAAGGTCGATTTTTGGTCCCCGAGGAATGCACGGAGCCTGATGATACGGCCGACGTTTGGTCCGTGAACTTGAGCATAGGCCCTCAATCAGTTGAACAACTGTCCAAGATGGAAAGGCACCTTGCTGAGTGGTGATGCTGGCCGTGTGATCTTGCCCGGTAGAATACGGCAAACTTCACACGCTCAGAGTCTAGAGAGCACAATGTCAATGGCCGGTGCTTGATTACTTCAATTGATGCTTCCCAAGGCTGCTTGACTGCTTGTACGTACTCTAAGTCATTACACTGACCATTGACCTGCCATCTGAACACCCACTGATTCAACAAGGCTTCTGGTTGCTTGCAATGTGGCTGACCGTGTTACCAGGATAACTATTGTCGACCCTCCATGTTCGTCTTGCATGACGGGAACTTCCTACGGAGTTGTTCGCTAGTATTTGGTATGACGGCATGGTGGAGATGCCAAGAACCCTCATGACAGCATCCAGGGGCCCAGGCTGATGTTTTCTAGGAGAGCCATGCTGCTGAGGTGTTGGGACCACTTCTGCTTCGTTTGTGCGCTCATTGACTCAGCAGGTCAAGGCTACAACACTCGAGTTTGGGAAGAGAATCTGCTGGTGACGGGTCGGACGATGTCGAGAAGCTACCAATAATCGACAAGCCTTAACTTTACTAGTTGCAAACAAAGCCACTCCGACTTCGGGCAGCACATTGATGATGCCTTCTTCTTGGACTCATGGGCTTACGGCCCCATCGGAATGAGGACACATGGAGTTGGCCATCGTGTTGCGCCGGGTGGCGAGGAGAGAGCTCCGTGGCCCGGGAGGGTTGTCTGTTCTCCGTTTTATTTTTGGTCAGCTCTGCAGAACTGCACCTTATTAGTCGAGGGATCTCTTGTTGGATGGATGCTGGGGCTGGTCTAACTCCTTCTCCCTTGACCCGATGCTACCTCGAATAGAACGTGCTGACACGTCAAACCGTCATGAATGGGGAGAGCGAATGCGATCAAAGCGGGGGTTTCAACGTGATCAAAATGAAGAAACGAGTTACACTACTCCGTATATCATAGTCTTGAACTCCTCATAACCCATGCCACGTCGAGGTTCAAGTACGAATGGCCACACGACTGCAACCCCTATACGAAGCCAGCGAAAGGCCCAACGACTACCTTGGGCTTGAAACATAGCCGTTCTTTGTCTTCTTCAACGTGGCAAATGATATTTACAACCGTTCTGTCGCAATCATGAATCATCTCAACAGTTCCTCTGGAGCCACTAGCACCATGAAAAAGCTAGTTGGACGGCTGCGAGGGAATAGTCTTACCATGCCGAGCTCGCCACCGAAAGATGAGGGTGAAGTATCTAGTTCATCGCGAGCACCCTCATTCCGTATTCGCACGCCTCGGCTATCCAGATCACCAGATTTGCAGCACAGCCCGTCGGCAAAAAAACGGCATGGCAAAAATGGTCACTATGCACGAGACGCTCATCTTGCCCTGGAGTTGTGGAACGCTGCCTATGACGCCTTGCGAGACGAGGGCCGCTGTTTCGGATTGGTCCTTGCGTATGAGAATATAATATCACAGGAGTTGCCAGATCACCTAAAGATTGGCGGCCTCAACTCATCGTTCCGCGGCAAATCGGCGAACCAGCGGCTGGACTTGCTCACAGCCATAACTGCAGCCGGGCTCGGGAAGCGAAGGGGCTTGAAAGACACGCACGCCGACGACATGGTGGAGGTAGTACTGGACGTGGCGAGGGACCAGGTCGAATCGGTTGTTCCAGCCTATCGGGCTGCCTCAGTGGCCTGGCCAGGCCTTTGCACATTGACCCCGGTGAGTACGGAGTAGTAGCAGGCGGGAACCCCATGAGATGAGATGAAGCAAGTGCTGGTGTACTGAGAACGTCTACAGCTCCTGTTAGAGCCCGTAGTGAATCGCGAATCTTTCAGAAAGGGCCTGCTGCACGTTGTAGGTCGCATACCGTGGTACATGCACCTGGCACAGCTGCTGCTGGCCAGCTCGTGGGAGGTAGACCAGCGGTTCCGAGAACAGAAGAACGAAACCAGGGAGAAGCTTGTCAGGCTGTACCGAAAAGTGCTCGAGTTCGAGATGAACTGCGTCTGCGCCACGGCGAGTGCTTGGAACACGGCTGCCAAGAATGTGGTTGGCTGGAGCACGATGGACAAGCTGGTCAATAGTATCCTGGACCTGGACAGGCAAGTTGTTCAAATCGTCGAGACGCACTGCGCGGAGGGAATCCGGAGTACCTTGTTACACCAGTGCAGCGATTTGGATATGGGAAGTGAGGCTGCGGGAGAGTCGCCGGCCGTGCATCCATTGCGGACGACGCAGGTAGCAACTTGATGGCCTTGCAAGTTGATGATGGCTGGATGGGTCTACATTTGCTACACAGGAAAGTCGGGATGGGAAGGATGGATCTACAAAGATCAGGGGGGAATTGCACATGGATGTGCTGTAACTATGTAGAAGGGGTCGCGAAAGCGTTAATCAAAACGTCGAGGCGTATCGTCCAGCGGCTTTGGACACGTGTAGTTGTGAGCCATGAGGCATTTGCCAAGTCGTTTGAAGAAGTTGTGCGCGTACGGAGTAGTTACTTGTCTCTGAGTCCTGACCACCATGTCGGTCACACAAGTAAATTAGCTATGTAGGTAGTTACTAAAGAGAGCATTCAGCTAGTTACTCCGTACGGAGGACGCAAGAGCCTTGCTTACAACGCCCTTGGTCAGCAGGAACGGGGCCGGGCAGCGTAAGTTCGTCTCGAAGCCGATTTGCCGCACATGGCCGCCCATGTGTGACGTTCGGACGGATTAAAGAGATGACTGGAACCTGCGCCTCCATGTCGAGAAAGGTTGAGCGCTATCACGAGAGGAGTGCCATAGCAAAGCCGTCTGTCTGCACCGTCCATCCCAACACGCCCAAGAGCACCGATAAGTCCATCTTCCACACTCGACCTCGAGCTCCCTCCCCATGGCCGGCGACGACAGCGCAGCAAAGGACGCCGCAGCCGCAGAGACCGAGTCCCTGCCGCCGCTTTCGGACCATGAATTCAAGATCTACAACCGCATGGCCGACGCCATGGAACAATATGTATGTAGGCCTGCCTCTCCACTTTGCGCCTCATGACAGCCAGCATGAGTTAGTTAGTTAGTTGATTAACACGTCGGCTGAATCCCCCCCCGTGCCGCAGCACAATTACTTCCGTCAGACGTGGACTCTCCTCTGGACGGCGGCGACCACGTCCCGGAGGCCGCAGAACCTCACTGTGAAGCAGTTTCTCAACGAGGCCATCTCCTTCACTCGCCATCTCTCGACGCACCATGGCATCGAGGAGGCTCACATCTTCCCTCTCCTGGCGACGCGCATGCCCGAGTTCGACGCCAAGGGGGGCAAGCTGGTGAGGCAGCATGAGCAGATCCACCAGGGACTGGAGGGATTCGAGGCCTACGTGAGGAAGTGCCATGCCGGGAGGGAGGACTTGGAGATGGGCGTTTTGAAGGAGAAGATGGAGGCGTGGGGAGGCGTGCTGTGGGAGCATCTGGATGAGGAGGTTAGGATGTTGGGCGCCGAGAGGATGAGGGTCGTCTGGAGCAAGGAGGAGATGATGAGGATGCCCATGTGAGATTTTTTTGAGATTTTTTTTTTCAAATACATACACGTGGACAGACATGGGGAGTGGTCACGAATCTCGATTGATTGACAAGTGAATAACTAGTTACATGACATGTCTTAAAGCGAGCGAGCACTCTTGCCCGCAGAAACCAGAATCTACACACACACACACGCCATCCGCCAAGCCCGAGTTAAAGTAAAGTAAAGTAAAGTAGTAAATAGACTGGCTCGAACACGGGGCAACGAGTCTATACATACGACACGACACGAAACCCAGAACCCTCGCCCACAAAAGAAAAAAAAAAAAAAAAGAGCCTCTGCTCTGATGGCTTCCTTCACATTCGTGCTCGTCGTTGTTTTTCATTTATTTTCCCGCTAAAGCAAAAACACCCACCACCACCCTTTTTCTCGTTCCCTCGGTGGAAAAAGACGCCTGCCTACGCGGTTGACCGCCACAGATCGACCATGGCGCCCGAAGACGGGTACATGGCCAGCAGCGAAATCACAATGTCCGGCAAGAAGCCGCCGGTGGTCGAGCCCCAGTGAACCGTCAGAGGGGCCCAGGCCAGGTTTCTGTAGAAGCTCTTGTTCCAGGCCGCGGCCCATTCGGCATCCTTGGCGGCCAGGCCACTGGTCATCCTGCGGCTTCGCTCGACCAGCAAGCGAGCACCCTCCATGGCGACGTACAGGCCCCAGGCGCGAACGCTCAGGAGGCTCAGGCGGGCCTGCGTCGCCGGCGCACACGGCAGGACCTTCTTGCTCGACAGAAAGGCAACGTTCTCAGAGGCCTGGTAGACGACGAGAGAGGCCACCTGGGCGTGGGCCACGAGCGTATCGAAGAGCGCCTCGGACGAGTCCCCCTCCGCCTGAGCCTCGCCGTGCTTGCTCGCGGCGGCGCGCGACGACGACTTGAGCACAAGTCTCTTGGCGGCAAAGTACAGCCCCAGCAGACCCCATAGGCGGCCCATTGTCCGCGTCTCGCTGATCATGGCGGCGAGAGCCTTGAAGCGCCCGCCGACCCGGAGGGCGAGAGCGGCCAGCGCGGGCTGCGGCGCCGCCGCCGCCGACGACATGACCACCGTCGTTGCGGGCGGGAGCTTGAAGGCGAGAGAGACCAGGCGGCGGGCCGAGTGTCGGATGGCAGCTGCGCCGACGCCTTCCAGCACCGAGCCCGTCAGTCGGGAGACGTAGCATGCGAAGAGGAGGACCGTCTCGGCCCCGGCCCGCGTCTGCATACACCGGACGAGGTGGCCGAGGAAGGCGTCTGCGCGGGACGGCGCTGCGGCGAGCACGTCTGAGAGGGAAGGAGCTTTCTGGTTCTGGTTCTGGTTCGACCGAGGCAGAGACGGGGGAGCGGCGGCGTCGACACCGGCATCCGTGGCCGAGGCCGGAGTTCGGGCGCTCATGGTTCCTCGGGGCAATGACGATTTTTTTTTTGGGGGGGATTTTTTAATTTATTTTTTTGACGGCGGGTGAGTGTGCTGGCCAGGAAAAAGATGCGCATGCGTCGTCGAGGAAGTAACCAAGTGCCTGTGCTGCTGCGGGAGGGAGGCAAGTGGTCGGCGAGGGATCACGGCGAGACGCTCATTCAATGGAAGCAAAAGACGCCTGGGCGGATAAAAAGGGAAGCTGACTTGCCGTGACAGCCAACCTCGGAACCCTAGCACCGGCTGGTGTGATGCCATGCGGCGGTCCCGCGTCTGGGCATCTACAAGGTTAGATTAGATACCTGGTAGGTACGGAGTACTCCGTACAAGTAGATACGTGTGTGCTGAGTGCCCCAAGGTACCGTTATCAACGGTGGCACTCGCCGCATCCCGCCGCAAAAGTCCAGCGCCCCCATGCCCAAGTACCCGACGGCCCGCAGCGTACACTCCCAACTTCCTAAATTACATCATCATCTTAGAAGCTGGATTCGAGAGAAGCATAAAAGAAAAGGAAGATTCACCTGTATAGTTGTAGCCTATCATGTTATTGAAGTCAAGTCGACTCAATTCTAAAATAACCCTCCACTCCTCTTCCCCCGAATTCCCTCCATGGCAACAACCAACGAGACGCAGGGAGACAGAACACTGAGCAAGATTCAACCACTCACTACTTCCGCCGCGGACTTTGATGCACATCGTAAATTCGACCGCACGTTCCACTTGATCCGTCAATTCCATCAAGCCCCGTCCCATTTCATGCATGATAGTATAGTTAGGACAAACAAAAGAAAAATAGCCACAAAATGGTTTTAATAACTTCCCGTAAGCCCTAAGCGGCGCGGAATGTCTGCGCCTACGCCCAAATACCAGGTTTGTTCAAATGCCTATTTCCCCCTCAACGTCAGAAACACCGCATGCTTCTTGCTTAACCCCGGACGGCAGCCCCCAAAGCACCCCCGGTGAACTGCGTGCCGCCGGCTTGCCTCTGAGTGTTGCCGCCGGTGCGGGCACCACCACGTCCGGAGCGTTGGCCACCCCGCTGGCCACCCCGACCACGACCTCCTTGCCGCTCAAAGGCGTTGGATGTACCTTGAGTTCTTTGCTCCAGGGTTCGCTCGTTGGTCTCAATGAGAGCACTGGCCTTGTCGGACAGTGTGAGGGCCAGGGACTGCAGGCGGCTGAGCTCGACGCCCTTGCGGAAGATGACGTTGTTGGTGACCTGGTCGAGAGAAGCGGCCAACTCTTCGTGGCTAATCATCTTGCTGACAATGGCCGCGACCTTGGCACTCTCCAGCTCAAACATGGCGCTGACAGTGTCAAGGGCCAGTGTGTCGTAGAAAGGAGCGTATGTGAACAAGTAAGTGCGAAGGCCTTCCTCCTGGATCTGCTTGGAAAGCATAGCTTTGATATCCTCGGAATTGGGCATCAGCTCCCAGATTTTGATGCTGTGAATAAATGTGGTGGACTTCTTCCATTCACCAGCGGCAAGAGCCTTGGAGGCCTGCATGACATGGTCCCTGGTATTCTCGGGGGGGCCCGTGAAAATTTGTCTTTCGTGGTACTCGAGCATGCGTCTGTACGTCTTGCTTATAACACGCTTCTTGACATCGGGTGAAGATCCCGTCTGGGCCAGCAAAGGAATCTCCAGAAGCATGCTGCAGGTCAAGTACACGCACTCCAGAAGCTCCAGGTTGATGTGCATGTGGAAGGGCAGCTGGCGCTGCTTCTCCAGACGCTCCTGCTCAGGTGACACTTGGCTATATCTCTGCATCATAACACCTTGGGCAAGCAGCTCCTTCTGACGACCGCTGCCACAAATATCCTGGAGCGTGTTCTGGGCGTCATAGACAAGACCCTTGCGAAACGCGCACAGACCAACCTGGACCAGAGTTCGATTGTAAAGGATCTGGGTAAGGACATCAAAGTTGGGAATGGTGTCCTGCAAGTGGGACATGAGCATCATGTCACGAGCGTTGTAGTACTCTCCATGGAGCGCGAGGAAGTAGACCCGGCACAGCATGGCTCGTGCCCGAATAATCCCATCACTGTTGCTGAACAGATAGTTGCACAGAACATGAACCAAGTTGTTGGCGTCGCTAGACTGGCTTCGGGGGGTGATGGCAGAGTCGACCTCATCACCGGCGGCCTTCCAGCAGTTCTCCTCGAAGGTCTTGATAACTTGGGCAGGCTGCAAATGCGTTAGTGCGCTAGTTTGTCAAGAGGGAGATTGCATTCTCGAAGGACGATCACTGACCTTGAAATAGACATGCTCTAGTCGTCGCATGACGATTCTATTCACACTGTCTTGAGGAATCTCTAGCGCGGCATCCTTGCGCAAGTGCTCGTAGTACAACTGGCCACGTAGGATGATGTTGTACAGAGCGCCTTCGTCTTGTAGACGTTCAATGTACTCAGAGGTGTGAGGATCGATGCTTTGGAGGGATCGGACGAGTTCGTCATCCAATCTCTCAACATATGAGACGATGCTGCCAGCAACTTTGATGTATTTCTCGCCGGGCTGAAGAGCTGGGGGCTTTTCATCATCATCCCACTCCTCGACATTCTCAACAACGACGTAGTCCTTGTTGTTCTCAACAACTGTCAGGAGAGCAGACAGCTCCTTCTCAGCGGCTTTCCAGTGTTCTAGAGGCATCACATTGGATGTACCGGCGCTCAAATCGAATCGAGCAGAGACGATGGCGAGAAGGACGCGGATCTTCTGATAGGGAGTGTTGGCAATTTCGGCAAGCTTCTCCATGACCTTGATCTGCTCAATACGGTCGGTGTTCTTCTTACCGCGAGTCTCCATAATGCCTCGTAAGTGTTTGAAAATACCTTCCGGGGTGTACTGGAGAGCACGGCCACCTTTTCCGACGGTAGCAAAGCCATCATCGCCAAGGTCTTCAGGTTGGGCGACCTCATCCAGGAATCTGGCAGCCTTCTTGGGTTTTACCGGCTCAGGTTCGTCGTCTTCGGACTCCATGAAGGCATCCTTGTCCTCTCTGTAGGCATTCACCTCGGTCTGGTACTCCTTGCTTGACTTCTTAATCTTCTGTTTTACCGCGTTCAAATTACGGGCCTGTATAGCGTTCATCTTCTTGGGCGTAACCTTTGCCTTAGCCAAAGCCTCGTTCATGAAATCCTCCAACTCGGCGATGATTCGGACATAAGGCTTGGGGGTCTTGCCGCCATCTTGCAGGCGGGTAACTTGTCTGCTGAGTTTGTCGAATTCTATTTCAAAGTAGGCACGTGTTAGTAACATGAGATTCCTTGATGTAAGTTCTTGTTCTTTCTCCTTTTTGAAGGGAAAGACAGAAGTCTGCCGCCACTTTAAAAGTTTCGATGGATCGTTTCGAGTTTTGGTCCAAAAAGCATCGGCAGAATGCTTCCCGGTGTTCGCGTACGAGACTTCTACATACCAGATGATATTAAGGTCCAGTCACCGTTCTTTTGGCCGTTTTCGATCTGCTTGATGGAGGCGTCGAGTTCGTCGCGCTGTTTGTCCTTGGCACTCTTCACTTTGGCTCGGACTTCTTCCTCTTCGCTTTCACTGTCTGAGGCGGCATCCCTCAAGAAACGGTTGGCACCTCCGGCTTCGTCATCGCTGGAGGACTCATCGTCGCTCACGTCAGAGCCGTCCATATCGTCAGAGTCGTCGGAATCATTCTGGCCAAGGTTCTGCTCCTGCTCCTCCTCGGAGTAGAGCTCTTCCTCATCAGAGGAGCTGTCGCTGGAGCTGTCCTCTCCACCACGGAAGAATCGAGACATGGTGGGCGAATATTTCGATTGATTTTATACCTCGATGGATGTTGACGCCTCGGGACGGTCGAGGGTAAAGTTAGGATTGGTCGCGAGGTGCGATGCGCGGGGTTAGGAATCGAGCGTGGTTCGTGAGGGTCGAAATTTGATGATTTTTGGTGGGAGGTGGGGCGCGCAACTTGGGGCTTAGCGAAGAGTCAGTGGTACTTGCACTGTGCAACAGCAGCTCATCAGATGCCAGTGGCTCCTGCCCCATTTTTGTGCCTGGGAAATTTGTGTGCGCTTATGTCAGCGGCCGGTTTTTCAGTTTTTCCTTGGCTAGTGCCTGGACGCACTGGCTTAGGTCGCTATGCCTCCCTCCCAAACCGCTGAGTGGCCCGCTGTCCGACCACTAAACGAAGAGCTATTAGCCGTTTTCGCCTCCTTCTGGGTACACGTAGACCTGAGAATTCATGGAAGGAAGTGTGTTGGCTTGGGTGGCGGTAGGCTCTGATGCGTATTTATGGTAATTGCTTGATTTCTCAGCATCAGCAACAGCACATGCAACAACCAAGCAGCATCATAGCTCACATACCTACATAGACCTCTTTCTCTCTGCAATCACCTCCATGGCCGGCGTTGGCTGTGTAAATGGCGCATCGGCCGCCAGGTCGTTCATCCAAATAGCAAGGCGTGGTTACTCGACAAGCTCCTCGAGATCATGGGCTCCTCTCGATTTTCTCCTTCCTCAAACTTCCTCGACCGCCAATTACCACGCTTTCTTCCTTTCACGGTCGACGGGAACGGCACGTACAGGCAGCACGGGCGGTCCTTCACAAGCCGCTCGGCTCAACGGCGCTCTACGACAGCCGCAGAAGAGAACCTTCACTGCCACTGCGTCTCGACGGGCCACAGTCTGTATCCTCAATCCGCAAACAGACGAAGACGGCAAGGAAATGATGCTGGAGATCACCCCCAGAGCAGCAAAGGTTTGTCAAAAAAGCATGGATTTCGAAATCTCGCTCAAACCAATGTTCACATCTTGCAGCGCTTGTCACAGATCATGAAGAAAGACGACAATCCGAATCTCGCTCTTCGAATCCAGGTGGAAAGCGGCGGCTGCCACGGGTTCCAATATCTAATGAGCCTGGTAACTATACCACCCAAAGACACAGCGGAATGGTCAACGGCTGTGAACGAGGACGATACCATATTCCAGTTCTCGGACGATGGAGATACGACAACTGCATCTGAGCATGGCGCTAAAGTCATATTGGATGAGCCGTCTCTGGATTTGCTAAAAGGGAGCAAAGTGGATTTCACAATGGAATTAATTGGGTCACAATTCAAGATTGTCGACAATCCGTACGCTACTAGTAGTTGTGGTTGTGGGACAAGCTTTGATATCAAAATGTAATACGCCTAGACTAGAATTTAACTGACGAGCACGTATAATTAAGAGTGTTCATATGTAAATTTTGAGGTGTGAGGAAAGCATGACACTCTGCTCAGCCCATACAATAGAACCCTTACAACACTATTCACCGTCGATCTACTACGGGTTGGGGCAGAGACTACGGATTGCTACAGGATGCGTTGCTGTCAGAAGACTCATTACATATATACCGGATTTATACACAACGTGGCATGCGAAACTCTAGTGTCATTCATCAAGGAATCAATTACCCTAAAGCTGTCATAAGAGAAACGCCGAGCGACCATGCCGTTAAACAAGTTTTCCCATTTCTGCCCAACCCAACCAAGTCGTCATAGCTCAGCCACTATTAAAATCTAGTTCATCTGGCGGACGAGGGCATTGATAGCCTCCTCGCGGTTACCAAGGTCACCACCCTCGATAAAGTGCTTGAACTTGCGGGTGCGGAAGCCACCAGTAGGGTTGGAGAGCTTGAAGGGCCACAAGAAGTTGGAGGCCTGCTTGAAGTTGGGGCCGACGGAGTAGATCTCGTGAATGAGATCCTCCATACAAACGATGCCGTACTTGCCGAGAGACTCCTCAATGATAGCATTGTCGGTCAAGGCAACACGTTGTTTGTCGACCTTGCCGTAACCACGCTTGTAGACGAGTTCCTTGATGGTCTTCAGGTTGGGGTAGCCATAAGCAACCCAGGGCTCAACAATCTTCAACATTTCAGTGGTGGCCTTGGTGGCCTTGATGAACACACCGTTGTTGATCTGCAGAAGACGGAGAAGCTGGAGGGTCTTGCGGGGCTTAGGGGGCATCTTGTTGATACCCTTGATACGGATGACAAAGATCAACTTGGCCTCGGCAGGAATGTAGGCAGAGTCGTTCTCCTTAGCAACGCGGTGCAGGCGGACCTTCTCGCGCTCAGCATCACGGTACTCCTTGACGTACTTCTCAGCACGCTTGAAGATGACGCCACGCTTCTCCTTGTTGGCCTGGAAGGAGGTTAGCACTCTGCTCCACGGCTTCCAATGCATGACAAAGCAATATTTGGTCAGGCGAATAATCAGACCCGAAAGAAGGTATATAGATCAACAGCATTGACAAATGTCTAGTTGATAGGTATGTTGTGCATCATAATGCCACGGGGGTGCGGAGATATAGTACGTACAGCCTTCTTCTTCTGAACGGCGGCGGTGCGCTCAGCGCGAGCCTTCTCCTGAGACTTGCGCTTCTTGAGAAGCGTCTCAGGGACGAGGATCTGCTCGGTGGTAGGGACGGTACTATATAGATGATCAGATTAGTACGAGGTCCGGCATACTCGAAAGTATGAACAAGAGCGCCGGAGCGAGAACTGTAGCTGCAGCGCGACATTCTCTGTTTTGGCTGACTCGAATTTGAATTTTATCGGTGAGATGAGAAAGATGTCCAGTCAACAATTTCTTGCAAACTCAGACTCCTCACTCCTAGACTCTCATCCAACAACGACCCCGAACGTCTAGTTCAGGAAGGATAGTCGCAGGCAATGCAGCATGAAGTTTCCAACTTGCAGTCCGTGCCTTTGGCAACAATGATTTTCAGAGCGAAGAAAAGGCATGGCATTTTCTTCATCCCCAACACCTTGTGCATCATCTCTCAGCCCGCAAGCAGTATTTCAGCCTGGGAGACAGAGGGAGATGCAAAAGAAAGATCGAGCTGGCAGTTCATTCAAGACGGTTATACTCGACAACAATGTCAAGCCGTCATGTACTACCCAGCGAGAGGACCACGAACAATCTGCTAACGGACTCGAAACCGGGCTCGATGCCCATATCGAAAGGGCCTTCAAGAAGAATTAACGTACGTGGCACCCATTTTTGCGGCTGGCTATTTGGTGAGGTCGGTTAGTATTGGCGTGGGTAGGAAAGGAGAAAAGAAGTCTTGGAAATAAAGGTTGGCCCTTTTTTTCCTCTTACTGAAGTGGAGCAAACAAACTCGGGTGGAGTTACACCGCCAAATTTTGAAGCTAGGGTTAGGTTTTACACGTTTCGCACACAAAATTCTTGCATTTCTGCCGCCGTCGACCGCCCGCTAACTGCCCGCCCTCTCGCGCACCCACACCACTCTGGCAACCTGTCGCGATATTGGAAAGATAGTACTGCATTTCCAACTGCCATAGTCGAGAAACCAGACAAATTCAAAATGGCTCCTCCCAAGAAAACCGCTGCCCCTAAGGAGAACATCTCCCTGGGTCCCTCCGTCCGCGATGGTAAGTTTTTTTTCTGTGATACTTATTCTGTCAAATTGACATAGATGCGACTGTTATGCACACGAGGAATTGTCTGCTAATTCAATGGTGCAGGCGAGCTCGTCTTCGGCGTTGCCCGTATTTTCGCCTCCTTCAACGATACCTTCGTTCACGTCACCGATCTCAGGTTTGTCTGCCGCCGCACCGCAGAGCTTCAGCCGTCCTGATTTAAGGCTCTTACTGGTCACTGGAAACGACGTTTGGTGCTAACATGATATGCAGTGGTCGCGAGACTATCACCCGTGTCACCGGTGGCATGAAGGTCAAGGCCGATCGTGACGAGTCCTCCCCCTATGCTGCCATGTTGGCCGCCCAGGACGTTGCTGCTCGATGCAAGGAGCTCGGCATCAACGCCCTCCACATCAAGATCCGTGCCACGGGTGGTATGCTTATACTACCCCGCCATTTCTATTGAGGAAGAGGATAATTACTGACGTAAATACTGCACAGGTAACGGTACCAAGACCCCCGGACCTGGTGCCCAGTCTGCTTTGCGTGCCCTTGCCCGTGCTGGCATGAAGATTGGCCGCATCGAGGACGTCACCCCTACTCCCTCTGACTCTACCCGCAGAAAGGGTGGTCGCCGCGGTCGCCGTCTCTGAGCGCCGCCTCCAAGATGGATATGGCTTGGTTTGGACTGGAAGTTCGCTATCTGGTTTCTCTATGGCGTTGAGAAAAACGAGGGGAACGGCCATAGTGCCTGGTCCCCATTCTACTGTGCTCTGTCACATCCGATTAGCGGGTGTTTTAGCGAGCTGCTAGGTAGACGGATGTGAATTCGCCCCCTGAAGCAGGCCCATGAACAGTATCCCTAGTCCGAGACCTTGTTTTCACTTTTAGCGACGTGAGATGTGTGAGATGTCATACTTGCTCAGAGGCCCTGTGAGGTCTTGTGCTCATTGGCCATCGTCAAATATATTGTAGTGGCGAAGCATCTATGAAATATTAACTCAGTGCTCCTCACAATGGGAGACCTTCAGCAAGTATCCAGTCGAGTTTACTATTTGATTCCTGGCTTCAATGACCACATTCCCCTTCCCGTCCCGCCAGTCTTGTTCAGAATTGCAATTCGATCAAGCGCGGACTTGAACTCGTCACTCTGTTTCTTCCCAGGGCAGTAAGGATTGAAGTGATCTACCAGCATCTTGCTGGGTACCTGTCCACCCTGTCTATTTATGAAAGTCTTAATCATTGTCATGAAATCCTTTGCCTTCAGGTTTTTGTCAAGTCCTGGTGTTCCGGAGCGGGAACTACTGGCACTTCCGCCGTCCAAGCCTTGTCGATTCGCCAGGTTACTCATTACACCGACCGAACTTGGGCCTCCACGTCGCCTATGGCCACCGGATCGTCCTCCGGATCCGACTTCACCGGTCCACGTAACGGTGCCAATTGGTATACGACGAGCTTCTTGAGCAGAATGCCGCAGGTGAGCAGCAGCTTCACGTGCCACCTGGTTAGCTTCTTGACGGAGCACATGTATATCTGCTTTTGCTTTCTGTGGCCCATTGACGATCTGCTCGTGGTCATATGCGCTGTTCACGGACCGCGAAAATATGCCTTCCAACATCCGTCTCTCGTTCTGGACAGAGTCGTCTTCTTTAAAGTCCTCCATGGCCGCAACAATGTTCATTCTTGAGAGTTCCTCTTCTTCAACGTCCCCCCCCCTACGTCCAACATTAGTGATCGGTGCCAACCGTTGCTTTGTGATGGCTTCCCCATCAGTGTTGGCAGATATGTCCACCTCGGCCCCCCTGAATACTTCACTTCGTTGGGCGTCTGCCTGACCACCTGTGTTGTACGTAAACAAGTCGTACAAATCGGACAAATCATACGAGCTCCGCTGTTTTGGGTCTTTGAGCACTTTGTTGGTCATGAATTGCTTGAAGATTTGCCTGTGATAAATCTTCTCCTCTATCGTACCCTCTGTCATAAGCCGATAGATTTTGACGGGTTTGTTCTGACCCAGTCTCCAGGCTCGTTCTCGAGCTTGTAAGTCTGTAGACGGATTCCAGTCAGGATCAAAAATAATGATGCGGTCAGCGCCTGTGAGGTTTGTTCCCAACCCGCCCGTTCTGGTGGTCATAAGGAAGACATGAATTGACGAGTCGGTGTTGAACTTGTCGATCATTGGTTGTCGTTGATCAACTGGTGTTTCCCCATCCATACGTACGTAGCTGATGCCACATTCGCGCATACATTTCTCAATGATGTTGAGCATCAGTTTTCCCTGGGAGAAAAGTAGAGTCTTGTGGCCGTTTGGTATCATGACCTTTTGAATCAGATCTTTGGTGAGTTGCAACTTGGCTGAGAGCTTCGGGCTTCCATAATTGTAGCCCGCCTTGCCTCCAAGGCTCTTGTCCAACAGGTCCGGGTGATTGCAAATCTTTCGCAGAATGTCGATGCCGTACAATGATTGGCGTCGTTTATTCAGGATCGCAGATACCTCATCAGATCCGAGGAAAGTTTCGTACGCCTTGCGTTGCCCTTCGGACAGCTTGCAAAACAGAACCTGTTCTGTCTTTTCGGGTAAGTCCGCTGCTACATCAATTTTCAGCCGCTGAAGTAGGTATTCACTGATGGTCTCTTTGAGTGCCTCAGCACACTTCTCTGCTGTCATAACCTGAAGGTTCGATGCATTTGCATAGCCTCCCTGCCGAATAGGGATTTCGAATTGTGCCCGGAAACTAACCAGAGTTCCCAGTCGCATCGGATATATGAAGTCAAAGAGAGACCACAGTTCGGTAAGATTGTTTTGCACGGGTGTGCCAGACAATATCACTCGGTTTGGTGTGTTCAACTCCTTGCAGGTAACAGTTATTTCGGCATTTGGGTTTCGAATCTTATGCCCTTCGTCAAGTACAGCGTAGTCCCATAGCACTGGCAACAATTCCTCAGCATATGTCTGTAGACCTGTGTAGGTGGTGACAAGGACGTGGCCTTCATCTACAACCCCCCTGACTATTTTTCTCGCTGCATTCAGGGATTTGTTGGCAACGGGGCTGTAGTGTTCGACATCGTACTCATCCTCGAATCGAGGGTTCATCATACCACTTCCTGAGGAATGCAGAATTGATACTCTCAGAGGTGGCCACCAGCGATGGAATTCGCTTACCCATTGCCGCAACAAGGTCGCCGGCGCAACCACAATTACTGGACGCTTGAGCTTTTTACTATGATGTAGCGCGGCGATAAAAGCAATCAACTGAACAGTTTTGCCTAGACCCATTTCGTCGCCAATAATACCTCCAACGCCTTGCTTATACAACTCCGCAAGCCACTGGACGCCAGTTTTCTGATAACCAAATAAGGATGGGTGAATGTCACCAGGTAATTTGAGGTCGTCGTCGATAGAATGATCAGGATGGTCTGGTGATGGTTTCAGCCATTCGTCCTCGTCCTCTTCGCTTTCGGCCGAGGTCTGCTCCACGTCTGTCGTACATCGACGAGCCCGCCTTGCTCGACTTCTCCTCAAGATCCAGTCTTTTAATCTGTGTTTGTACAGCGCTTCGTTGCCATCATCAAGTTTGCTGAGGTCAATCTGCTCTTGCAATTGACCTCTGGCTTTAGCCTTCGTCTTGCGAAGTTCTTGTCGAATGAGATCGTCTTCGTTTCCCTGTTGCCAGACTGCGGAATCAGCAGATTCTGATTCTGACGGTTGCTCGGGCTCGAAATCTGCTGACGGGCTACGTTCCCGTTCTATCCGTCGTCTTTTCCTTGGCCGCAGTGAAAACTCGCTTTCTACAGTAGATTCCGGGGGGGTTACTTCCTTTACCACAACGTCATCAACGAAGCCTGGCCGCCGCAGCAGCTGATGCGACGTCGGACCCTCCAGCTCTTGATCGTATTGCTCTGCAGCAGCCTCCTCTTCTGCTTCTAATATTGTGTCGGCCAGTTGACCAGCTATTCCCTCTGGACGAGGTCCTCCGACTTTAGCAAACGGCGTGATTTTCCCTGTTCGAATAAGATAATCTCGGTTTCTTTCGCCAGTGAACCTCTTCGACTTGAAATTAGTGGCTATTTCTAATTGGTTCTCTTGGTGACGTTTGTCGATGCGCGCTTGAAAATCTGTGATATCCCCCACGACTTGACCCATTTCATTTTCCAACTTTACAATATCCCTTTGGACATTGCGAGATTGATACGGGTTACCGATAACTCTCTGTAGGCGCGTCTTTGCCTTGTCTATTTGAGACTGGAGCTTCTGCCTTGTGGTATCCAGCTTTGCCATACGACTATGGTCTTTCTTGTCTTCTGCTTCAATCAACGCCGCACTTGCCTGACTGGTGATGTCTCGTTCCACATCATCCTGATCTCTGACTGTTCCCATCAAGTTTTTCAGGGCGTCTTCTTCCGTCATTACCTCTGGCTCAAATCGTTCCGTCTTCGTTTCAGCACTTGTCTCTTCCTGGGCAGCTGCAACCATTTTGTCGACTATGCCTTCACTCCTTGTGCCACCATCACTTTGGTCTTGATCCCTGTCTTCATCCATGGTGTCGAGTGGCAAGGCCCCAGCGGCTCAATCTGCTACTACACGGTCGTTCATAGGTAGCTTTTGGAAAACCAGATGATTTTTTTCTCTGTACCGATTTCATGTTCTGGAATGCCTCTTGTATTTCTTATTTCGGTAGTCACGTCCAGCCCAAATCGTCTGAGAACGGGAACTGTGACTTCTTTACAGTGGAGCCATGACCGTCGGCAGAGCGGTCGCCCTAGGCCCTCTCAAACAGCAGATAATGTCCCTCGAGCAGGTCTCGATGGCGGGCGAATATGGGCAGTAGCGTGAAAGAAATGAAGATTGAATGGATGGGAAGGTCAAGTAACTTGGACAAGAACCAGTACAGTATGACGGGTTATTAAACGTGAACGAAGTGCAGGGAAGGGGTGGCGAAATAAACAGTTCATGATTGGTCATCATAGTGGGGGGCTGTTGCTTGTCTAGTTCTGAGTTCATGTTTGTTGGTTTGAGGTTTCAATTTAGGTACTTGCGAAACCTACCCTAGGGAACACAGCTTATGTCACGGTACGATATCACGAAGCATTACTCCCTGCTGTCGTTACGGAGGACCAGCTACAATGTATTCAATGGGTTATGAATTCACGGCAACATCAACCTTCATATCCGACATACTACTCAGGGATACTTGCAGACGTCTGGCTAGGTGATAGTTACAAGTGTACAAAAAATAACGTTATTGATTCTACTCAAATTATGATTAATCTCTGCGTGCACGCGTACGTTATGACAAGTACCTAAGTACCTACCTACCTACCTCCTAGGCGCCCGGCCCCTGTTTTTGGTGACAATAAAAGTACGACAAGACAAGTCAAATTTTGTCACCAGCTGGTAGTCGGACTTACCATAGGTGGGTGACAATTTTTGACCTGTCTTATCATACTTTTGCTGTCACTAGAAATAGCAAGTGGCGCGCGTTTAGGTACCTAGTAGTTAGTTACCTACTCCGTACATAGGTAGGTATCTTAGTACTTTTAGTGTGCTACTTGCGTTTGCATGGACAACGCTCTCATCTGCTGGCAACACGCGCCGCCGCACCTAATATTTCGCGTACTCGCTGCCGAGCAAAAGCTTCATTGTTCCCACCTATACTCCGTAGTTATCGGCCAGACACGTCCCAACCGCCTTTCCACATTTCTCTATCATCGCCAAAGCCCATGCGACGAGTGCCGCCGTCATGCATATCATCAAGCCTTCGTGGCTGAGCCATAGCGGCGAGCAGAAAGACTTTGAGGTGTACAGCTGTCATGTTTCTTCTGATGGCAAACGTCTCGCGACCGCCGGCGGTGATGGCCACGTTCGAATCTGGGCTACCGACGCCATATACAATGCCAAAGATGCCACCTACACGAAGCCGCGCCAGCTCTGCCACATGAGCCATCATCTGGGTACAATCCATTCCGTTCGATTCTCCCCCAATGGCCGATACCTGGCTAGCGGTGCCGACGACAAGCTCATTTGCGTATACCACCTTGACAAGGGAGCGCCTACTATAACCTTTGGGAACAATGATCCGCCCCCTGCCGAGAACTGGAAGACATACAAACGACTCATTGGGCACGACAATGACGTTCAGGATTTGGCCTGGTCTCCAGACTCCTCCCTGCTCGTGTCCGTCGGGCTCGACTCCAAGGTCGTCGTTTGGTCTGGCTATACCTTTGAGAAGCTCAAGGCCATATCGGCACATCAGAGCCATGTCAAGGGCATCACCTTTGACCCTGCAAACAAATTCTTTGCGACTGCAAGCGATGACCGAACCATCAAGATCTTCCGATATACCCCGCCTGCGCCTAATTCTACCCAGCACGACATGATCAACAATTTCGTTCTCGAGACCACCATCAGCTCGCCGTTCAAGAGCTCGCCGCTAACAACGTACTTTCGCCGATGCTCATGGTCCCCCGATGGTAATCATATTGCCGCCGCCAATGCTGTGAATGGCCCCGTCAGCTCAGTCGCCATCATCGAGCGCACCAGATGGGACAGCGAAATCAACCTCATCGGTCACGAGGCGCCGACTGAGGTATGCATGTTTTCACCACGGTTATTTCACACTGTGAAACCCGATGAAAATGCCACGACGAATGGAAACCTCAATCAGTTACTGGTAACCGTTGCTGCCACTGCTGGTCAAGACAAGACCCTTAGCATATGGAATACGAACACATCGCGGCCTGTTGTCGTTCTTCAAGACCTTAGCAGCAAGTCGATATGTGATTTGTCATGGGCTCCTGATGGCCAGACGCTATTCGCTTCCAGCTTGGACGGTGGTATTGTGGTCGTCAAGTTTGACGAAGGAGAGTTGGGTTGGGTCGCCCAAACGGAAGAAAACGTGAGAGCATTGCAGAAATATGGTGCATCTCGCAAAGGAATGGGAATGCCCGAGGACGTCGATGGTCTGTTGCTGGAGACGCACAGCAAAGCGGGTGAGTCTAGAGCCGTTGAGTCGAGAATGGGCGCTCTGATGGGCGACCTGCCTTCAGATACACCGAAAGAATCCACCCCGGTTCCTAATGGTACGAAGATAACATCGGATGAGAAGCATGCGATCACGACAAATGGTGGTTCCGAACCTGCCAAAAGCCTGGAAGAAGAGAAAGAAGACAAGTCTGCAGACCGCGTCAGAGAGCTGAAATCACGAGTTACCATTGGCAAGGACGGCAAGAAAAGAGTTGCACCACTTCTTGTTTCATCCTCGGGTACTGGTCAATCCTCACTACCCCAAGCCCAGCTGGTCGGCTCAGCCGCTACCAAGACCACGGCAAATGATACTCCGCAAACGACTCTGGACCTCAGCAAGCCATTTGACGGACTGCCCAAGGGTGGCATTGCGTCAATGCTGTTAGGCAGCAAGAGAAAGTCGGTTACTGGAGAGGTGGACAACGATGAAGAACATGCTCCCAGGCGAGCTGCAATAGGTCCTATACCCATTGTTACTAACGGTACTGACGGCGTTGAGCCTGCCGGTCTTGCTCCCGTGCAGAATGGAGTGGTCCCTACACCTGAGTTCTTGCGGCCGGCAGTTCTAAATCCATCAATATCATTTGCTCAAGTGAGATTGGCAGTGCCCCGAATTCGATCCCATATTCTGCGTCCGATGGATCGAGGTATTTTACAATCGGATAGCAGTCTCGAAGATGCATCCAAGGCCCCAGAAAGTATTATCATGGAAGCCAAAAACGACACGAACCCGCGGGATCCATCGCATGTCCTCGTTACCAAGAGAGGGGAGTTGTTATGGCAGGAATTCCTACCCCGTGCCGTCATTCTTGTGACCGCCAACAAGAACTTTTGGGCGGCAGCTTGTGAGGATGGGTCTATTCACGTCTGGACACCCGCCGGTAGGCGTTTGCTGAACCCGATCATACTCGAATCTCAACCTGTAATTCTCGAATGCAGAGAGAATTGGCTGCTGTGCATCACTGCGGTTGGGTTGGCGCATGTTTGGGATATCAAAATGCAATCTTCACCGCATCCCCCAGTCTCACTTGGACCAATCCTCGATGTGGCCACCACTTCATTGAACCAGCACTCTGTGAACCCCGGCCCGGGAGTTACTTCTGCTCATCTAAATACGAATGGGCACATCGTCGTGACACTGACCAACGGTGATGGATTCTACTATGCTCGAGAAATGTACACTTGGCAGCGGTTGAGTGAAGCATGGTGGGCCGTTGGATCTCAATACTGGAACTCAAACGATTCTTCAATATCTGCATTACAATCAACAGCAGTCGGAGCTTCTTCCACGGAGAACGGGGACAAGAATGCAACTGTCAACGTATCTTCCGGTATTATACCGTTTCTGGAACGCCACACGACGAACGAGTTTCTTCTCAAAGGCCGTGCGTATGCATTGCAACGCATGATCAAGACGGTCATGCAGCGGAAGGAAAGCGAAGATTTGGAAAGCACTATCAGTATCGCTCATCTGGAGAATCGAATTGCTGGTGCCATGCAACTCGGAGCCAAAGAAGAGTTTCGTCTGTACCTATTCATGTATGCCAAGCGGTTAGGAGCTGAAGGCACCCGACCCAAGGTTGAGGAACTGCTTAATAGCTTACTGGGTGGGATCTTGCGGGAAGAGCAGAACGAAGAGCGGCAAGGCAAGGGATGGTACGGAACGGATGATGAGATTTGCGGTTGGAATCGGAAGGAACTTCTCAGGGGTGTCGTCCTGATTCTTGGTAAGTTGGGCACATACGACGAAACTCTGTTCTTGCTGCGATTATGTGTTGCGACTAACGAGCTATGTAGGAAAATATCGCGAACTACAACGGTTGACATCACAGTATGCCCGGGTCCTGGACCTGAGTCTGGAAGACGGGGCCGTGGATGTTGATAGCATGGATGTAGAGGCCTAGCCAATTTCGAATTAAAGCCTTGGCTCTTCAATGGCCGGAGACCTTGATTTTCAGAATGATGGCGCGGCGGAACACGCTTCTGTACATTAATCTTTCGACCTAGGACTGGATGCCACTAGGTCTGAATCTTGGGTTGTTTCAAATTTTGAGGGGGCAAGGAAAAGCTACGTTTGGGCGTTCGGAGGACACGAGCGGATTTGATGAATGATTTACAGGCGAGGAATTGATCTAGTTCTACGCAAAACGAATACATCATGTTGCAAGATCAAATTGGTGCTTGCTGGCCAGATCCTGCGTATGAATCGTAACTCCTCGCTCAACGTCGATGCACGCAACGTTCCATCACCAGGCCATAGTCAGCAGCTGGTGAACCCTTTGGCAGGATGCCCTCCCAGCTGCCTGCCAGCTGCCTGCCCGGCTCTTCGTCGTCATCCGCAGGCTCGAGTCTGATTTTATTTATTTGCCTGCTGCCTGCTGGTCTCGTTTTTGGCTCACATTTTCTTCTTACTTCTCTCTCTATCCTCTTTTCAAAATTATCGACCTTTGCCTTCGACGTCGACGACCATACTCAGAGAGACGCACCCGAGAGCTGCTTGTCAATTTCTCTTCTACGCGTCTCTTTCAACCGCCTTCATCCTTTCGTTTGGCCCTTTCTGTCCCCCCCTTTTTTTATTCTTCGCTCATCTCCAAGGTCGCCGTCTTTCGTAACGATTCCTTACTTTTCAGCTCGTATCGCAGGATGACGAGCTGGAGACATTGCATTTCCCTGTCACCCAGCTTCGTATGGCTCGCTAAATTGTCATGGTTATGGCTCTTCGTTTGCTTCTCCTCACATGTCCACAGTCTCTCTACACCGTTTGCTCACGCCGGCGATGTTGCTCCCAGAGCCGCCCTCGTAACTCTGGCCTATGAGTATGATCTTCAACCCTTGCTTTCGTCAATGCATCAGTTGGAGGATGCGTTCAACCGTCGATATAACTACGACTGGGTGTTCTTCAGCACTGCGCCTTTAAGTGAGGAGTTCCGTCAACTGACATCTAACGCAACCACAGCTACGTGCATCTATGAAGTCGTCCGCCAAGGTGATGCCAATCTACGTCTCTGGGAAAGGTACCCATTCAGCCGAGAAGGACCATCCCAAACATCTCAGGAAGCTCCATCACCAACCCGTGGGGACACATTCGAGCCAATAGAGACTTCTCGTCAGTTGCAGCGCTGGAACAATGGACCCTTTGCCCGAGAGAAGCGGCTCCAGACATATGACTGGTTTTGGAGAATTGAGCCAGGGGTGAGACTTCTGTCCGCCACAGCCCGACGGGTGTATTTGTCGGCGGTTCTAACTTGATTCAATAGGCCCAGTTCACGCATGACATTGGATTTGACATTTTCCGTTTCATGAGAGACCACAACATTGCCTATGGATCCAATGAAGCCAACCACGCATTAGCTCACAGGTCGCCGCTTTCGCAGCAAGTCAAAGGGTTTTTAGACAAGCACTCTGACCTGTTGCACGCAGAAGCAGATGTAGCCTGGCTACTAGGACTTTCTGACAGCCGATACAGCCGCCGTGTCTTGTTGAAAAAACCCCAAGAGTCCGGTTCCGGTGCCATTCAGTTTGTAAATGGTCAACTTGACCAGGGCTAGTGGCCCAGGAGTCTTGATACCGTTGACACTGGGGATGACGACGCAAACAATCCAGCAGAAGCCTTCACAAATTGGCTGCGTACCTTTTGCAAGAGTGGCACCTCGCCCAAGTTCGACATTGGTTCGCTTTCCTTCTTTCGAAGCCACAGCCACCAGGTGCTTTTGGACCATTTTGACAGATATGATGGTCAGTATGACGAAGGCCTTGGAGACATGTTGGTACCGACGATAAGCGCCAGCATGTTCCTCCCGCAAAAAAGCGTATGGAACTTTCGTCAAAAAGACCGAGGCTATACCCATTGGCCGCAACCTCCAGACTCAACTCCAGAGCCGAAGCTCAGGTTATGGCATCGCATGAGACGAGCAGTGCGTAACGACTCACACCAGAAGACGACGAAACGGACGAAGACGTCTTTACGAGACGGGCAGAACAAACTGGTGGAACGCTCTTCCTTATGGGATATGATAGCTGAGGATTTTGGCAGACAGGCTACTATACCGGGGCTGCAATCCGGGAATACGGTGATTGACGAACGTAACTTTGCGCTCAGCTTGACCCAAGATGAGAGGTAATTGCATGCGCAGTGTGGATCGGCTAAAAGGACGCTGAATGGTTTTGCAGACATGAATCTTCTCGACAGTGGTGCCTGATTTTACGTTAGTTTCTGGTCTTTGAAGAGACACCGCAGGCGGGTGCATAGAAGTTATATCTTGGGTTCATAAATTTACTCTTTATTTCATTGGACTTTGGAGTCGTGTGGGTCTGGAGCAAAATGAAACACGTCTAGTTACTCCGTACTCCGTATGAGAGTAGGAAAGTGCGAGCATAGAGCAACGCAAGGTAGGAAGGACCAGACCTCTGGCACCACTTGTCTCGCGCCGGCAAACAGGGGCGCACTGATGACGCCGTCATTGACCGGAACACTGAAGCTGCATGGAAGCCACCCGGAATGTTTGACAGAGACAAAGAGGACAATCGATGAATCAGGCTCCATGACCAGCCCCGAGGCCCGAGGCCCAAGGCCCAAGCCCCAACCGCTTGCCGCCCGTTGCACTCCCTGTCATCGAGATGTACGGAGTACTGGCTGCGCATTTGCCAAGAGCAGGCAACTGCCAAAGGTCTGTCCGATGTCCTCGTCGGGCTGCAGCTTCCCCCTCGCTCCTTGCAGACACGGACAATTCCCACTCTAAAACGTCATTGATGCAAGCTGCAGCTTGAATCCAAGACACGTACTCCGTACGGTGCATGTACAGCATGTACCTGGGTATGTACCGAGAATTGCAGGCAAATGCTGTCGACCAGCTTGAGAGCTTGACCACATAACTACATGCATTTATCAGGCAAGCCGTCCTCCTCACCCCAATTCCAAATCTGGCACGTCAATTCTTCAGATTCGTGACAACCGCCGCCCCATGTCCGCACTTCGTCAATTGACCAGCCGTCCTGAACCCCTGCTTCTGTCAAAGGGTCTCCTCCGTATGGAGTACTCCGTAGTTGTTGATCAATGATCCCAAACAGAGACCGCCTTCAGCCACTTTTTTTTTGGTCGGCACGGGCAGACAGGGACACTTTGCATTACTTGTCTTGCATTGGCCTGACTAGACAGACCCATTTGTGGTTGCTGGCTTTGTCGTTTTCGGTTTCTTGCTCATCCTTCCTTTCTAAACCAGCGACAAAGTGATTTTATTTTGGTTTTGGGTTTTGTTGACGTTGACCACTGTTGTGCAACACGACGTTCCTTTCTTCTTCTTCCTTTTCGTCAATCACGACGGCATTTGTTCCCTCGGCGCCATTCTTCGCTCCTTTCAATCGATCTCCAACACAAGGCGCACCAAAGCTATCGACCTCTCCTTTTCCCTGTCTGTCCCTTCCCCTTCGCGTGACCACACCGTCGGCGACGTGCTACCGCCATGGCCATACTCGAGACCACTGCCTCAAAGGCGGCTGGTCCTGGTGCCTACCGCGGCGCCAAGGGAAACGGATTCGCAAAGAACGTGTATCTGATTTTCGTACGTCATTCCGCACCCTGAGAGCACGCGACCTTGAGCCGAGGTGCCTTTGGACGATACTTTGGTTGACTATTTACGTAGCTGACCTTTCAAAACTCTGCCCTGATACTGGTACGTTCGTTACTCAATTGCTTTGCGTCAATCCATCACTGCCCCCCGTCCACGACCGCCCCGAGCTGAAGACCCGTCCGAATGAATTTAACGTGTCCACAGGTGATGCATTACTCCAGAGTCATGCCTCCTGAAGGCGACCACCGGTATTTCACATCAACAGCCGTCTTTATCAACGAGGTCATCAAGCTAGCCATATCACTCACACTGGCTCTATACGAAACATCCAAGACCCTCGCACCGAGTACGCCGGCCACGGTCCTCTTTGAGCAGATCTACAATGGAGTTTTCTCTAGCGATGGCTGGATGCTGGCCGTACCGGCCGCTCTATACACATTCCAGAATCTGCTGCAGTACGTGGCCGTGGAGAATTTGGACCCAGTCCACTTCCAGGTGTTGTATCAAGTCAAGGTGAGTTTTCGGGGATCGAACTTGGGAAGAAGAAGCAAAAACAAGGGAATTGAGGCCTTCGATACTGACACAGACGGAGCAGATTCTTACAACCGCCGTCTTCAGCGTCTTTCTACTCCGTCGCCAGCTTGGGTTCAAAGGATGGGCGTCACTCGTCATCCTCACAATTGGTGTCTGCATCGTGTCTATACCATCCTCCGAAAAGACGGCCGACTCGCTCCTCCTGCATGGCGTTCCAGACCACTTCTTTCCTCGATCCAAACACGAGCTTGGCCAAACTGTGGCTGGCGCAGATATACCCGAAGCAGCCTTACACCTGAGCCGGCGATCCGCTACATACGAAGGCATCGCCAAGGACCTGCCTCCCGCAGACCCGATCATGAACTTCTCCGTCGGTGTTTCTGCGGCGCTCATCTCTGCCGTTGTGTCCGGACTGGCAGGCGTTTACTTTGAGAAGCTGCTCAAAGAAAGCTCAACCAATGCGAGTGTCTGGATGCGAAACGTCCAATTGAGCTTCTATTCGCTCATTGCGGCTTTTTTCGGAGGATGTGTTTATCAGGATGGTGCTGGGATCCAAGAACACGGCTTCTTCGAGGGCTACAACTCCGTGGTCTGGGCAGCGATCCTGCTCCAGGCCGCAGGAGGCTTACTGGCCAGCCTGGTCATTCGCGATGCCGACAATATCGTAAAGAACTTTGCGACGAGCATCAGCATCGTAATCAGTTTCGTAGTCAGCGTATGGATTTTCGACTTTGCTGTCACCCTACCGGTAAGCCCCCCCCTTCACTAGCACCATCTAGGTGTCTCGCGACTAAACCAAGTACGCCTAGTTCCTTGTGGGCACTTCCCTTGTCCTCCTGGCAACGTACATCTACAGCGTCCCCGAGCGTAAACTTCACCGTCCTTCGCCCGTGCGCATCGTCAGTTTCGAGAAGTCCACCATTGAACCGACCGTTACGCCCTTGCCAACGCCTCGTACGGCAGACATTCGCCGTCTGAACTTGGACCCTTTCGAAGGAAAGGGCTTCGGCAAGACGTCCAGTCGGCCAGGCAGTCCTATGTTGCCTCGTGTGGCGAGCCGTACGCATGTCCCCCGAGAAGGGCACCTAGAGTAGGACGAGTTCGTAACGTAGTGCTGCACATTGGGCTCGGTTTCTGTCATTCACGACAAGTATAGTATGTGGCGTCTGGATCAACATCATTGTTTGTTTTTAAAAGGAGGCATGTATGGATGGCAATGTGAGTGAGTATGCATGTCACTTGACATGGGTTTTGGGTACTATCTGTAGACGGATCTAGTGGATTGATTGATACCATGAAGCGATGGATGAATGGATGGATAGATGGATGGATAGATTTCCAAAAAGAGAGGGGGTGAGAGTACACGTTGAACAATATATGCTTGGCTTTTGTCTATAGCAAAACGAGGACATTAGACGAATCAGCCAGCAATTTCCAACTTCTCTTGATATTCGCAAATCAGCGGATGAGCTGTCTGTATCTCCAACTCTGCCTCATTGCTAGATATGCATATATGAAGAGAGCCACGCACACAACAGGCCGGTTGTTCGTTTATAATAGATAAGAGTCGGTATGGGGACCACTACCCCAGAATCTCATACGGGTATAATCTCGCAACGTAGTGCAGGGTTCATGTCTTTGCTTTGCCGTTCATACTTCCCGATCTTGACTCGTTGCAGTGACCGTAGGTGCCCGACTCCCGTCTTTAGACCCTGTAGATTCGTAATCGCTAGCTAGTTACATGATGACTTCATTTGCCACGTCCTAAAACGCATTTGTGAGCGGGTATGTATGTTGTGAGAAAGAACACATAGTCCCAGGTGGGGGGATGGGCTTACCCTCTTCAACTCCTTGTACGGCAGACATATGCAGTTCTGTACCCGGACTTCATCCCCCACGGCGCACTCTTTGCCCAAGATGGTGATGCTCTGGACCTTGACGCCGTTCTTGGTGATGCTGGTGGAGTGGCTGCCTACCGGTGTGGGGGTGCCCTCGACGCGAGCCCAGGCGCCTACCCTGCTGCCCCAGCCGATGATGGAGTACAGAATGCAGGCGTCGTGCTTGACTTCGGCGTCCTCGAGGACCACGCTCTCCTTGATGCGGGCGCCGGCACCGACTGTGACACGGGGTCCGATGCTGACGTTGGGACCGAGTTTGGCGGTAGGGTGGACTTGCGCGGCGGGGTGGATGAAGACTGGTTGCACGATGTTGGCGCTGGGCTCGGCGAGCTCGCTGCTGTTGGACTGCCAGGCCTGCTGCAGGTAGAGGGCGTTGGCGGGCACGGCGGATCCCGCCGTCTTGATCTGGCGCCAGAAGTCTTGGGTCTCGTAGACGAAGAACTGCTTGCTGTCGGCCATGTCGCCGAGGATGTCCTGCTCCAGGCGGATCACCTCGTTCTTGCGGCTGGATTCGTCGTCGTCGTCGTCGCCGCCTGGGGGGAACTGATAGGACTCGAGGCAGTCGGAGGAAGGGTACGACAGGAGACGCGCGGGCCGGTCGAGGCGGCGCTTGATGGCGGACTTGATGGAGGGGAAGATGGCCTCGGTAGAGAAGAGGTAGACGCCGCAGTTGATGAGGTTGCTGATCTGCGACTCGGGTTTTTCGACGTAGTGCAACACACGACGGGTGTGGGCGTCGGACACGATGCATCCAAAGTTGGTGGCGGCGTCCTCGCTCACGCGGGTGCCGAGGATGACGGCCTCGGCGTCCTTTTCTGCATAGAGCCTGAGCATCTCGGCCAGGGGGAACGAGCAGCACACGTCGGCGTTGAGGACGAACAGCCGCTCGGGCCGGCCCTTGAGGATGGCATCTCGGAAGTGGTACAAGCCGCCGGCGGTGCCGAGGGCCTGGTATTCGCGCAGGTAGCGGATGGTGATGGAGGGGAACTCCTTGGCGGAGTCTTTGATGAAGTCGCGGAAGACGGACTCGTCGTAGTAGCCTATCATGTACACTTCTTGGATCTGCTTGTTGGGCACACGGGCAATCGCGGACAGGCAGTGCCAGATTATGGGATGACCTGCGACGTCGAAGAGGGGCTTGGGGAGGTCGAGAGACAAGGGACGGAAGCGAGTGCCTCTGGACGGACCGCCGACCTGGTGAGTATTGATGTTAGTCTCGTTGCATGTACGTGAAATGATGGCGTTGAAGGCGGCCGCGGGCCACGAATCTATCTGCCGTGTGGAAGGAAATTGTAGATGGCGTGCAAGCCAATCCAACACATCGTCTTGTTTCTGCAACTTACCAGAATGACGGCTTTGGTCTCGCCCTGGTCCCTGGATCGATGCGGCAAGGGGACCTGGAGAGACATGGCGGTGACGATGATGAGAGGTTGAGGTGAAAGTGGGGAGGCGGTCGGCGAGAGGAGACTCGATGCGGGTGAAGTTCGCGAAGGCGACCGACTGCCTCGCTTTGGGATCGCTTTGGGGAGGGCAGAGAGAAGTTTGCTTGCTCTTTTACGTACGACGAGGCAGAGGCAGAGACAGAGGCAGAGATAGAGGACGAGGGCGTGAGCGTGGGCGGTCGGAAAGAAGTTCCTCAGACATGGACTCGGAGAGGTCAGGCATTCGAAGTTGCCGTACGGAGTAACTAACTAACTAACTTAAGTTAAGTTACACGAGATCAAGTGGGCTGGAGTGGAGGAGAAGTTAGTACGGAGTACGGAGTAGTTAGTTACGGAGTAACCAACGTTAAATGACATCAAGCATTGGAGTTGGCGGGGGCTGATTTGGCCTCAAGCTCAAGGGCTTGGCAGCGGAACATACATCAATCAATTGGACGGGACGAATAAACCATAATCCCCGTCTAGTGACTGGAGCGTGGTGGCAGCTACGCTACCAGACGGGCCGTCGCGCCGTCAGCCCTGGAGGCCGCGCGCGACGGCAACTTTTGGTGTCGAGCAAGTGCCAGACGGCTTGATCCAGCTTTGCTTGGGGCAGAGGCACACATCATCATCAATTTGATGGCTGGGAGGAAGCAGCTTGTCAATCAAATCGTCAAGGTCAATCAATTCATCCACTGTTGCACCCCGTAGGGTCCAGACCACAGACCCCCAGCCACCCTGCTTTTTCCCACCGTGGCAACTCCTGCGACCATGAACTCCTGTTAGTGACACCTTGACAAAGTCGACGCTGCTGCTATGCAGAGTGTCAATGGAGGTGTTTTTCGGTGTGAAATAATACTTGAGGGAAGGTTTGAGACCTTTGCTCCCCATTTTCTGCATTGTATCATCGCGGTGTGAGTCACGTTGCTGGCGTCTCTATCCTCCCACTATCAATTCTTATCTGGCGCAGGAGTTTGTTGTTTGTCTGGCGCTCACCAAGTCCAGCAACGTCGAGAACGTAGGCGGCCAGAACTCTTCTTCTGCCTTTCTACTCTGTACCTCTGCACTCTGTCTCTGCATTCTATCTCTGCACTCTGTCTTTATCTCTGCACTCTGTCTCTGTCTCTGCTTCGCATTGGAGCCTCACACTGGCTTTACTGCCACGTCAGCTTCGGTTCACTTTCAATCAACCTGAACTCGACTCTTCCCCCTTCATCCTTGGCCGCACTGTTTGTCTGATCAAATCCGCCCACTTCTCTCTGCCCTTCAAGAGACCCCCGGCCACTCTTTGGTTTGCTCTTGATTCCCTTTTCTGTACTCTGTACTCCGTACTCCGTAAAACAACCGTGTTTAATTGTCTGCCGCGCTGGAGATAATTCTCTTCTGTTCCTTCTGTGCCAAATTCTTTTCGTACAAGCCCACGACGCCTCTTTCTCTGAATCAACCAACCTGCACTGCACCCCTTCCAATGAGGCACGCTCTAAAAAATTCTCGCTGAAGCCATTTCAGTCGGTATGACAGCCACGGTATTGCGTCGCCATCGTGGAGGAACTATCAAGCAAGATCCGGATTCTTCTTTAACGGATCTTTACGAACATGAAGTCGACGATGAAGATTTGAGATCCTCTGTCACCAACTACGATGGGTCGTCAACTCTCCATTTCGCCGACCGCATATCACGTCAAGACCGGTCCAACGCACGTAAGTCTTTCAAACCCCTGAGCATCTCTTTGGCCACGTCCTTCCTGTTGACTTCTAGCAGCTGCGCCTAGTGAGCGCAGTTTAGATACCGCACCTATGCTGCGAGAAATCAGAACTCGCCCAAATGCCAATGGCATCTCTGTTGGTAGCCCAGCCAGCAACCATGAGGACAGCTTCTTCCATACGTCCTTTCAAGACATTGGCAAGAAGCTCAAGGCTTGCAACGACACCCTTGGTGAGCTACAGCAGCTAGGAGTGTCCCACGATGTCCAGCTGCCTGAGCTTGTTCTGGTTGGGGACCAATCTGCCGGCAAGTCGAGTCTCATGTCTGGCCTGGCAAATCTTGACCTGCCCCGGAGTGAAGGCACCTGCACACGATGTCCTCTTCATATTCGAGTTTCGCGCAACAGCGACTGGTCCTGTCGTGTCTGGCTTCGCAAAGAGTACTCGTTCCAGCCTCCAGCTGATCGACCCATTGCCGAGTCGGATGTGACGGACCAAGACCCCTTCTTCCCGTGGCGCAAGCAGCCTGTGACGGCAGTCCACGAGTTCAAGACCATGCAGGACAAGAGCCAAATAGAGGAGGTCCTCAGATGGGCCCAAATTGCTATTCTAAATGACGACAAACATCACGCCCTGTTTATTCCGGGCTCTGGAGGCATTGCCGTCAACACCCCCCTAGAAGATGCCGCCGCAGATACTGTTGCCAAGTTTTCGCCCAACGTTGTGGCTTTGGAGATTAAAGGGCCTGATCTGCCTGATCTGTCATTTTATGACATGCCGGGTATTTTTCAGAATCCAGCAGATGCCAAAGATGATTACTTGGTGAATGTGGTGCGCAACCTGTCCAAAGCATACATACAGCACCCAACCGCCATCATCATTTGCTCTATGCCTATGAATAGTGATGCTGAGAACTCGTCTACGTTTGGCCTGGCCCGCAGATTAGATGCAACCTCACGAACCATTGGTGTTCTAACAAAAGCTGATCTTTTACCCGAGGCAGGAAACCATGACCAGTGGCTGGCCATCATGAATGGCCGTACCCATCAAACAGGGCTGGGGTATTTTATTACTTCACGCCCACAGGGCAAAGACCTGGATGAGCTGAAGAAATGGGAAGAGCTGGTGTTTGAGTCTCATTCCCTTGGGAACTGGCCGCCGGAGTTCCACGGATTCTCGAATCGATGTGGCGTCGAAAAACTCAAGTCCTTTCTCTCTGAGCGCTTGGGCGAAGAATTTGCCAAAAGGTCAGCATGAACCACGAGCCGATATCTTGTCACCACTACTAATCTCTGCCAGCCTCCCAAACATCAAACGTAAGGTCAAGGACCATCTAGATAAGATCAAGAAGCAGCTCGGGAATCTTCCGGAGCTCCCGAAAAACGTGGAACTAGAACTACAGACAGGGCTAATGGCGTTTGCCGACTCGGCGCGGTTCAAGTTGGATGAGTTTATGAGGCACTTCAACAGTCTACCACGAAATTTTCGCAACTGTCTTCTCGACACGAAGCCCAGATTTACTCTGAAGGACAAGTCTGATTTTCCCATCTTCGAGATTTCCGACAACGAATCGGACACAGCATCCGTGGCCACGACTACTACTCCGACTGCGAAAAGGCGTACAGCACCAGCAATCGTTACCCCCTCGAAGCGACCACGTTTGGAGACTCCTGCGCATGGAACTCCGTCCAACGGCCACATAAAGCCCGAGGAGCAGAACGGGCTTGCCCAGCGCGGCAACAGCAGCATGGCTCCTCGTGCGCCTCTGATGAGAAAACAGTTGTTTCCCGAACCATTTGCTGAGTTCACCAACGTTGGCCGCGGCTTCCGTACCCTTCGTCAGGTTCGCGAGGAGATTGAGGCAAAGACAAAGGCCGGGATGCCCGACCGCACATCGGATGAAGTGTATGTCGACCTCGTCATCGAATCAGTCAAACCATGGAACAAGCCCATGGATGCCTTTATAAAACAGACCATGAGAGAACTCCAGACAGACTTGGAGTGCACCCTCAACAAAGCGCTGGAAGGGCTCAAGAAGAGGTTTATATACCTGGAGGCCAAAAGATACCTGCGCAAATTCCTCGAGGAACACCGCAAGGAAACGGAGCAAGGCCTCGACCTCCTCTACCGTGATGAAAAGGAACGGCTGCTCACGTTCAACGAAACGGCCTTCAAGAAGTACAGAGATGAGGAGTACACAGAACTCAGCCGTTTTCGACACTTCATGCGGCTCAAGGCGGTGGGCCCAGACCCTGGAAATTACATCCCGGGCGACCAGTTGACTGAAGACAAGCGAGCACAGGACAGCAAAAGGAGAGAGTTGGAGCTGCTCAAGCTTGGTCCGGATCCATTCGCGCGGGAGCTCGAGGTGGTTGCATACGTTAGGGGGTATTATCGCCTTGCGGCCTTGCGCTTCGCCGATGCCGTCTCCCAGCGCATCATTTGCCGCATGATCCCAGCCATCCGACGGCAACTCCCGTACTACCTGGAGGATAAGCTGGGCATCCGAGGTCCCGACGCAACAAGTGTCTATGAGAGGCTGATGGAGGAGGACGAATCGACGGCTAGCAAGCGGGAGACGCTCAAGGTCGAGAAGGACAAGTTTGTGAGAGCGCTGGCGAGCATTGAGCTGCTGGAGAACGGTGCGGCAACCGCGGCAAGCATGTCGTCCATGTGCAGCTTGGCAAGCGCCAGCATGACTGGATCGTCGACACAGAGGTTTGAGCCCATGGAACTGGACGGCCAGGCTGGAGAAGACGAAGTGTAGCACGCAAGAGGTCCCGGACAAGCCCGGATCAAAAGATGTACGATGAGCTAGTTGGTGGGCAGCGATGTTGACAGGAGTGGTCGTCGGACAAGAGACAGACAAACAGACAGACAGAGGACAGAGGAACTAGGTGTCTCAAGACTGTTGCTGTTGGGATGTTTACAGTACATTGTGAGGACTGGACTAGGTGGACGTGTTTGCAGTCATGAACGGGCCACAGGGATGAGTAGCTTTTCGTATCGACACGTGGAAAAAAGGGGGGTGGGGAGTCGAATGGGTAAACGTGAACGAGTTTGCTCTTGACGTGGAGGGTACGCAATGTACAGAGGAAGATGAATGCATAGGGTAGTTGATGAGATTTCCAATGAACGCATGTGGCTGGCTACCAGATATCGTAGTCGATGATGATGAATGAACTGTGCGGCTTTGGCTGACATGTTTGCTACCTCAAGTACGTTACTGCGTAACTAGTTAGTCAGTTACCTTTGGCTTCAATTTGCACGGCGAAAGCCTGGTTGGTGGGAAGCCACGCGAGAAACTCGGCCTCGATGGCCGATTTAGCGTCCCAAGTCCTCGTTGTCCGGGGGCCAATCAGAAACGAGGAGCGGCGGATGACATGTCCGAATGGGGCAGGCATCTGCATCTGGCATCTGCATGTGCATGTGCATTTTGCATGTGCAGCGAACGAACCGAGGAAAAAGGCGTTGCGTTCTTCAAGGCCACGCACGCCTGAGACTAAGACGCAGTTGTCATCGCTTAAGACTGGCGACGTACGAAAAACCCAGCGCTTTTATGTACATTCAATACGGAGGGAAGTGACTCCGTACGTTATCTCAGCTCAGTTAGGTGCCTAGTTAACAGCTAGCTTGTTAGCTCCCGTCGAATGAACTGCGTCTTTGTTCTGGTTGAGCAAGGAGGGGATGCGGCGGGAAAGGCGGGAACTTTTGCGCCGTGGAAACTCGGCGTTGCACGAGCCGATAATAAAAGTTCGTGCTAGTTATTCCTTCTCTCTTTTGCTATGCTATGTCGCATCCTGGAGCTAATGTTACCAAGTTACCTATGTGAGGGGCTTGTCACATTCGTCCCTTACGCACTTGCCCTTGGCATGCCATCTGCAAATTGTTGCAGCCAGCCAGATCGCTGGCATCTACGGAGTAACTTAGTTACATACATACATACGGAGTACCTAGTTAGTTATCTGGTGGATCCCCGAGTCGCCTCGGCTTCTTGGGGTCAGTCAGTCGGCCCGATGACTTTAAACTCTAACTACCTTACCTGCTTTGCTCCGTGTCTTGGACCGGAGAAGCGGCAACATGAACTACAGATGACTACGACACATATATCATATATGCATTTGCACCTCTCCATCCGCAACGGCTCAGCGAATCAGTTGGCTGGCACAAACGTCTCAGAACTCGTCCTGAAATGTCGCAGATCATCTGGCAGCCCAACTTCGACGCCGGCCGCGGCCTGGAGCAGGCTCTCGCCGCGACCCGGAGCACCGGGCAGCCGGTCGCCATTGAGAGTCCGCCGACAAAGGTGAGACTCCGAGAGCACGTCCCCCCGTCCGACTCACCGGGGCAAGTCCATTGCATCGCATCGGCGTGACGAAGATGACACAAAGGCAAAACCTGGGTGCTAACATGGGAACGGGCAAACACCAGGTCGACAATCTCCTCAAGGCGGAAGTCGGCGCCGATGGCTTCACCCTCACCTCGTTCACGGCTCAGGACGCCTGGGAGCTTGGCCACCTGCTCCATGCGCGGCTGCTCCCATTCGCACCCTCCCGCCCTGCGCTCGTCTCCATCAGCCTTGCCAACGGCAGCGTCTTGTACCAGAGCGCCACGGGGTCCGGCGTCACACCCGACAACTCGGTTTGGGTGGCTCGGAAACGTGCCACGGTGCTGCGCTTCGGCGTCAGCAGCTGGCTGCTTGGCCGTAAGTTTGACGGCGACGAGGGGGCTTTTGCCGGCAAGTTTGCACTCGGGGCCCAAGCCGCCGGCGAGTACGCTATTCATGGAGGCGGAGTGCCGATCAGAGTGCGTGGCGTGGAGGGCGTTATTGCCGCTGTGGTGGTGAGCGGGCTGAAGCAGCATGAGGACCATGGGGTGATCGCTGAGGTCATCCGGGAAAACTGGGCGCCTGTTGAACGGTGATGGGGGGTTTCTCTCATTCTTCTGGCTCATCGGGGTCCTCCCCGACAGAAGCTTCTTGTTGTTTTCCCTGTTGTCTCTTGCTCCGTGGCGGTACGGCTCGTGTGCTCCACGCTCTAATACGAACATTGCCAGTTTTTCGTTTCTGCGTCCACATTTTTCGACGCTGTAGTCCCTTTTCATCCTGAATCGTCTCTTCGAGTCACCCAATACAATGTGAACGACCCCCTAGAGCTGTCACTGCCTTCCTCATGCAGCCGGCGAGCGAGTCAAGGGGGCCATTGAGTGAGTGGTTATACTTGGTGCTGCCACACGACCAGCTTCGTCAACCGCTGCTCACTCTGGACCCTGTGGCCCCTTCGTAAAACAGCTCTGTATGTACGTAGTTTGTAAAGCTAGTTATGTGAAGCTGTTCTGCCTTCTCTTTTATGCTGCATCGGCCAAAAGAGTCGTATAGCGTGCCATGGCTGCATAGCGATGTGTCTTGCGTAGACGTTCAAGAATGTGCTTGATAGACGACGCTTAGGGCGCTATGCTGAGTCCTCGCCGAAGGCTACGAAGTTGAAAAGGTCGACTCCTTAATGCACCAGTTGACCCGTATTTTGGGGGTTGCCGCATCTCTCCTTTCTTAGCGCCATCACCTAATCGCCGGAGCGTCTGAGCTACTGCAGCATGGTTTATGTAGACATCCAGGGTGTTTTACATGCATTGAGGCTTTGTATCTGCTTTGCTGGAAAGGAGAAAATTCCGGGCACCACGGGGAGGCAACCGGAGATTTCCGACGGGTAGCTCAGCAGCTCGGACTGTAACAGCTTAGTATCCAGGCAAAGGCAGCCGCCTCACTTGGCTTTGCTGCTCTGCTGTCATCAGGTGCAAGGAAGCTGTTTCTGGCAACCTGAACATGCAAGAATGTTGCTCTAGATACAAGAAACATAGTTGGAATCTGCAACCGTGAGCCGGTGGGTTGGGAGAGTGATATCGCAGTACATCGCAGAGCCCTTTTTACAGCGCAAGGGGTATACAGCCTTTGACCAGGGGCAACTATATAAACAGAGTCAAACTTGACCATTCATAGCTTTTTGCATCAGTCAAATGACGCTCGCAGCTAGAAGACGTGATATGAAGCCTAGATGGTAGGTAGGGGCGAGTGCATAAATTCGGCCATTTCGTGCTCGACTACCGCTCGCTACGGTAAGCCTGGACTCGGTCAAGGTCGCAATGCATCTAAAATATGCCATTGACGACGCTTACAATGAAAGACAAGATCCATATAGGTGACGTAGAAACCAGAAGTGACTGAAGAAGCCTCCACAGAGATTGAGTCGTAGCTAGACCATTGTTGTTGAAGATGGAAGAGAACGACCGATGATTTCTTCGTGATTGACTGGGGTGACAGGCCGAATCAACCAGATCTGCGCTCTGAAAATTGTACGATTAGACGCGCACCACCTGACTGACGAACCTTCTATAAGCATAAGAACGTTGTAAGAAAGTCCACTTTGGTCCATTTGAACCGAAAGATAACTTATAGGCTTACAACTAGATCCGAAGAAAGATCTCTATGACCAGTTAAGGCTGCGCCATACATCGATGCTGAAGTTCATCCGTACACTTGGCTCGAGTACGGTAAAGAAGAGCAAACTGGTTCAGCATTCGGTCAAAGACAACACCTTAATGCCAAAGGGAAGGGCTGTGATGCATTTTCGTGGTGGAAAATGTTTTCCTTTGTCATCACTTTCGCGTACTAGTTCTGTCAACAACGTCGGGCCGTAGTTTACCCGATAAGCGGCAAAGTGGACAAGGCGGCGGGATTAGTTACTTGTCTGACCCACCTTCGACTGAGCTTCTGATGCGAAACCAACCTTGACGCAACCTCCATCTGCTCGGCCGAAGACGATCATTGTTATTGGCGGTTCTGCAACCCTGCTGGCACTGCATTTTTTTTATGAGTATGACAGTGCGAAGGTGAGCGCGTGCATCGTGCGGAGATCCTCGATTTCGAACCCTCAACCTCGCCTCCCGACGGCACCACCCGTTCAGCATGGGAGTCTGCCAGTCTTGCCTAGGCCGGGGCGATAAGGATGATTATGAAGAAGTGCGGGATTGTTTGCCATCTATAAAGCTTTCACTGTGCTCCAGTGTGCTAATAATTTGTGCAGAGCGAAGAGGGCCGCTTATTATACGATGATGGCAATGGAATGGGCTATGGAAGCTTCAACGACCCAGCCATGACTGGCGACGACACCCTCGAAGCACAGCGTGAACACGAAGCCCTGCAAAGAGTGATTGCCAAAACATCAAAGTCGGTAGTATCTGAAGCATGAAATTGGTTGCAACAGTCGGAACTAATTCTGGTAGTAACATGGTTGACGTCTTTGAGGTTGGCCCTCATAACACTGCTGGCCGAGGCGGCACGTCTACTACTCCTTTCGCCTACGCCGGACAAGGCGCCAGGGTTGCTCGCTACCAACACTTGGTGTCGAAATTAAGCAGCGAAGAAGACTCCTCGACTTATGGAATCAAGGTGGATTGGCTTACTGACGATGAAAATGACCTCGAATTAAAAAGCAATACCGAAGTCAGTATCACAACGAATGACGACCAGGTTGTTGGGCCACTCGTTGGCACATTTGCAGACGCTGCAGCAGCCATGGAATAAGACGAACAAGGGAGGAAGATAATGTGACCGCCTATTTTTTTTTTTTTTTGTTAACTTCGTGTCATGTACCCTGCCCTGCTGTAGATGATGCGGTCTGGCGGCTATTTTTAGTACTTTACCTCTGCTTTCTAGATCAGGGGCTTCGATACCCGAAAGCAAAGTTGATAGGGCTTCTCTGATTTCGTTTCCCATTTTTGTTGGACGAGGATCAACACAACCCTGGAACATCTGTTGACTATCTACCCATCAAGACAAAGAACCATCCCAGACATCTGTACTTTGGTTTCCCCGAGTAATATTTAGCGATCATTTGCCTTTTTGCCCGGATGAGTCGAGATAGGGGCAAGTTTTTCTACCCGTTTTAGAAGAGATGGTGGTTGGGGAGGGATCATTTGTACAAAAAAAGACAACCATGATACAGCAGACGAATGACACATGGTTTAAACAACGCAAAGAGGACCGAGATTGCGTCGCTAGACTCAGAATGGAAGTCAGCAATTGCAACAATAACTGGATCAGAAACTTTATGACATGATCCCTCCCATGGACATGAGACCTGGTCGCGGGGTATCATGCAGACAGCAATTCACTGCACACCTACTCTACAGCATAAACCAAAGGTCCATTGAGCGGTCAACACGTGCCCAACGTACCAGTGGAGTCTGTCCGGCTAGCTCGTGAACTGTCCTCAACACCGTGTTCTTTCAAATTGGCCATTGGCTTTGTCCTGCTCCGTCTTCGGCTCGCACCGTCTCTTTAGTTCCCTGGCCCCAGTGAGGGGCGGAAGCAAGGATCTTGCCGTACTGACCAGGCCGCCGGGACGGCTCGCAGTTGCACCATTTACCCAGACCAGTCATTGCTTGCATCGAAGTTGGGCCAAGCAGGCAGGCATCGGGGAGTACGGAGTACGGAGTACGGAGTAGTAGGACTGGACTTTGAAAGGGCCAGACAGATTATCGGCTGGACGTTGACCTGAACTCTTGGTGGCACCCAGGGTTGTGTCGAGTCGAGTCGAGCCAAGGACGGGGCCCTTTGCCATAGCCGGGCCGGCCACGGGCAACCCAGACGAGGGAAAGAAAGGCAGAGCGGTCAGGGAAGCAAAGTCGTCATGCTAATTTACGGAGTACGGAGTACCTGGTTGACGAAAGGAACGGGTGGGCTCGCGTCGCTATGTACGGAGTAGGACGGAGGAGGACGGAGGAGGACGGAGTACATACATACGGAGTACGGAGTACATACACTCGGAGTACGGAGTACATGCACACACAGATGGCGTCAGCGAGCCACGGCAACGACGTTGACCTCGTCACGATGGACGTCGACGAGCCCTCAGCTGCTCCACTCCACTCGCAGCTAACCCGCAGCAACGTCTCCAACTCTCACGCGCCGGTGAGTCGTCACGACCTTATTTCCTTCAGACCAAGTCGCGTCTAACGGCCGCCGTTGTGCATGATCAAGACATGCCAGTGTCAGATTGGTGCTAGATCTCCCCGAATCCCGAGCGGCACATCATCATACACCAACCTGAAGCCGCATATGTACGAAGTACTCCGTACACAAGGCGGCAGAAAGCCGGGCTATAGGTCCGATAAGCGAGGAGAGGCACCGCGCACACACCGTTGCCCACACACGCACACAGAAACAGACAATAATCCACGCGGCTAGCTAGAGTTGAGCGTGTCCAACATTGAACCGGGGGGAGGCGGTCGTGACCCTCCTTGTTGCTGTTTGTCTTGGGCATGGCTCGATCCACTAAGAGCCTTGGAAACCAGTGTCTCCGAAGGTTCGTCATTCGCTTTCCGCCCGTCGTCTTACGCTGAGGAGTAATTTACCGACTACTCCCGTCCGCTTCTTCTTTACGGAGTTGTTAATGAGTTCTTGGCCGGCAAGCCAACGGCTGCCCCCCGCTCCTGGCCGCCCTGGCGGTGCTCCAAAGGGGGAGGAGAGTGAGTAAACTTAGTTACTCGGTGCCCCAACTCAGCCCCGAGTTTGCTGATTCCCAGCTGAGTACTCCGTACGAAGTACGAGGAAGCACTTTCTCTTTCCGGTTCCTCTGCATGAACAAAG
The DNA here is from genome assembly GCA_031753515.1 of Metarhizium rileyi. Classification (NCBI taxonomy): domain Eukaryota; kingdom Fungi; phylum Ascomycota; class Sordariomycetes; order Hypocreales; family Clavicipitaceae; genus Metarhizium; species Metarhizium rileyi. The sequence continues at coordinate 2,337,298 of JAUKVO010000008.1, forward strand.
GCTCCCTCACTCGTTTGCCAAAGGGCAGGATCTGAGACCAGACAATCGAGACAAACCACGGGCAGGCATTACGGGCAGGTCACGGGACACACGGCATAATGGGTGGCCATGCTTGGCAATAAGATTGTAACTAACTTAGGCTATCTAATAACTACGTGACCAAGGAGAAGTTTCTCACTCCAGGCTGCCTGCCTGCCTGCCCTTTCTTTCAAAGTGCTTCGCCCGTCTTCCCAAGCCTGGCCGCCCCAACGCCAGCGCCCACACAACACACACACACACACACACAACGACAAGCGCTGGCTCTGACGTCTTTTTCTGCTTGTTCCTCCTCCCCTTGCTGTTTGTGTAAATGGAGGTTATTAAACTTGGGAAATATACTAAGAATATCCTAACGTGCTACCCAGGCCTTGGGAAACCACAGGAGACGACCACGTCGATCGACAATCTTGGACGGCTTGCCCTTTTTCCCTGGCGAGCCGCACTCCCATTGCGCCCCTGGGCCAATCCATCCTGTTTTTTTTGGGGGGGGTTTTTTTTTTTGCCCTTGAGCGCAGGGTGAAGAAGAGGCCGTGGTGTTTCCGACCTGCCGTCCTGACCCAGCGATGATGGCTCTCTTATCGCCCATCTCTCTATTTCGACATATTACTTTGAGCCAATCTATCCCACCCTTCCTTCCTTTTTTTTTTGGATTTCCTCAGCAAGCCTCATCATCCTCATCCCTAGTTTCGTCACTGGACACACGTCGAGTAGCTGCAGCTTCTTTCTGCCCCCTCCCTCCCCCCCTCCTCTCTCTCTCTCTCTCTTAACAAAAACTCTTCTTGAAGAAAACCCCCCTCCCTTCTCGTTGACGCCGGTCCCTTTTCCTGTTCCTGCTCCTACCCCAGGACTGGCTGGGTTTGGCGCTCTCTCATTTCATATTGGAGGATGAGATCTCTCATACCTGACCAAGCGACTGTAGCCTGTGTCCATGCTCCTCGCGCATCCGGTAGATTTGCCCGAGAACGTCCTGCATCTCTCCGCAGGTCCGTTCGATGGTTGCGTTGCGGTTGCCCTCTCTCTGCCAGCGTTGTACATCGCGATACATCTTGTCATACCGGCGCTGCTTCTTCTCCATATCGTGGCACAGCTTACACACATCCCTCTCTACCTTTGTCTCGTACACGAGCTTGAGCCCGCAAGTCTCGCCCATCCGGTACTCCTTGTTGCACTGTTGACGGAAATGCCCCCAGCGCCAGTATCCGCAACTCCAGCGTGTTTGATCGAAGTAGCACATGGTTGAAGCATCGGCCGGCGGGCACACGGCGGGCCGAGGTGAGTAGGGGAGAAGGAAGACCTGCAAGGCCGCCAGAAACAACAACAGAGTCAGCGCGGGAGAACCTGGTAATGGAGACACCCCTTTTTTTTTTTTTTTTTTTTAGTTGAACCATTGCCGCAGACCGAGACCGGTACTGCTGCTCTCCTCCACCTCCTTCCCCCCAAGCCCGGGGCTGGCTTCACTGGCTCGTAATTCTTTGCTGTGCCTGGAACTATCTATCTACTTACCTGACAAGACCGGAATGCGTGAAAGTAACCACTCACCAGGCGATTTAGGCCTCAGCAACGTGCGTACTGAATCGACACAGCTCAGCCCACGCAGACACAGGCCCCTTGCCGCGTTTGTCTGTACAAGTCGTGACAATTCCGTGCTTTGTTCGATTTCGGACTCTGGTTCCTTAAGTGACGACCGTTGATTCCGTATTCTGCTTGGGGTGATATTTGTCGACAATGATGATATTGAGCAGGTTTATCAATTAGGGATCGTTGAATGGAATACAGGATACACATGCTAACTTATACTTGTTCGACTGCAGCCGTTTATCACTTCGCCATTCGCCTTATCTTCTTTCATGCCACGCTCTATAACTCGACAACAGTGGGACTGTTCCGTGGCCAACGAGTACTTTGTACGCATGCCAGCCAACGACATCGTCACCATCGTGTTGCTTCCTGCGGGATAAAGAGGCCTTGATACGTGGATTGGGTATCCTTACCTACTGCCCCATACACTGCACCCATCATCATGCACAGCATACACGCCCCTAGGGCATCTACGCCCCTCCATTGTCAACCCCCCCTTGACAGCAAGGGGAGTGACAGGTTATGGCTGGAGGAGGGGCAGTCCACAAGAGAGAAGGTTGACTTGCTATTTCACAAGTCCCTCTTGCACAGAGTACCTCGAGAGAGAGAGCGTGAGCTCATTAGATGCCTACCTTGGTAGGTGCCTTGAACGTCCAATGATCTATGTCCTTCCTCACATCAAGCTGCCCCAGTTCGAAAGAGTGGGCGTGCTCAGCTTCTACCGTACGACGCGCTCTCTAAGTGCCACGTTGATCAGGCCCCAGGACAAGGTTCCTAGGATCGATAGAGTAACGAAGGCACAAAAACTTTTGTCCCCCCACTGAGACCCGGAGCAATATTCAGGGGCCCGGGCCTTCCAAGAGGCAGGTTAGACATCACAACCGGGGGCCGAGGCTTTTTTCGTCTCCTATTCTCTCTCCCGCTCCTTTCTATGACTCTGCAGTCAGTCAATATGAAGTCGTGGAACATATTTCATGATTGGGCATTGGCTTGACTTCTTCTTATTCTTGGGCCCTAACCTCATCTGGCTGCAGAACGAGGCCGACTGGCGTTGCATGTACTATGCATGGTCCACCCTTGGCCATGACATTGCTGAGTATTTCAAGTGTTTTCTTTGCAGCTTTTGCTTGGGCTTCTACCTCGACGCCCGCAACTATGGCGACCAGATCTGCGGCCGTGTGGGGTTTGTAGTTCGTCCCGAAGACGAACAAGTGTCAGCAGCCAAGCAAAGCCTGGCTGCTGTCGAACACTAGTTCAGATGAGAAGTTTCGGTGTATACCGGGGATGTGATTCGATCCTCTTGCCCTGACAGACCTTCCACTCGGCTCGGACTGTGGAAATGCCGTTGCAGATTCCACAACCGCCTTTTGGGCCGGCCTCCAGGTCTCATTCTGGTCGTACAGATTGCCTCCTCGCTCCCCATGTCGGTTTCTGATTTTGACAGGTAGTATGTGTCAAGTGTTTCATTGCTTGCCAGGCAGGAATTGCTTTATTGCATTGTTGCGAAGAATCGGACATCGCTATGCATCGTAGCTGCTCAACGTCGAGTGCTTCTGGCCACACTGCTGGTTAGCTACATTCGCAATGTTACGGGCCCCCCTATCTGTTCTCGGGGGAGTGTCGTGCTGATATGACATCTTTGTCCACATGTTCGTTCATCGCACTTTTCCTGTGATACCCAGGCTCTGGTCGTACCGGAGCGTTCTTCTTTTTGACGTGCATATTGGTCGGCAGTCAGTGTTGGTCACCACATAAGCCACTTCTGCGGCACAGTTCATGGGGCCTGGTTGCAGCTGTCGCTGTATCTGGAGTTTTGCTGATACCGCGTCTCGACGGTAGGGGAGCCGGGTGCCTTCATCGCCAAGCCACCGCTGACGGCCATCATTCCGGAAGGGAAGAGTCAGGCTGGGGTGAAAAGGGGTGAGGGGGCGGGGAAAATGACAGAGTTTGGCGTCGATGGCACATCCAAGAAGAGAAGATGGTGGTACTCCGTACATGTCATTAAAATCTCGCCCGTGCAAATTTCCCGACTCACATGGAATGCATTGGCCCTGGCAGCGAGGCCTGGGCAAACAAACACAACCGAGGGGCCATGAACATCAATGACGGGGAGTGACGCCTGATGTAGCTTATCTACTCCGTACCCTCTTCTCACAAGGTCGGAGTACTCCGTATCCTCATCCTTACGGCCAGAAAAGAGATATGGGAGGGAGGAGGGGGTGGGGATTGCAAAGAAGAAGAAAGCTCTCGTCGACGTGGCAGGGCTCTTCTGGCGCCGGAAGGATATTCCACAACTCCCATTTCATCTAGGTTCAGAGACCTGACAAGCCATATTGATAGCGTATACTCCGTACTCCGTACTCCGTACATTTCGAAGTCACGTTTCTGCTATCATTGTATGCTCTGCACTGCCACTATGGTCTGGTGTGTCTCATCTGCTTCGTTCAGACGTCAGGAATGTTTCCCCGGTTTTCTTAGTTCAGCACATGGCAGCTAAATTGCTATTGTGATGGCAAGGTGGTGCATCAAGGGTGCCAATTGTCACACCGGTTGAAAATGAATCCACATTTCATCTGGAGGGAGTGTGTCGGATCCCCCAGCCGGGGCTTGAATGGCTGAAGGGTGGTGAAATGGCCATGGTTGAGGAAAATGGGTGGTGGCATTGGATCCCTCCATAACCAGGGGCAGAGACTTTTCCGTGTGGAGTGGTCGACACTGTTAAAGGATCAGTGATGATGATGTGGTACGATTCGGAGCGGCAAATGGGAAGGGCCATGCCCTGGATTCCTTGCCGTTGCTGACAAGGCCACGAGCAGAACAAGCCCCCAGCTCTCGGTATGTGCTGTACGGAGTACGTTGATCTATGGGTGACTTGGTTGTGACGTCCAGGCCAGCAGCGAAGGAGCCCAAGGAGCTCAGTTACAGCACACACAGGGAGAGGAAGGGCGGCCGAGTCCAGAGTCCTGTCTGCCAGTGTCCGGATTTCAGACACAGGAGAGAGTCAGGGGCCCTTCTCGAGGCGCCACAGCGACATTGTCGAACGTCTGAAATTCAAAAGAAGGCCATGCTGAGGGCACAAAGTGGATTATGTGACTGATGATTACGGCCAGCCGAGATTTAGAAGCGGTGCGTCTTCTTGTTCATTGCCAGCTCGGTGCGAAACAGGAACAGCGGTCGCGTGCTGATGTTGCGACTTGGGGTGACCTGTTTTCCCCTCTCCTTCTTTTTTTGGTTTTCACGCAATTGAGGCGAGCCGATGAAGCTCCCATCCCGGCCGATATTAGGCTTCTCGAGTCGCAGCATCGTGAACTTTGCACTTGAGGACACGAGACCACGTCCGCCATTTGTTGAAATCAGGCGCAGTCCATGTCAGCCCAGGTGCCATAACAACGCGCCGCCTCGACGGGCAAAAGTCCCGGTAGAAGATACATCAAAGTTAGCCACACGGAGCACCTCATGGAGCTGGGGAAAAGGGGGGGGCGGATGGCCTACTGAATGCGTGGCATGGTGGTGGTGCCGTCGTTCCCATCAGGCCAGCCCAGTTGCCATGAATAATCTTGGCGTCTCGCCGCAAATGGATTGCCCAGCACGAAACAAGGCATGGCCCAGGCAACGTGCGAGTTAGAGCCGCGACGGATAGAAATGGCGTCAACTGGCAGAAAGTGACTCACAATCCAGGCGACCAAGTGAGGAACGCACGTCTCTGGGCCTCGACGGCGGCCAACGAGGGTTCTGCAACACAGACGCGAAGATGGTGGTTGGTTCAACGTTTTGGGCGTCCTGGCCTTGGAGACTAGACTAAGTGGTTCTCGCAAGGGCCGTTTCATGTACAGTAGCAACAAAAAGCTGGTCCCGCCGGCCCGTCCCGTTTGATCGAGATTCTAGGTAAGGATCAACGGGCCCTTGCTGAATTGGCTTTGGTCTGGCTTGCTCTCGTGTGGTTTTCCTGGGCATTTGCGAGGCCAGGCGCGACATCAGACGCGATGGGGGTGCGGCAGAATGTGAAGCTCTGCCGGTGCATCGCGACCACGGCTCGAAGGCAGACGAGCGGGTGGTACGGAGTACTCTGTAAATTGCTCGGGAGAGGATTGCGGGATGCCGTTGGCGTATTTGGGGTTGCACAACGAGTTAATTAACCGACTCGTACGGAGTACGGAGTACGGAGCAGTTGCAACTTGCCATGAATGTGAAGAAGCCATGTCCCACAACGAGTGACACCACACGCACTCGCAATCGCACACGCACACGCACACGCACACGCCAAACAGAGCAGGAACGAACGAGCGAGGCCGCTCAGGCAAGCAAGCCCGGCCTCGCAACAAGGTCAGGGTCAGATCAGGTCAGGGTCAAGGCCAAGCAAGGCCAAGCAAGGCCAAGTCGAATGCATTAGCCAACGCCTTCGACATTCGCATAGGGAAACGCCAACGCCATTCGCAGCGCCAAACGCCAAATTTATCCATCATTGAACCTTGGCCCCCAGACCAAGAAGACGCCACATCGCTCATCAGCTCGTGGCTAGTCGCCTCGAACTTGCCCCGGGCTACCATACGTTGGCCATGCTTGAACACCTGGGTACGGAGTACTTGGGCGCTTACTTAGGTACGTGTCATAAGTCCCCACTTTAGTATCTCTTCGGGCACGATATGCCGTAAAGATACATCCTTACCTACCTGCAGAAGTATCTTTACAGGTTCTCAAGTCCTCAAGTACCTTCCTAGGTCGCGCATAACCTTACTGAATTAGGCAGTAGACACAGGAACTCGCCTGGAATATAAGGTGTAGATATACCTTAGGTACTCCGTATGGAGTACCTACCTGTCTGTACTCCATACTACCGGAGTACAGAGTACATGCATCTCGCATTTCCACACCTCACATCACCTCACCTCACCTCAATCACCACACCCTCTCCTCTCCTTGCTTGCCTCGCCTTGCCTTGCCTTGCCTTGCCTCGCCTTGCCTTGCCTTGCCTTGCCTTGCCTTGCCTGGCCTTGCCTTGCCTGCCAAACCTGCCTTGCTCCCCCTACCAAACTACCAACCAACCAATCTGCCCACCACACTTTGGGCTAGGAGCAGCATCAACGGCGGTGGATCTGTGTGTAAGATCTTGAGGCTTAAAGATTCGCCAGGAAGTCAAAGCACTGCATCTGGGGAGAGTTTCCAAACACGAGACGCAGTGTACCAAGGCGCCCATTGACCACGGTACACATAACTACACGCATACATGCATATATGCATATATGCATACACTCATACACTCATACACTCATACACACATACATCAACAATCAACTTGCACCTTGAACCCTCTCTCACAAGTCAATGGCCAATCGGAAGCAATTCAGCATGTCTGAAATGCCGCCATTGGACGACATATCTCGCAGTTGACGTGCAGTCAGAACTACTACACGCAACCATCCCAGTGAGACATGGCGACGGATTGGATTAATCCAATCAGAGTCCCAAGTCCAATCGTTCCGGTCCCAGAGAACGGCCCCCAATTCGATACTACATATGGCTTTCCTTTCAACAAACCTTACTCCGTACCATACGACACAACAAAAGCTCGCCACTTTTGACTTGCGAGTCCTTCCCTGCCCATCTGGGTCTTGGTACATTCATTGCCCTGAATCGGGCTCTAACCGCCACATTTTTCGAATTGTAGTTATCCTAGCTGGTCGCGCAATCCGACCCTCCTGCCTTGCCGTCAATCTAGTCACCGACAAGTTTAGTTATACATTATAAATCTTGGTCTCGGTCTCGACATGGAGGGATTGACTGCCAAGGGCTCGACGGATATCGGGCAGATGATGTCTTCACCCTTGGTGGCTCTTGCAGCCACCTGATTGAACCGGAAGGGGCATGGAAGTGACAAGACTAGTCATTGCTAGTTCCGCGCCGCCTTGGCGGCCAAATCAACGAGGCGTTCGGCCACCTTCGGAAACAACGACAACAACAATAACAACGTGTCTGGCGAGCATACAAACATACAGCCAGCGCTCAGGTATCCTTCCCCATGCAACGTTGATCACAGACATTGTGTCTAACAGATAGCTCCATTGTCAAACACCATCACAGGATGGATAAAAAGGCGGGGAAGCAAGACGTGTGCTACAGAACATTCAAGTTGAAGCAGAGCCAAAAGCAGCACAATGCTCCGACTGACGAATGCACGCAGCTGTAAGAAGCTTTCAACATTTCAACACCCTTGTAACGCGAGTATGGCCACATTGCCACGAAAAGTCGTTGGCCTTGTCTCAGAGTGCATCCCTGAAGTCATTTAGGCAAACAGGGTCTGCATACGGAGTACATATAGCGTGCGATCAACTAGCGATATGACTCGGGATGTGCATCGAAGCAATCTTACAGGTGACAAACAAACAAGTTTAGCCACGTCTCGACACAAGTCATAATACGGCCCGCTAAGTTTGTAATGACGGAGCAGAGACGTGAGCTTCCCAGATTGCAGCGCCTGCTGAGTGCTCGAACGAGAATACCGAGTTATGTCTGATTCTTCCTCGCTTGCGGGGCAGAAATCTGGCTCAATTGAGGAGGCTGCGGTAGAATGCGGCGCCTGTCAGTCAATATTTCACTACCCATGTCAACTGGGCAAAGCTTCCTCCATATTTGGCACTTAGTACATGCTGTGAACTGCAGTGCTTTGCATGATGCCTGAAGAGGGGGCTATGGGTACAGCATGAAACGAAGGCGCACATGTGGCATATCAGGTGTGCGTGTTTGATATCCTACGCTGACCTCTCAAAAAGGAGCGCCACGGTTGCCAAGTAGGAGAGTCGATTGACTTCTTTTTGCTTACAAAGTCATCGACGACCCATGCCCAGAGAGGACATGGCCGAGTCAAAATGCCTGCTGTTGGACGCAGCTCTTGCGTTATGTAACATTACTGAACTGCGGTCGCATCATGGGCTCGGTTTGGGCTGAGCCTCAGCGCATATTCTGGCTTAACCTTCAGGCACGGATGCGGGAAGGTTTGGCGTGGCACGGCGGCCGCTGGATTGGCCGCAGTGGTTGCTGCATGTTTGCTATGTTCGAGGCGCCTCGTTGCTGGTGTCAAGCAGATTCTTGTGCCTATGTCAGTGTCAAAAGGTAGAGTGCCTGATTTATTGATGTCGTTTGGCCCATGCGGACAATGTAGACTACCGTGGCGAACGAGAGGAATTTGCCGGGCCGCGCGCGACTTGGAGGACGTGACTCACAGATAACGAGGAAATGAAACGACAAAGCCAGATATATATTCTAAATACGCAAAAACGCAGAATGCTCGTGATTTCACACAAAAGTGTTGCAGCTACAAAGACCTGATGAGAAAAAAATTGAAGGAATAAAGAAAGAGCAAGGCCTGAATAAACATGCAGAAGTCCAGGTGATGTTATCGTTTCAGGGTAGGCCAAGAATGTGTGATTATCACGGCGACAGATGTTCGGCTTTGCCAGGCACGATAATGTCAACTCCCTTCCTTTCTTTGTTGGTTGTCGACGTGCGTTTCCGAAAGCAGTCCTGAGAACCGTGCACTTTGATAGACGCGGACTGCGGGATTGGCGGTAGCCCCAGTATGATGGTAGCCGCTCCATGAAGGCAGCCGTCATGAAAGGGTTTGACCATGTGGGTGAGTAAGATCTGGCAGTGGTTAGTGCGTCAACACAGTCGCAAAAGTGCCTCGGACTTTTCCGGGACAGCTGAACACAAAGGACTGGCAAAGTGCCATGATAGATGATAGGTTCATGGCGCTCATGGCCATCACAGGTTGACCCTCAACATCCGACGAGTCTCGAGGTCCCGATGCCGCCGCGATCACACCAGTCAAAGAAACAGCCAATACACTTGGCACAGGGCCTCAATAAATAAATACTCGGTAGAAGGGAGTGACTCCGAGGGGATTCGTTGAAACATTTAGTGGCAATGATGCTCTACTGAATCCGTAGCCAGCATTCCTACAAACTACAAAACCCATGCGCTGTCCAAAACAAAGCGTCACCGCCATTTCTCCGTCAGACAAAGTTTACGGAGAACCCCTGATGACGTAACGGGCCATTTCAAGTCACAACATCAGCTCTCAGCCAAAACCATCCCAGCACTTGGTCGAAACCAGGGCCTTGAACTTGTTCTTTTCCATTTTGAATGAGAGGCACCACAGCAACGGCCGCATCCCACCACAAGTGCACACATTCGGGTTGTTTCCAGTTTCCCACTCCACCTGCGCCGCCTCAGCCTCAAATCACAACCTCACCTCACTCACCACGATTCGCACCTGGCACCTGGCTGGCACCTGGCCGGCACCTGGCGCTTCCACCTCACATTGGTAGAGAGGCAGGAGCGACGGCTCGTCTTAACTGCCTCCGGAAAAAGCAGTTCATGACGCAAGGACAAAGAAACCAAAGCTATCGGGCCTGCTATTAGTCATTGACTGCACGAGCACCGAACACCACGGCGTACTTTTAGTTGTATATCCAGGGGGGGCAAGAGCCAGCCCATCACGCTTTCAGTTTCAAATATCGGCCAGCTATCGCGACCACTCGACCTCGACCTCGACCTCGACCTGGAACCCGACCAACCCTAGAACTGACCTGCAACTGCAACTGCAACTACCCTTATCAGTCACCATTAACGCCCGCTCGCCTTTCAACCAAGAGGATTGTCTCTTCAGGCACTGCTATAGATGGTCAACATCCATCGCGGCCACGCCCAGTTCTGCTTGCTTCCGCACAAGCAAGCCAGCCTCCTTTGTCCCCTCAGCTGCATCAAAGGTTGCCTGACGTGGTCGACCGCCTTGCCTTACTCATAACTAGCCAGCCAGCCAGCCAGCCGGGGAACATGGACAGGGCTGGAACCAACACAGTTATGTGATGAGATGGGGATAAACAACTGGCCCGTCAACAACTGGCCTCTCCCCTTATTTCGCCGTACTCTATGCCACACGCGGTCGTCTGTGATGGTAGAACCGTCCTGACCCTGCTGGGATCTTCTTACCATCTGACCTGCTTAACGAACCTCTTCGCGAGACCTTGGGCGTTGAGATATCGTCAACTTTGCCCACTCTTGATCGCAACGCCTTCTTCGACCGAGGTCACTCGATATTCTGTTACGGCTCGTCTATGATTCGTGCGCTTTGGTCAGTTTATCAAAGCAATAATAGAATTGTGACCTGTGAGGCCGAACCGAACCCACCCTGAAGGCATCTCTCCGAACACCGAATCTACACCCGCGAGTTTCAACTCGACGTGGCCCATTCTTTACCACATCGTCCAGTTGGGGTTGAGACAATCTGCTCTGCCGTTGGTCCCAGCGGCAATCAAAGACTTGCATACCTGACTCAGGCCCGTCATGATAGGGAAGAGAGCACAAAGTACTTGCATCCTTCATCCGGTCCAAAGGCTTCTTACACGCACAGTCCGCTTCTCGCTTTCTCTTCCTGGCAGTATGCATCCACAAAACCCCGCTGTTGACGACGGCCAGCTCATCCATAACATGCGGTTCAACCTAGCCTCTCTACGACATTCTCCAGCCTCGCTATTATCCGAGGGTGTCTGGGTAGAAAATGCACCTCCAGACACTCCACTTTGTGCCTCCAGTAATGAGGTGGCAAGTCAGTCAATGCCAGTACAGGCTACTGATGCCCAACCTTCTCGGTATTCCGCGGATTTCTGTTTGAGGACGGGAGCCGGGAAGGGCATTTCCCATTCCGGATGCACTGTTGATATTGATGCCACCAACATAAACAAGAGCGGTGTCGAGGAGGGCCAGACCTATCGTGGCCATGGCAGTACCCAGCTGATCCCTGACCGCTCCAGCTCGGTAACTAAGTCGTTGTCAGGCACGACTCCTCTCGAGCGCCTCCCGAATGAAGTGCTGCTTCATGTTCTAGGGTTTCTGGACGTCAGTGATTTACTGGCAGCTTCCAGGGTAAGTTGACCGTTGTTGCTCTTGGAGAATACGTGTGTTTGATCATGTATCTGTGTTTCCACTTCACACCCAGAAATTCGTTGAGCAGTGCCTTGATAGACTACATAGAATCGTTGTATCTAGAAGCCGCTCAGAGTGCAGTCTGAATTCCAGCGTTTTTCAGCGAGGTTTCCCATACTGACGCGTACGCAGATTAACCACTTCCTTCGAAGTTTGTCCCTCGCTCCTATTCTTCATCATTACCGGCTCCGACGCACTCGTCAGGACTTATCTCCTTTACTTTCGTCTTCAAATCGACCCACAGTTGCGGACCTCATTTCTCGTTCCATATTTCTTACGCATACGTCAGTTGTATCTCGTCGCTTAGCTTGGTCACTCGTGTCTATCCGTCTATCCAGGAGACTCGCGGCTCGCCCGTCCGCGGAGGCTCTTGTTCAGCGATGTGTTCTCCTCAAGGAATGCGTGCCTGGCATGTCTTCAGTTCACATTGCTCCCGCTTTGGTGGCCAAGAGGAAAGCGATAGAAAAGGAGCAGGTCAAGGATGGACTTAGACGCTGGATTGCGGCGAAATGGAAAGGCGAAGTGAGAGAGCGAGAGGAGGAGCTGAGACGATGGCACGAGAGTCGAGGGATTGGCCGTGTCTGGAAGCTGACCAAGTTCTGGGAACGCGTCAGCCGGGGAGACCAACTACCACTACGTTGATGATCTTATGACACTCGCAACGTAGGGATCTGTGTCACCAGCCTTTGAGGGAGACGTTGAATGTGCTTGGCTTTTTGGCTCAAGGACATGGGTGCTGTAAATTGGCAGTATGAGGCATGAGATGTCGCTTTGTTCACACTGCAAGCAGGTACTTTGCACTCTGTTGGCGGGCACACCTAGTTAGCGTTCAAATCATAGCAACGGCACCGCTTGATGAATCTACAAGTCAATGAAGAACAGGAACCCAACTACCGTGACCGCGAGAAATACACTCTGCTCTGTGGGAAAAGGCGCATGCCCAAGTCTGTTCAGTGAGAGGCATGTCCGTACCGACAGCACGCACTCCCCAGCCTTCACACAGCGAAAGACAAAACTCCACCGGGATTGTACAATATGTTGCTATGCAAACCCCCTAATATACAAGGCCAGCCACCGTCCTACGCTCATGCACCAAGGTCCCGTAATCATGTCCCTCACGTGCGGAACCGGAACCCATCCCAATCATCACCCTCCTCCTCATCGTCGTCATCGTCGTCGTCGTCGTTTTCAGAAACCGCTGCCCCGACAACAATGTGACTTTCCGATCCGGCCGTCAACGACGCCTGGCCGGGCATCTCTTGACTCCGACTCTCCCTTCGCATTTTGAGCATCTCCTTCCTCTTCTGCTTGAGGCTTTGCACCCGGGCCTCGAGCTCCTTCATCTCTGCGAATTCGTCCTCCAGCGCGCGCGTCGCATCTTCCTTCTCGTCTTCGATGTCGACGTCTACTTGGGCCTTGCGGACTGCGTCGGCGGCCTCCTTTGCGGCTACTTGCTCTGTGGTCATGGCTGGTGCGGAGATGACTGTGCCTTCATCGTAGGGGATCTCTGCTGCGGCGATGTCTGCTTCGAAAGCGGCCCATTCTGATTCATTGACTTGGGGGGCCGTTGGGCCCTTCTTGCCGGCTGTGGGTGCTGGACCCGTGGTGTTGGCTGACGAGGCGTTGTGATGTAGCGGCGTTGTGGAATTTGCCTGGGACTGAATGGCAAAGTAGCCTCCTGGTGCGGATGCGGACGACGCCGGCCCGCCTTCTCTGTGAGCAGGTGTCGCTGGCCGCGATGGGATCTGAAGTTCGACGCCTTGCGAGGGCGTCGTGGATAGTCTGCGGATCAGACTGGGGGGGGTCTTTGTGCTTTCTTTGCTGTTGTTGCTACCGGCGCTGTGTATTTGGTCTGGCGTGTTGGTGCTTCCCTGCTTGGTTGCGTTGTCCTGGGCGGCGGCGACAGCAGCTGGAGTCCCGTTGAAAGCAATGCCCGTCAGAGGCGCAATGCCAGGCTTGCTGCGTTTGGAACGGACAGTGTCTTCCATGTCCTCGTCCCGCTCGTCGGCAGGCGAAAGCTTCCGCTTATGAAGGGGAGCGGCATCCAGGGCTGATTCCACTGCCGAGTTTGTCTGATTCTTCTGCGGCATTCTCCTCTTGTGGCCTTGACTGAGTAGATGGCTGTCCCATTGCGACTCGGCTTTGAGCTGTTCTCTGCAGAGGGTACATAGGAGCTTTCCGGCGCCTGAATACGCCGCATAAGGGTGGTCGATTCTCCGCGAGGCCTTTTGCTGGCGCAGCAGGGACCTTACGTCCGTCATGGCGACAGCAGGGTGCGTCGTATGATGATGTGTTTTGAGTATCGAGGTCAACGACAGTTATTCAGTTCGATGTTACACACCGGGAAGGGGGGGGGCAGCTATGAATGGATGATGCAGGTCGGTCCGCTCCGCAGCTAACATCGAGGGTTGCGGTCAAATGGTCATTGAAGCGGTATGCGTGCGCTAGGGTGCGAGAGACAGGGTCTGATGGGCACAGCGACGGCGTGAAAGGTTGTGTTCGAGTCGAGAGGGCTGCTGGTGGTGCTAATGATGATGATGGCCACCAGAGGAAGGAAGATCAAGTCAGTCTCGTAACTCGTCTCAGGGCTGCCGATGATGAGCTGAGACGGCAGATCAGGATCGCATCAGGACCCAGGACCCGGGCTTCGGCAAGGCTGCTTCTGGCACCAGTGCCGTCAAGCTTTCAATGGTTGGCACTTGCAGTCTGGTTCGCGATTGAAGCAACGTCGGAAGTTGTTCGTTCCATGGTCCTTTCGGAAGTTCTACCAAACCAATGTCTATTTCCGCCGGTATTTACCCGGCGCAAGATGCAGCCGCAGCTCGACTTCTCCGTCTCCCTCCGACTTCCTTCGATGGCCATCACCAGCCCTCGACACAGAAACACACCGAAAATGGCCGATCAGGAACCGCTTTCGCTTGCATCCACGTTTCCCAACCCTCCCCCTTTCTGGAAAGACTTCACACCGGACAGAGTCGCGCGGATCGAGGAGCTCCGCAGCGCATTTGCAGGAGGCGCCAGCGAGCAGGTCTTCTCGCCCATCCGCATTCCCGGCCTGCCAGAAGAATTGACGAACCTGCAGCCGCCCCCAGAGCCGTCAGACGGACGATGGCGGGTTTTTGGCGACCAGTACATGGTAAACACCTATCAAGAAAACACCTAGCAAGAGAGCAGAAACAAAAAGAGGTCTACAGCACTAACCAGCTCCTCCATCGCAGCTCGATGACAAGCTCCCCACCCTCGAAGAACAAGGCATCACCAACCTGCCCACGACGGGCCTCTCCGACTCCAAGGACGCAAAGCACTACGACCGCGCATTCGAGCTCAAGAAGCTCGTCAAGTCCCTACTCCTCAACTTCCTCGAGCTCTCGGGCGCGCTGTCGCGCAACCCCGCCCACGCAGAAGACAAGATCCAGGACCTGCGCACGCTATTCATCAACATCCACCACATCCTGAACGAGTACAGGCCCCATCAGGCGCGGGAGTCGGCCATCGCCATGATGCAGACCCACTTGGAGAAGACGCGCAGCGAGACCTCCGCGATAAGAACGCAGGTTGACAAGGCCAGGGCCGTCCTAGCCGGCTTGGGGAACCTAGGAGAGCTGGAGGTTGACGCCGACGAGGGCGCGGACGAGACCGAGGATCAGACGGAGAAGATGAGGATTGACAGGGAGATGGCACTGTGGGCTGCTACGGATGCGCAGTTTGCCTAGTGAAGGGGCTTGGTCTCTGCGATTTTATCTTCATTGAGCGTGAGCATGGCGTCAAGGTGCTTCTGATGCTACTGTGGCAATTCTTGTAAATTTATGGTTTGATCCGTGTATTGTAGTTAGAGGGCGGGCTGGCCTCGGACCTGTCTCTCCGAGTCGTGAACTCATGATTCTTGAACATTTGTACACTGAACACATATGATATGAAAAGCTTGGCTGATCGACTAGACGTGTTGCTTATCTTAGGGCTCGAAATGTCCAGGGTGAAAACCTCGATAGTACGTAGCTCCATTCGCGTGTCTCGAGCGCAAGCACAGCTGTTTGTTTTATTTTTATTAATTTTTCCACCGCGCTGGATGAGTCTTCATCCATCGGGAAGGCAGAACTTGTCACTATGGAATAATGTAGACTTGGAATCGACCCATTCTGCAACTCGCCATACAGTTCGTTACCAGCTGCTGATACTTTTCAAAATTGGTCCGCCATACTCCCAAACACCTCTTCCATGGTACCCGGACACCATCCCGTCTATCCCGTCCATCCCTTCCGTAGCGACGCCTCTGATACGTCTCCAACCGTTAAGTACACGGCGTATGATAGATAGTCGGATGAAAAGTACACTCCCATACTTGAGTAATCGACCTGTTTGAAACCCTAACTAAAGAAAACTTGGTTGGCCCGTCAGACTGACGGAACTGAATCTCTTTGCAGCAACTTCCTTCCTCATGGCCTACTGCGGCCTGCCCACCGCATTGCCTTGTGCTCGTTTTTCAGCACCCTCCTTCTCTAGAAGCGCGCCTAGGTACTGCAAATCCTGTCGTGCCCGTGGATCCTTTTCATAGATGGATCTTATCACTTCCCACTCGCGTCGAGACATCTGGAACGCTTGGGGCAGCAGGAACTGCACTGTCGGTACACTGATGAACTCGCCCAGTACCTGCGTCGCGATTGCCTGTCCCGCCTGCTGAGCCTGGTACTTCTGCGCCTCAGTCATTGGACCGCCGGCAGGGGGGGAGTGACTGGGCGGAGGGACTGCCGTCTGCGGAGGCGGTCGCTGCATGTGCGGTGGCTGAGGGATGGGAACCGGCGTTGTCGATTGCGGTGGTCCTCCGTGATGTTGCTGACCAAACTGGCCTTGGGGCGTCGAAGGCGAGAAAGCTGGCCCGGATGTTGAGTTGCTTCTCTGCCCAACGGGCACGGGCGTTGGGGATGCAGTGACGCTCGGAGGCTGAGGTGTAGGAGTTGGTGTTGACTGGTCTTTGTTTTGCTTAAGCTGGTCTGGCTCGTTTCGATACACGAACACGGCCAGGAGCATGGGTTCCGTTCTCGTCTTCGGAATATAGTTATCGACCAGATTCAGCATGAACTCTGGGTGGCCGTCGTCGCCTGCAGGTACAGGCACAAGGTACGTATCCCTGACATTTCCCGCCACCTTGTTTCCGACGACTCCGTATCGACTCTTGCTGATGAAGTAGTCAATCAGAGCCTTGAAGTCTGGTCGAGACTCGGCAGATGTCGGCGTAATGCTGACCACAACAATATCCGTGAGGTTGCTGTAGCGAAGACTGCACAGATATTCGATGGCACTCTGTTGTGGAATACGTCCGGCAACCGCCATTCGCTTGGGGATGAGTTTTGACCAGGGACCAAAAGAGGCAAAGTTGGCGCCTCCGACGTGCTTGGCTGTCGCTTCGAAGTCCGCGATGGAACTCATGGCAAGTGATCCCTTCCATATAACATCAGGATCTTGTGACTCCTCGGTGGGCGAATATGGTGGAGATTCCGTCTCATCTTGGAGCATTCGATCGACATCAGGATCAAACCCAGGGCCGTTGGTATTGAGGACCGGTGCAGACGGTCGACGGTTTTGAGACAGCGTCGGCGACTTGACTGTCGAAAACACTTTGTTGATGTCAAAATTGGATTGGGACGGGGAGTGCTGTGCTTCAGATTGAGACGGTGATCTCGCCTTCAGTTCGCTATGATCTCCCCCAATCGATTCTCGTTTGACAAGCGTTGGATGCTTGTTGCCGCCTTTCCGAGGACCGCCAGCCATGGGCATAGGAGCCTCGTTCAGTGAAGTTTCGTCCTCAACCACCTCCTCGCCCTTGTGAGTTCTTCGAACACGGGGACCGGTCTCTTGCGTGTACAGAATAGACTGCTTCTCTGCCCTTGCCCTCATCTCGGCAGTCTGCTTTTGCAGTTCAGCCGAGGCAAGCTGTTCAGAGGTCATGACGGCAAGCGTTGTAGGCGAGTGCGAGCCATGCAACAAGCCGCGCATCAGCTCCGGATTGTTCTTCAAATTGAAGGTCAGAGACTTGATCTGCTGATTATACTCTTTCTGGCCCTTTGATGCGGGATGTGTATCGTAAACAGCGCGCTCGATTTGCAGGGCATGTTCTTCGGACATGCTTTCTTCTGTTTTGCCTTCTGGAAGTCTAAGTTCTCCATCCTTTGCAACGGTGGCTAGAACATGAACAATAGACTTCTTCAGAGCTTTTGCAGGACCAGAACGCAATGTAGTCAGTTCGGATATTGACGAGGCCAGATCATCAGGCTTGGTGTACCTGGCAGTTCCAGGAATCACTTCACGCTCTGACACTCGGCGTTGTTTGGAAGCCTGCTGAGATGTTACTATGCATGCCCCAAAGTCATATACAAGTACGTGTAAAGTGTCTCTTACCTTGCCGTCTGTGTCTTGGGACTCTTCTCTAACTTTCCTTTTACCCTGCTTCAAGGCTGGTTCCCTTTTGTCTTTCGATGCAGACTCAGGTGCAGGAGATGGCTTACCCTTGGCTTTGCCATCCCTTTCAAGCTCATCCTTGGAGTCGCTGGTTCGCTTCCCCTTGGCTTTGCGGCCTCCCTTCTTCTTCTTTCGTTCAATTTCTTCTTCTTCGTGTGCTTTTCGTCGAGCCTCCCATGGCTTTTCTCCCTTGGCTATTCCTGCCAAAAGCTCCTTGTGATCTTCCGGTCGACACTGCTCGCACCAGTAGTTTTCAGGGATTTCATCCTCGAAGGAGCTTACGCCGACGCAAACATTGTGCTGCCAGGCGTAGCAGGTTTCGCAAGAAATCCAAGCCTCCCCTGAGTCTTCATCTTGTTCGGTGGCCCCGCAAACACATCGAATAACCTCCTCGGGTTCCTGAGACTGGTCCTTCTCCTGCGCCTTCTTCGTCTTCTTGGATTGTCGTCGTTTCGGCGCCACCACAGGCTCGAGCTCGTCGAATGACTTCGTGTGTTGGCCTTTGGTCGCTCTGACCGAGCGCCTCGGCTCTGACTCTCCTAAGTGCGCCATGTTAGTTCTGGTGTCTTTGTCTCTTGTCGCGTACCATGCTCGAGTTACTGCTCTTCGCAGACTCTTTAAAAGTGTGCTTTGCTCTGGGCCTGGTTCAGTGAAGTTGGTTTAGCTTACCGGACATCGTGTCTTATGTGGCAGGGAGCGGTTCCCCGTCGTTGCAGTTGGGAACGACGCGCGTGATGGAGCTCTTGGTGTTTGGTTTGCTGTTCCGGGATTGATATCGCGATCTACTTTTGCAAGCGAGGGTTCAACGCTGTCTAACTCTCTCAAACAGGTATTTGAAATTTACGACGCTGACAGGGCTAGAGAGTCACGACTATAACAAGGCAAAAATTTGCCGAGAACAAATCCAACCACCGCAAGCAAACAGTCTATCTCCGAGCGATTATTCCCGAGTGGCACACAAAATAGTATTGTTTGCGAACTTTATGAACAGACTTTTATGCGATCCTTGAGGAAAGGGCGAATAGTCTTGTTGTGTGTCAGGAACTATCGCGACCAAAGGTAGAGAAAATGGCGTAAGAAAAAGAAAAAAAGACTGAGTGCACTCGAGTGGGTGACGCAAGAAGCGACTGGGCAGTGGGCGAGTCAAAACTTGCGCCGCGTCAACGAAAAAACAGCTGCAGTGGCGCAAGACGTTGCAGACGTTGAAACCCCGATTTGTGAGCAGTTGGATGAATGAATCGTGAATATCCCGCGTACAGGTTGATAAGAAGGCTTCAGCCGATCCAGGCTGATGCCGATGCACGTAGATGTAGATGGAAGAGTCAAGATGGCCGGCTTGTTGGATTTCACAGGTCAGGTGGCGGCGGCTGCTTTTCCTGATGAAATGCCCACGAAGCAGCCCACCATTTGGGCTAGTTCGGGTTAGTCAGCATCGCCGCCCTCATTCAGGAGCCATTTGCTCACGTGCAGCCACACCAGCCATTCAACGGGTTAACTAGCCTCCTCCTACTAACTAAGCAAGTAACTAGATAAGTTACCTAGCACATAACGCGAGCAAGTGGCATAGTTTGTTAATGAGCAAAAATAACATGCTGTTACGTAGGTACCTAGGTACGTACTTGATACATAATCGTGTAAAATGCACTAGTATTCCGCGGCAAAATGGTGAAGTTCAGGTTGCTTCAAGTGGCTGTGCGGACGAGTCCATTCTTGCATCCACGGGTTCCATTTAGCACCCAAGAAACTTCAGTTGGTGGTGGCCAGGATACATGACCCTATACGAGTCAAGTGGAAGATGAGTTACAGTTATCTAGCGATTACTATTGCCATCGAGCCGATGTGAGATTACTTCCATGGCCATGTCGGACGGAGTATCAGCAGAGGAACGGTAGATTGCCGGCAAAATGCGAAAACAATAATGAGTCAGCATCTGATATTGTGGGACCCCCCATACCAAGCAAGCGGAATGTGGTGGCGGCCTGAGGTATCCGGCGCTCACGACTAGCAAGGCTTGGAGCTCACCTACGCGGCTTAGCTTGTGCCTGGAGCTCCTTCGCGCCAGCAAGTGACGCCTTGTGGTGAAGCATTTCAATCCCACCAACAGACCAAGGCATCTCGATATCATCACGTTGACTTGCTATCCTCTGCCAGCCATCCGAGATACAATAAGTTCATACCTGTGAAAAGCAGCCCGCAGTTTCCGTTCCAAATCTCTTGATTTGACTATCCGGTCACTCTTCCAGCCATGTCTCGCCGTTACGATTCTCGAGTATGTTTGACTGTCCCCTGGCACTTCCGTATTCTTGCAAGCCAACAACTAATGTATGAAACACATAGACAACTATTTTCTCACCTGAAGGCCGTCTCTATCAGGTAGAATATGCCTTGGAGGCCATCTCACACGCCGGCACTGCCATTGGTATTCTTGCCAAGGACGGCATCGTCCTCGCCGCCGAGCGAAAGGTCACTTCCAAGTTGCTAGAACAGGACACCTCAGCGGAGAAGCTGTATGTCCTAAACGAGTAAGCAGCACGCTATCAAAACGCCTTGTTTGCCCAGTTCGCAGACTAAAGATATTGTAGCAATATGATTTGCGCAGTTGCTGGGATGACCGCTGATGCCAATATTCTTATCAACTATGCCCGCCAAGCCGCTCAACGATACCTCCTCACGTACAACGAAGACATTCCTTGCGAACAGCTTGTGCGCCGCCTCTGCGATTTGAAACAGGGATATACCCAGCATGGCGGTCTTCGGCCCTTTGGCGTTTCATTTATATATGCTGGCTGGGATCCTCGAAGGCAATTCCAGCTGTACCTTAGCAACCCGTCTGGCAACTACGGTGGATGGAAAGCTACCAGTGCGGGCGCCAACAATGCCAGCGCCCAGAGTTTATTGAAGCAGGACTACAAGGAGGACTGTACACTGAAAGAGGCCTGTGCCATGGCTGTCAAAGTGTTGAGCAAGACGATGGACTCTACCAAGCTGAGCAGCGAGAAGAGTGAGTGCTGGCGTCGCCCCCTTCTGCAGGTATTGGCTTTACTAACTAGCCGTGTAGTTGAGTTTGCCACAGTAGGACAGACGGAAGAGGGCAAGATCTATCATCGGTTGTGGAGTGCGGATGAGATCACGGCTTTGTTGAAGGAACACGATCTGGCCAAGAGTGAGGACACTGAAGAGAAATAGACAGTCAGACACATTGGTAGACGGGATTCATTTAGAAGCGGGCCGCGGCAAGGCGGTCTTGTAACAATACCACAGATGAACTGGATGATGACAAGCCCAAGTGCGCATAGTCTTCCAAGGCCTCGCTCGACATGCTTTCTGATGTGACTTGTAGGAGCATAATTGCCTACTAAGAATAAGCACATACACACATGTATATTGTATATGTAATGTTCAATTTCTATGCAAATCTATATGTAAATTCTGCCTACAAGACGCGATCTGGTCTATGTAATGTGCATATGCCAGCTTTAGAATGGTCTTCGCGCCTGAAGCTCGTAGTCGTCATCCTCGGCAGGACCGCCTTGCTCCTCGTCCCGAATCTTTTGCCACGCCACAGACCGCGAGTCCGCTCCAGGTCGAGGATACGGCTCATGGCATCTCGGGCCTGATAGCCTCGGCCAATGCCGCCTGTAGCTCCAGTATGCTACACTCATCCCTAACGCTGATCCAACACAGACATCATATACGTCATGCCGATAATCTTCACAGCGTGAAATAGCAATCAAAGTCGCCGCAACAAGGGGTGATAAGCAAATCAGCGCCCTGCCTAGATCCCTCCCCCCAATAGGATGGTGGAAAATGTGTAACTGTCCGGCGAGGAACAGGCTCAAGAAGCCTAACCCGGCAAAAGAAAAGGATGAGTGGCCAGATGGGAATGAGCGCCATCCATCCTGCAACTTGTGTGATTCTTCAGCGGTGCACACTTCGATGTTGACTAGGACATTCTGTTTGGTGTCAGGAGATGGGTGGCATCGATCAAGAAGGTCGGGACGAGGTCGGCCCACGGCATTCTTGACCACGTCGGTGAGGAATAACGTGAGGACTACGGATATGACGAAGGAGAGGTAAGTGACCTCGTGCTTTGCGGCGGGGGATTTGGAGACAAGGTTGTAGAAGATGAGTACGCCCAGAGGAACAAAAAAGGCATAGATGAACAACCAGGCTGGGACAGGTTAGCTGGGGCTGCTGCTGGCTGCACGTAAAGCTTCGAGACAGGTTGTACATACAAACAGTTACCCTCTCATTTTCAGCATGCGGATATGCGATATGCAGGTCATTGATGAAGAACATTCGGTGGAAAGGCGTGACGAACAGGGTGAGCTACGTTAAGTTAGCAAGGGGGGAGCCGTGAGGCCGCTAGGCAGAGAGTCTGACGGAGAGCCATCCCGCAATCAAGACCATGAGTCCTACATATTCCGGGGTATGTGTCGTCTAGAGAGGTTTGGAAATGTTAGTTGCACAGGGGCGGGTGACGGATCGGCCGTTCAGATTGAAGACTGGGCACTGAGGGTTGAAGAGAGCGAACTCACTTGCCAGGCGCGATCGAGGAATGCCACGGGTCCGCTGGAAACGACACCTCTGCGCGTGGACATGGTGATGAGGGCGGAAAGCGAGTTTCCAGGCCTACGCTACAGGTATGTGGTGACCATGGGGAGTCGATTGTCATAAAGGAAGAAAAGGGGACGCGGTCTGAGTAGATTGGCGTTGTGGAAACGATGAATGAAGCGAATTGGGAACTGGGCAAGTATGGAGGCATAAGACTCCAGACTCCGGCCTCTTTTATTAAATCAATGCACTAGCGCACGGTGGGAGAAACGCTTGATTAAACTGGCAACTGAAACTGGAGTCACACTAGCACAGCAATCTCGAGGTTAAATGGAAGCCGTCGTTTAGTTTGGACGCTGGGAGATTTGATTCAAACGTTGCTATGATCAGTTTGTGGTTTCAACTACGGAGTTACGGGGTCCCTAAGTTGCCTACTACTAGGTACCTACCTGTTAAGATGACTGGTAACTAGTAGCAACTCAGCAGAGGCAAGTAACTAACGGGGTACGGAGTACGTAAGTTTAGTTACCTCCTGCGGCCGGCCTTCCAGAACCGAATATTTGGCCGATCGATGCCCCACTATGGCTCGAGCTTCATCCAGTCATCTGGCGTTGACGCCGTCAACTTTCAAAGCTTCCCTCTAAATATTCAACACGTCCTTCTGCAATTCCGCAACGATGGCGAGCGCTGGCGGCCTCAAGTCAACGTACAAGCCATCGCCTGCTGCGGCGGCAGCATCAGCCCCATTGCCGCCAGGATGGACTGAACACACGGCACCGACAGGCCATAAGTACTACTACAATGCATCGACAAAGGAGTCAACTTACCAGCGACCTGGTGTCCCGCCATCCGCCCCAGAACCAGCGCAAGACACCTATTCGCCGTATGCGAATCTCCCTTCACTTGCCGACCCACGGGTGGCAAATGCTTATCTCGCCCAACTCAACCCCCAGAACCAGTCCCGGAATCGAGGTGGTCACGGCGGTCGGGGTGGTGGGAGGGGAGGGCTCGCGGGCAGGCCGAAGCCCCAGCCCATTGATAAGCCGAGGAAAGCAGAGAAGATTCCGGGATGCGAACCATGGATGTTAGTGTACACGAAATACTCCAGACGGTTCGCCTATAACCCCGTGAAAAATGCGAGTTACTGGCGCATTCCCGAAAAGCTCATGGAGGGCATCCTTGAGCTAGACAAGGCGCGCATACGAGGCAAAGCTGCCGACGTAGCAGATGCTACAGAGAAGGAGGAAGATACGGTGAATACGGAGATTCAGGCCGAGAAGCAGCGCGACTACGATAGCGACGAGTACGAAGAGGTTGAGGTGGAAGTGACAGATGACGAGGTAGGTGATGGCCTTGACGTCGACCATCCATCAAAACGACGGCGGACTGGTGAAGCAGAAGTCAACCAAGACGAGGCCGACGAGGAATTTGTAGGAGAGGAAGAGCGCGACGGCCCTGTCGAGTTTACCGAGGCAGACATCGCCGCGCAACTCCAAGCTATGGGAGAGGACTATGGACTCGAGCCAGGCGACTACGACGATGGAAACATGGAAAGCTGGCCTGACGGAACAGAGGGTGTTGAATTCTCCGAAGAAGACGCCAAGTTCCTGTTCAAAGACCTGCTCAGCGACTTTAACATCAACCCCTACAGCCCGTGGGAAAAGCTCATCGAAGAGGGCAAAGTCATGGATGACCCAAGGTATACGGCCCTTGCCACGACACGAGCCCGCAAGGAGTGCTGGGACGAATGGGTGCGCGAGAAAGTGGCCGAACTAAAAGAGCTGCGAGCCAGGCAAGAGAAGAAGGACCCCAGGATCGGCTACATGGCATTCCTGCAGGAGAAGGCCACACCGAAGCTGTACTGGCCGGAATTCAAAAGAAAATATAAAAAGGAGGACGCAATGAAGGACATGAAACTGTCCGACAAAGATCGCGAAAAGGCATATCGGGAGCATATCAACCGGTTGAAGATGCCACAAACAAAGCTGAAGTCGGATCTCACCGCGTTGTTGAAAGCACAACCCATCCACATGCTGAACAACACGTCGTCGCTGACGAATCTGCCCACCGCTGTACTCACTGACTTGCGGTACATTTCGCTGGAAGCCAAGATTCGCGACTCTCTTGTGGAAGCGTATATTCAGACGTTGGCGCCGCCACCAGATGATGTCGCCGCAGCAGAGGAGGACGAGGAGAAGAGGAAGGCGCGGGAAGCACGCGAAAAGCGCGAGAAGGCGCTGGAGGAGAGGAATCGCTCCGTGGAAGAGCAGAAGAGACGGAGGGATAGGGAGCTAATGGCGAGCAAGGCGAGGTTGAGGGATGAGGAGAGGGAACTAGAGGTTGCGATGAAAGTTGGCAGAAGGGGCTTGCAGAGCCAGTTGCAGGATGAGACATGAGCATCGATCCCGAAATTCAGATCTTGTTTTCTCGTCCAAGGGTGCTTATTTTTCGAGCTCTGTGCCTACTCCCGAACAGCAGGGGATTCGAAACATGGTCATGTACACGTCACAGCGAAGGAGGACAGCTTCATTATCTACTACCGGTCTGTTGGATTCCTCGTCCCCGTCAATTTCGTATCAAAAGTGCGTGTCAGACATCCCGAAAGACCAACCATGGACGTCCGAAATACATCATGAGCAAAGCAAAGCACATGTCGCTCCCACAACATCCATCGTCACAACTTATAAGCCATCAAATACGCTCCTCGCCCTCTGTTCAACATCCGCCGCCCACCTCACGATGTCCTGGGTGCCCGCGACGCCCTCATCCGTAACGTACACGTCCACCAGCGCAGCGTCAACCCACTCGAAATACACGTTCCTCACCCTGACGCCCCTGGGCCCGGCCACTGCCAAACCGTCCCAGGCAAGAGTCACCTCAGCGGCATCGTTGTCCTCGTGGCCCGGCGCCTCAAACGGCAGCACCTTTTCCTTTTCGCTCAAAACCACCACCCTGACACGCCTTGACACGTGTCTCGCTGCCAGGACGGCAGGCAACGACCCAGTCTTGTTGCTCACGTTGCCGTGCCGGTCGATCAGGTCGGCTCCCAGGAGGAGCAAATCCACATCCTGGGAGGCCAGGGCGGCCGCTGCGTCCGTCATGACGGTGATGTCCACGCGCGGCGCGAGATTGCGCGACGCGGCAAAGCCAGCCAGCCGACAGGCGAGCTTGGCGCCCTCGCAGAGCGGCCGGGACTCGAGGACGCGCAGGTCGAGCGTGTGCGGGAGCGATGTGAGCGCGTGCGTGAGGCAGCGTGTTATCGTCGAGCTAGACGACAGCGTGAGCATGCGGACCGGGCGGTTAGCCGGGTACCGCTGCAGGAGGGAGACGAAGGCGTTTGCGACGCTCGAGGCAGTCCCGTCTCTCTGCCGGGCGAGATGATCCAGAGCGGCCGTCGCCTGCTCGACTGCTTCTGCGGACAAGCCCTCGCTCGTGACATGGCGAACGACGTCCAACCCGGCCAACACGACGCTGAGTATCGACGCCCCCATGCTCTCCCGCCCGTTCTTCCACAGATGCCACCCTGCCCTCCGCGCGTTCGCCCACCAAAGCTCCCCGTCAGCCACGTCCAGCGCGCTCAAAACGCGCCCAAACACATCCAGCGCGACTCCCGCCAAGGCCCGCGCGCCGCTCTCACGATCCCCCCTCAGCCTCGCCAGCCCGGCGTCGAGAACCGGTGCCGCAGCACCCAAGTCGAACTCGAGCCACACCCTCCGCAGGCTCTCCAGCAGTCCCGGAACCCCCTGGACCCTACCGTCCGCGACGTCGGCCGGATCGAACCACGCATAGCTGTCGTGCTCCCAGTCGATGGTGATCTCGGATGATGGCTCACAGAGTACAAAAGCAAAGGGATGGACAATCCACTCGCGCCCGACGGCCTCGTCCACAAAAGAGTACGGCTTCCCCCTGCGTAAGAGCGTGAGTTCAGACCGCGTGAGCCGTGTCTCCTCGCCTATCTCGCGCCACGCCGTCGCAAGCGCATCGGCATCCGACGTCTCTACGGCCCCGGAAACGGGTGCATACATGTGTCTTCGCCTTTTCGTCAGTGCATGTCAAGTCAAGCAGGGGCAGTCACTACGCACTTATAAGTTCGGACCCGGCCGCTGCGCCTGAACAGCGCGACCCGAGGTCTCGCCTTGGACGTGTCGTCTTTGGCAAACGTGAAGATGAAGCTGACCGCCACGGGACACTTGGGCCATGACATCATGTATCGTGACACGTTGCTGTTGCGGGTTTCGGTGCTTTGTGATAGAGCTCGAAGCTCACTGAATCTGATGCTGATTCATATGCAATCATTCCTTCGTCGTTGGCGTTTTGTGCAGAGCGGGTGGGAGGGGGGGAATCTGACGTGGGCATGGCGTGTGGTTCGCTTGAAGATCAAGACTGTCTGTCTATTGACAACTCGATTATAATTGGTGGCCACATTCTTCTTGGCTGCTACCTAGTTTTGCGAAGATGCGTATCCAAGGAACATTATGACAAATATACCTTGACCCGTCTAGTCGAAGTAGTCATTGAAATCGTACTATTCGGTCATTTGAAAACCAAGTCTAATTAAATACAAAGTGTAGTGTATGTCCATGGTCCGAATGAAAAATACGCTTCTCGTTACCCGCGCCCTCTCTGTATTCCATCCCGTGTCCGAAATTTACTCATTCACTCGTGTCGGTCAACCATATCATCTCTAATTCATTGACGTAATGACTGTACATCGACCAGTCGCCGCCCATCCACGTAACCAGTTCGTCATACAACACTGGCTCGTCTCCTACGGGCATGGGAGCTCCTGGGAAACAGGTTGCGGTGCTGTAGTGGGCGCGAGGAGAGAAGCCATGCTGAGCATGGAATCTTGACGAGGGCTGGCTTGTGCTTGCGCCGGCCTGCCCAAAGCCTGACTGGACAGCATTGGCAAAGGGGCTCGTGGACAGCGAGGATTCGGGGCTTGCGGCGTGGTGCAGAAGCTCCTCGCGTATCGTTGGGTCGGCGACGGCATCTTGCAGGGCTCTCTCGTAGGTTTCAATCTTCTTCCTTAGGTCCTCTAACTCGGCTCTGGGAAGAGAAACTTTGTCGACAACGGCAGGGTAGACGCAGTCGCGGGCGGTCGAGGCACACTGGCTGCAAGGACGTTCACCAGAACACTTGATCCGACGCACATTGCAGCTGTTGCATCTGTTCGAGGCGACCAGTGAGGGCTTCTAGTTAGCTAACAGCTTGATTGCTTCTGTGTGCCGACGCTGCATGGTCAATGGCATGGGCTTGTTTGCGTCTATTGTCTCAAACCACCAGCTTCAGGCCAACTCGTCGTGAAATCAGGGCTGTGAGGACAACGGAAAAGAAGCCACTTACGCTGCTGCAACTCGTTTGCGATGCTCGGGGGCAACCCTGTGCCGCCGAGGGTTGACGGGAAGACGTTGAGAAGAAGAAGGTCGCCGATCGCCGTGGTCAAGCTGCATCTTTCTTCTGCGACTACAGACGAACTGAACGTGCCGTGGATACGAGGCACCTTGGGCTCACCTTGGGCTCACCTTGGGTTCACCTTGGCTCAATGTTTGGTTCCGTCCAGCGGGCTGTGCTACGTAGAAAAGACGGACACCGGCTAAGCTTTTCTATTGCTTTGTTTTTTTTTTCTCTTCAATTCTTCTCTTTTCTTTTTCTTTTTTTTTTCTTTTTTTTTTCTTCTCTCTTCCCTTCCTTCCCTTCTGTACCTTACTATTCTCTACTCCAAGAGCAGGCAAGAGTTGGCAAGAGCTCCAAACCAAAACTAGACAAGCAACTAGGCAATTGTGGACAAGTAGCGGGATAAGATGAGACGCCGATCGAGCCAACGGTCTGCAAATAGGAGAATGAGAGTGAGAGTGAAAGTGATAGGCTGCAGTTCAAACCAAGGTTGCCGAAACGATGGAAGAAATAGGCAAAGATGAGAGAGGCAAGAGGAGCGTGGTGGCTATGAGGCATGGCAGGAATGACAAGATGTCAGCAGCAGCAGCATTTGCATTACCATCTAGTTATCTCCCCGGCCAGCCCAACGGAGAGAAAGAGGGGACAATCAATCAATCAATCAGTCAAGAAGATTAAACGAAAAGTCAAAATGACTCTGGGGACTTCAATGGGAGTGCGTAACGGTGCGTGCCTGGCTTGTTGCTCAGTTTGGGGTGCGGAAAGACAAACAAGCGGGAAGAAGGAATTGGAGGCGTGACGAGAACTCCGTAAGCCTTGTAGGGCGGCACGCGGGACCATGCAGACGATGCAGACAGACTGGACGCACACGCACACGCACACGCACACGTTGACGTTGACGTTGACGTTGACGTGGACGCCTGTTTTCTGTGTAACCACCGCCGTGACCGGCAACATAACGTTGCCAACGGGGAGCGCCATCTTCTTTTCCTCAAACTGTTAGTTATCATTGAAGTCAAAAGTCGATGAGCATTATGGAGATGAGAATGAACAAATTTCCCGAATAAAACGTCACCCTCCTAATCCGGCCTAGCGGGCCTTTTGTTCACGCCTCTGCCACGCTTCTGCCACGCCTCCAACGCAATTGTCCACCACGCACGCACGTCGCGTCACACACGCAAGTCACCCTCTTCAGCACATAAACCCGACCCAGCTGCCGGCTGCTCGGAGCCTAGAACCGCTTTTCCGTAGTCTGGTCTTTAGCTTTTAAATCGTCACTTGACAGACAACGCTAATGAGTCACACCAGACCAGCCGTCCCTTCACCATGGACCTCCCGCCCTCTCGTTGTGATGCCTCCCTCCAACAGGCAGAGAGGCCGTGCCAGTCACCACCCCTCGCCCTCGCCCACACAGAGCATATGTCTTCTTTCCACAGCCGTGGTCATCCAGGTCGGAAATAGAAATGGTAGCATAGCTGCAGCAGGTTGGCTGGCTCTACGTGCCACAGATTCCACCTGTATCTGGACCACCCACAATAACCAAGATACGTTCACACGATGTGGACTCAACATGCAGGAAAACTGCGGGAGTTGATGTGAACCTGCCAGAAGCACGGTTATTCGTTGAGATTAGAGCTCACCGAGTATTATGGACTCGTCATGTGTTTCTTCAGGATCGAAAATTGTCTTCTACCCTCCGTCCTACGATTGAGGTCCAGTAAAGGTACTTTTGATACTGTTCTCTTTTCTTCGTGAATATATCTTCGCTCGTTCTAAAAGAAGAATAACAAGAAGGGAAAAAAAAAAATTCTTTAGGATACTTGCACGTGAGCATCAAGACAAAGACGCCGTGTCTCCCGACTATCGACACCCAATCGACGATATCATTTCTTGCTATCCAAGGAAAAGTCTCCCGCAGGATTTTCTACGTCTGATCTGGTTCTTTGTCTAACGGTGTATCCAACTTCACCAGTCGATGTTGGTGACTGTCTAGTGGCTGCCAAAGATGTTGTCCACAATCTCTCCAGATCTCGTGGCTAGAACTGACAAGAGAGTGTCACTCAACTAGACGCTGTTAGCCGCTTGATTAATGTAGGTTTGTTTACTCCAACTTACGCCATGTGTACCTTCGCAACAGCCCTGCAACCACACTCCCGCTTCGTCGGTAACGGTTCCTGGAGCAAATTTGACTCTGTAGTTGCGACCTACTGCGATTTTGCGCTCGCCCTGTTCCGTCTCTACATTCCACCCCGAGATGCCCTTGCTGAACTCCAAACCGTTAGGAGCCGCCTTGGGCAGCAAGTTCCACGCATCTTTGAGCATTCCCACGTGGGCGTTGCGCTGATACCCCGTGGCAGCGATCACAAGGTCAGCCTCGATGATTTCTTCATCTGCAGCATCGACGAAGCCATCTAGAACACTGTCTTGGATGTTTTGGATTTTGAGCTCGAGGGTTTCGCCGCGGGGCTCAATGCTAGTGATGTGCTTCCCGCCAATAATTCTGTGTGGCCAAGTCTTGTCATCAGCTCCATGTTCTCGGCGTTGATCGTACATCCGTTCGTAAAGTGCCTCAATGAGCTCCAAGCGCACTACGCCGTAGTTGGTGGCGCGGGCCTCAGCAAGGAAGTTGTTGCGGTACTTTGCGGATTTCGGGTAGAGGGAGTCAACAAATTCGGGGTTGAAGACAGTGTTGACGCTGCTGGCATGTTAGCCTCTAGTGCCTTCTTTTACCCATTTGCTGCAAGAAAGTCTTGGTGGGAGCCTACAATGGAGAATCGTCGCTCGGGCGTAGAAACTCAGGTCTCATGACAAGATAAGTCCTGGAGTTGGGGTATCGACTCGAGACATTGTTGAAAATTTCGGCCGCACTCTGACCAGCGCCGACAACTACTACACGACAAGGGGTGGTGGTCTTTGGTATCAATCTACCAATGACATTTGCATACTGCGATGAGTGAATAATCCGAGGGTGCTTAAGAGGAAAGATCTTGGGCATGGAGGGCTGTCCGCCCGCGGCCACCAGCACATGTCGTCCCCGGTACGTCCGACTCTGCCGGGTGGCCATATCTTGGGACTCGACAGTAAACGAACGAACCGGGCCTTTGGAAGCATCGTCAGGTGACACAGACAATACTTGCTCGCCAAACTGAACCAGGCGGTCGAAGAATGAAGAGCACCAACGAAGATAGTCTTCATACTCAACGCGAGCTGGCAGGAAGGTGCTCAGATTGGTAAAGTCTACGAGACGGTCCTGGCGGTGCAGGTAGTTCAAAAAGGTGAACTCTGACCGTGGATCTCTGAGAGTAGCCAGGTCCTTGATGAAGGAAATCTGCATCTTGGCACCGGGAAGCAACATGCCCGAATGCCAAGCAAATTGGCTCTGCTTTTCAATGAACAGGACCTTGGGATAAGAGCCATCGGCCAACAGCTTTTTACCCGCAGCGATGGCATCGTGCATAGCTACTGCGATGGCCAAGCTGGCGGGACCGAAACCGACGCAAATGAGATCATATTCAGAATTGTGAGGAGCAGGCGAGAGGTACGGCGAACTCTCAGCTGTCCCATTGACGAACTTGTGATTAGTGGTGTTGCATTCGTCGATTGGTTGCTGACCAGCATGTCCATTAGCATTGGCACTGATATGGTTTGTAGCCACGCCGCCGCCATTGGTGCTGGCATCATTCGATGATGTGCCTGTGACTTCGGCAGGATGTCCGTTGGTGGCCAAGGTCGCGATCGACGTGGTGGAGGTGAGGGGTTGCGGGGCATCAGAAGAAAGAGGAGGAGCAGGAACAGCATCAAGAGCAGAAGCAGGAGCGGAAGCAGGAGCGGAAGCAGGAGCGGAAGCAGGAGCGGGAGCTTCGATAACCCCATTGCTTCCATTGCTAGTTGATGGCGTGACAGCATTTCCACTCAGCACATTGTCGGCCACACCGTTGCTGGTGAGCATCACCTCTTCGCTGTGCGGCGACATGGTGTATGGCGTGTCTCTCGAGGTCTGCTTTGGCTCCTTCAAATTTGACCCTTCTATGGCTGAAAGCTCTGTCTTCTGTTATTCCAGGGTCTTTGTGCAAATGCGCTCCGAGCAATGGATCATTTCACTTACCACACACAAGTTCCAGTTGATGGAAGATGCTTCGGCTTCTGATCGCAATGTTGATTGCACACTATGTTTCGAGATTGGCCAAAGGTTCTGTTTCTTTCTTTCTCTCCTCCTTCTTTTCCCGTGTATGCGTGTATTTACCGATTATTCCCAGTCCCAATGACTGTGACTTGGAAAGTTTTGGTAAGAAAGGAACAGTCCCGCGGTCCATCGACCAAAACTCTGTGTGTCTAGGATCCTGTTCTATGCCAAGCACACTCCAAACTCACTGGAGGACACCTGGGAATACGGGCCGTCTGAGCTGGAACATGAACGAAAACTTCCAAAGAGGAAGAGGAGGCTTCAACTTGAAGGCAAAGGGGTTGTGATGGGAAATGTACCACACTGGTTGAGGGGCCGGGACTCTAATATGAGGAAAGGCCCTGATAGACACTCCCGATTCGGCGATTATGCGTAATAAGTCACACTAAGCGACGGGATCTTTCAGGAGGCAATGTGTAGAGGCAATCAACACAGGGCAGGTTGGCCATGGCTCTTGGCTTTTTTCCCTTTTCCCTTTTCCCTCGCCCTGCCTGGGAAACGCATGCCGGCTGGGGTCCGCTCCTAGTAATGCCGCATGACATGGCATGCCTACTTCAGTTCACACAACACAGTACTGTGCGAAGCATGCAAAACATGAAGAGGCAGACAGGTTACGGAGTATACGGAGCAAGTCGCATCAAAACGACCCATCAGCGCGAGGACCGGCAAAGGTCGAAACCAAGGTGTGTGAGCACGGCGGCGGAGAATGCAAGGTACATGAGCCCACATCCTGCCCAATGCCCGCTTGAACTCACCGATGCCCTGACAACTACGAAGTGGCTCGCAAAGCTAGATCCCATGTGGGCAACGGATGGAGTTGCAGGGCGGATCCCTCCATGTCCAACTTCATGTCCCAACAGTCCATCCATCGGCCACGCGGCTGGAAAAGAGCTTAGGTACTTCCGAGTACCCAGGTACCTGAGCACGTACGTCATACGCAACTAAACACGGCCTCCTTTCGACCCGACAGCACAAGCACTATGCAAGAGAACAGAACATGTTCAACATGCGAGTGTGTTCATGTTGCACCACCGGTGGGTTTTGCATTCCCACTTCCTAATGCTCTGCCAAGCCTTGCAGGGTGCTGTCCCTGCTCCTTTGTTGAATGGCTAAGGCGGGCTACGACCCCAGGAAACTATGCTAATATACATATCAACTCAGACGTGTTTCGCGCAAACGCTGCTGGTCCCATTGCATGTATCTTCATGCAGCGGTTGATTTGATTGTGCGACCCAATGGTGAGGCTGGCGTCTTGTTGCGAGATCGGAATCTCCCGCCGCCCTTTCGAATGCCAAGTTTGACATGCCCCGGCGCATAACATGACTGTGTGAAGTAGTCATCTCGCTCGCGTCATCATTTCCATAAACTAGCTCATATTCGCCCCCCAGCAACTTCTCAGCCCCTATCCGAGGCAAGATGGGGCCGAGTCCACTTGAAGCTGTAGTAGATCAGTAACTGATCTTTCGAGCGGTCAGTGCCTTACTGTTGATGGCAGGGGTTAGAATCTGATAAGATGAATGAGTTGGCTGCGCAAGACATCCAGGAAGCAATGCGCTGCATGAAAACGCTACGGGGTATGTGGCGTCGTTGGCATGGTCGGTCATATTTCACAGACGTTTCCCCTCACTTCTCTCACGTTTCCCGGTATGAAATTTTTTACGTGTTGCTGAAGCCGAAGAAGCTTAATTCCCATATCAGTTCCTGGAATGGGATGAAACTAGGACGAGACCCCAGTTACGCTCGAAGTGAAGTGCGAGAAAATCGAGTTTACATAGGAGATAGGAGTCTAGCTTCCAATGATCATATGTCAGCATTATTTGATACTAGTCGTGTGCGAGCAATAGGGTAACTAGTACGGAGTATACCCCTCCTCGGTATCAGCTGGCTTGCAGAACAAAACATTTGGCCCAAGCGCACCGACCAAACGAATTTCCGAAGTGGAGTTAGAGGAATTATCTGATCATCAGATAAAAAAACCGGATCTGATAAGATCTAGGCTTGAACTAGTCCATATGCCAAGAACGCCGACCAGGAAAACGGTCGAGCAAGCAGAACGATGAAATTGTTTTCCATCATTGCACCTCGAGCCCCACGTATAGGTTGTCGGACGTTTCGTCTGACAAAATGCTTCACAGGGCATTGTCATAGCTAGTATCGTGATTCCTATCCTTAGTGTTCAGAGATGCGTTGCACAGCTGATAGGATATGGGATGACAGCACTGTAGTACTACGGCTCGTCATGACGGTTTGCAGCATCGTGCAACATTCGTCCAGAGCTGTGAATAGTGTTGAACAAAAGGGATCGGAAGACCCTATCAATTTTGACTCTGCTTTCTAGAATTTTAGCAACTCGAAAGGACGGTGGGGAGCTGTTCGGCGCAAGGTCTGCTAGTGTGTAATCCGAGCATATCCTATTTAAATTATTGCCTTCTCTTTGTGTGCACTCGACTTCCCGCTGATGGAGCCGCTCGTTTCAGCTTGCCAAACTTAGCAATCACATCCGGCCTAGACTAGCTGATACCGTCGGATTGGGGTTGACAATGGAGCGACTCCCCCCGAGTGCGTCTTGGGTCCGTCCCTCAAACTGTGACGACAGGCGATCCCTGCTCGGTTTGTGCTGTGTCCTGGATGTAGTGGTGACCATGAAGAGTTTTGAGGACTCCTTTGCGACGCTACCGCGTGGCCTTCTCGCGTTGTCAATTTGATGCGGCACCACATATCTCATGCAAGCTTCATTTCGAAGCTGGATCACTATTTGGCTGAGGCTACAGCATGCGGTGCTGCGACATTGGCAACAGAAGTCGGATTCTGCCTCAATAAGAGGTCAACCATCAATTGGGTATGCGAAGCCTGTTACAGAGGGTAAAACGCAAGGAAGTCAAACGATGATTCCAAACGATGATCCAAGATTAGTACTGACTTGTTCGCCATCAATAATTATTGCTGTGTACGAGGTGAAGGAAGCTAATCGAGGCTTTCCACCTCCAGGCTGCTAAGGCGGGGCCGAGTGTGATTCGTGGTGGGCCATCTGAAAGCTGCAAATTTCTTGAATGCAAATGAGAGGGCGTCGGAAGTTGGTGGGCAGGGTCTGTTTGCATGAAAAACTTCTCGTTCGGTTGGGCCGAGTCGACCGAGCCGGCCTTCAGGATTCCCCTAGCTTGACATTGTGGACAGGTTGAACTCGTCATTGGAGGACATTGTTGGTTCAAAGCTGCGGGACGATTGCTGCGAGACGATACTGCGGAACGACCCATTTCTGCATACCCTGCTCGGACACTGGTAATCCAATTCTTGTGTCATGTTGCTAGGAGGTTGGATTTTGAAATCTTCTGTGAACAACTTGAAGCTTGAAACATCTAAATTCTTGCATTCGATCGCACCCCGCGCCTTCCTCTTGGTTGTGAGGCGGGTTTAGCGCGGCAACCGCCACCGGCACGGGAAGGAGCCACCGGACTCGTCATTTCGGTGTCACCTTTTCTGGGACGAATTCGTCTCTGTCACACTCCTCACATCGTCAACTCAAACCTGAATACATATGTCCATCACCCCATTTTGTCTGCAATACCAGCCCCTTCCTGATACTACACACGGCATCGGGTGGGCCATATTAAGGCAGGGTCTCGCAAGCTAACGGTTTCCCTTGCAGACCAGTTGGAACCTCGCTGATTAATTCCTACCTTCTTACTCGCTGAAACCATATCCGCCGCTGGTGCACGCGACTACCGTTGCAACCTTTCAAGCCATTCGTGACGAGCATATTGCACAGCTTGGCACATAATAAGATTCTTGATTGGTTGTTCTAATCATGGTGACGCCGTTGCATCACCCGGTTTAGCTCGCTTTTGATGATACATCCGGAGGCCGTCATCTACTTGAGGTGACTTCGACAAAGAGATTAAAGAAGACTAGCGGCGGCTGAAGAGAGGCAAATTTGGGCACTTGTGAATGGCTCATTGTTCCGTCGTCCCGTTTTCCGTCTCCTTGGATTAAAATACATTTTTTGCATGCTACATGCTGACTTTCATTGCCAGTAGGCTGGCATGCTGTCTACCAGTAGAGACTGAGACAGACACACGTGCTCAACGCAGGACGACGGCATCACTGACCGTTCAAACGTCCATGAACTTGGTTCTATTTCTTTTACACAAACGCTCTTATAAAAATGGATCAGGGCAAGTTATCAATCTGCAATCCGAACCCTCAACGTCTTCCTGGCCCGCAGTTACTCCATGACCTAGTCACTCCTCCCAATGATGCAACAGCAATAGACTACTTGTCTGATAATGAACAAACTGCGTACTCCTACAAGGAATTGCACGATGCTTCTGACGGTCTTTCTCAACTTATTGAAAGTCTAATCATAGAATCCAGAGATGTTGCGGAGGATATAGTCATCCCAGTGCTAATACCTCAATCTCCTCAACTATACATCTCCCTCCTGGCGGTACTCAAAGCCGGGGGTGCATTTTGTCCTTTAAATGCAGATGCGCCTCCAGACCGTGTCAAATTCATTCTGGAAGATGTATCGGCCAAAGTGGTGCTGGTAACGCAAGAGCTTGCCCACAGGATACCTTCAGGATGCAATGTCAAAGTCATTCGAGTTGACACGCAAAGTATGAAGCCAGATATTAGACAAAGACCAGTTCGTGCATTAGATTCGGAGCGATTAGCCTACGTCATGTACACATCAGGGTCTACTGGTACGCCTAAAGGAGTTGGCTTAACACACGGCGCAGCGACTCAAGCGCTTTTAGCTCACAACCGGCATATTCCCGAATTCACACGATTTCTCCAGTTTGCAGCACCTACTTTCGACGTGTCCGTTTTTGAGATCTTTTTTCCTCTTCTCCGGGGCAACACTCTTATTTCCATTAACAGAGAGGAGATGCTCAATGACCTCCCCGCGGCCATGCGACGAATGGATGTTGATGCTTGTGAATTGACGCCAACAGTTGCAGGAAGTTTACTCAAGAAGAGAGGAGCCGTGCCAAAACTCAGGTTGCTATTGACCATTGGCGAAATGCTTCAAGTGCCTGTTATACAAGAGTTTGGCGGTAATAACGACTGTGAAAGCTTGTTGTGGGCGATGTATGGGCCTACGGAAGCTACTATCCACTGGTACGATGTTATGGTCACTTCTTTATTCAAGAAAGCATGAGCTAACCCATAACTGCGGAATAGCACTCTGCAAACCTGCCTTCCATCTGAGTCGTCTCCGCGCAACATCGGGATACCACTTGACACCGTATCCTGCTTCGTCATCAAGCCTGCAGAATCTGCGGACGAGGTCCAGTCCTTCAGCCTTCTTTGCCGAGGTGAAGCAGGAGAACTTGCTGTAGGAGGCTTTCAGCTAGCTCGAGGCTATATTAACAGACCCGAGCAAACTTCAACTGCTTTCATTGACTCTCCGTACGGAAGGGTTTATCGCACGGGTGACAGAGCAGTCATGAAACCTGATGGCACTCTTGAATGCCTTGGTAGATTATCAGACGGCCAAGTCAAGCTTCGAGGGCAACGTGTTGAACTCGGGGAAATTGAGCATGCTGCGTTGAGGACTAACGGATGTCATGGTGCTAGCGCTGCAGTGATAGACTCTCAATTGGTGCTCTTCTGCTCCGTGGACAAAGACGTGGGCGAGGACGCTATTGAGCTCAGCTGCAGATCATGGCTACCCCAGTATATGATACCCAACGAACTTGTTGTGATGAAGGAGTTTCCTCGACTTCCTAGTGGGAAAGTTAATGCAAAGAAGCTCAAACACGACTTTTCACAACAGAAGGCGACCAAAAACATGACCGTGGATGCTTTGAATGAGCCTACAGGGCAGGAGAGGACAATATTGAATATTGTTTCCGAAACATTGCAAGAGTCAGTCAATGGCGGCACTGTGTTGATGTCTGCTGGTCTGGATTCCCTATCAGCAATCAAACTAGCTGCTGCCTTTCGGCAGGCGGATTTTGAAATTTCTGCTATACAGTTACTGAAACTCCGGACAGTGGCTGACTTATGCCTCTACTTGCAGAGGCCTGCTGAGAAATCGGCACAACTTGACGTAACACATGCCCCGGTATTCGACTTGAGGTCAATATCTGAACAACATCCATTGCTAGCTAACAATAGCCGGTTAATAGAAAACCATATGGGTTGCACGCCTTTGCAGTCTGCTATGCTGGCTCAAACCGAACAAACTCCCGGGCTTAATTGCAATGAGATGCTTTTTGAGGCTTCAATCAACGCAACACCACAAGCACTATTTGAAGCTTTTGGAAAGGTGATACAGTCCAACGAACTTCTTAGAACAGGCTTTCTGCATCGGGAGGGTCAATATTTGTCTGTGCTGTTCTCGGAGCCTCTAAACGGGCAGGTTACATTGCGATCAGAGCATCAACAAGATTTTAGCTCTCAACCCTGTGTCGACCTTTTACGGCCATTTCGTGTTCAGATAATAGACCGTGGGAAAGGAGTAGCGCCAAATGTTCTCATACAAGCACACCACGCAAATTACGACGGGTGGTCCATGGATATGATTGTGTCAGATATTTCATGCATTATTGAAGGTAAATCTCCTGCAACCCGGCCGCAATTCGAACGGGTCGTTCACTTCCAGAACCGAGCCACCAATGAATCTGAAGACGCATCATCAAGAGCGTTCTGGTCTAGTAACCTACTGGGGTGGAACAAGTTCCCTTTTCCCAAACTTGTTGCCCGAGCTCAGTCTGACGAGATTCTCTCAAAAGAGGCCCTCTTGGAAATATCTCCAGAAATCATACAACTTATGTCAAAGACTTATGGCTTGAGTAATCAAGTCATATTTCAGGCGGCCTTGGGAATGGCATGGCAAGGTGTGACAGCAAATTCGGATATCTTAATCGGCTCAGTTGTCTCAGGGCGGACTATTCCCGTTGACGGCATCGAGCGCATTATTGGCCCTTGTA
Organism: Metarhizium rileyi; assembly: GCA_031753515.1. Classification (NCBI taxonomy): domain Eukaryota; kingdom Fungi; phylum Ascomycota; class Sordariomycetes; order Hypocreales; family Clavicipitaceae; genus Metarhizium; species Metarhizium rileyi. Next base: position 2,376,418 of record JAUKVO010000008.1, read on the forward strand.
TTGCGGCACTGCCCTTGAGAATCGATACCAGGAATATGAGTGCCAATATTGATGTTCTCAAGACAATCCAAGCCCAAAACCGTGCAATCATGGAGCACTGCAATTTGCCATTGGCTGACATACGCAAACTGGCAGGGCTCAAGCCCACGGAGTCGTTATACGATGTCTTATTCGTGTACCAGCAATCCCTATATGAATCGGAGATGAAAAAGGGCGCCATAAGGCAAATCAAACATATAGATAGGCTTGACACAAAGCTACTAGTGGAAGTTGAGCCGACAAAGGCTGGATATGTGCTGCAAATGACGTACCACTCCTCGGTTCTCTCTGAAGACTTTGTAAATCTTTTGGCTGGGCAGATGCAAGATCTTTGCAAGAGCATCATTACCGAGCCTACGGGACCACTCACGACATTAAAAAATCTCCAGTGTTTGGAACTGTCGGTTCACCGCGAAGAGAAAAGGGTCGAAGACGAGCCGATGGATGTTGCGGCTCTATTCAATGCATCACTTGTGAGAAACCCTCATGCAGAAGCCATTCGGTTCATCTCAACTACGGCAGAGGGAGGATTGGAAGAATCGATACTGTCTTATGCACAACTGAGCTCTGCTGCAAACCAGACAGCCCATTACGTCCGCAAATCTGGAGCTGAAGTCGGAGATGTCGTTGCTATCATGATGAATAAGTCCGCTACTTTATACACAGCGATTCTGGGTGTAATTAATGCAGGCTGTGCTTACTTACCCATCTTGCCAACTACACCGGTGGAACGAGTATGCGAAATACTTCGGCAATCAGAGACGAAATTCTGTCTTGTTGACGATAACGTCGACTGCGTCGGTGACTTTCCCGACACGAGCCTCGTGTTGAGTATAAACGACGCGTCGCTTCGCACTCTATCCACGGATGCGCTATTCGTTCAGCCAGACCCCGACCGGCTTGCATATGTCATTTTTACCTCAGGAACTACGGGACTACCCAAAGGCGTTGCAGTTTCACAAAGAAATCTCGCAAGCAACATTGCATACCTCGATTCCGTTTATCCAAAATCGGCCATTCATCCCCGTTTGCTGCAGGCATGCTCTCATGCCTTTGATGTCTCAGTATTTGAGATATTCTATGCATGGTATTCCGGAATGAGTCTATGCGCTACTGAGAACGACATCATCTTTGGAGATCTCGAACAGCGGATCAGAGAACTGCAAATTACACATCTCAGCTTGACTCCTACTGTGGCATCTCTGATTGACCCCAAGAATGTGCCCGAGGTCGAATTTCTTGTTACTGCCGGAGAACCAATGACCATGCCGCTACTTGAGAAATGGGACAGTTTACTATTCCAGGGTTACGGTCCGTCAGAAACAACGAATATATGCAGCGTAAAACGAATGTCGAAAGGGGATAATATCGAACACCTTGGCTGGGTTTTCCCGAACACATCTGTCTTCGTTCTAGCACCGGACGGTCTAGACGCAGTGCCGCGTGGCTGGGTCGGCGAGTTTTGCTTTGGTGGTAGTCAGGTCGCCAATGGCTACTTGAATGATAGAGTTATGACGGATGAGAAGTTCATTGAGCACGGAACATTTGGAAGAATCTATAGATCTGGAGATATGGGCAGAATGCTGCCCGACGGATCCTTGATCATTCTGGGCCGGCTCGATGATCAACTAAAGCTTCGCGGCCAGCGAATTGAAGCCCAAGAAATCAATAATATCTTGACAAGCACGGCATTGGTGACCACAGCAGTCACTCTGCTGGTGCAGATCAGGTCTGGTCTGTCAAACTTGTTGGCTACTTTCTTCAAGCCACTGGACGCTGCACACTCTCAGAAGCCACTGGCAATTACGAAGAAAACCAACAAAGTGCTTTTTGCAACGCTTCAGTCGAAACTACCTGCATACATGGTTCCGTCGTATCTTATTCCGGTCTCGTATGTCCCAATGACGCCAAGTGGAAAGGTCGATAGGCCACATCTGCTATCATGGTTCGAGAGCCTTTCGAGTGGGTATCTTGAGGAAGCATCTCCTCTCCTCGATCAATTCGATGCCGTCGATAGTTGGACTGATATGGAGTCGAGAGTTGCAAGAGCCGTATCTGAATCAATGCATGTGCCACAGAATGAGATTGGACGCTGGACACCCTTTCCAACTTTAGGGGTTGACTCAATCTCCGCCATTGGGCTATCCCGGTCATTGAGAACGCATCTACAGGTTCAGGTTCCAATTTCCGCAATTGTACAGAACCCTTCTGTTGCCCAACTCGGTCAGTTTTTGACCAGAGTTGACAGTCATGGCCCCTCTGAACTACCTAGCAAGATGAAAGCGTCCTTTGAAACATTTGAAAGGGAAGTTGGCAGTAGTTTCGGTGAAAAAATGCGAGAAGTGGATGCTATCCTGCCATGCATGCCACTTCAGGAAGCAATGTTGCTGCAAGGTCAAGGACGTTATTACAACAAGATACTCCTCAGGCTGCAGGTGTCGCCCAGTGACATGCAAAGCTACTGGCGGCAAATGTCAAAGAGGCACAGTATATTGAGAACATGCTTTGTTACGACGGCGAACGCGACATATCCCATAGCTCAAGTAGTCCTGCGCAATTGGCATCTTCCGTGGAAACTGTTCGAAGTCACTGTTCCATCACTCGCGGGAGCAAGTCGAGAGCATCTCGATTCGCTTCCCGAACCTCTGGACTCTATGATACCTCCATGCTCTCTGGGCCTCATTCGATACCGAGGATTGAATTTCCTTTCTTTCATATGCCATCATGCCTTGTATGATGGCATAGCAATGGAAAATCTCTGGAGGGAGGTGGAGGCAATAGCTCAAGGACGTCAGCTGCAAGACGCTGCATTATATCTGCCTTTTCTACACAAAGCCCTCGACTTGCCAGTGGATGTGAAGTCTTTTTGGAAAGAGCAATTCCGCGGATTCCAACCATCAGTTGCCTTTGCAAGATCAGCGCAGTCAAGTGTCAGCCAATGCACCAACACCCTATCCATCGATATGAGCTTAAAAGATATACAGCAGAGGGTAAGATCCTTCGGGTTGTCTCTGCTCTCGCTCTGCCAGGCAGCGTGGGCCACAGTTCTGGCGTGTGTCTTCGATGACCCAGATGTCGCCTTTGGGAATGTTGTAAGCGGTCGTACACTGAATGTCGACGGAATTCACAAGCTGGTTGCACCTTGCTTCAATACTATTCCTCTTCGTTTGGACACGTCGCGAAGCGCGCAGAGTATTGACTTGGTCAAAGCTTGTCAGGATCTGAATTTGAAGCTGCTGATGTATCAATTTACACCCCTGAAGCTTGTGCGAAAGGTGGTTGGAGGCAGACGTCGGCGGTTATTTGATACGCTCTTTCTTCTGCAACAACCATTAAAAGAGATGGACAAGAGCATATGGACACTTGAAGAAGATACAGGAAACATGGATGTTCCCATTGTGTGCGAAGTTGTGCCCTGCCCGAACCTGAATTCTATCGTGGTCAACCTGCATTACGATATGGATATGATCACTTCTGATCTGGCGTTGACGATCACGGATATGTTCAGGTTCATGATTCGATCAATGATAACATTACCTTTTGGACCCGTCCCAAGCCGTTTGACCATCCCGGCCGCCTTTTCGCAAGGTCTACTAGGCCTGGCGTTGAAAAGAGAAACATGTGAAAACTTTGGCCAGACCGAGATGATGAATAGTCAATGGTCCAGTCTTGAGGAAAAGATACGACAGGTCATCGCCGACATTTCAAGAACATCGGACGCCCAAATTCGTCGAGAGACAACCATCTTTCAAGTGGGCCTCGATAGCATCAACGCCGTTCAAGTTGCTTCGGCGCTACGATCTCAAGGCTTGTCTGTCTCATCATTTGATGTCATAGAATGTCCTAGCTGCAGCAAACTAGCATCCAGGATAAATCAGAACTTGGAAAAGCTGAACCACGAGAACGTGCGAATGGACTTCTCTACGTTCCAGGACCAAGTGTCAGAAGATGTACGAAACAAATTGGGTTCTAACACAGAGATCGAAGCCATTCTTCCTTGCACCCCAGTGCAGAATGCTATGCTCGTGGCATTTGTCCTTCCTGGCAAGGAATACTACCTCAATTCAATGTCCTTTAGATTGCAAAATCCTGTAGACACAGCTTCCCTTCTTGTCGCATGGAAGCTACTTCGAGATCGGCATCCGATGTTACGCACCGGTTTTGTGCCCGTTGCGCACACAGCCAGCACGTTCGCCATGGTCAGACGGAAATCTACTGAATTGACAGATCCGGTGATGTTATTCGATGGAGCAGAGTTTGTTATGGAAGACTGGACAGCGGAGTCTAGGTTACTCATACTTCGTAACCTACATGAGCCGCCTTGGAAAGTGGCCTTGGTGAATCAAGGCTCCCAAAAGTTCATGCATGTCATTATACACCACGCACTTTACGACGCACAATCTCTCGATGGCTTGCTCCAAGCTTTGTCCAACCTGGTTCTGGGTAAACCGTGCAATTTCTCCAGCATTGAGCCGGCCTTAGCAGATGTATTATCCAAGGGAAAATCGGGAATGTCGGAAGCACAGAAATTCTGGGAAAGCCAGGCGGCAGGAGTGGTAATCAACAAATTTCCTTGCGTGACTTCGCTGCGTGAGCCATCTGGAAAGGTCGCCGTCCGCGCGAACGCTTCGTCAATGTCCTTTAGAGAGCTGCGAGAGGCAACCCAGGCAATGGGCATCTCAGTGCAAGCAGCATTGCAAGCCAGTTGGGCGCGGCTTTTGGCTTCCTACCTGGGCGAACGCTCCGTCGTCTTTGGTATTGCACTGGCTGGAAGGACTTCGGATGTCACTGCCAACGCCCCATTCCCGTGTCTTGTCACGGTTCCCGTCGTTGCAGAAGCAGAGGAGTCTAACATGACGTTGCTGCAAAATATGATGGAGTACAATTCCGGTCTGTACAAGCATCAGTTCAAGTCCTTGGCACAGGTTCAGAAATGGTTGGGTCATCCGGCCACACCCATATTCGATACGATATTGGTTTATCAGAAAACCGGCGGCTCCTACTTGAACACAGAACAATGGAAGTTGATGGCAGACAACCCATCTGTGGAGTATGCGGTCTCACTAGAGGTTGAACCACTTGAGAATGATGAAGTCTGCCTCCGGATTACGGCCATGACTGACATTGTACCACATGGGCAGATGGAACTTATCCTGAAGCAATTCGATGGCCTGCTGAATCATTTATTGAGGTGGCCGAATGCGACGCAAGGTGAACTCTACAGATCTCAGAAAGATTTGTTTTCAATTACTCCGGCAAGGATACCCCTCATGGATGCACCAGTTGAGTTTGTACATGAATTCGTGGAGAGAAATGCCGAGTTGCAACCAGAGTTTCCAGCTCTGGAGTTTGTTTCGGATTTCAACGGCACACCCACTTCAAGAAGGGTATGGACTTATAAACAGCTGGACGAACTCGGAAATCGGGTTGCCCACATGTTGTCCCAGGTTGTCCATGTAGGGAACATTGTAGCTATTCATTTCCCGAAGTGTCCTGAGGCGTATTTCACCATTTTGGGTATTCTCAAAGCCGGTTGTTCATTTGTGGCTCTTGACCCTGATTCTCCCAAAACCCGAAAAGAGTTTATCCTCGATGATTGCCAGGCTGTATGCCTGTTAACGAATCGGGGCATTATCGATCTATTATTCGAGGTGAAGATACCTGTCATCGATATTGACGAGGCGAGTCTCCGATTATGCCCACCCAGTCGAATCGTGCACAAGGAGGTATTGACGACAGATAATACTTGTTATTGTCTGTATACCTCAGGAACGACTGGAAACCCAAAAGGATGCGAAATAACACATGAAAACACTGTTCAAGCCATGATGGCTTTCCAACGCCTTTTCCAAGGCCACTGGCAGAAGACCTCTAGATGGCTGCAATTTGCTTCTCTGCATTTCGACGTCTCTGTACTTGAGCAATACTGGAGCTGGTCTGTTGGTATTACGGTCGTGGCCGCGCCGAAAGACTTGATACTTGATGACCTCACCGGTACTATTCACAAGATGGAGATTACACATATCGACCTGACGCCCAGTCTAGCCCGGCTAACCCACCCGAATCTACTTCCAAATATATGTAAAGGCGTATTTATCACAGGCGGAGAACAGCTAAACCAGGAAATCTTGGATTCCTGGGGATCCAGAGCTGTTATTTACAACGCATACGGGCCAACTGAAGCAACTATAGGCGTCACAATGTATCCACGAGTTCCGGTCAATGGCAGACCGAGCAATATTGGACAGCAATTCCCAAATGTTGGATCGTATGTATTTCAGCAAGGCACTGAGATTCCAGTATTGAGAGGCGGAGTAGGGGAATTATGTGTAGCTGGCAGATTGGTTGGCAAGGGTTATCTCCATCGTCCGCAGTTGACGAGCGAGAGATTCCCTGTCCTGCTAGAATTCAACGAGAAAGTATACCGGACAGGAGATCTCGTGAGGATTCTTCATGACGGATGCTTCGACTTTCTCGGCAGAGCTGACGATCAGGTCAAATTACGAGGCCAGCGCCTGGAAATCGGGGAGATAAACCACATCATTCGGAACAATACATTGGGCGTCAAAGACGCCGCCGCCCTCGTCATGCAGCATGGTAAGAAAGATGTTTTGGTTGCATTTCTAGTCGGAGACAGCGAAAGAACGTCTGATCTCTGCATTGTTCCTGATGAGGATGCACTAGGCGCCAAAGCGCGACTATCATGCCTTGACAGTCTACCTGGTTATATGATACCAACTTACTTCATCCGGTTGTCGCATATTCCACTTTCGCCGAATAACAAGGTCGAGGCCAAGAGATTAAAGAAAATGTTCGAGAACATCGCCCCGGACGAACTCATGAAGCTCACCGGTCGAGACACGACATCATCGAACAGTCGGGTTGGCGCAGCTGTTATGCGTGACCTTGCTCAGACTCTGGCAGAATTCAGCGGCTTGCCTGCATCTTCCATCTCGGCTTCGACAAGCATATTTGACATTGGGGTAGACTCGATTTCTTCGATGCGGCTCTCTGCAATGCTGAAGGGCAGAGGCTTCCCTATGTGCACGCCTGCCACGATCCTACGCAGTCCTATTGTGTCAGATTTGGCCCAGTCAATCTCCCACCCAGTCGTGCCAAGTGAGGCCCAGGACGAAGTGAAAGATGTCAAGCAGGCACTACGAGCATACCAGCACCGGTATCGTGCTCTTGTTTGTCGCGAGCTTGGGGTCAAATCTACTGATATCGAGTACATTGCACCTTGTTCTTCGCTCCAAGAAGGCATGATTTCAGCTTCCGTTTCAGACAGCGGTTCCTATTCATACTTCAACTGCTTTGATTTGCACATCAAAGGTGACACACCAATGGACGTAGTGCGCCATGTCTGGGAGACGACCATCCGTGACCATTCGATATTGCGATCAGTCTTTGTTAGGTCGACCGATGGGTATCTTCAAGTAGCACTACATGAAATCACTGATGTTTGGCAGTACTTGATTGCAAGTGACGACAGTGATGTTGAAGTTATACTGGAGCGGACAAGATTGAGCTGGACCGCAGCCAATGCTTCGCAAATCTTATCGCCTTTACGTTTTATCCAGGTGGACGGACCAGGGAAACGGGCTCTTCGACTCTGCATATTTCATGGACTTTACGATGGAAACAGCTTCGATCTTATGAACGAACATGCTTGTTGCGTCTATTTATCAAAGAAACCACCGTCTCGACCAGACTTTTTTGATGTTTTGCCGCATGGTCCTTTACGCAACTTCGAATTCTGCAAACCCTTCTGGACCGAGCATTTGAAGCACTGGCAGCACTGTGAACTGCCCAAGGTTTTGCCTCGTACCACAAAACTCGCAGATATAGTATCCTTGTCCAGACGCCTTCCAATAGAACGTGTGGAAGATCTTCGTCAGCAGCAAAACATAACTCTCCAAACAGTTGTGTTATCTATCTGGACGATGGTGCTTCAAATGTACGTATCACAACCACTTACAACCGGCATCATAGTAGCTGGGAGATCGTTAGACGTGCCGTGTGTTGAAAACACCGTCGGTCCTCTTTTCAACACTATCCCCTTCTTCAACAAGACCTTGCAAGGTCTCTCCTGGGAGATGCTGGTACAAAAGTGCCACAAGTTCAATACGGATATTCTTTCATTCCCGCATGTACCACTTCGTGACATCCAGAAGTGGTGCTCAGGGGGACAATCGCTGTTCAACAACCTCTTCGCCTTTCAACTGGAAAAGTCTGAGTCTTATGTTGACGCTTTGCCGTGGACAACAATCGACAATGAGGCTACTAGTGTTGACTATCCGTTGGCATTTGAGGCCACTCGAACAAGAGATGGCCATCTCAGTCTTCATCTGGTTGCTCACCCAGATATTGCGAATGAAGATACATTGAAGGACTTGTTTGATCATTTTGAACAAGTTTTGACGACAGTCCAGGCTGGAACCGCTGTTGCGCCGTCACCAGAGATCGACTTGAGCTGTGCCACTGACTTCAGGCCGAGACTATCCAGCCCTGACAGCATTGCTGTACCAGAGAAGCTTCAATGGACGCCTACTAGCTTGAAAATCAGGGACGAGCTCTGTGCATTTGCCAACATTCCCATTGAAGATGCTTGCCCTGGCATCTCCGTATTGGAGCTGGGGATAGACAGTATCGATGCTATCAAAATCTCCGCCAGACTTGCGAAAAGACATATAAAAGTTTCTGCATCTCAAATCATGCGTCGTCAAACAATCTCAGCGATTGCTGGCACTGCGTCCACCCTGAATCCTGATGACTCAGTAGAAGATTCGATTCATCAAGCGCGGGATGAGATCCAACATCGTCTACAGTCGTATGTTCAAAGTCAAGGACTTGACATGAACAACATAGAAGTTGTCCTTCCATCAACTGCGCTCCAAGAGTCCATGATTGCGGGCATGATACAATCAGGTTTCCAATGGTACTTTAATCACGACATCATGAAGCTAGAAAGAGCAATTAGCTTGACCAAATTGAGGGACGCCTGGTCAAAAGTAATCGAATCATCACCAATACTTCGAACTGCATTTTACGAAGTCGATAATGGTGACCTGGATATGACTTACTGTCAGGTTGTGCATAAGCAACACACAGCGCCTATCGTCATACGGGAACTTCCAGATGCTTTCAGCTTACAAAGCTTGGTTAAGACAGCTACAGAAACCGCAATAAGAGGTGAAGCGCGGAACAGCCTCATTCAAGTCTTTCTTGCCACTTCTCTAGGCAAAAACTACATGATTCTCTCCATTGCGCATGCCCTTTACGATGGCTGGTCTCTGGCTCTTTTGTATGATGACCTTGCAAGGGCATATCAGTCTGAATTGAAGCCACGTAAATACTCAGAAATTCTGATGTCCCAGTCTCTGCTATACAGGTCTTCTGATGACGATGGATTCTGGGAGACATATTTGGCCAACGCTACCCCGACTCTGTTCAAATCGGGTACCTCTTCAACTCCGTCAGCATTCAGTAGCATCATCAGGAGCGAACATTTGTCATCGCCGTCGCTTGCTGAGATCAACAGCTTCTGCAAGAAGACCTCGATCAGTCTGCAATCGTTGTGTATGGCTTGTTGGGCAGCAGTCACAGCATATTTTACGCAGTCGCTGGACACGGTGTTTGGAGTTGTCTTGTCAGGCCGAGATTTCGAAGGCGCTGATGAGCTAGTATTTCCATGCATGAACACTGTTGCAGTCCGTTCAATCCTACACGCAAACGTTCATAGTTTTCTCAAATACATGGAAGCTAATCTCGCGGATCTACGTGACCATCAAGAATTCCCACTTCGGAAAGCACAAGCAGCCGCAAAGCTTGGAGGCAAGGAACTCTTCAACTCACTGTTCATTGTGCAGAAAAGCCCGAACTCGGATTCTTCCAGTCCAATGTGGCGATCTATTGGTGGCACATCCGCAGTCGAGTATCCTGTCTGTGTCGAAGCGGAACCAGAGCAAGGTCAACTTCGCTGGCGCATGGCCTGCAGACCAGACATGTTCTCACGACAGGGGCTAGAGGACGTTTTGCAAAAGTTGGATCATGTTTTGAGTTTCTTTCTAGGCTCTCCTCAGTCAGAAACCCTTTCATTCAGAGACGGCCTCGTATCTATATGTGCATTGCCCCAGACAGTCATAGAAGAACAGCAACTTGACAGCCAGGAAGATGCCGCGCCTCATAATGACAATGATGACGCACACTACTGGAACGAAACTGCAGTTTCCATCCGCCAGGTTCTTTCAGAGGTTTCTTCTTTGCCCACGGAATCAATTTTGTTGACGTCCTCGCTCTATCATCTTGGACTGGATTCCATCAGCGCCATCAAGGTCTCCCTGATGCTAAGGAAGATGCACATCGACCTCAAACCACGAGACCTAATTCGCGCTACTAGCATTAGGCAGATCGTTCAACTCGCAGAGCAAGAACTCGAACCTCAAGAGGAGGAATCCGTCAGCCTCGGTCAATGGAAGCTTCCTGCGTCTGTTTGCCAAGACAATATTTTCCAGCAACACAACATTTTGGAACGAGATATCGAAGCAGCCATCCCTGCGACTTCCCTACAAATATACATGATAAGTGCGTGGCAAAACTCCAACGCATCAGTGTTTTATCCCGAGTTCTGTTACGAGATGGCTGGCGAACATACTCGTGAACAACTCGTAACGGCGTGGCATCGTGTATGGAAACAAGTCCCAATATTGCGCGTTCGCTTCGTGTCCACTGGAGATGCACAACTGCCATGGATTCAGGTGATTGTCAAGGCTGATTCGATATCCCGCGGCCGTATCTCCCCTCCACTATGGCATCTTTCCATCTCAAACGACGGAGGTCAAAGCTCGTGGTTGCTGAGACTGAGCATTCACCACTCGTTGTACGATGGCTTCAGCCTAGGCAAACTCATGCAGCTCTACTATGAAGAGCTACATCATACGACAGACAGCATCGCCAACCCCGGAATTACACTCACAAACTGGCAGAACTATGCGATCCGACCAACACTACCAGCCAGAATCTCGTCTCGAAAGCAATTCTGGACGGACTACTTGGCCGGATATTCACAAAAGGCCGAATACTTGATACCATACTCGACCGAACGCGTCTCACATCTACGAAAGCAAGCACTTCCCAACACCAAGAAACTACGGCACATGGCATCGTCACACGGCATAAGCCTGCAATCGCTCTTCTTCGCCGCTTATGCCAAGACCGTGTACGACAACACCGAAGCCCAAGACACAGCATCAGTCGTCTTCGGAGTCTACCTAGCCAACAGGGACACCGATACGGACAACCTGGACGCAACGTACCCAACAATGAACCTAGTCCCCCTCCGCGTCCCAATCGCCCCAGAATCCAGTCTGCCAAGCATCGCAGCCGCCATTCTGCACGACTTGCAGCGCATACAGTCCAACGACAGGGAACTCGTCGGGCTCTGGGAGATCTACAACTGGACAGGCGTACAGATCCGGACATTTGTCAACTTCCTCTCGCTTCCAGACGACGACGCGGACACAAAAAACCCCGGGCTAGTTAGAAACACATCAAAAGACAGCATGTCGATAAGCGGGCCGGACCGCCTGCAAGAGCCTTGGCTGCAGAACAACATCGTCAGGGAAGCGTACCCTGTGAGTCCTCCCATTAGTTACTGCGCTGACACTCGCGCCCGAGTAAACTGACCTCTTCCCCCCCAAGGCATCTCTTGACATTGAAGCATCGGTGCATGCAGACAGTTTGGACATTGGCGTATTTGCATCCGCGGATCGCCTGTCTCATGATGACGGGCCGAGAATAGTAGATGCGATTATACGGCATCTTACGAGCGTCAGGTAGCAGCATCAGCAGCAGCAGCATGAGACGGGATTGAAATTGGAAAAAAGCGCGCGAAGGCATGTCGAGAAGGGTTTCTTCATTTCAATCTACTGTTTGCAGTGGTTTGGGTTTGCATGCATACAAGCAGCATTTACATCATTCGCTCATTCAATAAACAACATGTCATCTCAAGTACAAGTGGTCTCAATCTGGGGGATAGGATGAACTTGGCAATTTCTGACTACTTTATTGTATTTTTGTCGTGGTAGAGTCTTCATTCTAGGAAGCCTGCGTCTGCCCATTCTGGACGCGTCATGTCTTCATCGTCTGCTTCCTGTCGCCGAAGTCCCGACAACTCCGTGGATAGTAGGCTTGAATAGATCCAATGCATGCTCCTGTGTTACCTTTCCAAGATGACATGCAGAAAGTCCCAATATGCAGGACTACAACGTTTGCTTCCCCACTCCAAAGTGAGCCCATGACTACCTCATTAAAACAAGGCCTAGTCAACTCAAGTGGGAGGGACGAAGTCGCAAGGCAAGGTAATGGCTTGCTGTTCACTCGGGGCGATCGATCTACAGTTTCGACAGAAAAGGGGCGTCTCATTCAGATTCCTCGATACATACTCCTGTTTGGATATACAAGTCGTTTTTTTCAAAACTTCGGACATATCATCCCATACTGGGGGCTCCAACAGCGAAAACTAAATAGAAATTTTGCACAATCCTTACGGCTGGACACTTTTCCTCGTCATAGCACATTGAACACGTCATGAAACGCCCACTGCGCTTGCGTTTCTTACAGTCGCACCATCACTGCCTATTCACTGGGGGGACACAAATGGTTGTCTTACAACCTAGCCGGCCTGTTGTCGGCTTTCCATCCGTCATCAGAAGCAATCAGCTCGGCAGCACGCTCACCAATGGACAGGACGGTGATCATGGGGTTGATTGTGGGCATCTCGGGAAAGATTCCAGCGTCGGCAATACGCAGGTTCTTGATCCCGCGGACTTTCAGCTCGGGGTCAACCACAGCCAGTTCATCCTTGGTAACATCGCCCATTTTTGTAGTACCAGCAGGGTGGTAGACAGTGTGGGCGACACGGCGAGCATATTCGCTGATTTCTTCGTCGGTCTGGACCTTGGGACCGGGGGCTACCTCTTCTTTGAGCCACCCCTTGAACGGGCTTTGCTCGGCAATCTTTCGGGCGGCCTTGATACCTGCGACCAGAGTAGCAGCGTCATAGCCTTCGGGGTCGGTGAAGTAGCGGAAGTCAAGCGCAGGCTTGACGGCGGGATCAGCCGAGGTCAGGAAGACACGGCCACGAGAGCGAGCACGGGGAATGTTGGGAGTCATGCAGAAAGCGTAACCATCTTCGATGATGGGGTAGCCCAAACGTGTGGTGTTGAGGCAGAATGGAATCTGGTAGCAGTGCATCATGATGTCCGCGGCATCGCCGTCGTTACCGGCAGCATTGGTCGCCTCGCGGCGGAGGAAGACACCTGCGTCGGAGTCCATGGTGGTCTGGTTGGGAGGCACAGGCCTGTTGAGCTCCCACATGATGATAGTTTCGGGATGGTCAATCAAGTTCTCACCAACGCCAGGAATGTCTTTGACAACGTCGAGGCCCAAGCTCTCCAGCTGGGCACGCGGTCCCAGGCCAGAATGAAGCATGAGGCGCGGGGTATCAACGGCGCCAGCGCAAAGAATGATTTCCTTCCGCGGTTTCAGCAGGATCTTCTGGCCGTTTGAAAAGATGGACACAGCGGTGGCGACATCGTTGTCGACAACAATCTTGTTGACCCAGGCCTTGGTCAAGACGGTCAAGTTGGGGCGGCGCTCCTCGCCGCGCAGGATAGGGTGGATGTAGGCAACAGAAGCGCTGCTGCGATAGCCGTTGTCCGGATTGTAGGAGATGGAGAAGAAACCGGCGCCTTGGGTGAGCTGGCCCTTGGTGCGAATCTCGTCGTTGAAATCGGGAATGATGGGGATGTTGTAAGCGTCGGAGCAGGCCTTGACCCAGTCCTTGCAAAGCTGGTTACGGTGGCGGGCGTGGACTGGCTGGAAGGTATTGCGCAAGTTGTCAGCATGGCGCATCATGTTTTCAAAGGTCCAGCCTTTGCAGCCTTTCTCAACCCAGCGGTCCATATCATGGCGGAAGGGCCGGAACGAGATCAAAGTGTTGTGGGAGGAGCAGCCACCGAGGACCTTGGCGCGCGAATGGCGGATATAGGAGTTGCCCATGGGCTGTTCAACGGTGCCATAGTCGTAGTCGAGGTCACCACCAAGCAAAGAAAGCCACTGGCGAAGATCGAGGACGTTGTTGAGGTTGAAATCGGAGGGACCAGCCTCGATGAGGAGCACCTTGCGCTCGGGGAGGTAGCTAGAGAGACGAGAAGCGATGACACAGCCAGCAGTGCCTCCACCGACAATGATGTAGTCGTAGGAGGACTCTGAGCCCTGGGGAAGGGATTGGGTAGTCATGTTAGGGTCAATTGAGCTGTCGAAGTAAGGCCACGATGAGCGGGGGGCGAGACGAGGGTTGAGCAGTGACTGTGAGAGCGAGGGCAAGTCACGATGTCCGGCGTCTGTGGGAGAGGGTGAGCTGCCTCAATGATTGGCTAGAGCAGTCTGGTCTGATGGGCTGAGGCTCGTCGCGAGCATACGGAGTACAGAATAAAGTGCAGGCAGGACACGAGGTGGGCAGGTGCAACCAGGGCTGAGTGGAGGCAGAGGGCAGGAGTTCAAGAACGTTGAAGTGAGGACGAGGCGGTTTTAAAAGTTGAGTTGCAAGCCACCAGGCTCTTTGCAGAACTCAGCTCAATTGAGTTATCACGCGACAAAGGAAGGGGGGGAGGGGGACCCTGGACGTTGCTTCTACGCCGCATCGACTCTGCAGGACTCGACATGATTTCTTCCTTCTTTTTCTCTTTTGCTTCTAGTCGTTGGTGGGCTGTTACACCATTACACTAGGAAGAAGGCAGTGGGTCGCATCAATGATCTGGCAAGGCCAGTTAGAAACGACTCAAGCAGAATGGACAAGCGCCCGGGCCGAAAGCCCATCCTCACCGACGGCCGGACTAGTGGGAAGACAGACAACCAAGAGCAGGGTGGGGGCTTTGGTTTCAATGTTGGTTGAAGCGGTCGATGGCGACTCAGAACTCGGAACCGTGTGTCGACGCCCAGGCACTGTCTAGAGCGGAGGAAGCATGGTGGCGCAACACCGTGCGATGATGACGGCGCTGGGCCGAGCAGAACCGCGAAGGCTGGATACCGGGAAAGCAAAGAGAGCGGGACGACGGGGGCAGCATAACTACGTACCGTCGACTTAAGCCGTGTGGGACGAGCCAAAATCTACTCCGTATGTGACGAAATGAGGCTTGATGAACGGCCACAAGAGGCTTGACGGACATGACAATGCATGGTTACATAATGCTGTGCATGGCATGCTGCAGACACCCTTTCGAGAATAGGAGGGGGTCCACGCGGCACGTTCGGGATGAGACGCGGCCTCCAAGTGGTCAACCCAGGGGAAGCACGACCCACAAAACGACCTGACCGATTTGGCGCTATTGGCAAGTAGTAGACGCAACTGAGGGCGGCTGTCAAAGGCTGCAGCAAAAACCCTGGATCGCTTTCCTCTGAAGTTGGAGATGCTGCGACGGGTTGCAGTGATGCCAGTAGAACAGCTCTCAGGGATCTTTGTTAACTTTCGAGTGTCGTAATACGGCCCTGGTAGGACTTTCACCATTCAGGAATCCGAGGGACTCCTTTCTCGTCGCGAAGCAAGTGACGTCGTGCAAGTCAGGGCCCTTTCCGTATGTCATGTACTACTCCGTACTTTCAATACAACCGTGGAAGGAGGTTACATCAACGTAATTGATTGATAGCCCGATCCGACATGACACGAGTTATATTAACTGATATCTGCCAAAATAACCACTTGTTGTAGAGCAAATAAAGGACACAGATATGCAGCTTAGCCTCGCCAAGTTGCAACTTCACCTTGCAGAAAACGCAGTACAAAGGACTAACAAGCTGGACGGGTCTCCGCGGCGAGGGCCCGGGCGAGGCGATCAGTACGAAAAGGTGTGAAGTACAACGATTTGAACGTATCGTACGTTTCAAGTATTCACTACCGATCCCAAAGACCCAGCTCCCGACTCAACTATTGGTAGATCTGCAGAGCCAAAGATTGCTTCTTCTTGGATGGAGTCTACTGAACTGAAGGACATAGAAGCCGCGAAGATGCGCCATACAATCATGAGATGGGTCACTGGTTAGGCTTGTTGCATCCTTTCGTGGACGGTTGCGAGGGTACGGATCGAGCTAGCGACAGGCAGCAGCAATATATCATTGTCCCGACTGGCCAACCTACTCTTGCAACATCACGGCGCCAGATCCAATTCACAACGTCCTGTGTTACTCGTACGTCAGGGCTCACATGACCATGTTGAATGGAATGGGGTTCTAACCACTCGATATAGGAACTGTAGCCATGAATTTACCGAAGGTCAGATTGAGCGTATGAGAGCCGTATGGAAGAGCGACTGGAGTTTGAAGTAGTTGCAAGAGATCCAGGGTTACATACTTGTTATGCGTCGAACTATACGGCGTCAAATGAAGACAATCTGATCCTAGCTCCTGCCGAAACGCCTTCCACAGAGTGACGTCCTTGAGAAACGCTGCGATTAAGCTTGTGAGAAATAATGGGGTTTGGGTTGGAGGGCGAGGTCATTGTCGCCATCTAGGCTCTTTTGCCCTGTTTGATTTCCAGCAGCGCCCAGGTGCAGGTTGCTGAAAAGAAAGCCTCTGCCTCGTGTGGAGGTAGAATCTAGATGCAGTTGGTGATTGCATGTGGTCAAGTTCAGCATGGCAGCCAATGTTGGGTATCAGCTCGCAACCAACTACAAGCGATTGTAGACTAAAATATAAAACTGCAAATTCACACTTGGGCAGCCAACATTGCCGAGCATGATGCATTTGGATCTTGACAGACGTTGCATCGGCCCAGCGGCTTGAAGGTATCGCTGGCATCCATGCATCTAGCAGGCGACGACTTGTTTGCGCAACGAGTCAAGTGGCTGGATTGCTCACTGTGACAAGCGACCTACTACTTCATTTGTTCGACCAGTATCCCCTTGATACGGCCTTGAAAGACATGTTGACTGACTAGCGGATTCGGTGGTTTGCTGAAGATTAGCTTCCTCCGAGTTGCAGAATAGCTTGCTGGGTGCCCCTTGACACATCTTAGTTAGTCTTGGCTGCCAAAGTGGCTCTGGTCGTCGTAATCAAGGGTTGGTTAAATGGCACAGCAGCGCAGACGAGACGTAGACAAGCGACGTGGTGCCGATGACATTTGAATACTGGCTCAAACGTTGTGATGCTGTTGTGTTGAATGTTCTGAGAACTTGCCCCGCCATGATGAGCAATGAGGAATGGCTTCACAGTGCGCATTGCACCGTCGCCGACCTGCGACATCTTCCTGTCTGGTTGGCTTAAGTGGACTCTGGAGGAGGAGCTAGACAGTGCTAACTCCATGCGTTGAGCATTGAACGTACTCCGTAACTTGAAGCGAATCCACCCGCCCGTTTCTCGCCTCATCATGCCATCATTCATCATTCTCCTCGACACGAACATAACCGTACAGCAATCCATCAGAAAAACTCTCGTCTGTGTCTCACCAAATCGGCTGGAGCAAAGACACTGTGCTATCACGGAAGCTGGGCTTCTGCCCCTATAGCTCACCAGATATCAGGGCATCTGGAGAGACCAGACAGTTTCCCCATAGCTTACCGAGTTGATTCTCAACTTCTCAACGTCAGCCGGACTCCATCCTTCACCATGACTTTTGCAAAGGAGATTCACACGTTCCACTCCGGAAAACCTCAACCTCAAACCTCCTCGTCCTCGACTTTCGAATCCATCGATCCTACGACGGGCGAGCCTCTCGCCACCATCTACACCACCACTCCTGCACAGCTGAATGACGCCGTCGCTTCTGCGCAGGCAGCTTTCTCCGTCTGGTCGCAGACGCCGGCTCCCAAGCGAGCTGCCATCCTTCTCCGCGCCGCAGCTCTCCTGCGCGAGCGCAACGATGAACTTGCCCTTACCGAGACCCTCGATACGGGTAAGGCCTGGTCCGAGACGACCACTGTCGATGTCGTCACTGGTGCGGATGTCCTCGAGTATTACGCCCATTTTGTTGCTGGAGGCCTTCCAGGCCAGCATACTCGCCTCCGCCAGGATGCTTACATTTTGACTACGCATGAGCCGTTGGGTGTTTGTGCTGGAATCGGCGCATGGAACTATCCCATTCAGATTGCGCTGTGGAAGTCAGCCGCCTGTCTGGCCGCCGGAAACTGCATGGTGTACAAGCCCAGCGAGGTTACGCCTTTACACGGAAACGCATTGGCGCAGATTTACATGGAAGCCGGTTTACCCGCTGGCGTCTTCAACGTTGTCTACGGAGACGGTCCTGCCGTAGGAGCGCCGTTGGTTGCCCATCCAGGCATTGCAAAGGTGAGCTTCACCGGACAGGTGAGCACCGGCAGCAAGGTGGCCAGCGAAGCAGCCAAGGGCTTGAAGAGCGTCACCATGGAGCTCGGCGGCAAGAGTCCTGTCGTGATTCTGCCCGACGCCGACGCCGACGAAGCTGCAGATGTCGCCATGGCCGCCAACTTCTTCTCGACCGGTCAAGTCTGCACCAATGGCACCCGGGTTTTTGTTCCAGACACCTTGCTAGGCGCCGTCGAAAAGGCGCTCGTTCAGCGCTGCCGCGAGGGCATCCGCATGGGCCTGCCACGCGATGAAAGAACCAACTTTGGTCCCGTCGTCAGCGCCACCCAACGAGACAAGATCAACATGTACATCAAGCACGGCAAGGACGTCGACCGTGCCAAGGTCCTCTACGACGGCTCTGTCGATGCCCAAAGGAACAAGCCCACCCCTGGCGGCTTTTGGGTCCCCCCCGTCATCTTCACCAACTGCACCGACAAGATGCGTGTGGCTCGCGAGGAAATCTTTGGCCCGGTCATGTGTATCCTGCCGTACAAGGTAACGGGCAAGTCTCGAGATGAGTGGATGGCGGAGGTGGTTCGACGAGCGAACGATACGCCCATGGGTCTTGCTGCTGGCGTGGTGTCGGGTGATGTTGGACTTGCGCAGGATGTGCTGAGACAGTTGGATGCGGGTATTACGTGGATTAACACGTGGGGTGAGTCGCCTGCGGAAATGCCCGTGGGAGGATGGAAGATGAGTGGCATCGGGTTGGAGAATGGGCATGAGGGTATTCAGGCGTATATGAGGGTCAAGAGCACACTGGTGCAGTTGGGCAAGGGTGCTTGCAAAGGATTGTTTGCCAAGTTGTAAGGAGTTGTAAGGCTGGACAACAGGTGGGACAGTGACGTGATTTTTGCCAAGGTTGTGTAACGACGTTGAAGGCTTTCCCCCGTACTCCGTAATGTGTACATGAACAAGTCGTTGTTGGTCTAACTATTCCATTGCAACATGGGCTAAGTTGACCACAATGTACGTGAACATTGGATGTTTCAGCCATTGATGTGACTAAACACTTCCCATAAACCACTAGTTACCACCAACGTTATTCTCTTGTGGCATATCACTTCTAGACTCCTCCTCCAACGCCCCTTATCCTTCTGCACCCAATGCAGCCATTCACTCTCGGTTAATATTCCATCCCAAACCCAGAGTTTCTACCCCACGCCTCGCGCCGCGTTGGCGTCGGAGCATGTCGAGTTTCAGCCCCCAAGCTTTTCTTCGTTCAAACCAAGCTTCGTTTCGACTTGATCATTCCACTTAAATCAGAATACGGAGTACACATACACATTCCCATACAGATTCCTTGCACAACCCAGCTCCCTCGCCCCCCTCGCTCGCAGTCCCCCTCAAATCCTTCCATCCCATTCCTCTCGAGGAAGACGCGCCCGCGGCAAGTTAGTTTGCTCGGCTAGACGCTCGGAAACTACGGCTGTCAAGTTCCGTCGGCGCTGGCCACTTCTTCCCACTTATACAAAAGAAAGAACTTTACAAAGCCTAAGCAAAGAAAGACAAGACAAGACAAGACAAGAGACTTTCCGGAAAGTAAGGCCCGCCCGTCCAAGATTTTCAACTTTTTGTGTGTTCAAGGCCAATAAGTTACAAGTTCCTAGTAGATAGATATCGCCGTTTGCTTGTTTGAAACCAACTTCATCATGGCTTATATGCTAGGGTTTTTCAGTCTGTACTATTGTTCTCTTTGTCATGGATTTGATTCTCTGCTTTTGTAACTACCTTATGCCCCTTTGTTTAATAATGAATTGTAGAACATTCTTCTTCATTCCCACGGACACCTCTAATTTTTTTTTTCTTTTTTTTTTTTGAAATAGTTTTTCTGATGGAGCTTGGAGAGAAGCATTCAATGCATACTTCACATTTAGAAGGGCGTGATTTTGAACTTGTCTTCATGTACTCACGCACGGAGTGAAAAAAAAATAAAAAAGTAATTTTTTCCCTTGGCCGGGTGTCCTCGCCGACTAGAGAGGGTTCTGAATGGGCAAGCCCCCCTTGGTCTGCCTGTCCTACATGGCTGTGGAATGCGTGCTACGGTGTCAAGCCGGTCTTGTTCCTTGTCCCGAACGGCTGGCTTGGCCTATAGTCATGGGTCGGCGTGAGTCAGTACGGGCAGGCATGACCTTCGGCGTTGGGCAATTTCGAAAGGCGAAAGCACTTTGCGCGTCAATGCAACCCTGCTCAGGGCTGACTGACGGCAGACTTGGCCCTTCGAGGAAGGAATACGATCATTAAATTATGCATCGGGTCAGGACACGAATGAAGGTTTCATTGGGCGGCTGATGATAACAATTATTCTGATCAATTTATACTGCTTTTTGCGTCTACGTGGCATGCGGGGCCTCATTGGTCTCGATTCTCGACAACATGGTCCCGCGTCGTGACATTTCTGGAGAACAAGGCCCGTCTCAGCATTGAGCGGACCGCCGACCCGATGGGCCGGTTCTCCTGGCCCCGACGGCCAGGAGCGGGTGAGTGGACCGGATCCGCGCTGGATCGAGCTCGCTTGCTTCGGGACGAGTTTTGTTGAAGATGATGGCTATCTGCGTGTTGGTGGTGGGATGTTATGAGTAAGTCCGTAGGCCCGGGTGGAATGTGAGGGATTGGGGAGTGGAGGGGTTAGAAGGAGCGGATATGACGTGACAAGTTGTTTAGCATGATGTGGGACGCTCGCCAACATGGATGCCCGGAGGGTCCGCGGAGGGGCCCAGAACATTGAATGTTCTGCCAACCATCGGTGGGAAGATAGGTGGGGGGTAGTTGTATGCCGGGCTGCCTGATTGGCGCGTCATCGACGTTCAATCTGCGTGTCAGTATCAAAAGGACTCCCAATCTCGCATACCATGCAGCGATGTAGAACTTTAGCGCTTGGCGAGATAAAGTGTGGCTGAGCATAATCTTGCAGTTCAGTGGGCATAGCATCAGGCAACGTAGATAAAGTCGGAGACGGAGCGTCGTAAGGGGGGGTTGATGCATAAAGTAGCCGCGGCACATTTTAAGGTTTGCATGGTTATCTACCTACTTATGCAGAAAGGGGGGGGGGGGAGCGTTCCGGCCTGTCATTGGATGTCAATTGGATGTCAGACAAGGTCCGCCCCTTGCGGCTCCTCCCCAGGTCGAAAAGCGATGCATGCTGCGTTTCAGCCATTGGGGCTGCAGTGATGATGTGTGGCGTCGATTTGCCATGATAAAACAAGGACATACAACACAGTACTGCTTTTGACCGTGGTCTACAAATGTCGATGGTTTGTGACTGATCGATGGTTTTGGGAGACTGGAGGGGCAACGGCGTCTCTCGAGCTTTCGACAGCTGAATGATGAATCTGCTGATTGTGTGGAGCCCAGGGATCGTAAGGTTGCCGTTGACTCCATGTCTCCATGTCGGTGCCTCGCCTACCAGGTACCTAGTAGTAGGTAACCAAACCTTAGTACCCTACCTGGTAGGTACTCGACACTTGTTGTGCGGCTCTCGCCGGAAGTTGCAACAATAAATCAAGTACCCCGTTACTCAATATTTTACCAGCCGACCTAACTACCACCTAGGTACTCCGTATACAGTACATCAGGTACCTACATTTGGTAGTCGCCGTTCAAGACACAAATTCGGTAGGCGGTGGGACCCGCGTCCACTGGATTTATACCCATATTTCGACCTTTTGTTAACGTCACGTCTGACGATTCAGACCATGGACCCCGAACCAGCACGTCGCCGAGCTGCCAGCTACGCGAGTAATGCTCATGGCACTTGAAAAGCTAGCTGGGGAATCGTCAACCACTTACAACTTAATCATTCTCCTCTTTAGTCAGTCCTTATGGATACCCTGAGCCGGACGCCTTGAGTAAGAGCCGAAACGCGGCGACTACTATTCTGTGGCTGGATTAAGTAATTGGAAAAAAGAGGCTAGTCACCATAAAAGTTTCGAAGCATGGCCTGTCCCTGCCTCCTCTGACCGGCAACCCGCCAGTACCTGGACCGAGAGAGAACCGGAGTAGCTGCTTCGGTGCCGATGCATTGTTACTTGTCCAGGAAATGGAGCAGTCAGAAAATTGTCTTGTTACGGGATGTTAAGTAGATAGCAGCGGTAGTACTATATCGTGCTACTTTGGTACAACTGCCCTCTTCTTCACCTTCTTTGCACACCAGCTTCCCATCGTGTGTGTGTTGGTTGACGTCGTCGCTCCATATTCACCTTCTAACACGATGAGCGATGTCGACCGGGCCATCGCTGACGGCCGCGTACCTTCCCATGTCACGAGGGGGTTCTTGCTAGAGAGCAAGGATCGACCGGCTATTGTGGGAATATTGGTCGTGACCGGCTTGACTTTTCTGGTGGTCTTCGGAAGGGTCTATTCGAGAGCATTTGTGGTGAGGAGGTTTGGGTTCGACGACTGGATAGCTGTGGTGTCGCTGGTATGTTCTCGGCGTCGACGCGGCCGTCAAAGCCATCGTATATACGGCGGGTGATGCGTCTTTGTACTGAAAATGCTCCAGGCCCTACTCGTTGCCTTTGTCGGCTTGTGTATCGAGCTCATCACCCTCGGATCCGGACGTCATTTCGCTTACATCGAATACGTTCTGCCCGTCGACATCGTCATACGTACCCAAGTACTCGACTTTGCCGCCCACATTGTCTACACAACGGCCCTCCTGCTGTGTCGCGTGTCGGGGTTGGCGTTTTACTATCGCATTTGCAGCCTCCACAACGGCTTCTTGATCGCTATCCAGGTCGTGTTCGGGATCTTGGTGGCCGGATTCCTGCCCCAGCTGTTCTTGATCATTTTCCACTGCAAACCTGTTACAGGGCTGTGGCCGTACGGCTGGGAACCGGGTTGGGAAAAATATACCTGTTTGCAATGGGGGGTCGTGTACAGCGTGAATTCGTCGGTGTCTTTCGTGTGCGACTTGCTGCTGTTTGGCATTCCGATCGCCATGTTGAAGATTCTGGAGATGCCAAGGAAGCGGAAGATACAACTGGCTTGTATTCTCCTGCCAGGTATTGGGTAGGTGCTGTCTCGGGGCTGTGTGGGCGGGCATGGTGACGATGCTAATGTCTGCCCAGTGTTATCGGCATCTCGATTGCTCGTCTTGTTCTCGTCATCATGGGACAATGGGAAACTGACATGGTGGGAATCGACTCTGGTCCATGCTACTGATGCCTTTTTCGTGTTGCTGACATGCGTTTTTAGTCTTGGAGCTACAACGCTATGCTCGCCGTGGAAACGTCGGAAATCGGGGCCACGCTCATCGCGCTCTCCATCCCCGGCATCAAGCCCATCTTCGAAAAATACATACTCTTTCAATCCATCTACACCGAGTCGGGCAACTCTCACTACAATCGAAGCGCAACGAGTCGGCGGTCCAAGGGTGCAGCATTAAGTTCGATCCGGCTACGGTCGCAGCACAGCATGCTCTCCAGCCAGGAGAATACGGCGGGCTACGGCAACGAAGTCCATGCCAGCTCGCACGCCAGCTCGCATCATGACAATAGCAGTCGGAATGGGGGTAACGGCATCTTTGTGCGGGTTGACTTTGACATCAAGGAGGGTCAGGTGGAGGCGGGACAGCGGCCGGGAGGGAAGTATGTACAGTATTAAAGAAATATGTTTGACAGAGAAATGAAGAGGACATCACTCATAATAGACGGGCCTCAAGGACAGTATATAATTTTTCAAAGTTTTTGCATTTACCTTGAACTGTTTCCAAGTAACTGGTATAATCATGGAAAGAGGGGGAACACACAAGGAAGGTGACAACGTTGGATTTGTATAATACTAACTACTACCTAGTACCTAGGTACCTACCTAGGTAACTTAGCAACTAAATATTTTAACCAACCTCGACTGCTACGGAGTAACTACACCTACAGACACCTAAGGTCTTAGGGTAGCTACCTACCAGGGGATGAGATATAGGTACATTAGCTAGAATTACCTAGGTACCTCTTAGGCAGGTAGTGACAGGTACCTAGGTAACTGGAGACACGCACCACTGCCGCGTTTTAAGTTCGAACCAAGGAAACCGTCTCGGAGAAGCGACGAACTTGCTTGCCGTCTTACGTCTGGACAGGGGCCTGTATCAGTTGACGCTAGGACAAATGAACTCCTAAACCCTTCATATTCGGAGGCATGACAATCACACGCAACGTCCCAGCAGCGTCCTGGAAAGAAGGTTCATAACACTCATAACACTGGAGCTTTTTGCCCTTGGCCAGAGAACAGAGCGTGGCAGACACAGGGGCAAATGAGGGCAATTCATGCAGGCTGGTCATTTCTGCTGTCGTCAAGCAAGTCTGGTTGTTTTCTCGAAGAACTCCCACGACGCCACGACGCTTGTCTCCCCCACCTCCCCCTTTTCGTCCCCCCACTTGTCCTCCCCTGGTCTTCCCATCGGGCATGCATACGACTGCGAGAGATCAGCATATCCACTTGGCTGGTCCTTTTCGACTGGTTATCGATCAAAACTTGCCATGTGGCTAGCTGGCCTGGGTTTGCGCAATCCTGGTCAGACTTGGGATGTCTTCCTGGCCCTCCAATAACCTCTCACGCACGCCATGACTTGTGCAGGCCGCCGGGGTCCCCTGGCTACGATGAACTGCCTACGAAGACGACGCTGAAGCATAACTACATGTTATTAAAAGAATAACCTCTTGCTGGCTCGCCCATGGTCAATCGGCGACTCTAGGTAATCAGTTCCATACCAAGCCGGCCATTCTGGACCCGACAGACTTTCTCCCTCTCTCACTTTGACATTGATAAATTGCTTGGCCCTCTATCCGTCTTCTCCAAGCATTGGCGCCTTGGACGCACAGTTGTTGTTGTTGTCAACGCCACATTTGCATATTTCGCATTTCCCATTCATCGCCTGATTGATTGCGGGAAACCACAAGGCCGGGTTGATCTGATTCGACCTCTCGACGTGAATTGAGATGCCATCTGCCGTCGTGTCCCTCTTGGCTGCGGCTGCGGCTGCGGCTGCGGCTGCGGCTGCGGCTGCGGGAGCCTCGGCCGCAAGCTGCGACGGTGTATTCGATTACACACCCAGGAATTTGATTCCCTTGATGGAGAACAATGGCACAGACAAGCTGTTCCCTATGGGGGACTGTTTTGGCTTCAAGCTCGAGGAGGCGACCATTGACGAGATGCACGACGCCATGGTGAAGGGCGACTTGACGAGCGTGCAGCTAGTTACTTGCTACATGACGAGGACATTCCAGACACAGCCGTATATCAAGTAAGTCGAAACCCATTTTGTGCCGTGGTGACAAGAAGAAAAAGACTGACGTGAATACTTGACAGCTCTCTGATGCAAATGAACCCCGATGCACTTGCCATTGCGGCACAGCGCGATAAGGAGCGTGCTGACGATCCCGAAAGGATCAATGCTCGGCCTCTGCACGGGATTCCCTTCACCGTCAAGGAAAACATTGGCACACTGGACAACATGGAGACCACGGCCGGTAGCTTGGCCTTGCTGGGCAGCCGCGTGCCCAATGATGCCTTCGTCGTCAAAGGGCTGCGAAACGCTGGCGCCGTCCTGTTCGGAAAGGCCACGCTCAGCGAGTGGGCCGACATGCGAAGCAACAACTACTCCGAGGGATATTCTGGCCGTGGTGGCCAGTGCAGGAGCGCCTACAACTTGAACGTGAACCCCGGAGGCAGCTCTTCTGGAAGCGGTGTTGGTGTTGGTGCGAATTGCATCGCCTTCTCCGTGGGCACCGAGACCGATGGCAGTGGTGAGTTGCCTCCTCTGCCGCTTCTCCTTATGAGCTTCCCTTCTTCACACGAAATCTTCTTGTAGAGACATGTCTAACGGACTACAGTCATCAACCCTGCCATGAGAAACTCCATCGTCGGCCTCAAGCCCACCGTCGGCCTCACCTCTCGCGCTGGTGTCATTCCAGAAACAGAGCACCAGGACTCAGTCGGTACATTCGGCCGTACCGTCAGAGATGCCGTCTATGTGCTCGATGCCATCTATGGCATGGACTGCAATGACAACTACACGTCTGCGCAAGTTGGCAAGACTCCCAAAACCAACTATGCCGATTCCCTCACCACAAAGGACGCCCTGAAGGACGCCACCTTTGGTCTCCCCTGGAACAGTTTCTGGAAATATGCCGATGCCGAGCAACTGGAAACTCTGACGGCTCTGATCAAGCTGATTGAGGAGCAGGGCGCCACCATCATCAACAACACCGAAATCACAGACTACGAGACCATTGTCCCCCCTGACGGCTGGAACTGGGATCACGGCACTGCTAGAAACCGGCCCAACGAGTCAGAGTACACCTACATCAAGTCGGACTTCTACCGCAACATCAACACGTACCTTTCCAAGCTCAAAAACACCGACATCCGCACCTTGGAGGACATCATGCAGTACAACTTGGACAACGACGGCAGCGAAGGCGGCAACCCTTGGCCGCTGGGCAACCCGGCCTGGTACTCCGGCCAGGACGGATTCCAAGCCTCCGTGGAAACAAAGGGCGTCCAGGACGAGGAGTACTGGCAGGCGCTGAACTTTTGCCAGTCCACGTCCCGTCGCGGCATCGACGACGCCCTTCACTACCAGAACAAGACCCTGAGCGGACTCCTTGTGCCCCCTGCTGTCGGCCAGAGCTATCAGCTTTCGGCCCAGGCTGGCTACCCTGTCATTACCGTGCCGGCTGGTATTCACTCCGAATCGGGCATGGGCTTTGGGCTGGCTATCCTGCAGACGGCCTGGGCAGAAGAGGAGCTCGTGAAATGGGGCAGTGCCATTGAGGACCT
This sequence comes from Metarhizium rileyi, assembly GCA_031753515.1. Taxonomy (NCBI): domain Eukaryota; kingdom Fungi; phylum Ascomycota; class Sordariomycetes; order Hypocreales; family Clavicipitaceae; genus Metarhizium; species Metarhizium rileyi. The sequence continues at coordinate 2,403,613 of JAUKVO010000008.1, forward strand.
GACCAAGGGCACCAAGTTTGCCAGGACGCTGCCCAAGTGGAACGGTTATTTGCAGAGAATACTGCCTGTTCCCATGTAGTTGGCTGCATGTTTCTGCTTCTTTTATTCTGCAAACATATTGAGACGTGTAAATAGAGACACTACTAATAAGGGGCTAGATGTGTCCAAGCTATCGACACCAGAGAAGCATTTCATAGCCGCGGTTGAGCAGAGTTACTGCTCGCCGTTTCAGATGGTGGATGGTGGATGACGGATGGTAGATTCAAATGCCTATAATCTTGTATCATTGCCCCAGCGATTTGAGGCCCGCGACTGGATGATCCGACTGTAGTGTATGTGTAGTGTCTGTATAAATATGGCCTGGTGGTGGTCTCTGGAGCCATGTCAAGTGTTTTGGTAAATGTCGACTTGGACTGTACGGCTTCCTGGGGGTCAACGAGCAGTGTTGAACCTTCGGCCAGTCGCAGTTACTCCCCCAGCGCCCAGCATTTTGGTCTCTTGCTTGTAGTCGTCGACGGGTCCTGCCAGACCCCGAGCCTGAGGTGTCCCGCCATGTCCTGGTTAGACAGGGAATTAGAGGACAGGCTATGCGACGTACCGAGATACAAATACGTACACGTACACACACACACAGGCCGACAGGCAGGCAAGCAGGCAGGGCTCCTCGGCCTGCGGGAACACGTGGTTCTTCTCGACCTCGCCTGCCCACGCCTTGACCCATTCCAGCTTCTTGGCTGCGCTGCTTAGGCCGCACTCCGCCTGGAAGAGCCAGACGTTGGCGAATTCGCCGCCACCTTGCCCTCGTCGAAGATGGTCATCATCATGGACATGCCGTGGTCGACGGCGCCAGCACGGCTGCTCCTGTCCGTCCTAGCTCGTGGGCTGCCTCGACCGTGCTGTTCTCTTGAGCGCGGCGCCGCCTTCGCTGGGGGCTGGGCCTGTCTTTTCCAGGGCGCCATCGGCCTTGGATAGGAGCTTCAATCCGCTTCGGGCGAGAGATGCCGCCGCGGAGGGGACAAATTCGATCGCCGTGTCGACGACGCCCGTCCCGACTTTTGCCGCCGTCTCCTTGCGGTCCCTTGCGTCGTACTTGTAGTATGTGGTCGCTCCGACGGGGCTCGTTGTCTTTGCCGCTGCGTCGCGCGCGCTGGATGCTAGTTGATTCTTGTGGTCTCATGTTAGAGACGCCAGGTTGTAAGTTAAGGTCACGTTTCCGGAGGATTCTTGTTGTCCTTCATATTTGAAATAATGCTCGTTGAATCCCATTCTCATGTATGACAGCCGGTTTGGGCGGTTTCTGACACTCCAGCTGACTTGGTTCCTCGTATGTAAAGCGACGCGTCCACGACGCTCATTTCTCATCCGCACTGTCATGACGGAGCCGGAGGCAGTCTCCAGTAGAACCGTATTTATATCCTTCCACGTACCGCGCCATGGAGCCGTCGTCGTGAACGTGATCGGTGCTGAGCGGTTCCTGCGATCGGATCGCAGGAGCTGCCGTGTTCGGATTCACCTGCCCAAGGCCTTCTTTGCCCGTGGCTTCGATCAAACGGTACGTCGCGTCATAGACATAATCCGAGGATCGGTCGACCTTTTTGTTCCGGGAGTATATCGTGTCTTGTGCTCCGTCGTGAATGTGCGTGACGTTCCCAATGGCATCGTATGCGTAATGCAGGTTCTGTAGCCTCCGGCACTTCCTATCCCTTTCGGGACTTTGCTTCCGAGGCGAGGTCTGCACATTCTTTACGTGGCCGTGGACTTGAGTCGGAGGCTGGCATCGTCGTAGGTGCTGAATGTCACGGTTCCGTTGCCGTGCTGAACCCAATGTCTCTGTCCGCGTGTGTTGTACTCGACGTCTGGGAATATGTGACCGGCTCAGGGGCACCAGCCACGCGTACTTTTATTGCCCGTTGGGATGCGCCAATGCACTTCCAAGTTGTTGCATTGTGTCCATCGTTCAATGCGAACAAAGGATCCCTGAACCGAGGCTGATATCTTGCAACTTCATACTCAATGCCTTCGAATTTTAGCATCAGGACTAGGGCTCACCGACTGGTCATTGTCGTAGCTGAGAATAGGTTTCAAGTCCTCGGAACCGCCGATAATGAAACAGTCGCACTTCTTCTTGTCCAAGTACTGCGGCAAGCCTTTATCAGTTTTCCAAGTAATAGACGGGGCGTTGAGCTGCCAACCGAAGCCAAACGGCTCGTTTTTAGATCCCGAATCATAGGAAATAGACAGTACTGGCCCAAACCCCCCACGAGAAGCGGTCATAGGAATTGGCACCTCGGTTGACGCTGTGCCGGTCATGGAATTCACCCGAGAACTTCTCTCCGATACTTCAAATTGCGCCATTGCCCTTTGGTAAGTTGACAGAAGGCAGTGGACTTCTCGTCTTCAGGTTTCCATCGTGGTCTACTGCCTGGGTGGCATGCTCTGTCCCAAGACACCTGATGAAGCTGTGCAGGACGAAGCGGACGCCCATGAAGCCTTCGTGGTATCCATGGTGTTGTATTAAGTCTCTCAATACTCGAAATACTTTCTGTCAAATATTGTTAGTGTGTTTGTTAAACTAATCGTGAAAGTTGATGTAGTATTATTCACACACCCGGCTCCTATCTCATACAGTCCTTGAACGGACTGTTCTTTTCACATCAAAACGTACTCACTAACATGTCACAATGTTGTCAATACACACCACATACTGAAATATACACTCTTCTTTGTGCTGTTCAGGGTTCACTGCGGCCCAATATGCACCGTAACCATCCTTGAATGACCCGAGCTGCATTATATTTGCAGTGACCGTTCGGCTTGGCGCATTGCTGACATAGATGTCGGCCTAGACTCGGCCACAAGTCTCACAAAGTAGCTCGCAAGCAAAGCGCTTTCGTCGTATTGTAGCTTACCGCATAGGTCAGCAGACGTCAGCCGCACCTAATCCGATCACCGCGCCAGCCACGTTACGAGAACAGACCTGTCCATAAGCAATATTCTCTCAGCTTGTCTTATTTTCCAACAAATGGCCAATCAATTGAGCAATTGATCAATAAAACATGAGACTTCTGCCGTCCCATTTGAATAGAGAAGGCCTGCAGTGCTCTCGGGAACGGACCGTCGTGATTGCCGGCAGTAGGCCATAACATCATTGCACAGTGGGAGGTAAGGGACAATTGCCCATACAACGTGCTGGATTATCGCGTGCTACGCGGCGAAGTACCGTGATATACAAGTATGTACTTTGCATTGGACCCTATGTTTTGATGCAGACGTTGTTTGCCGAGGGAAAACCCAACCGTGGGATTCGACCCTCGTGTAAGTTGCCCGTGGGCACGGTTCTGAAAAGGCTCGAGTGCCCGACGTAATGCGTTTTTCGTTGAAATCTAATCCTCAGTTTGTGGTCGAATACGGCAGTTTTTCGTTGTAAAAATCACTTACTCTAAGCAGCCATATTCTCGTGGATTGTTTTAGGAATTGGAAGAAGTGGCCATGGAGTCCATACACGTTGTGCTGCTGACACTTCTCCCGACTGCACCCAGGGATCCAGTTCTCTTCCGAAAAGATCTTCAAGGTCTGAAGATAGAGGCATTTGACCTCACAGTCAATGAGAACAAAGATGGTGTCCTGGTTGGGACTTGCGAAGGTTTGCTTGGGGAGCAGGGAGGATCAATCGTCGGGCCGATTGACATCGTTCCTCGACAAACGAGTCCTCCAGAACCACCAAAACTCGTGACAGCCATTCTTCAACACTTCAAGATTGAGCACCCAACCCCTGTCGTCAATCCGTTGTCGGTTGCCACCGCTGTTTTAGTGCTGAATATTGATCCAAAGCATACAGAGTTTGATGGCCTGGACTTAAGGCTTGTCATAAAACGAAATAGCAACTCTGTCGGGAAGGGTCTGCCACTTGAATTCAACGTCCCAACTAGAACTGTCCAGGAGCCATTGCCGGACAATGCGTCCACTTGGATAGGATTCGACTATGACTCCTCAAACGATGACTATCCGTTATATCGGGCCGGCTACATCTTCGTTCCTCCTGTTCCTAGGATCGAGGTCGTTCGCCCAAACTTGAAGCTAGGCCAAGATGGAATAACACCGAAATTTGGCAGCCTGGTGGCTTCGGTCAATGCTGTACTCGCAGATAACCATACAGGCTCGGACCCAGGGTCAGACCCATCACTGCAAAAGAGAAAAACGCCCCTAGATGCGTCGCAGTGTCTTCCAATTGCCAGGGAGCTCATATATGACCGAGCTATTTACCCACTTCCTGAGCCAAAGAGAAAGTCTCTGGAAGACATGTACAGCAACCCCAAGGTGGTCGACGCAGACGATCAGGAGCGAAAACAGTTTGAGGCGGAACTGAATGCCTATTATTCACAACACGACGCTGAGGCCTCTCAGCTCAGCAATTTTATATTCGCGGCTGCCTGCGCCATAGAATGCGAAAAAGTTAGCATTGCTCAATCTTCGAGCAGCGTTTCCTTCCCGATAATATCACGGGAAAACCAGCAGCCACCTTTCGCTGAGGAAAGAGTTCTACTGAAAGGCATCACAAGCCCTACGAACCCAGAGGGCGACCTGTCCCCCACGTTCGGTATACCTGCAGCTTTCTTTTACGCCCTTGGATACAATCTTCCGAGTCAGATGAACACGCAAGGCCGCTTCACTAACGCATTGGTTGCTTCCGAGACTGCTAATCTGAAGAAGTTGCAATCTGCCGCCGACAGTGGCATTATTGACTCAGAGGAGTCTGCCATGACCTCAACCGATACCTTGTTGAAGAGCTTGAACATACAGCAAGCCGCAAGACGCATTTCTGCCCTAGGACCGGCACCAGCTTCTCTGACAACGATCAATCTAGATGATGATTTATCTACCTTAATCACTGACTGGCTGAATTTTAAGGATGACTCATCCAATACCAGCGCATTCTGGATAGCTGAGAGCACAACTCAGGCGGTACAGTATCTCCATCTGGTAATGAGCTGCATAATTTCAGAGAAGGCGGATTTGGAGACAGAAATCAAGCAGTCCCTTTCGATCTCCTTAGTAACTCAACTAGCGGCAGTCAAGGATAATGCATGGAGAAACTTTTGGATGCCGACAAATTTACCTCCTGATGATCATACGCCGGAGATTCGAGCAAATCTGCTCCCAAATTATACTCTACCCGGCTCCGTTAAACAACGAACCGAAGCTTTCATCCGTTTTCTTAAAACTCTTTTCAATCTTGCGGAGGACGTGCATGGCCCTGAATCTCCAGCACCTGGAGACACTCCAGTGTTTGGCCACCCGGGGCAGGACATTTTAGGTCTCTTCTTTGATGTTCTGCCGAACTTTACCTTTTCAGCTGCTATTAATGAAGGTGAAGTTGCCAAGGCACTTAACAGACTTCAACTTGATGAGAAAATCGAAGCTTGGGCAAAGCAAGCAATAAGAACTATCAGTTTTCTCTTCACCATTACAACCTTTCAAAATGCGGACCAGCAAACCGGACCACAGCAATTCGCATTAATCGAGAGTCTGTATGCTCGTGGTTTTATTACTGCAGATCGTATCGGTGTCTTGACAAAGTCCCAGTTCCACGCGGCTTTGTCTGGAACAGTAGCATATTATTCCACAGCTACGGGTACTTTTATCTCAGACCTCATTCACGAAATTGCTATTCCGCTGTCACATAGTGTGCCCAACTTGGGGCCTGAAGCAGGTGATGGGTTCAGTTCAATAAACCCTGGAAATCTCGTGAATTGCATTCCCCCAAAGAATCTATCTGCTTTCAGCGTCAACATGTACCTGAAGCAACTCTTACTTCTTATTGTTAATACAAAAACTGCGGGTCGACCGATGGCAACAATCCTGCAAGCTCGTCGTGGTGCCTTGAGCTCATTGCAAGTCTCCTCCAACAACTCTCAAGTGGAAGTTCCTCTCCTTGACCTAGCCAACGAAAGCTTAGAAACACTTCTTGAGCAGGTGACTACAGATAAAGTTACAGGTACGACCATATACAACACGGTCGCCCCCAACACTGCAGAACTGGGCTTCTCATCGTTCGACGTCTCAGTTAGCCTTGATCGGCTATTCTCTGCAGTGCCACAGCATTCTAGTCCTTCCCTCCCCAACCCTCCAACAAAAGCCTATGATACTTTGAAATCAGACTTCTCGTCACCACTACTGCCGTACGATCAGGAATGCGATATAAATCGTACATATCTCAAATTTCTTCGAACATCTAAATTCGATGTTATGAAGACATTTCGTGAAGACATCACCGCTTTTGCGCTAGGCCTTTCCAAGGAGCCAAATGATTTCAGAAGGTCCTTGTGGAGGTATCCTGTGCGCCCTGACATTGCTCTGGAATATTTGCTGATATCAGATACTGAAAACAAGCGCCTATTCACCCATCGCCTAGATACATCGGAAATTCCTATCCTTTATGGCTATTCATCCGGCTCTGTGCGTTGGCTGGGGGACCTTTCATCTTTGGATACTTTCCTTGTAAGAACAGGAATGAGTTACTGCGAGTTTTATGAGCTTTGGCGTACTGGATTTATCAATATTGAACGCTCTGCACCGAGTTTTGAAGCATCTATTGAGCACGTGGTGGCAACAAATTCTTTTCCAGTATGTGAGCCTTGCTGCCTATCTTCTTTCAAGCTCCGCTTTGGACAGCCGGACGATTCCCCCTTGACATTATGGAAGATTGCCATCTTCATACGACTATGGCGTAAATTGGAGCATTGTTACGGCACAGAGAAAATGCCACTAAAAGCATTTGCAGCAATCTGTCGAGTTCTTGGGCTCTTCGTCAACGACGACATCAACTCAGAATTTACTTATCAACTGTCGTCATTGTTCATGCTGTGCGACAGGTTCCAGCTTCCCATGTGTATCATGGAACGTGAAGAAACTTTTGACGAGATATCAATTGAGAATGTAAACTATTACCTTCCAATTCTGGGGATATGGACGGACAAACTACCAGGAGAGGGAACCTCTCATTCTGCCATCCATATGTTTCTGAAAGGCGTTGAGTCCGTTGCCAGGACAAGATATAACAGTCCTGAGCGAGGCGCCAGATTCTGTAAGATCCTGCCACAAAATCTTGCGGACTTGAGTACTTTGGTCGGTTTCACTCACGACAACCCGTGGAACGAGAAACCAGCAAGTACATTGCGCTTTGCCGAAATATTAGCCAAGGTATATGCCTCTCCCTTCAGCGTGGGCGAGTTGATCTTTCTCTTCACAACGGATACTCAACTCGAGGGCGACGATCCTTTCCCATGGCCTGAACCCGATGAGTCCAGGATCGACCCTCTCAACAATCCCGAAGACAACACAAGGGATGGTCTATGGTCTTTGAGGCATAAGCTTCTCCGAGTTCACCCTGAGGATGATGAGTGTGAATGCTGGTCATGGGACAGAATCGTGAGGACACTTCAAAAGGAGTTTGACTTCAAGGACTACGAGACACTGACAAGCTTGGCGGAACATTTCTTCCCATGCGTTCTCAATCAGCCAGTTCCACCACAGAAGACGAGATTTAGTACACCATTGAAACAGGCAGATACCAATCCACTGATGTGGGATTCTCCACCGTGTCAGCCGTTTCACTATGATATTTCGTCTTCTGTACTTTGGACCACAGTACCCCTAACGGATGATGATGCTCTGAGCAAGCTAGAAAACATCCGTCAGCTTCGAGACTCAGCTCGAGAAGATGCGACATCGGAATTCAAGGCTGTAGTAGAACTTTACTTTCAACCGAGGGCAATGCTATCACCATTTGCAGTCATACTCGGAGACCTTTCCGAAGCCATCAATAACATGGTGCAGAATCCATGCGAAGAAGAACGATTTAAGTACTTTCAGCACCGGTTTGCTACATTCTACAAGAGATGTGAGATACTAGCAACGCATCTTGCTGCTCATGTCAGCACCTATGCAGACTCCAATTGCTGCCAAAGCGACGGCGAATTCAAGTGTGAAAGCTCCAGAAAGCTTGCTTGGGACATCATCAAGCGTTTGATTGCAGATGAAAACTTTTCAGAAACCTCGCCGTGGGAGAATGATTCCGGTGAAGCTCCAGCTGTAAACGGCTTCACATGGGAACCAAAACTATCCGGTAGCGCTTTTGCAGCACTCCTTGGTCTGACCGGGACCGGCTTGCTGGGACAGTTTCAGGTCGGTACAGCACATAGCACATGGCAGGAAATCAGGGGACCAATGTCTGCTTTTGGATATGTGCAGGATAAGGAAAATGTGCCCGTGCCCATGATTATTCCGAACCTTCTGGTGCAACCCACAGCCGCAGAGAAACAGTTGGTTCAGTTTCGTAATGGCTTTGCCTTTGACGATGTCACGGCCGAGAACCTTGGCGGAGCCCAGTCATTCAAGGTTCAGTGGGAAGGGATTCTGCTCATAGAAAAGGCTGGCTGCTATCGCTTCTGTGTTGATCGCCCTTGCTTTGTTAGGAAGCACAGAGTTCGCGATCATCAGCACAACTGCGAGGATGACCATTGCGATTCTGCGAAGTGGTCGGTGAGATTGCGGAGGGGACAAAAACACTGGAGTCTTCTTAATCATGGTGACGCTGATCATTCTGATGGGCACGAGCATGTACACGATTCCGTTCTGCTGTCACATGGTGCTTACGAGATTGAGATTCGCTTTGAGCAGCCGAAGTCTGAATGGAACGAGGACGAGCGCCCAAAATACTTACACACTGGCTTCGGAGTCAAGTACACAGGCCCTGACACAGACAATTGCTGCGTTATACTTCCTACACAGAACTTATTTCTGAAGTCAAAGGACGGTCTACTAGATGCTACAGATGAGGAGCAGGGAGGAAGTGCAGAGGCTTTCCTCCGAAAGAGATACGTCAGCACATTGCGGGATATTCGCCGCACCTATCAGAGAGCTTTCAAGGCTTTTCTCTTTGCACATAGATTCTCCCTATCTACTGAGCCCTGTGGATGTTGCCACAGCACCTCGGAACTAGACTACATGCTAGACAATGCTGCCAGCTTCTCCGGTGCGGCCTACTATCCAGGACCTTCACCCCGGGATGTGTCGACGGCACGTACAGAGTCACAAGGCCAATACTTCACTCATCTTGCCAACTTTGACTTCAACTTTCTTCCCGTCCACGATGCCTACTATCCCCCGGATCGGAACCGTGATAATCGGGCTGGCCCCTCTCCACAACGAAGCTCAGCCATGTTCGACTGGTGGGAACGCACGTACGATTATCGCACCCTCAGTCAGGACATTGAGCAAAATAAAATACCCTACGGTCCATTATGGAGGTTATTCTACGAAGCTTCAACACAAGTTGCGACAGACACCGCCAGCTTGGTGCGATATCTTGGAGTAGACCTTGGACTGGCTCCCCTGGTGTTGACTTACTTTGAGAACAGGGAAGTCAAGTCTGCAAATCTGCAAGATGAAAGATGGCCTGTCCGTATCTATCACTCATGGAAGATAATCAACGATGTGAAGCAAGTACTTAGCAGCAGGGCAATTCATGCCGCACAACCGGGGCTGTGGGCATCAGACTCGCCTAGTACTACTATAAGCCACAGCGATCCCGCATCTCAGAGAACCGGCAATCAGAACCTCATATACGTGGTGAACAAGACGTTGCTTGCCGATCAAGATATACCACGTTTCGAGGTGCTCAAGAGACTGAACGATTGTCTGAGACTGCGTGCGTATAACGCTCTCGTCGCTTACTTGTGTAGCTCAGGCAGAGTACGTCTCAATTTCATGGCGACCGAAAACGAGGAAGATGCTCCTACTGCGCAAAACGCTGGTGATCTGTCGGCTCTACTTCTCCAAGATCTTGACGTGGGCCTCTGTCAAACTGGCACTCGAATCGGTGAAGCCATCTCCTCCATTCAGAAATTTGTTCAACGCATTTATTTGGGCCTTGAGCCACAGACATTGTTGTCAAGCACATTTGGCAAGACGTGGGAGACATACATGGGCTCATATAAGCAGTTCCAAGCTTACATGAAGCGGGTCGTCTATCGCGAAAACTGGATTCAGTGGGAAGAACTGGACTCGGCAAGTCACTCTGATGCATCCAGATTCTTGAATCAGGCCCTATCCGTACACGGACTCGCTGTCCCGACCTCTTCGCCTCCTTTGGTGTCAGCCGGTAACAGTCTTCTCCCTCAATCTCAGGGGCTCGATTATACGCAGCACAGTGCTCTTGCTAGACTAGGTATCTCTTCAAACCGTGAAGACGAAGGCATTAGTCTAGTAGGAGCACCCGCTCGTCCAGCCCAGCCAACAATTCTTTCCTCTCTGCCTACTCCTGCCACACTTCACCACCCTAGAACTCTTGAACCCCCTACAGATGACGAGGGCAGCAGCAATACGCCTGAGCCGACGCCAGCATTGCCTGTTTCAGAAAAACAGCCCAGTGTTCCTCTTTGGTTCCAAGCAGCAGTTCGCCTGGGCACACCATTTGTTCGTGTTGCTGCGGCAGGTCTCCCTCCTGCCATTTGGCATACTTGGGACGACAATGACTCTCATTCCTCGCCGAAGTCGTGCAACTGTGGGAAGTCCCATGTTCCCGTGGTAGACGAGTACTATTTCTGGCTCGAAAAGGGGCAATACTTCGATCCAGCAGACGCAATCAATGACGGAACCCTTGGCGTGCGTGCTCCCGATCCAACAACGGACTGGGAAAGGCCCGAAAAACTACCCCAGTTACTCCATTGGAAAACACACACTCGGGTGTATTTGCATTGGACCAAGATACATTACGGAGAATTCTCTCCACCCAGAAGGTCGACTGACAGCGTGCCCTTGAACGACAGCAGAGATTCCTTGACCATGACATTCAAGGGTCGTCAAGTCGATTCTTTACTGTTCGATTTGTTCGGCGGAGGTAGACACGGCTTTCGATACGACATTGCAACCAACTCCGCCGTTGCAACACCGCAAGTCGTTCCGGACAACCTCCCCTCAACAAGTAGACTAGCTGGGCTGGGAGCCTATCCTTACTTTGTCTACTTCAGGCCGGGAAGCCCAATCTTTCCAGTGTCAACATTCGGCTCTGCTCTTGCTATTGCTGGCTCTTTACGCTCTCAGTGCAAGTTTGATGAAGCACTGGCATGGTGTCGATCAGTATTCGATCCCGTCCAACGCGAGAATGTCTGGGCACAGTGTGGGCGTGCCAGAATAATGTTGGAGGGCTTCTCGCCATCCGATACTAGCGAGACGATTGGAACCCCTGAAAAAAGCGTATTTGCAAATCAACCCTGCTGTCCAACAAGTCCCGTGCAGGTTGGTATAGCTCGAGGCCGAGCCACCGTAATGGAGTACACTCGCATATTGTTACAATGGGGTATAAAGCTTCACTGCTTGAATACGACTGAGTCATGTAAGCAGGCCTTGGTCGTCTTCGATGAAGCTGTACGACTTCTTGGTCCGAAACCCGCCTCCATCCATGCCAAACCGTCCGACGGTGAGATGCTAACGACTATATCGACATTCGTTCCATCCTCTGCGCCTCTAAACCCGGCATTGCTTGAGCTGTACGAGCAAGTATACGACCGGAGAGAATTGACTCATCGCTGCCTGAGTGCTCAGAGGTTGAAACAGCGCCCTGACTCCTCAAACGCCATTTCCAAAGAGTCCATCCACGAGATCGATACCTGCAGCTGTGGTGTCGGACAAGGCCCTTGCTGTCTGCCTTACAAGTTCACATACCTACTCGCCAAGTCATATGAGCTCACCTCCACTGTCAAAGCTCTTGGACAAAGCCTTCTTGGTGCCCTTGAAAAGGGAGACTCCGACTATCTCGGTTCCATTCGCCAGTCTCAGGAAAGGCAGCTCAACGAACTCACTCTCGGCAATAAGCAAAACTCTTACCGCGAGACAGACTGGCAAGTCCAAGCTCTAGATGAACAGCTCCAGGGCGCCCAAACCCGACTCCGGCACATCCAGCAACTCATTAGAAATGGCTTAAACGAAGGCGAGCAGATCTACCTCGCAGGCACTGCTATCGGCATGGCGTCCCGTGCGGCAGGCAATATTTCCGAGGCCATCGGCCAAGGAATGTCGTTTATCCCTGATTTTACCTGCGGTGGCGCCGGGTTCGCCGGCACTCCAGTGGCCATATCTAAAATGCCTCTGGGATCGAAACTAGCCCAAGTCTTCCAAGCAGCCGCGCGGATCTTGAATGTCATAGCAGATATTTCTAACACAACGGCCGCCGTGGGCAATACAACGGCCGGATGGGCTCGCAGGGCAGACGAATGGCAGCACCAAGTTGATCTGATTACTATCGAATTGCAACAAATCAAGAGGCAGCAACTGGCCGCCGAACGTCGTCGCGATACCGCTCTTCGCGACCTGAATAACCACCAGCTGCAAATTGAGAACTCGGCAGAAATTGATGCCTTCTTGGCAGGCAAGTTCTCCAAGCATGACTTGTACCTGTTTTTGCAGCAAGAAACAGCTGGTTTGTACAGAAGAACGTTCGATCTGGCCTGGCAAACCGTCCAAGAAGCAAAGGAGTCGCTGAAGCGAGAAAGACGTGATCTGGTCCACCAGATCAATATGTCGCTTCCTGCTGAGCTTGGCCCATCAGGGTGGAATAGTCTTCGCGAGGGTCTGTTGGCAGGCGAGAGGCTTGATGCTGGTCTACGAACACTGGAGAGGATGTACTTGCGCGAAATCGGGTGTCGCGAGTACGAGCTCGGGAAGTTTGTCTCGCTGCGTCTTCACTTTCCCTTGGCTTTCCTGCAGCTCAAGATCTTGGGATGGTGCGAGTTTGAGATTCCCGAATGGATGTTTGACCTGGACTATCCAGGTCACTACCTTCGAAGGATCAAGAACGTCTCACTCACGGTTCCCGGCATCGTCGAAACCTATCTCAACGTCAACTGCCGTCTGCAGCTCCTCGGTAGCAGCACCCGTCTCGAGCCGACACTTCCATCTACTTCAGAATGCTGCTGCAAGCCTAGTCGCAATTGTATCGGTCCCTTGGAGAAGCGCGATCCATGCTCCCCGGATACATGGGCATCACGTTGTTCCAAGCCTGATATACCGGAAACTTGCATCAGCGCCTATGAGCATAGTGGCTCCCTTTCACGAGACTTCCTGGCCACAGAAGCCATCGTCACGTCTTCAGGACAAAACGACGCGGGTGTATTCGAACTATCTTTCCGTGACGACAAAGTCCGCGCACCGTTCGAGTTTGCCGGTGCAGCCGGAAGTCGCTGGAGAGTAGAGCTCCCCCCTCGTAACAACTCGTTTGATTTCTCATCACTCAAGGATTTCATCCTGCACATGAATTACACTGCCAAAGAGGGTGGACCTGCCCTTCGTGAAGTTGCCGAAAGAGCCGCTTGGAGGAGATTGCCAGGGGATGGTGTCCGTTTCCTTGACATACGGTCCGAATTCCCCACGACCTGGCACGACGCATTTGTGAGCTCCCATCATGGGAGACACAAGTCCAGTAAGAAAAATACCGGCAGCAAGGAAGCGCGACGTTCGGGAAGGACAAGAACGAGCTGTCGGCGGCTCCCTCTCCAACTAAGCAGACGGTCATTCCCGTTCTTGACTGGAAAGAGAGACGTCATGGTTACGGCCGTTGAGGTCTTTGTTGATACTGCACAGCCATGCGAACTCGGCACTCACTTCCCAGTCGAGTTCATCCAGAGGGGCGGCCATCCAGATGACATGAGGGTCTTTGAGTGTCGATCATCTGATCAAACGCCCGGCTTCTTCCATGGCATCTTGAAGGATGTCCAGCTTGGACCGTTGATAGGGGATCAAACAGAGGATCTGGCGACGTTGGGATTCCCAGATGGAATTGGAGACGCGGGTGTGAGAGAAGTGTATTTCCTGTGTTCTTACGATGCAGTTGAGCGGGAGGGCTGTTGATTGATGGAAACTCCTAGTTCGTCCATGTTTCCACGCTGGCATTGTAACTTGTCATCAACCGAAGCTTATAGTGAGTAACTCGACTCTTCCAGAGCAAGGCGATATGCAGTTTCAGTGAGACGAAGATTAGTAAGCCGCGAATGACTGATGAACAACCAGAGACGAAGCCAATTGCAAAGTCCTTGACGAATTAAATGAACCACGTTGTACTTTTACAAATTAAGGTTCACAGATGTAGAGACTGGTAGATATGTATAATTGCGTAGAACGTATTATGAACATCATCATCGGTGAACCGTCAACGCCACAGCACCCATAGCAGCTCAGTTTTTCCAGATTGCAAATCTCTAACATCTCAACAGATTATGTCTGCTTATCAACCCAAAAACGCCATCACAACAACATTGTTACAACATAAAGTTGAAAGAGAGTCAGGTCTCCTGCCTAGTGAACATTCTTTTGCCACCCCACTGTCAACTGAGGCTTACTTGCGCCATCTCTTAACGCGGAAGAGATAGTACAGCAAGACCGCCATGAAGATATTGAACGCAATGTAGCCCCACATGATTCCGAAGTTGCGGAATCGCTGACTCCAGAAGATCCCTGAACCAGCCAAGAGCTGGTCCGCATTGGTAACACCGCAGTAGCGGCACTGTGAAGTGGCCTCCGGATTCTGCAAAGTTCCAGGTGCCTGCTCGAGAAGGGGCTGCAAGTATTGCCCGCAGGTCATACCTTGTGGAGGGTTGAAAACGTTGGTCTCAGTCGATGAGCAGGTTATTTGGCGACCATGAAGTTCGGTTCCAACAATTCCACCAATCCAATAGGTGAAAGGACTAACACGGTACATGAAAATCCTGATTCGGGGTTAGACAAGGTGCACTCCGCATGAGTTAGGGGACTCCTCAGAACATACCAGAACCCAGGTAGGGCTGTTGCAGTCTGCAATACGCCGCTGAAGATGATGCTCATGATAGAGAGAACGTTGACGATACTTCCCGCGGTATGAGCATCGGGCATGGCAACAATGGCCATATGTGCAAAGGCACTGGCGTAAATAAACAGCTGGATAACAAAGGCCAGGACAAGTCCTTGCCTGTCCGAGCTCTGTATGCCAATTACTGGGTAGTATGAAGCGGCCCAGATCAGAATGCCCGTGAAGATTTGATACGGAATCTCGACCACGATGTTTGCAAAAATGAATGCAACCCACGAGTACGCTTTGCTTGGACGTTCACGGACTTCGTACAGAGACCGTTGCGTGACAAAAAGTGGTTGAATCTGAGACGGTTCGTTAGCAACGAGTAAACATAGCATTTATGGAAAGAATTCCTACGGTACCTGCTGCACAATGGATGAAAAGATAGTTGTAAGCATAAAGGTATTGAATATGACGTTTTGTGTGCCGGCCATTGTGTAAGGGGCATCAAAGAAGGTGAATCCAATGAAGAGACCAGCAAAAATGCCCAAAGCAAACTTGGCGAAAATGTAGCTCGGCATTCTCCAGTACTGCTGGAAGATACGGTGGGTGACAACCTGGAGCTGGGTGATAAAAGGCATGGCGAACTCGGTATGTTTGGCGGCCTGGCCTTCGGCTTGGGGTTCCTGTTGCCTCTTGCGATGAAGCGTCTCCATCTCCTCCATGACTGCCTCTCGCTGAGGGCTAGCATGCCATATTTCGTGCCAATCTTCCCCCTTGTCATTCTGGCCCTTGTTCACGATCTCGAGCATGTATTCAGCAGGATTCTCATCGTCACCACACTTTCGGCCGCCGTTGACCTCAAAGTAGTCGAGGAGAGTGCTCGAGTTGTCGCCAATGTTGCCGAAGTAGACAGTCTTGCCGCCTTTGGCAAGAAATAACAAACGGTCAAAGGCCTGGAATAAAATGGCGCTGGGCTGATGGATGGTACACAGAATAGCCTGGCCAGAATCGGCAAGCTTACGAAGGAAGGCACAGATAGCCCAGGAGCTCTGAGAGTCAAGACCAGACGTCGGTTCATCAAGGAAAAGGAGAAGTTTAGGCTTGGCGGCCAGCTCGACACCAATAGTGAGAAGCTTGCGCTGTTCAACGTTCAGCCCTTGACCTGGGACACCAACGACAGCATTGGCGAAATCTTCCATTTTGAGCATCTTGATGACCTCTTCGACAAACTCGTACTTTTCCTTCTTGCTGACTGACTTGGGTTGACGGAGCACGGCGCTGAATCGCAGACTTTCTCGAACAGTAGCAGTTTCAAGATGCAAATCTTGCTGTTGCACATAACCAGTATTGCGTTGGAAGCTAGGGTCGAGCGGCTTGCCGTTGACCAGCATATCACCGGTGATGACCCCCATGGTTGTGCGTTGAGCGAGAGCATCCAACAGAGTAGTCTTGCCCGCGCCGCTCACTCCCATGAGCGCGGTAAGCGTGCCTGGCTTTACCCAACCAGTCACATGGTCCAGGAGTCTTCGGGGTTCGCCTTTGATTTCTATATCGTATACCACATCGCGCCAGGTAAAGATGTCCTTGTGTGGCACGAGCGCCTTCACCTGGGGGTTTTTCTCGCCATTCACGTCCTTCTCGTCAGGAGTTGTCGGGGCCTCGTCATTCTTCACAGCGTGCTTGTTGCCTTTTTGAAGGTAGGCTGGAACATGACCGCGGCGAAAGACGAGGGCTTCGGCGGTGCTAGTGGTCGCTGAGTTCAGTTCCACGGTGATAAAGTAGGTAGACAAGAAAAACACCAAGAATCCGACGAGAATACCAAAGTCTCTCCATACATGAGAATAGTAGTACTCGTAGTTTGTGGCAATGAAGGCATCGCCACTTACAGTGTACTGACCAGGTACCGCACCAGCAACGTTGCATACCCAAGAATCACCGATGTTTGGAGAGTATGGTGGCACAATGCTGGAACACGTAAATTCGCGGTTGTGGAATTCGTTGGCTACCAGAATCTCAAAGGCATAGAACACCGGATTGATCCATCGAATCCAGCTAAACCAAGGATGCATCAGAGGCACCGTGATAGCAAATCCGGTATAGATTACCAATGCCAGAACCAAGACTCCAGACAACGTCATGGCTTGCGAGACTGTCTTTGTAGCAGCGGCCATAGTACGGAAGACGGCCGACATGACGAATATAGAGACGTAGGTGATCAAGAAATACAAGAAGAACGGGCCGGGCTCACGTCGCAGATCGGCCAAGAAATACAGGACGAGGTTGAAAGCAACTGCGGTGACAAACTTGACAGGAATATCGGCAACTATCCCCGCTGCCGCTTCTGCGGCAGGATGGTAGAATGCATACGAGGCGTGTTTTTCCACAATTGGCCTCTGATCATATAGCCCCGTGATTTCCGAAATGGAAGTCAGAGCATTCATAAGAACAGCCATGAAAAGAACAGAGCCTCGACCATAGAAGCTGATAGTAGCGTCAGGTTGACCAAAAAATATTGAACCGATGATGAGTGCCATGATGACATTAGATATAGCCTGAGTAGCAGTCGCGGATATGTCGTTCCATATTCGTTGATAAGCTCGCTTGGTACAAAGCTTGATTTGCATCGAAACACTGATGAGATAGGGCGATTTGGGCCGGACATGTTTCGATTGCCGCTGATTCTTTTGTTCTCTGAAATGAGCAATGCTCTCATCTTGCCGCTCGCCAAGAAATATCCTGTCGTGAGCATCCATGTCACTGAGGAGGGTATGGTACTCAGGGGATTGACGCCAGAGTCGCTCGAATTCCTCGGGTGTACGAGGAACCTTGTTTTCGTAGCCTTCGCGAGCAACTCGCTCTTGTGGATTTGTGACCGAGGTGAGGAAATCACCAGTGGTCTGGCGTGCAGGGCAAAACCAGCCTTGCTTCTCAAAATAGCGCTTGGCCTTGTTTGCAGGCCCAAAGTAGATTTGGCGACCTTCATAAAGAACGGTTGTCTTGTCGAACAGATCATATATGGACTGACTTGCTTGATATATGGCAACGGCGTTGGCTTGCTGACCTAGGTCGGATGCCAGTCTCAAGGACTGAACAAACCTCAGGGCGGTAGCTGAGTCAAGACCCCGAGTACTAGTAGACTAAATTAGTCACAGAGCTTTGAGGCGGCCGCTTGAGCTTGGGATAGACTGTACACACCTGTTATCCCATGCGGTGAAAGGCGAGCCCGCCACAACCATTTCAGCAATGCTGACTCGTTTTCGCTCACCACCAGAGACACCTCGAACAAAGTCATTTCCGACCTTTGTGTTGTAAGTGTGGCTGAGGCCAAAGACGGCCATGACGACCTTGGCAATATGTTGGCAATACTCGACACGGGACATTCCCTGGACACGGTGCTGTGGCGTACGGACTGAGGCCGCAAACTCAAGGGTTTGGCCAACCGTAAGATGAGGGAAGTGTTTGTCGACCTGTCAATCATATCGGTCAGTTGTGGCAGATCACTTGCATGTCGGATACGAGCACACAACGAACCTCCTGGTTGTATACAGTCTCTCCCTTGAATTCGGCAATCATCTTCTTCTGTGGAATACCATCATAGTGCATCTTTGTTTCCTCCCCAACTTTGAGACCCTCCAGTTCACCGCATATCGTCTTCAGAAGAGTGCTACAACCAGACCCTGGGCGGCCAAGGACAATCAAAAGCTCGCCAGGTTTCAAGAACCCATCAAAGTTGTGCAAAATTTGTTTATGCTCCTTTTTCTTGAAACTGAAAAATTCTCCGAGCTTAAGGGGAGCCGTGACCATGGATCCAACCGTGTCTTGAAGCTGTAAAGCCTCCCCAGAGCCGAAAACGCTCAGATTTTTATATGAGACACCAACACTCTTCTCGGAAATGCCTTCTTCACTGAGCTGTTTGATGAATCGGCGAAGCCACTTTTCAAGGTCGAAGTCTCTGTGTTCGGGGTTGAGAACTGGGGCATCCTCGTCAATGTCGCCAAGAGAGGTTGTCGGCATAGTATGAGCCGCAAGGCTAGAACGACGACGCGATAGAGCTGTGGCAATTCGAACCAACTCAGTCCTATCTTGGTCCTCCATCATGGCTTGCGTTCCGCGGCGAGTGATGGGTTCAAGGTCATCGGAGTCGGAATCCATGGGTGAGAATTTGGGATCTTCGATAGAGTCTTGTCTGTGTTCATGTACGGCATCCTTTGTGGCTCGGGTGGCCTCCTCATCCACGAAGAGCGCTGGAGCAACATTCTCGTCGTCCTTGGAAGCTCCAGTCGTTTTGTATTCCATGGCGACGGACGTTATTAGTGTAATCAGCTCACTAATGGTCCCAGTTCGTATGAGGACCAAGGATCAAGCCACGAAACCCGGCAGAATCTCGAGGGGGCAGTCAATCCATATGTACTTGAGCCGGCCTCTTCCCATCCTCACAACAGACAGCCACTCGGAACCATACTGCTTCTACAAGAGCCCTAGCTTAAACTTTGTTGTTCAAGCAACGGAGCTTGACAAACCCTGTGGCTACCGCGCTATGGAGAACAAGCTAGCAACTGGCTGCGGGATGACCAGGACCGGCCGGACTTTCCGGAACCGTCGTCATAATGCAGTGGCTCATGGGTATGATGGCTTGTACTCCGTACCCGTTGACTTATCTTAGTTCTTGGTCGGTAATGAGGGCGGTGGGTACGAGAGGCCACATTGGCGTCTCCGGCATGTGATGTCTTCTCGGTGCTCTCGTTTGTTTGACTCGTTATCACGGTTCCCGTTCCCCATTACGGACTTGGCCATGCTAGGGTGTCTGTTTTGCCCTTCGTACAAACGCCATATTTCAACTCGGCTCGCATCTTTTGACCGCAGGATGCTCAAGATTGGTCGTTGGCGGCAGTCGCTCGTTTGAATACACGTGATTGTTTTCTACATTTCTTGTCGTACTAGTACCATAACAAAGAGATGGAATGCTGCCGAGCGGAGTCGAAATCCACTAGGAAGCGTTTCGCCGTGGGCTTCCTGCGGCCCACCCGGCCAGTAACTCCGTAAGACGTCGAGAGAATTTTACCTGGACGGTGGAAGCTTGCAAAGAACGAGGATGTGTGAATGACAGACAAAAGAGGAACTTGTGATTGGGTGTTGGTTCGAGATGCACCTCGGGTGCCTGTGCATGTAACTATGTACATGGTTGCCTATTGCCTGGTAGGTAACTACCTAGTACCTAACCTTAGTTACCTAGGTACCTAATGCATGCACAAGCGTTCTTTCCTTTCGTCACAATGACTGTTCTCGAAGCGCTCCTTCCCTGACGATCTTTTTACACCCACTCATCACTTCGATTCTCGATTTTGACTCTCCTCCCTTCCAGACTAGCCGGCGACCCCCTCTGAAAATTTCATCTTGTTGCGTGGGCCCTGCGCGGAGATCGGCATCTAGGAGCACCGACAACCAGGCGGGTTATGGACTGCCGGTGTCCCCGAAATCCCGCCGGCCTGCCGAAGGCCAGATCTACCGCTGTCAAATTTGATAGTGTTTCCCGCTCCGATCGATCATCACGGAACTCCAACATACTCCTATACGCCGATCCTGGCCCGTTCCGGACTTGCCAAAACCCGCGGTCAGCGGAAGCTTCCCGGCGGTCCGTCATCACGGACCTCGTGGCAGGCGCAGCTGCGTCACCTGCGGACTCCTTTCTGTCCCCGGCTTGTGGCATGAGTTAGTCATTAATGGTGTCGACGGCTATGGACTCATTTAAAAATAGTCAAAGTTAGAGACAGAGATTTCAATGTATGTCTTTCTTTGCCTTAGGAATCGCTATGTCCGCAAAGTGCACCACAAGTACGGGTTTCTGACGGCAATTATCGAGAGTACCTGTTTCGAGGGAGAAAAGCCCTAAAGCAACCTGGCGCTAATACCATTCGTGGATTCTGTATGGCTTCAAGATACGATTTGGCAGCCGTGTTCCAAGCGCGACGTACAGGTGGTTGACAGGAAACGGTTCTAGAACGGCGTCATTGGCACTATTCGGCCGGGCTTTTAATTTTTTTCTAGAACGCTTTCTAGCCAAGCGCATCCATTTTGTCTGGAAATGCCATGAAACAGCTGCTCCAACTCAGGGGAGAAGACGTCACCCCAGATTCCGGAAGCCGTTGTCGTTAACGCCCTATGACGATTCAACAACGACCAGGGCAAAATATGCAGCCGGATTAGGTGTTTGTGATTTGTCCTCAAGACAGCGTGGACCCGTTGGCGAGGGCTTGGATCTCTAGCTTAAGTATCTTGCGAACAACTAGAGACTCGTATCTTCTGAATGCCGAATCGATGATGCCACGAATCACTTCACTCGCCACATCCTGGCTCCATGCATGTCCTTGATCATAATGGCAACGAAAAATCCCTGAAGGTACTCCGTACTCCGTACATTAGATGTAATATTTCGAGTACGTATCAACGGGCCCCGCCATGATCGCCCTGTTACTACTTCCAGCCCCAATAAACAGTTGGTGGCTACCCGCATCCATTCAGGATGTTGAATGAAGTGTACTCCGTATATACGTGCAATAATTTGTATTAATCGCGGCCTCCATCAAGCCTGCAGCTAGAAAAACGACAGGGTTTTTTCACTATTAGCAAGCAATGCATAATATTATACGCTATGATATATCGCACTATAAGTGGTTTGACTGGTCTGGTCTACAAGTTTATGCCCCCAGTATACCACCTTGACTGGGACGAGAGCCTCAAGTAACTTGGATTGGGTCCTCCATCATCATTGCAGTCAAGAAACGGCAAACGGCCAACTGTACTTGCTGGCCCCCTACTTAATCGCCACCTATTAGCTGGGGACTATTCTCTCGCTTCAGCTTTTTTACAAACGTAGCCTGAGTCCGCAACCGGCTCTGATACTGAGCTAAAATGGCAATAGGCTCATGTAGGCTTGGAGCCCAGACCTCGGCCCCGAAAATCAAGAGCAATTACAAATCTCGCTACTAAGGCATCAGCGCGATACGTCATTAGACCAAGAGGGTGGTAGATGTATGTCGCACGATTTGGGCGCTTAGCATTTTGTGATACAAAGACTTATACGCACATAGATGAAAGTCCTTATTATTGTCTACGAAAGAGATGGATGATTCGTGTGCGTGCGAAGTTGGCATTTGACATTGAAGGAAGAAACCTCGTGGCGGTTGGATAATTGGCCGCCGGCCATTTCTGCCTGCTGGCTTCGGTTCGCAAGGAAGGAGCTATCCAGCAAGTGCCCACTTTCGATCCAGCCCCACCCCCAGATTCGTTGCATCGCATCGCATCGCATCTTCACCACAACCGAGGGTCCCCTTCGTCCGAGAGGGCACACAGACGACACGCCAAAAAACCTCTTAGGCCAGCTCCGATGCTCCGTCTTTGCCCCGAGGGATCAAGGGGGATGACCCGACTGTGACAGTGAGAGGCAAAACGATACTACGTTGCGGCCCCGTCATATTCGACATGGTCAGCCACGTTCAATAGAATCTCAGCTGCACCACCTTGCGTCATCGTCTCGTCGTCTCATCGTCTCATCGTCCAGTCCTGCACCAACCTGCAAAACACACGCAAACATCTCTTCTCGACTGGAGGTCCAACGACGTAGGCTCCCGACTGACTGGACTGGAAGGACTGGACTTGTTCTGCTTGTCTATACTCCGTACCAACCAATAAAAACTACCAACATACCATATCCCATGTCCAGCTGCGACTCTGTCAGCTACACGTCGAGATATCCTACCCTCCTGATGATACCGCGCAGCCAACCGCCTAAAGTAAGTGGCTCACATGAATGCATCTGGTATTATGTGCACCATTCGGCTTTCCTGGTTTATCTCATTATGCGTTTTCGCGCTTTCGACTTCTTTCTGACGGGATTCCTTCACGCATTTGACATTCCCTGCTTCCGCGTGCCAGCCTCTGGCAACACCTCGTCTTCCTAGTCCTGGTCCACACCGAAGCCCACGGCTCCGGACACATGGAGGACAGTCCTTGATTCAAGAATCGGTGCTAGTGATACCAATCATCTTGAGCATTTTTCCCCGGTCTCCACACGTCCGTCTCACTTGGCCTGCAGGTCTGCAGTTAGCCAGGCTAGTCCACATGTTCGAAAGATCGGAGATTGCTCTGACTTGGTTGCTGTGCCGAGGCTGTTGCTACAATTCTTTGTTACGACTATTACACAAGCATGGTTTTGCGTGGGCGTTCGTGTTCCGGTTGGAGATGAGAATCCGCTCCAAGCTTCTTTGACTCGCTAGTTGCCGTCCGCGTCCTCAACCACGCACATTCGCCCAAGTTGTTCCGCTTTATGGGTTTTTATATTGGTTCCACGTCCTCTCAACCCCGTACTTGACCCTTTTCTCTGATTTTTTATTAAATCGCGTCTACTTGTTGTTCCTTTACCTCAGTGTGGCTCACTACCCATCCTTCGCCTTTATTCAGGTATCAAGTGTGATATGCCATCCTACTATCTCCAAGATTGTCATTACTTCTACCGCACTGCCTTGCGCGGCCTCAACATCAGCACCAGTGTTTCGCCAGTATACTTTTGACCGGAAGGACAGTACCGTCACTAACGCATCATGACCGCCAAAGTAAAAAGAGTTTTCAGCCCTCCCATCTCTCTAGCAGAGAGGCTTGCTGAGCCTCTTCCCGACCCCATCACTCCTCGCAAGCTCTCCGAATCATCCCCCTCCCTCGCAGCTCGGGAATCTTCGAGCTTGTCCACTGCTTATACGAGAATGCCAATGGACCACAGCGGGGAGAGCCACCGAGACGGTGGCATTACCTTTGCCGCTCAGGATAGCCTTCCCAAGCTCCCTATCCCTGACCTCTCCAGTACCTGTGACAAGTACTTGGAGGCATTAGGCCCTCTTCAGACACCTAGAGAACGAGCAGAGACAGAACTTGCTGTGAGAGAGTTTCTCTCCACTGATGGGCAAGAGCTGCAGGAAAAGTTGCAGAAATATGCTCAGGGCAAGACGAGTTATATCGAACAATTTTGTAAGTGACCATGGCTGGGAAACACAAATTCGAATACACACTTGATGTGCGTGGATCGGGCGCCACGTTCTGACTTGACTCACAGGGTACGACTCTTATCTAAACTTCGATAATCCTGTGGTGCTGAATTTGAACCCGTTCTTCCTTCTTGAAGATGATCCGACACCCGCACGCAACAACCAAGTCACCCGTGCCGCGTCTCTAGTAGTATCAGCACTCGAGTTTATACGAGCAGTCCGCAAAGAAGAGCTGCCGCCGGATACAATCAAGGGTAAAGCCCTGTGCATGTATCAATTTTCACGCCTTTTCGGCACAGCCCGAGTCCCGACAGAGAATGGGTGCCAGATTGTACAGGATCCCGAGGCCAAGCACATTGTGGTCATTTGCCATGGCCAAATCTACTGGTTTGATGTCCTCGATGATAATTCAGATGTCATCATGACGGAAAAGGACATTGCCATCAACTTGCAAACCATCACGGAAGATGCTGCGCAAACGCCAATTCAGGAGGCTGCCAAGGGAGCACTTGGCGTGCTCAGCACCGAGAACCGTAAGATCTGGTCAGGTCTGAGAGACGTTCTGACCAAGGACTATGGATCAAACAATGCCGACTGCCTAAATATTGTGGACTCGGCCCTATTCGCCCTGTGTCTCGACTACACGGAGCCCCATGATGTTGCTGCCTTGTGTCAAAACATGCTCTGCGGCACCAGTGAAGTGAAGAATGGCGTGCAGATCGGCACTTGCACCAACCGCTGGTACGACAAGTTGCAAATCATTGTGTGTAAGAATGGCAGCGCTGGTATAAACTTTGAGCACACCGGAGTCGACGGTCATACGGTCCTGCGATTTGCCAGTGACGTGTATACGGACACCATTCTACGATTCGCCCGCACCATCAACGGCCAGGCTCCAACGCTTTGGACATCAACCAGCCCTGATCCTTCTAAACGAGACCCGGAGAGCTTCGGAGACGTCAACACCACTCCGCGCAAGCTAGAGTGGGATATGATCCCCGAGTTGAGCATCGCAGTGCGTTTTGCCGAGAGTCGACTCGCAGATCTCATTGAACAGAATGAATTCCGGTGCCTCGACTTCGGCTCTTACGGCAAGAACTTCATCACATCCATGGGCTTCTCACCAGATGCCTTTGTTCAGATGGCCTTCCAAGCAGCTTACTATGGTCTCTACGGCCGCGTTGAATGCACGTACGAGCCAGCAATGACCAAATTCTTTCTTCACGGACGCACCGAGGCAGTTCGCACTGTTTCTCAAGATTCAGTCAACTTTGTACAGACTTTCTGGGCAGATAATCCCATTGAACAAAAGATTGAAGCCCTGAAAAAGGCTTGCCAGAAACATGTCAGTCGTACACGAGAGTGTCTCAAGGCTGAAGGTTGCGATCGTCACCTATACGCTCTCTTTTGCGTATGGCAGAAATTCGTCAATGAGGAGATTGAGAGTGATGTGAGCAGCATTGGTCAATTCAGCCCATCAGACGGCTATTCCACAGTCGGGAGCCCGGAAAGGGAATCGTCAGGATCGACGGAACAAGTCGTCGAAGTCAAACCTAACAGGGAGCGTGGCAATAGCACAAATTCTAGATCACGAGATGCCCACCCGTTGCCCTTCATTTTCGCTGATGGCGGCTGGGACAAACTCAACACCACCGTTCTGTCAACGTCAAACTGCGGCAACCCCTCCCTCCGGCAATTCGGGTTTGGTCCAACGTCCGGGGACGGGTTCGGAATAGGCTACATCATCAAAGATGACAGCATCTCTATTTGTGTATCTAGCAAGCACCGTCAGACGAAGCGCTTCGTTGACACCTTGGAAAGCTATCTGCTTGAAATCAGGCGCATCTTGAGAATCACCAACCGCAAAAGCGCAATCGCGAAATCCAGTCGCGCACGAGAAGCAGAGGCCACTAGACCAAATCAACTGAGCAGACTCAAGTCGCGAGGAAGACTGATTGCAACTGACGGTGCAAAGGGTCCCGCGAGACCAGAATGGGCGAGTCAGACGGAGGACAGCGCCGTTGGCAGCGATGACGATGAGTTGGGCGGATGTAAGTTTCCCATCCCATCCCATTACGCAGGTTTTTTTTGGTTTTTTTGTTTTTTTTTTGGTTTTTTTGAATAGACATTGACTGACTGACATTGCTAGATGGCTTCTTCGATGCCGGCATGTTGTTGCAGGCCTTGAAGGCTAGAGATCGGGCGGCGGATCCGGTAGAGAGCACCAAGGCTTCGGAGAGGGCGGCAGTACAGGCAAGGAGGAGAGACGTGGGTAAGAAGTTGAGATTGACCACGGAATAAGGGGGGGGTGGTTGTCGTATGATTGTATGATTTTTGGGTACCTAGGTAAGTC
Source organism: Metarhizium rileyi (assembly GCA_031753515.1). NCBI lineage: Eukaryota > Fungi > Ascomycota > Sordariomycetes > Hypocreales > Clavicipitaceae > Metarhizium > Metarhizium rileyi. Next base: position 2,429,825 of record JAUKVO010000008.1, read on the forward strand.
GTAGTCAAGTTGGTTGTAGTTACGTTCGTCGTAGTAGTTTTTTGTCACAATCAATCCGTCCATTATCATCAGCTCCTCTAGTAAAATACACAATGGCCACTGCCACTGAAGAATCACACATGACATGACAGTAAAGCCCAAAGCTCTCTCAGACTCTTCTGCTGAGTGCTAACTTAACAAGTTTTAGGGTATCAACATGTATGTATGGAGGCATGGAAATGGCCACAGTATGTAGTGAACAGAAGATGGCACAACTCCAATCCAACAGATGAGACGATTATGACATGCCCACTGTAAACATTCCTATTCACTTGAAAAAAGGGGAAACTCCTCGCTAGATTCTCTTACCCCATGCCCCGCCCTCATCGTCTTCAATGAAGTTTTCATGCCATTTCATGCATCTGACCACGGTGATTGTCGTGGGTCTGGGACGGGACTTCGTGTACAGCTCCCTGCGGCTTCGGCTGCGGTTGCGGTTGCGTCGTTCCTTGGAGAGGAGATGTGCCATCCATTGGCTGGAAACCAGCGGGAGGCTGGTGAGCCGGCGGCGTGGATGCGTATGAGTTTGTCCAGGTCGGCGCAGGACTGGTCGTGACGTGGCTCATCCGGGGGTCCGGCGCGTGCGATTGCGTCGGGGAGCTGAGGTCTGGCACGGCGTGGGAGTAGTAGCCGACGGGAGGCGAGGGCGTGGTCTGAGGATACTGCTGCTGCTGCTGCTGCTGCTGCTGCTGCTGCTGGGGGTATTCCTGATGGGAGGGATAGCCATGGGGAGCAGGCGCGCCGTAGTAGGACTGGGTCATGGGGGCGCCGGGCATCGCGTTGGGCGGCATGGGAGACTGGTCGTTGGACGTGGTTTGCGACTTGCCGCCGTTGTTCTTGTTCCTGCGGAGGCAGAGGACGAGTGCGACGAGGCCGATGGAAATGGCGGCGACACCGCCCACGACGCCGCCCACGATGGCACCGACGGGGGTCTTGCTGCCGCTGCCGCTGCCATCGTCGCCTCTGCTGCCGGTCTGGGTAGCCGCCGCGGATGTGTCGGTGCCGCCGCCTGTTGCTGTCGGGACGCCGAGCGTGGCGGTGGTGGGAAGCGTGCTCGAAAAGGTCTGTACGAGGCGGGAATAGATTCTGCGCTCGGTCTGGCCAACGTAGGTGGTGTAGGCGCCCTGGGCCGTGGAATAGCTGACCGAGTTGCACCAGTAGTCGGTGATATCGCTCGAGAAGGAGATGGTGTTGCAGTACGGGTATACGGCGTTGGTGCTGATAAGAAGCAGGCTGTGAGTCGTGTATCTCTTGATATGTGTGTACATAGACTTTGACTTACCACTTGACAATCAGTGTGTTTTCGGCACACAGGTGGTCGCAGGAGCTCGACTGGTACATCTGGTAGTCGACACAGGCGACCCGGAAGTTATACGCAACATTGTCGAAGCACATAATCATTCCCGAGAAGGTCTTCTGGGCCTGGACGATGCCGCATGTCGCTCCCACGCCGCAGGTATAAGCAACCGCAAAGTTGCCGGAGATCCAACCGCAGGTATTGTCAGGGGCAATCATCATGGTCAGCGGCGTCTGGGTCGACGTGACGGCTCGCCCGAACAGATGCCTGGGCTCAAATCTCTCCCAGCCCGGAGGAGGAGTCGGCCTTGGAGATACCCCGTCGTCTGGCAGAGCAACAGAGGCCGTGGCCTCGGCCTGCTTGGGAACCGTATTAGCCTCGACCAACGTTGATACAGCCGCAGCCGCCGTCGTCAATACCGAGCTCGGCTTCATGGCGGCAAAATGTCGCTCTGTGAGGCGGATGCCTTGTTCTCGTGTAAGAGGACGGCTTCGAAACACCAGAGACTCCGGCGACGAAGCGTAAACGACAACAAACGACCACTTTTCTCCAAAGACGAGAAGAGTGACTACGGAAGAACACACAAACAAGTACTCCGTACCGCACAAAACGAAGGTGACAGTCGTCCGTTTCTCACCGCCGGAACAGAGTGAGGCTGGCACGCGAAGCCATTTTTATTACTTGAGCCGTGAGCCGGGGGCTCGTGGCTCGTGGCTCGTGGACCAACACACCAACACCAACACCAACACCAACACTTCAGGCGCCGACGTTGCAGAAATAACTTAGCATGGAGACCAAGTCAATATTGGCAGAAGCCTCTGAGTCTGGACAAAACTGGCCACTGGCAGGCGCGGGATAATGATGAGCCCATGGTCTGTGTCGTCAAGCCAGCCTCCGACTAGTGCTTGTTGGAGTCGTGAGCAACATGAGAAGATTGGTCCCCCTTTTGACAAAGCTGACGGGTTCTTGATCAAGCTTGATGGGTCTCGGAGTGAAGAGAGCCATTGGCAGCCCTGGGACAGATTGTGGCTTGCAGAAGCTGAAGGCGAGATGGACCACGTAGGAGCGCCCAGCCGACACTACCAACTGCCTCTACTCCTCAGACCCTCTAGACATGTCCGTCAGGGGCTTCGTTGCCGTCACAAGAGGATACAAAGCAAGACGCGGCTCGTTGGGCCTGCGGACGGGCTTGGAATCACGCGTGTCTTTTGCCTTTGGGCGGCGAAGCGAAGCGAAGCCATAGTCCTGATAATGACCCGTTTCTCCTCCTCCTTCACGCCCAGACTGCGACAGCCCAATGATTACCTGCCGCGATCAATATTGCCGGTACGCTGCATGATGGCCTTGACGTTGGTGTGGTGGCATCTTGAGCCAGCTCGTGGCGAGCTTCTCCGTCTGTTCCTTACATGGCATTGTGTGACGAGCCTTGGTGAGAGTGGTCCGACGTACGGAGTACTCCGTAATGAATGACTCGTTCTTCCGTATTGGCGAGGGTAAGATTGTGCTTTCCAAGTCCAGGGTGAAATTGGTAACACGACACCTCCTTGGTGTTGCATTCCGCGTCGTGTCCAGATTGGCCGGTAGCACGACAGCCAGCAGCTCGATAGGAGGCGCAGACCGGGGATTTGGTCATGATCAGTCAGCCAGACTGGAAAAGCTGGGGGGTGTCAGACAGTTGTAGTTAGGTTGTCCGGACCAGAATGCTGAGTCCGAACAAAGAGACGAGACCCCGTCAAGTTTCGGGTAGGACAAGCGGATGTCGTAACTTGTTTCCAGGTCTAGGGTAAGCATCTCTGAACTACTCCCCAACGTTGTGCGAGCTTGCTCACGACGCCAAACGACAAGAAACCCCCCATGCCAAAGTCACTCCTAAAACCTTCTCCGCCAATATGGCCCCAACGGGAACCCCATTCGCATCGCTCTGCCTGCCTACGCTCCGTTTCACACGCTCAACACGACAAAGAGCCATCACGAGCTGTGCGGCTCACAGGATTGCGACTTCATCCGCGAAAACCCCACGGCTTCACCCAAACAACCCACCAAGCCTATTCATCTTACGAAGTACACCAGACACGCAAAGACGCGTCGCACGTCACGTCAGACACTGCTAAACTCTCCTCCTCCCACGTCGCCACGCCACGCCGATGACCGACCTGCTTCACATCCTCCCCTCCTTCCGGACCGTCCCCTTCGCGGCCCTCCTCCCAGCCATCGAGCAGCAGGCTCTTTCGACGACAGACCTCCTCGCTCTCCACCCAGCCGACATCGCCAAACAGACAAACCTGCCCCTCTTGGACCTTAAACGACTCATCGCCGCGATCCAAGTCTCCCTGTCAGACGACCTCGTGCCACGCCACCCCCTCCGACAAGATGTGAGCGGCGCGCCGGAGCCAGACCTTCCTCGCAACGAAGAAGAAGAAGAAGAAGAAGAAGAAGAAGAAGAACAACAACAACAACCAGATACAAACAGCGAGCACGCCGGGCGTGAATCGCAATCCGAAGTGGGTTCGGCCGCAGGTGAGGAGGCTGCCCTTAAGAGAAAGAGAACCCCCCCCTCGCCCTCCTCCATAAGCACTCTTTGCCCAGAGATAGACGCCGCCCTCAACGCCGGCATCCCGACGTCCTCCATCACCGAAATCACAGGCGAATCCGGCGCCGGCAAGACGCAGTTCCTCCTGTCGCTCTGTCTCGCCGTCCAGCTCCCTCCACCCCATGGCCTCCGCAAGAAAGCCCTCTACATCTCCACCGAGTCGAGCCTCGCGACCAAACGCCTCGCCCAGATCCTCGCCTCAAACACGCTCCTCCGGGCCATGGCTTCCGCAGACCGCCCGTCCCTAGACAACATCCTCAGCACGACAACGCCAGACCTCGAGTCGCAGGACCACATCCTGCAGTACCAGGTCCCCGTGCTGCTATCGAGACACAACATCGGCCTCGTGGTGCTCGATTCCGTGGCGGCAAACTACCGAGCCGAGTTCGAGAGGCCCGGCTCCACGTACGGCTCTAACATGGCCGCCCGCAGCGCCGAGCTCGTCCGCCTCGGCGCCCTGCTGCGCGCCCTAGCAAGGAGGCACGACATCGCCGTCGTCGTGGCGAACCAGGTCTCCGACCGCTTCTCCTCGACCGCCGCCGCGCACGAAACGCCCCTCGCCAGGAGCACGCCCGCCCAGTCCAGCACGCCGCCGCCCTCTGTCCCCTTCTCCTCCCCGGCCGATGCGCCGCCCGCGCACCCTGCCCTGCGTCTCGACCACCAGCAGCGTTGGTTCACAGGATGGGGCGACGACCCTCGCTCGGCACAGTCGCTCAAGACGCCCAGCCTGGGACTCGTCTGGTCGACGCAGATTGGCTGCAGGATAGCCCTGTTCAAGCGACCCGTGTACGGGCGGCCACGCCGGCTTGCCGCGCCCGTGGAGCTCGACGACGACGACGAAGACGACAACGTGGACAGGGGCGCTACCTTGAGGAATTGGCGGAGGTGGATGAAGGTCGTGTTCGCGGGACATGTTGCTTCCTCGGGCCAGGGCCTGGCCGGGTCTGTGGAGTTTGAGGTGACGACGGGTGGAATTACGTGCGTGCCAGCGAACAAGGATAAAAAGTAAGTGAACGAGCCATGGGGCTCAACGAGATTTATTTATATCGGAGAGGACTTGAACGACCAGCTCGTTGCAGCTCCCTTGCCTCCCTCCCTCCTTCCAATCTCTTAGCATACCATGTGTAGTAAGTAGATCGAGGCGAGCATGTCACGACGACGACGACGACGACGACGATACCCACACTCATACGGATCCAAGGTCATATACATATACATATATCATTAATACAGGCAGGCGTCCGCCATCTACTCGAGGGCAATTCGTGTTCAAAAGGTATAAATCCACCGCCTCTCCCGCATCAGGCTACTGAGGGTGCGGAAACTCGTCCTCCAGCTGAAGACGCACACCGACATTCATACTGATCAGCTCCTGGACAAGCAGCTTCGCCGCATACGGCATCTGCATTTGCGTGACTTCCCTCGTGCTCTTGCAAGTGTTACAATATCCCTTGTATCCAAAAAGACCACACTGCTGGCAGATGTCGAGCGTGACCCCGTCCGAGCTCAACATGAGACGCTCCAGAAGGAGCTGCGAGGCGCCGTACGCAATGAGACAGTCGCGCTCCATTTCTCCGAGACGCAGCCCGCCGTCACGCGATCGACCCTCCGTGGGCTGCCTGGTGAGGATGGCCCTGGGTCCGCGGGATCGGGAGTGCATCTTGTCTTGTACCATGTGCTTCAGGCGCTGATAGTAAATGGGGCCGTTGAAAATGTACGCCTCCAGCGGTTCCCCCGTCAGACCTGACGTGAAATAGTCTTTGCCCTCCCAGGAGAAGCCGTAGTCGAGAAGCACCTGGCTCATGTCCTTGACCGGGTGTGATCTGAATGCGTCGCCGAAACCGTAATCCGGACGACCGTCGACAATTGATGCCTTGCCTGTCAAGCATTCCAGCAATTTACCCACCGTCATTCGGGACGGGAAACCGTGAGGGTTCATGATTATGTCAGGGCAGAGGCCGTTGTCGGCAAACGGCATGTCTTCCTGGTCTACGATGATGCCAACGACCCCCTTCTGACCGTGACGAGACGAAAACTTGTCTCCCAGTTCGGGACGACGCGTTTGACGCGTCTGCACCTTGATGACAGTAGTGTCCTTTTCCGTTTGAGAAATCATTACCTTGTCAATGTAGGCAGGGTCGGGGATTCGGTAGGAAATGGCAGAGTCGCGGTACTCGCTCGGTCCGCGATCAAGCCCAATGCCCGTCGTCGTCAGATCGAGAGGGGTTTCCTTCTTGACCATGACCTCTCCGCTTTTGACTCGATAGCCAACCGTGGCCAATCCGTCATCGTCGAGAGCCTCGTACTTCTCCTCGCGGCGGGCTGTGCTGCCATTGACCTGATTCACAGGGTCGCCGATTCGCTCTCTTCTCCCATTTGGGTACTTCTGCAGCTCTGTGGTGTATTTGCGGAAGACCTGACAGCGGCCGAAACCTCTGTCGATCGAGGCCTTGTTTAGGACCAAGGCGTCTTCAATATCGTATCCAGAGTACGACATGACGACGACCGTAGCATTCTGACCAGCGGGGAGTTTGTCATAATGCACGAGCTGGATGGTCTTGGTGATGACCATGGGCCGCTGTGGATAAACGAGGGTATAGAGTAGTGTATCGATGCGGTTAAATTGATTATACGCAATTGCTCCAATGGCTTGCTTACCCATGGCACACTGATATGTGTTTCTCGGGGACTGGTTGTGATGTGGAAACGGGATCAACCCGGCTACGGCTCCCAGAATGGTGAACGGCTCAATCTCCAGGTGAGTCGTGCTCTGCGTTATTTGGTCTTCGTAGAGAGTAACGAGAGCGTCCTGCTCCTCGTTGACATCCAGGTACTCGACAATGCCCTTGGTCAAAAAGTCGTCAAAGGTGACTTTGCCCATATGCAACAACTTCAAATGTTCTTCTTTGAGCTTCTGCTTTCCATTCTTGACAATGATATATGGCCGGCAGATGCGGCCTTCGTCGGTCGCAATGTGGACGGCATTGAAATGGGAATTGAGGTTGATGCTGACGAAGGGTGACACCCAGCCTCTTCGACGCATGGTGCGAAATCTCGAGGCAAATCTTTTGGGATATCGCGTGAGGGCAAACGGCGTACCATTCACGTGAATTGTCCAACAGCCCTCCCGGTGCATTTCGGCACCCGAAAAGTTGCGAATGGGCTCAACGCCTGTGTCCAGTGTAAATATCCATCTCTTCACGGGAGCCTCATCGACATTGGTCGTGATGTGTGTCATGAGAGCCAAGTTCTTCACCAGGCCGCAGGCTTCACCTTCAGGAGTATCCGAAGGACACAGCATGCCCCATTGCGAAGGCTGAAGCGCACGAGGACCAGAGACCTTGCGCGTCTTCTCGAACTGCGAGCTGATTCGGGTCATCATTCCCAAGGCGCTGATGTAGCTGAGCCGGCTCAGCACGTGCGTGACACCGGCTCTATTCATGTTGAATCGCTTCACAGTCCAGTTGCCTGTTTGAATTGCGCGATTGATCCCCATTCCGATGTTGTTCGCATGGTTGCTGATCATGTGGACAGCATCGAGTGGAACCGCACGATTGTTCTTCTTCAAAAATTTGTCAATGGACATCTTGACTTCGCCCATGAAACGCTTGAATAAATCTTCGAACAGGAGCGACAGGAGCTGACCAGCCAATTCCAATCGTTTGTTGCCAACGAAATCTCTGTCGTCAACGAGCTTGGAGTCCTGTGAGGCCATCAATACTCGCCGTGTCATCATAGCCACATAGATAGCTTTAGGATAAAAGTCCAACCCCTCGATGGGAACATGGGCAATGATCAAGTTGGCCAAGGCGTCCAGACCCTCTTCGACGTTGTTTCGACGGACCTGAGGCCCAAACATACCCTTGCGCGAACCCATCTTCACCCTTGAGCCGATATATTCGAGAGCCTGGTGTTGTGTGAAGACTCCGGCTCTGGTTGCCTCGTCAAAGTTGATAACGAACTCGTCCTGGTATCGGCCGTCTGAGCCCGCAACGAGCTGCATAATCTCGTAGTCGGATAAGCCTCCCAGAGCCTTGAGGATAATGACAATGGGAATACCTTCAACCAGGACATTGTGGGTCATAACGATCCTGTCCTTCTTGAGGGTAACGTACGTCTTTGACTTTCGTTCGTGAGTCGAGCTGGTCACCGAAGCGGATATGATGTTGTTCTTCTCGTCCGCCTCGACAATGACTCTGTTTTTGCTCAGCTGCTCTTGAATCAAAATGACCTTTTCCGTGCCATTGATGACGAAGTAGCCTCCGGGATCAAGAGGACACTCATTCATTGCCTCCATTTGCGCGTTGTTGGCGCCGCTCAGGCGACACCGGGAGCTCTTCAGCATCACTGGCATGCGACCAAGGGGAACATTCTTCCGTATAATTCGCTGCTTATCTCGAATGTATGCGATGTCGACGACGATGGGAGCGGCATAGGTCATATCTCGGAGCCGGCACTCCATAGGAGTCACCTCGGATCGAGATTTGGCATCGTTGTGGTCCTGGCGACGAGGGCGGTCGACGCGAATATCTGTAAATCTGCAGCAACGAGTAAGTGCCTTGTTAGTCTCGAAAGTCCTCCAAGGTGCGCAGCAGTTCGTCAAGCACAAACGTACTCTAACCAGAAATTGCTGTCTACATCGCTACGGATGGTGCGGTTGGCGCGAACAATGTCCTTGATCTCCTGCTCCACGAAGAAGTTGTATGAGTCGATATGCCTGGCAAACAATTTAGGTCAACACTTTGTTCAGGATCGAGTCGCCCCGGGAAGCAGAGTCGACATACTGTTTTACAAGGCCTTGAATACTGTCAGTTTTGGGTTCTTCGAGATGATTCCTGGCAAAAGGTTACTGACCCTTTACCTTGAGAAAGGCAGGCAGAAGCTGGAACTTGTCGTCCCTGGTATTTACAGGATCTGTGAGCTTCTTGCCGTTGTAGAAGGGTTCCAAGAGGGCCTCGAAGCCATCGTCCACCTGCGACATCGTATCCTTCACCGTAATTGTCACCGAGTCATTTATGAGTCTCGTTGTCGTCGTAGCTATTGCGATGTGAGTTTGGTCCAAAGACAGCTTCCTGACTCAATGCGGACTTTGGGATGCCTTGCAGCTTTTTTTTTTTTTTGGCGACGACCGGATGCTCCATATGGTACGGAGTACTTGAGAGTCCTGCCCTGCGGCGCTGAGTATCAAGTACCTCGGGGTTAAATCTTTGAGGCGGAAAAAGGTGGGGGACTACTTGCCGTGCTGCAGGCGGTTACAGCTCTGAAGGTGGGGGACGACTGGCAGCAAGCTTCACATGCGTGGTGCAGCTCCTTGCGATAAGATAAACCGTTTTGCCCACGTGACGAGACATGTGTACATCCTGTAATACAAGTCTGCAAGTTATCAAGTACGGGAGTGTTTTCAAGATGTCTATACGGAGTACTGCACGCATTATCAATGTGAAAGCTACTTGCTAGGAGCGACATCGCGACATCGCCCCCGGTGGACAATTTAAGTACGACCCCGATCTGCCGACTAGAACATGGCTGTGGTGTATGAACGGAACGCCCTGCAACCTCATGTTGATACAACAAAATCGTCACCGGAAAGAGAGACCTTGAGAGTTCCTCGCTGCCCACACAACCCCGCACCATGAACAGCGCAATACGTACTCCGCAACTTGCTGTGTGCGACACTCAGATACCTGGCAAGGATCTGCCAACCACTTCAATACCTACTACTAAGGTAGGTACCTACTAAGGTACGGAGTAACTACTCGGTGCATGTACAGTTTATGCAGGTATGTGACGCAGACATGCAACTAGAGTGAATATCTTGAGTCAGGCTGTTTACCAGCAGCAGACGCCAACCAAGTGACCATTCAAAATACGTACGCGTGGTGACGCCGGCGGGAAAGTCTGAACGTACTACATGACCTCTCGGCTGGCCCGTATAACATGGGGAAGTAAAGATGTGTGTTCAGGCAAGTTACTCCGTACTACGGAGTAGGTATAGTAGCCAGCCTCTTTCTATTTTCCACATGCACATCCACAAACTCAGATCCGATCTAGGCAAGCACCCGTGTGTGAGACGGTGTCAACATGTCAAAGCAAGTCGGCAGGCCAGTGTGCATACGTACCTAGGTACCTAGGTATGTACACCAATAGCGCGGCAAAGTACCTTTGGGTTGAAGAGGAGGGTTCTGGCGTGGCGTGGCTGGCCAGGTCAAGCACTCCGTACTCCATATTTGCCCAAGTAAATTTTGACGGGGATCTGCACTGGGAAACTTCCACTAGACCGTCGAGTTCCTTCCTTCCCACTTGACCGCCAGGGTGGTCATTGGCCATTGGCATTGGCAACAGGCAACTGCAACTGAACTTTGTTGATGCGGGCGAACAAAGAATCTGCCCTGCCCCCTCTCTTCCCTCTGAAGTTGGAGGGGCGGAAGGCGGAAGGCGGAAGGCGGAAGGCTGGAACGTCATGTGGTGTGTGTGTGTGTGTGTGTCATGTCGGTCGAGTGTGTCGCCCTCTTTGGCCCTCAGTTGCTCTTGCCTGCCCAACATTGAAACCCCACATGGTCGCTGGGCCATAGTCAAACGATTTAAGTGCTCCGTAATTACTAAGTACTCCCCACGGAGTACCGTACAAAGGACATCACCAGACGTAACTATTGGAACCTCTCCACTCTTTCATTCGCAAGCAATTGCGAAATGTCGGTGAGCGATTCCGCGGGCAGTCGGGACGTCATTCATATATCGACCAGGCGCGGAAAGTACATGTGTACGGAGTATAGGAGGCAAAGCGAAGATGCCAATGCCACCAGAAATCGTAGACTTGGGCAGCCTGTCATGGGGCATCTCGGCAGTCAAACAGCAATAAGAGGGTGTTGCAGAGTCCATACGCTATCGTCGAAGCAGGGCGCATCGCATGTGCGCTAAACATGGCGGGACAGACAGACTTTATCACATTGTCCAATGTACGGAGTACCTACCTGGTAGTTACATATACGGAAGTACGGAGTATAGTTACATGCCAACGATGTGGCCATTTGTCAGGGGTTCGGGGGTTTAACCCTGCATATGACCCAAGCAGGTGCGGAGTACGGAGTTTTCTGCCCGAGAACGTAGAAGCAGATGTGGGACTCTGCGAAGGTTGTCGTGAATTTCGACTGGTGTTGAGCCGCCGAATCGCATGACCCAACATCATCAATAGGCAATAACTATCAACACAACTAAGTTAGTTATCAACATCTGCGGTCGAGTTCATTGGGCGCCGTCTGTGCTCATTGCCTTCACTGGGCGTCAAGGAGATATTCATGTGTGTGGATCCAACAGCCGTCAATCACACCAGCCAACATAGAAAACAACATCGAACCTCTGGGATTCTGGCATCTAGTCCTCGTCCTCCCGTGTCATGTCCCGTCATCACCGGCTTCTTTGCAGATACCAAGAGCGCATTCAATGTTGTATCCTTATTTATCCAATTTCCTTGTCAGTGCTCAGCACCGACGTGGCCGGTCCAAACCTATTCGAGGGCTAAGCACCGTGATCTAACCAGTTCAAGTTGCCCGACCCCAATTATCCCACCCAGGAGAGGTTTCCATTCTTTGATCATTGAAGCCACTGTTTCCGTCATATTCGAGACTGATACGGGTTCGGGCAAGGATGATGTGTTGAGGAGAACATTCGAAGATGTTAAACCCCCCCCCCCCCCCAAAAAAAAAAACGATAACTCAACCAGATCCCATCGGAACCTTCTATCCGCCGCCCTTGTTCTGGAATGGCAAGAGAACAAACTTACTGACAATAGCTGAGGGATCATCCCCGTGGAAAATTTTGAGGTCATGGTTGCAGAGAGCAATGTGATTGTGATTACCCACTTTACATGTTCATGCAAACCTATCCCGGGTGGACGGTCCTCAAGTTCGCGAATCGACATATAGCCTCAATCTGATAGAGTCCATGAAATTGAACTCCAAAGGCTCGAGGATGGATCCCACCGTCTGGACTCTAGACTTAGCTCATTTGTTTGGTATGATAAAGCTGGGTGTGGGACATGCAGGGTCCTTTCAACTGATGTGCAGATACTCCTCCCAGGCCGTTGAATGTGACCTTGGGCTTGCACCACAAAACCCACACACTCTAATTTGCTATATTTGTGGTCTGAACGTCGGGTCACTGTTCTCCAACCATTTGTGAGTCCTGGATAGCCAATGGTCCGAGATGCATGAGGCGCTTCGCAACGAGCTCAAGTCAGTCATTCAAGGATGGCTCAAGGGTGCCTGCTATCTAGTAACTACACGGAAGTCCAGAGAACAAAATACCATTCCCACGGCGAACGTAAAATTGACATGTTCCTTCCTGACGAAGCTTCAAACTGTCTAATTCGCTGACTCGTGGACCTAGCAGTTTTCACATCATCACATTGCTGACTGCTGAGCCCCTGGTGCAAATGGAAAACAGAGCCACCATACAGCGGAGAGGGGGGGGCGGAAACCCTGATTGGGTACATCCAATATTCTTACTCTCGGAATATAGCCGCATGTCAAGTTGGTCTCGAGCAGACAACCTAAATGACTAAATGCTGGAGGGTCTGGCTAGGCTTGACTTTGATGGGCCAAGTACACGGCACCTGCTGCGCTTCATAGTCTCGTTCTAGTCCTGAAGATGAGGGGATGGAGCATCATATAGCCAGTACAAAGTACTCCGTAGTTACATGATGATGTATTAGTCGTAGGTATGTACGACATGATCCGGCCGACTGACTAGTCAGTTCACTCATCGTATGCCACTGACGGCCTTTTTTTTTTTTTTTGACCGAAACCTGGCTGCATAACCAACCTCGCAAGTGCCCAAGTAACTTGTAGCTAGGGTCAAGTACTCCTTGTGCCGACTCAAGTACCTCGCCTTCCTGCAAAACTCACACATTCTAGGTGCAGAACCCTGTGCCTGGCGGCGCAGCCTCCGGTCAGCAGCGAGAAACTCGATTAGGATCCTTTCACTCGCCCCATGCCCAACATTGAACGGTCAAGTCTCCCCTCGCCCCCACTCCCTTGCGCCTAAAGCTAGATTTTGTGACCCCGAGGAGACAGTGATGGGCGACGTCTGAGACCCCGGCAAGCTTCGTTGGCGCCGGTTGCTCTGCCCTGACTGAGGGTGGCCCCAATGCTGTATTCATGCAGTTGTCTGTGTTGTTTGTCGCTTGTCTGGTACTCCTCTTCGTCTGGGAACCTCTTTTTTGTGTTTCTCCTCTCTCGCCAAATTATTATTTTATTTTGTGGAGGGCTTTGGCGGCTTCACTTGGAGTTCTCGTATCTGGCAACTCGGATTGGTCGCCTAAACTCCCTTTCATTATTTGTCTGATTGTTCTTCAAATTTCGATCTTGCTACCATCCCTCCTCCCCTGCGCGATACGAATTCCCAGCAATACTACTTGCACAAGGACTGAGAAACAGGGTAAGTACACTTACATGAGATATTGCCCAACATGAATGTCATCACCTGGCTCCATCATGCCGACCTCCTCTGAAGGAGTAGGAGGCGGCCCTTGGACAACGTACAAGAGTTGCCTATCTCGTGGCCAGCGAGGGCACTGATCCAGTCTTTACTATTTTGGCTTTCATTTTGACACATTTGAGTGTCTTGCTTCTCAAAGCACAAAGCACAGAGTTGTTGGTTCATCCTTAGTTTCTGATGCTCTCGAGGCTAGTGTCTCGCATCGTCATGGCTTCTTTGCCCGCCCGACCTGGAGTGGATTACTCCGCCGTGCGGGCGGTACAAATCAGCGACGGTGTGACAAAGACCAACCACCGCTAACAAGGCAGTACCCGAGCCGGGGCCTATCACTGCGTCTGCCCCTGTCAGCTCTTGTCTGAAGTCGCCATGGTGGTTTGGCCTAGACCCTGGTGCCCGTCCACCGAGCAAAGGCACAGAGACTCAAAAGACTCCGCGCCAGTTCATCCAGGCGCCCCGCCTTCCACTGTGCTCGTCGTCGGATTTGCTTCCCATTCTTGGCTTGCGACTTGAGCTGATCATTCCTGTTCTCTTTCCATGTCTGCAGGTGTATAGAAGCCGATTTTGCTCTGCCAATTTGGCGTGTACGAGTCCTGCGTTTGTCGCTCACCATGGATGACGTGCGCTTTCGGTCGCAGCATTCGCCGCGGAACGAAGCCCCGATGGCCAGCTTCGTCTCGCCTCCTCGCAACGGCGGCCGTGTCTCTCAAGAAAACCTCCACGATCAACGAGGCAACATGCCACGAAGATTCACAACTGACTCTGGTCGAGTGCCGACCATGTCATCAATGACTGCAGCATTGGCCTCGCCCCCGAGAGGCCTTGCTTTGGATCCCACCCCCGACTACAACAACGTGAGTCTACGCTGCGTTCCTCCTGGGCCACCTGCTCTATTGCTTCAGTCGCTTTCCGTTTAAGCGTAGGTTTCTGACACGGTTCGCTAACAAAATCTGCATGTAGGCTTTGCATAAAGTGCAACTGGTACGTAACCTCGGCATGATGGCATGTGCTGGTCGACATGATCTGGGGTCTGTCGTTTCCCGGAAAAAGAACCACCACTGAATACACATCACAGATAGAGCAAAAGAAGCTAGAGTATGAAAGAATTCGAGAACAGAGGAGGCGATTCGAGTTGGAGATGCAGAGGCTTGATCAACAACAGCGTCGGGAAGCCCAAGAGCTGGCGCAAATGGAGGAAGAAATTCGTATTGCCGGGCATCAGTCCGAACCAACGACGCCTCCAGAATATCGTGACAACTCCGGTTTCCCATCTATTTTCTCGCGGCCTAATCGTTATTCGACTTCAAGCCTTGCATCTCCCCCAGGCTTCACCCGTCCAGCTCGATCTGGATCGCAGTTGACATCACCGCCGTCCGGCTTAGTGCAACAGAGGTATGGATATGACGACAGAGCAATGCCTTCTCGCTCGGACCCAAATACTCGACGCAATAGCGACGATGAAGAAAAAGAAGAGGCGGTGCGACAGGATCCAACCAGTCATAGGTCCACGAATGCGTAAGAAACCACGAGCCCTTGATTACCTCCCGTGGTAGCCCGCTCCGCCCAAGTGTACTCTTCGTATGCTAACACCGTGATTCTGAGACAGCTTGAACCGATACTCGATGCCCGTCACAAGGTCGCGTAACGGATTGTATGATATGAACCTTGACCAAACGAACACAACCCGTTTTCTATTTGGGGATGACGAGCCCAACTCACTTCCCCGTGGTCGCACACCAGACGACAATTTTCCCACTCTTGTCCGGCGAGAGGATCAAATGGTAAGTGACCGTGTGTTTTTTTTTGTTTTTTTTTTCTTGTTGGGGGGGGGGGGGGGTGGTTGGAAGATGACAACGTCTTCTTGGAGGCTGGGTCGAGTAAACTGGGCCAGAGGTGAGGTTTCATGGCAGCTCATCCATCATTTGATTGTTGTGCATGAGCTGCGGAAAGAGTCTGGTGAAGATGAAGAACATCAGAGGGACCGGCAGAAGAGGGAACTGCAGAGGCAGCAGGCGAACGGACGACGAACGGACGACGACAGCTGGCAACTCACGGGCGACAGCCGGCGGCAGGCAAGGAAGGCACTTACTTGCACTTGGCTTTCTGTCTCTGACAGTTGCTGCTTGTATGCTCATCATTGCTCATCACGCTCATCACGCTCCAAGTGCTCGCGTGCCTGAGTGCCCGAGTGCCCGAGTGAGTTGCCTTAACTGCCGTCGTCGCCAGTCTGCCGTCTGGTCTCTTCTTCACCGTCGCCTCGTTTTTCTCCTCCACCGTGCCCGCACACGCCACAGCTTGTGCTTGCTCGCCGCCTTTCTTCTCTCACCTCGAAGCCCTTGTGACCGTTCTGTGTATTCTTGTCTTTCTTCTCGCTTCTCTATTGCTGCTTTTTTGTTTCTGACGTTTTGCCTTCCATTTCAGCTTTCTGCATCTTCAGCTGCGCTCGATCTTGCCCTGTCCCCATCACCTAATCCTGAAAAGTCAAACGGCTGGATTCGTGTTAACCGTCATCGGCACCAACAGAGCATGTCAGCCATCAGCGGACCGTCTTCTAGCAAAACCAACGACATCATCACCATCGGCAGCCGGCCCCAGTCTCTGCGGCATTCCCTCGACCTCAAGTACATCTCAGAAAGCCCAGCAGAGCCCTCATCTGTCGCCATGTCGCCACAGACTAGTCATATGGCCTCGCCTCCTCGCCTTCAGAGCTCCTTTTCCGCCAACGACGTCCCTACTGTTAAGAACCCGTCTGGGCCATCTGTCATGTCTGGTAATGCGAACAATCACGCCCAGCAACATTTCCACAACCATAATGCCAGCATGGGCCGCATCCCCGCTGGAGCAATGCCCGCACGCCACAACCGTGACCTATCGGGTGATAACAGCATGAATGCCGGCCGTGAGCAGCCCAATGGCTTCCAGTCTATCCAGTCCGCTCTCCATGCGAGTGCTGAGCCTTTTGGTCCCAGTCTTACCAGTGCAGTCCAAGTCAGCTCCCCTTCTGCTGTATCTGGCCCACCGACCATAGCTCCAGCCAACACCTTCAACAACTTCTATCCAGCCAACGGCTACGGATCTAGTGCAAACAGCTCTGGCAGTAGCTTCGGCATGCCAATGCTTACTGCGGGCATGCAGCAGATGAACATGAACGGTGTCAATGGGGGCAACTTGTATCCCGCTCAGAATTATACTGGCTATGGCTCCATGTCTTTCAATCAAGGCGCTGGGCAGCCGCGAGACAGCCAAGCCCGTGTCATTCAACATCGGCGTCAGCTCGACAATGAAGGTATGCAGCTGCACACCCGCAAAGGCAAACTTCATCCACCCAATGCTGATGTTTTGCCTCTAGCCATGTCTCGCTATCAAAACATGCCTCTTGAATCCTTCCGAGGGCAGATTTATGAACTATGCAAAGACCAACACGGCTGCCGCTATCTTCAAAAGAAGTTGGAGGAACGCAATCCCGAACAGGTTCATATGATTTGGCTCGAGACCAACCAGCACGTCATCGAGCTCATGACGGACCCCTTTGGTAATTATTTGTGCCAAAAGCTCCTCGAGTTCTGCAATGACGATGAGCGCACTGTTTTGATTCAGAATGCATCTCAGGACATGGTGCGCATCGCACTCAACCAGCATGGAACACGAGCACTGCAGAAAATGATTGAATACGTTAGCACCCCCCAACAGGTGCATCTTATCATCGAAGCTTTGCGTTTCCGTGTTGTCGAGCTTATTCAGGACCTGAACGGCAATCATGTCATTCAGAAGTGCCTGAACAAGCTCACGTCGCTCGATGCCCAGTTCATCTTCGATGCTGTTGGCAACAACTGCATCGAGGTGGGCACACACAGACATGGTTGCTGTGTGCTGCAACGCTGCATCGATCACGCTTCTGGTGAGCAGAAGCCTTGGCTAATAGGACGCATCACTGAACACGCGCGTATCCTCGTGCAGGATCCTTTCGGAAACTATGTTGTCCAGTACATCATCGATCTTAATGAGCCAAGCTTCACTGAGCCTATGGTTGCCATGTTCCAGGGCTGCATCAGCCAGCTTTCACGGCACAAGTTCAGCTCCAATGTCATCGAGAAGTGTCTGCGGTGCTCACAGGCACCCTCCAAGGACATGATTGCGGAAGAGCTGCTTGCACCTCAGGAGATGGAGCGGCTACTCCGGGACTCCTTCGCCAACTACGTCATTCAAACCGCTCTTGAGTTCGCTACGCCTCATCAAAAGTACCGTTTTGTTGAATCTATTCGGCCCATTCTGCCGCAGATTCGCACAACACCCTATGGCCGCCGCATCCAGGCGAAGGTCTCAGCCTATGACAACCGGGGAAGTGCAGCCTCCAGTGGACAGGTCACACCTGCAGACAATACCCAGGGCCAGATTCCTCTTCGCCAAGGCCATGGCCGAGGCATGTCAGGAAATGCTACAATGCTACCCAGCAATGGCATCGCCAATGGAGGAATGGCCGGGGTCGGACCCAACACCGGAGTCCGGCAGGGCGTAGCATCGTATCCAAATAGCGCTGTCCTGACTGTTCCTCCGCCGGCGGGATCAGCTCCTGTTCAGCAACCTCAGAACCAGCAGCAGCAACAACAACCTCAGTTTAATCAGAGAGTACCGGGCAGGTTCACGCCGTCGCACTCTGCAAATACCTCTGTGGATGTCAACGGCGAGAACTGCTGGGTGTAAAATCTTGAGTTCTTCCTATTGCATTGCCACCTGCTCACGATCCGTTTGTACCAACAACACACAGAAGTTCTTTTTGGTCCGTGTTCCTAGGTGTCACTCAGCTTCTCATGCAGCACGCTTATGAAACTGCCATGACCTAACGACTCTTTTCATTGCGTATCGTGTTTCATGGTCATAGAAAACGACACGATAACGATATTGCCTTATTATCAGCTCAGACGCCGAGTCCCGATCTACACAGCACCCGCGTGCGGTGCTCTGCGTGTACATTACGAAGGAAGGATGTTATAAACAGAAAGAAGGGAAAGAGAGAAAAGGTCACTGGCCGACGTTGCCAGCTCTGGCAACAGCAGACGGCCACATCCTGTATGTGTACACTGATCACCACGACGAAAGAGCTCCATCGATAAAGACGACGACCAATTCTTGCCCCTGTCACATTTCGACAATGATTTTCACAATGTTTACTTATCATTTCTTTATTCTACAATTTTTGACCCCCTGTTATGGTTTCTACCACAAGTTGCGTCTGATGCTTTGTTCCGGTTTGGGGCTTTTTGAGCTCCTACTACTACACCTGCTACTTCTCAGGGTAGTGTTGCACATGCCAAGCAAAGAGAGTAGGAAATCGGAGCAAATAGATACATTGCCGGGGGGATTTGCGTGGCCATTATGACTACCTCATGATTGTATAGCCGCTTTACATTTCTCTCCAATCTCCAGGTTTGGGACATTGGCTGGCTGGGAGACGAAAGGAGAAAAAGTGGGGTTGGGGGTTATGGAAGTGGGAGGCAGTTGGATGGGTCGAGGGAGGTTTTGCTTCGAATTGTTACGCATGACCTTTTTTGTATGATCTTGAGAGACTCTTTCAGAAAAAACCAATTTCAGAAAAAACCAAATAAATGACCATTTTGCTCTTGCTACTTGGCTGTTTCAGTTGCTTCATGAGGTGTTTTGACCCAGGCGAAGTGATTACCAGTAGTTGTAGATTCCAGAGTGACCTTTCTCTCTCATAGCGAAGAGCGATACAGGAGAGCAAGGAGCCTACGCAGCAACACGACAATTTTATAAGACGTACGTACCATGGTAGGCAACTAGCCCATTGTACTACACCACACACCAGTCCATTGTTGGTACACTCGATTGCTGGAGTTTGGGCGGGTAACATCAAAGTCACAAGAGGCCAAGCCAGACGGACAGGGTTGGTTAATCACGGGGAATCATGTCCATTCCAACATGGTCTTGTAGAATAAAGCTACCAAATCATAATAGGCCTTGAACCCCCAAACCCTCCCCCCAAACCCTTGACAGTAACCATTTGACCGACGATCCCCAGCGACAGCAAGCACGCGATGCCAAAAACCAACCCAGGCCATAGCGGAGGCGCTCATCGGTAGCGCCAGAGAGAAGTAGTGTTGTGGCGCAGCCAGGTCTTTCTGCGGCCAGCCTTGGTCTTGTTGTAGCGGTGGCCCTTGTTGAGGCCGCGCGACTTCTTGCCGGTGGCAGTGAGGCCACGGGCCTCGCGGTGCTTGTGGACGGGGTTGACGATCCAGTTGATGCGGGGGTCGATGCGGATGGCCTTGTGCTGGGGGTCCACGAGGATCACCTCGTAGTACTTGTACGTGGAGTCCTGGTTGACCCAGTACGAGTTGAGGACGCGCAGGTTGGCGCAGCGGCGGCCGACACGCTCCTCGGCCGTGGCCTTGAGCGAGCGCTGGTACTTGAGCTGGTTGACACCCTGGTTGGTTGGCTTGCCTGTGTGAGCGGTCAGCAGCGATTCTTTCGGCTGGCGGGAGACGGCTGAGCGTGGCCGGGTGTTGGTGGAGACGGGCTTCTGCCACGACTTGCGTTCCTCTTCTCCGGGTTGGGGTCTTCACGTACCGTAGGTGGCGCCCTTGGGGACGGGGCGCTTGCGACCGCCGCGACGGACGCGGATGCGGTAGATGACATAGCCCTGCTTGGCCTTGTATCCGAGACGACGGGCCTTGTCGGGGCGCGAGGGGCGAGAGGCGCGGTGAACCACGTTCAGTTGACGGTACTATTTATGCACTCTCAGCAAACGTTCAACGGAGTGTATAGCACAGAACGGGCGCGGGCCCGGATATCCCACGTCTCCTCTGCTTCGATTCCAGCGGCGGATGTATTCTCGCGTCCCTCGCGCTCATCGATCACTGCCAAGTAAAATCAAAACGAGTACATTTACACTTGGACGAGTCGAAGTCGAGAGCGGAGCCGCAGAGGGTGAATTCGATGCCGTGAAATCGGGAACACCTCCATGAGACGTTGGAGCAGGAACAGAGAAGACGTCGGACATCTGGTTCGCTCGTCCACGGAATGCCATTGAAGTGCCGGCTGTGGCCCGGACTCAACGTACCTCCCAGCAGCGCACTCGGAGAAGGAAGCGCATCACATCGGACTGCTTCTTCTTCTGGAGTTCCTCCACGTATTTAAGGGCACCCATCTTGACTGTCCCGACAGCAGTGGTGTCAGCTCAGATACTTCCTCGTAATCGAAATGCGTTCTTTCTTTCGGGGAGGGGGAGGTTGATGGGTGACGAACCGGTTTGTGGTAGATTCCTATGGTGGGTTAGTAGTGGTGGGAGCGAAGAGTCGAAATTTCGTTCGAGCAAACTTGCACAATATGCCAGGGCTGGGCGGAAGTTGGAATTTGCGAAGCAATTTGTGTGGGCTAAGCGATGCGCTAGTCTTCTTTGAGCGTTAGTATACTGGTCTGCCCCTCGATGCCCTGGGTTTCTGCATGCACAGATTCACTATACAATTTTTTGATGAGTCAGCTGTTTTACCCCCCAGGGGATGGATCAAGACGGACCAGTCAAATACAACCACCAAAAAAGGCGGAAGAAGTCATTGCACAGCTAGTTATAGCACTAACGGCAAGAAGACAGCGTTTTCATCGCACTTGCCCATTTTTGAATGCCCACCCACATGCAACAATTGTTGTAAAATCGGACCTTACCGTTGGAGAGATCCAGACACGATGATACGTTAAAATAGAGACAGGCATTTACAGCTCTTGTGGAAGAATATGGAGGAAGAGGAGATCATGATGATGTGCAGCGGACATTAATTTCGGTCTCGAACATACAGAGTACCTAGATAGTCACGTACCGACTTACTGGTCTTCCTTCCCCTAGTGTGGCGAGTTAACGTCTTTAGATATCAATGAACTTGCAACCTTCTCAAATTTTGCTTCACTTCTACCTTACTTCTTGCTTGTTCATATTGTCAAGAGATACTCGCCCTCTTCAACCTTCTGCCGAGTAAAAATCATCAAGCCGCCAGCCCTTCAGGGCAAGAAGCCAGAAACACCTAATAGAGAACGTAGAATGCCCTCGGCGGCATCGCCCCAGGTTTCCCCCATTTTCTGAGACCAGGTATCTGCCAGCAATTCCCACGCAATTTGGTCAACATCATCGTGACCAATATGTGGAGGAGACTTGGAAGTGCTCGGCATAATGTTGATTTCGACCTGTTTCATTGCATGGCGCAAGAGGCTCGAGTTAAGCAAACGCAAATCCACACCATCCTGCTCCCATCGTACCCAGACAGGCATTTTGATATTAGTCTCGTGCTTGCTTGCCTCTTCATAATCCTTAATCAAGGCCCGGAGTTCGTCCAAAGTACGTTTTGCTTCATGGTAAGGGTCGTTTGCAAGCCCGGACACCTCTACCGGGTATGCACTGCATCTATGAGGCCAGATTGAGGCTACGCTATCTGGAAGATTTCTGTTGGCCAACTCCTTGATGCTGGGCAGCTGGCTCAGGGAACTAACACATGTTAAGCACGTGCTCGTATTCTTTCGACAGAATCCTCTTACGAATCGTGATCAATAGCACCTGTTTTCATCTGTGCCTTCAACCCAAAGCCCACCTCTTGCAAAGCCAGTCTCGCATCGTGCACACTTATTTTAGCCAATGTGGCCACCTGGGACAAGTCGTTGCTAGGAACTCGTGGATGGTTCAGTAGAAACCCACACCTGGCGTAACTATTTTTACTCAATATACCTTTGTTTTGAAGGAGGCGACACCTCATCGACACACGGTGACATTGAGCGTGGTTTCTTTCGCGTGGAACAATTTTTTGATGGCTGCAGATGGATTGACGCATCTTGTCCAGAGTCGCAGTCTGCTAAAGCAATGTCTTCAATATCATCTAGAGACAATCAGCACTTAAATACTACACAAACTGTCAAGAAATGGCAGCTGGGCCTAGACGCACCTTGCTTGACCAACTTGCGTTTTCTTGTTAGTGGTGCCATGTCAAACTCTGGAGGGCGCATCTACACAGCACCAACCGCTTCCGTGGAATATGAAGAAGTTTTCTTGCGAGACAGAGGACGGTGTTTAAAGCAAGACACGCAGGTCGCAAATTTGCAACGGCATGCCATTTGGTTCATGGAAGGAGCGACCGGCCTCCGACATTGTCCTCGAAGTGTTGGCACCTGGTGACAACTGCAGCTCGCACAACACCACGAGTGAGAAGAAACTTTAACATCAAAATGAATCAGCCTGGCCGAATAGCTCTAGAGCGAATGACAACAAGCCAAATCGAAACGCCTTTCAATTTGTATGTACTCATAAAATCATCGAAGTTGCTCTTATCTCTAAAATAAGCCCAGAAATCACCTACTGCCCAAGAACCACGGTAGCGGAGCAATGACAAATGAAGATGTAAAAAGACAAACTGTAAGGTGAAGACGAAAGAAAGGACTATATCAAGAACAAGCATATCGCCAAGGAGCCTAGAATTCTGTCGTACATGACCTCCTCTGCCTTACCCAAAGCCATGTGTGTCCCAATTCGTTGCATATTAGTTACAGCATGAGTGATCCCCTTGTTTTTTTTTTTTTTACTTAAAGCATCTTCTTTCTGTCTATGAATCTCAGCCTCTCCGGTGCGTGCAAGCGAGACACTATTTCCTGTTCTCCCTGCCTCGGACCACTGATTTTCCTGTCTTTCTTGCTCATGTGAACGCCAAACATCATATCTCCATGTTACTGTAAAAAGAAAGGGCGACTTATCAACTTGTTGAATCAAGAAAAAATGGCCCCTCTGCTCAGCCAGTTACAGCACTTGATGACCAGCTGCCCAGAGGTGCCGGCACGCGCAACATATTCCCTGCTATTGCTTCCCTTTGGCTTCATATTCGATAGGCGAGCAATAAGTTAATGAGTGTTTAGGGAAAGACCCTGGAATGCAGCAGCCCAGTCGTTTTGTGCAGACAACGGCGACATGCCTGTGGAATGGGGGGCTGGACTAGGTAGGTTCTGCACTCCAGGAAATCGCTGACGGAGAGACTGGAAGTCTCCTTGCTGGCCGAATCCGGCCGCAAATCCATCTGCGCCGGGAGAAAGGCTTGACCCATACGGAGCAGAGGTGCCGCGAGCATTACCAAATGCACCACCGCCATAGGCATAGTTATTCGGTGGATATGCTGAGGCTGGAAGAGCACTTCGATCACCACCGAAAGGTTGGGAAAACGTTGGGCGATATCCGCGGCCGAAAGCCTGCAATGGCTGCTGTTCCTGGGCTTGAGGGTTCTGGCGACGATCGCCCCCGGAAGCACGCCCGACACCTACAGCGCCAGGCCCAATTCCACTTGGCGCCTGGATACCCAGAGTTGAGCTGGCAAACGAGGCCGGGTTGATAGCAGACATCCATATCCTGGTTTTGTAGATCTTGAAGAGATCTGTAACGAGAGAATTAAAGTTGATATAAGAATCAGCAAAGTAGTAGAAAGTAAGCTTCTTCCAGTCCCTGGAAAGTGAAAGTCAGCAAGTTTCTTCTTGTAGCTTGTGCCATCTCAAATGGAGGCAGAAAGGCTTACATTTGAAATTCTGCATCGAGGATTTCCATATTGAGGCCGTGCTCCTTGACCTTCTGCATGCAAACTCGTTTTGCTTTGGCTTCCTGGCCTTCCTTATCACGCAGAGCGTGGACCTCATGGTTCTGTGCGAGCCGCTTGATAAGCTTCGGTCGAAGTTCTCCAGCGTTTGGCTCCTGCAGATGGTGTTGATTGGGTGGTCCCATGCCGCCGACAGCGCTGCCCTGAAGGCCACTAGATGATGCCATCAACCCTGCACCAGAGCCTTCTTGAGCTGCAGCAGCGCCTTGCGAATACATCATGAGCCACTTGTAGTGCTCCTCGGCGTAGTGCTCCTTTAGCTCCTTGGCTGATTGCCAGTCAACGTTGTCCTTGGCGACTGTTCCGAGATCGGTACCCCGATCTGCTTCGACGATGACCAGATCACCGGGTTTGACCGTAAGACCTGTCCCTTCTTGTATGTAAAACACGTCGGCTCTGGCACACTTGAACAGGACTACATGGAGGAGTTGGTTATGCCTAGGCTGCGCCATACCAAACACATTGCGATGAGGAGATGGTGGACGATTCGTGAACTGATTCTGAAGACCAAAGTGAGGTGCGTAGGGGTTGTTGAAAACGGGTTGCATTGTGTTTGGCAAACCGGCCAGCATTGCTGTTGCTATGATCAGTACTTTCCAGCGCGAACTTTTTGACGAGAGTGACTTACAGTTATTGATGTTCGCCAGCCCGGCACCATCACCAAAGCCCCCGGAATACCCCTGAGCAGATTGTCCTTCGCCCATCCCAGTAGCGTCAAGGGCAGACACTGAATCTGCAATAGAGCTGATAGAGCCCTGGCGGGTCGGCATATTGGCAAATGAATGGCGCCGACTCTGTGAAATATCTCCACCGAAGAACCCTGGGGAGCTTGACCACAGCGCAGCCTTCTTGAGATTCAAATTATCCGCTTTCCGATTGTCCAGGCCGAGGGGGGTGCGAAAAGCATTGGCGCCATATTCACTCATCCGGCGACCCGTCATTCGCCTGCCGAGGGAATCGACTGAATCATTGGCCTCGTCCAATTCATCAACAGCAAAATCTGACTCTTCTGGAACAGTCTCGTAACCATTTCCAAGAAATGATACACCAGTCGAGGCTCGGGGCCGGATGCGAGAGTTGTTATATTGTTGCTGGCGCAACATTGCGTTTTCTCTGGCCAGCATCTCAATGGCTTTATGTTCGGGTATCTGATGAAAGGAGCTCTGAATGGAGTCAGATACGCTTTCATCGTCATCATCTTCAACTTCCTTGACCTTGCCCAGCATTGAACCGTCATTTGCCATCTCACTCAGCATGCTGGGCCGAGAAGGTCTGTGTTGCAAGCCCGGGTGACGTGCCCGCCCCAGGATAGCAGATGAGCTCATTCCGCCGGGTGATGCCGCCTCTGGGTCCATTTGACCAACTGAGTATGATTGTGATCGGTAAGTCTTTGGCGTGGGGTGTAAAGGAATGGCAAATGGAATTTGGGAATTCGACGCGGAGTCTCGAGAGCCTGGGGAAACTTGGCTCAAGCCGGAGTCGGGCCCAAAGAAGGAGTTGCTGCCTCCTCCCGGTGCGACAGTAGAAGTTGGCGACGGAAGAACTTCGCTCAACCTCGACGAAGCATCCTTCCGGTCGGAATTCCAGATACCGGTTCCCCAAGTAAACGCCGACGAGCTGGTTGAGCGACCAACAGCGGAAGAGGCTGAATGGGAGCCCCAGGGACCGCTGCCAGCCTCTGCTGACGGAGTGCTGGGATGCGAACCTGTTGGAGACATGGAACTGCTTGCAAAAGAGCCTTTACGTGGACGATTCAAGGGCTGAGATGTATCGTTCAGCCAGGATGATCGGCGAACGGGCTTCTGAGAAGGAACAGGCGCAGTCTGAGATATTTCGTTGCGGTGCTCTGCTTCGTCATCCGAGCTTGCTAGTGCCTCTGAGTCGGGAGTTGATGTGCGAGCATGAACTTTTTCCAAGAGCAAGCTCTGACTTGTAGTTGCCCCGGATGGGGTTGACCCTTGGCCAAACTTCGACACTGTCCCTGATTTGAGGGGGTTGGAGCTCATCGTGTCTCACGTCCCACAGGATATGCAGCGTGAATGTCCTAACCTGCAGTAATCCGCAATCCAGGAGTGGTTACTCAGTATATTCCAAGACGGGGACAACGCTTATGTGATGGAATGTCAAGGTATGTAGAACAAACTGTTCCTTCTGGCAGTCAGCAAAGACAACTTCAACCAGCAAACGGAGGAACATAATTATTCATCATTAACAACCTGTCTGAATGGGAGGAACTGCGCCACTGGTGCTAATGTACAATACGAACGGGATGATATGAGAACTTACTCTGGAAATAAAGGCAAAACAAGAAATCTTTCGGATATCTAATGCGGGACGAGAAGCTCTAGGTCGTAAAGTGTCTGATGAGAAAATCGGCACTCGGAAGCGCCCTGTATTGGACACAGTTCAAGAGCGAATGAGTAAGTGATGAGTTGTCTCTATTGGCAACTCAAAGTTGATGAAAAGTAATACAGGTTGTCGTATGTCGTCAAGAAAGATTAAGAATGAGATGTAGAGGGTATAACGAAGTCTAAACCAGTGCGAGTCTAACCCAGAGCCCAAAAGGAAACAAAGTTCAATAATAAGTATGAGGTTGAAATCCAGTGTAGAAGAGCGCACCCATTCGCAACGTAGATTTGAATTCGCAGAGTATGGTGCGGTTCGGTGCTGCGTGAAGGCGATCCTACTTGACGCCCATGGTGGGATGCCTAGAGGCAGGCAGAAAAGTAGAATCGCGATGCAGGTCCAGCCGTCGCAGAAAAGTAGCAGGTGTCGCCTGACCGTCGAGTGGATGACTGACTATAGCCCAGAAAATTCCTCTCCAAACGACTTCAGGTTACTGGGCAGGAAGGACGCGCAGACTGTTTCTGAGGCCAGGCGCGCGGCGGCAAGTGGCGAGCAGGAAGCGAGAAGGATTGTGCGAGGGCTGCTGGAGAGACGACTGCAGAAACTGGATCGGGATACGGACTGAGTTTTCTTCGGTCAGAAGGGTAGATGAGGAGAAAACGACGTCGGTCGCGGATCTGTCGGCGCACTCGTGTTGGAAGTGTCCCGAAATCAATACCAGAAATTTGGCGCCACAATTGAGCAACACTCTCAGAGCTGGAGCTGACAGATGGTGATCAAGGTCCAGATGTCAAGAGTGGAGGGTGTTGCAAATGACCAGGTGACTGACCAGAGCGGCAGACACTTGGACCTGACACTCGTCGAGTTAAGTCGTGCGTGCGTGGTCTGTGGCGCCTCAGGTACTCAAACCAGCTGGGCAGACAGAGTCGTCCCGAGTCAAAAGAAGGCCGTCTTTTAGTTTTAACTTTCTTCTGCTTAGGGGGAATACCATGCGACACCAATGCTTTGGGTCTCTTATCAGCGGCAACAGAGACTGGATGCAAGATTGAGTGGCGAGCTAAGGAACGGGTCGGTACTTGTAGGCGATAGTTCAAGTCGCAACAAGCTGGCTCTCGAGTACTTGGGCTCTAGATGTCTTGTTGAGCTTCTCTGCAAGCCTCAGGACCGTTGGTGAACAAGAAATGTCAATCCCTAACAGAAGCGACAACGACAAGAAGCTGGGTGCAGACTCGAGGGACACGAAGACGCTTGGCGATCCGGAACGACTGTCCACTATGGCAATTGGGGGGGGGGGGGGGGGGGCGAAAGCTCGAATGGGCGCGGGAGGAAGGGACAGGAGGGGACATGGAGGGGAAGGGGGACCTGGCCACTGGGCTGGTGCTGGGTTGACTGGCTGCTTGTGGCCAGTCAGTTCGACTTCGGATCGGCAACGGACGAGGTCAAGTCGAGTGAGTTCGTGTCAAATGTACGGAGCACGGAGTACGGGCTTCAATGATGCGTCTGGGGTCCCTTCATGTCTTGGTGGCACCGGACCTTGTCAGTGAGCGTCGGTTGGGCGACTCCAGTTTGGTGTTTGGTTCGAGGCACGCGATCGGGACGGGCCAGGGCCAGCGGTTTGCAATTTGCGGCTTGCGGTTTGCGAACAAGCACCACGCACGGCAGGGAGTACCAAGCATATGCGACCAGAACGATCGATGCAAGCAGGTGAGCTGCAACTGTGAGCTGGCCAACAGCACCAGTGGGGAAGCAGACTATGATATGCTTTTCGGAGCTGTTCCAAGAGGGGGAATGCAAGCATGTATCCGCTCTGTCGAGGCACCAAGAGCTGGTGCAGAGAGCCTGTGTTGCGAATGGCCAGGAAATTAGGACGAGGAAGAAACATGAAAAGGAGACATGGGACGTGTGGGACGTGTGGGACGTTGTGTGGGACGTGGGATGGAGACATGGGGGAGAGACATGGGGGTTCGGGGCCCTGGGGCTTGTTGGGGCTTGGGATTTGGGGCTTGGGGCTTGGGGCTTGAGCATGAGGGGTGGCGGGCAAGGCAAGGCAAGGCAAGGAAGCAAGACAAGGCAAGGCAAGACAAAGACAAGACATGACCAGCCAGCCAGCCAGCCAGCCAGCCAGCCTAGTCGCCTCGCAGGGGGGCCAGGCAGAGAGCCCGGCCGGCACCAGACTGTCTGGTGTGCTGTGCTGTGCTTGTGGTCAATGGATCCGACACGCCCAGACGCGGGGGAAGCTGTCCCAAATGGTCCAAGTGCAAGTGGGCGGCGGCGCGACGATGCCGTCCGCTAGTGTCAAGGGCATGCATGGGTCTGCCTGCTGCTACCTCCTGTACTCCGTACTATCTGTGCCTACCATTGCGCGGAGGTGCGCATGTAGGGATACGATGTACGGAGTACTTGGATGGACCTACGATGGAGCACCGGTTGACCCCAAGGCTGCAGGACGCAGCAGTTATTGACAGTCAGTCATCTCATCTCGTCCAGTTCTTCCGGAGATTGCTGTGCTAGTTAAAGACAGGTGAAGATGCAACAATCTGCCCAATGCATCTTTGGGATTCTTGGCCCAGCAGCTTTTACCTCTAGGTACCTGTATGCAGGCAAGTGAGTAAGCCTAGTGCCTCGGCACCTACCTCTGGCAGTATTAGACAGACAAGGTACTAACGTTACCTAGGGTACTTGGCACTTCCAGGCAAGTAGTGCTCCGCAGTAGTTAGTTACTCCGTACTAGTAGTAAGGATGCATGGCATTCTCGCCGTGGCATTCTCGCCGTGGCATTCTCGCCGTCAATGTGGATGCTTCTGTGGATGCAGAGAGAACCAGACATGTCGGCATAGAAATGTCAAACTGACGTCCGTGGATCAATCAACCTCCATGTCCCCTTGTACGATCTAGAGCTGACGTCTATTTGTCCAATGAAAGACCATGACGAGACTGCAGCGACGCACCCACTTGACTGAACGATGAATTGGAGTGGTGGGCAGCGGCAGAGGCGACCTCAAGCTGGTTGGAAGAACTGCTCTGCTGGTATGCCCATGACGAAGAAGCGACGATTGTTTGGCTGAGAAGCAAGGACGAGGATGCAGCCAATACATGTCGTAGCCGAAAAGCCCAGACACATTATACATATAGGGGCTGCAGCTCATAACTTGATTCCCTGCGAGCTGGTCAGAGTAACTAATCGAACTGTCGTGCTCGGGACCGTGACCTGGAAACGCATGAGCTTTCTCTTTCGTTCTGCACACGGACGGGATCATCATCATCTCCTCACATGGCGCTCCTCACATGGCGCTCTATCAAGCTCGGCCGGCCTGCGCACTGCGGCCTGAGGGCGCGCGCCAAAACAAGGAGGATGCGAGGCGCACCGACGGGGAACTCTCAGCCGTCAAACCGTCCAGCCGGTTCCCATTAACGGAATCATCCATCTCGTTGACGAACTCCCAGGACCACGGGCTTGAACAAGTGGCCTGCGATGGTGTGAAGATGTGGACGTCCGGAGGAAATGTGGCGCCGGCAAGTAGACGATCGGGGGAGCACGCACGCAAGTTACTTATGTCTAGGTTAGTAAGTACCTAAGCTTTATGCATACTACGTACATGTGCACGCACTTCCATAAGCCCAGCCCAGCTTGAAGCTCTCTCTCATCCATTGACGCCTCCGTCTCCATGGATAGACATCTTCAAAGCCACCGGCAGCCCATCTCCACGACGGTTCGGAGCTCAACTAGTGGCTTGCAACTCAACGCTCCAACTCGCCAAAGAGCCTGGGAGGCGCTTGATCAACCGCAGCGGATTGGCCTTTAGGGTTACCTTGAACCGAGTCGACGGGGTCCTGCTCGTGCATGTTCGTCTGCGTTGGCATGCATGCCACAGCAGTTTGGTGCGCTCTCCACGGGCCCAGGTCGCTGAGGCTTGTGGTGTTGAGATATATCTATCCTCCGTACCGTCGTACGCTTGGGACAATGGAGACAACATCCGGGAGGGCCGCAGATTGGGACTCTCCGCACCCTTTTCGAAGTGCGCACCTACTCACGCAACCTGCTCGAGTACGGAGTACCTACTTGAGTATTAACTTGGGCATTCGGAAACGGTAACTTGACATGTAGCCGGCCTACACCTACATGTAAAGTACAATTGCCTCCCTCCCTGCCTCCCCCCTCCCACCTTGCGTCAGATTTACGTCGTTCGGTGTATTGGTCAATGCCGGTATCGCCAGACTTGCCATGACGCGGCAAGGAAGCACCCTTTCTGTTCCTTGTCTACCCAATCGGAAAATGGGAGACTTTAGTGTTCGCGACGCACCGCATGGACGGCCAGGCAGTTCGGGTCCGGTGGGTGAGCTTAATCGTCCCTCTTGATGCGGAGTAGTCTGTGCGTACAGCGTACTGTTAGCACGGTAAAGACGGGGAGCAGATCTAAGTACGGAGTAAATACGCAGTTGGAATCAAGGCTTCCAGTTCTATAGACGGGTACGTAAACACTCATACTCAGATACCGAGGTACAGCAAGAGCCGTTCCATTTTGCATGTATTCAGACTGACGGCAGCAGCTCTATATCGGTTCAATGACTCAACCTTCTGACTTCGCGACATCATATACATCCGCACTGTTCAGCACTGTACGTTTCCATCGATAGGCACGCATGTACTAAGCTGGGAAATGCTTCACTCAAAGCTCTCAAGCGAGGCTGAAAGTCTCCTGGGTTGCCGACCTCACTATTTTTCGATGGCAGCTCCTTATAATTCGAACGTCAGCCGCTCTCGGTGGAGCATCGCATCGCGAGGACCATGTTCTCGATCTAAACTCTCCCGACACCTCCGTCATGGCTTGGCCTGCAAATACTGCTTGTATCGACAGTCATTGAATCCAAGTCTGGCACGGGAACACTTGGACTTGACTGTACCGGAAACTGCCAGGTTGCACAACGCGGCCACGAGTCCCTGAGTGGGAGGCCGGATCCTCCCTCTCGAGGTTGACACCACATGTTGCGGCACAAATGTGGCCAGGCCATGTCTGCGAGTGATCAATCGGGTTATACGCTGCCAAAATTTGCGCATTTTTTGTTGTCGGTACGGAGCAGTGTTCAGTTTTCACGTCCACGGTACGGAGTAGAGCCATCGGGAAAGCTGACATCTGTGCGAATAGCGGCGTCTTCAGCGTTGGACTCTCACTCGGACACGACACCACGAGTCCCGAGTCCGTCTTGTCATGTCCACGTTCTCGTCCACGTCTACATCTAGTCTACGTCTATGAACACGGTTGTCCAAGGTTGTCACCCCGCAATTGACTAGCTCTGCCTGTTGCACAACCCCGCTCGGTCTGGTGGCTTGAAAGTCACCTGGTGTGCCGCCGGTTAACGTCAACTAGTGTCGATGAAGAAAGTGGGTGGCATTGTCCTGCGAACTCTGGCAGCAGCCCATATGATTCGTGACTTACGCCGGCTTTGGGCTGAGAATCGAGAGCTATCGAGCTAGTGGCTGAGGCCTCGGCATGTCGAACATTCTGTTTCCACGAGCTCGAGACGCACTGAGACACTGAATTGCCATTTGTTTCAGGTGGCCAGGCGGGGCTCAGTCTCTTCGCGCTTTCCATCAATAGCCTTATCGAATAAGTCGACCAAGAACCCTCCGAGAGCGATGATCATTGCATCAGAATCGAAACGACAACTGTTCTACCGGCCTGCCGATGCGGAGGCAGTTACAGACCCTTGGGTCGGTCTTGCGATGCAAGAACCCCTGAACCCCTCCCTTGCCAGGCTTGCCCGTTGTCTAGGGTGACCTTTTAAAGAGGGAGACATCTTTGTTTACAACGGCATGAAGGAACGCCATCGCTGCCTGCGGTCAGTTCCTAGTGCCCAACGAAAACTCGTCCCTACTACTCCGTACATGTTCACTCAAGGAACAGCGGCAGTAGCCATAAACCAGATAGTTACCGTAACGCCGTTTGGTGAGTCTGTTAGTATCTAAGACCCTGTCCGGTACGTAGATCAGCCAGCGGTGAAACGGGAGCATCAAGTTCACATAGTAGGTAAATCGAAGATACGTAGCCTATGATGCAGTTTGTCTGCTATCATATGTTCTGATACTTTTGTTACTTCGTGTGTAGCTAGATAGGACTGGAGCTTATATCATCCTGCTGTAGAGCGTATCATTTCTTGGCGCCAGCCCATTCAGCATATCAAACTCATTGATTGCCTTCATTGCAAAGTTTCCCAGGGTCGAGTTATTTTGAAGAACCAAACGGAGACTTGGCCAGACTTCGCAAAGCCATCTCTCGTGCATCCGACACGTGCAGAACGGCAACTCGTTATGCGCATCAAGGGGATCCAGAAGAAACTGCGAGCTGCAGGTCAGGGACCAATGATTATACCGGGACTGACGAACGATGGTGAATGGTGATCTTGATGAGGTCACCCGCATCCTGGACACCAGAGAACAAGTGTCGGACGACTAGCTGTATGTGTATCATGGATCTTCCTCAGTGCGCATGCTATCGCAATTCGCATTTGGCATCATAGGCTCGCATACACGATTGTCTATCTGTCATCTGTAAACTGAATCAAAGTGTCTTGCACGAACTTGTTGTCGGTGGCAAAATGGCTGATGCAGCTGCTCGCCACAAAATGCCCAAGACCAAGATGCTGTTATACAATCTACAACCGTAGTCTCTGTCTTTGCCTTTGGCCACTCGAGGCGATTTTGCTCTAATGTACATACGAATCCAACGCTCCTCCCCCTCTTGTGACTCACCCATTCTATATTCGCCATTCACTGCGCAGCCTTTTGATGCTTAAGCTTTTCTTCGAATTTGGAAAACTCTTCCATGGCAATCTCCTCCTCCTGGTCTAGAATTTGATGAACGCCCTTGACTTCCTCGATCTACGGGGTCAACGCGTTAGCCATCAGCCGCACATGCGTTCCACGAGCATCAGTCCTTGGGGAGGTGAGAATCGGGCCGTCAGAACTCACGTAGTGCATCAACATGCCCTCAATGCCATTCTTGAGGGTAACCGTGCTGGAGTCACAGGTCCTGCATGCCCCGCGCAGCTTCAACTTGACGTAACCGTCGTCGAACCCTCTGAACTCAATGTCTCCACCATCCTCCTGGATAGCAGGCCTGATCCTCGTCTCCAGCAGCTCTTTTATCATGCCGACAACCTCGCTGTCGTCTTCGTTGTACGCTAAGCTGTCCTCCTCGACATCGGCATCACCCTCCTTGCGCTCGGCGACATTAACAATGGTCTCGCCCGAGGTGATCGCCTCGGTGATGAGAGCGAATATTTCCGGCCGGACGTGGGCCCAGTTTGCATCCCCCGCCTTGGTCACGGTGATGAAGTCTGCGCCGTAAAAGACGGATGTGATGCCATCGATATTCATGAGCTTGGCGGCAAGCGGCGACGGGTACGGCGGCGAGATGGTCGATCGGGGGTTCAGATATTCGATGAACGGGGTGTTGATCTCTTCCGGAACAACGCGGTGGTTGGGGAGGAACTTGAGAGCGTCCGCGTTGGGCGTGTTCTCCGTCTGGATGAAGATGCTGCGGGTGCCGCCGATGGCGAGGCCTGTTCGCGCGGCGCGGCGGGACATTGACGGCCGCGAGGGCGCGATGATGTGGACATGTGCGCGAAGAGACGCTGACCTTGTCGTGATGTGCGTGGTGAGCTGGCGTGCCGACCGTGATGACGGACGTGATGAGCGCAAGGCGCGGCATATAATCCTCGGTGCGGAGGAGGACGGTAGCGCAGACATGTTTTTCTCTGCTTCTTCTTTGCGCCACGGCTGAATCCTGGATCGACGTGTTTTGCCTTCTTGAACCGGGGCGCAGATATAATGTTGTTGTCTGGTCGGAATGGCTGGCTCACGAGGCGAATGGAAGACGTCGAAAGCCGGTCGCCATCCGCTTGGCGAGGAACTAATGACCTAATGGCCGATTCGGCTTCCTCGCGACCGTTGCGGGCATTAGTAATTGGAGCTCCGTGACGCAACGAACCGAACCTGCCTGTGGGGCCTGCCATCTGTTCAATAACGACAAACAAGCCAGGCTCCTGCCCCGTCATCAGTCAGTCACGACTCACCATTGACTGACCAGTGGTGCGGGGACCTGGGCGCATGGACCCTTTAACATTGAGAGCCCCACTTCTTTGTTTCCTCTTGTAACTAAGCTGACAGACGTTAACTAACTATTCTTGGCCGATATCGCGCATCTTTCTATTTTTTACTCCCCTTGGAATGCGCCCAAGATACCATTGTTCTTCAAAGGGTCTGTCACTCACACTTTAGAAAGGACCCGGATACACTTCCAATTCTTTCCCTCACAACTCCAGGTCAATCACGGCCTCTAAATGGAGCAAGTGGCCCCCGTGGCGGCTGCCGGGACGACAGATACGAGCACCCTGGAATCGCAAGCAGTTTCGCAAGCTGACACCATCGAGAGCTTCCAGCTTCCAGCTCAATCAACACCTGCACTAGCATCAAAAGGCGCCATTATCTGTGCAATCTGCGAAAAGACTCCGTCAAAATACAAATGCCCTCGGTGCTATTTGCCATAGTAAGCACACTGACTCTTCTCCATCACACACATTCTAGTCACTCTCCCCCCCCCCCCCCACGCTCTCCTAGTTGTATACGCCTCACAGGATAGCCACTGCTAACCAGCCGACTCCAGCTGCTCTGTTGTATGCAACAAAATTCACATGGAGAACCATCCCCCAGATCCTGA
Source organism: Metarhizium rileyi (assembly GCA_031753515.1). Lineage (NCBI taxonomy): Eukaryota > Fungi > Ascomycota > Sordariomycetes > Hypocreales > Clavicipitaceae > Metarhizium > Metarhizium rileyi. The sequence goes on from JAUKVO010000008.1 coordinate 2,464,931, forward strand.
GCCACGGCCAGCCGTAAAGACTGAAGTGCCGGGACCTCCGGAACCTCCTTCTAATGCTGCCGCCGCCGCCGTAACTCCGTTGGACCTCGCGAACCCTTTTCGCGCCCTTGATGAATCAGAACTCCTGCAACGATTGTTTCGCAAGTACCCAGGCCTCACACAGCAGTTGCTCGATATCCATGCTGCCACACAACCTCCGCAAGAAGCTCCCGGGAAGACCATACCAGCGTCGCTGATGCAAGGTGTGCCGAGGAAGAACAATTGGAACCCCGATATTGGCATCAAAAATGGGAAGGAGGCTCTGCGCCGAGCTCGTAGGGCGGACGGCGAGGCAGGCGAAGCTATTCGGGAGTACTCCGAGTTGGTTCTACATCTTATTAACTCGCAGGATGACAAGATGAAGGTTACAACGATGCTGCAGCAGCAGACGGCTCAGGAAGATGCCAAGCTGATCGAGCAACTCTTGGCACAGGAGAGATAGTGTGACCTTGGTTGTCCCGCACGGTAGCTACGCGGCCATAGCGAAGATTATCAATTAGGAGGTACGCATTATATTTGCCATGGCCCTGGCTAAGCTTAGAAGTACTACTGGATATCATGTTGTGTCATACATAATACTTTTGTTGTACGAAACGTTATGTAAGTTCTCTACCCCCGGCTTCATACGAACAGATGGACTAACGCTTGAGTCGTAGAAAGAAACTGCCGATAGGAGACTTCGGCGACAAATCTTGAGGCGACTTCTCATCCGTCGGGGAAGGCGGCTTATCGTTCCTGGAATGTCGTCCAAAGCTCCCTAAACGTCCCCGTAGAGTCCATCTTGATTCTGATTTCCGCAATTTGGGCTCTGGCTGCTGTGCTATGTGGATGATCTTGGCAACCGTTGCTTCATCGCTTTGGGTCCAGTCGACCCTATGCTCACCAGGGGCCTTGGGAGCGACATGATATGTGGGCGAAAACAATGCACCGGCCAATTCCAAGATGTCAATGGGGGGAGCTTCGGTCTGTCCCAGTATGCTCCCAGTGCTTCTCCTTCTCTCCGCGTCGTGACCTCGACCCTGGTCTTCGCGAGACCTCGAATGAGCGTGAAACGAATCCCGATTAGACAAGCTGCAAGACATGTCGTCCACCTCGAAAGTCGGTGGTAAGAGCCCACCAAATTGATTTCTTTCATACTGCTTCTCACGCATGCTCTGTGCTCTTCTCAATGCCTTGGTCTGCTCACAAGGAGGGGCGGCGGGATTTCCAGTTCTTAATTCTCGGCTGCCATTGACACCCTCGAGGTGAAATTTCATGGCCACCTTGGACAACTTGTGCACTGGGCCCTTCTCAGCCGGCGTCTCGACGGTTGTAGTCAGGGCGAACTGAGACGCTGCCACCTGGGGAACATGATGGTAACTGGGAGAGAGGGGGTGTTTCTCTTCAGCTCCTTTTTTTTCGGAGCTGTTCGGCTTTAGTGAGCACGGTCGATTTCTTTTATTTTTTTGTGATGCATCAACTCGTTGGCTTGATTTTGTCTCAGACGCCGACCGCGAGGAGGAGTCCAACTTGTCACCATGCTTCATTGTTGATGGCGTGGCATCTCTGCTTTTCTTCTGCTTGGGGGCGAGGAGGGATATAGCCAGTCGTTCGGTCTCTGCCCGGGTTTGCCGCTTTCTTTCTGAATGTGCCTTTTGCTCAGCAAGCACAACAAATAGCCTTCTCGTCAAATCTTCGGCATCAACAGGCTGAGACTGGATCAGTCGTTGCTGTGATTTCGACGACTTCTCAATTGCTTTGTGTTTCGACCTCGCGACTATTCTGTGATCGGCTGGGTAAACCATGTTGGCCAGCATATTGGTGTTTAGCCCGTGCAAGTTTCTGCTTTGGACATCTGGGTGAAGGGCGAACATGAGCGAGGACGACGGGAGCCGAAGTCAAATAGAGAAGAAGAAAATCAAAAACTTGAAAGCCCGCACTCAAGGCAACTGCGCACCCTGCGAATGTGATCGACCTCCAAGATGGTCTCTCTCGGAGTGCAGCAATATATCGTCAACAATGACAAGCGATTCTCGGTCTTGCCCTTCTAAGCGGTTCCGTAACTTAATGCAGGTCACCCGAAGTCATCTGGCAGCTCGATTTACGGACTTGTCCAGTCGTATGCAGGTATAAGATCAAAGACCGGCACAAAGAAGGCAGCAAGCACTCCGGGGGAACAGAACCTTTGTTCGGCACAAGACGGCCGTCACCATGCTCGATTCAAGAACTAGGCATATTTCCTGCCGAGCCGGGGCTTGCCAGGTATTAATGGCCCAAGGTTGCAGCGTAGAACTTGTCCGCGGTACTACTCCGTACTCTGGACCGCTCGCAGCCGAACAACACAAGGGTGCCCCAAGCGCCGACAACGATCCCTCGATGGCAGCCAAGAATGGCATGGTCTCAGGTTAAGGACCTGGAGATGGCCACAACGACTCCATGCTCGCAGGTGGGCGCAGATTGATGGCACGCGATCAGGCGACCACGCTAATCCTACCTGCAAGGCGCAATGTTGAGCGGCACGATATTTGGTCACTCACCTCCCTTCATCTTCCTGAACTCTCCACAAGGCCGTACGCCACGGACGAGCCGAGGGGAGTCTTTGGGAGCCACTGCGGGCCAGAGGCGCGTTGGGGCTGGAGTCAAGGTGGACTTGATCTCTCGTTTTTGGAGGCCTTGTTCTGTTCGAATGGCAGTTTCCATGCCTCTGGAAGCGGCAGCAAGGAAAGCCTACTTTGCCTACGGAGTACCTTTGAGCCACCAAACTGGTGGTGGTGGTGGTGAGGAGGCCTTTGCCATGAAAGTTCGGACTCAATGCGGCAAACATGAAGACGTGAGTGTTTTACCCCCAGTTGCTCGTGCAGAGCTTCTACCGTAACTGCAGGGTCTTGGGTCTTGGACGTGCCGGAGCTGCAGTCCGCTGCATGGCGAGTTGAATAAGGTCGGTCACATGAGCGTGAATAACATGGCCTTTCTCGTGCCGTCTGCGAGAACAACCGATGGCTGGGCAAACCAGTAAAGCCCGCCCACCAAGAAATGAAAGGGTGGAGAGAAGCGACCGCACAGTAATGCTCGAGGTTGACGAGTATTTCCCGTCAAGTACGGATACTTCACCACTGCTCCCAGAACAGGACACCGCGAGCATCTCCAGCATCATCTTCCCTGGTCAGCGATCGGCGACAACATCAGCTACCAATAGCTAACCACATGTCAGGTTGCACCGAGTCTGCACGAACCACGGCCCTTTAAACACAACGAAACTTCATCCTCGGCACGTCTCCCGCGCCCCGTGCCCCGTGCCCCGTTCCCCGTTCCCCGTCCATATGCTTCGCTAGTCCCTCCCAAGGTAGTAGTTATAGATTGCGGTGACAACGGTGGGCAGAGAAGGAGTGTGCCTTCTCTGCATACAGAGTACGGAGTAACTAGTTACAATACGGAGTACTATGGTTATTTGCCACCAAAGAATGAGAGAAGAAACAAGAAACGGGTGTAAACTCAACTAAATTCCAATCGATGCTCGCATCCACCGGGTACTTTATCGACGAATTCTAAGTGACAGAGATGGACAAAACATTCCTTCAAAGAAAGAAGTACTTGACATGTCTGTGCGTGCACCAGGCAAAGCAAGAAACTTGGACCGCACGTCCGGGAGTACTTGCTCTGCACCCCGTGCGCATTCATTCATCTGACGAGCTCCGAAAAAAGAGGAACCGTCGTGATAATATGGCTGCCTACCCTGCCAGGAAGGTTCTCCATAGAACGGCAAACGCAAGCATCCATTCCCTCCAACACGGCATGTGACGCTGTTTGATGGGTGCTTCTGGCGACATTTCCTTCTCTCGGGCATTCATATATATACCATCCATTAGCTGACAGATGCAGACCAATGTCTAGATACCCAAGTTGCTCATGGACGTAAAGAGATGCCGAAGTAATCAGCACAGTCCCGACTTTGGTCAAGCGGGAAGAGTGTAATGTAAGCCCGTCTGAAAGCTGTAGATATAGAACTCGACCGTATGGTGAAAGGCCCAAGCAAAAGATTCATCTCGGTGCACAAAAACTCCAAATAAGCTTACTTATATTAGTTCCAACCCAAATGAGCCATCTACTCTTAACATTTTGATGCGTGGCAGTGCAATCAGTATATAAACAAGCGGGAACTAAAAGACGACGAACTTCTCGAGTCCTGCGACGTCAGCAACACCGAAAGGAACAACGAACACTCACTGTAGGGCCAGTCACAAAACAAACGGACTTTCATGACTTTTAGACGATAAACACAGCGTGGTTCTATATCGTGACATGCTGCTCTGGGGCAAGAAGAATAATGTGTACACGTGGATCAGTCAAATACCTGTTATTATGCGAAAGATGGCGCGAAAACAGCACTCTGCCGCTTCAAGAACCGAAATAAGAGCCATTTGTCAAGTTTTCACGCCACGCAGATAGACGCCTGTCATGACAATCAAAGGGGGTCTTCTGCGTGCTAGTTATCGCGGACTGGCTTCCCGACTTGACATATGCCCCTGCGTCTATTGATGGGCTGTTTCTGGAGATGGCATCTAACTAACTAGTGCAGACTTGTATGAGGAAAGTGGAGGAGTCTATATAGAAACAAAAGGCATTGATGGGCTGCTGGGCATTCGTGTGTGTTGGCGTATCGAGAGGCTCTGGTCGTTTGTGATTCTGACGTGTGTGAGCTCTTGGTTTACAAGGTGGTGCTTTGTGTGGTTTGATCGTTGAGGGATCGCGAAGAGGCCAAGGGTGAATTTTGACATCTGGTGCTTTTTCTGTGTCTGCTGTGAAAAGTGCCTTTTGCTGTTTGGGAAGTTGTTCCTGGATGCTCGGATTCGTGCGTTTGCGGCGGGTGTCCTTGGTTCTATGTGGGTTGCGGGAGTGATATCTACGTTGGATGTCATCTACAGGCGATCAATGGTTGATCGTCACCGATGGGTGATTTCTACGTGGGCGCCGCATCGTTGGACTGCAGTGACGGCGACCTGATGGAGTTTGACGCTGCCGTGTCAATGGGCTTACTGGGTCGGCGGCAGGTGGCACATCCGTCTGGACGTGATATCAAGTTTGTAAGGTTTGGGGTTTCGACGCCGCTCGGCCTCCGAGATATATATCTTCCTCATTTGGATTCTAGAGAGATAGAAGTGGTTTTTGAAGATTGTGGTACGGTAGGCACGAGCTAACGCTGTATAGGGAACTCAGCACAATGCATGCTTCAACAGTGTGACTTAGCATAGTTTACTTCCAGTACCATAGGGCGCACCTCGTTTTTTTAAGGTGTAAAGCCAGTAGTGTTCCGTGACAAAAGTTCATTAGGTGGCGGCTCGCCGGTTGTTCGGACGGCACTTCTGTTGAGTCCCGGCGGAAACGTTAGTCATGTCTCTTGTGGCGGACTTGTCACGATTATAAGAGACCGCAGCTGAGACCCGGCCACTACTGCATGTGGATGTGAGACGAGATGCTGCGAGACAGGTCTTTCGTGAAGGGTGTGTCGACTGAGACACCCTTGGGGTTGGCAAGGTTGGGTGGTCCGAGATTCAGGAATGGATGGAGGGAGTTTCTTGGAGACTGTCTACGGAGTAGATCCGTCTCTTTCGGTGGAGAGTTGTAGTGTTGGTTGGGGACGAAGTTCTTGTCGCATTCGCAAGAGGCGTTGAGACAGTGCCGTCCAACAACCAATGATCGTATGAGAATAGACAACAATCTACGGAGTACTCGGTACGGAGTAACACGTAAGCACATGCGTATAACTATATCGCCGGGCGGGGGAGATGACATGATGCCCGACAGGACAGTGCCGAGTTAATTCAGTGTTGGGATACTGGGATACTGACGCTGCGGTGATTGATCTTCAACCTCCAAGGTATATTTAGAATGGTGTGTGGGTAGACAGACCTTGTTTTTACCAATTAGGGTGAAAAGCTTCAAGGCGCGCCCAGAGACGGCCGGATGCGGAAGCAGTTTCCGGGAGTTGTGATAAAAACCGATACGCACGAGTCGATGCGAGACCATAGCCGTCCCACACACGGACATAAGAAGGCCATCTCTATTTGCTGGACGCATGAACTCGGGCAGTGTATGTCCAAGGTGTGCTCAGTCTCTCCCTGAAGGGCAGCCTTTTTTAAGTTAATGGCTGGCCGGGCAAGGCTGGCCAGGCAAGGCAAGGCAAGCCAGAGTCTTTCGAGAAAGGAAGTTGTGACGATATGCCTCTTCTGCCTCTCCTGCCTCTCCTGCCTCTCCTGCCTCTCCTGCTTCGTCCGCCTCATCCGCCTCATCTGCCTCATCTGCCTCATCTGCCTCATCTGCCTCATCTGCCTCATCTGCCTCATCTGCCTCATCTGCCTCATCTGCCTCATCTGCCTCATCTGCCTCATCTGCCTCATCTGCCTCATCTGCCTCATCTGCCTCATCTGCCTCATCTGCCTCATCTGCCTCATCTGCCTCATCTGCCTCATCTGCCTCATCTGCCTCATCTGCCTCATCTGCCTCATCTGCCTCATCTGCCTCATCTGCCTCATCTGCCTCATCTGCCTCATCTGCCTCATCTGCCTCATCTGCCTCATCTGCCTCATCTGCCTCATCTGCCTCATCTGCCTCATCTGCCTCATCTGCCTCATCTGCCTCATCTGCCTCATCTGCCTCATCTGCCTCATCTGCCTCATCTGCCTCATCTGCCTCATCTGCCTCATCTGCCTCATCTGCCTCATCTGCCTCATCTGCCTCATCTGCCTCATCTGCCTCATCTGCGGCGCTCCGACACCGAGATTTGACTTCGACTCGGCGCCGTGCCCAGTGCCAACGGTCTGATCTCAGACGCACGGCGTAAGGCTCAAGCGGACGACGACCCGAGCCAACATTGACCATCCGCAACGGCGAGCAACCTAGCCGTTCCTCGGTGTGGTCATACGACGAGCCCTGTGCCTCGTCAGTCGATATTTTTCATGGAAAGAGAGCATCACAAAACTCGACGGGGCCAAGCTCGCGCAGAAGATCAGTCGTGCCGGGTTTCTTTTGGCCATGCACATAACCATTGACCGCTGCATGTATGCGTATGCACAGGGTCGGGCTCGAGCTGCAATGCAAGTTCCAGCCCATGTTCTGTGATTGAGCCGCACCACTGATTGACGCTTGACACTTGACACTTGACACTTGACACTTGACACTTGACACTTGACAAACAAGTTGACAAGTCTGACAGGCAACGAACGAGGTGGTTGTTGCTTTGCTGTTCATGTTGTTGTTGGTTGACAGGCAAGGTGTGGTCAAGGTACGGAGTAGATCAACCCAGACGAGAAAAGCAAGCCGTCAGTCCATCCGTCCATCAAGCATTCATTCGATCAATCAATTCTTCTCCGCGGTCTCCTCCCCTCAGTCCCCGTCCTCCGCTCCTTCCTCAACTCTCTCCAGACGGCCAAGTTGCGAGGCCTGCATTTTCTTGGCCCTTTCAAGAACTGACACTGGATGATAAACTTGCCTGGGCGACTGGATGCGGCCCCAGCTTGTTCCAGTTGGAACTCGGTCCAAGCTGTCCATTTCCTGTCTTCCATTTCTCCTATTTTCCTTTCTTTTTCCCTCGTCGGAGTGCGTCCTCAAAATCCCCCGCCTGGCAAAACGCTAGCACTCGGACCCCCCACCAACTCTCCGGAGAAGTCAACATCTGATCTAGCGGCTCAAGAGTCAACTTGTCTATCCGTACTCTGGCAACTCTGCTATGTAAAGACTGAAACACACGATTCAACCGACAGGAGCTGCTACGTTCGATATCTCGAGGGGCTGCTCCAGTTCGTGCCGGCGCTCCCCGCGGCTCTGGGTAGTGCTGTGGCCCTCTTCTACCAGACCAGACGGCTTTTCGCAAAAGCAGATGCCCGTGTTCGTCTCTTTTACCTCGGTGCTGCCTATGCATTGTCTTTGTATCAACTACGACGACGGCTGCGCGTCTGGTGCCCATCGATAGTCAGTCACCCTCGCCTCTCTAGCCGCCTGCGCCGTTCGCCCTTGTGTGCCTCGCCCGGTTTATCGAGCCAAGGTTTCCGTTGCGCCTCGCAGTCCCGTGCCAAAGACCGCCACCAATCAATCATCCTCTACATCGCCAGATTCCCAGGGCTTCCAGTTACATCAACGTGTCCGTCACCAGCGTGCCCTGATAGCTGCCGCCGCCAAAACCCCGTCTCCTGGCGGTGGACATTGGTAAGTGGCTCGTCCAGGCCTTGAGTGTCATGGTGGCTGTCGTTGAATATTAATTGAAGTTTGCCCCAACTGGCGACTGAACTTGTGGTGACCGACGCCGACCTTCTCCAACCAGACATATACGTTACTACTCCTCAGCCGTTACATGAATTTGCTCTCCTTGATTGATCCCTCCATCCGTGAATTTATGTTACGCACAAATTGTCTTTGACACTGCCTGGCATCGTTCCTTTTAAAAGCTGCTTGCCATTCCCATGTCCCCAACTTCATCGCTATCGCGCCGATAGGCCGCGACCGACGACCGACAAGCAGCCATCTGAATATCATGGCTTCCAAGTTTTCTAACATTTCTGGTAGTCGAAGGAATCGCAGGGCATCTGGCAGACCCGCGTCTTCGACCCAGTCGGCCCCGGCCGTGTCGGTGACGCCGACGCCGACGGTGACGACGGTGACGACGAACACGACGAACACGACCAACCTGGCCAACAGAAGCAGCAAGCGACGACAGTCTAATCAAACCGCTACGCGAGACTCGACCCAGACCTACGCCAGCGGCAGCGTCTTCTCTCGCACTTCCAAGTCTACCTGCCTGATCGCCGCCTCGGGTTCAATCAGTGCACTTTCTCCCTTTGACACCGGTGCTCTCAGTGACTGCGACTCTTTCGTCTCCATTGTCGACGATCCCTTCTTCCAACGCTTCGATCCCGCCATCACCAACGATAACGCTCACGCCGAGCGTGAGGCGTCCAGCCAAGTCACCTCGGCCGAGCCACTGCACGACAGCAATGACAACAGCAAGACTCAGCGTTGGCCGCCTCCTCGTCGAGAATCTTTGACCATCGGGCCTTCACACTGCTGGGTAAGGATATCTTTTCTCATCTCCCTGCTCAGTCTTCTCAATGCTGCCCCACTTGAGCTCTCTGCTCTCCCTCCCCTTTGAAGCACCGGGCTTCCGCCACGCGGCACACAGGGGTGATGGACGTGGCGAGCCGGTGGTTGTAGCTTGGGAGTGATACTTATCCAGAGAATGCTTCGAGTGTCTCCAGGTACATAGAACAATGGCGCTGATTGCATGTGTTCCCCCTTCGTTATAGCCCCATCACCCCATTACCACAATGGAGACTTACAACATTGCCATCATCGGCGCCGACGCTGTAGGCAAGTCGACTTTTGTCCAGCGCGCACTGGATTTGCCTCGCCCGCCAGTGACAAACACCTCCAGCGCGCGTCAAATCGTTGATTCCGTTACCCACATCGTCACACTGGTCGAGCTGGAACTTGAACATTTCGAGCTCAATTCATCCCAACCCATGCAATGGCCCAAGCAGATCAACGGTCACATTGTGCCACGAATGGATGCCGCCCTTATCCTTTACGATGTCACGACAGAAGAGTCCATTCGTCAACTGCCACAAACTGTCGGTAAGCCAAATTCGTACTTTGCCCCGGTTTGCTCTCTTACAAAGGACTGGGCAGGCTAACGGTATAATGTGGTGTTAGCCGCTCTCACCAACTCCGGACTGCCCGCAATGCTTGGGGCGTGTAAATGCGATGCTCCAGAGGACGACTGGGAAGTAAATGCGGATGAGCTGGCAAGATACCCCCTCTTCAGGCCATGCATTGGCCAGTACAAAATTTCCACAGATAGACCCGACATCTCTCGAGCCTGTCTACAGGCCGTCGTTCGAGCAGCTGTCACACATAGACGAGGTGGGTCTTACATCATTTCCTGTAGCGTGGTGTGGTGGTGTGGAAGAACACATGTGCACTTGTGCTCACCCGTACCCGGCAGACGAGAGTAGTGAAACAGTCTTGAGAAGACGAGCGCAGTCCGCAGCCAACCTGGAAGCGCCTGAGCTATCGGCCGGTCGGCCATTGAGCGAGCACAGCAAACACAGCCGAGCGAGTTCGGATTTTTCCATCCTCCGAACCTTTTCCAACCAGCAGCCCGGCGAAAACTATCGCTCGCAAGCATCAAGAAGTCCGCGGACAGGTTAGTCCGCATGTGACCCAACAGCTTATGTGCCTCGATAGTGCGAGCTTGGACTAACGCTTCCCACAGGGTTCCGTACTGATAAATCCGGGACCGACACTTTCCTCGACATTCATGAGTCCGATTCCGAATCTCACAGATACTCGGACGATATTCCTATACTTCAGCGCAATGACGACATCATCATCGAAAAGCAACCGAAGATTACGGGCGTCACGTTTGGGGAATTAGTAGATCGGCTACTGGCGCCTCGGCTGTCAAGAGTAGACAACAATTTCTCTGACATATTCCTCTGTTTATATAGAAAGTTTGCCGCCCCGGGAGAACTCTTCTCGGCGATCCTGGTACGGCTTGATGAGGTTCGAGATGATAAAGCTGCGCATTACCTCACCAAAACAGCAACCCAGCTTCGGGTCATTGAGGTGGTCGCGAAATGGGTGTCGTTGTATCCTGGTGATTTTGCTCGCCCTACTACGCGACGCAATCTCGAAGATTTTATCCAGCACCTATCCACGGAGCCTATTTTTGCCATTTCCGCACAACAAATGCGGCGCAATCTCTATTTCAATGTCATGGAGGACAACGACACGGGCTGGGCCAACTCGGACGATTCCAGTGACGAGATTGCTAGCAAGATACTGTCCAAGGAACTGAACGAACTTGCCACGGGGATTCATGCGCTACAAATGGACGGCGAATGTGACAGTTTAGGGGGCTCGGAACACCCGTCCACAGACAGAGGCAGCAGGATGGGTATCCAGTCCCAGTTCAATTCATATGAAGAGTATGAAAGAGAAGCCACACTATTGGAGCCGTCTGACCACCTCCCAATGAATAAATTTCGATATCACATATTCATGGATATTTCCGATGACGACATCGCCGACGAACTCACCCGTATTGATTGGATAATGTTCTCCTCCATACGAATCCGCGATTTCGTCCGCCACGTCAGCCTGTCGACTGCACAGAAGGACAAGTGCAGGAGTCTGCAAAACGTGAACCGAATGATCAGTCACTTCAATCACATCGCCAAATGGGTGGCAAACATGATTCTACTGCGAGACAAGGCGAAGCATCGTGCACAAATGCTGGACAAGTTCATGAATATTGCGCTGAAACTGAGGCAGCTCAACAACTACAACGGGCTAGCCGCGGTGTTGGCCGGGATCAATGGCACCGCCATTCATCGCCTGGCGCAGACTCGCACTCTTGTGCCGGCCGACGTGCAGAAACGGTTTGCGCGGCTCGTCATTCTCATGGGATCACAGAAGAGTCACTTCGCTTATAGGTTGGCGTGGGAAAACTCTTCGTTGCCGCGGATACCTTTCATACCACTACATCGGCGCGATCTTGTCTCAGCTGAAGAAGGCAGCAAGACTTTTGTTGGTCCCAACAATGAGCGTGTCAACTGGAAGAAATTCGAAGTCCTGGGAGAGGTGTTGCTGCCAATCATGAAGAGTCAGGGAACAGCATACCCCAATCTGGCCAAGCACGAAACAGCACGAGATTTGATCTTGGGATGTCGCATGCCCACGGATGACGAGGTAAGCTTTCCATCGTGGGTTTCAAGCTCAGCTCAAGCGCATACATAGCACATCTGTATCTGACATGGACATCTAGGAAATCTATCAGCGCAGTCTACAATTAGAGAGCAATGCTTCAGCACCAATAGAGCCGAGTAAGAAGAAGTTTCCATGGTTTGCCAAGTAAACTTGCATGCAAGGAGTTCCGGATGGCATGGATAGGGTAGGGGAGCGAGAGTCAGCGATTTGAATATCCCTTTTGGTCATGGCCTCAGGTAGGCCACCCTTGGATGAGCTTTAGTCCTCTTTTTTTTTCCACTGCTTGACATGCTTGAGCACTGAATAGAATCTTGTAACCAATACGAGACATGGTGACAGTGTGATGCCAGATTCTAGTATGTTATACTCTACCTTGACATGGTTTGTGTGATTCTATGATGCATTCCAGTTGCTGGTTCGCACCTGCCAACTATCAAGGTCGCTAAGCTAGGGACGCACCTTCCTCTCAAACTGGAGGCAGCAGAGCGGCGGGTCCAAAATCCTCTCCTCGTCCCACGCCATGAGTTCAGGAAACTTGGAATTGTCTAGGCGTGCTCGAGCAGCTAAAGCTCAGATATGCCTGGCTTGTCGAACGAACACCCTCTGTTTTGGACCATGCAGTGTCGGCAGAATGCCATTATGCTCTGTGTCTCTACCATACTTTGGCATCGCTCATGAAACAGAAAACGTCAAAATCACCGTCACGGGAGCTTTGGAGCTTGATGTGCCAGGGCGTTGCAGAACTGTGCAAACGAGCATTGAGCTCGAGGACCTCGTTCGTACAGCCAAGTTATGGATTGCAAGAACGGGTTCCTGCTATTACGACATGGAGATATCGGTAGAAGGGTTTCGGGTAGAAACAGAAGACCAATTGAGCCACCTTCGCAGCACGGTGCTAGGATTTCAGGATTGGACTTGACCTAATCTCTTCTGGAGACATAATTGGCGATTTGCTCATTCAAGTATCAGGTATGGCAACATCTTGGACTTCGACTTGTCCATAATGATGGAGTGAATACAAAGCCCAATCGGATACGCTTGTCCATTCAGCATCCAGATCTTTCGTCCGCTTTGGTACCCGACGCCGCAATGGTGGCAAGATTCCATAGAGTATCGTTCGCCATTGATCTTGCAAGAACAGGAGAGAGGGAACGCCCTACCAAGAAAAAGGCAAAGGTGACCAAATCCACAAGAGCTGCATCCTCTCGCGGTTTAGGTGGCCTAAAATTGGCCGGCAATATCGAGTTTGACTGCCTGGAATCGGATGACCAAAAAGCCGTGGATGAGTTCATTGTCCGAATGAATCTTGACACTGCACAAAGGGAAGCACCAAGACGGCCAAAAAGAAGAAGTCGACACACAGTAGCCAACGAGATGATATACGCCACTTGTACCAAAGACATGTTGGAAATTTGCCTACAGAATATAATGGTCGGGATCAAGCAATGCCCTAGATATATGACATTTGTGGACAAAAGTCCTGGTAAGCCACTCTCGTTGTTGGCTCCAGCAGTCTTTAATATGCCATATTTGAAGGTAAGAGCTTTTGAAATGCTGGAAAGAAATAGGACTAAGCACGACTTCAGGATATATCTGACAGAAAGGATTTTCTTTTTACAATTGCTACGTCATTGGGGCGAATGAGGACGGCCGAATCGCCAAGTCTTCGTAGAAAGGTTGAGGAATTAGAAGCGGCAACATCCAAGCACATCGAGGACGGCAGTTGTGTGAAAGGCTACTATGAGCAAGGCTCTGTCCAGGATGGTATTGAATGTAGACTTTGGAATCTATTGGCGACTGAGATTCGAACTGCTCGACGCTAGACCGGTGCTTTTCGCAAGTCCAAATAATGCAGTGTAATAGCTGCACAGACATGCAAGGGAGTCACGGTGTCCTGAGTAATTTAAATAAGAGGGAAATATAGGAGAAATTTCTCATTTGAAGCGGTTCTAACATGGTACCAGCGCTTCAATGCCCAGATATGGTCATATATGACAATCGGCTTTTCAACTAAAGAAAAAAGCACCTGCGAGTAACATGTGTTCCGGCAAGACAGTACAAGTGCTATTGAAGGTGCTGGGGAACCTTCAACGGCAGCATATTAATTAACGTTGAGAGACGTCTGCCGAGACGAAATATCATCTAAACCAACGCCTAGTCCACCAGGGGGGAGGAGGTCGGCGATATGCAATTTGTGACCCAAACAGAGTCCAAATATAAGATAAAGAGAGAAACAAGGTTGGATAAAATCGAAAAGCCCTAACTGCTGAAGACAGATGCGAAGGGTCTACTTTCGTCCCGCTCCACCTCTGGCATTGTCCCCGGAAGCCTTCTTCTTCTTCTTCTGCTCAGGCTTCAGAGTGGCGTAGTGAATGTACCAGAGCAACAGGCATTGCAATCCCAAGCCAACCAGTACGAGCAGCAGGTCCAGGAAGAGGCGCGGCTGGTCGTTGAGGACCGCGACGGCCTCTTTGGTGGCGCCGACCCTTCCGAGCCAGTCGAAGTTGGCCATGTCAGCCTGTTCCCTTTGGTTTTCCCAACGTGGATTGATGCCGGGGGTCGAGGACGTCGTCACTGTGTTTGAGGGGGGTGGGCGAGGTGTTAACGGGCCGCTTCTATGTGTGAGAGTGCGCCTGGCACGGTTGAACGGACGGCTAAAACAACAGCACAGTAGGAATAATAATAAATCGAGGACTCGCGGTGGTCACGATGGTGAAGGAAACGTATGCGGTGCAGAACACAAAGGGATGGGCTAGGGAGAGTGTCAAAAATCTGGGCGCGGCGGGATTATGAGCAGATGTCGGTGGGCCGCGCCGAGGCCCCAGCACAGGAGGCGATCCTGAGACGGCCGTTTCAAAGCCGCACCACGGAACTACGAAGGCTTCACTCAGGGAGAGTTGTGATGTGTGTCCGTCAGGTGGCATGTACTCCGTAGTTACTCCGTACATGGCGTTGCTTTCCATCAGGACGAGTAACTTATGGGGTTTGCAGCAGTTCAGTCACTCTTCTCGATGAGGCATGGACTGGAAGTGAAGTCGGCCACGATGGGGTCGGACGGACGGAAAGCCATCCACGTGATTCCACACGTGTGACTACAACTGCGTACGAGCGACCCCCTGTTTCCGGCACTAACCCGGTCGGGTCACGGAGCTTTGAAGATTTGTGCTTGGCTCCAAAAAAACTCCAAGCTTCGAGTGAGCACGACAACATTCCTCAATCCAAAGAGAACACATACATGTGCACCCATCGCCGCTGCAATTGACCTGCCTCCACACCGGATCGTTGGTCTGCATTGGACGAACAGGCCGGACATGAGCGTGGCACGCCCGGCGCACAGCCTCCTGGGCAGGTGCATCGCCTCGACCCGAACGCGAGTCGGTTCCCCAGCAGCAGCGGCGTCGTCAGCCTTGCCTCGCCAGCAATTCCACAGCTCAGCAGCGCGTGCCAAGCGGCGGTCGCGGTTCCGCAATGTCAAGGCCGAGGAAATGGGGCTCCTCGACGCCACGGCGCTGGCGAGATACCGCCGGGACAAGTTCCCCGACTACACCAGCGAGGAGCTGGAGCTGCTCGGGGCAAAATACACCCCCGAGCAGCTGGAGGCTCTCCGGGCGGGCGAGGAGGCCGTCGACCCGGACGACCTGATCATGCAGGGCCGGCTCCGCGACGACCCGTACCGGCCAAACTACGTCGAGGACTTTACGGTGCTCGACCCGAGATACGATGTCAGACCCAAGGCCGATGTGACGCCGCAGGAGCCGCAGTGGCCGAACCACAGCGAATGGGCGGACCAGTACGGCCTTAAGATGACGCAGGTGACAGACAAGAAGACGAGCGACCAGCTCACGAGGGCCATGGTGCGGGCGTTGAGGAGGGTCAAGGAGAGCAAGGGGGCCGAGCTGATCGACCTGACGCAGGACGAGCTCAAGGACCTCGAGGACGAGCCGGAGCTGCTCAAGAAGTACCTCGTCGAGGAGGGGGGGGGGGGGGGGAGGAGGAGGACCACGGCAGGCAGGCGGGGGAGTCGGACATGCTGACGAGGGCGCAGGCCATGAAGCTCGACGAGGCGGTGGAGACGGAGTGGAAGAAGGAGCTGGACAAGCTGGCGTCGACGGCGGGCGAGAGCGAGCTCGAGCCGACCAACCTGGAGCTGCTGGCCGATGGGCCGGCAGGCATCAGCCGGGCCTACTCGGCCGAGGCCGCGGAGCTGGGCAAGGTGCCGGGCGTGGAAGGACTGTACAAGTCGGCGGCGGACCCCGAAGACGAGGGCCAGGACGACGGCGGCCACTACCAGGAAATCAAGCGGCTCACGGGCATGACGCTCAAGGACATCCAGTCCATCTACCGCAAGGTGCTCGTCACGCGCTGGGTATCCAACCAGACGCGACTGGGCAAGGTACGCAGCACGTCAGTCGTGGCCATCGCCGGCAACGGCAACGGCCGCCTGGGTCTCGGCATCGCCAAGTCCACCGAGGCAGGCCTGGCCGCCGAGACGGCCCAGCTGCTCGCCATCCGCAACATGAAGCCCGTCCGGCGCTACGAGAACCGCACAATCTTCGGCAACGTCAAGGCCAAGGTGTCGGGCACCGTGGTCGAGCTCTTCTCCCGGCCCCCCGGTACGTCGTTCCGTCGTTGTTGTTTCCCCATCCCCTCGCATACAGTAGACCATTCCCTCGCATACAGTAGATGAAAGCAGCAGCAGCAGCAGCTAACAGATGTGTTCGTCCAGGCTTCGGGCTGCGCGTCCCCCACCGCCTCTTCGAAATGTGCCGGGCCGCCGGCATCCACGACATGCACGGCCGCATGCCGCGCTCCAAGAACCCCATGAACTCGGTCAAGGCCACGTACGAGGCCCTCACCAACCAGCTCGACCCGGAAGCCATGGCCATCGGCAGGGGCAAGAAGATGGTCGACGCCCGCAAGGTCTATTACGGCGGCGCAGTCCACTAAGCATTCACTGCCGCAGCCGACCCTACGCTACCCTAGCTAGTGTGTATTGTACATCACCAATTGTACAACTCGTTATCGTGAAACCGCTCTGTCCTCGCCTCCCCCCCCCCCCCCCCCCATCCCAAAAAAACCGCGCGTGTGTCCTCACTCCTCCTCCCCGGCGCCCCAGTCAATCTCCTGCTGCAGCACGATACTATACACACTCGCCTTCAGCAGCGTAAACGCCAGGCTCGTCTTGCGCTCCAGCTCCCGCAGCCCATCCAGTATCTCAGTCGACGGATTCGAAGCCAATCCGTCCAGCACGCCCGCCAACTACTACCACGCGTCAAACAAGTCCGCTCTCGTAAAATCATCGGCCCAACCCCTTCGTTGCCGCGACGTACCTGCTTCATATTGCCAGCCAGCCGCTCATACTCCTCAAGCACCTCCTGCTCCAGAGGTGACAGTTCCGGCGCAGACAGCATCTTCTGCTCATTCATTGTTGCCGCGCGGGGGGTTGCAGAAGTGGAATCAAGTTGGCACGGTATTACTTTGCGACGCGAGGGAAAAAAAAACGCGCTTCTTCACGTTGGCGAAATGGGTACTTACGTTTCGTCTCCACTTTCTTTCTTTCTTTCTTTCTTTCTGTACCCCGTACTTGTGTGAGTGGGGAAACTAAGTACTACACCACAGATGGTACGGAGTTTATCGCAATGATAACTACATTAGGTACCCTAGTAGTTAGTTATGCGGAGTTACTCCGTACAAACTATAGTTCATAGCTACTCCGTATACCCGTCAGAACCCAACGAATGGCAAACAGGGACAGAAGATCGAGATCCCATCGATTAGATAAGATATTGCACAAGCATACTCCGTATAAAGGAGTGGTCCAGAGCATCCGCCAGACCTTCTCCCCAGACAGAGACACAACACCAGTCGCGCTTCCAGCACATGCATGTCATTCATATACTAATCAATTTCATACCTACACAAGAAAAAACAAAACAAGAACGCTCAAAGCTAACAATCTCCGTCCTGTAATCCATACTTCATAACTATCGGGAGAGGGCCGCTGGCAGAACCACGCACGCCCAAGCTGCAAGCAAGCTGCACCATATAAATCGTTCATCCCTTAGTCCTTCGTCCTTCGCCTCTACTGTTCGTATACAACCAACCCGTTCTCGGCCCCTGCTTCCGTCCCAACTAGACTCCCCACTTGACTCTCCGTCCAGTCGCTCTCCGTCCCGTCATACTCGCTATACCCGCCGTCCGATTCCGTGTACTGGCTCGACATGACCGTCGTGCCAACGCTGCTTCTTCTCAGTGTCCCCGTGTCGCTGCCTTCGCCACCGTCGTCGTCCACCAGTGAGTCAAGCACCGAGTCATTGTCAGCCGGATACCCAACAAGGCTGGCCGCTGGCGAGGGAGCAGCTGTGTCCGGCTCTTCCAACTCCTCCACAGTCTCACCGACGCCAAGGTTCTCCTTGTCTTCCTCTCCAAACCCCTTCACTACTCCCCCCCAACTTCGCTTCCGCAGGGCATTGCCGGCTGCAGTGCGAACGCTTTGGCTTCTTTTGACCAGACCAGATGTTGAGTTGCTGTTCATCTGGCTGAGAGACGCTATGCGTCTTGCCGATCCGTTCTGTGACGGGATCCCAAGGTTTCTCTTCGCCGCCAGAGCCATGTTAACAGCAGAACGGTTCGGCTTCGCCCTACCTCCTTCTCCATCTTCGCCGGCTGTCTTTTTGACTCGTTTTCGGTCCATGGCGTCACGGCCCTTGTTGCCCTTGGCCATCAGTAGTACTCGAGAGTGATCCATGACGCCTTCTAGAATGCGTCGCTCCAGCCTCTCCGCGCGGTGCTCCATATCCGACAGCTCGTCCTTGCGCAGACGCAACGCCGTCTCCAAGGAAGATACATCGCCAGTCAGCCGAGTCTTTTGCCTGATCAGACTCTCTTGCTCAGTCCGCAAGTTCAAAACGCTGTTGCGAAGCCTGTCTTCCTCGTCCTTGAGACTAAGAATAGCTGCTTCCATGTGTTCTCGCTCGGCA
The DNA here is from genome assembly GCA_031753515.1 of Metarhizium rileyi. Classification (NCBI taxonomy): domain Eukaryota; kingdom Fungi; phylum Ascomycota; class Sordariomycetes; order Hypocreales; family Clavicipitaceae; genus Metarhizium; species Metarhizium rileyi. The sequence continues at coordinate 2,483,686 of JAUKVO010000008.1, forward strand.
AGCTTACGCTCCAACTCCACGACGGTGTCTTGTAGCGTCTTTTCCCGATCTTCGTTGTCATTCTCAATGCGTTGCCTCTGAGAGGAGAGGAACAGGGAGATCTCGGCAGCAGTCTTCACCACAGACTGGTGGACCTTGTCCAACGTCTCGAGCTGGGCAAATGCCTCGACTGAGGCAGCACTGTGATCTACAAGCTTGTCAAGCTTTTCGTGGACTGTGCTGTCGTCGTAGCGCTGCTCCGCCAGTCTATCAAGCCGCTCTTTGACCTCAGAATCGTCGTACTTTTGCTCTGCAATCAAATTGAGCTTCTCTTGTACAGCCGAGTCATCATACTTCTCAGGGGGCGGCAGTGCTTGCTCGACCGGCTTGGCTTCGGAAATCTTGTCCTGGAGTTCAGTGGTTGCCGATTTGGAGTGCTCAAAGTGCTCTCCTACCAGTAAGAGAACATCTTTCACAGCTTCTAGTATCTTGGGCTGGTACTCCTTCATCTCGCCCTGCAAGCCCTCAACAGCGACGACCGCCTGCTGAACATGGTCGCGAGTCTGCTGGTGTTCCGTTTTCCCCTCCGTTTCACTCTCTTCGGTACGAGTGGCGAGATCATCGACCCTGGAAAAGACTGTCTTGGATGCTTCTTCCATCTTCTCCAGAGAATCTGTAACAGTCGAGCCAAGGGTATCAATCAGAAGCTTCAGGTCCTCGGCAATAGCCTTGGTGCCAACAACAGCAGCTTCCGTCTCGATCTCCCGAGCCTCGCTGGCTTCATGCTTCTCATCCAATGTAGCTTTGAACTCGTCATACTTGGCAACTAGCTCCGTAATCTTGTCGTCAATCTTGGCCCCGATGCTGTCTGCTGCCTCCTGGAGCTTCTCATTCGACTCCAGCCGGGCTCCAGCAACGATTTCCTTGTTCTCTTCGAATTGCGTCTTCATCGCTTCAAACATCTCCTTGAGGTCGACGCTGACATTTTCATTCTTGTCAAGCTTTTCGCTCATGCCTTCAAGTGCCTTCCCAACGACGTCAACTCCAGATGACCCTTCTTCCAACTTAGTCTTTATGGCCTCCTGAAACTCTTCCAGTAAAGCCTTGACCTCCGTGACGCGGTCGGCGACACCAACGATTTCCGCTTGACGGTCGTCAAGTGCCTTGGCAGTTGATTCGCAATGTGTGTCGATCTTCTCCTTGGCTTCCTTCAGAATGCTCTCCAAGTTAGACACATCTTCCTTGTTGGAGATGGCAGCAAAGTCTGTCGAGTTTAATCCGTCCAGCGCAGTCTTGATTTCGAGAACGGCGGTTTCGACGGCCTCGACACCCGCCTTGGTCGCCATCTCTTCATCAACAGACGGTGTCTTGTCAGCCCGCTCCTTGATTTCTTCGACACCAAGGCTAAGTTGTGTCACAAGAGTTTCCAAAGCATTCAGGTCCTCCTTCTGCGAAATGGTAGCTAGCTGCTCGAAAATGGAGGTCATAGTCTCGCGAGTCTCTAGAACAAGAGTTTCAATAGCATCGAGATGCTCCTTTCGAACAGCCTGGTCGCCCTCAATGAGGTCATCCAGACTGGCTTTGGTGTTGCGGAGAATAGTCTCAATAGCCTGGACGTCGTCCTTGGAAGCGGCATCACCATTGGCCTTGCCACTGGCCCCTCGTTCTTCTTCACTGGGCTCGTCGTCGGCGGCGGCGGCGGCAGCGGGTGGCTCTCGGGTTGAGATTTCTTGGACCCCCTCCTGGACGCTGCGAAGCATTTCTTCCAGGCGAGCCAAGTCATCTCGCTGGACAGACTCGGTTTCTGGCTCCATTGCCTCTACTTTGATCCTGAGCTGAGTGATGAGGACCTCGAGATTCTTAATATCGTCTTGCTTCACCATGTCGGCGGGGATAATAGCTCGACTAGTATCTTCCTCGTTAGCGGTTGCAACCGCTGCCACTGCTCTTTCACTGCTAGCGTCCCGAAGCGTCTCGATATCTGACCTGACACCATCCAAACCTGACTTGAGTGCATCCAAAACCTCATCGTTGGCAGTCAAATCCACGGGCTTGTTGATAACTCTTTCAAAAGCTGCGCGGAGATCGTTTAGACCATCCTGAATGGCATCCAAAATATCGCCTGTCTCCGGTCGAGGTCGCAAGATTTCTTGTCGGAGGCTGGTCAATCCATTGTGAAGGGCCTCGAGGACATCCTGATTGTTGACACCGGAGACGGCGGGGGTAGATGCTGGCACCATGGAAGAATTAACAATCTCGCGCAGCCCCTCTAGCTGTGTGTGAAGTTCTTCGCGGTAGCTATCGTTGGTCATGGAAACAGCCCTGGAGACCTCGTCTTTGAACTCCTCCATGGTTCGTGACATATTATCCATGAACTCTTCGTGACCAGAAGCACCGCAAACCCTGTCGACATAGCCTTCGATGGCAAGTCGAAGATTCTCAAGTCCGTCCTTGGTAGCGTCGAGGACTTGCTCAGTGTCTCGTCCATTGGCCGCCACGTTCTCTTTGGCTTCCTCAGACACGGCGCTGAATTCAGCCTTCATATATTCCAGCATTTCTTGCAGGCGCGACACAACTTCGTCACTGCTACCAGGAACTGCCATGAGAGCGTCGTCTCGAGAAAGGTCCAATCCGTTGAGACCCTCACGGACAGCCTCGTGAATGACAGCGTGATGTGACTCAGAAGCAGCCTTGAATTCAAGCTTCATGTACTCCATGATCTCCTGAAGACGAGAGGCAACTTCATCATTGTTGCTAGGAAGCGCCATAAGCGCATCATTTCGAGGAAGATCAAGGCCACTGAGACCCTCGCGCACGGCGTCAACAACATCGCTGTGCGATAGCTCGTGGCCTACAGCAGATGCGGCGACGGGGAATTCGAACTCCTCGAGACAATCACGAACAGCGTCAATGATTTCCTCTCGAGACAGGGAGGCCGGAGTATCGACCTGGGGAGGGACAAAGTGCTTGAGCCCTTCTACAACAGCCTTGAATACTTCTTCCCTGGTTGCGGCCTCGGGTCGCTCATCCCGAGGAGCATACTCGAGAAGACCTTCTTTGAGACAAGCCAGAACTTCGTCACGCTCAAGACCGAGCTGCTGCACCTCAATTTCGGGCTTGTAGTTTTCCCAGGCGTCTCTGACGGCTTCAATGACATCTTCTCGACTCAAGTCGGGTGTGTTATCAGTAGAGGCTTCGTTGTCGCGCAACGCAGCTCGCATGGCGTTGTAGATTTCCTGATAGTCAACCACAGTCTTCTGCGATGATTGTGACTGGGCAGACTGGCGGCGATGTTCTCGCAAGACGTTATTGAGCTGTTCCTTCATCTGCTCCAAACCTTCGTCAATGACTCTGGAGACCTCATCTTTGCTAGGAGACTCAGCCTCCTCCATTCCTTTGTGTCCGACCTTCTCCAATCTCTTTCCTAGTTCGCGTCCCATGCCAAGAACCTCGCCCCTCAGCTCACGCACGAGGGCTTTGACCTCAGCAGTCAAGCCGCCGCCCTGCGCGACACTGTCCTTGACGGATCGGATGATTTTCATAAGGTCGTCGTTCACTAGTTCCGCGCCACGGCCGGGTGCGGAGGATCTCCTATTTTCTCCGCTGTAAAGCAGTCGTTCGAATCGTTGTGACATAGGGCCGCTCCTTTCCAACTCCATATCTTGACCGCCTAGGCTCACGCCTCGGGTTGCGTCTCCAAGAACGATAGCATTCTCTGCTTGCGAACGAACGTAATCTGCCAGTTCATCAACCTTGGCTGAGGTGGCTAGTCCAGACAATTTCTGGGACAGCTGGGTCAGCAGGCCAACCAGTGATTCCTGTCCCTCCTTTGTGCCCAGCCCGCTCCAGATCTTCTCCAGAATCATCAATGAAGCAGATGTGTCTGCTCCCGAAAGAGAAGGCGTGCTGATAGAGCCACGATCGATTGACTCGGCAAAGCTCTTTGGCGACGGTATCCGGGGAAGTTGGAACGCCCGTGAGTGTGTGGGGGGAGAGCCAAAGGGCTTATTATCGAGATACGGGCCATTGAAGGAGGTGATCCGGCCAGACTGGTCGCTTATGTTTCCCACAAGCTCTCTCAGGCTCTTCCGCACGTCCTCGTCCCTGGACTTGGTGGCCTCCTTCAAGCTTAGTAAATCAGTGGCATTGTCCCGGCTCCGTCTACTCAAAGCCGACATCTCCTTCTGCAGAGAGGTCGCAATATTTGTAAGTGTAAGAAGTTGAGCACAAACATCCTCCGAATAAGGATGCTGTTTAGGCGTGGCGCCGTTTGTGATGTTAGACAGAGCAGGCTCAGCCTCTCTGGAGGAAGTTTTGGCACCCATAGTTTGCAGTGTCAGCATGGTCGAGCTCTGGGGTGGCGTGTTTTCACCAAGTATGCTCTGGGGAAGCCGTCGAGCCGTCGGCCTCAAAATAGGCGTCAAGCTTGGCCCAGGGATGGGAGTCGAGTTGGCAGAATAATCCCTATCAGATCTCGGCTCGGGAGGCAATTCTCGCGGGGTAGTGGGTGTCGAAGGTCTGAGCTCAGATTTACTCCAGTTCCCTTCGATCATCAGACTCAGGTCTCGTACAGAACCAGGCTGCAGTGACTGCAAACGACGATGCGAACCGCCTTTGATGAGGCTTCTCTCGGGCGACCCGTCGCCACGCCTGACAACGGCACTGTTTTCCCGCGCCCGCTCGTTCAAGGCGGCGTGTGCAGACTGAATGGCGCTCGACGTGCCGGCACGCGAAGTAAAGCCAGGCGACTGGGGATTAGGATTTAACGGTAGAGGCGGCGGAGCTCGTTCTGGATCGGAGCTATCCCACCTGCTGGGTATTAGTCTTGCGTCGTCAATCTGGGCATGACTTGACAGAAGATGATTGACTCTCTTCCAAACTGGAAGGGGCATGAAGGAGAAGGAGACGATGCAGAGGAAGCAGAAGAAGAAGAGCTAGAAGGAAAGAAAGAAGGGGGAAAAGCCGCTATCACGCACATAGGAACGAGGGCTCGTACGCCGTGGTCCGAAGAAGCAGAATGTTGATGCTTTAGGTATCTCTCTTCATCTCGGGACGAATTCGAGTCCCAATCTGACAGTGACATGGTCGGACAATACGGGGTCCTCTGGTCCAAGAGAGAAGCCCTTTGTTTCGTGATGTTTTGCTGAGGAATGCGATGTGGACTGGCGAGGAATGCGGACAGCAGCCACTTGCTGCTTCAAGATGACGAATCCACCAAGCACCTCGAGGAACTGTAATCTATACAAGGAATAAATCGGTATCCGGAATATGAGACACGGGGGAGGCTCGCGAGAAGTAAAAATCAGTTTCGTTTCTTCATGATCCTCTGCCGTACTGGGGAATCTTTTTTCTTTAACTTCTCTGCTCTGCAATTGGCACTTTAGAGGAAGGAATGCAGGCAGGGCTTGCGAGGGAAGGACCGGCAAATATGATAGCTTTGCATGGGCCCTTCCCCCAGTGCCATGATTGTTGACGGGCCGCGGCCATTGGGCGCCAAGGCGGGCGTCATGTTTTGGCACGTTGCGGGGGCAACGGGCAACGACGGGTCATTGTGCCCTGTGCCTCGATGTATCTCGATCCGTAGCGCTGCATACAAGTTTCGCCTGGACGGTACCCCCTACGGGGTACATTGCGGAACTTTCAACTTTTGTTCTCCTGTGTCTTGGCTAACTAACCTGGATTTTCGTCCCCCGCCCACGACGATGGGGCCGGAAGGATCATGACTGGTGGGTTAAGGCGCACGCGCAGTCGTTGCAGATCGCGATTCGACCCCCCCTGCTCGCGAGACTTGAACCGTGTGGATGTGGATCATGTTGTGTAGTTGTTCTTTCTTTACCTACGGAGTACGGTGAAAGGATACGAAATAGTGAGTGTGGTCCCGAGTTGCGTTCAGCCCCGAACCCATGAGTTATAAGTGTGCAGCGTTCTCTTCTTGCTTCTTATCTTACACAACCAGACTGTCGCCTGTGCTTTCCAGATACCTCGTTTTTGGAAAGAGTAGCGTTGGCACTCAAGGGCCTCTATCTAGCGAGTGCCACATAAGTCGTCATCTCGAAGGAGAGAGTGTCCATCTATCCACAGCCGTAACGTAAAAACTCCCGCCTCACTTGATTCCAAATAGTAGCCAAGACCATTGGTCTATTGTCATCAGATTCCAAACAGGTGTATCCTTAGCCGATCCATCCATCCCCGCAAATATATATGTATATGTAACTTCAGAAAATCCCATTTCCTATTATAAAACATTTCCGGATCCTCGACTACTGCAAGTCTTTTGAAACCTGTAACTACTTGGAGAAGACAGCATCAAAGGCGGGTATGAGTGTCTGGGCAAGCCAGAACGAAAAGACAAGCTTGGGGCCGGTCATGAGCAGCTATGATGGGGAAAATCAGTATGAAAACAATGGTTTTTAGACAGAGATCATTCTTGACGGAAGTATAGAGGAAGTCACTTACCTTAGGAACGAGACCCTTAAAGAAACTCGAAAAGCCTTCATTGCGGGCCATGTTGGTCAAGATGCGGAATCCACCTTCAGGGTTGTCAAAGTTGCGGTTCTGGATTCGGGTCTTAATGACGTCGAGAGGAGCAGAAACGAGGAGTGAGGCTGAAGCTCCGGCAATAGAGGCAACAAAGTTCTGGAACCACGTGGCCTTGTTGTAATCCTGGAGATGGAACATATATTCCTTGGCGAAGGCAGAGCCTCCAAAGAGCTGTGATCAGAGCGCGTGTGAGTATACCAGCCGGATGATGCGTGCATAGGTCTCCCCCAAAGACTAACATACCGCAAATGAACCAGGGGCGTTTCGGGCAGCGGTCCAGCCCCAACCACGGTACAGTCCAAATCCTTCATCGGCAACAATCTTGAGGACACCACGGCCCTTGAAGGCCTCGGGGTTCGTCTGGCGCTTGATCTTGAGGACATCGAGAGGCAGAAGTACGATTTCACCAATGCCAATCAAACTACAGCAAAAATGTGGTCAGTTGCTATTTCGTGTCCGTGGTCTTCGCTCTTGCCCGTCACAAAACTGGCCCGAGCCAGAATGGGTGTCATCTCACCTGCCAGCAGTAGAATGCATGATGGCCTTGCCGGTCTTTTTGCCAAAGGCTGACTCGAAGTCCTTGCCATAGTGCTTGGCCAAATAGTCGCGCGCAACAGGTTGACCGCCATACTTGTAAATTCTCTGCAGGACCTTGTAACCGGCAGCATAACCCAGGCCTGGGAACAGCGAGATGAACTTTCGACCAAAAGGAGCGCCAGCCTTGTCCTTGAAGACAACCTGGTTCAATTGGCTGGCATTGGCAACCTAAGAGACGTGAGATATCGCAAGTCAGCTCGGCCCGCGCCAATCTTCTCTTCTGCTTCTCTGGTATAGTTCATGGGGCAGAGGGTACTGTATTCCTGTCTGAAATTGGAAAGTTCTTACTCGTGTCTGGTTGCTCATCAAGCGCTTTGCAATGGTATCAACCTAATGGGGTCATGTCCGTGAGTATGGCGAGACCACATCTGCTTGCGCGGACTTCTGATGGTGTCGTACGTACGGGATGGAAAATTGCCAACTCGGCGATACCAGCGGAGCCTGTGACCAGTCAGTATGCATCGGACCCTAGATGATAGAGCTCACAATGCCTCAAGAAACTCGATGGCGTCGAGGCTTTAGAGCTTCCAATGGGCGAATGGCTTACCTGCGCCCAGGAGTCTGGCCAGGTTGGACTCTTTTTCTCGGCCTGCATTTCCTGTCGGGGGCGACATGATGAGCGGGATCTGGGCGATGGAAAAATACAAGGCGTCTCTCCCGCTGGCCAATCTGGTGGTTGATTGTCACGAGGACGTTGAAAAGCAGTGAGCTCGTGAGAGTAAAGAAAATGGGCTTCGGGAAAGATGGGGTGATGGCGTACGCATAGGGACATAATTTTTTTTCAGGAACGGCGAGATCGGCAGCGCCAGACTGGCCAGGCACGCAATTGGTGAGAGACCCGGCACCGACAACTGCGGCTTGGTGGGCGGCGGCTCGGTGGCCAATGGCGTGCATCACTCAATATGCTGACCATGGAGGCACGAAACACGAAATGAACTGCTCAATGTCAATGTTGCATTCACCGTCAATATGCAGCAATGTCCGGATTCAAACCAGCTACGACCCCAAATGGCAATTACGGTCGTTTGACTAGTTATGTACATGAGTGATTCTTGGCCCAGCATATGAACCAAAGCCAGCTGTGCCTACCATCATCATCTGCATCGGAGGTGTCGTCATATTGCACGCCACTTGTTATCACCCCGTTATCCTTCAACATTTTAATAGTCCCTAAACACTGCAATCATGTCGTCTAGGCGCATCACCTGGCCAAGCAGTTTCTGCTCGCCTTCGAGATGGCGGTTATACTTGTTGTAATGCTCCGCAGTCATCACCTCTTCCTCCTTGCCCTTGACGTCTTTCCTCTCCACGAATGTGAGAATGCTGCGTTCTTTGTGTCGCTCCACGTCCAACGTTTGCAAGCACCGCAACATGCCCTTGTACACATCATCCAACAGCTGCGACTGGATTCGTTCGCCGTCGAAAAACCAGAAAAACAACGTTCGGTTCGCAAGTCTGCTGTTGTCCTTCGGTACCTCCTGAACATCCACCAATCCCGCCATCTGCATCGCGAGCATTTTTCCTTGGACGTCACCTTTCTTCATGAGGGCGGCTGACGGGAGCATCTTCTCGTCCAGTTTTCCCTTTTCTCTAAGAATTCGTGTCAAGCGAAGACCATGGCGCCCAAACGACTGCTCGATATACGCATCGAGCTCAGATTCACGTAGTCGGTCCATCAACATGTCAAAATCCACGGTCCACTGGCCGCGGCCCTGAGTTCCACAATGCCGTACAAAACGATGCTTGCTCTCTGCCAGCAATAGAAGATGTTGGCGCATCTGGTCCAGTCGGCTGTCTTTGGCCGCAGCCCCGTCCTCAAATTTCACCCTTGTCGGCCTGTCGCCGTTGGTGTGTGTGTGGTTCCCTTGGACGTCAAGCTCATCCTCGGATGCCTCATGTTCGCTTTCTTTCCCTGTGGCTGCCGCCGCTGCCGCGGCCGCTGCCGCTCTGGCCAAGCGTCCCCGAGGGATAGGAGCGGCCTTCACCTCTGGCTCGACTTCCTCATCCGAATCGCTGTCATAGGCGTAGGGTCCCGATCTGATCTTCTCGGCGCTGTCGAAGTCTATTTTGTCTTTCGGGGCCTTTCCAATACCACCAAGGACCTTGACTTCGTCGCTCAGGTTTTCGTAGACTTGTAAAGTAGTGACGCTGTGTTGTGGTCCTTTGTTCTCATCGCCAATCCAAGGGTCAGCTCGACATCTGGACACGTTTGCCGTGAGCAAATTCAGGAGAGCGCGGTAAACGTGGCCTGTGGTCTCGCCAAGAGCATCAGCTGCAAAATCGGCTAGTCGTTGGTTGCGAAGCTCGACCATGCACTTTTCATGATTGATCCGAACCACCACATGGGGCTAGTAGAAGCAGGTTTAGCATACTTGCGTTGCAGAGTGTATGAAATTGGTCGTGGTCAGGAATAGACGTACATTCAAGTCGACGCCGTCACCAAAAGGATCTGAATGGCTGGAGCCATTTTGTAGCCTCCTTCTCTTGGTAGAGGGTCCGGAAATTTGATCCAGCTGCCTTTTTAGTACCTTGCCCTGGTCGCGGAACGTCTTGAAGCGCTCTACAATTTGCATGTGCTGTTCTATTTTGTTCTTGCTTGCCTTTTCTCCAGGCGCTGTCTTTGTGACGTCGGCTTCGATCTCCCGATATACCTCAGCGGGATTGCGAAAAGAATCGGGGCGTACGGTTTCCAATATCTCTGCTTGAATCAACCGGGATAAAACCGAGTTGAGGTGGTCTTTAGACTCAATCAGACCAGACAGTGATTCATGTGATCCATTTGTGTGCCCGTTGGTTTTGGGAGCGCGTGCCGAAAATGCGTGTGCAAGGTCAGCTACTCTAGCATAGCCCAGTTGCATCAATGTTTGGACAAGGTCTCGTTCAGCAAGTCCATATTGAATATTGATCACCTCGAGTATTTTACCGGCTCGTACGAGGTTGTAGCAAGCATCCGGGTTAGCCTCGTAGCTGGTCGATCTCGTATCAGGGTCGGTGTAGTGGTAGATGAGGTTTTGTTGAATTAAAACGCCCAGACCGTTGCGAAGATGCCGTGATCCGAGTGATACATGCTGAACCAGCTGGGCAATTGTGCACCGTCCCTTGGTGATCAGCGCGACCAAGATGCGCTGTCGGGAGAGGTGAAGAGTCAGCCCCGCGACGAGTACAGAAACGATGCGCCGACACTGCAGAGTCTGAATTGGTCCAGAGAACTTACTGATGGAAGTTCACCAAATAGATCGTTTACTAGCAAAGCACAAAGCTCTGCGGCATGTTTTGTCTAATTCCGAATGTCTTAGTGGCAGTCCAACGATAGCCCATGAGAAAAAGTACTGACGACAAGCATTGCTTTGCTCCTAGAGACGCTCTCACAATCCCTAGAGCTACCACGACGACTACCTGGACGGCATTGAACAGCAATGAAAAATGGGAAGAGAACAGATGTGCGCCAACCGGAATTGGCTGCGTCAAGTTGCGGTCGTGAAAGAGGAAGAAGAAACGCACAGCTTGATGCTGGGGGTTTTGTGAAGACAAGTCAATCGACGGATTGCGGATTTGCCAATTTTTCTTCAATGCTTGTTTGTTTGGTGGTGACCGGCCGGAGTGCCAATTACGGAGCCCACCAGGTTTCTGACCAGAGCTGCTGCTCAGCGGGTTGCAGTGGGCTGGTCGGGGACAAGCAGCGACCAGACCAGACATGAAGTGGGCCAGGCATCCAGTCTGGTCTGGAGCTGGTGGCCATGGACTGGAGCGACTGGAGGGGCTGGAGGGGCAGCTTGGATGGCACTGGGCCATCAAATGCGGTACATATGTAAGACGAACGAACTAGTACGCTGCTTTGCCTGCAATATGGACCATCCGAATCGTGCATACTAATAACTTTGCAACGCGTGCGTCACTTGACGGAGCGAACCATGACAGTACTGGGTACCTATCCAGATACTTATATGGCAAGGTTGGACCGAAGGACGGGTAGCTGGCGCTTTGCCGCGAGTTGCCTCTATCATGGCTGTCCCATGTGATACAGGATGACGATCGAAATTATGCCGCCAACGACTTGAAACTGTGTCGCTCAACGGATGAATACCATGTGAGATTGTATGGACCCATGAGATAAGAACCAAGTTGTGAAAGCCCGAGCATCCGTTCACGCTTCATAGGCCAAAAAGAGTATCTCTAAGTAATTAGCCGCAGCGTTCCACTACTCTCGTGACATGCGCAGAACTTTGATTATAATGTACCCGCATTCAAGCTCCGGCAACCAGTTGTACGCCTCCGGTTGATCATCTAATCACGTGATCTGCAATCCTGCCCCCCGAGGCCGAAAATTAGACGGGAGCTGCGTCGCCGAACGAACGAGGCACTTGTTTTGGAGACCTAATTCCGACCACGACGGCCGAAGGATATCCAATTGCATACGTCCTGACCCTCGACAATGATCTCGAGATCGTCTCTCGCCAAAAGCGCGCAACAGGCCGTCCGTAGGTCCTGCAATGTCCAGCACTTGCATCGCCGCGGGTTTGCCGCCGCTGCCTCGAATGGAGCTTTCGAGACGACAGATGTGTCCGGCTTGAAGGTTGCTTCAAGAGATGCTCACGGTCCGACTACCAAGCTTGCTATCGTTGCCAAGGCCGGTACTCGATATCAGCCTCTGCCTGGTTTGACCGTCGGACTTGAGGAATTCGCTTTCAAGGCAGGTTTTCCCGCAACGACTTGATACCTCCGGGCTAAAACAAATAAAAAGAACGTCGTAGCTAATCTGCTTCTGCATGCATCCAGAACACCCAACGACGATCGGCCCTCCGTATTACTCGTGAATCCGAACTTCTTGGTGGTCAATTGAATGCCTCTCATACCCGCGAGGCTCTCGTTCTCGAAGCCAGCTTCCTCCGCGAGGACCTCCCCTACTTTACCGAACTTCTCGCTGAAGTAGTCTCCATGACCAAGTATACGAGTGAGATATTGGTCGCCGCCATTGTATTGACAGATTGATACAAACTGACATCAATCTTAGCTCATGAATTTCACGAGGATGTCGAGCGAGTTCTGCACCTTAAGCAGGTCAGCCTCAACGCCAATGTTACCGCCCTCGCTTTGGACAACGCTCACGCAGTGGCCTTCCACAATGGCCTCGGTGCTTCCGTGTATCCCTCGTCTTCTTCTCCAGTTCAGAAGTATCTCAACGAGGAGTACATTGCCAGCTACGCAAATGTCGTCTACTCCAAGCCTAACATCGCCGTTGTTGCCGATGGTGCCTCCACTGATGCCCTAACCAATTGGGTTGGTGAGTTCTTCAAGGACGTGCCTGCCAAATCGCTAGACGGCCAGACCCTCAAGACTGAGGCCTCCAAGTACTACGGTGGTGAACAGCGAACCAACCACTCTGGCGGTAACGCTATGGTCATTGCTTTCCCCGGGTCCGATGCCTCTGGCTCCAAACCTGAGATTGCTGTCTTGGCTGCTCTGCTCGGTGGTCAACCCACCATCAAGTGGTCTCCCGGCTTCAGCTTGCTCTCCAAGGCCACTGCTGGAACATCAGGCCTTTCCCTCTCTGCTTCTAGCTTGGCTTACTCTGATGCTGGTCTCTTGACCGTTCAGCTGTCTGGCCCAGCCGCCTCTGTCCGCAAGGGTGCCGAGGAGACTGCCAAGGCGCTGAAGAACATTGCTGAAGGCACAGTCGCCAAGGAGGACATCACCAAGGCCATTGCCAACGCCAAGTTCGACGTTTTAGAGAAGGCTCAGCTGCGCTCGCCAAGCCTATTGCAGGTCGGCTCAGGTCTTGTCAATAACGGCAAAGCTCTTCACCTCGCCGCTCTGGCCAAGAGCATCGATGGTGTTACTGCTGACAAGTTGAAGACGGTAAGTGACGAACTGTTTTAGTGTGGCCTTGCACGTTATTTCCAAGGGGCGAAACTAATTCCTATTGTATCGCAGGCTGCCAAAACTCTGTTGGATGGCAAGGCTACCGTTTCTACTGTTGGTGACTTGTTTGTGCTGCCATACGCTGAGGAAATTGGACTTAGGGTATGAAGTGAATATTAGAAGGGCGAGAAAAGCTTCGGAAAAGCTTGTACCAACATTATTGAAGTCGTCTAGAATGGGTGGTCCGGGGCTGCCGTGTGTGTGAATATCTGCAGTAGAAATCCCTTTTGTTCCCATAGCGTTCCAATAGCTTGTCCAGTGCCATGGTGATTGCTTACTGACCACGCGTGAGGGATGTATAGCCAAATGGGAGGGGTTCCATGTCTGGCAGCACCTTTCGGGGTGAGTATCGAAACGAGATTCACAGTTCCATGTTGCTTTGTGCCACAATGCACTGCACACTACGGACGACTTAGGCTCATAGCGGCCGTCTTGTCAAAGCTACTGGACTTTATTTGAGCAGAGATTTTCAATCTATCATCTACTAGCAACAATAGGACGTAATCTGGTCGCTTAGCCAATGAGCTACGCATGTAGGGTAGGTACATAGGATATCCAAGTCCACACGTGTGCCAAGACAGAGTCTGTACTCCGGGTATACAAGAGTACGGACTTAGGGGAACAAGGAGACAAACCGAAACCGGGGCGGCTGCAGCTTCCCCGAAAACCTTCACAGAGTAACTAAGGTAGACAAAGGTGGAATAACTCACAGAGGGTGGACTTACCTTTTAGCATGCATGCATACCTTTTCATCTGCTTATCCAGTGTAGGCTAGAAAAAGTCAATGCTGCCGGTCTAGTAGCCGCTTGGGAGGTCTTGTCAAGCCAAGCAGCGTTAGAATACAGATAAAACCAGTTGGGCCAGGACCTTGGCAAGTTCTAGGCAACCTTAGTGGGCTTCTACCCGACAGGTAAGTTTAGGGCCGGTGCCTCGATTGGGTGCGCATGTATGAGGATCAGTTCAGACACTGTTTTTTTCGAGTCCTGTCTGGCCCACCCGTCGGCCGAACTGAACTTTGTGTGTACAGTGTACCCGTCGCGTGGGTGGTGAGAAGCACTGTGTCTCTTGCCCAGCCCGTCTGGACTAGACTTGACGGACTGGAGTTACTCCTGCCCCTACCCGCTCACGCGTGTCCTGACAACTAGAACTGAGTCTGACCACTTGAGCATCTGGCATCCGGCCCACCAACGCCTCATTGTATTTTGGGCAAGTGTGACAGGGTAGTGGAAAACAAAGCCTCATCACCACCTCCACGGGCTCAGAGAACTTCTTCCTTTCTCGGCTTCAATTCTTCATCTTCTTTCTTAATGTTCTCCTCGCCCATTGTGTGGCAGTCATAGCACCGTCGAGCTGGACGGCACGCCGAAGACCCTTCCTCCTAACTTTCTGTCCCTCGCTTTCCCTCTAGGTGAGCCACACGACCTCCTCTCCGCCGCTCCTTTTCCTTGGTGCTGCTGGTGCGCCTGTTCGCTGGCTTCCTTTACCCCGATCACAACAGGGCTTTTGAGTCTATTAAATACGGAGAACTTTCTGCATCGTCTTTGAACCACCGTTTGCTAATCATTCCCATCATCAAAGCGGAGAGAGTTGCTGACAGTCAGCCGGTTCATCTCGTTTCCGGTTCTCTAGACCCGGACCACAACCTCATCCTGAACTTTCAGTTGGCGTGACACAGAGGCTTTCCGTCGCTCTCTCACGAGGTTTGTGTTAACTGATTCATGTCTAATCACACATTCGTCCGCCGTCTATTCGTATGGATGCTGCTTCTTGGTTCGGTAGCATCGATGTGCGGACAAAAATCGAGTTGCGAGATTTGGCGAAAAGAGCCTCGATTATTCTCACTACCCCCCTTTTGATATTGCCATCCAAATCGCTACCTCCACAGTTTCGTCTTCTCAACCTGTCAATAGCTAATCATTCGTTCCAGTAATAGGAAATCCCTCCTATTCTTTCGAGCTAAACTCCCGAGAACGAGCGCTACAAGAGCAATTTCATTCTAGACACGAGCTGCAGGATTTGGTGCATGCAGCGTCGAGGCCATCTGAAAAGCCTAGCACTGAAGTTGTATTAGCGATTGGAGCGTTTCATTTTTTGTTTACCAAAGATGCCTGTCCCCAAGAAAGATGGCACGCCCTCTGGAGGCAGTGCCACCAGAGCCGACAGCCGCGGGCAAAATGGTGCGATGCGTATTCCACTCCTAGCCGCCTACCATGTGCTAACTGGATGCGAATCACTAGGTAATAGATCATGCTTTCGAACAGACGCAGCTATTTCCAATCCTCGGTTTGGAAACGAGCGCACATTGCAGCCATGGGTCCCTGATGCGACTGATGGTGTTGATGGTAGTCTTGAGGCTACAGCCAGTCGTGGACACTGGGACCAGTTTGCGGCAAACGAGAAACTCTTTGGTCTACAGACTGACTACGATGAGAACATGTATACCACGGCCATTGACAGAAGCCACCCACAATTTCGTGAAAGGATGGCCGCCGCCGAGCAGAAGGCCAAAGAGATTGAGCGCAGCGTTGCAACTACTTCCCACGTTGCTGAAGAGCGCATTATGGACTTTGCGGGTGCCAGCGGTACTGGGGAGCAGAACGAAGAAGACAAGTATGATTTTAGCTTTGTCTGCTACTGTGTCGAGTCTAAACAAATTGCTGACTCCCATGATCATAGGTATAGTGGTGTTCGCCGTCAAGAATTTCCTACTCTCTCCGGAATTATTCGAGATAACAGGTACACCCCTCCTGCAAGACGGGCACCTACATCGCAGTCGACTGTGAAAGGTGCACCCGTTGATCCGGCTATTATCTCGTCACAACTCAGAGCTCCTGTGCAGAGACAGTCGACGTCGGCTGATCAAGCTCGACCGCAAGCCTCGGAAGCATCCAAAAATGGCGTCGCTGCCAAAACAGAGCCTCCGAAGGCGTCTACACGATTGGCTGCAGAAGAAAAGCTCGCTGAGTCTAAGCCTTCCCCATCCCCGAACCCTCCTGCAGAGTCCAAAACGCCTGAAATTAAACCCACCGAGAGGATGGTCATCTCTGGTTCATCCTCCGCATCATCATCCCGGAACGCGTCCTCCCAGTCGAAGGAACCATCACTAAGCGCCACGTCAACTGTTGAGCGTGACGTTTTGAAAGAGTTTAAAAGCTTTGCCTCCCAGCAGCGTATCAATGCAGAGAAGGCTCGGAACCACAAGGCGCGAGCCGACAAGGAAGTCAAATTGACAGAATTGAAGAAGTTCGCTAATAGCTTCAAGCTGTCTACTCCTGTTCCCACGGATCTCGTTTCTATTATCGCCAAAGACCCTGTAAAGCAAAAGGAGATTCAGGCAAAGGCCATGAAAAATGTTGAGGAGATGGCCAAAACCAAGGATCCTGTCCCCAAGGACAAGAATCAGTCCAAGGACGTCGCAGCAGTCAAGACCCTCGACGCAAGTACCTCTACCAATCCGAGTGACGGTCGTCCGTCACGAACTGCTGCGCCACTGCAAACTTCTGGGCCTGCTGGCAATGGCAACAGACATACGGCTCCTCGCCAGCAATTCTCACAGCAGCCATATCATACCCAGTCCTACCGGAATAACCGTGGTCCTCAGCATGCCGTACCCCCTCAACAGACTGGAAACCTTGCTCAAAGGCTTCGTAATGTCGAGCAGCAAAGATTTTCGCAGCCCCCTGGCCCAGCCCAACATGGTCTCGGCCATGAGATGCGTGCTCCCCCTACTGGTCCATCTGGTAATGTCGACTCTAATTTCAACAGACGATTGAGCGGAGCTCCTAATCAGATGGGCGCCAAGTTGAATCCCAACAGCCATGAATTCCGGCCCAGCCCCTTCGCTGCCACTTTTAACCCAAACAGCCTTGCCAGTGCCGGCTCTAGCCCGAGAACCTCGCTCAACCATGTTGCTGAAAGTCCTGCCCCTGCAGCACCTCAGATACCCATGATCCGCCGCAAGACGAAGAAGGTGGATGTGAACAAATGCTCGATATTGTCACATTTACAGACCCTTGCACCAGCCGCAGGCCGTAACTACAACGAGAATAATGGATTACGACCATCTTTCGATACTTTGCCAACTTGGCGACAGTTGCAAGACGACGAAAAGCCTGAATCCACCATGCATCTCACATATACTGAGCACTTCGACAGACAGCCTTTCAGCGGCCCTTCTGTGGCAACCCCCAATCCAACCCATGTTGTTCCACAGATGCCGCACCAGCATCAACTTCCGTTCCATCTTCAGCATGGTGCCCATGGTTTGGCACCTCGGCAGTCACCGCATATGGCACCTATGCAGATGCACGCACCACAGCACGGCCCGATGCCCCATCCACCATACGGTACGGACGAACACCGAATGATGCAGTCCAACTCAGCTCAGTCGTTTGCCTCCCCCCGTATGGGCCAGCTTCCGGTTGCGTATCCTGGCCAGATCTCATATCAACAACCCGTTTTCATGGGCCCAAGTAACCCTCAGATGGGACAATACCGCAGCTTCTCCAACACTCCCCACTATGTGCCACCACAGCAAGGTCAGATGGGAGGCCCTATGATGATGCAGCCTCAGTTCATTCATCCCCAAGGAATGGTTGCGGCTCCTCAGATGATGTACCACGGTGGTCATCCACAGTACATGCCACCAACTGGGCCACCACAGCCCGGTCTCGGTGGTAATGGCTATCCCAGTCCAGGACGTCCTACTGCGCCTGTCATGATGCACCAAGGCTCCCAACAGGGCCAACCACTGTACGGTATGAGCCCCAATGTGCAGTACAACCAGCCTGCATACGGTCCGGGCCAACCCAGTGGGCCAAGTCAGTGATGGCAACTTCCAGATTGCCCCTTTTTGATATATCAACGCATGCCGTGGCATGACGTGTTGGCCGACTTTGACCTAGCAGAGGCAGAGGCTATCATGACTATGTGTAGTATGGTTCAACTATCACTCGAAAAGTGGTATGAGACGAAATTGCCAACTGACATTGCTGATAGGCATGAGCCGACTAGATTAAGAGTTATCATAAGTTGTAGTCTGAGTTTACAAGACATCTAGTTAGTCGGCACGAAAGTATCGGCTAATACATCTGACGAGCTTGCGACAGGATATAACTGAATCGTTAGATGTTGCACCAGCTATATGCAACAGCAACAGGAGCAGTTTAAGGGACGTTTATCACAATCCAGGCGACACTATTTTCATCTTTTATCTTGACTCTGGATCATTTGTGATGGAGGCTTTTCCCAGTGAATTCCTATCATTTGGCTGCGATATGGAACATTGGTATACGCCGTGGCGAGGCGCGGATAATATCCCTGCCTACTTTTGGGTAGAGCAGTTTTTTATCTGATGTATCTGTGGTTTTGGCAGCTTCGCCGCTGCCTTCTTTGGAAGCAGCTGTGAATGCATCCTGATCACAGGTTATATGGTGTGGGCGGCTTCTGGTTCTCTTGTACCACTATGATGCGATGGGACTAAAGTCTTGGACATTGGGCTGCGGAGATGGGGCGTGGCGTCTCATGGAAGATTATATCGGTCAATCGACCATGGCTTTTGTATCGGAACATATCTTTACGGGGGACATGGTTGGAGTCCATCGTTGTGGCGCCAACCACCCCGGATGTGAATATGGAGATATCAGCTTCTGCTGCAATTGGGCCAAGCTAGGATAGCAGTGTTGGGGGACGTGGCGAGTAGGTAATGGAGCAAGGGTATGATATCGGGTAGCTGGACTGGTAGACAGTAGTTGTACACTGAAGAGAGAAAAGTCACACGAAGGTCTGAGGCTCCTCTCGGAGATATCGAGGCAGAAGCAGGAACACAAGATGAATGTGGAGCAAACATGACGTGCGAAGAAGATTACCGCCCAGTCCCCGGCCAGCCCACGATGTATTTGAACACGGCGAATGGGAGAACGGGGGGGGGGGGGGGGTTCCAGATATTGCCAATTAGTCTTGCATACTTGGGCGGTGCTTCTTAGGAACTACGATGAAGCATGGTAAACTCAGTTGAGTGGTCCGGTAGGATGTGGCCGTTGGCTGAGTAAGGTTACAACAAAGCTGCTTGGCGGAAGTTTGTCGATGGAGGGCTCAAGAACATTGATGGGAGCAGAGTAGGAAACACACCTATAGAAATTCAATGTTCACCACCTAGCCTTTTAACAGCTCGTGCAGTGCTCTTTCGAAGATGTAGGCGTACTCCCAGATTGATGTCGTTGGCAGGTGGGTGACTGACGATGTCTTGAAGAAGATTTGGGGCGCGGTCTTGACATTTTTGCTCTCTTCTTTTGTTCTTCTTTCCTTGATCAAGAAACGAGATGCGCTGGGGAGCTTGTTTGTTTGGGCTCGCTAGCTTGTTCAGCCTTTGTTCCCCAAAAGAGGTCGTCGCCATGTGAATCGTGCTTTCCTTGCCCGCAGTGATTCCGATTCCGGACTAGGGACTAACTACGCGTGAATTGATCTGTTGTCGATACTTGGATGAATAAGACAAAGGGGGTTTGGGGCTTTGTAGGTTGAATATCTCTAACGAGGTGTAGAGCTGCCTGTGAGGGCTTTGAACCTCGGAGCAAGACTTCTACATCCCAGTTCAGTCGTCTTTGAGTCCGAGAAAGGTGCTGTGCGAATATTCCCTTCTTCGTCTGTATATCTGTTGCTTCTTTTTTGTTTGTTGACCCTTGTCCGTGGGACTGGCTGGGGCCCGATACAATATTCCCGTCTTAAGATCTTGACGATTATCCGGGTTTTGGTGTTCATGTAGAGTCGGTCATGACTGAGTAAAAGGAAACTTATAGAATCATGTCTTCATCGGGCACAAGCTCTGCACCGGTTCGTGATTTCCTGGGCAGTGAGCATGTGTGTAGCTGTGTAGCTCTCGCTTCTCTGGAAAGGGCCCGGGCTGGACTGGACTTCCATCTTGTCCTGGTGATGGGTAGAAGGACCGGTGTAAGACGGATTGATGGTAGGGGTAGGAATTCTCTTGGTGTATCCGTACCGCCGTGATACATTACGCACGACTCGTCTGTGCAACACTTGAAAGGGGGCGCCACGCGTCGACTGAGACATGATGGATGAAAGAGAAGAAGAAAAAAAAAGAAAAAGCTAAAAAGATAGAAAGAAAACTGAAAAGATAGAAAGAAAACTGAAAAGATAGAAAGAAAACTGAAAAGATAGAAAGAAAACTGAAAAGATAGAAAGAAAGATAAAAAGATGGAAAGAAAGAAAGAATGAATGAATGAATTAAGGAAGCCTATGATGAAGAGTCGCTGGATATGGCCTCTTCGGGACATGACGTTTGAGAATGAGGAAATGGCGGGTGCGGCTTTATCGTTCACTCGGATGCAGGACACGTCAACATGTGACTTCGCAATATTGCCAGCAGAGTTTGGACAACGTCTACGGAGTAAAGTGCTCAAGAATACGCCGCGCCATGTGGAGTTCAACGACTTACTGTACGGAGTAGGGTCAATGCGACAGATGAACTCGCTTCTGCATCGTCCGGGAAGGATTGGACGAGGAGGCGGCTTGCACGACGACAGGTGGCGGACACTGGATGTAGTCTGATCGAGTTAGAGCGTGACAGATACGGAGTAACTACTCCGTAGAAATCTTCCATCTGGCCAACGGCCTCGTTTCAGACAAGGTCGATTCGATTGGCCGCTGGGTGTTCTGGAGAAGGAGCGGCCAACTTGACGGCAATCAGCGGCGGCAGAGGCAAGTGCTGCGGAGGGGTTTGATTGGCTCATGTTTCTACGTGTGCATACTCTGTAACTACGGAGTACAATGTTCTTTGTTTTGTGTTTCACAACGATTGAAGGGCTGCCATAGAATGGCATCGGAGGAAGGAGCGACAGTCTCTCCAGCCCTCACAGCCCTCAGCCCTCAGAGGTCAAGATATTCGACCTCGACTTCGTCTTCCGGAGCCCCTGCATTCACTCTCTTGCCCTTGACCGACCAACCATACTCTGCACATGCGCTGCAATAATCAAAGTGCGCAACCCGATGCGTAGCAAGATGGCACCGAAATGCCATCGTAGGCGATGTCCGTCTTCAATGCTGCGGGCCTAGTGTTTCAATCTTCCGATTCGCCTCTTCGTTGCTCCTGCGCAGAGACTGGGTCCCTGCTCGACTTTGCTTCACTCGACGAGAAAGCTTGGTCCTTTTGGCGGCTAGTCCACGCAGCCATCGGATATCGGCACGCAGAATCAACTCCTTGGTGGGAGCCTTCACTGCTTTGACTGCGAATCCTGGACATGAAGGCATGGATGGGGCATCGCACCTGCTTCGGCCCGAGTTTCTGACTGGTAACTCCGTACTATGAATTATATTCCTCTTTGGCCTCAAACGGAGTGGATGCCGGCAGCACAGGTTCTCATGAATAGACGCTGACGCCATGGCAGAGCAGAGCAGCACGCCCCTTTGCCGCCAAGATGGTCGATTGTCCCCCTCGACTTCCTTGATTGGCAGACAGAGAGCTCCGCGGCGACCAGCTGGTCTGTGACAAGCCCTGGGGCCGCCTCACTCCAAGCACTTACCATCATTGTTGAAGGAGAAATCTGCAACCGGGGGGTGAAAAGAACAATGACTCCAAATTTGCCTATCTTCATCGGGGGCAGGATTGGATGACAGAAAGCCAGCCGCCCTTGTGTACTCCTGACTTGACTGTTCACTTTTGGTTCACATTTCTTGGCAGTTCAGATGATTCACGCGGCCTCACGCATTACACACACCCTTGAGATGTTCATTGGACAAGATATAAAAGTTTTTGAGTCCCTCCGGCTGGGAAAGTATATCTTGTCCATCTGCACATCACGTCCTCTACAAGTAGGAACCCGACGTCTTTGACAGACTTTTCCCTCTCTTTTCTTGTCCATATAAGCTTTTATCTTCACCACGAGCTGGTTTCTCTTCTCCGAACACAACATTCCTTATTATCTTCTAGGGCTGAACGATTTTCCTGGTGAATAAAGAAAGAAGGGCGGAAACAAAAGAGGGACTAAAGAAAAAAAAAAAAAAGAGGAAAGAATATACCTCAAAGTAGTCAACATGAAGACCTTGACCGCTGTCACCGCTACCGTCTTGAGCTTTGCAGCATTGGGTTCAGCTCACATGGAAATGACGGAACCTCCCCCCTTCCGCGGCAAGACCAATAAGTTCAGTACCGACGTTGACCACTCCATGACGAGCCCTCTCAATCCGCAAGGTGACAACTTCCCTTGTAAGGGATACCACAAGCTCATGGGCACTCCACAGGGCAAGTCTGTTGCAACTTGGGCTCCGGGCCAGACCTACAAGATGACCATCGCTGGTGGTGCCAATCACGGCGGAGGCAGCTGCCAGGCGGCTCTGTCTTTTGACGGTGCAAAGACGTGGAAAGTCATTCATTCGTACGTTGGAAACTGCCCGGGCGCTGGTGAGTCGAGCTTTAGCTTTGGTGTGCCCACCGACACACCGGCCGGCGATGCTATCTTTGCATGGACTTGGTTCAACCGGGTGGGCAACCGCGAGATGTACATGAACTGCGCCTCCGTCACCATCGGCGATGCCCCCAAGATGCGCAAGGCTCGCGGTGTTTCGGACTCCATCAGCAAACGTCCCGGCTTGTTTGTCGCCAACATTGGCAACGGCTGCTCAACTGCCGATGGCAAGGACTTGCTCTTCCCCGAGCCTGGCCCTGACGTCGACATGAAGTCTCAGCAGACTGTCGGCCCTGTTGGAAAATGCGGCGCTGCCCAGGGGGAAGGTTCTGGTGCTGCGCCGGCCTCCGCACCACCCGCTTCGGTGGCATCGGCCATCGCCTCAGCTCCTCTCAACGACGCCGGAAGCCCCAGTTCTACGCCTGCGGCCGTGTCCGCTCCCGTGTCCGCTCCCGGACCGGTTGCTACCGAAACGCCTCCAGGCGCACCTCCCCCAGTGGCTGACGGCGGGAAAAACGGAGGCTCCTGTGCTGCTGATTATAACTAGTGCACAACTCAAGAGATGTACCTCGCAGGTCGAGCCGTCGTTGGGGGGGGGTGGAGTGCAGGTGAGAGCTTTCAAGCCAATATTGCTATGCTAGCTGTTGCTTTTCAAGGAACCGAAGATGTGCAGTATATATAAATCTGATACATATGATACATATGCAGAATGTCAAGTATATCATCAACTCGAGGTGGAGGCGGCACATGATCCGCTATTTTAAGCCCGAATGAAACTTGCTCTGACGTCTTATATCGTAGTTCGTGCATGCGGAGGATCATGCCCGGCTTCTAGTTTGTATTCTTTCTTCCTTAGTCAACCTGATTGCTTACTGAGAATGAAAAAGGTCCATGTGATTACACTACGGTTGTATATGGCTGGTCAATTGGGTCACTCAAATTGCAGATATTTGCCAGTTCAGTTCCCGTGAAGGGGGTGGTGCATTGCCCTGACAATCACAATACGTTACTAGAAACATGTCCTTTGTGGTGCAGTTTCCCCCCACCCCATTCAACACGGCTCCATCATGAGAGGCCAGGACGTCTACGTGAACGCCAAGTAAATACGCAGAGACCTCTGGAACCAGCAGTCTGGCGGGCAAGATCGGGCTGTTCGCAGAGTGGCTACTTTAGGTGGACAGTCCGGCTGCAGTTTGCCATGGCCAGCACATGATGATGGCTTGTTGACCGAGTGTCCAAGTCGAGGAAGCCAGTGAGGCTCATGAGGTTAACGGGTTGCTGGGCCACACCAGGCTGACTATGCATGAACAATGAGCATCAACAATGGGCATCGACAATGAGCACATAGACTCCTTGGTTGCAGCTATCGTTGTTCAGCGGGCAGCTCCGGTTTACTGGGCTCCGAAGGTTCGGCAAGGGTTGGGACTCTTGATTCTTACGCGTGTGCAGAGCACATAGTTAGTTACATGGATGCGGGCGGTTCTGATGAAGTCGGATGACCAGAGTCTGGTGATGGGTTTTGAGAACAAGTACCTACTGGTACGTACGGAGTACCCGTGTGTACCTTACCAGTGCGCTGTGAATTGGCAGCAACAGACACATGAGTGTATGCATAACCAGGTACCTAGGTACTCGTTGACAAGGCGCAGCTGCGGGTACCAGAGGCTCGCTCAATGGTCTCAGGGTCCTAGCACCAGCAGTAGGGGCAAAACGATAGTCGTACGTCTTGCCTTCAAACAGGAACACTTCTAAAGTTAGAAGTACGGAGCAGGTAACTATGGTCCTTGTACAACAATTGAAGTGTCATTGACGA
Organism: Metarhizium rileyi; assembly: GCA_031753515.1. Taxonomy (NCBI): domain Eukaryota; kingdom Fungi; phylum Ascomycota; class Sordariomycetes; order Hypocreales; family Clavicipitaceae; genus Metarhizium; species Metarhizium rileyi. Next base: position 2,507,950 of record JAUKVO010000008.1, read on the forward strand.
GTGTCTGGTGCTCGACTCTCGAGTTCTTAAGTCGCGAGTCGCATTCGCATTCGACCCCGTAGCCTCCCCACCACGCGGCCCCAACAACCTTTGCAACTCTCCGCAACAGCATCAAGCAGAGTCTCGCTCTCCCGCTTCCTCTTCATTCTCTTCTTCCTCTTCTTCTTCTTCTTCCTCTTCTTCTTCTTCGTCTTCTACTTATTCTTGTTCTTCTTCTCTATCCTTCCCCCTCCCTCCGTTCCCGCTTGGGACTTTACCCTTTACGCCTCTCGTCTTCTGCAATCATTTATCCCCCTCCCCCTTTCCAATTCCCTCCTGCTCCCTCCCCCTCGACCGAGAAGCAACAAACGTCTTCGGCAACAAGAGAAGAGGCCCCCATGGCAGGCCCAACCTCGCCTAGCAACGAGGGACCCTCGTTTGGCCCCCCTCAACTTCCGCCCGGCTGGATCGCGCAATGGGACGGCGCCAGCAAAAAATACTACTACGTGCAACTTGCCACGGGCGTGTCGCAATGGGAGATTCCCACTCAGGCCGCGAAGACCGGCACCACGCCCGGACAGGCTGTCGATCATCCCTACGGCACGCCGCCGCCCGAGCTCATCACCCATCCCGACGGGTCGCAGACTGTCAAACACCCAGACGGCACTATGGAGCCGATAATGGTCGACGGCACGAGAGCCGTTGATGGTCCGGCCGGTGATCGAGGTCTTGGTGTGAGTAGTTGCTGCTTCCTACCCCTCCTCACTCCCTCCCAACAACCATCTTACCACACGCCGTAATAAGACCAATGCTGACAAAGGGCTGTTATTTTACAAGCGATAGACCATGGCTATGAACGCTCTCCTCGGCGGCAAGAAGCAATCATCGGGCGGCAGTGGCATCGGTGGCCTAGCGAGCCAGTTCCTCGGCGGGAGCAGTAGCGGCGGCGGTGGCCACGGCGGCGGAAGCAGCGGCATAGCTGGGAAGCTGGCGGGCCAGCTCGCGTCCAACCTGTTCTCGCCATCGGACAAGCCGGCGGCGCCGCAGAACTACCATGGCGGCCAGAGTTCCAACAAGCCCAGTCACCAGGGTGGCATCGCCGGCGCCGTCTTCGGCGGCGTCGCTCACATGTTTGGTGGCAAGGACTCTTCAGGCGTAAGTATTTTTTGTTCCGTCCATGAAGGAGTGATTTTGCGGGCCACGGCTTCCTGACTCTTTCGCCGGTGTACTAACGCGGATCCCCGGGGGGAATGACAGGGCCAAAATTACGGATATTCCAACACAGGAGCTGGATCATATGCCGGCGGAGACGCACCTACCTACCGTCCTCCCGGGAGCACTCGTCCCCCGTCGTCGGCTCCGCCGCCCACGTCCAACACCTCCTCGACGCCGAGTCAACACCACAGCCAGGCTTCTCACGGCCAAGGTCAACAGTCACAGGGCCAGACTCACGGCTCACAATCATATCATCCTCCCCCACCGCCTCCCCAGGGCCACTCGCCGAACCAGCAGCCCAACTATCAGACCCAAGCGCCGCCCCATGACACCTACCAAGGAGCTTCGTTTCCCGGCCAGCAGCAGCATGGCCAGCCGCCGTACGGCCAGAGCTACCCTGGCAACTCGAGCACGTCCGGTGGGCAGTTCGGAGACCAGCACGGGCGCCCAGGGAAGTACTCCGGCGGGCACTCGAGCCACGTCGGTCAGCAGCAGGGTGTCAGCTACAGCCAGAATTATCCCGCCGGGAACCAGCCCTACCAGAGCCATCAGCAGTATCCGAGCGGCCATTATTGAAGTGCCAGCGTTCGCGGAGGGCCTACACAGGCCTTGTCGGTTGGACAGGGGGCATCATGGCCATAGTCTGTCAGTGGAGGTGAAAAATATGACGTGAAATAATTGAATTTGTATGGAGGCGGACATCTCTTTGGACCTTGCATCGATTTGAGTTCTGGCGAAGATGACATGGTAGACGGGCAACGAGTTACGACGGGTTTGGATGCTTTTAACTCTTCATTTGCTTTTGCATGGACGTGATATTATTTGTACCTAGAATTACACATTTGGTCTCCATTATGATTCCAGTTTCCTTGTACGCAGAGCACAATGTCCCAAAACACCCCCGGACAGACTGGGCGAAAAAAAAACCGTCACTGGACGTCATCTGGATGTGCCACCTAAAACATGAAGCACCCTTTCAATCCTGTTTCTTGACCGGTGTTTCTGCCTGATCAGCTACAGATCGGAGACGGGATGCTGCCCGTCGCGCTACAAACCAGGTCGTGATGCTGAGAAGCGCAAGATAGCCCAGTGTGGGCAGCAACGACTGAGGGACGACATTGAAGAGGAACGGGTCCAGGATGAGATCGACAAGGACGGGCGGAGGGCTGTCCATGAGTCTCGCGTCGTCGGTGAAGTAGTCGGCCGCAGCGTGAATCTCGACGAGCAGTGAGCTACTACGCGAAAGCTGCTTTTCCGTCTGCGCGCCCGGCCGCGAGGCCATGTAGGAACTCAGGGACCGAAGAAGTTTGGGCTTCTCCAGGACTGCGTCGAGCGTGTAGGCTTCCATATCGAAGCGCGTGGGTTCCTAGGTCGAATGTGAGATTGGACTTACCAAGCCATCGAGACTTGAAGTCACATTGTGAAAAAATGAAATAAAATAAAATAAAATAAAAAACCCCCATGCGAACAGAGACGAAGCGCAGACAAAGCGGAGACGAAGGCGGCTTACCAGTGCCGACCAGCAGACTCGCAGCTCGTATCGCTGGCTCTGCGTCAAGTTTGTGAGGAGCAGCCAGGACGAGTGGCCGTGGCCTGTCTGCCCGGACGCGAAGATGCGGTCCAGGGCTGTGCGGACGGACAAGTCATCGTGTGTCAGGGTGTTGAGCTGGAAGGGCGGCAGGGCAGGGCTGGCGATGGACGGGGGAGGACCTGTGAAGACCAGCTTTTCGACGTTGCCGGCTGCGGATCCGAGGAGGGCGCACACGAGGAGCATCGACATGGACATGATCAATTTGGTGCTGGGTTCAGAGCGACATTACGGGCGGCGTGTTGTTGACATTACTGGCCGTGCTGGTAGGTGGTGCTTCTCATTGGTCGGCACACGCTGTCGACTGTGAAGCTGCGAGCTGGACGGGCACGGCCTTGGGTGCGATCTGGTGGCATTGGCGGCTGTGAAGATGAAGAAGTTGGGTGGCCTGACACGTCGGCGTTGCTGAGCCTGTGATGATGAGGCCGCCTGCAAACTGTGCAGAAGGCTCTTGCGGGCGAGAACTGTTGGAGTTTGGAATGGAGGGGTACGTAACTAACTACGTACTCCGTACCTTCGGGCTCGAAACCTCCAACATGCATGAGGTGGACACCTTTTCTTGCAGGTGATTGGTCGGGGTTGTTCTTTTGGCAGGCGCCGCAACGGCTGGTTTGCAGATTAGTTACTGACACTGGGGTTGAGCAATAAACAAGTATGAAGAACATCTTCCGATAAGGGACTACGTATCACGATTGTTCTTTTCAGTTCAGGAGTGCCTGCTTCGCTTCGCGTTTCTGAAATTTACCACTGGCGCACTAGGTCACATACCGGCCATGTCATTGACCAGTTACAATGAAGTGTAGTTATGTACGCATTATGATATAAATAATAATATAATCAAGTCAAAACCGGAAAACTGCCATTCTCTAGGCCTCAGCATTCAGCATGTGCGATTGGGAGCGAACGCTATGCTCCAAGTGTGCTGGTGTCGTACAGGACAAAGTGTATTAACCCCTGAAATAAAAATGATTATCTTAAATCCTGTGACAGTTGTGGATGTTAGTTAGCTAGGACGTGAGAGATTGGAACAGGAACCATGGTGACAATACTCAACCGAGAACAGTATTCAGGATCGAGACACTCTAGTCCGCGGGTTTTAGGTGTAGCAGGGCACGTTCCCATTCGTGTGATCGACGCCGAAAGGAGGCCGACTCCCGATTCCAGTCGCATCGTGGATTTCTTGGACTTTTATGTTAGCTTTAATATCCCACAAAAGTTGCTTGCCACACTTAGCCTGATTTTCTCGCCAAACAAGACTGAAATGACCAGTAGGCCATTCTGACTTGGAAGATGCACGGTAGTAGAATCATAGGTATCGTGAAAGATATCAAAGACTATAAATATTCGCTCATTCCATCTCTCCTCTACGAGAATCCAGTTGCCATCGGAAGAAATCAGCTTTGCTCTCTTCAAGGAGCCCCAGTGCCATTTTGATCACCTCAAGGCTGGATTCCCTATTCCCATGCCTCAGACCAACCAGTACGGACTCTTACTTGAGACGCTCCAGTCACCAGAATTAGCTTCGCAGAGTTGGCCATCTCAGCCTATGTGAGGTATTGAATGGGTAGCATTGGCAGCAATCGTATTTTTTGGGCAATCGGTGGCGACACAGATGTGGCTAAGCAGTCCTTGAAAATTCCAATGCTTTGCTTGTGGGAAAAAGAAAATACTCGTTGTTCTGGGGGGATGTTCGGAATATATTTGTGCCAACCCGTTGGGCCGCGGAGGGGAAGAGTTAGCTACTACTCCTCAACAATCAAAAGATGGCCGCCAGGTCAACGGTTGCAACGCTCGTCGTGGGGTTTGGCCGGAGCAGCAGGAAGCGTGTGCCGGCCTGCCAATTTGGTAGTACTAGTATGTACTCCGTACTCCGTACGGAGTACGAGTTACTGTGAGTGAGCGTGGGTTCTCGTCTAATGAGGACATGAGTAAAACAGGCACAGAGTTTGCCATAGCGTCATTTCGGCAGCGTGGTTTGTGGGCCCGACTGACAACGACAGATTGCAGCCCGTTCACAGGCCATCCGAGAGCCATCAGGATTGGAGCCACCTCGGCAGAGACAACAGAGTCAACATGGCCACGGGAGAGGAGAGCAAACATGAATTGACGTTGTGATGGCAGCGGAATGGTGAGCAGCAGCCGCCGCCGCCGTCTAGAGCGGTGAGCAAGAATTGAGCGTGAAGCATTGAGTGACCATATGCCCAGTGACTGACTTGCGTGTGGTTGGATAGAGAGATCAACAGGCAGTGCAGCTAGGCGAGGCAGGGACCTCTGAGACGCGCTTACCTCTTCGAGACACGACCTCGAAATCAACAAATCCCCGGACAGCAACGCATCTCCCTTGCCCCCTCGCCCCTGCGCCCCTGGTCGACCAAATTTCCCCCACCTATTTTCCTTTAACCCATCACGCACCGACTTCTCTCAACCTCACACGTACCCGATCCCGTGGACCAGAGAGAGAGAGAAAAAAAAAAGAGCCTCTTCTCGGCTTCGACCCCTTCTCGCCGTCTTCTCTCGTCCTTAGTTCATACATACCCTTCTCTTTACCCAAACTTGTCTCGTTGTACTTTGTCACCATGCGTGAGGTTATCAGCATCAACGGTAAGGAGCTTTGCTGCCCCTCCTTTGGGCTTCCCACACGCGTCGCTGCTCACCGCATCGTCGCCCCAAACTCGTCGATAATGCTGACTGTGCGGGACTAGTCGGCCAGGCCGGTTGCCAAATCGCCAATTCGTGCTGGGAGGTGTGTTCGATTAGTGCCTCTCCTTTTTCTCTTTCCCATCTCGTCTTTGCTAACTCGGGTTTGACACTAGCTTTACTGCCTCGAACACGGCATCCAGGTAAACAGCCCTCCTCTGCCGTTTTTAACAAATCTATACCCAATCCGCCAACGACGAAATGGCTAACGTTGACGGCCGTTTGACAGCCCGATGGTTATCTCACTGAGGAGCGCAAAGCTCAGGATCCTGATCAGGGCTTCAGCACTTTCTTCTCCGAGACTGGTACGAACTCACCCCCTTTTTTTTTTGCTATGCAAGCTTTGATGCAACATCAACCCGAATGTGCCCCCTGAACCACAAACAACAGCTGACATTGTCTCGGTACAGGCCAGGGCAAGTACGTCCCTCGTGCCATCTACTGTGATCTCGAGCCCAATGTCGTCGACGAAGTCCGCACCGGTGCTTATCGCAACCTTTTCCACCCCGAGATGATGATCACCGGCAAAGAGGATGCCTCTAACAACTATGCACGTGGCCACTACACCGTTGGCAAGGAGCTCATTGAAGGTGTCCTCGACAAGATTCGCCGCGTTGCCGACAATTGCGTCGGCCTTCAGGGATTCCTCGTTTTTCACTCCTTCGGCGGTGGTACTGGCTCAGGTTTCGGTGCCCTCTTGATGGAGCGTCTATCTATTGATTACGGCAAGAAGAGCAAGCTCGAATTCTGCGTGTACCCTGCTCCCCAGACCGCCACCTCTGTTGTCGAGCCTTACAACTCCATTCTTACTACCCACACCACTCTTGAGCACTCTGACTGCTCCTTCATGGTCGATAATGAGGCCATCTACGACATTTGCCGCCGCAACCTGGGTCTTGAGCGCCCCAATTATGAGAACCTGAACCGTCTGATTGCCCAGGGTAAGTTGGATAACGAGTGATGTCCCTCTTTTTGGAAGCAGAGCTGACCATGCATGATATCTTAGTCGTTTCGTCTATCACTGCATCTCTTCGATTTGATGGTTCCCTCAACGTCGATTTGAACGAGTTCCAGACCAACTTGGTGCCTTACCCCAGAATTCACTTCCCTCTGGTCGCTTATGCACCTGTCATCTCGGCTGCGAAGGCCGCTCACGAGGCCAACTCTGTGCAAGAAATCACCATGTCCTGCTTCGAGCCCAACAACCAGATGGTTAAGTGTGACCCCCGTCACGGCAAGTACATGGCTACCTGCCTGTTGTACCGCGGTGACGTCGTCCCCAACGACACTCACGCCGCTGTTGCTTCTCTCAAGACGAAGCGCACCATTCAGTTCGTGGACTGGTGCCCTACAGGTTTCAAGCTTGGTATCTGCTATCAGGCTCCTGAGAACGTTCCTAACGGTGACTTGGCCAAGGTCAATCGCGCTGTGTAAGTTCATGATTCGTCAACTGCCATGGTAAGACTCGATTCGCTAATGTGCTGTAGCTGCATGCTGTCCAACACCACTGCCATCGCCGAGGCCTGGAGCTCTCTGTCTATGAAGTTCGATTTGATGCACTCCAAACGTGCCTTTGTGCACTGGTATGTTGGTGAGGGCATGGAGGAAGGTGAATTCTCCGAGGCTCGTGAGGATCTGGCTGCCCTTGAGCGTGATTACGAGGAGGTTGCCGCCGACTCTATGGGCGAGGAGGAGCTTGAGGCCGAATACTAGACAGTGTTGCACGAATGGAATGATTAAGCGCCAGCAGTAGTCACTGTTTAATTCTGGACTCATACCCTAGCCCCTCGAAGGGTGTATTTTTCTTTATAAACTTATAAGCCAAACCATTTGTTTTAGGGTCAACAATTCTGTAGGTTCGAAATGTCAGTTGGCCACCAAGATTGTGATGCTCTACTATGAAAAATGAGAAGGCTTTGTTACGAGTTTCGAGTCTACCAGTTTGTCCTGAGCTTTGAGGTCGGTTTGACGCGGGCTTGTTTTCGTCGTGGTCGGCTGATTGCCGGGCCGGCGCGGGAGCCGACGCTACGCGGGAACAAGTTGGATAAGTGGCCCAAGACAAGTTGACGAATATGACCTTGTCACGCCTCCTCCTACAATTTGTTTAGCTGTGTGTATCAGTCGCCAAACATGACTCTCATCCGATCGGTCGTTTGTAGAGCCTGCAGACGGTGGCAGTCCCAACTTCGACGAGGCTTCGCCACAGCTAGCAGCCAACAAGCTACTCCGAACAACAACAAGGTCAAGCTTGTCGAGGTTGGACCTCGTGATGGACTGCAAAACGAAAAGAAGGCAATTCCCCTCGCAACCAAAATCGAGCTCATAGAGAGATTAGCTAGGACTGGCGTTTCTACTATTGAGGCTGGATCTTTTGTGTCGCCGAAATGGGTTCCTCAGGTAAGTTGACATTTGGCCCACGAGGATGTTGATCGAGTTTTGGAGTGGGCAAGGGTTCAGAAGGATACCAAGGGGCTTTGGTGGCATTCTGACAGCGTCGTTTTACAGATGGCCAATTCTAGCGAAATTCTTGAGCACCTCCTTCAGAAAAGAGTACGGGCACCTGTCCCCATGACGTATTCCTTCCTGGCACCCAATACCAAGGGTCTCCAAAACTGTGCCGACATCCTCAAAGCCAACCCCGAAACATTCTCGACCCAACTCGACCCTCGAGCCAACAGCAACGGTGAACCCAAGCCTGCTTTGGAAGTCGCTGTATTCGCAGCAGCCACGGAGAGCTTCTCGCAAAAGAACCTCAACTGCGATATCCAGACGTCCCTGGAGCGATTCAAGGCTGTCATACAGGACTCCAAGGCGCTTGGTCTTCGAGTTCGTGCCTACGTCTCTGTTGTTCTGGGATGTCCCTTCGAGGGATTCGACGTCGATCCTCACAAGGTCGCCGAGATCGCTACGGATCTTCTCGAGTCAGGAGCCGACGAAATCTCGCTGGGCGACACCACCGGCATGGGCACTGCTCTCCGCACGAGCGCTCTGCTGCGATGCATGTCCGCTGCGGGTATTCGCACCGAGGACATCGCCATGCACTTTCACGACACATATGGCCAGGCACTAGTCAACACGGCGGTGTCGTTGGAGCACGGCATCCGCACGTTTGACAGCAGCGTTGGTGGACTCGGCGGCTGTCCTTATAGCCCCGGCGCGACGGGCAATGTCGCCACGGAGAACATGGTGTACTTTATGGAGACGCTGGGCATGAACACTGGAATTGACCTGGATGCCATGTCGGACATTGGGTCGTGGATTACAAAGGAGTTGGGCAAGGCGAATGACAGCACTGTGGGAAAGGCGGTCCTGGGGGCGAGGGCTAGAGCTGGGTCGGAGGCTGCAAATGCAAAGGACTGATTGAAATTGGAGATAACAAGGACAATGGCACTTTTTGTGTAGGGTAGGAGTTCGCATTGGATGGTACACTGTGTGATACTCTGTACGATAGAGCCCATTTGGCATGTGATGTACTTTTCTCGTATTTTCCGCTGGCATCCAGCCGGATTATGAGATGTGACGTTAACTCCAGCGTCGTCTATGGGCCGGATGGAAGGCTTTTGTGTATCGTTCCGTTCATCGGCCTCGACTTAACGTGGAAGGGCTGGAGGGGCAGCGTTCTGGGGAAGTCCACCGACCAGCCAGTCATGTGATGTCACTGGTGTCCGGTCCACCGGCTCGAGGTCACCATGGAGGCTCCACCTGCGGCCAAGCAAGCTCAGTCCTCCAACCTCATCTTGTCACAGCTTCCAGGGTTCGCAATCAACTCGCTCAACTACAGCCCCTCGTCTTCGCATCCAACGACGTCTATTGCTGCCACGAGAACCGGCCCATTTCGGATTTCTCTGCTTCTCGCCCTCACCTCGAGCCGAAACCCCTATTCTAACGCCCCCCACTGGATTTCGCCGTAGCTTCTAGTCGTCACCATCATGGGGGATCCTCGCGAGTCGTCGTCGTACTCGGTCGTGCCACGGATCCGATACAACACTGTTGGTGGTGTGAACGGTCCGCTGGTCATTCTCGAAAATGTAGGAGAGATAGTCAAACCGGAAAGCTGGACATCGATAGTTCGGGGGTCATGATACTGACTATGGTCTTAGGTCAAATTCCCCCGATACAATGAGATTGTGTCCTTGACACTTCCCGACGGATCTGTACGATCTGGCCAGGTTCTGGAGGCTCGAGGTTTGTACACAGAATTTGCACAAGACTGAATTCGTGCTAACCATCTTTCTGGATAGGTGATCGAGCTGTCGTCCAGGTACTATGCCGCGACGAGTCATACGCATCATAATGGTCACTGACGCAAAGTCATAGGTTTTCGAGGGTACCTCGGGTGTCGATGTCAAGAAGGTAAGCCGAAAGTGTTACTTCCTGAGACGTCTTCCCTCTACATGACTAACATGTTATCGCAGACCCGAGTTGAGTTTACTGGCCAGAGCTTGAAGCTTGGTGTCTCCGAGGATATGCTTGGTCGTATCTTCGACGGTTCCGGACGTGCCATTGACAAGGGCCCTAAAGTCTTGCCTGAAGAATACCTCGACATCAACGGCAGTCCTATCAACCCCTACTCCAGAGTATGTCTGTACCGCGCCCCACACTCGCTAGCAGGCAGATGCTAACAGCCGACAGGAATACCCAGAGGAAATGATCTCCACCGGTATCTCGGCCATCGATACGATGAACTCGATTGCCCGAGGTCAAAAGATTCCTATCTTCTCCGCCTCCGGTCTGCCACACAACGAGATTGCAGCTCAAATCTGTCGACAGGCTGGTCTGGTAAAGCAACACGGTGTCACCAACAAGGGTGTCCACGATGCTCACGAAGAAAACTTCTCTATTGTTTTCGGTGCCATGGGTGTCAACCTGGAAACTGCACGATTCTTCACACGTGATTTCGAGGAGAACGGCAGCTTGGAGCGCACCACTTTGTTTCTTAACCTTGCAAACGATCCTACGTAAGTTTATATCTGGCGGAAACGCTGTGTGCCGCGCTTTGGAGGGAGTGAACCTAACGGACTTCTCAGGATTGAACGTATCATTACGCCTCGACTTGCTCTCACTACGGCCGAATACTACGCCTACCAGCTCGAGAAGCATGTGCTCGTCATCTTGACGGATTTGTCGGCCTACTGTGATGCCCTCCGTGAGGTCTCTGCTGCCAGGGAAGAAGTCCCTGGACGACGTGGTTTCCCCGGTTACATGTACACTGATTTGTCCACCATCTACGAACGTGCCGGCCGTGTCGAAGGACGTAATGGCTCCATTACTCAGATTCCCATCTTGACAATGCCCAACGACGACATCACTCACCCTATTCCTGATTTGACGGGATATATTACTGAGGGCCAGATTTTCGTCGACCGTCCTTTGCACAACCGTGGTGTCTACCCGCCCATTAACGTGCTGCCTTCGCTGTCCCGGCTGATGAAATCGGCTATTGGCGAGGGCATGACCCGCCGTGACCACGGTGATGTGTCCAATCAGCTCTATGCCAAGTATGCCATTGGCCGTGATGCTGCCGCCATGAAGGCAGTGGTGGGTGAGGAAGCGCTGTCTGCCGAAGACAAGTTGTCCTTGGAGTTCTTGGAGAAGTTTGAGCGACAATTCATCAGCCAAGGAGCCTACGAATCACGAACCATTTTTGAGTCGCTGGACCTCGCATGGAGCTTGCTGCGAATTTACCCCAAGGACCTCTTGAACCGAATCCCCGCCAAGGTGTTGAATGAGTTTTACCAGCGTGCACAAAAAGATGCCAAGGCGAAGGGAAAGGCTCGAACGGACACGGCGGCAAAGGACCAGCAGCAAACGGAAGAAAACCTGATTGACGCATGAGACTAATACTCGCGCGGAGAGCCATTGCACGTGCAGCAGCGTTTTTGTATGCTTTGCCCGGGAAGGGGGAGCAAGCAGTATTATAGACAAAGTGTAAGGTAGGGGCCACGACACATGGGGAACGAAATGAAGGTTGGCAGGGGCGCTGCCCATGTTGCGTATGTGTGTTTATAAGTGCGGTGAGTGGCAGCCCTACTGTGTGATGTTTGATATTAGTGTGGCAGGTGACGGTAGCAAATGCATTGTTATTAAAGATGTTGGTGTCCGAGTAGGTGAATGTGTGTGCTGCAGATACATGGAGAAAAGAAACAAGTGTGTAGTAGTATGTCGGTGTCTGTAGAACGCACGGGGTAGAACCGGCGCTGTTGACGGCGATGATACTGTGGTAGGACGCAACATTGGCAGGCATGTTGTCGTTGAACTCTGTAGCCAAGTATTCCGTATTCCTAACTGCATATCCGGGTCCCTTGACGCACCAGCGACCAATTGCCAGGCCAGTCGAGCTCGGGGTTCGTGTAACTAAGCCGAGCGCGAGGTCGTAGGTGGTCATGTGCCCTTGCGCATGCTGTGCGCCTTCTTGAACGAGGAGCATGTTTTTCGGGCCTTCTATCGAGTCACTCACGGTTGGGCGTGGACAGAGGGGACATGGATGCAAGGACGGGAGCAGTCATCCCATTCATTGTGCGGGTTGGCACAGTCTACGGAGTACGGAGTACATGTACACTAGTTACCGAGAATGAAGTACGAACAAGCGGCATGTTCTCGTGTCACTTGAGTTTTCGGTTGCTGGACGAGCTTGGCATGAGTGCATGTTAAGATGCTTAACGTACGGATTTGAACTGGCGGCTGGAAGGAAAGGGCGGGGTTGGCGGTCGATTCCTTCCCTCGTGCATTTGAACTGGGAAGGAACGAGAGGGTCAATCAAATCAAATTGACATCATGCGGAGATGGCACTGGGGTTTCGTTGACGGGGAAGGACCTTTTGTTTCTCGTCCCCCGACGGGATGGTGAAGGATGGCACATGTGGCTTTTGTCCACGGGTTCTTGTGGTTGGCACGACGTGGTGAGGGGATTGCATGAGCCAACAGCAAGTCGGGGACATCATTGATGCCCGTTGTTGGTTTCGCGGGGAAAGGAAGCGGCCGTGGCAGTTGAACTGTTGTTGCTCGTTCATGTAAGTTAACTCGTTACGGAGTAGATCATCGTGGGGATTGGGAACATTGAATGGGCGGACCCGTCGATTAGCAGCGTAGCAATGGGCTTGTCTCACTCTTGGGCTTGTCTCACTCTTTGTCGTTTATTGGCCGTCGTGCAACCAACTTTCATTTTCGTGTCTTGGGGGGATTAGTTAGTTAGGCAGTTCTTGCCTGGAAAAGGTTGGCTGGCTGTCTTGGTCTAGACGGGCATTGTGAGACTTCGCGCCTCGAGGTCAAGTATCTTGTTCCTGCAGCTTCTGCGATAGTAGTCGTGCTGGCTCTACGGCATCAATTGGACTGGCAGCAGGCGAGATAGTATACGGTACAGCCATGAAGAGAACTCTGCAGCTCGTGGCATTTGCCGCGCTCGCGCTGCGTCTATCAGGCGCGGAGGCCAACAACAATAACAACAACAGCAACGATGTTCACAACAACAACAACAACAACAACAGGGAGCCCAAGCCCGACGAGGACGGCAAGTACTGGATCTACGGCGATGGCATCTCTGCCGCCTTCATTGCCTATGGCGCCTCCGTGTCCAACTTCATGGTCAGGGACCAGTACGGCATCGAGCGCGACATCGTGGCCGGTTTCGACAACGCCTCCTACTACGGCATCGACAAGCAGCACCCGCACTTTGGCGGCGTGCCCGGCCGCTATGCCAACCGTATCAAGAACAGCACCTTCGAGCTGGACGGTAAGAAATACCGCGTCAGGGCCAACGAGAACCCAACCAAGGACCACCCCGACGGCATCGACACGCTGCACGGAGGCCCGGACGGCTGGGACTGGCGCAACTTCACCGTCGTCTCGCACTCCAACCACAGCATCACCTTCTCGCTGGTCGACCCCGACGGCAAGGAGGGCTTCCCGGGCGAGGTCGTGTCTATCGTCACGTACAGCCTGAGCGGACGGGACTGGCACCTGAAGATGGTGGCCGAGGCGACGACCAAGAAGACGCCCATCATGCTGAGCAGCCACACGTACTGGAACCTCGACGGCTTCGCCAACAACCAGACCAGCAACGTCTTCAACCACACGGTGCACATGCCCTACGCCGGCTTCCGCGTCGGCGTCGACAACATCCTCATCCCCACCGGCGAGCTGCTGCCCAACAAGAAGGGCGGCGTCAACGACTTCTGGAGCGAGCCCAAGCAGATCGGCGCCTCCTTTGGCGACGAGGCCATCGTCAACAACTGCGGCTTCAACTGCACCGGATACGGTAAGAGCCCAGCCCAGTAAAAACATGGTGGGAAAAGGCATGCCTGACGATTTGTGCGCATTTAGACAACTGCTACATCAACAACCGCGGCGCCATGGGCCCCTACGACTGGCGCAGTCAGGGCCCCGTCACCACCTTGTCGTCTGCCTGGTCCGGCATCCAGCTCGACATCTTCACCGACCAGGACGCCTTCCAAATGTACTCGTGCAACGGCCAGAACGGCACCATGGCCCTCAAGAAGACCCAGGGCGTCACCGGCGACGACAAGGGCAAGTTCCCGCGCACCATCCCCAAGTACGGCTGCGTCGTGCTCGAGGTCCAGGATTACATTGACGGAATCAACAATCCCGAGTGGATGCGTGGCAAGAAGCAAATTTACGAGCCGGGCGGCGATCCGTACGTGCTGCAAGCCACGTATAGATTCAGTCTGTTGTCGGACCATGACGAGGGGAAGAAGAACAACAACAAGAAGAAGCACGACGACGAGTAGTCCAAATGATGCATCATGTAGTTGTGTTCTCGAAATGCTGTCGCAATAGGTGCTCAAGTGACGAACTGTAATTATGGCCAATTGGCAAGAAGAGTGATATTCGTTTCCCGATGTTGTCTGTCATGTCCAAAGTGCCAAAATGTCGAGTTACCTACGGAGTAGTTAACTACAGTCAAGCCAATTAGCGACCAGCATTGAGTCATAAAAGCGGGACCGCAAAACTCACACCCGCATCCCGTCGTAAACTTGTGAGCTGGTTGGCAAACTTGTATACGTTACGATACAGCAGGCCTGTCGATGAGGGAGCGTCGTCAAGCGCTGCAAAAGCTGGACTTGTCCCTGTCAAATGGAAGACGATCGGGCGCAGGTCGACCTCGGCATCGCCGCAGACATTGAGGAGGCCCAACTCGCCCAAGCCCTTCCTCAGCCGAGCGAAGACACGCCTCATCCTGCGACCAAGCAGCCCAGGAAACGCTTCGTAGGAAGACGGGCGGCCGCAGAGGCAGCGGAAAAGAATGGCACTGCAAGTAACGGGGCTGGAAGCGGCGCTATCCAAGGTTTGTGGTTTTGAATCCTTTCTTTTCGTCGCTGATAGACGAATACACACACACACACACACACACAGGCAGACTTCTTGTCTCGCTTGTATATCAGAACCAACGTCAGTCTAACGCTTTCTTCCTCTAGCTGCCAAACCAAGAAGGGCACCCCGTCTGTTAAACAGAGTACCCCAGGACATTCTCGACGACCCCAATCTCAAAGAGGCCATTGCCCTGCTGCCGGCCAACTACAGCTTTGAAATTCACAAGACCATCCACAGGATTCGGACCTCCGGGGCGAAGAAGGTGGCTCTCCAGATGCCCGAGGGCCTCTTGCTCTTCGCCACCACCATCTCGGACATCCTGACACAGTTTTGCCCCGGCATCGAGACCCTCATCATGGGCGACGTCACCTACGGCGCGTGCTGCATCGACGACTACACCGCCCGGGCCCTGGGGTGCGATCTCCTCGTCCACTACGCGCATAGCTGTCTCATCCCCGTCGACGTCACCAAGATCAAGACGCTCTACGTATTCGTGGACATCAGCATCGACACAGCGCACCTGCTCGCCTCGCTGGAGCGCAACTTCGCCGCGGGCAAGACCGTCGCTGTCGTGGGCACGATCCAGTTCAACGCCACCATCCACGGCGTACGGAGCCACCTGGAGGCGGCAGGCTTCAGGGTCATCGTCCCGCAAATCGCGCCTCTCAGCAAGGGCGAGATCCTGGGCTGCACGTCGCCCCGTCTCAGGGACGAGGACGCTGTCGACATGATCCTGTACCTGGGCGACGGCCGCTTCCACCTCGAGAGCATCATGATCCACAACCCCTCCGTGCCGGCGTACAGGTACGACCCGTACTCGAGGAAACTCACGCGCGAGACCTACGGCCACGAGGAGATGCAGTCTCTCCGCCGGAGCGCGATCCACACGGCCAGAACGGCCAAGCGGTGGGGGCTCATACTGGGCTCGCTGGGCCGGCAGGGCAATCCCCACACCATGGCTCTCATCGAGAAGAGGCTCGGGGAGAAGGGCATTCCGTGGGTGAATCTGCTGCTGAGTGAGATCTTCCCGGGAAAACTGGCCCTCATGAGCGATGTCGAGTGCTGGGTGCAGGTCGCTTGTCCTCGGCTGAGCATCGACTGGGGATATGCGTTCCCGCGGCCCCTGCTGACGCCGTACGAGGCCTTGGTTGCGTTGGGCGTCAAGGAGGAGTGGGATAAGGGGAGCGTGTATCCGATGGATTATTATGGGAAGGAGGGTCTGGGGCGAGCGAGGCCATTAGAGGCCAGTAAGGAGAAGAGGGAAAAAAGAAGATGAATCGGTGAAGGATGACGATGGCCGTGCTCGTCGGGCCATGTCGTGGCTGGGACATTGATGCTCGTGTCCTACCGCTGGTAGCCACAGAGGGCGAGGACGTATTCACAGCACTGGTCAATCGCATGGTTCGACGGTTCGAGAAGGTCCTCTCAGGAGAGCCCGCATCGAGGAGCTGGATTCCAGGAAGACCTTTTCTGCGCGGGGGTTGCTTCTCGGAAAGGCGTCTTGTTGCACATGGATCTCCGCAGAGGCAATCTAAGCGTGAGGCAGGCAAGAGTTGTCGCAGTGGAAGAGACTCGACGAAGGAAAGAGAACAACGTGATAAAACAAATATAATGTACGAAAAGGAAAACCCACGCCGCCCGCCGGTAAACATGGCCCACCGTGCTATTTACGGCGCACCCGCCGTTCCCACCGGCTCCGGCCGATTTGAAAACATAATCTTATACTTGACAATCTCGACAACCTCGAGGTTCTCCCCTTGCTCCATGTACGTGCCCGCCGAGTTCTCGAGCAGCCTGTTCTCGCGCCGCCTTATGACGGCAACAGGCCTGGGCAGCTTCCTCACCTCACCCGTCAGCCGCTGGTGCTGACCGACGTACATTTGAACGCGCCTCGTCCACGCGGAGCCGTCGGCGCCGGGCGTGTAGTCAGGGAAGTCGATGCTGCCGATTTCGACGCCGGCGAGCGCCTCGCCGTCCATGGACTGCGGAAGGTTGATGGTGCCTTGGAGCTCGAGAAGGGCTAGGCCGGAGGGAGTCTGGACGAGAGGAGGCAGCGGGTTGGGCTGCGGCTGTGACGGTCTTCGCGGGGGGTGAAGCTTTGCTGACATTGCCGCTTTGGCCGCGCGCGAGAGGGCGGTTTCTGCCCGAGTTTTTGTGTGTTTTCTCAATTCAATCGTTGGTGTGGAAATGTGACGAGGAGCCACGCCGCTCGTCTTCTAAGACAACGTGACGTTGTGAATTGGGAAGCTTGGGTGGGGCAGCGCTTGCACCAAACACTTGTCAGCAGCTGCAGCTGGAGACGGGCATTGGAAAAGTTGGTGAGAGTACACTATGCATTGCGAGACGTCCCCGGTCTGCAAACTCTTGATTCTGTCTATCCGTGCAAAGCCTGATGGAACCACCTAGCACGACTGCACATCTACCCGCGAGTTCACGATTTTCAAACGAGCCATCATCGCAGACATTTTTTACATCCGCTACCGGTCAAATCACAAGCGGGGCGAAACGGCAAACCAGTTTGACATGATGTGGCGCATTAAAGCATATGTGGCTCACACCTGTGGCTGAAAAACCGTACATCAACCGAGCCCCACCCACAGGTTAATTATTGGCCTATCTCCATTTCCACCGCACATAGAGGGAACCCTAGCAGCGGCACACACTTTCTTGATTTCGCCCATTTTTTTTCCCTTCCTCTTAACTACATCCCATCAACGACTTCACACACGCCAGGTCAAGTCAACTTGCTCCATCCACAACTGGCAAGATGAAGGTACGAAGAGCCCGCGTGCTCAATTGCACAAGAAAATCAAACAGCATGATGTCTCGCGGACAGATCAGCTCGAAGACACTGTCGCCGCGCAGAAATCCTACCCAGGCTCTGGAGTGCAGAAAGGCCACATCACGCTGACATATTGCTCTGCACAGTTGAACATTTCCTACCCTGCCAACGGCAGCCAGAAGCTCATCGACGTCGAGGATGAGCGCAAGCTCGCCGTCTTCATGGAGAAGCGCGTACGTTCCCCCCGGCCCGCGAGCGTCACCGACACGGTTCGAAGACGAAGCACTTTTGCATGCTAACCAGGGGTTTGAAAAACAGATGGGCGCCGAGGTTTCGGGTGATTCCGTCGGCGACGAGTTCAAGGGCTACATCTTCCGCATCACCGGCGGCAACGACAAGCAGGGTTTCCCCATGAAGCAGGGCGTCATGCACCCCGGCCGCGTCCGCCTGCTGCTCTCTGACGGCCACTCGTGCTACCGCCCCCGCCGCACCGGCGAGCGCAAGAGGAAGTCAGTCCGCGGCTGCATCGTCGGCATGGACCTGTCCGTCCTGGCCCTCAGCATCATCAAGCAGGGCGACGGCGACATCCCCGGCCTGACCGACGTCGTCCACCCCAAGCGCCTGGGTCCCAAGCGCGCCACCAAGATCCGCAAGTTCTTTGGCCTCACCAAGGATGACGATGTATGTTACACCCTCTGCAATCCATACTCCGTCATCGCCTACCCAGACCTACCGCCTTCGTCGCGACAGTCCGGGTAGAGAGTGAGATGCACAAGTTATCTATATCCAAGGGTACATGAGGGCTGGGAGGAAGAAACCAGGGACCCCAAGACAAGAGAGATCCATCTCATCTCATCCATTGACGAGGCTCCCCTTCCTCCTCCCTCCCAGCCATGTACCCTTCAAAAAAACAAACGAAAGTACCATAATCCCACTAATCAAACCCACCCCGGGATAACAGGTCCGCAAGTACGTCATCCGCCGCGAAGTCCAGCCCAAAGGCGAAGGCAAGAAGCCCTACACCAAGGCCCCCAAGATCCAGAGACTCGTCACCCCCCAGCGTCTCCAGCACAAGCGCCACCGCGCCGCCCTCAAGCGCCGCCAGGCCGAAAAGGTCAAGGATGAGGCCGTACGTCCAGTTATTCCCAAGTTGCTTCCCCCCCTATACCACTACTCAAATCAACTGACACCTCCGCAGAACGAGTACGCACAGATCCTGGCCAAGCGTGTCGCCGAGGCCAAGGCCCACAAGGCCGATGCCCGCAAGCGCCGCGCCTCTTCCATGCGCAAGTAAACAAAAGGAACGAGTAGATGTGACTCCGGCGTTGCGTTTTCGTATAATGACAAGGGCAAAAAATCAAAGAAGGAAGCGGAAATCAAACATGCTGCTTCGGTCCCGTGTGGGCAAATCTGCATGCGTGCAATGTTTTTTTTTTTGGGAGTGAAGAAGGATTTTCCAGACAATATCCCCCTAGGGGCTTCGGGGGTTTTTCGTGGGGGTTTGAGAGCATCCCGATCCCTGACCATTTGATCACGAATGTATAAGAGAGCATTTTCGGATTTAATCAAATCAAAAATGCATTCTTCATCCCATGTTCAAACCAATCCTCGCTGTTCCTTCCACTCGTGTGACCGTAGTGATGTGCTAGCTGGCTACTTCTGTCTAGTAGCATCATCTGTCCGTGCAATATTCGTAGATTGATTGTAACTATCAGCTGTCTTTCTGCCAAGATACTGACTGGCATGTCGTTGAACGACTTGGCCCAAGTGTTCTACGGCTCACTAACCACTAACATCCAAGTTGCTCGGTCGCATCCCCTGCACGCATGGTAAAAACATTGAAAGTTTCATAAACTTGTCTTTATACTACTAGGTATGAGACTCCATAATCTACACATCAACCGCACCTCCTTCCGTGGAAAATCCACTCCTGAGTGCCTGTACCAGCGAGACCTGCACTTCTCCCTGGTTCGGCCGATCCATATACTTCTTGTATTGGCAATCCCCCCGACAGAAGACCACCACCCGAGGAAAGTGTGCCGCTTTCTTTGCAGCCAATCTCCAAAGGACAAGCATGTCCTGGATAGAAAGTCACTTTACACCCCAAAAGAAAAAGAAAACCAGAATACAAGGCCGGCAAATCGTATATAGTCAGTCATACGACTAGAGGGCTCTGATCCACAGTACGAAACACCATGGCGCCGTTGTATAGTCTACCTTACTGTTCAACAACCACGCTATGCTTCGGCGTCGTTATCATTTTGTTGCGTCATCATGTGCAATTTCTATGCGAATCCGAAATACTCGCTCCCTTGAGTAATGGCCTTGTGAAGTTGAGCTCGCAACATGTCATATGTTTCATATTCCGGGATATCGAGTTCTATAGACATCGCTAATTAGCTTGCGAAGTTCTCGCAAACCCGGGCCATTGGACATTTGCGAAGGGTACTTACGATTGAAGCAAGTGTGAGATGACGGCAATCGATCCTTCTCACCATAATCTCGGTGTATATTGAAGCGGCTGATGCCGTTCATGCCTTCAAGATCCTTGAACCCGTTAAGGGGAACTTTGCTTGTACCGGTCACAAACTGGAGTAGCTTGGCGCGTTCCTCCTTGTCGAAGGACCTAACAGCTCGCCAAAACCATTGGATTTGCTGGGAAGACGGTGTGTAATTCTGGTATTCGGTGTTACTCTTCCAGTCATCAATGTCGATGTCGGGAAGACCAGAGATGAGAAGCTCAAGTTCTTGCTCGTTGAAGATAGAGATCAGCTCAGCAGGAATGATATCGTGGAAGCCTGGAAACAGTGTTAGTAGGAGCGTCAAGGCTACTATCAGCAAGGGCACAGGGAGAGCTCACCCTGCAGAAATTTCTCCATCTGTTCCTTGACGGAGGAAAGCAGCTTGTGTTCAACCACAAGTCGGACATATTCATGCTTGCTGTCCTCGGTGACGGCAACATCTCGGCCATTGGGAACCAGATCGACAACATTCGTAACGCCGAATTCGTCGTCCTCGACCGAGAATGACTCTGTAATGATGTCCGTGATGTCATTGTCCAGCATCCAGCAGAGAGACTTATAGTAATCGGGGTCAAAAGACTCCATGTCTTTGACCGAGACAGATTTGCCCAGAATTCGCTTGTAAACTGCTCGACTGAAGAAGCAGTCGAGCAGACGACCTTCGTAAAGGGCTTTCCCAATGATACGTCCAATGAACTTGAAGAACATCAGATGCTCCGGGTTGATGCCACTTAGCTTATTGGGATGGAAAGTCGTGCGGTCTGACGACACAGGAGTGAAGAGAGCGTAGTTGGGATCAAACATTTGCCGAGCGAGCACCTGGAACCATTCGCGCGTGACACCACCCGCGTCGACGCCTTCCTCCCCATGGAAGCGAATGTTGAGCTTGCCAAACTTCATTTCGTCGCCTGACTTGAAATAGAGTGATCGGAATGAGTCGTGGAACACGTGGTCGCGACGGACCGACAGTTGCAAGGGAGGATATGATGGGCGGTTATTCTGGTTGCTTCGGGAGTGAACGCTGCGATTGAAGTAGTTCCGCTTGTTGTCAAACTCCAGGACCTTGGGGTTCTTCACCAGCAATACAAAGGTCCCGGACATGAGCTTGGGATTGTTGCGCACAAGTTCATTCAGAATGCGTCGATGATCCTCCGTAAAGGTAAAGAACAGACTAGCAGTCCGGGCCTCGGGCGGTGGACTAGAAAGAACCATGCCCTTGCTGGCTTGAGTCTGTGACAGGTCGTCGCCTGCCGTTGTGTTCTTGCACACAACCATCAGGGATTCGATGAGCGGAAGTAAGATGGTAGCGACACTCAGCATGTTCTCCCGTTCTCGGATAGCCTTCAGACAGGCACTGAGCTTCTCCCACATGGCAGAGAATGTAGAGTTGTGGTAGAGAGACGTGACCAGGTGTTGCTTGTCATGTTCTTTGGACTCCTCCGTCTCGCCGTCGAGATTCTTCTTGCGCCCATCGAAGAGGTGATCCAATGCTGTCAAAACCCGAAGAAGCTTGTTTTGCTCAGACGCTCCTGGGGAGAACTTGGCAAGCGCAACGCCCTGGATTTCCGTTCCGGAAGTGGCCTGCTCGATGTGAGGGAGAAGATCGTCCAGGTCCGAAACAATGTTTTCACTCAGAAGACGAGCTTGATTGACCAGCTCTTGCCCGAAAACGGCCTTCGCGCCCGGGATAGCCGACAGGTTCTTGATGGTGGAGATGGTGTTCTGAAATGTCTTGGAACTGCACTCTCTGGCAACAAAGATTTTGACGACAAGGGTGAGGTTTTGCGGCGGAACGACTGGTGGTTGCAGCTGTCTCGGCTTCTTGGAACCTGATTCTTTCTTCTGTTGATGATGAGCGTCCTCCGCAGCATCGGCAGTCTGGCCCGAAGCCGTCGGTGCCTGCTCTGCGGGAGTTTCAGCAGATGTGCCTGCTTCGGATTGTCCATGCGGTTCGGCCGGAGCAGATTGCTCTCCCTCAGCAGCGACTTGGCCAGGCTTCTTGACGTCCTCTGAGGACTCTTTGCGTTTGCGATCCAGGCTAAGAAGGGGCAGGGTTACACGGTTTAGCAGGTCCGCGAGATGCGTCATCACGACGGAGCTCTCGATGACAATCTCACGATCCAGCAGAGTCAAGAGAGAGTTGATGGCATACTTGTGAGCCTTGGAGTCCTTAATCTTTCCTTTGCGACTCAATGCTCTCTTCAGAGTAGATCCCACCACTTCGTGCTCAGTCAGAAACAACCACGGTATGTGTTGACTCCTTGTGCAAAGGTCCACGAGCAGATCCAAACACTGCTGCACGATCAAAAGCGGCGACGTCTCCGAGTTGGTCTGCTGGACATGCGTGGCAGCGGTTCCCGGGTTGGTCAGTGTCTTCTTAAGACTCTGAGGTGTCTTCTGCTCGCCTTCGCGCTCCTTGTGCTTTCTTGCCTTTATCGAAAGCTGTCCAAAGCTTCGCTCGACCGCATTCATGTCCGTGCTGCCTTCTTGGAGAATCTGGAGAATCGTGCTAACCACCTCCAGTCTGTTTTGACGGTTTTCACAAACGTCGGCAAACACACTAAACAAGTAGTTCCGGATGGAGCCTTGCTGAGCAATGAACATGAGGCGCAAGAGCGTTGCCACACCGGATTTGTCCAACATTTGCACTACCGTTCGGCGTTGAGGTTTGCCCTCGCTGTGGTCACGGCTAGCAGCCTGCGCCGGCCCTCGTCCTGGGGCAACAATAGATCGTATGCCCTGATGCTGGGGCAATGGGGGGTGCTGCTGACTCAAAGCCCGTGCCTGGGCAGCCATCTCTGGTGTGAGTTGATCGATTATGTCTTCGCCTTGATCCATGAGGACTTGTTCACGGAGAGCTGGTGGAAAGGTGAGCAGAATGCTGGCCGCATCCATCTCAACAGGAGGCGGCTGCCCAGCAGGTACAGTTGCTTGGCGACGAGCTTCTTCTCGATTCCGTCGGCGTTCTTCCTGTCGTTCTTGCTGAGCGATTTCTTGGCGGAGCTCGTCGGGAAGAGCGTCCAGGAATTCTTGAAACACGTCCGTCGATTCCCCGGCTGCAGCCTCCTCGCGTGCTTGAGATCGCCGCTCACTGACGGTCTGAGCAATTACCTCTTCTCTGAATTCTTCGGGCAGAGCGGCCAGGTACTCGGGATCGATCCCTAGCTCCGTAACATCAACCTCTTCACCTCTGATAGTGGTCATGACACGTGGTTGATCTGCGACAGCAGACGTTGAAGCCGGCTCTTCTGCAGGTTCAGGCTCATTTACCGGCCCAGACGTCTCGACGCCCTCCATCGCTGTTCCGCTGGACGAATCAGGCTGCTCGGTTTCTGTAACCTCCGCTGTAGCCAGTCGTTGACGTGCAAGTCGCGCCTGTTCTTCACGTTCTTCTGCCTCTTTTTCTCTGGCAGCCTTTTCTTCGGCCGTCTTCGCTTCCTGGGCAAGACGTTCTTCTTCCTCCCGTCTCTTTCGTTCTTCCTCTGCGCGTCTTTTATGCTCGGCTTCTTCAGCTTTGAACTTCATTTCGAGCTCCATTGCGGCAGGAGTAAGGTTGGCCGTGATGATGATGCCGAGCTTGTACGCCTCAGAAGTATGATTAGCCCCAAAGATCATCCTTGCCTCCTCCTGGTAGCGGTCCAAGGTGGACTCTGGGGTAAACGACACTGCCTGGTGAGGCTCCAGAGCTGCTGTATCGCGTCGATGATCGGTCCTAACCCATCGTGCCGGGCCCAAATCTCTCAGTTCTCGTGACCCGCCGGGTCCAGTGATGTGAAAATGGAAAGCCTGCTGGCCATTCCCGTTTCGGCCCATCATAGGCAAGAATTCCATGAGTTCACCCAAGAGGCCCATGGGGCCGTCTATGGAGTGACGGCCTCCACCAAGTAAACCCGGTGGAATCCTGAAATCTAGAGCTTGAGCGTGGCTAGGCCGAGCCGAGCCCTCACTTGTTTGATCACTGCGACGCAGGAGCGGATTGAGGCCATCCTCGGCGTTGGGTTGTGCTCCCGTAGATCGGTGGTTTCGTGACGTGAAGTAACTACGGAACTCTCCTATTGTAGGATCAGAATCAGCAACAGGGTGTACATGTTGGAAAACTGCAGACCAAAATCTTACCCAATTGATCGCGATGAGACCCCCCTAGAAAACGGGTGGGGAACGGACTGCGGTTGTCCATCCGAGCCAGCACAGGACGTCTGTGACCATCAACGAGGAGCATATTACGATGTCGATCGTCCATGTCAGGGTTGACCGCGTCCCACCCCAACGATGGCATTTGGGGCACGCCGTCGTCTGGATGTTCATCAAAATCAGTATCAGGACGAGGACGGCGAAAAAACAAACCGCAGCGGTTTTTTTCAGACTTACCCGGATAGTCTTCGTCATAGATGTACTCCTCATCGTCAATATCTTCATCTTCGTCCTCGTCTTCTGTGATTGTGCACTTATCAGTGACCGCATTTTGGTGACGAGTGGGCTATAACATACCGCCGTCGTCATGGTCATCGTCGAGATAATGGTCGTCCAGACCTAGATCTGGGTCATACCCCCCGTCATCCCCCATCATAGCCCGAGCCATGTTGTCAAGCAAATCGCCTGGTTCCATGACGTGCATATGAGCTTCTTCTTCTTCTTGCACCTCTGCGTCATAGTCCAAGGCATCTTGGTCAGGATCATCGTCCTCTCCAACATCGCTTTCGCTTTCCCACCCCGAGTCTCCGTCTTCCTCAAGGGGGTTTCCATCCTCGTCAACTATCTCAACACGGTCCTCCACATCTTCCATATCAGCAGAGTCCATCTCGTCATCCTCTTCATCGTCGCTGTCTCCTTCGTCGTCTTCGTCGTCTTCCATGATGACTTCAACCACGCCTGGTTCTCCGTGAAGACCTTCAATTTCTCCAATGCCACCCAGTTCCTCGTCATCATCGCTGATGTCCTCGCCGTCGGACAAATCATCCTCACCATAGTCCATCTCGTCATCGTCGTATTCATCGCCGTACATGTCCTCGTCATCGTCTTCATCACCTTCGTCGGAGTCATCGTCTTCTCCTCGGGGTTCCAACATACCTAACGCGGAATTTCGGTACAGATCTGGTGTCTCTTCTCTATCATCATCGTCCACATCAGACAGTTCTGATGATGAGGCGAATTCTTCATCACTGTGGTCAGCCGCAGGGTCCTCGGGCAAAATGCTTGATTGGCTCAGTTCCTTTGCAGTGCCGGTTAAGACACGGAGAACACGGAGGATATACTTGATGGCACGCTTTACACCGGGATAGCTGAGGCTTATCTCGGCGATTGACGACGTGAGTTTATCCACGTAGCCTTTTTCGTACATTAGCCGACGTAGCTGCGCCTGTGAGCGGGACTGGAGACTGTCGCCGCCTCTTGAGTTTGGATTCTGATCCCTGTCCCTCTCACCAATCATATGATTCATGAGTTCAGCCAAGCACAGCATTCTAGAGTATCGCGTGTCCAGAGGCTCATCAGTGAGCGGTGCTTTCTCATAGGCCTTCAATAGTGTGTCCAGAACAAACTTGCGGACAAAGAGTAAGTCAGGTTCATCATCGTATGCAAATTTGTCGGCTCTACGGTCTGCAACCTTCTCACTTGTCTTGGACACGAGAGCTACCAGAACCTTTTGGGTTAGCGACGACGTCGCTGCCTTCTTTTTGGAGGCAATGGTGTCGGTGGTACCATTAAGGCTCCCTTGGCACAGCAAATCATAAATCAGATAGTTCAAGATGCTTGTTCGTGGCTTAATCGGAGTAGTTGTCGATAAGGGTGGCGCGCTACGCTTGAAGTTGATGAATTCGACCTTGGTTCGTGTATAACTCTGCAGGAGCTCTGCCAAACAGTTTAGCAGGAAGCACCTATAGACGAAGATGGGATGCTCTTCTGCCTTGAACAAGGGCTTCAATTGTTTCTTGTCCTTGCTGTCAGCTGCAGGATTGTCCTTGGAGCTGACATCTTCCGAGTTAGCCGGTCCAGCGGCCTCAGTATTGGGGTCAGAAGGCACAGATGGCTCCTTGTCATCCACTTCGCGATAGTTGACTAGCTCGCACAGTAGAAAGTGAATGATGCCATCAGGATTCTCTACAACAGGTCGTTTCACATCATGGTGTGTTTTTGGGGTGTCAGCCATCTCCTTGTCGGCGAGCTCTGTTGACGGTTTTACTGTACCCGTCGAGGACCCATCCGCAGTTGGTTTTTCCTCTTCAGACTTGGGGCCGGGCTGCGGGTCTTTCCAAGTCAAAGACTGCGATCGATTTGAATCCAAGGGCGCTACCCATCGTTGAAATCGGAGCAGCTCGTTTGTTACTTCTACAAATAGATCCGGAGCGCGAAGCGAAACGGGAGCCATAGCTCGGAGGTAGGATAATACATCAGGATGTCCACGTTGGTTCCTCAGCAAGTTGGGGAAGTCTGCTTGAATCTCTGCGCGCATGATTTGTTTGATTATATCCTCGTCTTCTACGACGTGTCTCAAGATGGTGATGATATGTGCGGTAAGCTTTGTTTGCTTAAGGCGCTCAGAACCAGAGCCTGAGAGCTGTTTAGCCATCAAGAATAATCGTTGCAGATTCTTCTTCTCGCCTACAGCCTTTGCGAGGCTGCGTTTCCGGGTCAGGATCAGGAGCACTCTCAGCACTGCGGTAGCCAAGACTTCCTCCTTGCCAATCCGAGGCAGCAAGTCAAGTAGCGAGGCCAGAATTTTGTTACGATTCTCATCACAGACGAGCGGCAGACCTAGTCGAACGACGGGATCGGAAACGGTGTCAAGTAAAGATTCCGGCTGCGTCCACTGGGCCGGAATTGGTCGTTCATCATGACAGAGAAGCACCTCCAGTACAAGTAGAATGTAAGGAATCCAAGGCGGCAATTCGTCCGGGGACGATGACAGGGGGACTTTTAAGAAAGCAACATACTCGTCTACCTTATCAGCGAGTATTTCCTTGTTGTGCTCGAAGAAATTCTCGTCTTGGAGCAGCAAAGCCAAGAGGTGAGCATAGGCGGCGATGCATTTACCGTTTCGCCGCTTCTCCTCCTCGTCCAAGGACAGGGAGGAAAGTGCGAAAGTGAGCGTGGAGGCAACTTCTTCCTGAGCCTCTTGATTCTGACGCCGCAAAATAGTGGCAGACACCAAATCTGAGACTTCAATGGCTGTCTCGGGATGAGTTCGAATCACATCCAAGCATTGGTCAATCAAATGTGTGCGAATTTTGGATCGCAGGCTGTCCAGCTCGTCTTTGACCACGAGAAAATCAACAGCAGAGGCTTTGTCGGAAAGCTCATCTTTGTGATCAGAGGACGTTGCACCTGTGGCCTCGGATACGATGTCATTGTCGTTGTCGGCTTGGATATTGTCAACATGGCGACCGACATACTCCACTACGTCGTCAGCGGGTATGTTGGGAAGAGTATCCAAGATCATTTGTTCTGAGTCAGTAGCGGCCGTTGTAGTTGAATGTCCTTCTTGGCCCGCCGACGATTCTTGCTGTAGAATTGGCACATCAACATCCTCGGGAGGGATAGGGTTTCGCAAGCCTGCAAGACCATCCGTATGAGCGCGGCAGTAGTCCATAACAGTCGAAATGTTTCCATTGGCTCTATAGACTGCTTCATGAGCAAGATCCTCCTCATAGCCTGAACTTATGGCTTCTCTCACTAGGCTCCGAAGGGGTGGCCAGTAGAACCGAGCATCAGTGTATTTGAAGAGCGTTAATGGCGCACCGCACTCTTTGAAGACAGATTGAGGTTCGTGCTCGGCTGCACACACAATCTTGAGAATATCCAATAGTCTCTTCACGGTAGTATCAGGAACCTTTTCGATAAAGTTGGATGTCCATAACTCCGTGACGGCAGGAAGAATTTCTCCTCGGAATTCAACCACGATCTGCTGGGCAACATTATGAGCGTTCTGAGACCGATCAGCCTGGCGATGGAGGCTGAAATGATTACTGCTATCCGTCAGGTATTTCCCATTGACCAAAATATAGTAAAGGTCAAGGACTTTCTTGAGACCAAAAGCCGCGACCTTGGCTTTAGAGACTTCGTCTGTGTTGCCATCTGGTTCGGCCTTGGTAGCACAAGCCAAGGCCTTCAACATGGAGTTCAGCACGGCAAGACCACCTTGCTCTTTGAAAGCAAGGAGAACAGGCATGATGATCTGTACACTGGATCTGTCGCTTTGTCGGGGCGAGGGGTGGTCAATTAGCATTTCATGTATCGTATGAAGCATGATGATCCAGTAATGGAAGTCCTTGGAGGTTGGCTCACTCTGAGCGACTGAAGGACCAAGGTGCAATAAGACCGTGTCCGCCAGCGCCATCGCGATCTCCAACTGTCTTGGGCGGGGAAATGGGTCAAGGGGATTTGAATCTCGCTTAGGCAAAAGGGCCTTGCCTAGAGATTGAAACAAGGGAAAAGACGTGGGGACCATTGGATGTAACAGTGTGCGCAAGATCTCGTAATTCATGAACCTGGCACTTGAGCGCTCTTGTTCCGTAGGCTGAACGGGTGCGGACGTGTCGGTGTCGACAGCGGAGGGCCAGCTTCTGGTGGCATTGTTGAGCACATCGGGAATGGAAGTATCTTCGCTTGCTCCTACATCACGACCCTCGCTGGTGTTGTTCACGCCTAGAAAACCCTGCCGACGCAACGACCAATGCTGTGGGACAACGGAGAGCTCGCCTGCTTCCTCGGCCAAAACGCCACGCAATAATGGTCCGATGGACTTGACCAGCTTCAGATAGTAATCATAGACGGTGACGGGATAGAACTGCAGAGTGTTAGACCTAGACGTGGTAAAACAGTCCGAGATAATCTTAATAAAAGTTTGCGCGTTCAGCAAGGCTTTGATCTTTTGCGTAGCTTGAAACACAAGTTTGGATTCCTGGGGATCATCGCTCCAGATATGCAGGTCTGAAGCAAGAAAAGCGCCAAAGTATGGGGGGAGAGGCTCGGTCTTGGATGCGAGAGGTTTCAAGACATCGACGTTTGACTGGGCGCGCCGTAACAAAGAGGGCAGACCGCGGACAGGAGAGTGTTCAATTAACTGAGCAATGACCTGGTTAAGAACTCTAGAGGCTGATGAATCACCGAACGACGCGTCAAGACTTGGCGACTCGCACAGGTCGAGAAGCAGCTCAATGCCGCCCTTTTTCACGAAATTGGTCTTGAGGAGTGCATTGGACAAATACCCCGTCAAAAAGTTGGCCAGGCCGTGAATATAAGGTGTAAGTGATTGCGTAGGAGCCAGCTTCTGAGGCTTATTGACCGTGCCGTTAGCGGAAACCGGATCGGACATGTCCACATCTGCCACTTCGGTGGTAGCGCCCTGATGGTCCGGGGCCGAGTCTACTGTTGGTGCTTTCATGAAATGTTCTTTTGGGTGAACAGTGACGACAGTTCCGTCTGCGGTCGTGACGTACAACCTAGCACCCCAGTCGGATTCCATTCCTCTCTCAATGCCCAGCCATCGTACCCTGGCAACCATGTCGATGACGGCATTCGAGATAGATGTCCGAAGCGGCGGGTGGTGGCGGGCAAGCTCATCAAAGTTGGCACCGACATTGCTCGCCAGATCACCGTCCGCCTCCATACATGATACATGCGGTGAGCTCTCGAATATCTCAAGGAAGCTGTCGAGGGCCCGGGAGGCGACAACCAGCTTCATACCCATGTTGTTCAGGCAGATGGAATTCAGGACTTGGGGGACAATGTTGATGGCCTCTGAAGAGGCTAGAATACCCTCGGCAGGTTTATCACGCTTCGTCCGGCGAATTTCATCGTCCGATGGAGGGTGAGGCCGATCATCCTCATCTACAATCGAAGGCGCGGGAACGGACGAGTCGGGAGACTCGGCATCATCTTGATCTTGTAGACGTTGTTGATCAGCCTGCTTCGGCTCGCCGACTTGTTGCGAGTCTGGCACCGGTTGACCGGTGATTGCCTCCAGATAGGTTTTGATCATGCCAGACTCGGATATGGCCGCAAAGCTCGTTGGGTCATTATTGATGAAATCGCTTAGAATTGTGACTGAATTGGTCCAAACCACCGATCCAAAACTCTGCTTGTTGGCCATGATTTCTCGCAGGCTATGAAGCAGGTCAGATTTTTCAGCCAGATTCCTAAGTAAACGATCCGTGTTTCCACCATAGCTATACGAATTCGACATGATGTGATGGACAAACTTGAGAAGCCATTTAAGCGTCTGCTGTTGGTAGTAAGGAATCTCGTAGTCAACCGCCACAGATTGTTGGTCTGGCTGAACACCTTTAGAGGACCGCAGCGAAGATTGAGCTTCTGCCACAGCGTCTACTAGGAGTTGTGCAACCGCTCCTAGGCCGCTGGCGTTGAAAAAGGTCGTAAAGGCATTTTGATAAGTCCAAATAAGACCATCTAAAAACGCCAAAACCATCGAGTGATGCCGCTGGGCCACATGGGACCGGATGTTGAGGATTTCAACCAGAATATCCATAAGACCGGCCGAGACCATTTCACTACCAACGCGGGTAGCCATGGACAAATGCAAGGTCAAGGAGAAGAGATTATTGCGCCAGTCATCTGCTTCAGTGGCCTGGTCACCAGTGTCGGTCGCATCATCAACCTGCATGCCTGCCACGGCCTTCCTAATGACGTAAAGCAGAATCCCATGGTTGACATTCGCGTTCAAAGCAGACAAGACATCTTGACATCTCGCATGGAACCCCGAAACGGCTTCCAGGAGAGCAAGGGCAAAAGTCTGAAGCCATAGCGGTATTTTCGAATGACCGTCAGCCGAGGGGTGTATCAGCTCCGCAAGTTGGTAAACAAGCTGGTATCTTCTGGTCTCGTCTATATCATGGCGAAGGACCTTGTCAACAAAGTTTGATTCAGTGTGGATATAGGCCAGATTGGTAATGGCAAGTAACCGAATCGCCAGTATTCTCTGGCGGTTCTCAAGCGATTCTGTAAGTGCCTTTGCAACTCGGATCCTGTGAAAAAGCTCATATTTCGCAGTTGGTGGCATGTCGTCGGGGCATCGCTTGACAAGGTCATAGATAGACGTGGTGGAGATGACAGACTTAGGTAGATCAAGAGACTTCTGGCCTGGGGCGGCGTGCTCCTCGGAAACGGCTGGCGTCCGTGGCAAAATAGGAGACGAGTCATCGACGCCGACATTCCGGACACGAGGGGTGTTGTGCTGGTTACCCACGGTATGGCTGCGGCGTAGGGGCGTCGGCGTCGACGGAAGTGACGTCCGACCAGTTTCAATTGGCACCTCAACACTGTCATGGCTATCTTGGGGGTAGTATAGTACTTTCACGTCGCCCCAACCTTGCCATAAGGCATCGCCGCAAGTAGCAATTGCAACAAGGTCATTGGCATGAGTTGGGGTCGAGTTTCTGCCACCACTCCCATGTGCCCTTTCCTTTTCCTTTCCTTTGGTCGAAGTAGGAGTCAAAGATGACACAGTATCAGCCAGGTTTATTATTGGGGTCTTGACAAAAGGCAAAGCCATATGTTGGACCCTCTCGATGTCGATATTGTAGTGGTTTGCCAACAGTGCAGCACTTATTTGACGGGAGGCGTTTCCGATCCGCTTTACAGACGCCTGGTATCGTTGAGCTAACTCAGAGCCCACTTCCAATGTGGAAATGAGA
Organism: Metarhizium rileyi; assembly: GCA_031753515.1. Taxonomy (NCBI): domain Eukaryota; kingdom Fungi; phylum Ascomycota; class Sordariomycetes; order Hypocreales; family Clavicipitaceae; genus Metarhizium; species Metarhizium rileyi. The sequence goes on from JAUKVO010000008.1 coordinate 2,539,707, forward strand.
ACCGACAAAGCAGTACTGTTCAGAAGGTCGTTGAGGTGCGGACTGCTAGCGTAGATGCTGCGATTGCCACAGTGTTCGAGGAGCATTCGGGTGAATCGCAAAACAGCCTCGATCAGCACTCTATCACCATCAGTTGAGAAACCAAGCTCCTGGAGCTCCTCAATTGTCCACTGCTTCTCACTGACAAATTCCGAATCCTTTGCATTGTTGAGGAGAACATCCGAGGCGAAATCTCGAGGTTGTGGGCCCTCGTTCAGAGAGTAGGTTTTGTTGAAATGCTCCAGAATGCTATCGAATCGGTTGAGAAGCGGTATCCAGTGATATAAATCCCCACGTCCAAATGGCCATCTCGATGGGAATATGGAAAGATATTTCGGCAGGGACGGTAAATCCAAGGTGGAGGCAGTTTCGACGTAGTTTTTCAGCCAAGGAGACTGGGAAGAGTTGTGGGTTAGAGAAGTCTCGAAGAGTAGGAAAAAAACTATCATGATTCGTCAACGGGGAAAGAAAACTTACCAAGGTCTCCTTGTGCTTGGACTGCATCGTCTTGGTGATTTTGCCCATGGTGAAGAGAGAGGCGGCAGAGCCGCGGATACAAAAGCTGGCTCCCCCTCCACTACAATATGGCTATCTGCCTGGGCGACAACGCTGCTTCGCAAAGGGGCGTGGTACCCTTGAACCAACGGCCCCAGATAACTCGCTCAGAAGAAGCCGTACGCAGCCTACAGTGTGGTATTCGCAGTGATACAAACGAGTGCGAATAAGCCCGTCAGGCAGCTGCTCGTTGGGGGGAGCAAGAGGAAGCTTCGGGCAGCGGGGTCAAAACGACCAGGAACCCCGTCGATGATTTCTTAGGTAAAGGGCGTGTATCGTGCTTCTTTGGAGGCGCATGCAGTGAGGTATATTGTATGTGATACTGGTTTAGTTTGCCTGGCGGCTGGCCGTCTGGTCGTTGTTTGGCAGACGAGGCAGGCAGACGAAGCAAGAGAGCAGGAACTAGAACGAGTGCAGGACGTCCGAGATTAGCTCACCAAACCGTCAGGTGACGGCGACCAGTAAGATACGGTAAATTGAATCTACCGCACGAGCCTAGCCAGTTCGATGCGATTACTTTTGTGTGCAAAAGGTGCGTTGGACTTTTGAGGAGTGGCTGTGATGTTGGGAGTGAAAAGATGGAGTTGTTCGAATTGTCAAAACGTCAGGTTCAGCAACAGAGTGAGTGGGCCTTTGCGTAATAGGCGTCCCAAGTGTCTGGTGGTGTCTTGTGGGTGGCACAGTGGGCACCCAGGTGCTACTTGAGTACCAGACGGAGTACGTACCAAACATTGGATCAATGATGGCTTGTTCCGATGCCTGGGGCAACTGCATTGGTTCTCGAGCTTGGGGACAAGGTTCCAAAGCTGCCTTGAATCCCGTAGCGTCTGATGCATTTGGCTGGCTGCTTGCATTGGTAGTTCTGCTGGGGCAGACCAAGATATTGGCGTATCTGTATGTACAGTCTGGTGTTTATATTCCAGATACTAGCTAGAGACTCCATACCTAGTAGAGCTAACTACCTTGTTATATATGGACCAAGGCGATGGAGATGGAGCAGGCACATGTGTTGACAACGGGCTCTGTTAAGAAGCGTGGCAAGACTGGGCATACGTTCTCCCCTTCTTGCGTTAATATCCCCTAGTTACGGTCATGAGTGTCGCTGCCTTGTCATCCACTGCCCTTCGTTTCATGGGAGAAAGACTACACACTCTGCGAGGCTACCGCTTACCCTACAGCCATCGGAGCGGATCCCGTGCACGCTTGCCTGATAACTAGAGAAGTTGACGAGAACCAGCTCTTCGATTGCGATACGTAGTTACTCACTGGCTTGAAGCTCAGATGGACTCATTCGATCCACATGGGACGCGGGCAACGCGAACACGTCAAAGGGCGATTCAGGATCCCGAGATGCTGGGCTTGTTTAAACGAACTCGGATGGACGTCTGAGACATAGATGCACGGGATTACATACCCTCATTGTTCCTGTCAGTAAGTTATATCCTGCAAACTCTGAAAATAAGAGCACTTTCAAGTGAGCGAAAGGAATATGAAGTTACGATGAACTTGAAAGCGAGCATATATCTCAGTACCTACCTACGAGGTACCTACCTTACCTACCTACCTAGGTACCTAGCTAGGTACCTAGACACGGAGTGCGAATCAAGTCGAGCCTCAAGACTTCGTCTGGAGTGCTCCATTCCATGCTGACAGCAAGTAGCGAGTACGGGAGTATTGCGAGTACTCGTTAGGGAGTACTGCTGACAGGCCCCACATGGCTTTGAATGTTTTGGACATGACCATGTAAAAGCAGTACTATGTCAAACGTCATCCATGCGCACGACAGAACAGGCACAGGCATGCAATTGGCGAGAGTAATGACTAGGTCGGGGACGTGTAAAAATACATGTTTAGCTCAGGATTTGCAGAAGTAGTAGGTACAAGGCCTTTTCTTGAGAATAGCAATAGGACAGACAGCTCACCATAATTTTTTCTGTATGCGCACTCATAAATGGAGCTCAAGCGCCGAGTACGAATGCAAACTGGCGCAAGTTGACCCAGCCAGGACAGTAATAAAAGTTGCCATATGGTTTAGAGTTGTTGTAATCAAGGACGGCTTACGGCTTGACATGTTTCTGCTCCTCTGATGTGCCACATGGATGATGGATGTGCACGGGCAAGATGGGACCAGGTTGCTAGGCCAAGGCCCTTGGTTGCTTGGCCCCTTGACCCAGGGCTCGTTGAACTTTGTTAGAAGCAACATTGGAAAGAAAAAAAAGGGTCGTGTCCGGAAGCCAATCAACATGTCTGCTTGAGCTATGGTTCGAGTAACATTCCAAAGACTGGTAGGCTGGATGCTGCATGACGTGCACCTTCAATGCTGGCACTTCCGACATGCTCGAATCGATGCGGCAAGTCGCAGTCATGGAGAAATCCAGCCACTGGAGACTTGTGACATGGGATATCATCTAGATGGTGAGAATACACACACAGGTTGACTTGGATCTGACGTGATGGGTGATGGAGGAGGAGGAACATAAGCCTTGGTTCTACTAGAGATGACTGTGCCCGCAGAGGTAGTCCATACATCTGCCCGCTCAAGGACGTGGGTACTCAGCGCCGGTAGTCTCGTATCTTTATGCAGCGCGACGCCTGACGACCTAGGTACCCAGTACTTGGGCCAGTAATGTTCGAATTACTCTTGGATGGTTCCCCGGCAATGAGGGCAAAGTGGAATACGAGGGAGTATTAACTACAAGTGCCGCGGGTAGAAGCAGGACGAACTTCGGAGTACTCTTTGGTACTCACTGGATAAGCATTCTTTCAATATTGAAACAAGACAAAAGAACGCCTTTGAAGCGAAAAAAAAAACCACTCCAGAAAGCGGTCCACCGAACAAAGTGAAAGAACAAAAAGACGCACAGAGCACGAAGTCCATATCACTTACTCACTGCCATCTATTTTGCAGAGTGATATTAATACATCGACTTTGGTTTTTAGATCCTGCCCAGGTCGAATCTTTTGTATGTTCGAAATATTCACTGGCGTGCCTGACCAGCCGGCCTTTGGATTTTGAAACTCGGCTTAGAACCAGAAGCCTCATGTGCAAGGACCCGCATGAGCACTTGCGCGGTCTACGGAGTAGTGCCGAGGGGCTTGACGACCAGACGTCAACAGCGGTCTGGTGGCAGTCAGCCTCTGGGTCAGCGGCCGCACCCCACTTGAGCAACAATGTTGCTGGGCGTCCGGAGCCCCTGACCACGTCGAACCCGCCCCAGGGCCCAGTGCCAGGTAACATTGAAACCAGGGCCCATTGAGTGTTCAATGTTCAATGTTCACTGTGCGGAGTACCATCCGAACCCGTAGTCACTCTAACCGTCAGGCCATTGCCACTGACACCACGCGTCACCACGCCGCGCGCCACTAAATTCGTCTGGTGCTTCCATGTCTTCCATGTCCTGTCAAACCTCGGTGCAGTCTGATCCAGAGGGCCCCTCCAGTGTCAACATTTGGACATTTGGTGGTCACTCCAGTTCCCGGGAGGCTGCGTGCTGGGAGCCACCACGGACCATCGATGGCTTGCCCACATTCCCCTAATCTCCAACTCCACATCTCTTTACTTGTCCACTTCCAAGGGGGACAGTCCAGGTCCCAATGCTGCTAGTTTGTCAAATCACCAACGCCTCCTGTGCTCCCTGCTTCTCATCTCTACTCTGCATTCTAAAGTTTGATGTCTACCCTGCATTCTAAACTTTCGTTCCAACTGATTCTTGGACTTGCGACAACGGCGCGATACGATCCTTACCATCTTGTTAGCACGCGAAGACGACATTTTGCCAACATCTAGATCCTCCCCATTGAGCACACAAGGTCCAGACCAGCACATCCTTCCCCTTGCTGTTGGCCCGCGAGCTGGACGGTTCCAAACCGCAAATTCTAGAAAGCGACATATATTGCCATTCCATCGTAAAGGCGCCCTGAGCAACACAGAGGTAGAATGTCGCTGCAGGGCAGCGACGTTGCCTCCCCTGATCACCAGGAGGAACAGAAACCGAGGCCATCTTCGGCCGCCAGCTCCTCAAGTCCAGACACGGTATGCAGAACCCACAAGACTTCCTGCTTGTCTATGCCCTCCTTTTACACCTGCAACCTGTCCCAGTGAATGACTAGCTTCCACGCCACCTCATCCCTCCCGAAACCTTTGCTGACCGATTCTTGTCTTGCAGGGCGGAGAGAGGGACTCGTTCGAAGATGCTTTAGACAATGCGGATAGTACTGTGGATACTATCGATGCAGGCTCTGTACGCTCACTGACAAAACGATCCATTTCGGTATCAAAAACCACTTCGCGACTCGGCGAGGAAGAAGAGACGGATAAAGATAATATCAAGCACGAATCAGTAGACTCCAACGAGGCTGGACCACACCCAGCCTCCCGCAGGACTTCTTCGCCGCTTTCGCACCGCATTTCCATTACGTCGAACCTTGATAACGTGAACCTGGATGATGAGACGCCTGCAAAGGCAGAAGGTGTGTTGGACAATTACCCTCCAAATTTTATTTGCCCACTAAAAGAAAGCCCATTAGCAGAGCCTTCGAGTCCGCCTGAGAAGGATCCAGCTACCAAGACTCTGTCACTGAGTAGCATAACGAATGCTCTGCCAGCTATGTCGTGGCCTCCTTCCGCCGAATCTCCCTTGAAGAGCCCTGGTCCCTCCTCGAAAGCTGCCGTCCCCGCCGCGCCGCAGCCAGTACCAGCTCCTCCTATCCGAAAACTCTCCAGCCCATTTTCCTGGCTGTCTCGGAACTCTACAAATAAAGAAAACTCTACGTCTCCTCCAATTCAACCTACAGGGAGAAGAAACACCGCAAGTTCCATTGCCACCTTGACAAGCAATCCAGAAATGATGCTCAGTAAGCTGGAGGAAGAGAATGAAAATACAAACGGCGTCAACGGCAACCAGCGGGAGAGTCTCAAAGACAGATTCAAAGCCCTTCGAATGCGCGAGGAAGCTGGTATACAGCTCATCCCTGGAGACGGCGACGGGCAAGGGGATGTGCTTGGGTTGGTCAGCCCAGGCGGCGAGACTGTGCCAGGTGACAAGCGCCAGTTTTCTCCGGTGCCCAGTCCCAACCGTGAACTGGCCCCTGGCACGGTGTCTGGAGTAAATGCTGGGCCTTCAGCGCTGCAAGAGGGTCAAGTGGACTGGGATCTTTGGCAATCTGTTGTGTACGAAGGTCCGGCCGCGGTGGCCCGAACCAGCCCCGAGGAGTTGAACAAGGCTATCGCCACGGGTATCCCCAACGCTATCAGAGGAGTCATTTGGCAAGTCCTCGCGCAGAGCAAAAATGAACATCTTCAAGCCCTGTACAAGCAACTTATCGCCAAAGGTACCGACAAGGACAGCCTCAGCAGCGGCAGCATGAGCGGCAGCTCCACTCCCACTGGTCATGCTACCAATACGAATAGCGAAGACGTAAAGTCTTCTGCATCATCTGTTCATTCGAACCAATCCACTGGCAACGGCAGCACATCGCCTAGGAGCGAAAAGAGTCAGGAGGCGATAGCAAAGGCACAGGCTGCATCAATCGCGGAAAAGAGAAGAAAACAGAAAGAAGACGTAGCTAGACTGCAGACGATCGAGAAGACTATTCGACGCGATCTTGGCGCTAGAACGAGCTATTTCAGGCATGCTGCTGCTGCAGGGCTTCAAGAAGGCCTGTTTGGCGTCTGCAAGTCGTACGCTCTTTACGACGAGGGCGTAGGATACGCACAGGGCATGAATTTCCTAATTATGCCATTGTTATTCAACGTAAGAGAAGAGAAGCACCGGAACCTAGGCATCAAGCCCATTGAGAACATGACTGACACTTTGAATGTAGATGCCTGAAGACGAGGCATTTTGTCTGCTCGTTCGTCTAATGCACCAGTACCAGTTACGAGACCTCTATGTCAAGGATATGCCAGGATTGCACATGCGTTTATATCAGTTCGAGCGGTTGCTCGAGGATTTGGAGCCAGCACTGTACTGTCACTTGCATCGTCGAGACGTCTCTCCCCATCTTTATGCCACCCAGTGGTTTCTCACCCTGTTCGCCTACCGCTTTCCCCTTCAACTTGTTCTCCGTATTTACGACCTCATTTTGTCAGAGGGCCTATCTGCTATTCTGCGATTCGGTATCGTGCTCATGCAAAAGAACGCTAGTACGTTACTAGGATTGTCCGACATGCAACAGCTTACAACATATCTGAAGGACAAGCTTTTTGACGTGTATATTGACAAAGATCCCAGCCAGGGCAGTATTCTGGAGAATGGATTTTTTGGAAGCTCGAGTTCCAGCATAGACAAGGAGGTGTATAGAGCGGACCAACTTGTACGAGACGCGTGTGAAGTCAAGATCACACCTGAGTTGCTGAGCATGTATACTGCTGAATGGGAGGAGAAAACCAGAACCAAGAAAGAACAAGAAACAGAGTTGCAAGATCTGAGGCTGGCGAAGGAGAACTTGACCGGCCAGGTGCGAAAGTTGGAAAACCGAGTCCAGGCTTACGATGCTGAGCAAGCGTCTGTCGTGACCAACCTCGTTCATACCAAGCTTGAGAACGATACGCTACGAGATGAGAACGAGAGTCTCAAAGGGCAGGTGAAGGAACTGAGAAATGTGATCGAATTGCAACCTGAGGAAATTGAAGAGAAGTGGAGGATGGAGCGCGATGACCTGATAAAACAGAACGGAGAGACCCGTGAGGAAAATGAAAAGTTGCAGAAAGAGTTGGCCGACCTTGCAACGAAGCTAGCAGAGACCAAGATGCTCTATGCCCAGGTACGTGGTTTGCAAAACGTCGAATGCCAGCCAAAGTCTTTTTTCTCCGTACAACTGACATGATTATTTTCACTACAGATCAACAATGATCACGAAAGCCTCAAAATGAGGTGGGCCGACGTGGGCCGTCAGTTTCGGCAAGGTCCGGAGAGTTGCACATAATACCTACTCTTCTTCACAACGACTTCTTCCGTGCTATGCTCCCGTGATGGGAACTGCGTAGTTACATACTGTCTCTGTGGTCGTTTCCCCCCTTTTCTATGTTGAATTACGCATGTACGGAGAAACAAAAAAAAATAGTTGTCATAAGCTACTGCATGGCGTTACAAACCTCGAATGGCCACCTGAAAACCGGTGGTAGAGGAAGGAAATGAAAGCTGACTTGATGTATAATGATATCGGCGGCGCTTGCATACTGTATTCTTGGTTCTTGTTGCATTGATGGCTTTGGTACGGGATGGATGGACCTTGGGCAAGACAACGACATGGGGTGGGTACTTACCAAAGATAGGGGTATACCTTGTAGAAAAGTGTCACAGAGAATCATTACTTATATTCTCTCATGTCGGTCGCAAGCGAATTTTGCGTGTGCGTGTGCTTGTGCTCATCGGTGTCAGTATATGGTGAATGTGCTGGTGGTAGTTGGTTGGTGTATTCGCGTCCCGCCAGGCATGGGCAGGCAGGTAATACAGCTCCGTAATTCAAAGTGAACATTTACACGAAGACGGAGGATCTGGCATCTCGCAAGGAAGCAAGCTTCGGAGAGTTTGCCATTTGGGTTTAGTTTTGGCAGGTTATACGGCCATGAGCAGGAGCGCGTTACGAGAGGAACGGAGGTGTAACTTAGTTAGTTACTGTCCGACAGAGGCTGCTTTGAAAACACACACACCCTGCGTGCACCAATGGCCATGTTTTTTCTTTACTTTTTTAAAAACTTCAAGGTTGTTGACCTGGCACGAAGCAGACTTGGCTCCTTTTGCAAGGGCTGCTGTTCCCGATACTACATGGCTTGAATATTCAGGCTGTGTGTGATGCGCAAGTGGTTGGTGGAAATGTACAGTGTTGCATGTGTAGATAGATTGGGAGGTTTTCTTTTCATTCCCTACGGACCTTGTTCCGATGCTCCACGTGAAGCTCTCTGTCTCCCCCCCTACCCCTGTTAAAAAAGCAACATGATGAAAATTTGATCCTTGAACACCATTCCCGGGGACACGGTTTGCAGACCAAGAAGATTGTTGAAGCCCGCCTGTCGCTGGCTGCTTCCCCCAGCACCATTTCTTCTCTTGTTGTTGTTGAGGTGGGAAGCCCCCGGCTTACTTGTGCAGCTTTCGCTGGTAGAAGGCGAGCTCCTCGCCTTCTAGGATGTAGCCGTCGCAGCGACCCGACTGGCCGGGACGGCTGGAGATGATGGCGTACAGACGACCGGCCTCGAACTGCTTCTCGAGGACGGGGTCGACCTTGCCGCTGGCGGAGAAGCGCTCGGCCTGCTTCTTCTCGACGGCCTTGCTCTTCTTGACCTCCTCCTCGACCTTGCCCTCCTTGGCGGCCTGGGCCTTCTGGCGTCTACGGCCGATGGGCTGGCCGTAGTGTGCCTCGTACCACTGCCGGAAGGGGGCGGCGTCGATCTGGACGACGGCGCTGCGGGTCAGCGTGTTGGTTCGGACGAGCTCGTTGTTGGAGGGGTGGTAGGCGACGACGATGACGCGCGTCTTGCGGGTGCAGCCCTCCGAGGCCCAGGCGAAGTTGCCCGAGTCGAGGCGCAGCGCGCGGTACTTGTGGTTGCCGCCCCGGGTGCGGACGGTGTGGATGCGCTTGGCGCCGATACGGGTGTTGGCACCCTGGCGGCCAGCTTCGAAAGCGCGCTTCTTCCCTGTTGGAAAAGGTCAGAACGTATGTTTCATTGGCAGCATGAATCATACGGGCTTTCGAATGGAGCGAGAATTTGTCTCTTGGGGGGGTATTGTTATTATTATTATTGTCTGTACGCACGGTAGAAGGCACGCTTGGCTCCGGAGGCGGAGCGCTTGTGGCGGGAGTCGCGAGAGATACCCATGATTGCGAGCTCTAGAAAAGATACGAGTTAGCGGAATGCGGTTGTAGAGAGCTTGTTTGGGAAGTTGTATCAAAGAGCAACGAGGCCGATGGGTGATGGTGTGCTCGTAGGACTGCACGACTGGAGCATTCGCATCTAGGCGACCGTCCCGTGTGTAGAAATTGTATTCGTCGTTTCTCGTATTCTCATCGTCGACCGCCTGTCTCTCGTGCTGTGCGTTTGGGATGTGTCAACTTACCTGATGAGTATGCTGCTTCACCAGTGCAATCGAGTTGGCGGCGGATGTGGGAGAAGGGAACTTTGTCGGCGGAGCGGGTTGGCGAGGGCTGGAATTGGCAATCGAAAAAATTGTGGTTGTGGGTTTTCGCTAGCCCCAGGGTACGTACCGGTGTCAGGGCTTCGGAAAATCATTTTTGTTCTCCCGGCTGGACCCCTGGCAGACTTTGAGACCGTTGCTGTACTCCGTAGTCAAAGCTGTGGGGCTGTGAGACATGCACCAGCTAATTGGGCGACTTTTTACGCATCGGCTTCTTCGTGCCATTTGCCGATGCATTTATGCTACGTTAATGCTTTCTGAAAGGGTCCCTTCTATGCCTGCTGTGCCTGCCTCTCCTCGTGCCTTTCCATCTTGTGCTATTGTGCTAAATTCTAAGCCAGCCATGCATATATAGGAACTTGTTCTTTTTCTTTTTCGTTGACGAATAAAATGATGAACATGTACAGCACATACTGCAGTCTGTCAACCTTCGCCAAATCACTCGTATGCCGCTTCGTAAAATCTTCGAGATAACACGTCAAAGTCATACCGGTGGTGTTTCTTTAACCAACCTTTATAGCCACCACCGCGAGCAGTTGATCCATCTTCTTTTCCAACCTCGTGCCTCCCTCCCCCCCTCCTCTGGCCTAATCATCCAATTCCTGCTCCATTTCTATCATAGCCCTCTGCAGATAACCTGGCAGATCGTCAAAAGCCAGCTCTGGCGTCTGCAGGGAGAGCGATTCTGCGACGTGCGATAGAGAGCGAATGAACCGGGTGTCAGCTTTCATGGATTCCGTCCCCCCATGACCCGTCTCGTCTGTCGGATCAAAGTCCTCTCCCTGATGCGTCGCCTTCTCTGTGGCATCCGTCTTGAGCTTTGGGAGAGGAAGGTATCGCTCATGTCGGCCTGAGCGCTTGTCGCCGACGCCTTTGAGCTCTGCCAGAGAGGGCCACGTTACCCATTGTGCATCATCGTGCGAAATGTAATCCCTGAAGCAGTTCTGCGATGCGAAAACCGCCGAGAGCTTGTCTGGAAGCTTCTTGCCCTCGAGCAACGACGCGACCTCCATGTGCTGTTCGTTCGGGTCGTTGGCAAGCGCCCTTCTGCGTTCAAGCGTGGACATTCGCCATTTCACTTCGCGCGACAACCGTCTCTTTCTGATTTCCGCCATTTCTGCCCGGAACGCTGTCAGTTCCAGTGGTGTTTGTGGTACAAACGGAGACTTGTCGGCCCCGATGTGGTGTAGGTTTTGCATCGTCTTGTGAAAGCCCATGCGCTCTTTGGTCTCCTGGCTCATCCATCTCTTAGACTGGGACCATGATCCTTCGCTCACTCTACTTGCAACGCTGGATTGCGTGGGTCCCTTTATCGCGTTGAAGGCACCTTTGTGCGACGTCTTCTTGGTCGTATTTGCAGCAGTCCCGTCCTCAGACCTTGATCGCCTCATCGCCATGCTTGCATCGGGTGCTACATCTCGGATGTGTACTTTGAGGTGTGGAATCCTTGATATCGCGGGGGCAGAATCTCCCATGATCCGTTTCCCAAGACGGGGCCATTCTTCCTCACTCGCATACGAATCTAAATATTGGGCGCGGACATGTCTAGATTCCGCTTTCCTCGAGAGTTTGACGGGACCAGCAATGATGCTCTTAATGACACGTCTTGGTGATTAGATTGAGCATCTGGTGGATGGATGGGTTCGATTTAGACTCACACGCTTTACATTTGTCGAAGCAGCCTTCAGTAAGGCCTGAGCTTCCTTCAAGTCGCAATTCTTCATCTCAGGTCTAAGCAGTGGCTCTGTCTCTTGGGACGGTGTTTTGCGTGGCTTCGAACTTCCTAGCAAAGCAGCAGTTCGGCAGGCGTTGCGGGGTTGCAATGCGGCTTCTATATAACGTCGATTCACGGGAACAGTATCTGCGGGGGTACAAAGCGAACCTTGTGATTTGGCAATGTCAATCATGCTGGCAGATTGCACCCGAAAGGTGCTGGAGAACAAAGGCAGACCGCTTTCAGACCAGGGCGGAGAGGGCGACTTGGAACATATAGGACCTTGTTGAATAGCTGATGAAAGACTGCCGTCAAAATCATCATTTAAACAGTGGCCGCGTCGAATGAGTTCGTGGGAAGTGTCGACAAACGTAGGCTGTTTCACGTTAGCCTCTCTGTTCTGCCGTGACACGGACTCCTCGGTGCCATTCGAAGTCGTCGACGGCAGGAACTCTGAAGTAGGGACGAGATTCTGGGAAGAACCGTCTCCGTGACGATTCATACGGGTTTCGTTGCTGGGCTTCTGTTTGGCGGCTCTGGTTCTGGGCCGTGTCCGAGTCTGCTCGATATCAAGGATGTCTCCGACCCCGGAGATTGAAGCTGCGGCAACAGTGTGAAAAGCTTTGTCCGTATTATATGCCAGATTGGGAACTACCGAACCGTAAATAAAAGAGGTCGCTGGGGGATACGGCGGCGTAGGACAGTAGCGTCCTGTGACGGCGACGGGGCTATACCATAGAGGCATGCTCCAGCCATGCTGCGGACCAGCGTAGCTCCCCGGAGGCATAGCAGTGTACAAAGACGAGAATCCATGAAAAGGGGTTTGGTGCGGAGTCAGAGGTTGACTGGGGATGTATGATTGAGCGGCGGTCTGAAGACAAATCTGCTCCAATGTCGAAGTCTCCAACAAGGGTCCGTGAGCGTCATCATCCAAAGCCACTGCCGATGACGACGGATCCATTTTTGGAGTAGAAAGAGGTGTGAATTTGTCAGCGCACGGATTCATTGTTCGGGCTGTCCATTCAAAGAAAAAAGGTGCAACATTTGACGTTGGCGATGGCCAGGGCGATCAAGGCTGTAGAAATGCAAGAAAGAGGGCGAGGATTTAAGACTGTTTGATGATGCGGAGGTCTAGTCGGTCGAAGCAGCACAAACGAGAGAGCCCAACACCAGCACAGAGGCTGATGGTATGAATCAGAGTGAGTTTGGTCAAGTGACTTGGCTTTCATGGTGTTGTTGTTGTTGTTGTTGTTGGTGTTGTTGGGCAGCGGCTCATAATCAGCACTTAGACGGCGAAGTTTGTTGCAGGCAGGACGTCATGCAACCGCTGGGGGTCGGAGTAATCGACGTTGAGGGTACACAAGAACAGCCAAGAAAAGAGGGCGATGATTCTGCGAAGAAAGAAAAGCGCCGAATGGCTGTGCCGTGCCGTGCCGTGGAAGACGGATGTATGAGAGGGAGATAGAAACAAGCCGTGACCAGACGCGCGACCAAAGACGGCACCTTGAACAGAAGCAAAACGAGCCCAAGAATATCGCTGTTTCCAGACAACGGCGAGATACGACAGAGCCAAAAAGTGAAGATGCTGGTTGATCCTATGAGCCCCCCCCAGAGTCCTTGGGGATGGAAAAACAATAAGAGACGAGAAGAGGTAAACAAAGAGCACTTGAGCCGACTGGCCGGCAGCCGACAAGCTGCTGGTCGAAACGGGTTGGCACTCAAGAGCAGTGAATCGGGCACCTGGCCGTTGTGTAAGCGGCGGTCTGTGTTTGGGGCTGCCCAACCTCGTCGAAACGTCAACGTTGTCGCCGGCAACATGCAAGCAAACACATTCTTTGGCTGGCGCAAAGAGGTTCTATGGGATCCAGGGGTTGACACGACACGACACGACGGCCTATACGGTTAGACGAGCGCGGACACTGAAGAGCGCTTCTATCTTCTATCTGCTTGGCTGTACGGCACTATATACTCCGTACATCCGGGGGTTGTTTGCATGGCGCCATCTGGATATAATGGCCCAAACCAAGGCTTGCTTTGCTGGCTGATGATGCATGACCGGCGCACTGTTACACGTTTGTCCCCGCCTTTATTTGTAGGATGATGCTGAGTGCCCTCCTTGGCATAACGAGGGACAGTGATGGGTTGAGCAGTAGGTATTGGTCCTGTTTTGTAGTGTCAGAGGATTCTACACGATGTTTCGCATGAGGTTGTCGGTAAATCCGCGACAAACTTTCTGGGAGGTTGCCAAACGCAGCAAGTGCTGGTACTTAGGTACCTGGATATCTAGATACTCGACACCTCATTGGCTGCGCGGGTGGGGGTTCCCCGGGCCTGGCATCTTTCAGTTGAAGCTCAAGTCCAATGTGAAAACTGGGCCCACAATTGTCCCGCCATCGGCATAGGAAGCCGCGGGACTGGGCCACCAACCCATTCATTGGATTGAAGATGTCCCGTATTTTCCCCAGCCTCAACCACCCTTGATATTCTTCTTCTGCGAGTAACTAACTAGTTGCTGTTGCCGTCGACTCTTCTTTACCATTGCCGGAAGTGAAGCATCCGCCCACAATGGCTAACACGACCATCAAACTCACAAATCGCGGTTAGTGATCTGCCTTGCGGTTGTTTTCCAGCCCAATTCATATGTCGGCCTCATCATTGGCCCGTCTGCTAACCACTAAACGACCATGTCTAGCTCCGAAGCAGCCCATCAGGAGGCTTCCCGCAACTGTCGACCTGCCTGCCGATGCTACCGTCGAGCATCTCAAGGTCTTGGTCGCCAAGCTGGCCGGCATTTCCGACTTCAATCGCCTTGGCATCTATGACCCGGCTACCAAGAAGACGTTGAAGAACCTCAAGGCCCGCCTAGTGGATGAGCCAAACGTGTCTGCCGCAAAGGAAGTGCTCGTCAAGGATCTTGGTAAGCTGGACCTGCCCTCATGCCATGGGCCTTGATCAAGAGGAGAGGCCAAGACTGACAGGAAAACCGCCTAGGCCCCCAGATCAGCTGGAGAGCCGTCTTTGTCATTGAGTACTTGGGTCCGATTCTCATCCACGCCCTCGTTGTCGCCGCTCGACCGTACATGTACAAGAGTGGGAACGACGACATGTCTACGACCCAGTGGCTCGCGTTTGGCATGATTGTCGCACACTTCGTCAAACGCGAGGTCGAAACGCTCTTCGTCCACAAGTTCTCGGCCAACACGATGCCGTTTTTCAACGTCTTCAAGAACAGTTTCTTCTACTGGGCTCTGTCCGGCCTTCTCTGCGCCGTGTCCATCTACAACCCCAACTCGCTCGCCGCCCGTGCCGACAAGCCGGCCTTGGACCTCGTCGGACTTGCCCTCTATCTCTTTGGCGAGACCAGCAACGCCCTAGTCCATCTATACCTCGCCTCCCTTCGCTCCACGGGGGGGACTGAGCGCAAGATACCGTCCGGCTACGGGTTTTCCATTGTCACTTGCCCCAACTACCTGTACGAGGTCCTGTCCTGGGTTGGTATCATCGTTGTCAGTCGCGACTGGGCAGTGGCGCTCTTCATTAGCATTGGTGCTGCGCAGATGTTCGTCTGGGCCAAGGGTAAGGAGAGAGCATATCGTAAGGAATTCGGCGACAAGTACAAGAAGAAGCGCTTTGTCATGCTGCCCGGGCTGTTGTGAGCGGACGACGAATGAACAAATGGGACAAGATGTTGCAACAGACTGCAACCGGGCGTCTTCGCTACGAAGGGTCTCAGCTATGGGACCTTGGGCTGACCGACTTGCATCAACGAGCTATGGAGAGCAGGGTCTGACAAGCTATGACGAAGTGCATAAGCCTGGGCTGTGGGAGAGAAACCAAAGAGAATGGCATCATATGATAACTAATAGACTAATGTAACCCGTGCCGTAGCACTCAAGCTTCCGCTGTTTCCAAACCCATTCCGCACGTCAGTCTTGTTCTCACCATGCCCAAGCAACATGGTAACTTACATGTAGCCCGTAAGCAAGCCTTTTGCATGGCAACCCATGTCCGCGTGTGCCGGCAGTTCCCGTCATGTCTCATGAAAACCACCCGGAACCAAGAACATTCGCCCGAACACCCTCAAGACCCCAAGACGCCCCCATCACCACCATCCCTCAACGACCCAGTGGACAAGCTCGCCGTCTCAGACCCCTTGGCCCTCCCAGAGCCCATACTAGACTCATGCTCCATCAAGCTCCTACTCGCATCCGACCAGGCACTCCTGCTGCCCCCGTCCACGTCCACGTCCACGTCCACGTCCACGTCCTCGACGACAATGCCCTTCCCCCTCCTCCCCAAACTATTCGCCAAGTCAACATCGACATCCATCATGCCCTCCTCCCCATACCCCTCGCCCGCACACTCGCTACAGCCACAGCTACAACCTCCATCCCCCTCCCGCACCAACCTCACCGTCTCCTCCAGCACCAGGAACCCCCTCTCCAATACCTCAGCCCAGTTCTGCACGTTCCCAAGCTCCTTGACCCCCCGAGCAGCGCCGTCCGCCTCGCGACGTAACTTGTCCGTCTCGCGGCGCAGGCCCTCCGTCGCCTCTACCACACGGCTCTCCTGTCTGTCCAGCGCGGCCGCATTGTCGTGCAGCATGCCCGCGCGGCTCTGTAGCTCCGCGTCGAGCAGGTTGCCCATGGAGGCGACCAGTGCTGCGCGCGCCTCGGCTACATGTCGCTGCGTCTGCTGCGACGGCAGACTCTGCTGCAGCGAGGCAGCGTGCGCCGTCACCGCCTGCGGCTCCGTTGTCGTTGTCGCTGCCGTTGAGACTGTTGTTGCTGTTGGCGGCATTATTGCTATCGTCTGTGTTTTTTAGGTTCCCATCTACTCCCGTAGTGAAGGTGGGGAAAAGATGCCGCTTGATGTGCCCGCACTTTGTCCTGGATTCATGTCTTTCCTGCGTACACACACACACACACACACACACACACACTCTCTCTCTCTCTCTCTCACTCAGGGCGGGGTTGATCTACACGTAACGTAACTTACATGTATGTATTCATCCATCTGTCATTTTGACAAGGCCAGCACTTGTCCTCGGCGAGACGCCTTGATCTATTGGCGTTGCGACGCACCGAGGGACTCGAGTACCATCCAGTAAAACGCTGTGGTAAACCAACGAAAGGCAGGTTACCCTCGTGCCGTTGCTTGTTCAGACAACTCATTATTATATACCATCGCAGCATCGCCATTATTCATACACGACGTGGCCTCGTCTGGTCCTTCTTTTTGCCCACCCCCCGAACCAGACCCCGATGCCATGCCCTCCAAAAGTCATCGGGCGTCTTTTCCATTTTATATAGCCTCTCTGTAGTGTGTGATTGTAGTTGTAGTTGTGCATACAAGACCCCTCGTTTTCCTGATTCCCCTGACAAGTTTCATAAAATAGAAAAGAACCAGTCCTCGAAACGCCGTAATCTGAAAAAAAAATAAAATAAAAAAATAAAAAATAAAAACCGTCTGATGAATTCCTTCCATCCTCTCTAGAAATGAACGTGGCATGACCTGATAAGCCACGAGCGCAAATCGCAAACTACCTCGCAGACATTGCCATGATTCGCGTCATCATCTTGAGAACAAAATTCTATAGCACTTGTTTTTTTCCCCACAACGCCGGGCTATGCGGAATATAAAAAGGGGCGAACCCGGATGATTTGGATATGTACCATCCCCGAATGTTGCAAAGCTGTCCAGCCAAGCTGGCGGGGTTTGTCCCAAAGACTGTGTGATTCACCGTCTCAAACCGATGGGAGTGATCGAGACCTTGGTGGTATTGCCGTGTTCCTCGGATGATTACAGAGCCAACCTCCCGCCGTTGAGTCGAGGGAATCCCAGGCCTCCGTTTGGCGGGCTGAAAGGTGTTGACATTGACGAGTAACCATCCGAAGACATGGAAGAAATGGAGGAGAGGGAGTTGAACCCGGAATGGCCTCGCGATATTGTCCCACTGCGGGACATGGAGATTCCGGGATTTGCCATGAGAGCGTCCGCACGATCAAAGACATTCCCCTGGAAGGCCGCTGCGAACGAGGCACTGTGTGGCGTCGTGGAAACGGTCGCCTGCATGGCTGGTCCAAGGGCAACGCTTTGTGGTGTCATCGGGACCTGGGCTGTTGGCGAAAGAGTCTGGGAGAATGGACTGCCCAAAGCCGCCGTAGGCCCCGAGGACCGCATCAGATGGTGCCAAGGCGATTGTACGATTACGTTGCCGGTTTCCTTCATGCACTGCTGTATCGGCCGCAATCGCAATCTCGTATCGGGCGGCAACGGTATGCTGTTGGAGGACTGTTTGATCTTGGTGATCAACGACATCCACGAGTCGACAAAGTTGTTGCACAGGTTCCAGAATCCGGGGTGGGATCGGACGTTGGAGTCGTTGAGTTTAATCAGCGACAGCCTGTTTCGGAGGCCTTCAGACTGCTGGATGGTATAGGCACAC
This sequence comes from Metarhizium rileyi, assembly GCA_031753515.1. Lineage (NCBI taxonomy): Eukaryota > Fungi > Ascomycota > Sordariomycetes > Hypocreales > Clavicipitaceae > Metarhizium > Metarhizium rileyi. The sequence goes on from JAUKVO010000008.1 coordinate 2,557,597, forward strand.
ATGGCGATCAATTGTCTCCAGATCTGGACCAGGGCCATCGGAGCCCGCTGCTGCGTGGCACTTCTCAAACAACCTTGTAGTTGCCCATGGAAGCCGGGCAACGTGCGGAGGACAATGTCAGTGGACCTTTGTAGTGACAGAAAGACTTGCTCGAACTGTGCATCCTCTCCCGTATAACCGTTTGTCGCATCTCGGCTGCTGGTGGAAGAGAAGGACTCGCCAGAGCGTGGTGTTACCGAGGTGAGTTTTGCGGTACGAGTCGAGCCGTTGGCGTAGTGAACGGGTATGTCTGTTGCGACGCGTAGGTTGGCGGGATTGTGAACGACGGATCCATTGCGGTTGCGCAATAGCCCAGTCCTATCTGCCGTGGGAGTCGCAAATGGTTCTCGCTGAAAAGGTTTTATGGTCTCGTTGGTGTCTGGCAAGCTGCGATTTGTCGGTTGAGACCCGGGCCTGGAGGCGCCGACGGTGGCCAAGGTCACGCGAAGTTCCATGATACTGTTGTAGAGCAACATCAAGAGCGTGCGGATATATCGCGCGTCTCCGTTGTTGACGAAAGTATCAATGTTATCGGCCATGAGAGTACAGACATGGCCGTAGGCGCTGACAAGTGTGTGGCATGCCCGATGCACATTTTCGTTGTCCACGACGGCATACCCGTCATTTGCTAGAACAGTCGTGTCGTGTCTCTGGATTTCTTGTTCGAGCTCCTCGACATGTGAGTTTGTGTTGTAAAAGACGATCTCCAGACTGGACCGTTTTGCCGATCCGTCGCTCGTCAAGGTCATGAGCATCTGTATCATGGGATGAATCTGAAAGACAGAATAAAGGATGCCCTTTGCTCCCTCGATGATGGGGTCAAATACTTTAGATTCTCTTCGGCGTTCAGGAAGGACAGACAGACGGCGCACGTAGATGGGGCGCTGGAGGTACGGGTCGCTTGGAGTCGCGGGACTTTTGATGACTGCGGGCGCGCCTTGCATGGCAGAGCCGTGGCTCAGGCCGCGATAGTGACTAAAGCGATTGTTGGCCTGCGTCTCATCCAGAGTGCCCAGCTCAGATGGTTTCCTGGACACGAGTCCCATGCGTCGATAGCGGCCGTCGGGTCCTCGATCGGATCGCAGAGTCTCGGAATTGCTGCGCAGTCTCTCGTTAACATTGCCAATGGTCAAGGGCATGACGCCCGGCCTGCGAATCGCGGTGCTCTGCTGCGATAATCCACGGTAATGTGACCTCGAAGGGATGGGGGGCGGGCGAGATGCACCGTTGGGAGATCGCATATCAGGCACGTCGGCGCCGTTGACCTTGATAGGAAACCGCCCACCAGCGACTCGCCTCGAGAGAAAGCGAGGTGCGTCCAAACCGCCTTCACTGGACTCGTCGCCAGTTGCGTCGCCTTCCATCCGCCCTGTCATGGCATAGTGCCGGAGAAACTTCTTGATCATGGACGTCACGGAGACGTCGGTAACTTCCGTCTCTCTCATCATGCCATCGTGCGGAGGACTTGCAGATTGCGGCTGTATGGCGTCCTTGGGCGGGAAACTAATGGGGTTGCCTTCGAACTTGACCACCTGAAGAGATCCCATGTCGGCGATACACAAGGGCAGCTCTCGAATTTGGTTTTTGGGCACAGACAAGACCTTGAGCGAGGATAGCCTAGCAATATCCGGTGGCAGTACTCGCAGTAGATTTCGTCCGAGGTCGAGGATTTCAAGAGATGACAATTCGCACAGCTGTGGAGAGTCAGAAGTTGGTTCGAGGTTCGAGCAATGCAGGCAGTTGAAGGGAGATATGGGTGGTCATTACCGAAAGGGGGAACTCCTTGATTTGATTGCCCCTAATATTCAGATACCGCAACGAGGTGCATTCGGAAAATCGTGAGGGTAAGCTTGATAGTTGGTTGTGCGACAAGGCAAGTCTAAAGGGCATCGGATAACGGGGGGAGTCAGCGATTTGGGAATGGTTGATGCAAGGGCAATCGACAATTGAGAAGCCATACCGTTCTAGCTGATTCTTGACTATATCCACCACCTCCTCGGGCAGTTTCTGAATCCCCTTGCGACTCAAATCAACGGTGACACCAGTCCTCAACGGGGTACCAGCAGCGCCAGCATCCGCAGCCTGGCCCTCACTTTCAAGGGCCGTCTGCATAGCCTCTCTAGCTAGACCGATAACCTGTGCCGGACTGACGATGGAGCTCGCCGACAACGTAGCGTTGGAAGAGGCATTTCGAATGTTGGGAATCGGGGGCGGCGGCGGCGGCGGAGGAGGAGGAGGACCATGAGGACCATTCGATGTGGCGGCGGAATTGGGAACAGGACGGCGGCCCTGAGCAGGATTGTCGGGCAATCCACGAACAGACAAGGAAGCTCCCGGGTTACCAGAAGACATCCGTTCTGGCCACTCCATGATGGAGGCGAGAGGGCAGAACCAGCACTGCGAGAGAAGCGAGGGGGAGGATGCTTCTCACGCGAATACGTCGCGGAGGAATATGAGAGATTGTCGGTGGAACGGTACTCCGTAGGTAAGCCAACAATAAATGGACCGGGAAGCAGTCGTCGTGCGAGAGTGGTCGACGGGAACCAGGCGGTTCGGCAGTTTCCAGCAAAAATGTTTCAGAGGGCCCCTCGCGCAACCCAATCCAGGGCCCTGAGGTCTCAAAATGTGAAGCCGGTCCGCAAGTTGTTGTGCTGGGGGGGAGGCGGGGGGGGGGGGTTGGCAGCTTCAAGCCGATCAAGGCTGCGACAGGATGCTGCTGCGCGACGCAGGCAGGTTCATGATGGTGGGAGTGGCAGCGGAGGGAAGCATGTATGGAGCGGTGATGGCCGCGTGATGTTTGCCGAGCGAAGGGAATCACATTATCCGAGTCGACGAGCACGGAGTAAGGAGTCGACCGATGAACGGCAGGAGGTTTATTGAGGTCAGGCAGGGCAGGGCAGGGCAGGGCAGGGGCAGAGAGACTAGAGGCGCGGGCTGGGCTGTCACTGGTCGTGCAATAACAGGTACCTACCCAGGCAGGCACAGAGTACAGACTGCTGGCCCCTCTGCACGGGTCTGGTGGGCGGTCCGTCCATCACGTCTGCATCTGGTCAATTGGCTGGTTGGACTGTGGACTGCAACTTGCATGCACACCAGAGAGCACCAGACCCCGGATGACCGCAGACACGCAGACTCGCGGATTCGACGTGGATGGACGGACCTACCTGTTTGTCGAATGACTTTGGATTGGTGGCGGCGACAAGGGCCGGCCAGGCTCAGTCTCAGAGGCAGAGTCAGACTCGACTCGACTCGAACTCAACTCCAACTCCAACCCGACTCGGCCAGTTTTCTTCGTCGAGCAGCCTGCCGAGTGGTCGACTGCTTGTATCAAGTGGGCGCCGCTCAAGGTACCTCAAGGCTGCTAGTTATCATGCTTGCTCATGTGCTTCATCAATTTGCTCTTCAAGAAGCGATCGTCAGGGGCCATACAACCTCGACTTGCGGGCTTATAATGGGAAACGTTCTGGGTGCCCCAGTCATCTTTTGGTTCTATGGCTTGGCTGTGGCGGTCAAGCAGCCCCCGTCAATTGATCCATGCATGATGTGCCAAACGAACGCCATGAGGATGGGATGTGTGCCCTCAGAAGAGAGAGCCCACAGATGATGGTCGGTTGGTTGGGTGGCCACGAGCCAGACCCGGCTTCCTCCTACGTATTCCTTTTTTTTTTCTCAAACATACAACATCCAATTCAACTCAGTCAGGCAGCCTAGTCAGAGTAGCTCTCGGAGTAGCGTTCGCCACGAGTGGATGGAGGGAGCAGAGGTGTTGATCAGTCTACTCCGTACTCCGTACACACACAACACACATGTATAATTATCTGGCAGAAAGCGGACTGCTACTCCGTATAGTTACACACATTCGGCCACAGGGAGATAACTAGCCACTGGAAGCTCGGATCCATCCTTGGACCATAAGGAGCAACTGCTGATCCTGCATCACCTTGGACAGAACCTGGCCTACCTTTCTTTTCTTTGTCAGGTTTCGCACAACACCGCAGCAGCCACCGTTGTCGCGCCATAAACAAAAACACCGTCATGATTGTTTCTTCCCCTCCCCATGCCAAGGTTTGTTGGAACCGTTCTGTACTGGCTATGATTCAAACAAAGTGTTGCCGAGTTTCAAACTTTTCTGGGTCCTGCAACGTCGACGACGGTCCCACGCCCGCCAACGTTTGCAACGTCGCATGTTTGAGGGCTTTTCGAGTCCCACAGAGTATTAGTTATCGTATAGCTATCTGGTACGTTTGACAAGCTCGAATGGCACCGGAGCCCCCATGTTTATTCTTACTTATGGCCGTCTAGACACGAAACTTCCAGAAGTTGCCTTCCCTGACCCTGATGGTGCTTCGCGGATAACAAGAACAGGTCGAGCCGGCCAAGCCTGAAATAGTCAAGTGCGCTACGGAGTAAATACGACCTTGTTTCTGTCAGCAATGGTTGGCACACCTTGGGCCAAACCATCGGAACGTACGGAGTACCACGTATTCTCCGCGCTTAGCTGCGCCCGCCGCCGGTAAGTGAATCAACGCCTGCAGGTACATCTGCCAGCTCATTTTTGTCGTTGCCGCGTGGTCGACGTAATGATGACCGCAAATAGTTACTCCGTACGGTGAACAAGATGGAGTGGACCCCTGAGTACACGTAGACAGAAGCAAGTTTTCTAGAAAACACGGAGTACACCGTACACCCTTCCATGACGTTAGACTCGACTCTCGACTCTCGACTCTCGCCAGTCTTATAAGCATGCTTGGCGAATTTTTCTCTCTCTATAGATAGCCCTGTAAGTTTGGTGAAACGAGTTACGCGAATGAAGTAGCGATTCAAAAGGGGAGCGAGCTCATCAGATATGAATAGAGTCTTATTTTGTATGTTGAGGGGTCGGTGCCTCCTAGTTATAGATTGACGTCGATCCAAACTATAGAGAGCCGAGCCGAGCTCTCTCGACTTCCGCTGCATCTAATAGAGACTCGTTGAATGAAAACACCACAGAGGAGCTTTACACGTCATCATCGGTAACTACTGCCTGATTTTGCTGTTTGACGAAGACGATCAGGGGGAGGGGGGAAACAAGCAGAACTGAGTGCCATCTCTGCTAACAAAGCTTCTTCGCATTGGTCCGAGTTGAATGCTCTGGGACAGGATGACACATCGTTTGTTCTCAACTCCCGATAGCACTCACTATGGGCCCCCATGTGAAGGCACAGAAATGCTTTAGCTTTTGTTTCACAGTAGAGAAGCGTCACCCTGGCAGCAGCATTCACGAAGAGGCAGTTTAACAGCACTTGATATCTCTACCGAACACGATCCACCATATACATTTAGCAAACCATGTCGTAAACTAGAAACGCTAGCCAACACAGTGTTGCGAGGCATGAGCTGCATTTGCGGCTACTCGCTCCGTCACAGGAACCTCGCCACGTCTTACTTCGTTCACTGTCTTCAATGGGGAGTCGACATGTCCAACCGGTTCAGATTTTGAGGCATCGGTAACGAAAGGCATCACAAACAAGTGCACGAGTGACGACTTAGGCCGTCGAAAATGGACAAAGCTCCCAGGGTTTTTTTTCCCCGTATAGTTACCTCACCGAGGTTACCGCAGGCCGGGAGTCAAGACAACGAAAGACTCACTCACACGCCGTGTACGTAGGTTACTAAGTTACAACCAACAGGGGGGGGCACATGTTTCTGAGCTTTGACAGGAAGTTCATCATTCACCTACACGGCCCAGTTGGCCGCCTGAATCAAGAACTGCAAATGTGGAACTTGACAACTCTTCTACTACATCACTGCCTTGGAATACCATGGGCTCGCTCTACCCGGTCAGATAATTGAGCACGATGCCTCTGCGATTGATGTTGGCAGCGCCGCCAATGCCAAACGCCGGGACACAAACACGGGAGTGCTTCCAAGCGGCCTCGAGGCGAGAAGCGGTCGAGATCTTGTACCACCTGTGATGTACGTCCAGTCCCAGCAGATGAATGGGCGTGCTGACTATCTGTGCGGCCACGGGGGCCATGACCTGGGCTATTCGCAGCCGAACCACGTGGAGGCCCGGGATGTGACGGCATCGAGCCCGACAGGCTGGACCCGGTGGCCTTGTTGTAGACGATTCTGCTCATGATACACCGTGTTCGCGCCGAACACGCCGCGTGAGATGACAAACGACTCTGCGAGGAAAATCAAACGTCACTCGGCTGGACAGCACCACCAGTGACTACTCACTTGTCAGAACGTTGCAACATGACGGCGTCAAATTGAAGCAATAAGCCCGAACACGACTAAATAGTAAGCAGTCTCCAAGGGAGGGAGACTTGATCCATAAGAGACGTAACAACAAACTGACAAGACAGACAGACAGACATCATGTCGAGTTCGAATTGTCCGTACATGTCCAGGCCCCAGATCCTCCGCTCCTCTCATACGAGGCCATGATGCCCACAACGGAACCGTATGTACCGGCAATCATCAAAAACGTGCCTGATACGACCACAAAGACGCTGAAGATGACCATGAGGATCCATTTTGCAGATCGGTCCTGTTTGCCCCTATTCCAGTTGTCGTACAACCACATGCAGCCCATGGGCTGAAAGGACATCAAGGTGCCAAGAAGGGCCCCGATGAGCGAAACAAGGCCTCCAAAAACGGGGATGCCGCTGGCGATTAGGTAGGCAATTACTGTGGTGACCATGGTACAGCCCAGCCAGGTCACCCAGTGAACTGGACTGTTTGTCGTGAGGTGCTTTGATCCTCGTAGCAAGCGGACGAAGGCATACTTGGCGGGCAACTTTGGACATGGAAGGGCATACGGTATCAGCAAGTGCACAAATGTTCCAAGAACGATTGCAGCAAAACGACAAGGGGGGGGGAGTGGCTCACGTGGATGACAATGGTTGTTGTGACTATAAGACCGGGAAGGGCGAGGCCATACGCGACCTTCTTCACCAATGGGCCGGCAGAACCAAGTGCGGGAGACGCAACATAGGAGCCACAGAAGTAGTAGACGACAGTGCCGATGGAGATGTACGTTGCCGTTACTCCAGCCTGGCAGATAAGTAGGGATCTCGTGTAATGACGCGGGTTCCGCATCTCAGCCGCAATAGCAAAGAAGGCCGGGGTGCCTGCATAGGCGAAAACCAGGGACGATATGGCGGAAACAGCAGAGGTAAAGGACGGCCTCTTGAACAGTTGAAAGTCGGAAGTCCATGGACCCTGCTGCGGTGCGGCAGCAGGACGATCCTGAAGACCAACCCCGACAGTCACAAGCAAGACTGTGATGTGATGTGATGGTGAGCACCGACTGTACGGAGGAGGAGGAGGAGGAGGAGGAGTAGGACGAGGACGAGGACGAGGACGTACTCGAAACCAGTATGCCCACGAGCCCTATCCAGGCCAGCCAGCTAATACGGCCCAGAGTGCGAATGCTGGCGAGCATAAAGCCAATAACAGCGGCGACGGCGACGAAGCCGGCCGTACACAATCCATGGGACGAAACGGCGTTGAGGCCGATGGAGATGCTCAGCATGCCCGATCCGGCAACAAAGATCCAAACTTGGAGGGGGGGGAATGCATCGCGTTAGCAACTGAGGAATCCGGGCCATGGCAAGCTTGAACGGATTCGGAAAAAAAAGGGGAGTGGATGAGATGAATGAATGAATGAGGGAGTGAGACATGAAGAAACTCACACACGCAGTATGCTACGCCGAAACCTTCACGCCCGATGCGGCCAAACATCAAGCCGCCGGCGTCATGGATGCCGTAAACCCCGGGATGCCGCCGCTTGAAAACACCGACAACATAATCGGACCAACTGGTGATGGCTGCAACAACAAGGAGGCAGGCGAGGCCGGGGATCAAGCCGAGGGTGTCAAAGGTTGCGGGAATAGACAAGACTCCAAGCCCGACCTGCGTCTTCATCATGAGGGCGACGGTGCCTATCCACCCGACCTTTGTTTTTTTGGCAGCAAGCTGTTAGTTAAGTAGTTCCCCCAGACACGGCGGCAGCGAAAGGCTGAGAGAGAGAGAGAGAGAGAGAGAGAGGTAGTGTAGTTACATTGCGATAGTTGGGTCCTTGTCCGGACAAGTCGCCGAACACGGCGTCGTGAACGCCGGCCGCGTCAACCTGATGCTGATGATACTCGGCGACGACCTTGACCGCATGGCCATGCTGCACATCCTCTTCTTGGTCCACAGACATGGACTTGCTCTCCATGTCTTCTATCTAGGGACTTGTATCGCTGTGTCGTGCAATGGGTCGTGGTGTATAAGGAAAGAAAAAAAAAAGAAAAAAAAGAAAAAAAAAGAAAAGAAAAGGAAGGCAGGGCTGGACTGTATCACGGGCGGGAGATGATGGCATTCATTGCCCTGAGTGAGTGAGTGAGTGAGTGAGTGAGTGAGTCTTGAGATGATGGCCCGGCCCTTTCGTCGTCGTCGCATGTACGAACGAGTTCCCGAGTAAATAAAAGGCCCGGAACCTGGCAAAAGTGAGAGACGGGACTGCAGAGCCCTTTTGTAGCTCTCATCCGGAAACGGAACTGACTGTAGGTTTTCCCGATTACGATGTAGAGTTTCTGCCCCGTGTGAGTTGTTGCTGTTGTTGTTGTGGTGGTGGTGGTGGCGCTACCTGCGCTAAAATAAACAAACTTGATCTAGTTAGCTCTTCTGGTCTAGGGAAAAGACTTTTTTTTCAAAAATGCAAAAAAAGGGGTACCTCAGCTCTTGTTCTTTCTAAGCGGCGGCTGTTGACGTCGAGGGATGGTAATTGGCAACTATTGACTACCTAGTTAACTATAGTTGCTCCGTAATAAGTAAGACCCCCGTTCAGGCGGAGCCCTGCATGTGTTTTTTTTTTTTTCACCTGGGCCTTTCCTTCATCTTGATATGTTAGTTACGGAGTAGTTAGTTAGTTCGTTATAATGTAGGTTCTAATGTAGGTTCACTGAGTTGGTGACGGTCTTTACTGGATCCCCGGGTCACATCATGAAGGGGTTACGCAGGTATAAAATAGGACGAGGCCAGCAGCTGCACAGGTCACGAAATAAATGACCATTGAGTATCCGTACGCCCGAATTTCCGGGTCTCATTCCGACTTGTTCTATGAATCGCCCCAACCTAATTTTTCAGAAGAAGTGGCTGGTCGAGCGGGAAGAATCTAAGCAGGCACGAATATAAAGTATGACTGATGTGCTTACTAAACCTGTCAACGGCCTCTCTTTGGAAATAAGCCCAGCCTGGGCCAATCTTCCAATGTCCTGTCCTCGATTCGTCCCGTGACAAGGAATCCCACGTCTGGGCATGGAATCGACCGTAGTAAGTTGCGGCGTCCATCGCATCGGCGCATCCATGGCTTTCTAGCCTCGGGTTTCTGCGCGATCAAGTGTCTTCCATCTCGGCCGGCATCTGACCCATGCAGGACCATATCGTCGGGTGATTCCATTGCTTCGGGTGACTGGTTCCTTTGTCGCATGGCCGTCTTTACCTGCGCTGCGGGTGCCGCAGCAATGGATTTTAAAGCCAGGCCATTGAGTGGGTGGCGCGCCGGCCGTGCGACACTCTTGGCTTATTCAACGCTTATGCACGGGATGGGATGGAAGCGCGACTTATGCCTGGTGGTGAAGATGGGTAACGAGTTGTAAAGGATGACGAGCGTTGGCCTCTGTGTGGTTTTTTATATCACACACATAACTATTCCCCCGCATTGTTGGAGGACTAATTACGTTGAACTATTTGTCGCATGACATAAATACTATATATAAGAGGGGTCGGTCTAACCGAACGCAACATTCTATCATGACTCGGCCATGTCACAGTAACGACTTCCAGCCGGAATCTGAATGTCCACCTGCTCACTTCGAATAGCTCACTTCGAATAGCTCACTTCGAGTAGCTCACTTCCAATCGCAATTGCGAGCTTTACTTTGACCTTGACACCGACTGAAAATAAGTTGGTGCACTAGCCTGCCAGATTGCATTTAGACATGGGCTGCTAACGTACCTCGACCACCAAGATGTGCAATTGGACTTGGACACGGTGCAGAAGGTGCAATGCTACAATGGGGACGGAAAGGACATCAACTTGTCCATCGGGACAGCACCCCATGGCCAGTCCCAACTCAGTCGTGCGAAGCGATTTCGCGTTTTGTGCAATACACAGCCTTCCAGCCCCGGACACAAGCAGTGAACGACTAGACGCAGGAGGAACAGATGATTTGGGGAAATGATGCCTTATATATGACATGACAGATACTCAACTGGGATTCGTTGACAGCGATCGCGGATTGAAATAGATGGGGTACACTCCATTTGCGTGGTCGATCTTATAGGGCAAGCTCTCTGTCCAGCCATGCTTGTCATGAAGACGGCGAATCTCATCCCCTAGTCGCTTAGTTGCCTCCACCCTCCTCGTCTTAAAAATGCATGCATTGTCTCCTTGAGAGACGCGGACAGTCATGACTGGTAATTCGTTCTTGCCGTCTAGATGCGCATCTAGATAGTTGTAATCAACATTAAACAGATCAAAGACAATAAAGACGACCGAGTCCCAGCGCTCTACCGCGATAAAGCGGCAGTCTGGGCTATTGTACTCGCTGTCCGTCGATACCAAACTATCGTACTTTAAATGTATCAAGACTTTGGATATAATCCCCTGTGGCTGGTCCCATGCCTCCTGCCATAGAGAGCGGCTTCTTTGTTTCACAATGATGAGAACACGAAGCGGTGATGCCATCTGATCGGACATGGTCGGTCATGTGAACAGCGCTGTTGGGGAAGTGCGTGTGGTTTCTTCTTGTTCCTTGCAGCCGATGCGGATGACGAGAGTTTGCGTTGGAGTTGCACCCTGGCACGAGTTATTGCCGCAGCGTGTGGAAGAATGTCACATGGACGAAGTTGCTAAGCGGTCAGGCATTCGACACAGCAGAAGTCGCGCGCAGAGTTGAGCGAGCGAATAGGTTGGTCAAGTAACTTAGTTATGTGCGAAGACTAGTTGTTCGAGTTGGGTCACCATGTTCTTTGCTTGTTGTTGCAACCTCGGCTCAACTTCGGAAGGAACATGCGTCCCGCAAAGGGTCAAGCAGCGAACTTAACTACGTACCAGGTAGGTACTAGTTACGCGCCAAGCCACTAGAATCGAAAAAGGGGGTGTGGCGCTCAAACTATGTCGCAATGAGTTAACTAAAAGGGGGCCTAATGTGCAAATTTATCGTGTCGTGGCCAAAACACTAAAAAACGTCAAGTGTGCTCGTCTGGCTGCCGAGGCGTGACGAACAACGCTGCGGCGAATTCGCTGGGGTCACGAGGAAAAAGCTGAGAGCAGCCCACATCATGTGGCATCTTGCAAGTGAACCGCACGGAGTAACTAACTAACTACGGGGGTTGTCAGAGCAAGGAAGGGTTTTCGAAACTTGATCTCCATGTCGGTGGCTTCCGACTTATTGCCTAATTCGGACGGAGACCCAGCCTCGTGCACGCACAATTCATAGGACAGACAGATGAAAAAGAAGGAAAGGCGGCCCCTAGTCCAGCACTTCCGTGAGCGGGAGCTAAACCGAAAGGAAACTATGGAGAAAGACAATCGCCCATTTGTTGCGCATCGATCGCCACGGCGTTTGATCATGGGACTAACCCGTGATTCGTGAATGGGCCGGACCTTCGGGGCGATGGCCGGGTTCATGTGGTTGAGACCTCCTGCTCTACTATTGCTCTTGACCAGTGAACTTCTGTTTCGCTGTAACTACTCCGTACGATGTCATGCAAGGCTCATTACTTGTTCGTCTTTGAAAACTGATTTTGTCGCAATAACCAGTTTCCATGGATATCAAGATTTGGAGGGAGACATTGAGATATATATAATGCCGCCGGACTAGAGCTTAATTGGTGAGTTGTTCCCATGTTGAGCAGCTCGCAAGGACATGTCAGAACTCCGTCGCTGGAAAGGGACAAGCGAGATTTGTCGCAATTGCAATCTTGGCATTGGAAGTGGCTCCCTATCGTTCGTTCCGAGTTATTCGACGACTCGAACATGGTTCTTTGGTTGAACCCTTTGCCCCCCTACCCATCCACATGCCGATGCAATATCTGCCGTATCCGGCAACTAGTAGTTAAGTTAGTTGCTTCTTATCCAGGGGCCCCCTGGCTTCCTATAGTATTTCCATAGATTTACCGGCCAGTTTCCATCCATCTGCTGCGGACTATCGCTGACCACGTCCCGGTAACACCTGAAGTGGCATGATTTTCAGCTTCTGGTCATATCATATATGCCCGAGGCCATGCCGGATGCACATATGCTGCAACCTTAACTTAATCAAGCCATCCGCAACAGGACCGGGCCGGACGGTCATGATCTAGGCCCCAACGTAGTATTAATGTTGGGACGTTGGTGATTTGTCAAGCACGAAAGATGGTGTAGTCCCAGGGCTGGACTCAGACATATCGACCCGGCTCTAGGCAGACGATGGGAGTTCGACATGTGGGATTCAGACACCGAGGGAAGCCCGCATACCGAAAGGCCGTCCGGATGTCTCGATTCCATGACATGCCATGTATAGATTGCATCTAGACTACAGGCTTGCCGAGGTTTATAAACAGCTTCGTATCACTGCTCGTTTGCTGCCATCCAACCTGAAAGTTTCCATCACTTTCACCATTTCACCCCAATACACTATTTTCCTGTTCGACAACGAGGTTCCTTCCTACATCATCACCACCTCATCATCAACACCTCAATTTCATCGCCATGGTTGCTACAATTCGTCAGTACAAGGCGGCCTGTGTGCAAGCCGAGCCCGGCTGGCTCAATCTCGAGAAAGCAGTCAAGAAGACGGTCGACTTGATTCTTGAAGCCGGCGAGAAGGACTGCAAGCTCATTGCCTTCCCTGAAGTTTGTAAGTCGTCTCGGACAAAAAGAGGTAGTTACTACGTACAACATTAACAAGTCGCAGGGATTCCCGGGTAAGTACTTCCAAGGGTAAGCGTGAACGTTTCATACGTTATCGATGCTAACCTCTGAAATCAAAAGATTCCCCTACTGGCTGTGGCGTGTAAACTATCAGGATTCGTTGCCACTCCTCAAGAAGTTTCACCAGAACAGCATGCGAGCCGACTCGGACGAGATGCGCCGAATCCGCGAGGCCGCGCGAGCCGCCAAGATCTACGTTTCCCTGGGATACTCTGAGCTCGACGGCCACACAATGTACATGGCACAGGTGCTCATCGATCCCGCCGGCACCGTCATCAACCACCGTCGCAAGATCAAGCCCACCCACGTAGAGAAGCTTGTGTTTGGCGAGGGCGCCGGCGACTCACTCCAAGCGGTTGTCGAGACGGAAATCGGCAACCTCGGTCACCTCAACTGCTGGGAGAACGTACGTAACGTACTCGAAGAGTTTCAAACAAAACACGGCCAGAACAAATACGCCTGCTGATCCCGTGCAAAGATGAACCCCTTCCTCAAGGCACTCAACGCCAGCCGCCACGAAGAAGTCCACGTCGCCGCATGGCCAGTGTACGGGCCCGGCTCGGCCATCAAGTATCCCGACCCCTACACGAATGCCTCCGAGATCCAATCTGATCACGTCACGCCCGCGTACGCATACGAGACAGGAACATGGACCTTGGCGCCGAGCCAGGTCGTCACGCGCGAGGGAGCCCGCCTCGGCCTGCCGGTCCGACTGCAAAACGACGACGCCGCACTTGACGGGGAGGCGGATATCATCGGAAACGGCTATTCCAGAGTCTACCGCCCAGATGGGTTCCGCGCGGTGGATGACCCGGCCAGGACATTCGACGGACTCCTCATCGTCGACATTGACCTGGACGAGAACTTGCTGACCAAGAAGATTGCAGACTTTGTATGTTTTGGAACCAACGACTCTACCCCCTTGGTGAAGAGTGCTAACACGGGAGTTGAACAAACAGGGCGGGCACTATATGCGGCCGGATCTGATCCGCCTTCTCATTGATGAGACGCCCAAGACGAATATTGTGGATGCGAACTCTGCCGATCCCAAGACCTTTCCGAGCACCCTGGAGCGTTTGGGCTTGTCGAAGCCTCTTCCGTCTGCTGAGAACTAGAACTAGATTCCAACCCGCGTATTGCCTTCTCTCCTTATTCTACAACTAGACGTCTTCAATACAGTTCTACTTTCAGCCAGGGGGGGTTGACAGATGCTTCTTCACTTACATATACTTCTCCCTCTACATCGTTTGCTTTTTCGGATACTCATGACCGTGGGTTGACAGTGCAGGGCTCCTCCATTCCAGCGAAACCTGCCCTTCCAAGACAATGTCTTTGGTGGACTGTCCGTTCGGCTGAATGATGAACTTATTTTGGGGGTACTTCGAGCTCGATGAAAAATCGAGCAGCCTGCCTGCTAACCCTCCGAGCGTGGTGTGTTTGCCTAGAGGCTATGGTATAAAAGGAGTAGGACAGCTCCTTGGGATGTTCATATGCTGGGACTGACTACGAAGGCAATTGTAGCCCTTAACACTTTCGTTGAGAGTATACATCTGTTATTGACATGATGTTCCTGGCCAAGATTTGAAGAAGCTTAACCCCTCTGATGTGTCAGCGCCTCGGTGAAAATCTCCCAAAAGTAGCAGAGGATAACTATGTTCTAGTTTAGTCTCATCCCGAGCGAAACCACACACTCTTTACTCGCGTGTTGTGATCATTCCTTGCTAGACAACGTAACTTACACAGCAAGCTGCACTTTTTGTCCCCAATATTAATGACAATATGATATTTCAGCTTCTACAGCAACGTCTACTTGAGGTAACTGTGCGGCGTCACTGAATCGCGTAACCAAGCAACGCTTCCAACGTGTACGGCCCCTCACAGTCAGATCTCGGAGACACGAAATGGTCACCGTTTTGAGGAACGTAGCAGCGATAGATTGGCACAGAGCCCGGCACCTGACTGTCGTAAATGTATCCCACGGGTCCCCAGGGAAACTGGCCTTCGCACCCGGGATCCCGGGACAGCAGAGAATGCCCGCCAACCTTGCATTCGTAGAGCATAACGGTGCCCGGTTGTCGGTCACGAAGCAAGCGCCAACTCACCTCGGCGTGGAATCCCGACGGCAGCTGTCTTGATGAAGCAACATGGCCTCGCTGGGGGTTGTAACCGCGCGTCAGCAGAACATACGGCAACGTCTCGAATCCGCAGGAGAGCTGGGCAGGAGAGATGTCGTTGCGATCCACAAGCGCCCAAGTCGCCCACGAGGGCTTGATTGCGCCGTCCCGCCTACGAAGGCCGAGCATTAGGCCCCCCTCGGCGGGATTGTCTTGCATGCGATGGTATATGTAGCTTTCGATACCTGGCGTTCCGAGAACGTTGCGGAAGCTCTGGCACAACGCTGCCGCCTGGCTCGCCTCGCTGGACTGGCTGCCCGAGTTGATGCCATTCTCGGTCAGCTGAACTACCCATGCGTGACTGTTGTTGGGAAACCGCTGACGCAGCCATCCCACCAGAACGCCAATGTTACCAAACGTGACCTTGGGATAGTCATCGGCCGAGAAGGCAGGGCTGAACAGGTTCGGCGGGTAGGCGTGCAGGGCAACGCGCCACTGACGAGGCCCGGCGCGAGCGGCAAGGCCTTCTATCACGGTCATTCCCGACAGGACACCTTGGCCAGGGTTGTCGAGCTCTCTGCCAAACTGGTGGTCTAGTGAAGTCAACACCTTGGCATGGGGTTGCTCCGCGACAATGCGGTCATATGCGGCGTTGTAGCTGGCGGCTATCAAGTCGAGCCACTCGTTGGTGTTGCATGCCACGCCTTGGCCACAGCCAATGTTGAACCACTGATACGTGTTGACCTCGTTGTCGATGACCATGTCGGCAATCCTGCCGTGGCCTCCAAGACCGTTGTAACGTTGGGCCATCATGCCGGCGAATCTTCCAAAGTCCGCCGGGTTGTCCGGGACGCAGAACATCTCCGTGTCCGACGCGGCCGGCGAGCAGCGCCGCTTCCCCCGAGCCCAGGACGGCGTGCCGTAGACGATGGCTGTCACCACCAGTCCCCGGTCCGTCCAACCCTTGATTGACGAATCGACTTGGGCTTGGACGACGAAGCACCGCCCATCGTACTCCTGCTCGCCAGCACCGCATGGCCCTAGCTTGACCCGGGGCTCCCAGTGTGCCCAGACCAAGTTCATCGACACACCGCCTGCGTTGTTGCCCGAGATTTCATCTTTATTGGGCCAGAAGTCGGGCTGTATTCCCTTTATATGGTAGTTGGATCTGGCGGGGTACGGCAAAGAAGCAACGGCATCGACCGATGGCATCAAGACCGCTGTCACCAACGACGCCAGGGTGAGGAGCGTATACGCCGTATACGGATATCGATACATGATAGTTTTCAATTTCATCATCATGGGGTTATTCTGAAGCCGCAGACCAAGTATCGTTGCTCTTTGCAGAATAGGCAGCATGAACCTCAGACTCCTTAGAGGCCGGATGGGAGCTCGACTAGAAATTCGAAGTCTGCAAACCGCCCACGAGGTTGGACACGGAGTTGGACACGGAGTTGGAGAGCCGTAGTAAGCCTCGTGTCCCTCCCCATCGATCCTGTCATTAGCTTCTCAGCTGCCGGTATGGCAGTAAAGGCCAGGTTCGCGCAGGTGATATCCAACTCCAGTGACGTGGCATATCCAATAACCTATCGAACCCCAACAAGCGAAGTGACCATGTCTTGATCCACAGACTGGCTGGTTGGATGACAGGGCACTGATGTGATAAGTCTTTGACTGCAAATCGCACTCTTCCTTTCATGTACGGAGTAGTCATCCCGCATCATGCCACGCTTTGCCATGTGATTACGTGATATGAATAACGCGGGCGACGTGGCGACGCAAACCCCTCGCTCAGCACTTGATAGAAACGAACTTGATAGTTGTTTTGGACGAGAAATACGGAGTACGGAGCAGGGCAGTCTGCCTTTCGGGGCTGGAAACTTCGCGCTTTCTAACTTGAGTTACTCATTCATCGCTTAAGTCACTGTGCGCCATGCTTGATTAGTAATCGAGGTCGTGGTGCACACCAGCAGAGTGACCTTCTCTTGCTGCCGCGCAACCCACAAGTATGGAGAGGCTCGATCAATGCAACGTGCAGAATTGCGGACTCTGTACATTCAAGTTCGAGGATAACGAGGTCATCTTTGCTGGTAAGCTTGCCTGGAGAGGCCGTGAACTAAACCTCCCTAACGAGATAGAAACGCAGGCAATCTCGTCAGCTCAGAAGTGCAGGAAGCGCGCCACAACCCCAATTGGCTCTATTCGGATGAACTTGCAGTTGCATTTCACAAACTTTGCTATGGATATGCGGGAGGCGTGTCACCACAACTCCGCGCAATTACACGTTACGACTTTAGCCCTTCCCAGGAGTCTATGGCGAATGCTCGGCACTTTGGCCCGTCCATATTGTCCCAATTGAACGCCGAATTGAACGCGCTGAACCCCAAGATGCCTCTAGAACTGCAAAAGTATATCGCCGATTACCTCACCCCCTACTATCATATCGCTATTACCGTTGCGTCATCTAGACTGAAGCCAAAGCCAAAGCCAACAAGAGTGAGCCTTTCTTCAGATATCTGGGCACACTCTGTCACTTTCCATGGAAAACTTTACATATCCAATTTATCAAGCGAGAAGAACAACGACAGCAAGCTCATCTACAGCGCCGCTTCGAGCCGACCTGCCGACATCATATATATTGCCCGCGATCCATGGGGAGTGAAAGAGGTCGTTGTTGCCCTTCGGGGGGACGCAGTTGAGCGTGTTGAAGAAGCTGATACTTGGTGGGAGGCTATATCCATTAGCCCCAATCTCGGCTACATGAAGGGGGATAATGACGTACGTCCTTATATAGCTGGCAGGACCAATGACTGACTAGAACATCGTGGCAGGGCCTCAAGCTGCGAAACCTCGAGTTTGAAGCAAATGATGGCAATACTCGCATTGTATGGACAACGCCTCAATCACTTCAACAGAACATTCGAGTCATTCGATCCAGAGACGACTCGAGTGAGATCAGATTCACCCCATTTGTTATAAACGGTGCAAATGTCTCAGGGTATTCTACAGCTGTAAGCGGCGACACATTGGCACTGCAAGCCCACGAATCTGAATCAACAAGCCTCTCATCTAGTGAAACTCATTGGCTGTACTTGCCTTTGAACTCGGGTGAATGGATTAGTGAAGTTTGGCTACGGATCTATCAGATGCGGCGAGCAACCGCCTTTATCGTGAGTATTCCGGCCTCGTAAACGGCATTGCTAATCCTCAATAGTTTGTCCTAAACAACGGCCGGGTTCATATTATGGGAGAATATCCACCTCCAGGCACAGAAAGCCAATACACACTTGATTTAATTTTGACCGCGTCGAACGAACCGACGTCCTTTTTCATCGATCTCAGCAAAGGACTGCGAGCCGTCGGCACCTGCCACAGAGCATCTGAAGGAAAGGCTAGGCTGTCCCTACCGTCTGCAAAGTCATGCTATCCTCGCAGTATGTTCTTTGAACGCTTTTATTATTCTAGGGCGACCCTCGAAGATGTGACGCAAGTACTACCATGCCGGATTGCTTCTGTCATAGTAGGTGCGATATTTTGCTACCGCAATGGCACTCGAGCTAGTCTTGGCTGGGTCGCTCTCAATCAACTAGACGCTCCCGTGACGGTCGACACTCCTGGTCTTTGGTTCCTCATTACGAAATTTGGCCCAGGATTTCCAAAGATTACTGCCATCTGTCACAGTCCACCGGTGACCGGAGGGCAAGAGTATTTTCATGTCCAGTGGCAAGGCGAATTGGAATGGTGGTTCTCGTGCCGACAATGTCAGCTCCACCATAATGGCAGACAAACACCAATGACACGTATGTAACTGACTAGTAGATTTCTGTTACTCAGGGTGCTTTTGGTCTCTTATGGGAATGAAGCACCTCGTGGCAGACTCGGCTCAACGCATAGTTGGCTTAGATAGCCGATAGCTGCCTCATTAGTTGATGAGTAGATGGCGTGTGGACGCGTGCGTAGGCCTTATTATAGCGAGGCGACTACGCGGTCGCGACAGGCTCGTGACAAGTTACCTTGTGAAGTGGTGATTTAGCATGCTAACAGTAGCAGACATGATACAAAAGACGTCTTCTACTCTGGGTCAATGTATGTGACTCGCAGTCTCTCCTTGTTAGAAGACAGAAAGGGAGGCATAGGCTGCATCTTCCCGTAGTCGATGTCGGCGAAACACCGCAGATCTGTATTACTACACATAGATCTGATGCCACCTGACGCATAACTATTCAGCTGCAGACGATCCTATAC
This sequence comes from Metarhizium rileyi, assembly GCA_031753515.1. Lineage (NCBI taxonomy): Eukaryota > Fungi > Ascomycota > Sordariomycetes > Hypocreales > Clavicipitaceae > Metarhizium > Metarhizium rileyi. The sequence continues at coordinate 2,576,947 of JAUKVO010000008.1, forward strand.
TGTACGTCCGATATGATATTGAAGCGACCGTTTCAACGTATTGCTTTGTCGCACGCGATGCATAATCGCCACTTTGTGTAAAAGCCGTCTATAGGTGTCGTCAGCGCCGCTCTTTTCAAAGATGGTAAACGATTTCAACAGGCTAAAACGGACAAAACCCGTCTCGCCGGCTGCTTTTTGCTGCTCCAGATGCCGGATAGATATAAAGCTGTAAAACAACACATGCTAGCAGCCTGCCCACGGTTTACGTTTTGAGCTAAAGTACTATATATCATAAATAGTATAGCCAATCTTGAACATGTCGAGGTGTTTTCATCTCCCTTCAGCTGTTACCAGCATTGCAGATAGTTCTAGTAATTTGACTGGAAACAAACACCGAGACCTTCGTCAAGTACATGATTCTTATGTGCCCGAATCCTGTTAGTTAAAGCTACTCCGTACGATAGCGAGGCACAACCAATCCAACTGCCTTCACCGATCATTAGTCGTGCCTGCAAGAATTGCAATCAGTTTCTGACGTACAGTCCGATCTGCATGTCCCATCGCTCTCATGACCACGATTGTCTCACAGCATACGGAGTCGTACACCAGACCGTACGTGTCGCGGACAGATTGGTCAGCCATGCATATAATCCGGCTGTGCGACCTCGGTTGATAATGATGGTGTAGCAGAAACTCGTCCGCCTTGTGAGCCCTCGTGTTGCCTCGACAGTCGGCTGTACGAGCGGACGTGCTACAGAAGGAGATGGGAATCTTCGGGAGCAATCATGTGTCGTTGGGGATATGACATCCTGGGAAGAGCTTGGCATTGTGTGGCTTATCGATCAGGAAGGGCGCTGCTGACGATGTGTTTAAGACCAACAGTTGACCTTGGTGACCATGTAACTACCTAGAAAGGGTTTTCTGTCCTAAGGCGAGAGACAAGGGGCGCAGTTAGGTCAAGGCTCGGACGTTTTACATCAAGCACAACAAGTCATGCCAAACGGACGGAAAGTGCTACTGCGCAGTCCCATGGACGATGACGCTCGTCTTGAAGCCTCAACGGCTTCGAAAACACCAAAAGCTCGGTTGTATCAATGCTGATGCAACTTCTCTCATCTGACATTAGACGTCGGCCACCATATTCAGCGTTACAAACCTGTAGTTAGCTCGCCGGTCCCCCTCGAGAGGTTGTCCATAAATTGCCCGAAAAGATTGCAACACTTCCTCAGCCGATAGAACTATTCGACGACGAATCACTAACCCCCTTTCCAGAAAGAGTTGCCCCGAACACATGATATACATGTACGAACAGACAAGAACACAAGCCCTCAACAGCGCCCTCTAGCGGATGGCGCAGTCACACACGTTTCTGCAAAGACGCTCGTACGCAAGTCGATCCGGGTAGCACCATGACACGACGGCTGCACGGGGCTATATTCTGGTCAAGGCAGACAAGCTACGCCGTACTTCGTATGGAAGCATCCGACCCCCTCTCTCGACCGGAGTGACGAGACCCCAAGCGAGTCGGACAGCCGATATGTATACAATGCTCGCCTGTTCCCGTGCCCCTTCGGCGTTCTCTGTACTCACGCCTGCTCCCGCCATGAGCCAGATAAGTGTGGACGTTGTGGTTGTTGGAGCCGGGTTTGGAGGCTGCCTGGCTCTACAACACATAAGACAGCGAGGCATGTCTGTCAAGCTCATTGAGGCACAAGGTGACTTTGGGGGCGTCTGGCAGCTGAATCGATATCCAGGGGCTCGAGTCGATTCCGAGATGCCCAGCTACCAGCTCACGAGTCCCGACATCTTTCACGACTTTTACTTCAAGCAGCTGTATCCCACGGCGGATGACCTACGCGACTACTTTGCACACGTTGACAGGAAGTGGCATCTTCGAAAGGACACCATCTTCGAGCACAGGGTCATAAGAGCAGACTACGACGACGCGGACAAGACATGGCGACTGACTACAGACAGGGGCTTGAATGTCACTTCGAGATTTGCCGTCTTTGCAGTTGGAACAACCATTACGCCGTACGTGCCTGATTTCCCGAACTTGAGCGCGTTTCAAGGACCCATCATACACCCCTCCAGCTGGCCGGAGAGGCTCGACTTGAGTGGGAAGAAGAAGAAGAAGATCGGCATCATCGGCCAAGGGTCATCTGGTATCCAGATCTTCGAGCAGCTCGCCGGACAGGGACACGACGTGACCGTCTTTGTCCGAACGCCGCCCATAGCAGTTCCGCTGAGAAATCGCCACATCAGCCGCGAAGAGGACCAGCAAATCAAGGCCGCCAACGAAGCGTATTTCGCCAGGTGCAAATACGGAGATGAGGCCGGATACCCCTACATCCCGTACCCCAAGACTCTCCTGCACGAGTCGCCGGCAGAATGCCAGGCTCACATGGAGAAGCTGTGGAAGCATGGCGGCGTGGGGATCGTAGCGTGCAACTACGTTGACGTCATGATGGATGTAAAGGCGAACAAGGTCTTCTACGACTTCTGGGCGGACAAGACCCGGGTCAGAATGAAAGACGAATCCAAGAGGAGAATCTTGGCACCCTCGTGGCCGGTGCAGCCGCCGGGCACGAAGCGATGGACGACCGAGGAGAAGTATTATGAGCTCATGGACGGGCCAAACGTCACCCTCGTCGATCTTTTGCAGACCCCGATCAGGGGATTTGCTTCGAGCGGCATAGTCACTTCCGACATGCAGGGGTTAGGCGGCGAGAGGCTGCACGAGCTCGATGTCGTCGTCATGGCCACGGGTTACGATTCTCTCACCGGCAGCCTGCACGAGCTCAACATCACGGACAAGCACGGCAAGACGCTGAGAGACAAGTGGCAGAGCGGCGTCCGCACATACCTGGGCATGATGGTCCCCGGCATGCCGAACGCCTTCATCCTCTACGGGCCGCAGGCGCCGACTTCCCTGGCCAACGGGCCAACACTGCTCGAGATGCAAGTTGAGTGGATCAACAAACTTCTCGACAGGATGAAGGACGACGATGTTGCATGCGTGGAGCCGACCGAGGATGAAGCCGACAAGTGGAACGAGAAACTATGGTCAACGTTCAATCTTTTTTTTCACAGCAAATGGCCATCCTGGTGGGTTGGAGCTAATGTTCCGGGCAAAAGACAAGAGCCGTTGATATGGTTCGGCGGCACAAAGGCCTGGTCGGCGGAGTGTGAAGAGGCCCTTCGCGACTGGGCTCATTTCCATGTCGAGTGAAGACGCGTCATACCATGGGATGCGTTTGTCTGGAATATTTCAGCTTTCCTTCTGCTGAAATGCTAGCCCCCGAACTATTTAGATAAAGGCGCTTTGGGAGCTGGTGATCAGTCTTTGTCTTGCCTTGGTGGTCAAGTTGCAGCGGACGTTGATATTTGGTGGATTAGTCATGTCCTCTCCAGCACCAGCAAGAATTAGGTGGACAAGGTTCGACGGCAGGTTGATGCTGGAATATCTTGACCAGTCAAGTAGTTTGATCAAAGTCAATTTGAGCAGCAATAAGAATAAACCTTAAGTCAAACCGGACTGCATTTGATGTCTGGTCGGTGTCTCCACAGTGCAGGCACGGGCACGTGCCAGACACGTGCAGTCTGGTAGTTACGGAGTAACTACGGAGTAGTACTAACAACTCCGTACAGCTCGATATCCCCCGGATTTCAGCTGCCCCATCCAGTGACCCTCACCCCTGTAACAAGCTCCATCGCCCCCACCAGGCTGCCTCATTCTGCCAGCGGGCTCAACAAGCTTCCTCAACCTCAAATGTCGTCCACATGCAGCTTCAATCATAAGTCCAGGTCCCTTTATGCGCGCTCCGCGTCCCCAGACGCAGCAACTGACCGGCCTATCCCTTTCATAGCGCCGAAAATTCGTGGCCCCCGAAATGACGCTTCCAGGAGAAGCATCCGGCTCTGAAATCAGCCTGACAGACCGCCTGCGACTCGTACTGCCCAAAGACGTGCCCTTCATCATCCACCACCTCTCGACGCCCCCAAGCAAGACAGACGCCATATACTCTGCGCCGCCAAACAAGCGACCCGACCGGACATATTGCGAGAGCCACTTTCTCACATTGTCAATCGAGGTCCCAGGGAGCGGCGGATCAACACAGGATGGCACTCCGGCACCAAGTACGTTTCAAACCAAGAGACAAGTGATGGTGTTCGGCATCGAGACCTTCATCTACACGACCGCCCATTCGACAACCTTGTTTGTCTCCAAGGCAGATTCAACAGGCTACCTTGGCTTGCTGAACTTGCCCAAGGGGACGTCGAGCCCTATCCGCCAAGTATGCGCCACATTTATCCAACATCTCGTTGCCGCCCGCCGGCGTCAAGGCATTCCCTTCATCGTCAGCCTGTTCGCCAGGTCGCAGGGGCAATACCTCTTCCCAGGGAGCATCGATCATGGGGCAAAGCACGTACTCGACGACCGGGCACTGATCAAGTGGTGGTGCCGCGTGCTTGATCCCCTCCTCGCATCTCCGGCGTCCCATCATGCGCAGGGCTACCTCGTCATCCCGGGCCTGGATAACTACGAAACCCGTGCGTTTATCCCCCGCACCGCTTCCGCAGCTTCACCATCATCGCCATGGTCCCTTACACACCCTCTCGAGAAAATATCGCACTACACGCGAGAATACGACTGGGTGCCGCCGAGATGCCTCGTCCCCCGATTCCCAGACGACCCGAAGTCTCGGTTTCGCGACGAATTAGACGAAGAGGCCGGCCAGTCCGGCGCCATGAAAGTCTCCGGCAGCTGGAAGACGGTCAAGACGCTGGACGTGTTTTGGGAAATGATGGCTTTCAGACAGGAATGCTCAAGTGGTAGGATGACGGGTTTCCTCTGGGTCGTCTTTGACGACGAAATGCCCGCGGAGCCTTCACAAGATGAGACGTCGTCGGCGAGACTTGAATCGTCAAAAAAAAGGCCACAAAGTGTATATCATGATGCTGCCAACACTTGCAGGCGATTGCCCTCCAAGCCGGACATACAGGGGAGGAGGAAATCCCAAAAGAAAAGGTTCAAACTCAAAGGGCCCATTAAACCCCGTCAGCCACGAGCCAAGACCGAACAACGAAACCATCTCCTCGACATCCCATCCCTTAGTAGATACTACTACTGGCCCGTACAGGGTCGGGGATCCCGCGTCGTCAACGAGAAGACGTACAAGCGCATCTCGGACCTGGTGCTACATCTTGACTTTTCGAGCGTGGACAGGGCAGTGGCCAGCTCTCAGCGCTGGACCAGTGAAGTTAGTCTTGGTAGGGACTGGGGACAGACGGTGATGGGTGTAGTAGAAGAGCGCACCACTACTCCCGCTGCGGGACACGGTGGGAGCCAGGTGAACAATCTGTCGGGTTTAGTTAAGAGAAAGAGGACAAATACGGCGGATGAGGGCGCAGTAAATGTACCAAGTGCGGACCTGGTCAAGAAAAAGGTCACGGAGGTGGAGGATAAGCCCCAAGTCAATGTCTTGACGTCCGGGCTTGTGAGGAAGAAGCCCAAGGCCGAGGCGTGAAGGTTCCGAGAACCGAGCTCCAAACATTGTGAGCGTTCGTTCCTGGCGGCAAGGAGTTGAAACAGGTCGTTTATGTACTAGAACTGTGTACCATGTTGTAACTTGAGACATTTGAACAGAACATTGTGCGTCATCCCTTCAGATGGTCCAAATTAACAGCAGACAAGGCCTGACTACCGCCCAAGACGGCCATGACGTTACGCATGCTCAACTCCTCGAACCCCTCATGCGTCTCTACCGTTCCACCGCCGTTGTGACAGGTCAGCATCGCTCGGCCTTCCACAGCAAACTTCCTCAGTCTCTCATGAACATGTGGTTCATTGGCATGCACATCCAATGCTACGGCGCTGAGATGTCGTGATTGAAGCGCTGCCGCCAAGTCGTCCTCGTTGACTAGTGTTCCTCTTGCTATGTTCACAAATCTCCCTCCTTGGCGAAAGTGCTTCAACGTAGATGAATCAATCGTTGTCTTTCCACCGAATCCAATAGGTGTACATAGTATGACGCAATCGGCAGTCTCGAGAAGCGACTCCAACGACTCATGGAATCTGGCCGAGACGGCGCCCTCGATCGTGGCAGATTTCCGCTCAATGTCAAAGTAGTGGATCTTCATACCGAACCCGAGGTGACATCTAGCGGCTACGCGTTGGCCTATGTTTCCTAGACCCATGATGCCGAGGACGTGATTCCGCAGGTTGTGGCATTGGGCTGGTGAGTTGAGGTGGCAGTCTGTAAATGCGGATGGTGAGTTGGACGTGGCGGCTGCGAAGCACCAGGGCAAATAGCGGAATGTGGAGATGATCATGGCAACGGCCAGGTCGGCGACTGCATCGGCGGCGGCAATCCCTCCATTGCAGTAGATGATTCCTGTCAAGGTCAGCAACACCAATCTATAACTCGGGAACCGTGCAGACGTGATATTCACCCCGTTCACCCAACAACTTCGTATCAACCCAGTCATATCCCGCACCGGCACTTGCAAAGACCTTTACGCTCCGGGGCAACAACGAGATCAATTCCTCGTCCCATTGACCCATCTCGCCGCCCGTCCTCCAAAACGGCCGGAAGATGGCTTGATAGTCGCCCCATCTGCCGTCTCTCAGACTCTGAATAAACGGTGCTCTCTCACGATCTGCCGCCGACGGTCGGATGATCTGATACTGCGACGATAAAACATCATATGTTTCCGGGTTGAAGCGAATGGGATCGCCGAGATGCAAGACCCGTGGTTTCGTCCCAGATGCTGGTGCCGTGTTGAGCAGCGTCGGGTGGCGAAGAGGATGGGGGACGGGCGAGCCCGAGCGGGGTGTTGAACCCGGTATGGGCGTATTGTAAGGCTCGGCCATGGTGATGAAAGAGAAAAAAAAAGCAAATTGTCGCCGCCAAAGATGGACACAGGCAGTAAATTTACAGGAGGCAAATACCAAACTTGCGGACTAAAAGGAAATACTTCGACATATATACTAAGTTAACGTGACCGTAGACGTGTGTTCACCGTTTGGCCCGAACCAAGAAGGAAGGCGCGGCCGTTGCCACATGCATCTTTCAAACCCCACCGGCGAACCAGCGACCACGGATCAACATGTTATTTATTGGCGTGGCAGGAGCAGGGGACATCTGGAAGAAGCGGTAATGGCGAAATGGGCGCTCGCACAGGTTCATGGCGTGCATCTGCCGTGACATGTGCCAATGCCAACAATATCGAGGATTTGCCTCATGTAGTTATGCTGTAACTATCGGACTGGACTGCAGCTAGTTATAACGTTATACAGCAGATACAACAGGGTCGTCATCCCTTCTCCTATCCTACCCAAGCCCAAGCTTCCACCCGTTGCCCCACCCGGTTACCCGGTCCTGACATGATCGAATTGAACATTGAACTTGATTGTCAAGACAGGCAGAGCCGAGGTCAACGTTCTGGCACCTTCGGGCGACAGCAACACATCCAGCTGTGTCACGCAGCGCGCGCCTGTGCGACATGATGAAAGAGTGAAGTAGGGCCGGCCGGGTGCAGCAGACTTTGCCTTGGTTGTCTGGACCTGCATGAGCGGCCTGCTCGCGGCGGCATCAACGTCAAACGAGGTTGCGACTGCAACGTGAAGCATCATAGTCGCATCTAGCAGCGACGGGACCCGACGGCCGCGTCCCGGGACCATCTATTCGATTCTCCAGTATTTAAAGCTGTCTGTCCCTCGTGGAGGAGCGGAGAAACGCACAGACGACGGTTGTGGCGCCGCGGATTGTTTGTGACACGGAGCATCAGGATGGAGATCAAGACTGCTCTCACGACCATCGTCTCTGGATCGCATTACCTCGTGCATCCGCAGGTCCTGGTATGCTTGAAAGCTCCCTGACACGTGAAGCCATGGCAACCAGAGGTCATTCCTAACGCGCCAGAAGGGCACCATTCAGGAAACCATAAAGCCAGACGTCGTCCTCCCGGTGACCGTGCTCGAACCAGAGCAGCTGTACTATCACCTCGAGGGTACGCTCCGACTGTTTGACTTTTACGACGATGTCTTTACCCCCGAGTTCGGCAGCATCCTGATTGAGAAGCCCGGCGGCAGCGCGAGCGTGGCCGTTGGCTCTGCGGGCAGCGGCTACAGCAAGTCGGTGATGCATCTGCGGAATGACAGCGTCGTCGCCAAAAAGCGCTCCGTGTCAGACTTACCTGCCGGACCGTACATTTTGCACGGGCCAAACCTTCATCAGGCGTGGAAGATATACAACGACTCTTTGGGCGCGTTCGCTTTCGGTGTGTATCCCGAACGCGTTGACGAGATAGATGCGTACGAAACCCCGTATCGACCCGTATGCCCATCAACCCACGGACTAACTCCCCTGAGCAGATTTCAAGTCCTTCGGCTTCCACCCGGTAATGGAACCAGCTATGCTCCCATACCGGTTCCGTCAAAGCTATACAGCACTGTGCCCCCCGAAAAGGCACCTCTCAAGGGCTACCGCGTCACCGTCCCAGATTCCATGTCTCTCAAGGGTATTCCCACGACCTTCTCGAGCAACGCCTGGGAAGAGCTGCACAACGGCACGGCCACTGAGACAGCAGCATTTGTCAAAAGACTCATAGATCTCGGGGCCACCGTTGTCGGCAAGACCAAGTCGTCGCAGTTTGGCTCCGGGCGAGAGTGGACGGACGTAGCCGCTCCAAAGAACCCAAGAGAAGACGGACACCAAGATGCTGCCGGCGGTGCAACTGGTGCGGCCATCTCACTGGCTGGCTATGAGTGGCTCAGGACGGCGACCGGCATCGACTGTACGTCTCCTCTCCGCGGTAATACACTTGACCCTTGATATTAAACAAGACGGCAGCTTTCGGGCAGGTGTACGATCCAGCCGCCGCCGCAGGAATCTTCGCGCTTCGAACATCACCGGGATATCTCTCCTTGGACGGAGCTGAACCCGGCGCTACGTCAGTCTGCACACACCACGCATTGCCCATCTTCCAAAAACTCACTGCCTCGCAGGAAATCCGACACCATCGGTATTTTCGGCACAGACCTCTCGGAACTATTCCACGACGCAGTGGCCATTGTTCACAAATCGCTAGCCAGTCCGGCCATTTCCTTTCCTCGAACCATTGTCTACGCCACGGATTTCTCAGACTCCAGCGATAGGGACAAAAACAAACATGAACAGTTTCTAGCCGCAGTCGAGGCTTTTCTTGGCGTCAAGTCCAAGAGAATCAGTTTATCAAAGACATGGGCTTCGAACCCTCCCGCCAAAGCAAAAGGCCAAGCGTTGCAAGACTACATGAAAGACGTGAGTCGGCGACGCAGCTCCCTTCCAGCAGCAGCAAACTGAAATAGTGCCCGTCTTAGGTCCCGTTTCTGTCGTTTTGTTACGAGTTTTACCACCAGTACGACGCCTTCCGTACCGACTACAAGGCGAAGTTTGGCAATGAGCCTGCCGCAGAAACAACTGTCAAATACAGATGGTACGTTAGACTACAAGACAGCTTTCTGTCATCGTTGCTGACGACGAACAGGGACTTGGGCAGCAACGTCACAAAGCAGGAATACGACGACTACCAAGTTCGCATCCGCGTCTTCCAGCACTGGTTCAACAGCGTCATCATGCCAACAGGCGACAAAAGCGACGCCATTCTCATCTCCGCTTATCCGAGCCAGGCTCCCATTTACGAGGCCCCGTACGTCATGTCCCATGACTCCATCATCTATTGTACTGACTTGATCAGTCAACCCAGCCAGATCCACGGAATCACACCCGACCTGCTCGCCTTTACTCTACATGCCCCTCAGATCCTAGCACCATGTACGTTCCCCCAAACCCAATCAATTTTCATTCCTGACGAATCCAAGTTGCCCAATTTGAGTACCAATCCAAGATCAGCGGGCAGACCGAGTACCACCCCATATACAGCACTATTCTTGGCCCCCAGGGCAGCGACACGATGCTGGTAAAATTGGTGGAGGCTACATTTCAGCAGGCGCAGTGGCGTACAAAGGTTGACAAGGGAAAGATTGCGTTTCCGCCCGCGCAGAATGCTAGAAAGGTCGACGATACGCCCGTCAAGGTCTCGCCCAGTTCGCCAGAGGTGACGCCGCAGAAGATGGGGGAGTTGTGAGTCGGCAACGGGTGAAGTGAGCTGTTGACTCGAAAAGTGTCGGAGCGAGTAGGAATGCCGTTGTGGTTGTCTTGCGATTCCGAGCTGGAATCAGGACGGAAGCACATACGGCTCATATCTGTTACGCACACCGTATCCTAGATATTGCATCGCAAGAAAATCACACATGAGAACTACCAATCAAAACGTACGATTGGCATGTGTCGAGCACTTGGACAGCATTCAATCAGAGCCAAAATCGACTCCGATTCTGTCGTCACTCCGTGACCCCTTTCCAGAATGGCCCACGTATCACTCTCGCCATTAGTGGAAGGGCTTGACTCAGAGAATTAAAGCAGCGCGCGGCTATAGTTTCAGACCATAGTCTCGGTGCTCATTCGCCAGAAAATTCATCTTCTAACAATGATGAAAGGACGGCTGCAACGTCTGTGAAATCAGTACTGTGGTAACCCTAACCCTGGAAGATTACGTAAACCAGCACTGAACCGAGACGCACTGAAGCCAAGTCGTACACACTCAATGCCAGTTTCATACGGCAGTTAATTACCAACTGACGCACTCAATTCCATTGTCCACCCGGCACTATCCCACCCCGAGCCGGCATTGCCAATGGCAAGATCAAGCGAGGCAGGACAGCGCCGCCAGTGAGGTCGGTCTCTTGTCCTAACGCTGCCGACTCCACAACCGCCAAAGATCAACGCGGGGGGGTTTCCTCGAAAAAAAAAAAAACCCACGCACCGACAAATCTTCAACGCACAAGACCACGCAAAACAGCCGCCCAGCATGGCCAAAAGCAAAGGTGCACACCGATTTTTCCCCTGCTCATCGTGCCTGTTATAGCACTGACATCGCGCGCAGGACCATCGAAACACTCCCGCGCCGCACGGCGGGCAACATCCCCGTCCATCGACACCGACAAGTCTCTCAAGGACGTCGCCCTCCCCAAGCGAAGCGTGTCGAGGCCGTCGGTCCTTGCAGTCCACCGATCAGCGGGCGTTTCGAAAAAGTCCAAACCCGTACGCAAGGCCCGCATGACGAACAAGATGCGGAAACGCCACGACAGGGGTCTCGAGATGGCCGAGGCCGTGACGGAGAGGACGGGTAGGAAGATTGAGAGGAGCATCGGGCGGGCTAAGAGCGTGCAGAGGAGGAGTAGGGCATGGGAGGATATCAATCGGGATGTCGTGGTTGAGGGTGAGGGGGCGGAGCAGAGCGGTGGGAGTCGGTTCGGCGCGCTGGTGGAAGAGCACGGTGACGACGATGACGATGACAGCATTGGAGATGGAGATGGGGATGGGTTTGACGCTGCTAATCCGCGTGCTCAGGCGGCTGCAGAGGATGAGGAGGATGAGATCTCATAGCGATTGTTCACGTTTTGGCACTGTTATCAAACGAGGAGCGCGAGCGGGGGGTGTCCAGCCAGCTACTTGTATTTGGTTCGTTTGGCGTTTGGCTGGGAAATAGTAAGCATTTCGTAGATTATTACCATGACTCTTGGACAGGTTGCCATGATGCACCGACAACTCTCTCCGCAAGTACGCCTTGCTCTCTTTTCCGCGCATCTCACATACACACACACACACGCCCCAACTAACTTACTCCGTGTACCCGCCTGCTTTAGTTACACGGCAGAATATTGCCGTCTTACTTCTGCTGTCCCTCGAGATATAACCTGTACGTGCCGCCCACGGCACCAGTCGCACTCTTCACCTCCCTCCCAGAAGCCCTGTCCAGCTCGTCCCGGATCCTCCTCGCCACCGCCTCGGCCTCCTTGCCGTCGACCTGCCTGCCGCCCTTCTTCTTGGCCACCAAGACGTCCACCTTCATCCCCTTGCCCAGGAACTGCGCCATCTGCCTCATCTTGGTGGCCAAGTCGTGCTCCCCAATCGCCCACGTCAGCTCCAGCTCCTTCGTCTTGGGCTTCGCGGCGCCAGCCTTCTTCTTCTCCCTCATCTGCTTGTGGCGCTCGTACTCGTCGCGCTTGTTGACGATCTTGCACACGGCGAGCTGGGCGGCGGGACGGCCATTCTTGGGGTCAGCCGGAGCGTACGGCTGCACCATGCGAAGGGACTCGTGGGGCTCGAGCTTCGTCAGGACAAAGGACGTGGCGAGCGGCCCCTCGGTGACGTCGTTGTCGATGACCATGATCTGGGGGTCGGTTATCTCATGGTCCCGCGGGGGACGGTCGCGGCCAGAGCGGGCAATGTCCTGCTGCGTAGTGTAGCGCTTGTCGAAGCCACGGTTGTCGCGGGCGAGCTGCTCGGTCGCAGCGACAGAGGTCTGGCCGCGTGGCCCGCGGACCGCCGCTTTGCCAGCGTACCGCCGGACCTGGGACGCCACGAGGGCATTCCCATGCGGTGCGGCGAGTCGTGGTGCGAGGACAAGGGGATCTGCTCCCTCGGAAGCCGAGACGAAGACTCGATACAGAGCTCGGCGGCAGTTGTAAAGACACTGCGGAGGAGTCCTCATCGTAGGCGAGCGTGACGAAGCCGTGTCACGCGCTGTTGTATACCAATCGAGAAACTTATTATGACCGCTGCAAACGAGGAGAGGAAAGAGCTCGCAAAGGAAGGTCGGGTCTTAAAGCTCTAAAATGGAACGAGCAATCCCAGCCAATCAATACCCAAACCCCCCCCCCCCGGGGGTCCCGTCTGGTCTGATCCACCAGAACATCCAACTTGACGTCGAATTCCCCCAAGCCCAGCATAATAACAACATCGCCGAGGCATCAAACGCTCACAACTAGCCTAATCGCCTCTCTCACGCAAATCCCGCATCTGGCCCAGCACATCTTTTCCAGGAAACTACAATCATGGGTCCAACTCCATCATAACGTCAGACGCGCCTTCCTCCTTCTACTTCCATCTCGGCGCCAGGTATCCCCCTCAGTCATCATGTTCACCCACCTCCTCGGCCACCCCATCCGCTTCGCCATCTCGACCTTGAAGATAACATGCCTCGCCCACCTCACCCTCACCCAACTCGTCCAGATTTCCCCGGCCCAGGGACCCTCCATGCTACCCACCTTCACCGTGGACGGGGACTGGATCGCCGCAGACATGCGCCACCGCCTAGGTCGTGGCATCACCGTAGGCGACCTGGTCCTCTACAAGATACCCATCTTTGCCAACCAGAACGGCGTGAAGAGGGTGATTGGAATGCCTGGGGATTACGTGTCGCTGGGTACGCCTGGGGAGAAGGGGGAGCATCACATGATACAGGTACGCTGAATCCCGTGAGCCTTGGTCTGCATAGTCCGTGGAGAGAGAGAATGCAGAGTTGACTTGGCCGTGCATAGGTGCCCCAGGGACATTGCTGGATAGTCGGCGATAACTTGCCGGCTTCTAGAGACTCCAGGCAGTTTGGGCCATTGCCGCTGGCTTTGGTGCAAGGCAAGGTCGTTGCCAAGATATTGCCCTGGCGAGAGAGAAGGTGGTTCGGTAGCGAGCTCGAGCATATGAACCAAGAGTAAACTCCGAATTTTTTTAACTACATCACCGCCGCTCTGCAACCAGAAATGTACACTACCGTGTTGCGGATTCAAGTTTGGCAAGCAGCGCATGACGGCCGGGCACACATGGGCACACTAGATTAACTGGGTATAATAAACAAGGCTTATAAACTTCGTCTAATTACAGCTGCCGCCTGAATGCTTTGCTCTCGCATATTCCTCCCCTGTAAAAAGAAAATTGCAACTAAGAGAGAAGAAGTAATAAAATCAATGCTGAGCTAATAAACGTCCTTCGCCAAATATGCGTTGTACAAAACAAGATGGACCTCGAGTTGCCTCCCAATCAATAAGGAACTGCCTGACGCCCACACATACTCTGGCCACCTCTCCAGTGCCCTTTGCGCCAGATGCCGCCAGACACCCGTAGCGCAAAAAGAGAGAAAGGGGGTGAAATTGATGATTTCAAGAAGAGCCTCGGTCGCATCAAAGGAGAGGCGTAAGAAGGAGGAACAATAGTTGGTGAGAGAAACCGTGCTCTCGCAACTCCAGGTTGTAGTTAAATATAGTAGTATCCCAGGCGCCTTGGGAAAATGCCCATTCCTTTTACAATAATGTGGACCATCCTGACCCAGCGACAAGTGCGTACAATGGCGGCAAAGAACACAAGTGACCTCGTCCGCTGCAAACAGACAGCTGACCCCTTGGACCATTCGCAGACGATTAGCTGCGCCGGCGGCATGTTTAGCCCTCAATATGGGCTTTAGACATGCTCTGTCCCAGTAATTCCAAGCATCGTTGAGCTAAGTTGATCACCTCACCCTCATCCTCTTCCGCATATGCAGAGTCGACCTGTTGGCCTGCAATTTCTCGGATGCTCTCAATGATGTCATCAGCCTTACCAATATGGCCGATCAACGTCTTATCTTCGGATTCGAATAACTGCAATAATGTCCAAACAGCGATATGCTGAAAGGTAGCGTCCCCAAACCGCAGGAATCGGTTGAGATACCTGTGAATGCCGCCATTGGGTTCGTTCCAGTTTTGAACAAAGATCGAGTAGTCGCCGACTAAACACACGATGCATGAGCATATGACGATAGAGAAGGGCGACTGCGTTAAACATACCTTTAGAGGATAGGTTGCCTAAAGCAGCAGCACTGTTGCCTTGAACCTCGAAACTGGTCGAATGAGTCAATGGGATGAGAACATCGCAGACTCCCAGATTGAGAAGATGCGACTTGAGATCATCGCTCAGAGCCAAAACTGCAATGGCAGCCGTCATCTCAGACTGCACAGCGATTGGCACATCAAGCACCAGCTGCTTGCACTTCTGGACGGCGCCAGCATCCAACACCAAGGCCTTGTTTCGATCTGAGCTAGCTGCCAGGTTGCGCAAGGTTGAAATGGCATGGCATTGAATCTCTTCGTTGCCGGTAGATCCAAGCAAGTCGACCAGTGGCTTGAGGAAGTTCGCGTCAATGATGGGCGATTCGTTCATTGGGTGTATAGATATGTTCCGTATGCAGGCGACAGCAGACATGATCAGAGGAAGGTAAGATGACTGGAGGAGGCGAAGCAGAGGGGGTAAGCCTTGGGCTCGGACGATTTCAAGCTGATACTTTTCGTCTGATGCGAGGTTTCGCAATGCCAAAGCTGCCTGACATTTGACCTTGGGAGACGAGGAGTCCATGAGGTGGACCAAGGATTGAACGAGTTTGGGTTCAGTGTACGTCAGTTTTCGTCGGTGATCGCGGTCAACAGCAATGTTGCTGAGGGCTGTAGTGCAATAGTACTGCACATCGACATCGGTAGAGGAGAGGAGCTGAACCAGGACAGGGATGGCGCCCGCGTTGACAAGCTGCTGTCGGTTCTCATCTGTGGCATCCGTCCGCGTTAGCGAACTTGTTAGAAAAAAAAATGCGGTACAATGTATAGAGTGAGACCAGACATACCAGAATGTGTCATATTGAGTAGGGCCCCGGTGGCATTCCTTTGCACGCGCATATCTCGGGATCTGGCAAGTCTCGTCAATGGGCCAAGAGCGCCTGACCGTGCAATCTTGGCCTTGTTTTCTTCATGCGTAGCCAGGTTGGTGATGCATCCTACGGCATTGCACTGGACTTCAACATGTCCTGACATCATCTGTCGTATGAGCGGTGTTAATCCTCCAAGACGAACGATGAGAAGTTTGTTCTCGGCTGTAAGTAGTTGTTAAGTTATAGTGCTCGCATTTGACGCCTCTGTTGGGGCACATACTGTTGACGGCAAGATTGCCTAGGGCGGCACTAGCGGCTCTCTGAACCTCTACATCGACGCTCTGTAACAGGAAGATGATGGGCTCCAGTGTGTCTCGGTCAACTTCTCGAACGTCTGCGGCACAGTGTGTTATGTTGTTAGCATTAGGTTGAAGAAAAAAAGAAGAAAAAAGACGAAGAAGGGAGTACGATTCAATAGGGCTGGCTTTGCTAGGCAGCTAGCGTCCAGAGTCGGGAGGCGAAGGAGTAGACCTACCTCGCTCAGTGATTTCGGCAAAGGTAAGACTTGCACTGCGTTGCAAGTCTAAATTTTCTGAAAAGACCAGCGTGCTGAGAGCTCGAAGCGGTTCTCCGGTAAAGAAGTTCGTCTCTCCACGCTGCAGGTTCGGTCAGCATCACAAACAGAAGTGGCATGGCGGTTCATTGCGACGGTCTGAGTACGAACATCTTCGAGATACTGTAACAAATCGGCTACGGCGTCGCGCTCGCTATCGGCCAATATAGGCTCGTACAGACCTTCGCGGGACCGGCCTGGCACAAGTCGCGTCAGTGATTGCTGGGATAAACAACAAGCCGGACGGCTTTCAAGTAGGAGAAAATCGCCTACCCCCACAGCATGATGAACAGCAGTTACCCATGGCGGGGATGGGAAATATCTGCACCGACTCCGGATTGGAACAAACGGCGGGTTGTTGTCGTGGGGATGCTGTTGATGATGGCAGAGGATGGCGACGTGGGCGATGATGCCTCGAAGTCGAAGGCAGCGGCCGGTTTGTTCCAAGCGTCCAGTCAGGTCCGCCGGAGTTCCAGTTAGCAGTTGGCCGTGGGCTGCTTGCCTTGCCTACCTCTTTACCTGGGCACTTGAAGGCACCCCAGTAGCTCAAAGGTTATTTATGGGTGAGCGAGGTTGATCGCAAGCGTGGCGTGCTGGAGGGGACGAGGGACGAGGGACGAAGGAACGAGAGGCGAGGGACGCTGGTGGTGGTTGGTGGAGTTGAGGAGTGAAGCAGCGTGACGGGGGGGGACGAGGATGGTATGTAGACAAGGCGAGATTGGTATTTGGTGTTTGGTGTTGACTAGGAAGAGAAACTAGTTGACATGTGTGGTGGCATTTGAGGGCCGGGTAAGGGAGCAGACGGAGCAAGCAAGGGTGCGAGGCAAGGCTCAATGTTCGCGGACCGACGATGTTGTGATTGGATGAAGGACTCGACGGATGGGTGGGCATGGATGGACGTGAACATTGAAAGGTGATGACCACCAGGGCAGTTGACGGGCAGAGAGAGAGCGAGCAACTTGAGGCCTTGTCGACCAGTGACAGGTTGGGGGGGCCACCAGACCAGCCAGGGCACTTGCGACCAGGTTGGAAAACAATGGGCTGTCTGCCTTAGTAGGCACCTAGTAGATACCTGAGCGGTACGGAGTACCTACTAGTACCTAAGGTACCTAGGTAGGTACCTGGTAGGGGATCATTGAATTACATCGTGTCGAGCTTAACATTCCTCACCCATCGAGCACCAGACCTTCAATTCGGTCAAGTACTCTGTACCCAGGTAACTTACGTGCGTAGTTAACTACTCGTTGGACTACTCCGAGCTCAGCCATCCTGCTCTGGTCTCTAGTGGTCAAATGGCAAGTCCGGTCCCCAGGCATGTACATGTAAGCAGACGCGGAATGACGGCTGCGCAATGTGTTGAAGTTGGTCTAGTCATTGGTCGAAGAGGAGGTTTCGACATCTCGACATCCCGATCTCGACATCTAGACATCTAGACATCCAGAAGACAGCTAGACTCGGCAAACAACCGGCCTCAGTGCTGCTTTCCAAGAAAGTTCCCTAGCGCGCCGCGCCTTCCCTTCTCGAGTTCCCAAGATCCAGCCAGTCTCTGGTCCAATCAGAAGCTCAATGTTTTAGAGTCCCCCCCCCCGGTGCCGGCCTGCTCACGACGACGCGTCAACTTTCCCTTCACCTTGGATCGTCAAATTGCGCTTGACCCTTTCAGCGAGACCCTTTCAGCGATGCCTTCCTGCAGTCTTCCCAATCATCATCTGCTCGTATCATCATGCCGCACTCCGGGTGCTGCATGCACCCCACGGAGATTTTATGCCGGAGCTCGCAACCTGGCACCGGTGCACGATAACTCGTCTGCTCAAGCACAACATTGAAAAGGCAGGGCTTGGAGGCTGATCCTGGCCGTCTCGCCTCCTCTTAGCTTAGAGTGAACGCATATGGACAGGGTCTGGAGGAATACCCATGCTCATTGACTCGTCTGACGCTGGACCCTGCAATTCTGCTAACAGACGATGAAAATAATGGTAGATGAGTTAGATAATACGGAGCACCGTGGACCGAGTGCCGTGCACCCAAGTCAACAACACGCTGCATTGTGGTCCCAGACACGGCACCTACTGTCTTTGTTTTGTTCTCTCATCGACGGCGGAATTTCGATCGAGATCCTCGGCATGCCGTTTACAGACGGCAATCGTTGTAATGCGGAATATCAGTGTTCAAGACCTTGCAAGGAAGACCTACATGCTGTTAGCTGCATCGTCAAATCGGCATCACGCCACCACTACGACATTAAGGCTCCCAGCACATGTCATGTTGGACATGCGTTCGATGTCCTTGACAAGGTCGCACTGAACGCTTTTGGGGGCATGCTTGTACAAGCGTGTTTGACACCCGTTCCCGTCCCCCGTCAAGCGGGCGTGAACAGTTTGAAACACAGAAGAACGACCCGTTTGGTGGCGTATTTGAAAAGACCATCGGCGTCTCACCTGTCCACGTAGAATAAACGCTTGTCTAAGACGTGCGCTATCAAGGCGGTACCGCGCACTTGATGAGGACCAAAGTGAGATTCGTTGACACAAGCAAGGCATCACGCAACAGGGTGAGACACACGATCGGCTGCGGCGCGATACCCATGACCTAGGCGACCCATGTGACTCTTTGCGATCAAGGATGTAGGGGCGGGTGATGCTAGAACCACCGTGGGATCGCGACGATCATGTTCATGGGGGATACCTGTCTGAGCTCTGGTGAGCAACTTGAGGAACCAGCGATCCACCTGCCTTTGTACCTGAATTCATCTCATTTTTCTGTCTCTCCTGGCCTGCTTTCACATTTCCATGTGAACTCAATCACTAGTTATGCAAAGTTATCCAAGTCGGAATATCCAAGCTGAGGGGGAGTGGGAGTGTGTTCTGCAGATCATTCATATTGACCCGATGTCCGGCCTAGCTTTAGGGTAGGGTGGAAACCTGTGCAGATGGAAGTCGCCTATCGCAGCACCTCGATGGCTGCTTTGCCTTCCGATCCCGCCCATACTAGCTCTTGGCTTCTGGAATAGCAGAAAGGATACTCCGTACTCCGTAGATAGGATAGTTCTTTACGTCCTTCCCACCCTGTCGTTCTGATGAGTGAGATTTGAAGCCATCCGGACCTGGGTTATCCAGAGCTCCAGATGTCAGTCAATCAAGAACGTTAGATGGGCTGTTCTCCACCAGGTCAAGGTCTGGAGAACTTTCTTGGCTAGAATCATCCCCCCCTCCTATCTCTTCCTCCACTCGAGCATCCTGTCACAAAAACACTCAGCAGCTTGACTTGCTGCAAACCATCAGAACCACCCGAGGCTCTGTTCCGCAACCCCCCGTCTTGCCCGTACACTGGACTAACAGCCGTCTCTCGGATACATCGAATGGACGACAGAGACGTCGCAGCGGCGCCCCCTAGCGTCCAACCTTCTGACGACCCCACGCAGACCAATGTCGATGCCCGGAGTGCGTCTCGTGAGCATGTCACTGCCGCCATGTCTGGGCCGGCACCGGGATTTGGGTCTGGACCATCCGTTGAGGAACCACAGAAACCGCAGGAACCGCAGGAGCCACGGGAACCACCTCCATCAGCACAATTACCAACGGCAGCACGAGCACGAGCACAAGCATCAAATTCTGCGACTCGGTCGAGTACTACGGCGCCGGTTCCTGGACGCGCTCCCGCTCCAGTTCCTGGTCACGAGCAACCCGCCCTCCGTGTGCCTCATTTTGTCGCTCCCTCGTCCTATCTCCGTTTCAAGGCCTCGCACGGCAGCGCCATGGCGGCAGCTGCACCTGAGCCGATCTCGAATCCGAGCCCGCCGAGTTCGCCGAGCCCGCTCGATAAGGATCAACGTCAAGGACTGGTACGGGGCCCTTTCCCCCTTGCTCGGTAGTTCACCTGCTGTGCCGGGCCGGGCTCTTCTCGACGTCGCACAACTAACTGCTTCTTCCAGAAAGCGATTCGCGATTTTCTCAAGGTTCGCACCAGCTACGATGTTCTGCCGCTATCGTTCCGCCTCATCGTCATGGACACCAACCTCCTCATCAAGAAGACGCTTAATATCTTAATACAGAACTGTGAGTAAGGCTTGCCGGCTTCACTGCCGATGGCTGCCCAAGAGAGCCTAACCAGCTGCGTTTCCTCGGCTCATCTTTCTTCTCACCAGCAATCGTTTCCGCGCCGGTATGGGATTCACAGAGAGGACGCTTTGCAGGCATATTGACGGCCACGGACTACATAAACGTCATACAATACTACTGCCAATTTCCAGACGAGATGAGCAAGCTGGACCAATTTCGTCTGAGCAGCCTGCGAGGTGAGATTTTTCTGCATGCGACATGAGCTTCAGAACCACAAAGTCCTTGCTAAGATGAGTTGGCTTAGATATCGAAAGAGCGATAGGCGCCACTCCGATCGAAACGGTATCTGTTCATCCCTCCAGACCGCTTTACGAGGCCTGCCGACGTATGCTTAAGACTCGTGCGCGACGTATCCCTCTTGTGGATGTGGACGACGAGACAGGTAAAGAGACGGTCATTTCTGTCATTACCCAATACCGTATTCTCAAGTTCATCGCTGTCAACAACGAACACAACACCGTTATGCTCAAAAAGACGGTCCGGGACATTGGCCTGGGCACCTATTCCAACTTGGCCACCTTGCACATGGACGACACAGTTCTGGATGCTGTTCACTTGATGGTCGACAGAAACATCAGTTGTGTCCCTATTGTAGACTCGAAAAACCGGGTACTCAATGCCTTTGAAGCGGTTGACGTAATTCCTTGTCTTCGAGGTGGCGCATACGAAGAACTCGACGACTCAATTGGGGAGGCACTATGTAAACGACCCGAGGACAGCCCAGGCATCTACACATGCGGGGAAGGCGATCGACTTGATTCGTTGTTCGACACCATACGGAAGAGCAGGGTGCACAGACTGATTGTCATTGACGATGACAACAAACTCAGGGGGGTAATTTCACTATCAGATATCCTCAAGTACGTCTTAGTCCACGGAGAAGAAGACTCGCCTCAACAATAGTCGAGATATGGTGGGAGCAAGTTTGAAATGACGGCGAAGTGGCAACAACATGCCACCCCCCTACAGCTCTTGTGGCTGTTCTAGAGGAAGCCAGGATAGAGGGATCAACGAATGCATTTCAGTTAGGCGCACTGGGGTTGCAATCGAATTGGTGACAGACCACGGATGTTATCTAGGGAGAGAAAAATTGTGCTGTACGTCATGATAGACGGCCGTTTGAAGAGGGTTTTGGGTGCCGACATGTTATCAACTGGTTTGCTGACATTTGTTCGTGTGGGATCTACAGATACGGTAGTTGTTGCTTGAATAACATTCTTGCCAATACAGGACGTCAATTGACGGAGTAATCTTGGGGCGTTGTGCATGAACAAGAAGGAGGAAAGAGAGGAACAAACAAAGGAAGAAAGCAAGAGAAAGAAGGAAAGGTGGAAGCGGCACTCGGCTTTTCGATGATCAGAACTACCCAAAGTAAGTGAACGGTTGCCGGGAACATTGAACAGTTGCCCGACAACCCTGCCAGCCGGCAACGTCTGAAAGGGCAACGGCAAACGAGCACGAGCACGAGCACGAGCACGAGCACGACGCACGATGCACGATGCACAATGCATGATGCACGATGCACGACGCTTGACGCACGACGCACGTACGACGCACAAGATAAATCCCGGTATTCATCTCATCTCCCTAACAATTACCAAGTATCCCATGGCTCACCAACTCGGGACGTCGCAATCGTCTCAGAACCTACGCGCCTGGGCCGCATACCCTCCACGTCGTCTCCCCCATTCAACAAGCTCAGTGTCTCTCCTGCTGCCCCAGAGCGCCAGCTATCATAGCTTCGGCCACGGAAGCAGGGTACGAAGCAGCGGCACTTGGACCACGAGCAGTGGCGAGATCGGGCTGCTCAGTAATGCGGACGAGGTGGATGACAGAGATGTATTTGTTCAGGAATATAATAGACTGGCGAAGAAGGTGGGCCATCCAATGCTGCCTGGGAGACGGCAAACCTTTCGAGACTCACAAGTCGAATAGCATGGAGTGAGACTGTTGACGAATGATGACTTCGACATCCATCAACGGGTAGGTTGCAAGATACTTCTGAATCCAGTCCTCGATTGATGTCTGACTCGCGCCAGGGAGACGTGCCTCGATGTCCCGAAAAACGAGGCTGGCTTTCGAGACTTCTTCGCTCCGGTCCCAGTCACTGTCCGCACAATACATCCATATCGCCACCGCCTCCACAGCTGCGACACAAACGTAGCGTTTCCGAATTTGCACACATCATCCACTGCAGAAGAGAGCTCCCCAAGGTCATCGAGATCCAAGACATGGTGCGCCTCAGCGGTAAAAGTATGCTCTACCTTCCCCAAGAGTACTCGCCGTGCTCTCTCATCCTGCCGACCTGCATCAGAGCAACAGCACAACATCTGGCTCAAAATGTCGCAACACGAGGACTGTTCCGCGTCCCAGGGTCTTCCAAGGTCATAAGCGCGCTGTTCGACTACTACTGTTTTGAAAACGGAAACGCCAACATCGCCAGCACCGTGCGCTGCGCTACCCTGCCTCTACACATACAATATTCAGTCCATGACGTGGCCTCGACCTTCAAGCGCTTGCTTTCTGTTCTGCCCGGGGGCGTTCTCGGGTCGTTGGCTCTTCTGGATGCGTTCATCGCTATCCACTCACACTTGAACGGGGAACCGGAATATCCTCGAACAAAACAAACAAAGGTCAGGGCAAGACTTATTGCTTTAGCAATAGGTACCATCAAGTCGCAGTATCGCAGAGAAATGATATGCGCTGTATTTGGCCTGTTGAGCCTCATCGGACGGGTTGCCGAAGTTGCTCCTCGGGAAGATGAAGATAGTAGACCTCTTCCGACGGCTGATTTGATGGGCTACAACGCACTGGGGATTGTGTTTGGTCCATTGCTGGTCGGGGATTTGCTGGACCAGTACAACATGCAGATTGCAACCCCAAGCACGGGAATGTTGCTCTTTCCACTGAGCCCCCCTCGATTCCGAAAGGACCGACGAAAGTCTACTCACGCCAATACAAAAACGTTGGGGCCGCCTACCGTTGACAAGATCCTCATTGTCAACAACATAACCAAGATGCTCATCTCCAACTGGAGAGATGTGGTCCGCCAAATGAAGTCCCTCGGCACACACTGTCGAAAGGACACATCCACCGTGGATCTGCCTGGCAAGGACGAAAGGCTTCAATCTCCGAATGGATTCGCCCTGAGAACTTCTATGAATGCAGACGAAGGACACGATGGAATGACGAGGAAGGAAACGAATGAGAGCGAGGAGCCCGAATCGCCGTTGCGTGGACAAAAGAAGCGACGGTTGAAGGTATTGAGGCGAACAGCGTCTCAAAGACTGCAGACCAAAATAAGCATCGCCACATTGAGTCCCACCAAGGAAGAGAGCATGGGAGATGATGAGTCTTCTGACAAGAGCGAGAACCACCATAACAAGGACAATGTCAGACTTTCACTACAGAAAGCGGAAGAAAACCGTAAATTCAACGAGAATGCAGGCAGAACAATGGCTGGCAAAACATCCCAAGGAGCCGTGGAAGATGAACCGCGTTCTGGCTTAGCTCCTACGGCCGAGGGCGATGATGTAGCCGCTGAAGTTCAATCAGATGCAGTCCTGCCACAAGTTTACTTGGAGAGTGTCCCCCCTAGAGAATCATCGAAGAAGATTGCATCCCATGACGGCACTGACGGATGCTTGTCTCAACCAGCTTCATCGGGAGGTAGAGATTCGGGGGACACCAGGTCTGATTTCAGTCTCTCTAGACAAACGCCAAGGACGGAAAAAGTCTCACTAGCATCTTCTGTGCAGAGCGGAACGGGAGGGCCGCCGGCAAGGTGCATGAGTCCAGTTTCGCCATCCTTTACTGGTATGAGGGAAATGCCGGAAGGAGGTATTCGGATGGTCCAGCAAAGCCCCGTTTCGAACTCTGATGCAGAGCGCACACAAGGTGGGCACCTTACTCTTGGTATCGGCACATCATACATAGCACAAGATCAAGGAACTCAGTGCGATATTTCTCCGGGGGTGGAGGAGCGACATTCGATTGATGTTACCCCTGAACGCTTCTATGCAGACTGTAAGCTGCCGGCTATTGAACCTAGGGGGCTTCTCGGTGATGGACGACAATGCCCACCACCAGAGAAACAGCGTACCGTATTACACCAGCCGAGACTTTCGAGATCGTATGAGCATCTGCGAAACCAAACAACAATCACTCTGCAATCACCAACAGAGTCTACCGAGACCAAGGGGCTTAGCAAACGTGGGTCCGTCAAAGCAATGGCAGCAATGTTCGAAACCCAAACCACAGGCCAGCATTCACCCACCTTCACAGAAGACTCTACTGCAGCACACAAAGGGAGCAAGATGGCTTCTCGAGACAGGCATTCCAAGTCAGACTCGGCGTGGACACAGCAGACCTTTGAACTAGCGGGTGAGCCAGCACAGAGCAACTCTGGTGGAAGCACACCCAAAGGACACGGTATCGAGCTGCACCAAGTCGTTCGAGGGATACTTGATGACAGGCTCAAGGGCGAATTTTTTGACAGCGAACCAGACGGAAGCTTTCAAGATGCCACCAGTTACAGCCCGTCCAAGTTGCTGGGAAAGGCGGGAGCCGGCGCAGTAGATGGGCAGACACTGAAAGCAGTTCCAAGTCTGGGTACCATGGTACCTTGTCGCGAACAACCACCAATCGCACACCATCTTCACTTGGCTCGGCCGCTCTCATCGCCCTCTCCGATGCAGGAACCAGAGCGCTGTGCAGTCCAGGACATGGTGCCCACGACGCAGACGTCTCGACCTCGAAGCGCCACTGTCCTCTACTCCCAGATCCGCAATCTACAGCGCCAGTTGAATGCAAAGACGGAAGAAGCAGCGCAGTTGAGAAGACAGCTCGAGGCACAAAAGGACTCTGACGCGGGAACAGTCAGTGAACAGCTGAGGCAGGCAAAGAGGGATGTGGCTACTTGGAAAGACAGAGCCGATACTGCTGAGCGAAGAGTCAAAGTTTTCGAGAAGTTTGCTGAGAAGCTGAAGGAGATACGGGACGCCATTTCAGAGACCAACATTCACAAGGCGGGCGATGAGGGAGACAACGGGTCCGATCAGCCGCCTGGCAATGGTAGCCTTGGCATTAGGAGGGCAGTCAGTGCTTTGAAGATGGCACACGAGGCAGCTGACAAAGTCGGTGCCGGGAAGGGGGATGAAGCCACGACGGTGGAGGGCAGGATGCAGAAAAGTTCGCATGGGCTGTCGGCTGCACAAGACGGGACGCTGGACTCGGATGGGATGAGTAACAACAGCAATACAAGTGATGAGCAGAATCAACAGAAGGACACTCCGTGTACTTGCTTGGCAACGCGCATGGAAAAGAGCTCAGAACAGATCTGGGCCGTAGCCTCGGAACTTCTGCGGATGCGAGCGGAAGGCACCGTGTGATGGTAGACCTGGAGGTGGATTGTGTGAGCGGACGAATGGACCCCTGGGTAGTCGATTCATGTACGATACTGGCGCGGAGTATCATTCGATAGACGTAAAGACATTTCTTGCTGGGCGCGAGAGGTTGATATCGTTAGCAGCTCACTGCCCACGAAATTGTGCTTGTGCACGACGGTCAGACCCGACTGTGTATAGCACCACCGCATGGAGGCATAGAGTAGTTATGGAGTGGAGTAGGTATCAAGCATATCTCGGCACTTGGAGAACGGGAGTCTGGACGTAGAATTCATTGTCCGAGGCCGTGCAGTGCCGATGGGAGGTTCCACAGCCGGCCGGGGCGACCGAGGACCCCGTAGTCGGCCGGGGCGGGAGATTAGACGAAATGACGGAGAGTGGTTCCGGTTCGGGGATAGCACGGCTCTTGCATGTGGATAAGACAACATGTATGGAGTACGGAGTACGGAGTACGGAGAGTGATGACTACGCTTGGAAATCCCCGGCGCTGGGCTAGCCGGTGAAGGGAGAGGGTTAGGGTATTTTGTTTTACTTTATTTTACTTTACTTTATTACAACTTAATTTGATTTGATTTGCTTTATTGAAGCGACTAGGTTCGGCTGGGGCAGGTTAAAGTTGTGTGTCTAGTGCGTAAACTAACATACGTATGTAGTCACTTGGTGTTGACGTACACATATTATTACAGAGTGGTATTTTTACACATATTACCGGCAGAGCAACATTTTACACTTGCACATATTATTACAGAGCAACCTTTTACACATATTACTACAGAGTGGCTTTTTTACACATATTATTACAGAGTGGCTTTTTTACACATATTACCGGCAGAGCAACATTTTACACTTGCACACATTGTCGAGCTCAACCGAGCACCGATTACTGCTTGCTGTACGCACGCAGCAATATAACATGAGACTCCTCCAGACGGTGGCCATGGCGGTGCTCGGCTTCGTGCAGGGGAGGCAGAATTCAAACTTCATTGTGACGGACGAGTATGCCGCCTCGCACGGCTGCGGGCCCAAGTGCCAGAAGATAGATACTTGGCGTTGAACAACGCGGTCCGGGAGAGCACACAGAGCTTCATGGGGTAACTTACCTGTTGTTCATCCCCTTTGCTGCGCAGAGGGCGCTGCCGGGCTACATACAAGACCGTCCTTTCTGACCAATGTCATTATGAGGAAAGCGCGTCGAGCTGGCCGAGACGGCGCAGCTGTGCATCAACGCCATGCTGGGGCTGCCGCAGGACCTGGACAGGGACCAGATTTTGTCGAGGGACGGGTTCTAGACGGACAAGAAGAGGCTGGAGGAGTTGGCAGCGGATTCTTGCTCCTGCGCAGGGCAGACAGGTCGCAGGCGCCGGTGCTCGTGGTGCAGAGTCTGAACGATTCGTCTGTGCTGCCGGCCACGACGGCCAAGGCCTGGCAGAATGCCTTGCCGGGTAGCAAGACTTTGACTTGGCATGTTGACATCATCAGGCCGAGGTCGCTGCTCGCGATGCTTGCTTCCATCTGGATAACAGCCAGCGCTGCCTTGCGCGCCCATTAACGGAAGCCATTTGTCTGTCTGTGCTTGCTCCGCCGACAGCGAGACAGAGAAGTTCCAGACTGAGAAGAAGCCATGCGGACAGACGTCTAGCTCAAAGACGAGGTAGTCGTGGCAGAGACGATGCAAGCAAAGCACTGCGGGGAAGCGAAGCACCGAGCTGCCGTTCCGAGTAAGACCAAGCAAGGCCAACGCACATCTGGAGCCCGCGAGCGAAACGGCTATGGGAGAGAGAATAGAAGAGTGAGTGAGTTTAGCAGCGGCACAGAGTGGCGTGGACGGCCCATCCGTGGAAATCTCGTTGTCTTGGCCGTGCAGTCTGGACGTGGGGACGCAGCAGTCCGCCATGCCAGATCTGCGTTGTTTCCGCCGGAGAAGCACAACTACATATTCTTGCTTCTGTGTCCGACATGACGCTAAGAATAATACCACATGCCGAGTTGAGTGCCATGGCCACCTCGTTCGCGGACCGCATTCCTCGCCCCCCCCCGCGGGCATCAAGGACTCTCTCTGCGCTGCATACATTCCATCATGTGCTTTCTCTTGGCTGGCCTGCAATATGACCTCGAAGATGCTGCAAATGGCAGGTTGTCCGCCCTCACACCTGCCTATCGTGGGGATAGTTATGTAGTTGCACTCTTGCCCAACTCTCGGCGAAGTACGTGCTAGTCAGGATCAATCTCCGTACTTGGTGGGAGAGCTTTTGCGTTCTCTGCACCAGTACCTGCCGTGATGTATTGGAGGACACTTTCTTCGCGGCTATAGTCAACCCTTGTTTGGGGAATCAAGGGCACCTAAAAAGGGGAAGGAAAGTAAAATAGATAAATACCACGCGGTGTCTGTCCCCTTGGCATATCTAAACAGCATGTAAGTTAGCTTCTTCCACCGGCACAGCTGCCCTCTCCCTCGTGTGAACGTTCACTTTTGCCATCATAATAAGTCCTGCGAGCATGAAGGCCATCATTTTCTTCGCGTCTCTGCTAGCCCGAGCGGCTACAAAGCCGGCCGAAAGCTTTGTATCCTACTACGGGCACAAGGTCTTTCGGGTTCCCGTCATGGACGATGGCACACATATTCAGAGTCTTGTTGATCGTTTGAATCTGCACGTTTGGCAGCCACCATCCAAGAAGGGTGCTTTTGCCGATGTTCAAGTCTCGCCAAGCCAGCTTGAGGTCTTCAGAAAGGCAATGCACGGACGCAGCTTCGAGATTCTGCATGAAGATCTTGGAGTGTCGATTGCTAGAGAGGGCGCTGCCGTTCATACTTATATAGGTTAGTGTCGTTGTGTGTTTCGTTTGTGTGTTGTGTGTTGATTATCGTCGGATACTATGCCTGAGCTGACAAGTCCCATGTGGGAGGCGAGCAGTCGGTTCGGCGAATGCTTCGTGGTTCACATCCTACCATCCGTACAATGATCATCTTCAGTGGATGGAGGATATCGCCTCTCAATACTCCAGCAACGCCAAGATCGTCACCTCTGGAGCTACCGGCGATGGTGGTAACATCACTGGCCTACATATCTTCGGTAGGAACGGTGGTGGCAAGAAGCCAGCTGTCGTCTTTCATGGCACCGTTCACGCTCGTGAATGGATCGTTGCTATGGTTCGTTGTTGAAAAAGGAGACCCAATGCAATGACTGAGGAACAAGCTGACAGAAACTCGCAAAAGACACTTGAATTTATTATCCACGAACTCGTCGCCAAGTACTCCTCCGATGCCGCCGTCAGAGCTGTCGTGGACAAATATGACTTCTACGTGTTCCCCATTGTCAATGTTGACGGTGAGTGCTCTTCAGCCGCGACGCATTCAGAAGGCTTCGATCTCGTCCTGCAGGAGGCAAACAAGGAACTGGCTGATGCATCTCAACGCAGGCTTCAAGTACACGCAAACGACAGACCGTATGTGGAGGAAGAACCGATCTCGCAATCAGGGCTCCAGCTGCCTCGGCACCGATGTCAATCGAAACTGGCCATACAAATGGAACGGCCCTGGATCTTCGAAGAACCCATGTAGTGAGACGTATAGAGGTGCGGTAGCGGGCAACAGTCCAGAAGTCAAATCCTACATGGCCTTCCTGGACAAAGTCAAGAAGAGTCAAGGTCTCAAGCTCTACATTGATTGGCACTCGTATTCTCAGCTGTTCATGACACGTAAGTGCTATCATTCCCACGGAAAGCATGCAAGGCCGGGGCCAAAGCTACAGATACTGACGTGATCGTTCTTCCTCTGGAGTAGCATACGGGCACTCTTGTAGTGCCAGGGCGCCGAACCACACTGGCTTGCAAGCTCTCGCCAAGGGTGCTTCGGAGGCTATGAGAAGAGTTCACGGCACCTCCTTTGCATATGGCCCTGTCTGTGACACAATCTACCAGGTTGCTGGAGCCTCTATTGATTGGGTCCAAGACGTCCTCAATGCCGACAACGTTTTCACAATTGAGTTGCGTGACAGGGGCAGGTATGGGTTTGTCCTGCCGCCGCACCAGATGATACCTTCTGGAGAGGAGAGTTTTGCAGGTGCTATGCATCTTTTCCAGAATATGGGCTGAATGCACATTGCCAGGATCGGCATTGTCGATGATATGCTATCGTACTAGTGTCGTACCAGTGGCTCGCAATGTTGTAAGATGAAGCGAGTGATCCACACGGGGGACGAGGAGAAAAGGGAAAGGACAAGCGCACATGATGAGACCTTTCCAATGCGGCGGTTGAGATTCAACATGCTTCGTCAACCGTGCCCTAGGGGTTGTTGACATGCTCAACGCCCATCTTTCGAGCTGAATAATTCCTTAACGAAGAAACAAGTTATTACTTTCCGGGTGAAATCACGCAACTATCGACTTGAATCACTTCCAAAGGTTGAAAAAGGTCTTGTGTGTGTTTCCGGGACGGGTATTCAAACGTTATGCCTCGTCTCATCGGATGGCCCGCAAACCGGCAAGACAGAAGCCCTAAGCTTCTAGACGTAGGCAATGTATACCTTGAGACGATCACTCCTTTAGGGGCCAGATTCAATGTTCATTCCATGTTTTATTAAGAGCGTCGAGAAATCGTGGTATTTAGCTTTCCGGGACAAAAATTGCCTTGTGTCGATGTGTGGCTTCGACTACGGCGTTGTACAACCCAAAGTCTAATACGAAGTAAGTAACTACAGTTGCGTCACTTGCAGCTGGGTTCTTTTTCGACGTAGCGTACCCACATCTGTGCCAACATCAAGGGAGCTGAGCACCTTGATAGATAAGTCGGGATTCACTTTTCCAATGAGTTGAACGGTACTGCCGTTGGTCAGGCGGGCGTCCTAAAGCAAGGTGCTGAGTAAGTATCGGGGGATTTGACTTTTGCCCGTCTAATTATGGCCGACCCAAAGGAAGAGAAGGGTCAAGGAACTGACGCGATTCAGCACCACGGTTACAGTGCCATCAGAATCGATTGTGGCCTGTTCAGCGTGACGCTGTGTTATCTTGCCTACGATGGTTACCAGCCGGCCAACGAAACTGTCCAGGTAAGGGGCAGTGATCCGAGGCGAAGGAAGTTCCGACATTTCCGAGGAGTGAAAAAGAGGACAACTGCCTTGATAGACGAGAGAGACGGAAAAAGCAGCGCTGCAGTAATGTAGTCGGGGGTTTGATTGAATTCAATGCCTTGTTGAGCTGCCTCAACTGGAGAGAAGCGTGACACCAACGCGCTGGAATAACACGGTATCACGTGAGACGATTCTCCAATTGGAAGACGACGGGACAACTTCCGCTTCGGCGAGCGGAGAAACCCCCGCCGACCGGTACGGCTTTGGGGATGGGGGTTGCCAATAGACGCCCCATGGCGGTCAAGTGGCCAATGACGAATCCTGTGTGACGTAATGCACGCTTGCGTACCGAGTTACGGAGTACTCGTACCAAGGTACGGAGTACCGAGTTAAGTCACAGACATTAGTCGATGACTCTGCGTACCGAGTACTCCGCATGTACTTACGCTGATATTCGCACAGATTTGCCATCCGAGCCAGATCCTGGCCACTTCACAGTGACCATCCACAACATGCCAGGCCGTGGCTCGTGCCAATAGAAAAGCCATGTCGTCTTGATCGAGATTTTCCAGGTTTTTAATCCTACTGTCAAGCTTCGATTCGACGCAATGTTGCCACCCGGCTTGTCTGGCCATGTCACGTGTGTTCACGGAAACGGGGCTGCTGACTGGAGGCACGACGAAGGTGATATCATCGGCGCAACGTGATGCGGGCTGACGAATTCTTGTAGGTCGAAACTCGAAGGTCTCATTTGCCACTGAAGAAATGGGGCCTGGTTGTTCTGGTTTTGGTTTTGGACAGCTTGCTTTACATATGGACGCTGGGACGGCCAAATACAGTGTCGCACAAGATAATGCTCAGATGGAACTCGGATCAGTTACGGATAGCAAAAGCTGCTGCTGTTTCGTCATTGCAAGCCCGGACCAAATCCTCCGGCGTCCTTGGCAAGGTCCGCGGCCGCAGTGGACAAGACGTTTGTTATGGCCCTGGTGCAAGTCGACTTGACCAAGGTACAACACCTCCGACCCTTTCCGTTGACCACATAAGTTAATGGGGCCCAGCGACGCCTCCTATGGTTCGGTCTTGATCTCTCGGCTAGGGGACAGCTGGTTCGGCCAATAGCAACATGTTCTTCCCATCATGGAGGTTGTCGGCGCCCATCCCCTGCAGACTACTACTGCAGGCAAGGCTTGACTGGACGTTGAAGTGGAATCTTTAGTAAAGTCTGTGGCTTGCCAAGCCGCTTCCGGTTCAAGCTGTCAGTCAGCTTTGGGACAAGCCACAAGGCAATATAACTACCAACTGAGCGGACACATGGCTTCATCGTCTCCCATGCGTAGGCCCGCCAGCAGGGAAACCGGACACCCCTTCCCTCGAGCTGTGGCCCTCCCTCGCCTCGACTGTACTCCGTACGGAGTACAAGATAATGTGTCTCTAACTAACTAAGTTATCTTATAAGTAAGCCTCTGGATGAGATAACCGTGGGATGAAATGACATTCCCACCCCCACTATCGGCTTATATTGGCTCACCTATGTTAGCCCAGCTAGCAAGCCGGACGTTGCTCCGGGTCTTCTCATTGGCGGCGGCCACACGACCGGGTTCGCATGTACCAAGCCTTGTCCATCATGCCATGCTTTTCTGCTTGACCTCTGAAGAGTCTGGTGCCCCCGGCATGCACGGAGGGGGAAGATAACGTACCCTCGCATGCACGACACCAGATCCGGTGAAACATCGTACCCACGCAGGGACTCTTTCGCCTGCAGGAAGCTGCTGCTTCTCTGGGCTTGGGGCATGACCGGAGATATAATGTTCTAGTGCCGACTGCATCACGGCACAGTCCGCATGCATTGCGAACCATATCTGCAATGTCGTGCGAACTGACACCTCGAGAAACCTTCCCATGAGACAGACACAAGTCGTGTCTAGAGACTGGGTAGGAGTCAGGACTCTATCACGGCCAAGGGAACGCGGGAGCCGGCAACCACGCCATGCCAGACTTGACAGGAGCAAAGCGCCGGGCTCTTGTTTTCTCTTCTTTTTCCTGACAGGTTATGGCCATGGCGGCGGCGACATCCGTCATTGCTAGATTGCCGCAACGAATGAGAAGGGTCCACGGGGCCAGGTCCGATATGGGATGAGAGAGATAACTAGTAACTACTCGGAAAAAAATCCTGTAACGGCGGCCGCCAGACGCACCCAGTTCAGTGTTGCTAAGGTTTTATTCTTCCGGATATTGTGGAGAGCGATCTCCTCCCATAGTTTCCCGACACAGAACATGGCATCCAAGTGGCACAGTGCCTTTGTGTAGGCACATCTTGACAGCCACTGAGATCAATCAGCTCCATGGCAACCCCTCAAACTGTCAAAGGGCTGGTCCATAAAAGGGTCTGGCCGCTCAAGAAGCGCCGGCCTCGTCTCTCAGGCCCCAGTATCAAATAAACATATGCTTGGAACCCTCGGGCTCGAATCCCTCAGCTGAGAGGAACTTGTAAATCAATAGTTGCCGCATAATCCACATCAAGCATAACCTTCACTCGCGAATCGAGGCCGGTCTCATTCATCCCAGCGCTGACACATACCAGGCATTTGGTCACATTGGTCACATTGGTCACATTGTCAGCCTCAGCAAGTCATATCCGCCGCCTTGCTCTGAACAACAAACACCCCGAGCTGCCACCCCCCCTTCCCCCTTTTTCAAATGCGACCGAGTGGTTGTGTTGGCTCGCGATCAAGAGGACGCAAAGAAGAAGGGCGGAAAACTGCTTGTCATAGCATTTTGCGTGGTTGCTAAGGGCTGGCTACTTGTTCTGCATAAATCAATCATTGCACCCGATATCTCCTCCGCGTCGTCCTCGCCACAGCCTCCTCCATTGGAAAGGGAACCGGCACAATATGTCGACGGCCGACTTTTTGATTGGACAGATGACAGGGGAGAACGAGGTCGACCCAGTGTTATTCAATCCGGACCAGCATTCTCTCCCCCGGCCGTCTCAGGCCGGCCTTGACGATCATGACACAATTCATGCCATGCCCTATCCGCTGGCCGGGCTGGCGGGAGAACACCACAAATCTCATCAGCTTCCCTTTCCTCATCAGCTCGGAGGACTAGAGGAGCAGCTGTACCCATTCAACAACGACTACCTATTCCATCTGACCGACTTGACCTCCGTCACCGGTCCTTCTTCCAGCTCGCCCAACATCAGCAGCAGCCTGACCACGCCGCCCAGCGCGATTTCGCAAGAGGATGGATACGATGAAGCAGAAAAGCCCGAGCCCGAAACGGAAAAAGGACACGGCCGCCAAAGCAAAATCAAGCAGACAGAAGCCGTCCACGGAAAGGCCGCCCAAGCCGGCGCCGAAAACCCGGACACAACCAAGGCGCGAGGCCAGCAAGGTCGACGACCATCCAACCGAAGCGCCCAGGGAAAAGAAGGTGAAGCATCGTCGCCAAAGATTGCTGGAAAGAAACCGTGTTGCCGCATCAAAATGCCGGAAACGCAAGAAGGAGTGGACCGAGGACCTGGAGCAGAAGAAAACCGGGCTGGAGTCGATTCACCAAGAACTCCAGTCGGAATACATGGATCTTCTACAAGAGTGCTCCCAGCTCAAGAACCTTTTGATAAACCACGCCGGCTGCCAGGATCCCAACATCGACATGTGGATCAAGAATGAGGCTTCAAAATACGTGCGAAACCTACACAACGTAGGCCGCGTGAACAGCATGTATTCCGTGCCGAGCCTAGACGGTACGTTGTCCGCACCAGCTTCCTATGTGAAAACGTGAAAAGTCTCGGCCTCCGTGAAGGCTCCCACGGCCCCGTGTACATTTTGCTAACAACACTCATCTCAGGTGACGGCTCTACTACGCGACCCTCGTCCATCACCAGCCCGCTTGGCGGCTTCTCCCAAGGATCACCGGATCGCGAGAACGAGGACCTGGACGGCGATGCGTACTCGGACGACGAACTCGACTACGACAGCGACCTGGGAGAATGATGACCAGTTGCTCCGGGGCAAGTCCGAAGAACCTGCCACCGTTCTTCCAAAGAATGGCCATCGGCTACAACGGACCGGGCCATGATGAACGCCTCTGCGTTTTGTGTGGGCAGACTAGAGCTTTTTTTCTTTTTTTCGAGGTGGTTTGGGCTTCAAGATATCAGGCGCCGACGGACTAGGCTTTTGTTCCGGACGCCTTTGGAGGGAAATAAGATGACTACGGGTGGGATCTTGCAGGGTCTTTTACGAAGCTATGACGACTCGAAGAAGGGGGGACATTAGGGGCCATAATCGACCTTTGGTGCAGGCTGCAATTTGAGACGCGATTTCATTACGACCTGGGACGACAGGATTAACACACCCTGTCATATTCTGCTCCCAAATAAAAGAGTGAAGATGTGGCCAGGACAAAAGAAGAAAAAGGGGGGGGGGGGGGGGGGGTAAGGCAATTCGATTTCAGGGATAGCGGACTCCGGAGTTTCCCATGTTAGAGGGTGTGATTCTTGGCGTTAGCGTCCTCGGCATAAGGCAAATAATAACTATAGTCTACTGGACGAAAGTCTGGTTTCAACCCTGCTTGTCTTTCGATTTCGAACTAGTCAGTCTTGTTTTGTTGCCTTTTGATAGGTGAGAATTTGTAGTCGGCGTGGGGAGTTCCCGAGCACACGAAGCCAGCCATGCCTGGTGTTAAGTGACGACCCTCTCGTTTCGTTCAATGACTGAATAGTTTGTTACTCCGTACGGAGTAAAGTCATCCAATCATCGACTCGGCCGGTTTCAAACCGGACCCCAAACACAGTCCGCATAAGAACCCATCGGTTGTGTCACCCGCAAGGGCCAGTCTGTGTCCAGGCTTGTTGCCTAACGAAACCTTGGCCAACTAGCCGTTCTTGTGTGTGTTTTTAAGCCGCGCAGCAAAGGCCGGTGAGCGAGTTGACACGTTGGAACCAAGTACTGGGCACATCCCATGAAAAGGCGAGAGCTGCAATGTCGTCGACAACAAGGCTTTTGTACGGAGTACCTCATTGCCAGCCCACATGGGAGAACTTGGTTAACAAGTGGAGTTTGATGTCTGTAAGATATGACAAAACCATCATACATACTGGGTGCTGTCGACTTGACTTGCGTGACAGGCGCATGTCATGGCACCATACGGAGTACATCAATCAATCACTTGGAGGCACGGTGCAGCGATCTACACCGAAGAGATTGGATTGCATATACGAAAGGATTCGTCATGCCAGCAGACGTAGTTATCCTTTCGGGACGAGAAAAAGGTAGGCGGGTGTTTCTGGCGGCATTGGTACGCAGGCGTGACTGGAAGGCACGTCCTCTGCGGCCCTGTAAGAGAGTGACTGACTGACTGACTGACGAAGTGACTGACGAGTCACTGAGTGACTGACGAGCAAAAGTATGCAAGACTAGGAAGGACGAGGACGAGGACGAGGACACAGGGCGTAGTTCAGAAGGGGGTTTCACAGCCTGGGAACCTTGTCACAAAGTAAGAACGATAGATTCGGGCTGGCGAATCCCAACATTGCCATAACTATACGGAGTAAATAACTAGTTACACGGAGTACGTTTGCCGCGGTTGCCCCCTTTTCCACCGGGCACGTTGGACAGGTTTTCCCAGACGGGGTGCTGTTTTCTGCCCTCGTTTGAGTTGATTTCCAAAAGAACACGACACGAGACCCCCGTGACGACGGCTATCGAGACCACCTTGCCTTTTTTTCCTTGCAGAGACTTCACTGGCACGCCCCCCTGCTGGCATTGTGGATGAACCTGCTGAGCAGCACCCAGAAAGCAAGCAATGAGCATTGCCCTCCACCCTTCGTGGGCCAGTCGATGGCGTGATCACTGATTGTAGGGCCATCTGAAGATGGGATCGCGTGTTGGAGCTACCACGGGCCAACGTGAAGTCGATACCCCAGTTTGGTGTCACTCTACCGAGTACCGAGCAACTATGCCTGCAACAAACAGGCTTGGAAGAGTCATGGTCCATGGGAACTTGAAGGACACACGGAGTGGGTTGAAATGTCATTGATAATCTGGGTGCATTTGTTGTTGGCTGTACAACGAAACACACCTTTTTGGCCCCCTGATACGTTAGTTATGCAGCAGGCGTTGAGTTGACTGTGACTAGGGCCTGTAAGCACATAGTGGAAAAGCTTATCTTGGATCGACAAGTGGCACTCGGTAAAGATGATGGAGGAAGCTGTTGCTGTTGAAGAGAGCTGCGGCCACTACGAGGGGTGCAAACATGGACGGACGGGGGGGGGGGGGTTTGTTGTTCGCCGTTGCATCCCATCCGGGGCTTGACGTTTCCTGTTTTTTCCTTTTTTTTTCCCCAGCGAGTCTTAACAAGGGCCCAAAACGGACAGACGTGTACGGAGTAACAGAGCAGGATTTCTGATGAACAAACATGTTGACGAGGCGATCTTTGCCTGCTTGTGGCAAGGGGTGCGCGTGCATATATGTAACCATTGAAACGGGGAGCCATGGCGAACGAAGTACGGAGTAACTGCAGGTCTTTTGGCCGCAGGATTACAAAGAGACGGAGCTTATTATGAGGCAAAAAAAAGTGCCCAAAATGAGAGGAGACGCAAAGCAAAGCAGGGAGGAATGAAGAAGACCAGCTGGACGCTCAGCGGCTCAATGTTCGTCTTGCAACCCTCCCCAAGCTCATCCACGACGGGAGTGGATATCAATCCGGTTGCTACTTGCTTCGTGTCGCCAATGGACAAGACTTGTCGACATTGGCA
Source organism: Metarhizium rileyi (assembly GCA_031753515.1). Classification (NCBI taxonomy): domain Eukaryota; kingdom Fungi; phylum Ascomycota; class Sordariomycetes; order Hypocreales; family Clavicipitaceae; genus Metarhizium; species Metarhizium rileyi. The sequence goes on from JAUKVO010000008.1 coordinate 2,614,452, forward strand.
TCTACAGCCGTCCTCTGGCGAAATCACATCGTCGGCAGAGGCCTCGTTCCTCCACGGTGAGATCTTGATTGATGATCACGCTGCCTTTGCAGAATCCCACTAAACAGTACTGAAGCATACAATCCGCGGCGGTTACACAAGCCCAATACGGATACCCCGTTCCTAACTTTACTCCGTACGTATTGGAGAATCGGGATGAACCCCAGTCAAACTTGGGATAAAGGCGCCGGGGTGCCATGCGGAAAAGGCACATCCGGCCTACCACAGTTCCCCCAAAACCGAGCATGTACGGCTGCATATACTGGATTGCAGCTTGCATACTCCGTACTCCGTAACTAACTACTCAGCACAACACACAAAGAGGGACGAGGGGCGGCCTCCTTTCGAGGCCGAGCAGCGGGTCAATGGGCTTTGACGGCGGACGCACACGAAATGTTACACCAAGGGAAGGGACATTGGGGTAGCTAGCTTCCGGACACTGGGCCCGTGATGGGAAAGACCCTCGATGAAGGGGACGGATCTCGAGATGATGGCAATGAACCATGCAAACGACGATTCGACACCGGGGCCTGCTCCGGCCAGGCAAGGCAGTGAGGGTTGCCACAGGCCCGTTTCGTTTACGGCGTGTTGGCCATGCCCAACGTAGCGAAACAGGGACAGCTGGGGGGGGACGGATACATTTTGTCAGCTGGAAGGGGTGCCTTGCATGGGAATCGTCTGAGCATTGGTTGAGACGAGACGAGACGAGACGAGACGAGCGAAGCAGGCGAGATGGGGGAAGCCATTCGTCCAAGGCACAGCACAGCGTTGGCCAACAAGGCCGCTGCCATGTTGCCGGCCTTATTTCCTGCTACTTACTCCGTACTTCCCGTAGACAGACGAAGAAAGTCGGCTGTACAGAGTACGGAGGACGGATCACGGAGTACGGTACGGAGTACGGTACGGAGTACGGTACGGAGTACGGGGTAACTAACCAAAGACGATGGGAGATTCCCGCCAAAGCTGTACTCGGTAGAACATGGGGCACGATAAACGCTCTGTCTGCATTGATTACTGTGGAGGATAACTATGCCATGGAACATGGGAACCAGCCGTCGTCTTGCAAGGGCAGGTTCAGTTACGACGGAATGACGACTGATGAACCGCCAGCAACCAGTCAAGGACAACAAAGGAAAAGGAACCACATCGTATCCACGCATGAAGACAAGACATGGAGGCAGACATGGCCGGGCTGCAACCAGCTACGATACGATAACGGCTTGCAGATAAACAAGGCAAGGGAAGTCGTCGGGACAGACAAGGCCAACAGATGCAGATGCAGATGCAGATGGATGGATGGATGGATGGAGCGAGCAAGCTACTTCCGTACGGAGGTACCCGTCGGAAGAGACGGCATGGCAAAGGAGTGTGTCTGGAGAGACAACAGTTGCTGCCGGGGTGTGTGTGAATAGCGGCAAGATACACAACACAGTGGGCCAGGTTTTCTGCTCGAAGGAGCCATCAAGAAACTTTCCAACTACACGGACGTGGGACCCCGTGGGACTCCGGTTGAGGAGTGTATGTATACACGGGAAGCACTCCGTATGTTGACATGCGAAGTCGTCAAGATTTGCCGGAACCGTGCAGTCTCTGTAAATGCCATGTGGCGTCAAGTTAGCCATGCCCTCCCTCCCCCCCTTACTTACCGAGTACGTACAAAGAAATATAAAGACTGCATGGCACGCAGCTCACATGCCATGTGTATGGCTCCCAAAGGCAACCAACATGACGATGGGGGGGGGGGGGGATAACTATGTGATAGCCGCGTTGCGTCAGGCTGGTTGAGTCCACGCCACGGACTCTCGCATCCATATATAGGCCTAGTTAAGGAAGCCCTTTGCGCCGCAAACCAACCTTTGTTGCCTGTACAATGTCCAATCCGGCGACAACTGCGAGCGACAGATGGAATGGACTATTGGATAACCCCATCTATCTGGTCGGTACGCGGCCGCTAGCGACAAACCCCCTTTACCACTAAACAAGGTACGATTCAGCAAGCCTCCTCTTGTAAGCTGCTTGCTCCCCCCCCCACCCTTCGCACTGTTCGAGGATGATGTATGCTTGTTGTTGTTGTCAGAAGTGAGCGAGCATGCCCCCGGGGTTCGTTGGCTCTTGATCGACGCCAGCAGTCCGATGCCCGAGATGGTTGCCCGAATGGCCGGCAGGATTGTAACTACCGCTCACACGTCGAGTGAAGGGGGGGTCCATGATTCGTCGAGTCGAAAAAGGCGCTTTTCAGCTCGGGGGTGTGAGTCGATCGAGCAAGTCGCTTATAGAAGGGGGAAAGTGATTGCACGCTCCTGTGCTTGCTCAAGTGCAGGAATACGGAGTACTACGGAGTACTCCCACAGACTCCGTAGATTAGACCTATTCCGTCTGGTTCTGACGTGTTTCTGCTGAGCCTTTCGTTTGAATCGAATCGAATCGAATCGAGAGGCAACGGGTTTGCCTGTATCCGGTCAAGTATGCCCGGACGACGGGACGACGGGACGCCATACTGAGCAGTCAGTCATTAGCGTCTTCAACAATAATAACTACACGGTCCAGAGTAGAAACCAGAGGTTGCTGTAGATGGGCCATGGCCGTGTTGGGGTTTGGGCGTCGTTGAGGAGAAATCTCCCGGATACGGGTTGCGGATTGCTTCCAAAGTGGCCGTATTTGCCCCGGAGAGCAGATGGAACGACACGGCAGTGACGTCAAGTCACACAAGTCTGGCATCATCAAGGAATTTAATGCCAAGTTCAGAACAGGGCCGGTTGGTTGCTCGGGGTTGCAGGCAAACCCCGGATGGATCAAGGAACAAAGGTCCTGCCATCAGGGTAATGCGAAATTTCTCCATATGCAGACTGGGGGGGTTCATGGGTTGCGTCCAGCCCATCCAGTAACGAACTACAGCCAGCGTTGCTTTCCGCTTTGCTTTTCGAGATGATCGGCCTGCAAGATCCGTCCGTCTTCCCCAACACCACCGTGGCTGGTGTGCAGGCTTAAACCCTGCATCGTCCGATCTCTCTCTTCTTCGTAGGGTAAGGCCGGTTGATGGACGCCCAGATGATTTAAAAAGAAAACGACTTTCGCGTCCTCGTAAAACGGCATCATGTGCAGGCAGGAGTCTCGTTATCCATCTCATGGATCCTCCTCACTTATACGCCGTCAACACTGTGAGCTTCAGGCTCTCTGCGATACTCTCAGCTGGTCTGACGACGCCGATAGTGCACCTACTCGACTTGACTATCCAGGCTTTTTGTTTTGGCCCTCCCGGTTCACGCTGATATTATACCAGAACAAACCCATCAATGGGGCGCGCTGACGTGAGGACTTGCTGCAACGGCTGCAGCTCATGGAGCGAATCAACCTGCGAAAAATGGAACCTGAGAGAAAGGAAAGCCCGTGAGAAATCATATCGGATACAAAATAGCCACCGAATAATTTTCAAGTCAAACATGTTGCCGTTGGTTGGCACCATGTTGTCTGGTCTTCCGCCATCAAAACTTGACACTCCCACGGCCATGATGATGAACTGGCGTCAGCAAGCAGCTCACTTTGTATCAATAAGCATCCCTGAAGTCGGACAACTGGTTCTTGGAATGGAAAGTCTACCGGCTGGGGACACGAGCCATGTCGGCCATTCAGTCAATGCGCTGGGCTGTTCAACATGGCGGTGGACAGAAATGTACAAGCAAAACACGCCTGCCATCTCCTGATCATCTTGTTCTTCACACCAACTATCCTCAGCCAGACCTTGTAACTAGATGGAGAGCAAAGTCCGTGCCTGCGACCACCAAAAGACACCGCGCCGGTGGTCCAAGGAGCTGGTTACTCGTCTTCGCTGCAACAATTCTCGCCCACAAGTTACTAGTTACGTGGTGTGATGATACAGCGATCCGATTTACGGTCCACGGCCAGATATTCTTGTCAGTCAGCAAGTGTAACCCGGTAGGGCTCATCACAGCATCTTATAGAATAGCGTGGGCAGGATAGCCATCTCTCTGTGCTAGGAAGACGCTCTTTGCACAGCTTTGTATGGAGTACCAGCTCAGCAAGCCACTCGAGGATCAGCCTTGGTCCGGACGTTCAGAATTCTACCTGCAACTCGACATGGCAGCCAGCGAAATAACCAAGAACAAAACTGCTCATGGCAAAAAAAAAAAGCAACTTTGATCATATTGCCTCTTGACACCAGCCCGGCCGTCATGTCATGTCTCCCCCGAGTTCCAAGCAACTACGTCTTCCATCGTTGCGTATTGTCGCATCTCCATGTGAAGGTCTAGTCATGAATGCCAACCACATCCAAGTGGCTTCTTGGGTTTCCAGAGCCCTAGCACGACAGCCAGACTGCGTCAACGTGCGAAGACAGACCGTTCGTTAGACACGTCTCGGCGATCCTACATGCTCTAGTACGGTAGTTATGCGCCCGTTCGTTAGACACGTCTCGGAAATCCCACATGCTCTAATACGGTATGCGGACCGGCGTCGAGCCACAGCTGCAAGGACTCCTCGCTCTGCGTCCAAATCATGCCCAACATCCCCATGGCGTTCACACCAACCAATCCATTGCCTGCCGCCCGCCGAGGAATGACCAGTATGCGGTCTCGGTCCATTATGACGTTGTGAGGAGGGGCTCTGTCCTGCTGCGGGATTTCACACCCACGGGTGCGCTGGACCATCTCCAGGGCAGCTGTGTATGCCGCCAGGCTGGCCTCCGGGTTCGAATTCATCCCGAGCTTCTTCTCAAAGTACGTGAATGGCATTGCGTCCGAGTTCTCATCCAGGTTGCGCCAGGGATTCCCGTCAAAAGACTCGTTGGGAATGGCTTGGAGGTGCTTATGCAGCCTGCTGCACCCGGCTTCAACTCCGCCATTGAAAAAGACGAGGTAGTCCTCGCCATAGGCTTCGAAAAAGGCATAAACGGCCCTGAAGTCGTCGATACACAACGGTTCCCATTGGCGTCGGTGTCCATCAAGCGTCAAGATGAGGTAGTGTGGACGATAGCACGAGTAACCGTTGAAAGTGAGGAAATGGCTCTCGTCGAGTTGGCCAATTTCGGAACCATGGGTGTTGATGTCACTACCCGGTCTCTGCTTCGGGACGACTGATCCATTTCCGGTGCTGGGAGGACTCGTTGTATCGGCAGGTTTGTCCTTCAGCACTTTCGATACGCGGAATTCGAACTGGAGACGAATATCAGCGTGGGTAGTAGGTTGGGCTCCGAGGTCAGCTTGGCAGACCTACGTCGAGTCCTGCGATCCTACGGTACTCCGTCGCTTGCGTGTAATCGTAATTGATAATGCCGGCATCGACGAGTCGGTCGAATCTGGCTACTGTGTCCTTCTCCGTCAACGTCATGCAGCCCTCTTCACTCTCGTGCTCCGAGGCCACTCGAGAGTCGCAGAAGGGCTGCCTGATGCTCCCCTCCACCGTCATCATCGGGCTCAGCATTCCCAATGGCAGGATTCATCAAAGTAAGTGGATAACCGGTTCTAGATGCCAGCAGAAGTATCGCGCGCTTTTGACGACCGAGTCATATGGTCTGGCTATCAAGTCTAATGGCGTTTGAAATGGGCCAAGTGTAGTTATTCCGTTACTCCGTAGATGAAGTCGCTCTGTGTGCTTACTAATCATTCGTGATTTTGCTACTCGACTTGAACAAGTCCGCGAATAACTAGTCAATACTAAGCATCTTGGCATTCTACCCCGAAACGCAAAACACGCACATAGATAACTACTAGCCCGTCGCGTCGGCTCAGCGGTACCCGGGGCTAGGAGCATGTTAGAAGCATGGTCAGTTCTGCGAGGCAACTTGGTGCCGATATCTTCTCCGCCAGAGCAGACTCAATGACCATCTCCACCTCGAATTCATAGTGGCTTTGGGTCGCCATCACTTTTTTTTGTCTCCGACGCTTGCTGTCCCCCTTTCTTGGTGAGCGTACAATCGCGAAACGAGGCTGGTGGATACAGATGCCTCGGGGACAATGTTGAAAACACACAATTTGTACTGTTCTACATGAGACTGCTGTCCTTTTCGGTACGCAACCGATATAATACAGAGCTTCCGCCACCAGTATCACCACGCATCCCTCATCTCCTCTTGATCCAGCCCCTGGCGTTGGAAATGCCCTTGATACGCTTGGTATACTTCCAAAGATGGCGGTACTTGGGCCCCTGTCGCTTGGCCTCCCAACCGCGAGGCTTGACAGGCGGCTTCAGGCTGTGTACGCGAGTAGGCCGCAGCTCGACGTCGGCACCGGGGATGCCGTGGCGGGCCATGACGGCGGCCGTGTTTTCGTCCCAGACGGACCGGAACAGGTTGAAGCCAAAGGGAGTGAGGCCAAACTTGTCACGCATTGACTTGAGGGAGAAGCCGTCGCGTGCAGAGTACAGCTCCCTCAGCCGCGCGACGTCGATCTTCGCGCCGGCCCGCTGCTCGAGCAGGTAGATGCCCAGCCGGTGATAAGGTGCGCCCTTCTGAGAAAAGGCGGGCATCCAAGAGACGGCCAGCTGGTCCTCGGCGACGACCTTGCTCAGCGGGAGAGACGTGTCCGTGGGGCTGATGGGGATGTTGGCCGCCAGGTAGTGGCATCGCTTGGTGAAGCTGTCGGCCTCGATGTCGGGCACGTCGGCGTCGACGACGACGACGGTGACCAGGCGTTCATCCTTGTCGAAGACTTGCACGCGCAGGCGGGGCGCATTCTCGCTGACCTGGCTGTCGACAATGTCACCGGGGGCAATCTTGGATTGGCGGAAGTAAAGCTGTACGTCGGCGGTGGGTTCCAGCTTGGGCAGCACGTCGGGGACGATGTTGAATTGCTCGATTCGCTGGGTGATGAGGCGGTGGTCGTACGAACGCCATTTCTTCTCGGCGAGGGCACGGTAAATCGGCTTGTTCATATCCCCTGTATCACATAGCAGTTTAGTAGTTGGACTCGTTAGAGGGACTTTCCAAAAAATCGATGCTTACCCAGGCCGTCCTCAAACCGCTTCTTAACCAAAGGATCATTCGCGTCCGCCAAGAGCTTTAACCGCTCTACCTCCCTCCTCAAGCTGGCCAGCTTGATTTCCTTCATCTTCTGCCCACCCTTGACCTCGGTAGGCTCCTTCGCTTCTAGTCTTGCAATCTTTTCCAGCTCGGCCCTGATCTTGGCCAGTTTGTCCTCGCGATCGGCGGCCAGGATCTTCCGAGCCTCCTGGAAGGCCTGGTACGGCAGCTGCTCGAAGGGGATATTATGCGTGGTGCGCAATGCCACCCGCCGTCTCCTCGAGCCAATTGGCATCTTGCCAGCTTTGATCAGCTGGGCTTCGAGTTCAGGAGGGACAGTAGCAGGATCGAGGTCCGCGGCCGAGGCTTGCTCCTGAACCTCAGCGGCGGCGTGCACGTCTGTGGCGAAAGTTCGGACGACGCATGGCTGGCGCAGTTGTCTCGCAAGCGGCCGCGCGATGGCCTGGCACCGTGACATTCTGCAGTGTCGGGCACGAGGGTTGTGTGAAGGCTCGTCTTACAGTTCTCAATTTCAAGCTTGTCGACGGGTAGAAAATGCATGCCCAAAATATTCCAAGCCGGTAATTGGACGTTGTCAGCTGAGAGCCCCATATATATCTCGGGGCGCCGGCGCGGCAGTCGAGCCAATCAATTGGATCGTGAATTTTTGGGAACTTTCTTCGACTTTCACATAACTAACTTATAATCGTCAGAAACAGTTTGGCCACGCAAGCCTGTACCATCAAGTCGTGTCGTCACCAACGGTTGGATTGCTTGCGTATCGCCAAACAGAAGCGGTGATGGCTTCAAGAACGGGGTTGGGACGCCTCACTGAGGCAATGACTGCACTAAGGGTGTCTGTCAAGGTAAGCTTGCTCACGAACATCAACAACTCGTTTCTACCAGAACCACCATACTAATGTCCCAATGATAGCCTACCACTTTCAGCAAGCCCGTCTCCAGATCGATGGCAACCGAAGCACCAAGCCGCGATATCAACCCGTCCGCAACCACGCAATCTCTCGTCCAATCCTGGAACCCAGGTACGCACCAGCACCACCACTCTTACCACCACCACCTTGCACGCAGCTGAACATGATCATTTCCAGTTTCAACCGTCCCTGTCACCATCCACAGCTTCCCCTCTCTCGAGCCCACGTCCCTCGAGAACTGGTCCGTTCAGCACCTGTACCTCCCCCTCCGGCGCGACATCCTCCACCACGCCATCACATTTGAAGGCGACAACACGCGCCAGGGCACCGCCTCGAGCAAAACCCGCTACGAAGTCCACGGCTCCCACCGCAAGGTGCGACCCCAGAAAGGCAGCGGCCGCGCCCGTCTCGGCACCAAGCAGAGCCCCGTCATCCGCGGCGGCGGCAAGACGTTCGGCCCCAAGCCCCGCGACTTCGGGAGCAAGCTCAACCGCAAGGTCTACGACAAGGCCTGGCGGACAGCCCTCAGCTACAGGTACAGACGGGGCGAGCTGATTGTCTGCGAGGACGGAATGGAGCTCGTCCTGCCGGCGGATTTTGAACTGGTGGCCGATAGATACATGAAGGACGGGCTGCGGGAGACATTTCTGCAAAAATACATGACGGGTGTCCTGCATACGCTGGGTCTAGGTCGAGCCGACGGCCGGACGCTGTTTGTTACCGGCGATCCGAGAGAGAGGCTGTACGAGGCCATGGGGCAGGTTCCGTGGGAAGGGCGAGCGCTCGGTATGGGGGATGTCGATGTCAAGGACCTCCTGGAGACGGGCAAGGTTGTCATGGAGAGAGGCGTCTTGAGGGAGCTCATTGAAAGACACCAGAGCGATTTGGTCACTCGCGTCGCCGTCGGTGGTCTAGCCAAGAGAGCTCAATCTCCGGGCGAGGCTGTGTTGTAAAAGCTAGAAAAACGTCGGGGGACTGTACAGTTGTAGATTCTTTGTATCAACTTCACCACACCGGGGTATCTATTCTATTCCGCTCACGTCCCTTACAATGCGCCACCTACCAACGACACAATCCACATGGCTATCCTCACCTGCAAACCCACCCTCCTCTCGTTCTTGGCAAAGTCATCCCTCGTCACCTTCCTCGAGTGCTCCTGCAGCCAGCTCTGCTCGTCGGCCAGCTGCTTCTTCAGCGCCTCGTCCCTCGTGACGATCAGCGCGCCGACCTCCAAATCATGAGAGTAGCTGCGCTTCGTATAGTTGGAACTGCCAATCACGCTCATCGAGGGCGTCGTCTCGCCGGGCATCGTGACCCAGAGACCCTTGGCATGATAAGTCCATCCCCCGGGCTGACCTGCCGTTCCCAGGCGCCATTCTTTCAGAACAATATCCTTGTCGCGCCGGCTCCGGTTGACGTTGTCCAGGAAGCGGCGGGCGAGAAGGACGTAGGCATCGGGGAGGAGGCCCGACACCCCCCTCGACTTGTAAAACCCGTTTGCTTCGGGGGCCGCCGTGATGACGGTGTTGTCGGTGGATGCCGTGCCGATGAGCAGCTTCGTCAACGAGGGCGCCGGGTTGAAGTAGCCGGCCGTGAAGGTCCACGACGAGCCTCGATACCGAGGGAGGGCAAGCTGCTCCAGGATGTGCGTGATGACGGGGAGCTCGGTCGAGTCGTCGGGCTGCATGACCTGCGAGAACTGCCCCAGCACGTATACCCGTGTGTTGCTGAGCCCGGCCTCGGGCAGCTTCTGTGCTTGCGGCGCGACCAGTGCCCTCAACGCACGGCTCGAGCTCTCGATGAAGGCCTGCGGCTGTTCCGTGGGCGATGGCGCAGGATTGGTCCGCGGCCAAGTGAGCGTGAACCCGGCCTGCTCCTGCGACGGCTCGACCCGGAAGCTCAACGACGCGACGCCGCTGTGGATGCGCCAGAAATGTTCGCTGATCTCCTGGGACGAAAAGAGGTGGTACCTGTCTTGTCTGTTGGTGAAGTAGTCCGTGGAGAGGTTTGCCCTGCCAAGTAATGTCAGACTGTTGGTCGGTCTGTGGCGAAAAGAACGGGCTTATGCTCACCCAGACATGATGAGCTCATCGTCAACGCCGTACAGCTTCATGTGCTGCAGGCCCCAGCCCTCGTTGATTCTTCTCGGGATATACTTCTTCTTCAGTCCCGTCAGATTGGGCGTGTGGTACATGCGGATCTCGACCCGGTCTGCCCCAAACTCCGTAACGAGCGGCGCCAGTAATGACGCGCACGAGGGATCCGGTGCTTCACGCGTGCCGCGTAGGCAGTCCGTCAGTATGCTCAACTTCAGCTGGGGATTGCGCCGGAGGGCGTCTCGAAGTGTCTCGATGAGCTCCTTTTCGGACTTTCCGATGTACAGAGTCGACAGGAAGATCCGTCGTTTGGCGTTGCGTATGCGTTCCTACAATCAATTAGCCGCCGTCTATTGTTCCGCGTAGGTCCAGGTTCGATAAGCTATTCCCGTGGTGGTGTCGGTGCGATGTACCTTCAAGGTTTCGTAGAACTCTGCCGGCGTCCTGATGACACGGATGTTCTCCCCTTTCAGATCAAAGCTCGGTGCCATGCGATCCAACTCACTCACGATCGGCACCAACGTTCCTGTACCAAGGCCATTGCTCGACGCGGCACCAGTTCCCGAAGGCGAAGTGCCGAATGACCTGCGCTGCGCCCGTACCGAGTATGCATTTGATCGCAGCACACCGGTGCGCGGCCGGCCTAGACACCTCGTGCAGGTACGTGCAAACATCCCCAGCCGAAAAGACCCAACCCCGCAGCGAGATCTTGCGGTTCCCGTCCCGTCGCAGGTTTGTCGCTGAGGAGGTTTGCCTCGCCGTCCCTGAAGCTCATCTTTTTGAAGCTTGTCTCATTGGGTGGCGGCATCAGCCCGAGGTTTTCCCGATACGTGGCCACGGACCTTTGGCTCAACCTCCAGCATCCAAGTTGCGAATCCCTCATCCTACAGTCGAACAATCGTCAACCGGCAAGATGTCGACTCTTCCCCGCACATTGAGCAACCTGCGCAAGGTTGGCATCAAGGTTCGTCTCCTTCACCATTCATCTTCCGCCCAGAAGCTAACTTGCGTAGGATTACTTCCGCCAAATGCTGGTACGTTTTGCCTGCCTTGGATCATAAGTCGACGAAATGCACAGGCCTACTAACCTCGCTTGCCTCCCGACAGTATATCGGTACGAGCACAGCCCAGTACGCATAGCGATCGAGTTCGAATTGTCAAACTAATTGATGTCCAGGCGACACCAAATACGGCCGCCTGGTGGGCACCGATCGTGCCGGCAACAAGTTCTTCGAAAACATGGAAGAGCTGCCCCTCCGTACGCGCTGGGTTGAATACGCCAAGCACGACTACGATGCTGCCCAGATTGAACCCGGCTGGCACGCGTGGATCTCGTATGCGGTGAACAAGCCTCCGACCGAGGATACATTGTTGGCCACTGGGTTGAGGAAATTCGAGAAGCCGTACGCTATTCCGAACTATACGCAGACTCGGGGGGCGTTCAAGACGTACAGCACGTAAGCTCATATCTGGATTAGGAATCTATACTTGGCAGTATCAGCATGGGCGCTAACTGTGAATAGGACCAAGTCTAAGATTTCGGCGTGGGAGCCCGTAGCTGCGCAGAGGACGTAGATGATGACTTTGAGATGATGGAGCTTGTACATATGGGACTGTAGAAATAAATTATGGATTGTTCAATTCTGTAAATCTCTCCATGCACCGCCTCTACCAAGCCGTCATGATAGTCGGCAGGGCCCGACTCGATACCCAATGGGCTAAGTCCTTCAACTCGCAGGCACCTTGCTCCATGAATGAGCTGAAATCATCAGGTTTGTCCCGAGCATGTATTTCTTTGAGAATCTGACATTCAAAAAAGTTAAGGATTGCTTTTCAAACTCTAACAGTCTCTAGCCGTCGAGCTCATCTATCGTCACTTTCCAAAAGACAAGATATGCCAAAGCAAATCCATCAAGCACGTTCTACGATTTGGCTTCAATCGCCGTCTTGATTGCTGCAGGGGGTTAGTGAAACGTCAAAATCCTTATTGATCGATAGGACGCACCTTCGCAAGTGTTTCTGGCATCGCCAAACAGCATCTTCGTATTGGGCATGTAAAACATGGGGTTGGGAACATCAGCTATGTCCGTTAGTCGAGGTTCGGAACTCCGTCGAGACATACATACCGTAACCACTGGCCATTCCCCTCTTCATGACCACAACTTGCTTGCTTTTCCACGCATGCAGCACAGGCATACCCTCGATCGCGCTACCCTTCTCCATAGCAATCGGGTTCACAGTGTCATTAGCACCGATAACAACAGCCAGGTCAGTGTCGGGGAAGTCGTCGTTAATTTCGTCCATTTCCAGCACAATATCGTACGGGACACTGGCTTCGGCAAGCAATACATTGCACTGACCTGGCATGCGGCCCGCCACGGGATGGATAGCAAACCGAACGGTGATGCCCTTTGATCGCAAATGCGATACAATCGACGAAATGGCGTATTGGGCCTTTGCTACGGCCATACCATAGCCAACAATCAGAATCACTGATTCCGAGTTCAACAGCGCATCTGCCAGGTCATCCACATTCGTTTGTGTGACTTCTCCCTGCGGTTTGAATTCTTGCATCGCCGTCGGTGTCGATAGCCCGCCAAACAAGACATTTGTGAGAGATCTGTTCATTGCCACGCACATAATGTACGACAGAATAGAACCTGACACGCCTATGAGCGCTCCAACACTAGTAAGGAGCGGGTTGTCCAGCATGAAGCCTTCAGCTACAAGGGCGAATCCGCTGTAGGCGTTTAGCACAGTAATGACGACGGCTTATTCGGGTCAGCGTGGTCTCATCCAGTGTAGAAATTTTGAGGACATACGCATGTCGGCGCCACCAATTGCAGCCGTTGTGGTATAGCCCTTGACGAAACTAAGCGCAGCGTTCGCAGCAAGCGCACCAGCCGCAATCAAGGGACTTCCTGGTGCCATCGTGATAAAGGCGCCCATGGTGGCCACGTTAGTAGCCAGTAGTCCCCCATTCAACACATGTCGGCCAGGAAGAATCGTAGGTTTAGACGACATTCTCCCTGCTAGTTTCATGAATGCAACCAAAGAACCTGTGAATGTTATGCCACCTACGCCGTATCAGTCAACAAGCCAAGTAGAGCAGTAATATTGGTCGTGACACACCGATAAGAACGCCGAGATATGCAGTAACCATGTGTAATGTTGAAATGTCTGTAACATCGGCCATGACACTGCCAATGCTGGTTAAGACAGCAGCTAAGCCAACGACAGAGTGAAGGGCAGCAACGGTTTGAGGAAGGTCGGTGGGTGTAATTCGCTTGCCAATCAACATTCCTGTCGGTCTTTAGTATTCATGAAATAGAGTCGCCAAACCGGTACACTGTACACTTACCAGCCAATGCACCAACCGTGGCAAGTGCTCCAAATTGGGTCAAGACTTCCGGCGAAAATCCAACAGCAAGCAAGCTTGCCAAAACACCAGAACCCACTCCGAGAATACCAAGCATATTGCCCATGCGGGCGGTGGCCTGAGACGCAAGACCAGAGATTGAGCCAATGCAAAGAACAGAGCTAATAAGATATCCGGCTTGCACAAGTCCAGCTGCTCCGGTAGATGCCGCAGCAATAAATCCTCCACCAAAGAGAGCCGCAGGAACAGCATACAGCCAGGGGTACTCCGCGGGGTCAGTCGGTCCTAAATATTGTTAGTGACGTGATACTAGTGGTCGATATACGGAAAGCCTACGCTTAAACATATCCAACATTCGCTTCGTAATTACGAAGCCGCCTCCAACGTTGACAAAGGCTAGTAGTACACTCAGGGCGCCAAACACTTGAGGAATCGTTTCGGGAACATAACCACCTCCCAATATGAAAAGACCGCCAACCCCAACCATGCCGGAAATAGCATTTGTAACGCTCATAAGAGGAGAATGCAGGGCAGGTGCGACTCCCCAAACAACGCGATAGCCAATCAGACCAGCCAAACCAAATGTGAAAGCGTTCGACATGAAGAGCGGACCGGTAAACTTGCCCAGAGCAAGCACGCTGCCCATGCCAGCAGTAACAGTGGCAACCTCTCGCGTCTTCTTCTGCCAGGGAGTGAGTTCGACAACTTCGACTACGGGTTCAGTAGTGGGCTTGGCGGCAACTGGGAGGGGAGCAGGTCGTGGAGCTGGAGGCAGAACTTCGCCATTCTGTGTGACAATTGAGCCGCGAACAACCTCATCGGAGAGGTCAATGCCAAATTCCTTGTCCTTGGGGGCCATTGAGAGCACGAACTTGGTGATGTTGTTGGAGTAGAGGGTTGACGACTGGGTGGGCAAACGTGAAGGCAAATCAGTGTATCCTGTATACACGTCAGCGAACTGTAAAACAGCAGGTCAGCTTTACAGACGACTCACCAATAATCTTGACGTCTTTGTATATTGCCAACTCGCCCTGCTTAGTAGCTTCGCAATTGCCGCCAGCCTCCGCTGCAAGGTCGACGACTACGCTACCAGGCTTCATGACGTCCAGCATGTCCTTCTTGATGAGCTTCGGGGCAGGTTTGCCAGGAATTAGGGCGGTGGTAATGATAATGTCAACTTCCTTTGCCTGATCCTTGAAAAGCTTCATTTCGGCTTCAATGAATTCTTTGCTCATTTCCTTGGCATAGCCACCAGCTCCAGAGCCGTCTTCCTGAATGTCAACTTCGATGAATTCGGCACCCAGTGACTGCACTTGCTCCCTGGCGACGGGTCGGGTATCAAAACCACGAACAATAGCACCCATGCGTCGAGCTGTAGCAATAGCACTCAAACCGGCGACACCGGCACCAATGACCAAGACCTTGCAAGGGGGGATCTTGCCAGCAGCGGTCACCTGGCCTGTCAAGAACCTGCCAAATACATTGGACGCTTCCAAAACAGCCTTGTAACCAGCAATATTCGCCATGCTACTAAGGGCGTCAAAGACCTGGGCTCGAGAAATTCGGGGTATCATATCCATGGCGAATATCGTCGCCTTGCGATCTGCGATTTTTTTGACTAGGTCCTGGTTTTGAGCCGGTTGAAGGAAAGAAACGATGGTCTGTTTCTCTTTAACAGACTCAACCTCGTCCACTGACGGACTGCGAACTTTGAGGACAACATCAGATCCGGACCATACGGCCTGTGGGCCGTCGACCAGAGTAGCGCCAGCCTGTTCATAAGCTTCGTCGAGAAATTCAGCTTGCGAGCCAGCACCGCGCTCAACAATGACCTTTCCAAAACCCTTCTTCAGTAAAAGTGCCACATTGGCGGGCGTCAAGGCGACACGACGTTCACCAGGATAGATCTCTCTAGGCACACCGATGGTAAGCTGACCATACGGGATTGTCGCAGGTATGACGGCTGTAGAATAATGCTGGGCTCCGGAGGCCGGACCTGCTGTCGATACAACAGAAGCATGGCGAACCGGGGCCAGGGACTTGCAGGTCACGGACGGAAAGAAAGCCCGCTGCTTGGCGTGACCCAACGTATTGTGCCATTGGCGGCGGGCACAAAGCAATGGACGTACATCTACACCTCCGAGAATGGTCCGGTTAGTCAATTGTTGTCAATGAAGCTCAAATTACGCAAATGAGCTAACTAGAGCAAGAATCTAAGAAGCAGGATAGTAAGGAGAGTGGGAAGGGGTGGAAAGCAAAGCAACCTTTCAGTCCGAGGCGGTGTCGCGTCAAGCAAGCAGCAGCTGAGGACGAATGGTAGAGCTCAGACGAGAGCGGGCGGAACATGTTCGACGCCATCATGACAAAACAGTCATTCGACGGGTGTTCTTCATGGAATCGCGTTGCGCAGGGTCAATGCGCGAGGGACAGCGCGTTGGTATATGGCTCTATAAGGGTCGGTCAGCGAAGACAAGTCGGCGAAAAGATGCGTCACGAGTTGTAGAGCCGAGCCTGACAGCGTATAACTAGAGCACAACCGAGATGAATAAAGCCAAGATGAAATCAAGTGCCAGGCTACTTGCCAAACAGCATTACGAGCTCTAATGCCAATTAAAAAGGGCAATGATATGCTCGACTCCGGCTGCAGTTACAATGCAGAGCAAAAGAAAAGGCTACGAAGGAGGGGAAGTCGGAGACAGGATTTTGACATGAGCCTTCTAATATTGGAAGCGGCAGGCGCGACTGTGGACTAGGGTCCTCCTCAGTCCGTCTGCAGACATCAGACATCATCAGACGCGAAGCCAGAACATGCACGGCAGGTTGCTGCCTGTTGGCGCCTACCGCTCAAAGACTAGGCCAGAACAAGCAGCACAGGGACCTGAGTCTGCCGTACCTCGCAAGTCCGTATGGGGTATGGAATACGGAGTAGTTACTTGACAAAGGTAGCTAGTCAACTGGATGCCGTGGGACGAAGAATGGCAATTGGCTGGTGCATATGTAACAACAATCAGGTTTCCCCTGGCGGTGTATCATCAGACGTCCGCGCTCTCATCCCACGTCTACACCGTACCCAGCCAGCAGTACGCTCATCCAGTCCGAAGACTGAGTTGCATGCATCCAAGCGCGTCGAGGTGGCGCCAATTGTCTGTTTGTTACCTTACCCAACGTTACTTTACCGCCCAAGTACCCCAAGTGTAGGTAGGTACGGAGTACTTAGGTACTTGGACGTTCAAGTCCTAGTAAGCCAGTGCGGGGTTCCAGGGGTCTACGGGCAGACGGGGCAAAAGTGGAGTCGCCTCTTGGCACGAGGCCTTTGACATGACGTCTAAGTTAGTTATTGAGAGCAAAAAAAACCTGGGGAAACGCAAACTCAAGCCCGTCCATCGCATGCAGCATCACCACACCCCCTTCGCCTGTACGCCATGCAGTCCTGTTCGACGTGTCTTCCATGCATCCAGCCCCGAATTAACGTCACTTTCCATCGTTGAACACGACGGTGCACTGCGGGGGATGCGGCGCTACGTCGGCCAACATCTCGGCTCCGTGCGGAGAACGACGACTTTCTCACCTCTACACCAAGCCGTGACACGTCCCGGCCTCATCGAGGGATCTGCCATCGGCTAGTACTTTTGGATAGTTTCTATGATTTTCAGGACTTTTCCTGATAGGGATGGCCTTGAGCCGAGGGCTAGCGCAGCCACGATGTGTCCACACCTCAATGTTGTTGCAACCTCGACATTGCCGCCTTGGTATATGCCACTGCACAGAAGTCATTTGAGATAGTCAAGATACTGCATCACTCGAGTTATCTTTGACAACAAAACGATCCATGTCAGCCTCCGAGGAACTCACTTGCAAACAGTCTGATTGACTGCGCAGGATCTCTTTACCCCCCCATTGTCCAATCACCAAGTCTCGCTTCGCCTCCTTTATATGGCCATTTGTACACCTCCACACAGAACGTCAAAGATCGATACGGCGCCGCGTCTGCAACATATAGATTGCCGTTCGTCCGGACACATGTAAATCTTACTGCTATATCATTACTCCTCCGCTTTTGCCCCCGCCTTGGTTTACGTAGGGTCAAAAGCATCGAAATATGTCAAGATTTTGATGATGACTTCACCTTCAAGTCAGAACTAAGAGCTGTAAAAAATCACCTTCGCGCCAGATACTTCATCAGGTCAAAAATAATTGCTGGATGAGTATAATATTGTAACATTCGCGGTTTAGGTATTGTTTCCCTATTACATGAGCTGACCCTATGAAAAGGGCTAGTGCACACGAATGGTGATAGCATCGAGGCTAGTATCACGAAACCTAGGGCATGGACCTAGGGCATATCATCATCTTTTGACATCATGTCACTACCATCGCCGCATATGACTCTCAGTGGCACTCACTCATTTCTTGTGTAAAGTAGACCCTCCATCAGCTAGACCTTTAAGGAGAACTAAGATCCTTTGTGTGCTAAGGGATCAGGAAGGGCTTAGAGTCAATAGCTCAGTTCATCTAATGATGCGATTCTGGTACCATTTTAGGGGTCCTTAGCTTACCCAAGGGCTTCTATTTATACAAGAACTCAATAAGGCTTATAGTTCTGCATAGCAGTCCTTGTATTATTGTCACACCTATGGTACCATTTTAGGGGTCCTTAGCTTACCCAAGGGCTTCTATTTATACAAGAACTCAATAAGGCTTATAGTTCTGCATAGCAGTCCTTGTATTATTGCCACACCTAAGTTCGGGAAGTAGTAAAAATCTTTAAGTGAACATGTCCCAACCTAAAGGCTCCTGCAACATCACGCCGCTACATGGGTGACGGTGACATAAGGGCTATCATCATGAACTCTAGTACAGAAGGCGCTCATAGACCTCTTGCATATCACAGAATCTTTGATCAGCTCGGTCTATGGAAACCAATAGCCTTTGACACCATAATTGACTAGTATAGGTAGAACCAGCTATTTCTCCGACTATTCCTCCAACACCCCTACTGAGACCTTCTCACACATCCATATTTCTCCTCACCAGGCTACCGCATGCGAGGTAGTTGATTCAATGGTTTCCGTTGGAAGGTGAGGAGTGACAATGGAGGAGCCCCCAACTAAGTTAAGTCGCGGAATTATCAGCTGACAAGACGAGGCAAGTTCGCTTTCTGCCTGCATGTCGACCAAAAATTCGCCATAAAACGATCTGGCAGTAGCTGTGTTTTGTTCAGATGGACAACACGATACTCAAAACCCCACGAGGATATATCCTTCCATTGGCGTGTCGATACCCTGCAGGATTGTACAGAAAACGAGCTCTTCTCTTCCGTACTTTCAACTATTCACAGCTCTGACACGACAGATAGATAGCTGTCATATTGTAAGAAAAAAAGTAATATCAAATCATTAGAACCAGTCCAGAGATGGTTTCTGCGGCCGTAGCAGCCACAGATGTAAGTGTGAATCCACAATCATTCCGTCAAGACCTCTCTCACGCCCTTCATTCCACATGCTCGCAGACGAATGTCTTTTTGCCAATTCCTTGGAAACTCAACTACTTATTCAGCAGGTCATGTCTTGCATTGTCCGGCATGGCACGGCGTCTCACACCTCCCTCTAAAATCGGGCCCTACAACCAAGCACTTGTCACAGCCACACAGCAAGTCCAGCGTCTTCCCGTACTCGGCACTAGGATCATCACAGAGACAGATGTACAAGGCCGAGTTGATGCTCGTGCTTGGCTTGCCATTGTTGCAGGTAGCATGGGGGGTGGCGCAGTATGCCTCTGCGAGGTCTTTGGTTGACCACGGTTTCTCTGTCATGCGTTAGTATTGCCGTGCGTCTCCTCCCATAATGGGTCTTGTAGTTTTCCATGCTCAAATAAACTACGCCGGAAGGTATGGTGAGACATACTCATGGCCATGAGGACCGATGCGCAGTATGTATAGCCGCATTCACAGACGGGTCCGTCGGGAGTTGTTGGTGCCGGCGTGCTCGATGAGTTGGGCGTAATCGAACCATCTGTAATCCGGGGCGAGGCGTGGGCGACGACAAGGGATAGAATCGGAAGGACGAGAATCGACTTCATGATGAAGCTGGGCAGTTGATGATGTTTAGTACGGGCAAACGCAACGTGGGTGGTAATGGCCCAAAATGATCACTAAAGGGGAAGGGACAGGGATTTATCGAGGCTTTTGAGGACGGGAACAGCTCTATATATCATGATTTATAAAAATTGGTATGCGTTGGACTTGTGAGGCCCTGTTTGCCGTAGTATCTCTGATGGTCGTGCCAGCATTTGCTGTTCCACATGGTGACACTGGTGGACGAGCATGTTGTTTGCTGTGAGCGGTGTGTCCTCGGCAAAATGGAACCAGAAGTTTACGTACAGTCTTCCTATAGGCAGGAAACATATGATTTCTGTCAAGGCTGGTGGTTTGTCCATGGAAGTGCGAACTTAGATAAGTTGACTAGAGTTGATTATACATGGTAGTTCCAGTTGTTACTCCATTTACTGATGTTCCTTACAAGCAAGAGACTGAAACCGAGAAATTGGTGTACTGAGACGTATTCAATAAGTATTTGACATTCCACTCGAAGCATGTCAACTGACTTTGCAGTGGGTGTATTGATCTCCATAATGCGGCAACTGACGATATCTAGGGTAGGCTTTCACTCATGGTAGGCTTAGCGGCATCAGGCCACAAAACTGCCCCGCCAACTTCCACGGCCAAGACAAGAACAAGAAAGAGCTTTGCCATCTTAGTTACCCCTCCAATCCTCCGAACTGCAGCAACCAAAACTACATATCATCATCTTGGCCGAGTACAACACCTCGGATCCGACAAACCGACAAACGTCCACAAACGTCCAGGCCACCGTTTTCGTATCCCCGACCCAAAAGGGACGGAACAGGGCAGAGAGGGAGAAAGAAAAAGAAAAAAGGAAACCGCAACACCAACGGCGCAAACAACAAACGCATCCTGCCCCAAACCACCTCTCCGACATGGCGCCATCAACCATGATCGTTGGCACGCGCAAATCCCCACTCGCCATGGCCCAGACCGAGCTCGTCGTCGCCTCCCTCCAGTCCATCTTCCCCGACTCGTCGTTCCCCATCCACGGCATGACCACCACCGGCGACCGGGACCAGACCACGGCCCTCTACAACTTCGGCGGCAAGGGCCTCTGGACGACCCAGCTCGAAGAGAAGCTCGTCGCCCGCGAACTAGACATTGTCGTCCACTCCCTCAAGGACATGCCCACCACCTTACCGCCAGACTGCACCCTCGGCGCCGTGACGAAGCGAGAAGACCCGCGGGACGTCCTGGTCCTCAAGAAACAACTACGTGACACAAAGGGGTACAAGACCCTGGCAGATCTGTCCGACGGCAGCATCATTGGCACGAGCAGCATCCGCCGAATCGCCCAGCTCGCTAGACGGTACCCGGGACTCAAGTTCAAGGATGTGCGTGGAAACATACAAACGAGACTGAAGAAGCTGGAAGACGACCCGGAATTGAGCGCCATTGTGCTGGCCGCCGCCGGGCTCCTGAGAATGGGACTCGGGGAGCACATTTCGCAGTATTTGGACGTGGACAATGGCGGGATACTACATGCTGTTGGGCAGGGGGCGCTGGGGGTGGAATGCCGCGCCGGCGATGAGCATGTGCTCGAGGCCCTGAAGAAGATTGAGCACAAGGATACGCTGCTGGCGTGCCTGGCGGAGAGAAGTCTGATGAGGGAGCTCGAGGGTGGATGCAGTGTGCCCATTGGCGCAGAGACGAGGTGGGTGGATGGGAAGCTGAGGTTCAGGGCCACGGTTGTTTCCGTCACGGGCAAGGAGAGCGTTGATGCCGAGGTCTTGGAGGCTGTGACGTCGGAGGAGGAGGCGGCCGAGCTGGGCAAGAGGGTGGCCAAGGACTTGGTGAGTAGGGGGGCGGACAAGATCTTGGGTGCCATCAATAAGGTGCGTTCCGAGGGAAAGTGACAGGTTTCCAGGGGAATGGGAGTGAGTTGTAAGGAGCGAGACGTAAGGGAAATCCCCAAACGGAGAGCCTCCAAACGGAGAGCCTCCTAGCGGACTAGTCTGGTGTGACCGTAACGAAACGTAAACGAGTGCATTATCAGTAGTCCCGGCGTATTCGCTTGCCATTTATCTCCCTTTCTTTACCCTATGCTAGGTTGAACTGCGTCCAAATGTTGGAAGAATAACTAGGAAAACAAGACTCCTGTAAAATCCCCCCTCCACCCTTTTAATTTCACACACATTGGTAGGTAAAGGTAGCCCCCCCCCAAGGAAAAAAAAAAGAATGAGACAAGCAACTCGTCTATAAGTGATGCCGAATACCGTGTCAATGCCGCGCGCAAACCCAGCGACCGACCAGGCCTCTACTCCGTCGTGAAGGTCTTGTAGGCCTCGGTATCCATCAGCTCGTCAAACTCCTTGGCACCCTGCTCGTCAACCTCGACCTTGACGATCCATCCGCCACCGGTGGCATCGTCCTCGGGGACCTGGTTGATGGTCGAGGGCTTCTCCTCCAGCAGCAAATTGCCCTGTACGACCTTGCACTTGATGGGGGCGTTGATGTCGCTGGCGGACTTGACAGACTCAACGGCACCAATGGCGTCACCGGCCTCGACGAAGTCGCCCGTGGTCTCGGGCAATTCGACGTAGACGACGTCGCCGAGCTGCTCAGAGGCGTACTGGGAGATGCCAATGGTGGCGGATTTGCGGTCGGCGGAAAGGTCGACCCATTCGTGATCCTTGGTGTATCTCTTGGCGAGGGCTGTGTGTATGGTACGATTAGCAACGACATTCTTAGGCTTGAGAATGGTTCACGACGAAGCGCAACGCCATCTCTTTCTTTCCTTCTTCCTCCTCTCCGGGTGCAGCAGCATGTAGACATACCCATGCGAGAAGTCATAAAGGTACGGCCAGTAGCAGCGCGGGGAGCAAAGCGCATAACCGCGGGCCGGGCGACGGCACGCAAAGAGCAAGCGATTGAGGCCATTGTGTCGGTGTCGGTGTCGGGGTCGGGGGCGAACGAGGCGTGTGTGTGCGGGCGTGTGTGAGAGAGGCAAGAAAAGGGCAGATGCGACCTGTTTGAGAAGTCGACGGAGCCGTGCACAGCCAGGAATGAAGCCGGGTCGAGGGTTTTCTGTCGGGTCGGAGGAGGAAGGAGGACAGGACGTTGAAGGACGTAACTAGCCGAGCTCCGGCGCTGGTTGCTGCCGCAGGGCGCCAGACGGGCCGCCGCTGGTGCTGGAGCAGGGCAAGGTGAGTGACTATTTCTTAGTCATCGACACGCGGGGCCCATGTGGGGAAGAGGCCAATCACGAAATGGAACATCCTGTTGGGACGGAGGTTACGAGAACGGCGAGGGCTTCGAGGTGGTTTGAGTAGGTACGCAAAGAGAATCAATGTGGGCATTCATGGGCCGGACAAAGACTCCGTGTCAACCTGCACATGGCGGCATCGGACCTCGCTGACGCTACGTCTACTGTTTCCAGTCTCAATACGGAGTGACTTAGAGATGGCATGATGTGGGTGTCGGCGTTGCTGCTGCGGCGTAACTCAACGTTAACAGCCACGAGCGTCTTTCCAACGGGGAATGACCTGGACTGGCAGGCAGGGATCGGAGAAAGGAATTACCGCATTCTCCTTGGCTTTGGGTGTTTCTGCGCAACATGCATGGCAGCCCGTTAATTATATTAATTAACTACGGAGTACTCCGTACATCAATGGACAAATGCGCTGACGTGCTGCTTCTTCTGTCATGTCGAATGCTGACATGACCAAAATGATCATAAGATGCCCAACCATAAAAAACCAAATCCTGTGCTCTCTTGGACGCTGGCGCTGCTGTACGGAGTAGCGCGCACTGCAGGGCGACATGGATGTCTTGCAAGCCTGGTTTTGCCGACGAGGGGTCAATGGCCGCGTCCCGTCGTCACGTCGATGTCGCGTCACGTCACCGCCGGGTGCACCGCGAGAAGGATTTTGCCGTGCCTCTCTCACCCTTTCTCCAGCGAGTTGTTGGAAAATGGATAAGGACTTTGGTGCATGCATGGAATTCATCGCCGCGCTGTGTTTGGAATGCCCATGCCGTCAATGTGTCTGGTAAAGTGGGGCCTTTGGCGCTTCAATGGCCAGCCCACGTCGCCCCGCTGGTTCTTACTGGTTCCCGGCGGCCACTGGGCTCTTCTGCCCAGGCTCTCACTGGCTGGAGCTCCCTAGACGCCCACTAGACTCCCACTGAGCGCTAGACGCTGGGCTCACCGAGCAGCCCTTGCCCACCTTATCGATTGACATTGATGCGTGCCTTGGTGGACAGCAGCCCCTTGAGATGTCAGCGGTCCCCAGGCGTTTGGCCCTTGCACCTGTGGTATCTAGGCACCCCTTTCAGCTTGGCTGGGAGCACTAGACCGCCAGGTACTTCAAATGTTCGCACCTGAGCGTGCCTGACAGCGCTGAGGCTCGTCCCGGTGCCCTCTAGTGCGCAAGCCTCAAGGCCTCAAGGCTTCAAGGGCTCCCGATGTCCCCGCGTCAACTGGTCGTGCCGCTGCTTTGTACCACCGCCTTGCCCTGCACTGCAACGAACATCAAATCAATCCCAATCTGATCGTCTCGCATCTTCCAAACCCCTCATCTTTATTGGCAATCCCCCGTCCCATCTCGAACTGCCGCCGTCCAATCCGGAAACATAGCCGTCACCCGTCTTGTTTGCCATCTTCAGCCCTGCTCTCGCTTCCATCCGAGCCATTGTCGAGCTTCTTGCCGCCTGCATACGGTGTTGTGGTGGGTGGTTGCTTGCTTGGTGCCGTGGTGCGTGTGGTGACTGGTGCCAACTAGACCAGACTTCACAAGCTCGTCAGTCGACATCGACCTCGCCGCAGTGCCTGACAACTGGATCACCAGGCATCGTCAGCCTTGGTCCGTCGACCCGGTGAGCAATTACGCCCTTGCGTGTTTGCATCTCTCGCGCCGGCTGAACTAGTCGGACTCGTCGACGTCCGTTACCGCCTCTCCCATTCCCATTGTCGCCTGACGACGTTGCCTCTACGCCTGGTCCAAATACGAAATATCTCTCCATTTGACCTCTGGCCCCGGCCGTGCCACTCATCCAATTCATCGAACCCACATCTCCTTCAAGCTGGATTTTTCAACAGATCCCCCAGCGGCTGCCGCGCCCCCCGAGCACGCAGCCGCAATCGACGGCATGGAGATGGACCAACAAGCACCCGTGACGTCCTTCCAGGGTCACGACGACACCTTGGGCGGAATCGAAGGCTCTCCGCATGTCGCTTCCAACACCGGCTTTCACCACCAGCATAACCCATCATTAGACCAGGCAATGCCCGCCAGCCCCCGACAAGACGACGACCCCGCCCATCGATATACTCCTCCCGTCTCGGGTCCCTCACATTCACGGCCGGCCAGTGGCCTGTCTAACCCGACACATCATGCTCACGGCGACTACAGGCAAGGCTCTAATGAGCCCCAAAACGGCCGAAACCATGTCGTCATCAAGGTTGGCATGGTTGGTGACGCCCAAATTGGCAAGACCTCCCTGATGGTCAAGTACGTAGAGGGCAGCTGGGACGAAGATTATATTCAGACTCTGGGTGTCAACTTTATGGAAAAAACCATCTCCATCAGAAATACAGAAATCACCTTCTCCATCTGGGATCTGGGTGGTCAGCGCGAGTTTGTCAATATGCTGCCGTTGGTCTGTAACGATGCCGTCGCCATCCTATTCATGTTTGACTTGACCAGGAAAAGCACGCTCAACAGCATCAAGGAGTGGTATCGGCAGGGCCGAGGGTTCAACAAGACGGCCATTCCCATCTTGGTGGGCACAAAGTACGATCACTTTGTCAACTTCCCCATTCAGGACCAGGAGGAGATTTCAAACCAGGTAAGCTACATGCAGGGGAAGCAGAGAACCGAGTTGACTCCGAAGCGAGACGGGCCCCTAACTTCATGTAGGCGAGGAGATTTGCCAAGGCCATGAGAGCATCATTGATTTTTTCGAGTACGAGTCACAGCATCAATGTGCAAAAGGTATGATGCAGCTTGACAAATCCCGCCCTCATTCTCGTAAAAAATCCCCGTTGCACTCGTTGCCTAACCCTATGAGCAGATTTTCAAGATCGTTCTATCGAAAGCGTTTGACTTGAAGTGTACGATCCCCGAGATCGAGAATGTCGGCGAACCTCTTCTGCTTTACCAGTCGGTCTGATCATGGGCCCGTCGAACCATTATATATTTGGATATCGCTCTACTGCACTCCATTATTGGCACAAGTTTGCCGGCAGCACAGAACCCTTGATGTCAGAAGACATTGACGGACATGAGTCGAAGATGTACCAGCCTCCGCCAGGCAGCTTCTCACTCAGTTGGAGAGATTTACTGTTGACTTTTAGCTGTGGCATTACGTCCTTACCATGGAGACGCAGGGCTGTGTTACTGCGGCGTGGGAAGAGAGCGATGAAGGTTTTTTTTTTTTGTTAACCTGTGTATTGTACTCATACTAACTATTCTTTTTCTTTGTTTCTTTTTTTACCCCATTGTTCCGCACAGGCGGCGCGACTCCATACTGATCGTCACACGCAATCATAAGAGACGCAACACATAAAAGCTGGAACTGCTGATGCTGATACTGGGGTGAGGGGAAGAAAAAACGGTTTTACAAGAGCACGACAGCGGCCGAGCTTCGCAACACGTGCTGTTTGGATTCGGGCTGGCCCACGAGGCGAGGTCAATGGCGCAGGTAGACGTGGGACCCGGGGCGGTCACGAAACGGCATTTGAAAAAGGGCGATAGCTAACTTACTCCGTACATTAACTTACAACGTACTTGCATGTTCAATGTGGACAGACACTTTGAAAAGGCGTAGCAACTGGTACGAGACCACACATGCACTGCATTCCGTCCGAGTGACCTCTAAAGTCGATGTCGTTCTTGGCATCACCGCGTCTACGGCCTATCCCGCAACCCAGACGTACCCCAGTAGTTACATGGGGAATTTGCTCCCATGTCGGGCATTTCAACTTCGTCCCCAGGGAACATTGAACAAGGCATTCCAGCTTTCAATGTTGCTTGGATGAAGAAAGACACCAGTCCCGTCTGCGCCGCAGTGGCCGAGCCTTGCTTCCCTGTCATTCTCGCCCCACAGGTCAGGCCTCCAAGGCACCTACCTGGCCAGGACAAGCTGCATGTGTACTTCCGTACTCCGTACTCCGTACCTGGTGCCGGCCTGCAGGAACATGAGATGCGTGGCGTGGCGTGGCGGCGGGTCTGCCCGCATGGAAAAGCAGCTCCGACTTTGCTGGGGCCAGATCTGCACTTGTTAATTATAGTCCCCTGTCAGCAGGACACTGCAATTTTGACTTTTTCGACTACCATCGCTTTGTATCATACCGTCACATGCATGGTCACTGTGACACCGTCGCCATGGCACACTTAACGTCTATTCAGGCGCTTCTATTTCTGTATTTTTAGACCCCATGTCCCGTCTGATCTAACGAATTGATCATGATCCATCCATCTGCGTATCTGTAGAATGTCCATATACCCGTGTATAGCTGCCCGCTAGGGCGGGGGGGGGTTTATAGAACGCCATTAAACGCCATGCTGTCATGTAAATGGCCACTGCTGGTCCATCAAGAGCGTCTAGCAACGCTGATATGGTTGCAGGATTTGAAATGCTGACTTCCAAAAAAATTGAAATAACCGATCCCGAATCTTTGAAACAACAGTCATGTGTTGAATGGGAAAAACTAATATCGCATCGTGTCTTGCTTGACGGTATTACAACAATGTAGGAGTAAGTCGGGACGCAAAACGCCAAATCGCCGTCATGAGAATGCAACGCTCGCAAAATCTAAACAACCAACTGTGCTGTGCACCTTGGCTCACGAGTGCGTCCTCTGATCACCCCAGATAGGAGCGCCCAGAGGCTTGCTGACACCAAAGCCGACACCAACGGCGACTCCAACAACCAGGACAATAATCAATACTTTAATCATGATTCTGGTCCGCCGATTGAACCGGTGCATAAATGCACAAGTGCGGTTTTGCTTGCCTGCCTTGGCTCGCTGCTTCCAATCCTGTTTGTTGGGCCAGACCTGGCAGTCCTTCTTCCTGGTAAGAATGACACTGGATCTCGGTTTGTCGAGAGAATTGGTCATCATAGCTTCAACATCGTGTTCAAATGTGTTGCTGTTATCGGAACGAGTAGTTGTGCCGCTCGAAGTTCTCTCCAAAGAGGAGATCCGAGTAGACGACCCTTTCGCTGCCTTGTCTGGAACTGCTAGACAAGTTTTTGTCATGGGATAGCTCTGTGGTTTTTCTTCGTGGGTCGCCATGGTCGAAAGGCAACGCGAGGATGGTTATTCTGTGGTGTGTAGACAGTTGAGTTGTCAGCCTATATCCTTGGTTAGAAAAGGGGGTAGGACCATGGGCAGGTAGACACAGATTGTGACGGTCGGGTTCGCTGTCGAGGCCAAGCCCTGGTCTTGAATACAGACAAGATGGACATGAAAAGTTGACATTGTGAAACGTACCAAGTGTGATGCAGGTCGGGGGCTTTTGCGAGGATTTACCCTCACTACCTATCTACCTAGGTAGGCACCTGGGTACGCGAGCAGACAAGATGAAACGACAATTGGGGCAGATCGAGTACGGCGTTATACTCCCTAGTTCCTTTGAAAAATGCAAACCGGGCAAATGTCGAATGTGGTATTGCAATAAAGCCACCCAATTGTCAACAAGGAGGCAATAATCCTTGTCAGGTACTCTTTCGCGCGGCCGTCCGGTGAGATATGGTTTCTTGGCACAAGGCTTGTCGAATGGTGCGTCTAGTCCTTCCTTCGGGTTTTTGAAGCGAACTCCCAAAGTGCTCGAGTTGATAGATATGCAATCCGTCCTAGGTCAAGGTCCCTCTCTCTGGTCTGTTATTTGTACGAATGCAAACCGGCGAGCGCCCCGGCTACTCAATAACAACCGGTCAAGTCCCGTGTTACACAGCTCCTTCTCAGGAGAGCTTTGGATCGAAGGAGTGACGAGCAGAATTGCAGCATGCAAAACAGCCTTCCGCAGACGGTGATAAAGAGAGTAGCGGAGAAGCAGAGCTGACAAGTAACGCAATTCGGACTGAACGTAAGGGACAAGAGGTAGAGAGGGTAAGAGCGACGACTTGTGATGGACGACTGTGTTTGGAATGAAAGCGGGAGCGGACTAGGTTTTGTGATTCTGGGGTCACACGGGCGGCATAGAAGAACTATGGGGCGACAGATTTCATCGCTCGACTTCTTGTTCCAGTAGCAAGTACGGAGTACCTCAGGCATCTGCACAGGCACTGTGGCTGGCAGGTAGATGCCTGGATCATGTATGTACCTAGATACTTCGTACTAGCCTCTATGTTGACCTCGCAACAAAGTCGAGGGAGAAGAAAGACCCGGATATGGAACAACAACGTGGGTCATTGGCCTTGGCTTCCTTTCGCTAAATTTGGCTGGTTTTCAGCAATCGACGGCAAGGTGCTCGGACGGAGCAAATTAGAAGCAGCCATGCACCTGGTAGTTTGCAGCCTGCCATTGATTCGTTGAGCATCTTACGGAGCAATACGGAGTACCTACTACTACCTACCTTAGGTACCTTAGGTATTCTATCGTACCGCCCTGACACCATGGGCTCAAGTGCCTACTAGGTACCTACTGCCCAGGTAAGAGGTACCTAGGTACTTACCTATGTCTCTGAGCGGGAGCTTGCAAGTGAACACACGCAGGTGCTCCGTACCTGCCCTCCTGATACTCAAGTACGGATTAAGGTAGCCACCAGACGCCATTGAAACAGGGTCATCTGGAAAGCGGAAGGTACATCGGCGATAGCATGACGATCATGTCAACTCCCACGTCTTCAAGCCGCAACCTCAACAATTACCCCCTTGCACATGCACATGCACTGAGACCGCCTGAAAGCAGCCCAGACCTTCAATGTTTGCTGTATCGTCAGCAGCCCGACCCCTCCTTAGCAAATGGCAGGCCATCCATGTCGGCCAAATCTGCCCATTGGGGAGGCGAAATTGCAGCTGTGCTAGCGCATACGGACACGCAATTGTCAACGGAAAACGAACCTTGACCTGCGTCTCGGGATCAGGGACTGCGCGTCAGAGGACTGTCCCAGAGCGGCATGCCCATGTTGGCGAGGAGTCGCAATATTCTACAGACCCAAGCAACACGATAATGCCTGGGGCAGCCCGCTTGATTATAAGCTCGAGAATTGCTATGTCAGCGCTCATTCGTTTTGACGACTCTAAGCCGGCCGAGTCGAGGCAACGATGCAAACATAACCCCAAGTTAATTCACCACCACACGAATATGCGTTACACATCACCAGTTTCGAGCCACGGCGTAGTTACTCCATACGGAGTACTCCGTACCTGAGTCAAGCATCTTGGCCGCAGCGTCGCTTTGGCAGGGGTCATTCTGCCGCCGCTGCCACCGCTTTCATGCTTGGCACCGGGGGACATCCTCTGTTCTCCATCCAGTCATCACTGGCTTAATGGGCCTTGATATCTCGACGAGGATTAAGCTGTCTCATCTCCTACCAGTCCATTCGTCAATACACAGCTGTTTCGTACTCTGAACCTACCATGACCGTTCACGGAGTACTCTGTACTGCGTCTGCCGCTTTTATTTTTGTAGTACTCCTCCCATGCCTGCGGTTAGACAGGGTGCCTATGTACCTACGCACAGACCAACGTCCAGAAGCAGAACAAGCGTTATCACTACCTAGTCTGCGTGCATAGTGATAACACAACAAACACGCGGTTCAAACGTTGAAGTCATAACTAGTTACTTGCCATCGACCTGACCTTCCGCAGCAACAACTGGTGAAATGTGCTTTTTACCAGCGTCTCAGTTGTTGCACATGAATGGCTTGTTTTATCAATTTAAGTCAATAAAAATACTGTGTACAATAACTTGACGCCGCTAGCGCCCACTTGATAACTATTAATGGCAAGATCTGAAGCCACATTTCTTTGAATAGAAGTCTTCGTTTCAATTGACTTGACGATCTAGCGCATCCCGCCCTCCTGATAGCCATCGTGACTATCAGCTCAGCCGCCCAGGTTGCAGCCTGACCGATTAGCCAACAGGTGCGTTTCAATTGAGCAGGTCGTCCGGTGCTTGCTCGATTGTACTGTAGGATCTGCCGTCAGCAGGGTTGAGCGTAACCCAGACCGTCACCCTTAAAGCTGCGAATTCAAATATCTGAAATTCAAGATTACTAATAGTGAGGATATCAAGTGATAACTTCCGTGGCTATAAGAAGTGATAAACTTCTCGACATGTTCTCGTTCCCAAAGACGTTTTCCATTCGGGAGACGTCAGCTTCGTGATTCTTGAAGACGAGACCCGGGTTTGCTACAGAGTGCCATGCATTAGTAACCACCAAAGGGCTTACTTTAGCACAGTTACCTTTTTGGGGACTCTGAATAGGTTGCTAGGTAGCAAGTACGTGTGCATAGGGGTCAGGATAGAGGAGAACTCCATGTCTGCATGTGATATGTTAAAATCTGGATCAGGTTGTGTCCCATCTGGTTCGTCTCGCACAAGGCCATGCTCAGGCGGGCACTCACTCGGCACGCCGTCTTCCTCATCACTGAATCCTCTCAGCATCCCCGGCAGAATGTTGATCTTGCCTCGAGCAAGCAATTCGCGCCCTTTTACGCCCTAGGTGGCCCGGCGGAAGATTCGCTGTCCATAAAAGGGGCCGCAGTCGATAGATTCGATCCAATGGATGCTGCAGCAATCTTTGCCCTTGCTGCTGCCTCAAGTTTTGCCTCTGGCAAGAAGAGCGGTATTTTTTCGTAGAGCCCCCCGGTACTTGGAGACAACATGCAACTTCTCATCGAACTTGGGTGAATAGGTACCTCCAAGCAACACTCGAACTTGGGAGGCGACCACGCACGAAACCTCGCACCTCCTGGCTGTCAACCTGTCAACCTGTCAACTGCCAACTGTCAGCGCAGTCAGCCGCCAGCCGCCAGCTGCTGGCTGGCCAGTTCCTTCCTCAAAATCATTGTTTCCTGGCCTGAGCCATGTGCCAGTTCCGGTTTGTTTACCAATGCCTCGTCAACTCAGTTTCTCTACTTACCATCTCTCATTAAAATATCGTTCTCGTTTTTATCATCTCGACATTCTACTTGCCCCAACATCATTTCTTCTTGACTCAGCCCCCTGAATCATATCACTTAAGTTATACAATCGCGGAACATCCAAGCTATTTGCCTACCACTGAGGCACAGCGTCATACACGCTGGCATTTGTTCGACTATGACTCGTCAATTCCACCATTGGACACGGGAATTGCTGTGCTCCAGGTCGTGCCTCTGTCAATCAGGCCCTTTTCAGTCTTAGCAGCAGCAGCAGCCTTGAAGCCCTTTTCTTTTTTTTTTTGCGAAAACCCCCCTCCTGTAGTAAGCATGGGCAAGGAGGCTGCCGGAGACTGCGGACGACATTGGCGGTGGCGGGAGGCCAGTGACGACGTTGCTCTCAAACCCAAGTCGTGGCTTGCCACGTACATTTGGCCATGTGCAAGCTACTCTCGAACCTCTCGTCTTCTCAAGGCGGCATCATCCGGACAGGATAGCAAGAGAAACGCAAAGTGTACTTGTTGCGATGCTAAATGCATTCAATTCGCTATGTGCCTTCCATGTACGTTCCCTCCCTGATTATCCTGTCGACTATAACCGTATGGGTGTTTGTTGACCAAAGCTAGTCTATGGATGCTTCTTGTCCAAACTCCAATCCTCCGTCCGGACTTTTTACAGTATTGAAGGCAATGCATGCTCGGATGCCTGCGAGGCCTGCTGCTGTCCATGCCTGACACTAGTCAGAAGCGAGCAAGAAATTTTGCTTCGAGAGAACCACAAGAAAGTAAAGGGGCACCACCATCATGAAGCCTCTGTAAAGGCTGGTGGTGGCTACTCCTTGGTAAATCCAATGATGTATCTGAGTCCAGACATGTCCAGGTCTGGACAACGCAAGGTCTTGCCCGCCATGGGAGCAGCTATGACCAACGACAATGTTGTTCGCCACAAGCAACAGCCGCATGAGTTGTCTAGCCATAAATTGACAGCCGCCAACTCGGCCGCATACCCTCAGGTTCACTATTTGGACCATCATTGGTACTTGGTGCCCGTTGATGACGGAACTAAGAAGGACAACTCCAAAACACTCAAATCTACGATTGCAAAAATCGTTGGGAAACACTCACTTGAGGACCATGAGCTTGTTGTCACGGGCAGCGCTCGCACCGCCCACAGCTTAGAATCGGATGCCAAAATTAGTCACCACGGCCAAAGGTCATCACACCAGCTTCACCAGGATGCCACTACTCCTATCGGGAACTCTAGCGGCGATTCTCCTCATATGCTGTGCTGTGACCCAGTTGCTGACGAGGCAAGGGCAGTTGTTTATCATGAGTTACAAGCGCATCAACCTGTGGAGTCAACCCGAGCTGATCACTACCATGAACTGGGGCAAGACGTTTTGGTTGGAACCAGAGGCGGTGCCGTTACCAAACATGACATTCACGCTGATGAGGTGGTAAAATCCCATGAAACAGAAACCCCCCATCTCTTGGCAGATGACGGTACCGTTCAGTCTAGCAGCAAATCTTGGGCGCATGCTATAGATGCGGATAAAACTGCTGCCACTAGTCAGTCAGGGCTTGGGACGCACCAACTGAACGCACACAGGAAGGTTGCGAAAATTGACAAGGGATTGACTTCCCACGGGCTCAGTAAGGATTAAAGCACAAAGAGCACGAGTCGATATGCCCGGGCTCGCAGGGTATTACAAAGAAGACAAAATATTTCTAGTCTCAGAATAGCTTTAGTGTAGCATTAATATCAGTCACAGAGATTTTATCATGTGAATGGTGCTAGCCGTGCGGTTCTCTCTCTTTTCATGCCAAGGTTGTTAGAGCCTACAGCGATGTCACCGAAATACGACTTGTTGGTCGCTAGAAAGTACATGGACACCAATGCCAGAAGCATATCTATGAAAGTCTAGGCGACAGTGCGCATTGTCGGCGTAATAGTTACCTACTTCTGTTTGGTTTATGTGAGGGCTGTGCGGAACTTGTGCAAGTTGTTGATGTTGAGGGGTTCTTGATCTGTTGAATTTGATGACCGAAAACATGAGGGTATGTGTTTACACAACATGGACGCGATTGACATGGTCTGGACCTGGTACTGGTGATTATGGACGCTAGGGGGTCGCATCATGCATGGGAGGCCTGGGAAGGATTGATGTACCGGCGGGGTTTGCTTGCTTGTAAGTTGACGAGGGCTACGAGTGGGAAGACTGGGGGATAGATGGGTAGATGAATTGTCCCTCGGTGTTTTGATAGATACGGTGGTAGATGTGTCTTGGGCGGGAAGGCCGAGGATGATACGAGCGCGGGCAGTTCAAAGCTGAAAAGTTGGTCCTGGACTGGATGCTGAGGTGTTCTTGTGTTGGCGGGTGCTCAGAGCTGCTGCTTGCGAACGGGAGGAGATCGAGCCAAGTTCGGGTGGCGAGGGCCAAAGGTATTCGAACATGAGGACACATCTGAGGCGTTTGCTGCGACCTGTGTGTGCCGCGGGCCGGCTTCCCTGTCTAGAGGGCATGATCGTCCTGTGGCAATGCTCACCAGTCGAGAGGCATCATGATGAAGATGCTGCGACGGCCAGGCCATTGAACAAGTTGTTGAGGATAGCCCGCACAACCGCGCAAGGGGGCAAGACGGTCAAGGCAAGGCAGAATGATGATGAGAAATGCAAGAGCACTGATGCCATCTGTTGGCGATCATGGTGTGAGGGAGGGCGTCAGACGAGGGCCTGGGACGCGGACGAGAGACCCAGCTGGTTACATGCAGGAGTTGCAGATGTGCGCCAAGCCGACGTCGTCGATGGACTGACCATGAGACAGACACGAGCTGGACCGTGACGGTGAAATGCGAGGTCTTTCGGGGTCATGGTAACGTTATGTCTTATCTAACTAGGTAGGTGGGTAGTTATCCGGTTATGCTGTTCTGATCTCGTTCCCATCGAGTGAGAGAGGAGGGGCATGACGGCACGGAGTTGGTATTGTCACTCGAAAGACAGAGACGCGGGCACGTTGGACGCGCGAGGTAGACACGACGGGGACAAGAGGGCCTTTAATAGTCGCGACCTTGTGGCGGATAGATGAGACGGGCCAATTGCGTGGTTGAGATGAGATGTGTTTGACATGCAAATGCAGGGGAGGGATGAGATGAGGGGGTGGGATGTACTTGGTGGACAATGTACTTGTATATGTACATGTACATGTACATGGATATGTTCAGCAAGATATGGTGAAGTGGATGGGCGACACCGTGTGGCGTTGGGCAGACGGAGAAAGGAAAAAAAATTAAGAAAAATTGATTGAAATCAAAGGCACGGTGGGAACCTGACATGGTTAATTGGGGCGACGAGAAACGCTTGCTTGCTTGGCTCGGCCGCTTTTGGAGATGTGCGAAGTTATGGAGGGCAATGTGGTGACCCATTGAGCGCATGTATGTACATGTACATGTACGTGCGGTACAAGTGGGCATCGAGACGGAATGCCACAGACATGCAAGGCCCAAAAGCACGTCCGCAACGCGTCTCAAAGCGACGTGGACTTTGCACCCGATTGGACTTGACTGCAGATTACCGAGCCATCAGAGCAGTTCATTGCCTCCTGTGCCTCAGCCCTCAAACATAAACAGGTGAACTGGTTGCTCGCAGTACAGGAGTCCGGTCGTGTCAACTTCGTTCTGCCTCCATCCGTCCCTTTCCTTTCGTCCTCGCTCTCCCGTCCGCGCTTGCTCAAACGAGCCGCGCCGTTCAGAGTCAACTTTTTTGCCTTTTTCTCTCAACGCGCGCCTGCGCCTACGCCTGCGCCTGCATCTTGTCTTACCGCCAACGTCGGCAAGCACTACTCGCCGTTTGATTGGCTCATCTCCCTTCATTTCTCGTCTCCTTGCTCATCTCTCAACCTCTTGGGTCGGTTCTGCCAAGCGAGGGCCGCACAATCCATCGCCAGCCCAATCCAGAGCCAATCCCAGAGCCAATCCCAGAGCCAATCCCAATCCAATCAATTCCTTGCCGTCCAATCTAGTCGACCCGATCCCATCCCCTTGCCCGTTCCATCAAGCCCCCCTTGACCCGCAGCCTTTGTCCTAAACCCTAGCGCTGCGACGCTGCCTTGTTTTACTCTTCCGTGTCTGCCTGTCGTCCTTGGCCCTCGCAGATTCCACCTGTTCGCTCGCTAAGACCTTCTGTCCCTCTTAACACTGCCGCGTCCCGCGTTTTCCGCCTATCCCACTTGGCCTTCTCTCCTTCCCACGCCGCACTGGAACCTCGACCTTCCTCTTCTTGCATGGGGATAACAAGAAGCACAGCAACAACAAACAAACAAACAAGAATCGTTACACGCAGGAATAGAATCAGAGTTGCAATAGGGAAACCGTATCTTCGATTGAGCACAAGGAAAAGCGTTCTTGTGCCGTTATTCGACGACTTGGCAACTTTCGTCGACGACGACACCATCATCGTGCTCCCTCTTGGTCATCCGGTCCTGCACCTCGCTCTAACATCGCTTTCAACTTCAACAAGCGCCATTGTGGAACAAAAATATTATCAACATGGCTACTCTTTCCCGCCAGCCTTTTGCTCCTCTTGATGGAGCTCGCCTGCAGGGCTTAACGAGCTTGAAGAACAGACAAAACGGTATGTCCTTGTGTGTTTGTTTGATGCTCGTTCCTCAGCACCTCACACGTGGACTGAATGACGAGACTGACTTTTGTAGCAATCATTGGCCCTTCTCATAATAAACGCAAAGCCGAGATTCTGGATACGGATGATTCTGAAAATGTCGACCCTCACTTCTCTGCTAAGCGCTCAAAGGGCGCCTCGGGCACGCCCACTAATGACATCCTCAAGAAGACTTCATCACCATATGTTCTCACCAGAGCTGCCGTCACACCCAGTGCAAGTGTCAGGGCCTTGGTCAATCCATTGAAGGCTTCCACCTCAGCTCCTCGACGGACCCTTCACCCCAAGTCTCCCATTGCCAAACTCAACACCAGCATCACCAAGTCCTCGCCCATCTCTGCGCCCGCTGGCCGTTCGCCAACTGGTGGCAAGAAGTCCGGTATTTTCTCGAGCCGACGACGCACTGCCGGCCCTTACACCCGCGTGGACCCCCCCTCCTTCTCGCTAGGCTCTGCTGCTCCCTTCTCGCTAGATGCCGCGCTCAAGGGCACGCTTGCTGGTTATAGCTCGCGTCCTCGCTCCAATGCCCTTTCACAGGACAGCGCCTCGTCTGTCGGTGAGCCCGACATGAAGGCCAGCTGGTTCTTTGACATCCACGAGGACACCCCCGAGCAGGAAATGACCAATCTTCTCCAACACAGCACGTGTGTATTGGACATTTCATCAGACGAGGAGAGTGAGCAGAAAGCCCGCCGAGATAATGCTGAAGGTCGTGACAAGGAGAACATTCCTCCCGTTGACGATGTGTCCCAAACTTCTGCACGACGCGCTCGCGCCCTTGGTGTTGATGACATGTTGGTTGAGAAGGAGCGCATTGCGCTGGGCGAGATGAATACGGCGGACTTTTATGCTGACGGCTGCAACGAGTTGTCTGTCATTATTGTGCCCGCAGATGAGGATGGAGAGCAGGCGCAGGCACCACGAGAAGCTCCTCTTGCAAATGACTTGAGCCTTGCCCCCGCCTTGAAAAGTAGGTCTCCTACCAAGGCTATCGACGAGCTCATGGCAAAGTCCCAGTCTTCGTCGAAAGCAGCTGTTCTGCGGCCAATGGAAGGAACCGGGGAGAGCTTTGATCTGTGGGAAAGCGGGAGCGCGAAGGATGAAGCGGAGGTGTCATGACGCGTTTACGAGTAAATCAGGGTTCGGTTTGGCTCATCATTTATGTCCGGGGACACGACACGGTAGCAATTGGTGTCTGGCGTTTTATGAATATTTTGGGCGGTGACGAGGCGTAGTGCTGATGCGATAGTTACTTGTCTGGTTTAGTTAGTGGGATGGATGATTGGATTGAATTTGGACTCGAGTAAATCTTGACCTTGGCCTGAGTGAGCTTTGTGAATGCGTGCTCCCGAGTGAGTCGACATGGCAATGCATACCGAATGTGGCCGCACGTCAGTTGCTAGTTACAAGATCAAAAGAGGTCCAAGGTCCAAGGTCCAAAGGCGAAGGTGAAGGAAAGGTTCCAACAATGTCGGCATGTGGCTTCCCCACCTCGTCTGGCGACGTCCAGCCCACCCACATCTTGTGTGCGCTTTCATCACCTTTGCGCCATCAAGCTCGCTCATGCTCATCAACCCCATGTGCTAACGTTACCTTCTCGCACATCATCGGTATCCGCTCACGATGGCCTCTATAAACGACCTCGCCACCGCAGCGATCGCCTCGGACGCACCGGCCGACGGGAAACGAGGCGCCTTCATTGTGCTGGAGGGTCTGGATCGCAGCGGCAAGACGACGCAGGTGAAACTCTTGGAACAACGGTTCGTCGAGGAGGGGCGAAAGGTCAAGGTTATGAGGTTTCCTGGTACGTCTCCCTCACCAACTCTGACGGCGCATGGGAGCTTCGCGGCATGTTGCTAACGCTGCTTTGCAGATAGAACGACGCCAATTGGTCAGATGATTGATGCGTATTTGAAGAGCGACGTGCAGATGGAGGACCATGTCATTCATTTGTTGTTTAGTGCGAACCGCTGGGAGGCAGTGTGAGTGAAATACTCCCATCTGTCAGGCTGGCTTGCTTCCGCCCCCCCCCAGAGTTACGAGTACGTACAAGAGAAGTCGTGGCACGTGCTGACTCCCCCGGCAAGCGATCAGATAAAAGGCCTCCTCGCTTCGGGAACAACCGTCGTGTCGGACCGCTTCTACCACTCCGGCATCGTTTACTCGGCCGCCAAGCTGAACCCTTGCCTGTCGCTTTCGTGGGCGCGCGCGCCCGAGCGCGGCCTCCCCCGCCCGGACATGGTTCTGTTCCTGGATCTGGACGAGGAGGCGGCCAGGTCGCGCGGCGGCTGGGGCGGCGAGATCTACGAGAAGGCGGAGATGCAGAAGAGGGTGAGGGAGCTGTTCTGGAGCCTTAGCATGGGCGGCAAGGACATTCAGGGCCAGGAGATGCTGGCTGGGCTGGGGGGCTTAGATGGCGCGCAGTGGAGGCAGGAGGAAGAGGACCTGATCGTTGTTGATGCCGGGGGAAGTGTCGAGGATGTGGCCGAGGGCATCTGGGCCAGTGTCCGGAGGAGGGTCGAGCAGGTTGAGAGGGGAGAGGTGGGCAGGACGGTGAGGATCGTGCAGTAGGTTGGGTTGCTTCGTGGTCTGTTCTACGAAGGGCGTTTTGCTTCTTGCTGGGAGCAACGTGGCAGATGCTTCCACAGGCTCGGACATGGTGTCCATTTGGAGATGTGCGTCTCGGTCTCGGCCCCTTGAATCATCAATGGCCGGTTCTGGCGAGCGGCTGCAATTCCAAGCCAGGCCCAGCCAGGTTCATGACAAAAAATGGTACATCTGCTCGCATCTCATGGGCGCCACTATGCCGCGTTTCGAACGACGTGGTCGGTCACCGGGGTGGAAGATGGGTTCGTACGGAGTACAGTAAGCTGTATTTGGCACTGCCGACAGCAATGAATGGAAATGGCATTGAGAGACTGGTTCATAATGCATTTGCTCACGTCGAGGAGGCACCCACGCGGCAGAATGGCAACGCGGCCGGCTGTATCTTGTGCACATGGCGGCTGTCAGCGTGGCAAGCAACAGATGCTTCCGCGCAAGCATGTCCGGCCGGCAGTCGTCGCGAGCCTCATTTCGAGGCACTGTGGACGCCGTCACTGGTCAGCCTACGGAGTATACGGAGTACTCCGTATATGTACAATATACTCCACGCACTCTCACCCTACTACCTAGAACCTACCTGTAGATACCAAGATAGGTAGGTACCTGAGGTACCTGGTGGCATCGACAACCCGTCGGGAAAGTGGAGAACCGGTGGGACTCGGCGTCTCTACGGAGTACAGACGTTCCCGCGCATTCGGCGGTTCGGCAAGTCGGAGGGGACACGGAAGCTTTTACGCTGCGCTCCACCAACAACGAGCCATCACGACATTTTTCTCAACACAAACCAAAAAGCGGACACAAATAAGACCGAAAAAAAGAAAAAGCCCGTAATCCCCCCCCCAATTCCCCGTCCCGTTGCCGTCGCCCGCCATGGCCAACGAAAACGACTTCATCCTGACCCTATCGTGCCCCGACAAGCCGGGCATCATCCACGCCGTCACGGGCGTGTTCGCCTCCCACGGCCACAACGTGCTCGACCTCCAGCAGTTCAGCGACCCCCTCTCCGGCCGCTTCTTCATGCGCGTGCACTTCGGGCCCCTCGCCACCGCACCCTCCTCGTCGACGGCCTCGCACCTTGTCGCGCCGTTCGAAGCCCTCGCGGCCGAATACGCCATGAAGTACGACATCCGCCCCACGGCGCAAAAGATGAAGGTCCTCATCATGGTGTCCAAGATAGGCCACTGCCTCAACGACCTCCTGTTCCGCATGAAAGCGGGCCAGCTGAAGATCGAGGTGCCCGTCATCGTGTCCAACCACCCCGACCACGAGGCGCTCGCGCGCTCCTACGGCATCGAGTTCCACCACCTCCCCGTGACGCGGGACACGCGAGCCCAGCAGGAGGCCCAGGTGCTCGCGCTCGCCCGCCTGCACGACGTCGAGCTCATCGTGCTAGCGCGCTACATGCAGGTGCTCTCGCCTGCGCTGTGCGAGAGCATGTCTGGCCGCATCATCAATATCCACCATGGCTTCCTGCCCTCGTTCAAGGGCGCCAAGCCGTACCACCAGGCGTACGAGCGTGGCGTCAAGATCATAGGCGCGTCGGCGCACTTTGTGACTGCTGATCTGGACGAAGGTCCCATCATTGAGCAGCGCGTTGTGCGCGTCGACCATGGCATGGATGCGGCTGGGCTCGTCGAGGAGGGGTCTAATGTCGAGAGTCAGGTGCTTGCTGCTGCTGTTAGGTGGTATGCTGACCGGAGGGTGTTTCTGAACGGCTCCAAGACGGTGGTTTTCGGCTAGACGGTGGGCACTTTTTTTTTCTTTTCTTGTTTTCTACATCTGAACCGTGGACATGACATGGCGATGAATAAATACTAGAGGACGTCATGGTGTGTTTGTTGTTGTTGGTTAGGGGCTTGGTGATTGCGTGACGGATCTATCAAGGGTCTTTTCTTCTTAGGTTACAACGTCTGCTTTACTACTGCTGAAAAAAACTATTGACTAACATGGAACCAACCCAAGAGTTGCGTAAACAACGTTGCAAGCCTGATGAGTGTTGAGAGTTTGCTACGTGATGGCCATGGTGCGTGCGCGGTTCAGTCCACTTGTGACGGATGGTGGTGACGGAAATGATATTCACAGCAAAAGTACATATACATATATTACATCATCGCAAAGGGCCGTCTACTACAGGTGCTTCTTCAGGAACCGCTCCCTCGCCAGGAACGAAAGGCTGACAACTAGGCCCAGTCCAGCTAGGCCGATGCCCATGTAGAGTGCGCCCCTGAAACCTCTGAGCTTCTCGTCCTCCGTCTGCCCGTTGCCGTGAACGTGCACTTCTACGGTGCCGGCAAACCCCACGCCCAGCGCGATCCCGTAATTGACCACCGTGTTGACCAGACTGGCACCCACGCCCTGATGCCGCTTCGGGACCGTGTTGGACAGTATCAACGTCGCCGCGGGGAAGCTCATGTCCATGCCGAAGGGCATGACTATCATGGACGCGAACGTCTGGCCCCAGTACACCTGGTCCGTGGGCGCCGTGGCCGTCAAGATGGAGCCGGCGGTGAATGCGAGCAGCGCCATGTTCATGACCAAGGGCGGCTTGACCTGCAGCGGGCCCAGCAACTTGCCCGTGATGACGGCCGCGCACGCGCCGGAGAAGATGACGGGCAGGAACCAGACCGTGGTGAGCAGGGGCGACAGGCCGCGGATGTCCTGGAGGAGCTGGACGAGGTACAGGGTCCAGACGCCGAACGAGGCCCAGCCGCAGGCCACGGCAGCCAGGACAAAGGCCACGTCTGCGTTGACTGCGGAGAAGGGCAGCAGCGGCTTCGGGCTGATGCGGAACTCAATGTAGGCAAAGCCGGCGAAGAGGAGCAGTCCCAAGACAAGCGGCACGATGATGGTCGGTGTTCCCCAGCCGCTGATGGGAGCCTGCGTCCAGGCAAAGTTGAACAGGACCAGGGCGACGACCCCGACAAGCGCGGCACCGAGGTCCAGCGTCTCGACCCAGTCCTTCCAGCCTCTCGGCGGGAATACCTTCTGGGGTAGGTCGGGGATGGCGAACTGTCCCACAAAGGTCAAGATGGCCAGCCAGATTGCCATTGCCCACAGAGCCCACGGCCACCAGGCCAACGTCAACAGGGACGCGAAGACGCCCCCAACGACGCCTCCGATGGGGGCCACGGCGCCGAAGAAGGCGAAGACCATTGCCTTGCGATGGCCCGGGGGGTACGCGGCGCCCAAGATGGCGAGGGCGTTGGGTAGACAGATGGCCGGGCCTATGCCCTGCAGGACGCGGGAGAAGACGGCCAGGGTGTAGTTGGAGTAGACGCTCAGGCCGGCAATCAAGGACCAGAGCGAGAACCAGGCCAGGCCGGTGAGAAGCATGCGCTTGTAGCCAAAGACGTCACCGAGGCGGCCGGAGAAGAGGATGAAGGTGCCGACGGTGAGGGAGTAGCCGCCGACGAGCCAGGCCAGTCGGGGAGGCGAGGCGACGTGGAAGCTGTCACCGATGGCGCGGAGGAGGACGAGCGTGCTCATGTAGGCGGCCTCTGCAGGAGCTGTTTGTCAGCGAGCTCATATTCCCATGATTTGCAGGGCTGGTTGGTGTTGGTTGACATGGAGAGGCAAAGACGAACGGGTGCAGAATTGGGCCATGCAGACGACGGCGACAAAAAGAGCTTCTCGCGCGAGCGGGAGCGACTCGGACACCCATATTGACTCTACTGTCGATACTCGCTGTGACAATCGGACGCCGTCTCCGGATGGTGTTGGCGATTCCTCATCTTGGGATTTGCCGTCGGTCGACTCTGCGCCCATGATGTGAGTGGACGAGCCGGAGCTTGATGGCTGAGATGGGCAAGACAAAGAGCGACAAAGAAGAAGAAAATAGTGAGACAAGGGAGGCAATGATGTACGTTAACGGGGGCCTGATTCAAGGTAGCGCGGATCCGTCAGTTGGTTACATTATGCGGGCATGTGCAGAGAGAAACGGGACGGAACATGGCTGGAAATGGATGGGAGAGGAGGATGTAAAGTATGAACACCATCCCTTGATGTAGCTGTCACTATTATCCTCCATGTACGGAGTACGAAGTACAGAGTAAAGTTATGCTAGGTACCTACCCAGGTATGTAAGTTATGTAACTAACTACGTACCTAGGTAGTTATGTACGGAGTACTCCGTATGCAACATGGAACTCCCATTTAGATGCGTATTTCTTCGTCCCATGCTCGAGGCCAAGAACAGCCCCACCCTTTCCGCTTCGCCTTGTTCTCTTTTCTTCCTCTTCGGAGAATGGGAAGTGCATAGACTACATGACATCTCGCCAAGCTGCCATTTCCAAGCGCGTGCAGAGTTGCAAATGCGATTCCACCAACATGGACAACATGTTCCAAAATTCAAATGATTACCAATCGCATTGGCATCATGCGGGATGGCCTGACAAAGAAGGCGGGAAGGCAGGGAAACCAGCCAATCGGCATTCCACTTGCCGGCCAACTTTCCTTCCTGGGAACTTGCTGATTAAGATGCGACTCAGCAATTGCCTAATCACGTGAGGAGTCCTTCGTGAGCAATATGATGAACAACACATAACGTTACGCCTTTTGTTCTGCTTACTTATGCTGTCAATCTTGGCCGTGATGACTGACATGATTCACCCACGCTGCTTTGGGGCATACCCGTCTGCGCTGTTACCGTCGAGAAACTGCAACAAGACCAGAGAGATTACAATTGGACTGGATCGCCAAGAGGCTTGGGCCCTGCTGAGCTCCGTCGAGACACGCGCTTTCAAGTTCTCGATGTCGTTGGTAAACACTATAGTTACCACACGGGCTGGCACTTTTCGTGCTTGGCGTCTGTTCGCTCTATGACCCCTCCCCTTTGTTTCTTGAGTGACGGGCGGACTTAGTAGAGGCCTATTACCTTGGATTGCGTTTGGGCTTTGAATTTCGTCTCTCTGGTGACCGTTGTCCTCCTTAAAGAGCAATAGCTGGACCTCGACGGCAAGCTGCATCCATGATGGTGAACCACGTGTCGCCCATCGCTGTGTAGAACGCGTGTTGAATCGCCGTTCAAAATCAGGTTCAGTCGACCATGGGCGTACCGCCAATCATCACAATATGTTCAAGTGCTGAGCTTCTTCTGAGAGGACTGAGAATGAATCTCAGGCCGCCTCTTTACACAAGTGTCATGGCTGGTGATACCCGACGAGAAGTATTCACATACAGACCAAGCTGTTCCTTATGTGAACCACGGTCTCTTCGTATCGGGAAGACTGGTGGCTGGCACATTCGATGAGCAATATCGACGGCTAGGGACATCAACGTTTGGTGGGTGGGAGTCCGAAAGGCATCGAGTACTCACAGAGTTCAACACTTGATCCAAAGCAGATTCGTGAGCCAGAGAAAGCCAGCATCAAGGTTTCGAAATATGAAAAGCCCACATGCTGCCCCTTAATGCTTCCCATAACCGCCCAGCAACTTTTCACGAAGCTACAAGACGACGAGTTTTTCAAAAACTCAACTGCTACTCTTGCATTCGAGCTCGGCCTCAAAACAAAAACATCAGAACTCGGAACTTTTCCCTCACAACGTGCAAAAAAGACAGCAACTACAGACCATCTCTTGACTACTCAGCACAGATGAGTTCCAACGCAGACAACGCCACGTCGTCCACCGCAAGTCAAGGCGGACGAGAGGCGACTCTTCTTCTCGTGTCGCAAGAAGGTTTCAACGTGTACGGATTCGCACTTGAAGACAAAAAGACCAGAGAGCAGGAAGTGTACTGGCCAAAAACCAACAACCGAAATGGATTCGAAAACCCATGGAAGCTGGTCAGGTACGAGGGACCTCTTCCAGGGAACTTCACGTTCGAGAAGATATGCGACTTCGTCGAGGTTGGCGAGGGGACGTTCAGCGAGGGGCTGGCGACGGCGCAAATCGTCCCAAACAGGGGCCATGTC
This sequence comes from Metarhizium rileyi, assembly GCA_031753515.1. NCBI lineage: Eukaryota > Fungi > Ascomycota > Sordariomycetes > Hypocreales > Clavicipitaceae > Metarhizium > Metarhizium rileyi. Next base: position 2,659,218 of record JAUKVO010000008.1, read on the forward strand.
GGCTGCTTGACTTGCCCGCTCTTTATCAAATACATCTGGTCACACCTTTTCCGGATCGGCGCTATTGATGGTCCTCAGCACAAAGCGGGATACGACATGCTGATGGCCAAACCGGACCCGGCGAACCATATTTACAGTTCTGACGAGTACAACCCCTACAAGGAGTTCACGGGGCAATGAAGATACCATGCATGGAGGCTGTGTACACGCAGCAAGTCTCTAATTCCTGCTTGGTTGTCTTGTCGCCAGTGTCTTGAAACGGTATGCCTGTGAGAAAGGCGTCGTGGTGGGCTGTTTGTTGTTCGTTATGTGCTTGGATCGGTGTTTCGATTTGGTTCACTCCTGAAGAGCTATCTAGCCGCAGTAGATACGAGCAATGTCACGTATTTCTCTGTTTCTCTGTGATTGTCCATCGGGTTATTCGTGATTATAGTAGTTCCCTTCGTAATAATAGTTAGTGCCTAATGAACTTCCAGCGGCGCCGGTGAGCGCATTCGTATGTCGAGTAGCAGAGTGTAACTATACGGAGAATTGTGTACATAATCTCCTTGTGCAAGTTGCCTAGATTACGGAGTAGTTACACAAAGCTGCCGAAAGAGACAGAGAGAAGGGGGGGTGATGGGACTTGGATTTCCTCGAGATAAGTTAGATTGACAGACTAGTTAGATTGACCCAGGTCATTCCAACAGCGTGCAACATGCATATGCAAGATCAAAATTCAGAGCCGTGACAAGGCCTGAAGCCGTGATTGACTCCCTTCGTCACGAATACAATTTTGGCTCATCACGCAGGCAATGACCCTTCCTTGCCTCTGTTGCGGGGGGGAAAACGCCCGCTGTTAAGCACATCTTTCTCCGTGCGAAGGTACGCATCCTGATGTTGCTTTGAGTTACACACTGGACGCTATTCTTCGCGGACAGACATTGTAGACTTTCGGTGCTGAGAACCCACCATGTAAACTAACAATTGATCGATCACAGTATGAATACCGTGGCAGCAAGATTCTTCCGCGGCGACGCACGCAAATCCTCCCATCGTGTCGCGAATACCACGCACTCAGTTGAGAGAGTTGTGAGTGGCTTGTCGAGTTTGACCTAACTACCTGGTGTCTGTCGTCTTAACCATCTGCTTGGCCGGATCCCGGTCCGTGCAGAGCAAGGCGGTCCGGATCAGGGACTTTGCCGGACGGAGATTGATTAGATTTCGGCGATAAAGCGTCACGTCACCTGTCACGCCCGGCCCGTGCTGGGAGTTAAAAGAGTCAACATGGGTAGCTGCGTAGGAAGAACTACAGTTCCACCATGTTCTCTCCTTTGTCACGTCGCGTTATGTTTATAGAAAGCACGCCTCAGCTGGATTTCTTCCTATCCCTCTGTCCAAAGAGTTGTGCACACATGCTACGTTACTAGGCGTGCAGCCACAAGGCCATGTTACGAGTCATGCCAAATCAACACCTTCAGCCCAATCTAGTCAGTACACCCGAACAGGGGCCCCGGCCCAGAGCCGGAGAGGCGTTGACGAACAAAGGGGGCGAATAGTGACGCAAGCCGTCGTGCCAGAAGCAGTGTGGCAAATCCAATGGGCGCAACGGGGAGTCGGACCGGCGTGTTAGTGCCCTGGACAGTGAAGCCACTGCAGAACGGTCAATTGCCGAGGAGCACGGCCTCATTTGCCGACGAAAGACAAAGCGTACGAGGGGAGTAAGTACCTGCTGCGTATTTCCGAGCATGGAGAAAGACAGCACCGAAGTATGAACTTTACCGGGGGAATGCCTGGCCGTCGCGTGACTTGAAAAGCACAAGCTGACCCCAGTCCTCTGGTAGTAAGGCGGAGAAAAAGATGGGGGAAGACAGGGAGCGAGGATTCTGGATGGTCCGGGGAAACGAGCTGTGGAGAGGCGACATCATGTGGTGTTATCAACAATTTCCTTCCGTGTCTGCCCGGCTCTCCTGCCGTCCGTTCACGACCCGGCTGGTCATATAGTCCGGTCGTGGCCCCTCGAAGAGGGGGAAGAAGAAGAAGGAGGAGAAGAAGAAGAAGAAGCGTGCTCGTTCAACTCACCTCGTCTTCTCCCCTTGCCTCACTGCCCCCCCCTCCCCGTCCTCAGCACACCCGGTCAACATGTCGTCGGGAGACAACATCTCGCCCGCGCTGGCGGCCCAGACGACAGACGTCGAGAAGCACAACGCCGAGAACCTCGAGCACGCCGGGCCACATCCCGAAGCCGAAGCCGAAGCCGGAACGCCCCCGATGGACGCGGCGCGACGGGCAGCCGTGGAGCGGACGCTCAAGCGCAAGCTCGACGCTCGCTGCGGCCTCTTCGTGCTCATCTACATCATGAACTACCTCGACCGCAACAACATGGCGGCGGCGCGGCTCAAGGGCCTCCAGGACGACCTCGGGCTCAACTACAGCCAGTACGCAACGTGCCTGAGCATCCTGTACGTGGGCTACATCCTGATGCAGGTGCCGTCCAACATGTTCATCAACCGCATCCAGAGACCGTCGCTGTACATCTCGGCCTCGATGCTCCTCTGGGGCCTCGTCTCGACGCTCTCGGGCAACGCCAGGGACTTTGCCGGCATGGTCGCCATCCGCTTCTTCCTCGGCTTCGTCGAGGCCGCCTTCCTGCCCGGCGCCCTGCTGATCCTGTCCAAGTGGTACACGCGGCGCGAGCTGACCACGAGGAACGCCGTCCTCTTCTGCGGCAACCTCATCTCCAACGCCTTCTCGGCCCTCATCGGCGCCGGCGTCCTGTCCAACATGCAGGGCGTCCTGGGCCACGCCGCCTGGCGCTGGCTCTTCTGGATCGAGGGCGCCATCACCATGCTCGTCGCCGTCGTCGCCGCCTTTGTCCTGCCCGACCTGCCGCACAACGCGCGAGGCTTCACCCCGGAGGAGAGGATCGTCGCCCAGCTTCGCATCCTCGAGGACGTCGGCGAGGCGGATGCCGACTCGGCCGACCAGCCCGCCTCGGCCGGCCTCGTCATGGCCCTGACCGACACCAAGACCTATGTCATGATGCTCACCCTCACTGCCTACGTCGTCGGCCTGTCCTTTAACGCCTTCTTTGTACGTCCTCGGCCGCCGCTCGGAAAGAGCGTCATCCATCCATCCATCCATCCATCCATCCATCCATCCATCCATCATCCATCATCCCACCCCCCCATCCCAAGGCCAACAAGGTCAAGACCATGTCCGCTGACAAGCTCGTGTGAAAACAGCCCACGCTCACCGGCACCCTGGGCTTCGGCTACGTGCCTACTCTGCTCATGAGCTCGCCGCCCTGGGTCTTTTCCTGCGTCGTCTCCCTCCTCAACGCCTGGCACGCCGACCGCACCCAAGAAAAGGTACGCGTGGGCGTAGTCTCCCCCAGATCAAGATGGCAAGACCTCACTGACTGACGCCTCCCGCTAGTTCTGGCACATCGTCGGCCCCGTCATCATGGGCCTCGTCGGCTTCGTCATCAGCATGTCCACCGTCAACGTCGCCGCCCGCTACGTCGCGCTCTTCCTGCAGGCCGGCTCCTACGCCGGCTTCATCGTCTTCTACTCCTGGATCAGCTCCTCCTTCCCGCGGCCGCCGGCCAAGCGCGCCGTCGCCATCGCCCTCATCAACGCCTTCAGCCAGCTCGGCAACGTCGCCGGCTCCTACGTCTGGGACCTCAAGGAGGACGGGTACCGCAAGAGCTACGGCATCGTCCTGGCCATGTTTGGCCTCACCATCTTCGGCTGCTGGGTCTTCCGGGCCATGCTGGGCCGTCTCAACACCCGGCTCGAGGAGAGGGACGCGGCCGAGGCGGGCCAGGGCGCCGGGAGCAAGGGCGACGGGGAGGAGTACGTTGAGAGGACCGACGAGTCTCTCTGCATGCGCAAGGGGTTCCGATACTTGGTGTAGCGGACACTTTACACTTTGCGCTTCTGCACGATATAATATCATTATGGCATGATACGTGGAAAACATGACGTGCGTACATTGGTGGATGATACAGGAGACATGACATCTATTCTTAGATAGTGTATATATATATAATATGATGTACACTGTGGCATGATGCATAGGAGGCATCATGCATATTATGAATAGTTAATACGTGGGAAACATGATCTACATTCTCGGATGATGGATGCACGGAAACATGATTAAATACTATACAGGAAACATGATATACAAACGTGGCATGATACATAAACATGGCAAAACATCCAACTTACATACCATACAATATTCACAACACCAGTACCAACACACACTCGTAACCCCTTCATCGTGCTGCCCTTGCCGCCGTCGAAAATCACCCGCCAAGCAAGCTATCAGCTCCTCTAGCAAACAATCCAACCCTTCTTTTCTTTTCACCACAAGCCGCAGCCCCCGAGGTCAGAACGAGAAACTCGTATGACACGGTAACCAACCAAAGTAACTACTATGATACGTCCCCCCCCCCCTTTTGGCACCTCGGCACTCGTGTAAGCCCACAGAATCAAGCCCCAAAGAACGAGCCATAAACCCGACACAAAAACATTGAACACGTCTCCTCCACCAGCGACACTATAAAAGCCCCAATGAGTTAATCAAGGCCACGTACAAGCAGAGGCCTTCCCCGCCTCCAAGCCTCAGCAAGCCCCATGCTAAATGTGCACTACCAACCTCGTCACCTACGCATGTAGTTAGTTAGCTAATGGACACAACAAGCGGCAAGTCCGGCTTTTCTTGCCCGGCAAACCGCGCAGAAACTTCTTTGCCTCTACACTCCTGGTCCATAGCTGGAGAAGTCTGTTCTTCCGGCATGGACGAAGCAAGCAACTCGATGCCGACGATGCGTGTCCTGCAACAATGCACGGTTCGGAGTGTATATTAGATAGTCACATCCTGCAACTAATTGCACAGTTGCCGAATTTTGTACTCTGTACTAGAGAGATTTATCCTGATGCTAATACATAGTTCTGGCCCGATAGACGTACCATGCGGAGTAGTTCGTTACATCCCGACAACTAACATAGAGCTCGACTATCTTCCAAGACGGCGTCAGCTAGTAGTGCTCGGTAGTTTTTCTTTTTTTCTTTTTTAGTTTCTTTTTTTGGGGTTTTTATTTTTAATACGCCCCTATTAGGCTAGACTGTTGAACATGATAGATATACGTCTGCTGCTAGTGAAAGGGCTGCAGACCTAGCTTTCACCACGGAATACACATCTTCTTCCTCACATTGTGATGTTGCTGTCCGAACGAATCTCGCGCAAGTCAGCCGAACACGACCCAGGGATGTTGCCGCTTCCATTTCAAGCGGCAAGGGCGGTCTCTCCCCGTCCGTCCGTCTTGTCGAACGTCATGTCACGGGCTGATGCTGAGCGAGGTGACGTAAACGAACAGACTGGTCGCGATGAACCCCTTGTTTTTGACTCGTCCCGATTCCATTCTAAGCCGCAGACCGCGTGTGACGACATGGAACTAAGGCTGCCGAGTCACACGACAAGCATGGGAGCCATGCGCTTTCTAACTTGAATGAGAGAAGCCTTGGCTGTCCGTCTTTTTGCCGTCGATTTATCCAAGTTCTCGTGTGTTATGAGCCGTTGGCCAAGGTACACGTATTTGACTACTTGGGACGCGGCCTGGTAGATACAAAAGTAGACTTACATGACTTATAAGTACGCGCAGTACTCGCCTCCCCCCTTTTCCGCCGAGCTCTCCCATCGCTCTAGAATTGATATATATATATATATATATATGTAAGAGGTCAACATCAACACGAGAACGTCACATCACCCCGTCATGAGAGCTCAACACCTCATGGTCCTCGCTGGCCTCGCATTGTCGACGGCCTGCGAGGGCCGCTCCAGCAAGTCGCGTCCCCCTTCCTATCCCCCCATGGGCTTCGACCCCTGGGCGCGCTTCTCGACCAACACCAATGAGTCCGTCTTTGACAACGCCATGCAGTCCATGGCCAGCAATGGGCTTCTCAGGGCCGGCTACGACCGTCTCAACCTCGACGACGCCTGGTCTCTCCCCCAGCGGAACGACACGGGCTCCATGGTCTGGGACCCTGCCAAGTTTCCCAGTGGTCTCCCCTTGCTCGCCAGAAGGATGAAGAACGATGGCTTCCACCCCGGCATCTACATCAACGCCGGCAACCTGTCCTGCGGCGGATATCCCGGCTCTCTGGACCGCGAGTACCTCGACCTAAACCAGTTCGTGGCCTGGGGCTTCCATTACCTCAAGGTGGACGGCTGCAACCTGCCCGACGCTACCGTCGACATGTACCGCCGTGTGTACAGCCAGTGGCGCTGGGTCATTGAGGATGTCATGACTCCGAGAAGCAACGAGACCGAAAAGCAGGATGTCAATGATTTCTGGAAGCCGGATGTCAACGATTTCTGGAAGCCGGGAACCAGCGATTACTGGAGGCCGGGAACCAACGATCCCAAGAGGCCGGCAAAGAACGATCTCTGGAGGCCGAAGCCGGACGATGACAAGAACAATGCCAAGATACCGGAACACGGCATCGTCCTTTCCAATTCGGGGCCCGTCTACTTCTCCGGCAAGGAGAACTTGACCGACTGGTACCTGGCCTTGGATTGGGCCTCCAGATACACCCAGCTTTCCCGCCACTCGGCCGACATCGTGACCTGTCCCGGCGGCAATGGCTGGGAGAGCATCATGTACAACTACTACCAGAATGTCCGGCTCGCCCTCTTCCGGAACCGCGGCCACATCAACGACCCCGACTTCCTCATCCCCGACCACCCGTCCCTCTCCCTGGAAGAGAAGAAGACTCAGTTTGCCCTGTGGTGCAGCATGTCCTCCCCGCTCATCATCAGCGCCGACATACCCGCCCTGTCCGACGAGGTCATCGGCTTCCTGACCAACGAGCGTTTCATCGCCGTCAACCAGCACCGGCCCGAGACCCAGGCCACCCTCGTCAGCCACAACAGCACCTGGGACATCCTCACCAAGACCCTCGGCTCCCACGAGCGTCTCGTGACCATCCTCAACCGCGGGGACTCCGTCGCCAGCCTCAACGTGACCTGGGATCGGCTCGGCATCAGCTGGAAGCACACCGGCAGTGGCAAGATCACGAGCACAAATCTGTGGACCGGCAACGTCACCAAGGTCTGGGCTGTCTACGAACACGAGCTCGTTGTCAAGGACGTCCCTGCCCATGGCACTGCCGTCTACCGCGTCAAGAGCGCCAGCTACATCACCCCTACCGGCCTGATCTTCAACAGCAACTCGTTCAAGTGTCTGACTGACAACGAGTCCGACTGGATCCGCTGGGCCGAGTGCGATGGCAGTGACGCTCAGACCTGGGTGTTCGGCAGACCAAACGGCAAACAAAGCGGCAACATCCACAGCATGCTTCGCCCGAAGCACTGTATCGTCGACCAAAAGGGCAGGGTTTCCTCCCTCCTTGATAGCTGCAAGGGCGAACCTTGGACGTACACGAGCGACGGCCTACTCCGAAGCCACGTTCCTGGAAAGTGCCTGACCGAGGCCAGGAATGGCTCTGCCATCACCGACTACTGCGGGTATTTTCGCAACGACCAGGTCTTGTCTGTCCCTGATGGTGTCCACCGCTCTGAGGTGTAGAAAGACGGGGTGAGTTGGGTGGTGAAGGGTTGCGGGAATGCAAGGGCGTCAAATAGTTAATCCTTACAAGTCAGCTACTGTCTGGAAGAAGGCAGACCAAGCAGGTCACCTAGTATACATAGATGAAATCTTCATTCTTCAAGTCCGTAACATCGTCAAAGGCCTTGTCACCCACCGTGTCCGACGCCTCCGTGTGATTCAACGCCTCGGACTCCCGGCCGGCCCCTTTCTGCATACTCGGATCGGTGATGCGTTCTGACTTACCGAGGGCCCTGCGCTTCGCCGCCTGTCTGGCATTCAGGGCGCGGATCAGAGCCATGCCCAAGATGGTCAGGCCGGCCATGGCGACAAACAGGGCCAAGTTGGTTCGCAGGCCCCTGTCGTATCGTGGCCTCTCGCTCGGTTTGAAGAGTTGAGGCCCAATGACGTTGCCGGCACTGGCTCCTATGAAGAGCACTCCTGTCGTCGCCTTTCTCTTTGTGTCACCGGCCGTGTTTTGTCCCGACCAAGAGTAGAGCAGCGGTGATATGCCCGGATAAAAGGAGATGAGGTAGTAGCCGGCAAGAAGAACAGGCCTATCACTCGTTCCACGACCGCCGGCAAGAAGCATGGCACAGCCCGCCACGGGGGGCAAGCAGAGCAGGAGCAGGACAGGAGACTTCATCTTGATGCGGTCGGCGAGCCACGCGCCCCCCAGAGTGGCTATGACTTGCACCGCGCCGAAAGGAATGTTGAACAGGATCGTGGTGAAGTCGTCGAAGCCAAATGACTGAATGATGAGGGGGCCAAATGTGGAAATGCCACCGCTTGGAATACTAGATGAGCACGGTAAGCCGATGATTTGATTCTGGAATACAGAGCGCCTCGAGCTATACGTACGAGATGATAAGCATGAGGAAGAACCAGAGCCACGTCTTGGGGTCAACCAAACACTCCTTGACGTGGTCCCATTTCCAGACTCCAGAGCCAATGCCCATCTGGTTCATCCGCAGACGCTCGATAGCGATGAACTTGTCCTCCCGACTGAGAAAATAAGCCCCCATAGGGGAATCGGGCATGAAAATGCTGCTCAGTATCAGTAGACCGAGGGCGGCGCCTCGAGGTTTTGTTTGCTGCGTTCACTTACAACATGACGACGGAAAACGCAACCGTGATGCATCCACAAAACAAAAAGATGACCTAGATTCGTATTACAACCTGGTGACAACACGGACGGATGCAAATGCAAAGTGTCTTACCTGGTATGGCTTCAAGGACGAGTTGACGTGACCAAGACCATACGCCAGCAGACTACCCAGCTACATACACACAACAACAAGTCAGCAGTGCCTTTCCCTCCAGCCATTTGCCTCTCACCCACCATATTGACAACTCCCAGCATTGCGTACCAAGAGGCGTTCCTAGAGGTTTGTTCCTGTCGCCGGTACCACATCTGCACAATGGCAATAAACGTCGGTGCTGCCACCATCAGAAATCTTGGCCTTGGACGCGATTCTGCATCCCAGTCGTGTTCAACTCACCGACAGAAGCCTCAAATACGCCTAGCAGCAATCTCGAGCCCATCAATGCGCCAAAGTCTTTCGCACCCGTCATCCCGCATAGCACTGCGCCCCAAAAAAACACCATCGCGGCACAGAACTTTCCCACGGGAAGTTTGACGAGGCTGTACGCCACCAGGGGTTGGAAGACCAGCTGTGCGAGATACACGACGGAGCCTAGCCAGGAGTACTCTCCTCCGGCTAGCTTCGTATCTTCAATGAGGCCGAAGACGGATGCATATGATAATGTGGTCTTGTCTAGAGACTGGAGACAGTAGACAAAGAGCATGATGGGAAGGATATGCCAGTCAATCCTGCGCAACACCCGTGCATTGGCAGATGGTGTCACGGCCACGGGATGCTCGGCCTGTTTCAAAAACTGCGCTGCCTTGTCTCTTCCAACAACTTGGACGTGTTCCGTTGCTGAGGCATGGCCAGCCCTTGAGATATCGTCCGCATCAGCCTTGGGAGTCTGTGGCTCTTGAATCTGATGGAGTACAATTCCATCTGTGGATTCTATTCCAGAAGTGCCCATCGTGCCGGATCGACTGGACAAGACTATTCGAACCGGAAGCAACAGAAGCCTATGCTGCTCTCAACGCACTTCGTCTCGGTAGGTGATGAAGAAGCAAAGGCAGGCCGCCAATTCTACGCCAGTGCGGCACATATTCGCTCGTTGCCGGCATGCATTTGATGATGCGTTCATACTACCATGTCTTTGTCCCATGAGGACATGGTTGATTCGTCTGTTTCACGGCCGGCTTCTTGGCTTCTGGCCTGAAAGCCAAGGGGGGTTGGTTGCATTGCATTTCCTCCATCGGATTGGGCCTGTTGATCCATCCCATCCCGTGCTTTTGACGGCCCAGCTTGTCGGACAAATGAGATCTTATCTCCGTTCCGCATAAATATAGGGAAGCGGAACGGATGGTACTCCGTACATGCCCGTGACTTGAGGAAGTTCGGTTACATTGTCAGACGCGTCACACGTGCCATCGATGGCCGGCTCCTAGTAGTTCGTCTATGTGTTGCCTCATGAGCCGAGGATCTGATTTCGCCATGAGAGAGACGAAGTTGTTGCAGGCCGGGAAGTCCTGTAATCCTGGCCCGCCCAAAGAAACCCATGTTTCTCACGCCGTGAAGTCTGGAATTGCAAGAACTTGCCACCGTCACCAATCCTTCTTGACAAGCGCAGCAAGCAGTCATCGGTGATATTCGCAATGCCCCAACAAGAGCTGATTCCATCGTCCTGGGAGCATGTCAGTGTCTCCAGCAGCGAGGCCGTTGTGCATTTGAAATCTACCGACCAGAAAATACCCTTTACGTTCAAATTTGAGCTCATCCGCCCCCATGTTTTCAGAACGACTTTCTGCTCCGAGTCGCATCCTCTCCCCCCTCACCCCAGTATTTTAATTCCTCCCGCAAGACAAGCAGGTCTAAGAACAGACAGCTCGGTTGGTAATGGCGTCTCCAGCAAAGAGATTCGCACTGGAGACATCATTGCCAACGTTGACTGGAGCGAATCCTCACCTCTTGTCAGCATCTCATACGACAACGCCAATCAGCCGCTGCATACCGACCTTCCTCACCGATCCTATGTAGTCGACGGGGACGGCATTGCGCATTATTCTCGCTATAAGCGTGGGACTCTCCACGTCGGTCTCGGTGAAAAAGCTGCGCCTATGAACTTGTCAGGCAGACGGTTTGAGCTGTCTGCCACTGATAGCTTCGGATACGACGTATATAAGACAGATCCATTGTACAAGAATATCCCACTGCTCATCAATGCCACACCAGCGGGCTGCATTGCGCTCTTCTCGACCAGCCATGGACGAGGGAACTACTCTGTTGGCGCCGAAATGGAAGGATTATGGGGACATTATAAGGTGTATCGACAGGATTATGGTGGCCTTGAAGAGATTGTCATTGTCGGTAAGACTTTGAAGGACATTGTCACAACATATGCCGAGCTTGCTGGATTCCCGCTATTGGTTCCTCGATGGGCCTTTGGCTATCTATCCGGAGGTATGAAGTATTCCATGCTCGACGATCCACCTGCATCTGAGGCCCTTCTTGAACTGGCTCGAAGGATGAAGGAGCATGACATCCCCTGTTCTGCCTATCAGATGTCGTCAGGGTACACTGTAGCAGAACAGGAGCCCAAGACGAGGAACGTCTTCACATGGAACCGACATCGCTTCCCAGACCCAGAGGGGTGGATTGAAGAATATCACAAGCTCGGCATGCGGCTGATTGCCAATGTCAAACCCTATGTGTTAGCAAGTCACCCAGAATACCAGAAACTGAAGGACGCTGGAGCTTTGTTCACAGACCCGCGCACCAAGACCACGGCCATTGCCCGTCTTTGGAGCGCTGGAGGTGGTGAGAGTGGCGAGGGCGGCCATATCGACTTCACCTCCGCGGCTGGATTCGAGTGGTGGTTTGATGGGGTGAAAAGGCTGCGGAAGGAGGGCATTGACTGTATCTGGAACGACAATAATGAGTACACCATTAGCGACGATGCCTGGCAGTGTGCTCTGGATCAGCCCTCGTTGAAAGTGCCAGAGGGTCTCAGGGGACGTCGCGACGTCGGTCTTTGGGGACGCAGTCTCCATACTGAGCTTCACGGGAAAGCGTCCCACGATGCGTTACTTGAGGCCGATCCAGACAGTCGGCCGTTCGTCCTGACTCGAAGCGCTACGGCTGGCACGATGAGATATGCCTGCAGCTCCTGGAGTGGTGATAATATCACCAGCTGGCCAGGCATGAAGGGAGCAAATGCATTATCACTGACAGCCGGTATGTGTCTGATGCAATGCTATGGACATGACATTGGTGGATTCGAAGGGCCTCAGCCGTCTCCCGAGCTGTTGCTTCGATGGGTGCAGCTCGGCATCTATTCACCCCGATTTGCCATTAATTGCTTCAAGACCGGGGATGACAACAATCTTGGCGATGTCATTGAGCCGTGGATGCACCCGTCGATTACACACCTGGTGAGGAAAGCCATCAAACGCCGATATGCAATGATACCCTATTTGTATTCACTGATGTTGGTGAGTCACCAGACGGCCATCCCGCCACAAAGGTGGACTGGTTGGGGATATGAGTCTGATCCTGAAATCTGGACCCCCGAGATCATGGATGGGGAACGCCAATACTGGCTCGGTGATTCTCTCCTCATTGGAGGAGTCTACGAACCGGGCGTGAGCCAAGCCCGGGTATATCTGCCGAAACAAGGTCAATCTGACGAAGGATTCTGGAACCTCAATGCACCATATCAGCACCTTCACTCTGGTCAGTGGGCAACGATAGATGCAGAGTGGCACGGTGCTGGTATTCCTGTCCTCGCCAGAGTTGGGAGTGCAATACAAATTGGGCGTGATGTCCAAGTGATTTCCCCTGGCGAAAAGGATAACGTGGCCAACCTGCCCCTGGACGACTACCGAGCGGTGGAAATTTTCCCGCCACCAGGGAGAGGCGCCAAGGAATGGTATGTGTCCGAGTGGTTTGAGGATGACGGCGTGTCGACAGCATCGGAAGCCAAGATTTCCAGGTATGCCATTGCCTATAACGCTACGAAATTCCAGGTGACCGTAAGGTTTGTGCGTGACGAGAACTCGGGTTTCGTCGCTCCTTGGAAGACACTGGTCGTTATTCTCCCTGCGGGAGACTTGAGGGATGTTGTTTTAGAGCAGCATATGAGTCCCGGTGCTGTCAAGACTGATGATCAAGGTCGTCGACATTTCGAGCTGAGTCGACAGTAGAATGGGCATATCTTTCGAAAGTAATAATCGGATCAGAAACTGCCTCCTGCAGACGAAGAGAATGGAGTTGTCAGCTCGTCAAAGTCTCGGTTAAACAAATTGCAACGGAGGAGTCCCGTCCGTTGTCAATTCGAAGGCTTGTGCCATCAATTGGTGGCAGCTCGTCGATGCAGCCAGTATGTTTCTGCTGGTGACATGAGGGACTCGACTGCACAGTCAAAATATATTTGCGCTCGCTGGGGATTCAATTTCAGCTTTCAGTCGGAGATACATACATGTCTTGCTTTTGAAGAAGCGGCCTTTTGAGTAGAATCCTACCTCGCCGAGCCTCGCCAGGGAATCATGCAGCCAAAAATTCGCCAGCATCAACATGAAGAATGTGGCTCATATTCAAGATGGGCAGCCAGGTTCTCGCGTTTAAAAAGATCCTAAAGCAGGGATGGGCTTTCTTAGGAATGCCTAGGTCATCTGGTGTTTTCACCAAGTAAGGCGAATGGAGCTGTCGTTCTTTCGGTTCGGGGATTAGATAGTTGTTTAATGCTTGACCTAGTTTCGAACTTGTGTGGTGCGCCTGCTGGGGAGGACTCTGGCGGTGCGATGATGGGCTCAACCTACTCATATGAGCTAACGACCTCTCGATTCAGCGATCAAAACGACAGGATCAACCCCGAGTCCTATGCTTCTCCTCGATTTTTCAATGGTGTCGCAGTTTCGATTGTAATTCCTGCACCCAGTAAATTTCAGGTGTACTCAACCACGGGCTGGTCCGCAGAGACGTGCATTATGGCTATCTTTTGACCTTTCTCCAAACTTGCACGCCTTGGGTGATGAGTGACAGCTTGCAAAGTGTCGTGTCAGCTTCGAGGTTGATGTCTTGATGAAATAAGAAGTATGCGTTGCCATGAACAAGGTCTTGGTTGGTCACACTTTGCACACTGAGCAACCGGTTAGACAAGCGAGTTATGCTTGCATGTACCTTCGATTAGCGGCATGCATCGCAAGAGGTCTGCGTGAGGGGATTATAAGTATATTAGCGGAAACGGGACACAATAGCGATCGAAACAAGTTCCGTCAAGTTGGCCGACCTTCTCCGCTAGCGAGGCTGCGCAGGCGATGCGACGTTGGAATTGACGTTGGTCATCGGACTGGCTGGCAGATTACTGGATGGCCGGCGTGTTCTGGAGTGTTTGGTCTCTCTCTCTCGTAGGTTGAGGCAAGCAAGCCGCAGGGGGTCGAAAGAGTGTTGAAAATCTAGATACAAAAAACTACGTCCCTGATGAAGTGATTGGGCTCCAAACGCGATGTCTTTTGGTGATGCGCAGGTCAAGTCCGGGAAACCTGGGCCAAGGGTTGAGATGAAAGACAGAGGTTTAGGGTAAGCAGTCGACGGGTTTGACAGTGGAGTTGGAAGAGGGAAGGAGCGAACTCGCCACCTGCCGTCGGCCAGCTAGTTAGTTGACATGAATCACGAAACACTAGAGAGCCATGGCTGGACATGCGGCGGTTGGGAGGCGGCAGAGATGTGACAACATGAACAGAGTTCATTGCTTCATGTCAAGTTGTGTCATCAAATTGATGATAGGCCATGGGGAAGCTATATCTCAATGGCTGGCCGGCCCCCTGGTCCCTGGCACCGACCTTCTGTTTTTCGTTGGCGCCAGATTCAAGGTTTCCTGGTTCAACACCATTGATGCCAGCTCGATGCAACCGCTTGACCCCCCTCGACGAATGCCAACACCTTAACTAGGCCTTGGCGGCCTGCCAGGGTAACGATGGTGGCTTTGCGATGTCGCACTTGTGTATTCATCTTGTGCCCAAGCCTTGATGCCTTGCGAAAACCCAAGGCTGCGAAGCGCTCGCCCTCATCTTCCAACTCACCACGTCTAGCATCATGACCAAACAAAGCGCCTTGGCTTTTATTTGGGCCTCTATCAGTGCTCTGACTTTAGCTAAGAGCTCACTGACATCCAATCCCGGCCAAATAGAGAGCATTCCTGCCTGGGACTTCCAATCTTCGTCCTCTATCAGCGAGGACCTTGGCTCGCTCTCCACGCCGGGCGTCGACACTTCGTCCTGGAACCATGCAGAGAATCCTCGTTGCACTCTCTTGGGGTGTATGGTTGAGTCTGGAATGTACAAGGATGACGAGCTATGGTTCTCGGATAACCTCAACAACGTTGATTGGGGCCAGTTCCGAGTCCCCTGGGTCTACAGAAGCGAGTTCTCGCTTACTCCAAGGAAGGGACAGCATTATTTCCTCCAGACCAACGGCATCACATCTCGGGCTGACCTCTTCTTCAATGGAAAGAAACTGGTGGATAAAAAACAACAGGCGGGCTCTTTTGGCGGTCATACCTATGAAATCACTGGTCTTGCCGGTGACAAGAATGCTCTTGCAGTCAATGTGTATCCCTCCGACTTTAACCTCGACCTCGTTTACGGCTTCGTCGATTGGAGCCCCCATGCGCCGGACAACGGCAGCGGTATCTGGAGAGACATTACCGTGAAGCAGACTGGGCCAGTAGTGCTGGGAACAATGAGTGTGTCCATCGACATCATGATTCCAGTCGAGCTCAAACCTGCCAATGTTGTTGTCCGCGCCAAGGTGCAGAATCTCGAGCACCACCAAGTCCAAGTAGATGTTACTTCAGTCATTTCTGAATCGTCTGGCCGCAAGACCGGGACTCGGAAGATCATCCTGCGCCTAGAACCGAAAGAAACCAGTCTCGTCGAGATTTCTCACCGTGTCGAGAAGCCAAAAGTTTGGTGGCCCAAGTTCTGGGGTGATCAGCCTTTGTACAAGGCACAGCTTACACTGAAAGTTGCCAACGAGCTGTCTGATACTGCCGAGGAAATATTCGGCATTCGAACCGTCACATCAACTGTCAACAGCCACAACGACACCATGTTCACGGTGAACGGCTATCCGTTCCAGGTTCTCGGCGGCGGATACAGTCCGGACATGTTCTTCCGCTGGGACGCCAAACGATGGGCCAACATAATGAAATACTCACACGACATGGGTCTCAACACCATCCGTCTGGAGGGTATGATGGAGCACCCAGAGCTGTACCGGATGGCAGACCAAGCGGGAATGATGATTGTTGCCGGATTCGTCTGCTGTTCCAAGTGGGAGGCCTGGAGTTACAACACCGACATCAATCCCAACGTTGCCTGGTCCGACGATGACTACGACACGGCGAATGCCACGATGCGGCATGAGGCCGGCATGATGCAGCCGCACCCCAGCATGCTTGGTTTCTTGGTCGGCAGTGACTTCTGGCCCAACGACCGCGCCACCAAGATCTACGTGGATGCTCTCAAGGACGCATACTGGCAGACTCCCATCATTGCGTCCGCCTCCAAGCGAGGATACCCGGCACTTCTCGGTCCCTCAGGGATGAAGATGGACGGACCTTACGACTGGGTACCACCCAACTACTGGTACGACACCGAGCCATCCGAGGCCCGTCTCGGGGCCGCCTTTGGATTTGGCTCTGAGCTGGGCGCAGGAGTCGGGACACCAGAGATCAGCAGCCTCAAGAAGTTCCTGACCAGCGGCGAGATGGAGGACCTCTGGAAGAAGCCCAACGCCAACTGCTTCCACATGTCTACGAACACCTCCTCGTTCCACAGCCGCAAGATCTACAACGAGGGTCTGTTCAGGCGCTACGGCGCGCCCACATCTCTCGAGGACTACGTCTACAAAGCCCAGCTCACCGACTACGAGGCCATCCGCGCACAGCATGAAGGCTACTCTGCTCGCTGGAACCAGAATCGCCCGGCCACAGGCACCATCTACTGGATGCTGAACAATGCCTGGCCCAGCCTGCACTGGAACCAGTTGGACCACTACCTGCACCCAGCCGGCTCCTACTTTGGCACCAAGGTCGGCTCGCGCCTGGAGCACGTTGCCTACGACTACGTCCGCCAGGAGGCGTGGATCATCAACCACAGCCTCGACAAGAAGGGCAAGCGCACCATATCCATCGAGCTCATCGGACTGGACGGCAAGACAATCTCCAGCGACGCCGTCACCGTCAACACCGTACTCAACAGGTCCAGCAAGGCCGCCGACGTCACCGGCCTAGACAAGCTGGGGGACGTCGGCCTGCTGCGCCTCGTCCTGTCAGACGACAAAGGCCAGTGTCTCAGCCGGAACGTGTACTGGCTCGCCAAGTCTGTCGATACTTTGGACTGGCCCAACTCGACGTGGTACCACACCCCCGTGACCAAGTTCACCGACTACAGCGCCCTGAGCAGGATGAAGATGGCCCAGCTGTCCGTCACGACGCGCCAGACCACCGCCGCCCACTCCGTCATGCTCGAGAACCTGTCCAGCATCCCTGCATTCTTCATCCGCTTGAACCTCGTAGACTCGGCCGGCGAAGACGTCAACCCGGCCATCTGGTCAGACAACTACATCACGCTATGGCCCAAGGAGAAGCTGACGCTCACCGTGACCGGTGACGGGCGCGAGGCAAAGATTATAGTGAAGGCAGGAAACGTCAAGGCCTCAGAAGTGACGCTGTGAATACAACATGTCTACTAGTCCAGAAAACAAAAAAGGTATTCTCTTATGGAAAATCGGGCGCAATGTCCTCGTACTTTTTTACACACAAAAACCATCATCTCTAGCCATCACTTCACTTCCATCAGGCTTTCCATCTCCGCAACCAACCTCCTAGCAGCATCATGTTACGGATACTATGGCCGAGACAAAATGTCCGAAAGAGCCTGTCCACCCTAACGCACGTAGATCTACATGCTCAAACACCCCCTGCACCTTGACAGATGACACCCCGAACTCGCTCCCGTCGAGGCTACAAGGTCAACAATCCAGCAGTTACCGGTCCCCTTCAACACCTGCAAGCTCGCTACCCAAGGCGCCACTAGAAAGTGTGCAATAATGGCAAGACAGACCGCTCAGACAGAGTTGACAAGTTGAGGCTGTCAGCCCCTGCAGAAACATGTAACTAAGCGACGCGCCCTTAATGACAAAGTCGCTTCCTTTAAAAGATGTAGCCTAGTCCTCTCAAGCAGAAGCACATAGTCACCGGGAAAGCCCCACGAAGCAGGGCAGAAAAGGGCTTCCGTGAAGTTTGGTATATCTGGCATGGACAAGGGACGAAGCGGGATTTTCTCAGGTGATGTGGCCTGGGATTGACGAGGTCCCGGATAATGGCTGATTTGCGGACGACTCTCATGCCATGTTGTGGTAAGGGAGCGGTTTACGAGGCTGAGGCGGCTGTATAGCGTTGTGCTGCAACTATACTGTGCCTGAGACGGCGACAAGGACTGGTGCAGCTGCGAAAGCTTTTCTTGACGACACAGCACGTATGGTATGCCTTGGGAGTTCCATCAGACTAGAAGCGGCACGGTAAATGATGAATACACAGTTGACCGAAAAACCAGTTGTCTGAATATCTTGTATATGAGGCGATGGTGGAGGACCCAAGCTCCAGGGCCCTTCGCACTCGTTGCACTGCATAGCTGACTCGAGGCGTCACACTCGAGTAGGGGATGTTCTCCGTCTTGCGTAACTACATAAGAAGCAACATTGTGGGATTGTGACTGGCGGCGATCAAGACAAGGCCTCGTCAGAATCTTCTTCGATAGGTGCATGTCTGTCTGTCCACGGCTCAAAGAAACTGGCACACTTCATCAGGCCACCGATTGTTTCCCAGATGGTCAGGAACGCAAACAACGACATGACAACCACCATGAACCACGTCGTCGTCAAGTGGGCGTGTGATTTGGGGAGAATGACCAGAATCACAGCTACAAACAAGCGCATGCTCACGCGTGCCTGCTTGCGCAGCATCAGACATTCCTCTTCGTCTGTACGGTACAGCTGTGCGTAGATCCAAAGACAAAACAAGCCCAGGCCTAGTCCACCACCGAGCAGCCAGCGCTGTCCATGTTCGAAATCGTGCAGTCTGGTGCTAACGGCGCACATGTGTCCGCCGATCAAGAACGACGCCGACAGCGGAAGGTGGAGCAGAAAGAAGCCAAAGGCCGTCCATGCGGAGCGGCGAATTGGATGTGTGGCCTGAATGCTCCCGTCACCGCTGACGTAGATCCAGTTGATGCAAAAGGCGACGACCAGAGTACACACGGCCTTTGCGTATCCTGCCGTGAGGCCAATGCCAGCCGGGTCGCCGACAATGACGCTGTACATGAACTCGCCGAGGATGATGATGAAGAAGGCGGCCATGCGGTCAACCTCGTGGGCAATGTCAACGGCAGTGCTGTATTTGAGCTTAAGGCGACGCTTGATCCAGGGGCTAAGAGTAATGGACCATGTGATTTCCTGGTACAGAATCATGACGGCCACGACTGCAGCTTTGCCGGAGATGCTTATGGACTCGACGAAGAGCGGGACGGTGATGAAAAGGCCGACGAGCATGAAGCCTGCGAGAATGCGGGCCTGTGCGCGATGCTGATAGCTTGCGAAGGAGCTTACGAGGAACACGCACATTGTCGAGAACCGAGCGACTACATAGGCGCCGGCGGTTGTTCGCATGGCATCAATGTCGACATTGGCTGCCCTCGCATTGTTGGCGTAAAGAACCAGGAGCGACATGACCCAGAGGATGATGAGTCGCTGCGGCAAGTCATCCGTGTAGTACGAGTTCATGATCTCTCGCAGATCAGCCCAAATGTGCCATGCCGGAGCGAAAATGAGCATGTACTTGGCAAGATGGGCGCCATCCGGATGTTCGGCGAGGTCATCGCTAAAGTTGGCGACGATGGCGACGTCTAGGAGGCGATGGGCAAGGATTAGTTGAAGGATACTCCGTACTCGGAGAGGAGGCTATAACTAAACGTACATAGCAAATCGAGAAACAGTTCGAACCGCCCTGCCTGCCTTTCCTCGTCACTCTCTTTGTATAGATGACCGTTGTAGAACCATTGAAGCGCTTTCGGTCGCTTGACCACGTATCGTTGGGGTTTGGCAGCCTCCTGGAGCTCGTTGCAGTTCATCTTCGCGTGCTCCGCTGACGCGATCGTGGAGTGCAATGGAGCTGGAAATCCTTGCGAGAAAGCAATACTGCATCTTCTCTTGACGAGTCGGCTCAACTTGTTGATTGGGAGGTGGGAGGAGGGGGCGACAAGCCAAAGCGGCTAAGCTATTGAGCTACGATTGCGCCTGGGCTGGACTGGTTGCCCTTTGATTAAGACATGCGTGCCACCCAAATCGTCCTTGTGGATGCAAACCGAATGCAGTCATTGTAGATGTAAGCTGTGATGCTAGCTGTGTGCAACTTAGCTGTCGTGCCGATTCAGTCTTTTTTTGTGAGATTTCCGTCCAACGATCGAACTCGGAAGAAGGTCAAGGAAGGTGCCATGTACGGACGGGTGCGGATTGGAAAGGGCGACCGAGAACAGTGGTAGGCGGGGTCCGGAAATCATTTTGTCAGTCTTCATTTCCTGACTTTTGCCAGCACCACAACAAGTTGAAGTAGAACTCGTCACCCCTCGACTTAATCTCCATCCTATCGTACGGAGTCTATTCCAGCGCAAAAAAACAGTTCGTGTCGTACTCACCCATGTCCGACTGCTGACTAACATGAGCTCTTCTTGTGCTCGCGTTTCTAGATCCTGAACCCTGCAGACATAGGGTAACTAAGTGATGAGAACAGGGTCGGAACTCGAATGGAAATACACTCCTCTCTTGGAGGGGCGGGATAGAAACACACGTGAATTCGTGGGTATTCAGAGTTAATTCACTACTAGTATTCTAGAATAGTTCACGTCTCCAAATGGCTCTCAACATGCGTTCTCTGCTGCGGCAGTTAGGCGGTAGGAACCACTTCCTCGGGAAAAGCGTAAGATCGCCCCTAAAGAGATCATTGATCATGTGCGTTGGAATTGTCACT
Organism: Metarhizium rileyi; assembly: GCA_031753515.1. Lineage (NCBI taxonomy): Eukaryota > Fungi > Ascomycota > Sordariomycetes > Hypocreales > Clavicipitaceae > Metarhizium > Metarhizium rileyi. Next base: position 2,679,985 of record JAUKVO010000008.1, read on the forward strand.
TGGTGGACCAGCCATATGACTATTGCAATCAGTCGCTAACATCGTCATGGCTTTCTAGCATGTCTGCCGGCAGTCATAGCAGTAGCGCCGATGGTTGTTGTCCACCTGATGAACAAGAACCCATCGTAGCAGCCTCAATACGACGACATTGGCTCATGCGCGTTGCTAACTGCGTCAGACTACGGCCAGCTACTATATCCTGGTGACATTGTGCCCGCAGCCGTTGCGGAAGCAGTCAGACGTGCACAATGGCATGGAGTCAGCTAACATTGTGTGTGCTGGACTACACGCGGCAATTGTATCCTGCGGTTCCACCAGATGATTCCTTTCGCCTTCAGGATTGTTCATCCCATGCCGTTGACACTTGTCTCGTCTCAAGTGCAGAGGCAAGACCCAAGACCAAGATTCAAGGGCACCCTGGGCTTTGAAACTTCTTACATCATATCGCTTCCCGTGGCTCCTGGTGGAATGACTCCACGAGGCTGTTAGATTGGGCCTGAAACACGGTGGAGCGTAGTGATGTGAACTTAGCTCTGGGAAATAGTTGCTTTTTGCTTTATTATTTTCTTTTTTCCTACCAAGCTCTTGCGTTGAGTCGCAAAGGGTAGTTATATCCGCGGAACGACCCTGATTGCCGGATCAGAAATGAGAACAGGAAGCGTAGGGTTCATCGTTCTGAAGCCGTGTTTTGGAACATGCCCAGCACCATCGGCAACGCAGGGACGGAGTGAAACACTAGAACGTGCCGAAGAAGGCATGGGAAAAGCATGATGCCAGAATGCGATTCTCTTTTTTGTGCATACGATAAATCGGAAGTTTCGCACCTGGACTTGTTGAAGAACCATATGAACGCCATGTCAACATTCCGGAATTTTTACTTGGAAGACATTGATACGTATGAAGAAGGTATAGAAACAAAGGCACACAATAGTCTCAGGAGCTATTGGAACCCATCGGGCTGTAAGAAGCTGTAGAGATGTTAGTTCCAGCAGCAATGCTTTTTGTCGAAGCGATCAGCAACATTTTCTCCCCTTGATGTGCTGGGCTTACATGCAATGTCGATCTTGGATCTTGAGAAATTCGGGTCACAGCAGTGCAAAGCGGTGATAGTTGGGCGATGCGGCAACAACAGTGGCCTGACCGGTGGCCACACACAGACGTGACGTCAGACGTCCAATCGAGTTACAAACACGGAACGTGAAGTTATACTGGAATTGCAGGGAGTAGTGTAGGTACTGCATCAGACAGAGCGTCGGGAAAAAGCCATTGAAGTTGGTGGCTGGAGCAGAAAATAACAGGGAGACGTCGACCTCCAGGGCGTGATGGAAGAAGATGCCAGAAATCGCGCGGGAACAAGTTTCGCACACCTAGGCAGGCGAAGAATGGGCGCACGCGAGCAGAAGATCGTCGACTCTGACAAGTGATTCAGGGATAGACTACTCCGTAGTCGGTCTCCGAATATCAACATGCCTTGGGGGAAAAAGAACAAGGGACGACTTCGCTTGGAGCACATTTGGTCGTTGATGTGTGATGAGAGTGGCTGCAGAGGGAGAAATATGGAGAGACCGTTTGGGATGTTGTAGATCTCTACACGGAAAAGGCAACTCGACGAGGGGATGCACTTATGCACGGAAGCCAAGCCCACATCTAAATATACATAGCAGCACAGGTTGACGGCATAGCCCTTGTGGGTGCCTGCTGGTGAACCCAGCGTGTTTACCAACAACCGGGAGCTGAGGCGAGGCGTCGTGTCGTCGTGTCGAGGTGTTGGGAGCAAAGTAACTCGGTGCCCCTGGGTCGAAAGCATACACTTTGCGGATTTTATCGCACGAGATGGGAAGACACTGACAAAATGACCAACGGGAACAGAAAACAGAGGGCCGGAAGAAGCAAGAGTGACGTTGACAGGGGACGCATAGTTATATCGTATCTGGTTCCAGTTACGGAGTCACTTCGTACTCCGTAAACTTACCCGCATTGTAACTTATCCGTCGACCAGCATTCAAAACCGACGATTGGCTGGCTGGTACAACTTCTCGAGCATGTATGTAACGGCCCCTTTCAGGGACCCCCGTTTTCGCTACCGTCTTGGCGTGGATATATTGATAGGGGACCTCGCTTCGTAGCAACGAACCATACAGCGTAACGAGGCACTCATCGAGTCTATCGGGGGCTCGGCGAAGTTGATGATGACGCTCATGCCAGAGTTGGCCAGCTCTTTTTGCAATAAATCGACTTTGTGTGGCAGATGGTGTACAGGTGAGATGGCTCAAGATGGAAGGACGTGGGAGGCGACTAGAAGACCTGGGCGGCGGGCCAGTAAGGCGACGAGAAGTTTACATGACCAAGTTAGAGGGAACTTGCTAGTGCTGCTAGTGCTGCTAGCCAAGGTGTGTCAATCGCCATCCTCGTCCCTGAGACTTTCAAGCCAGACAGCTGCATATTCCGGAGTTAAGACAATACCATATAGGACATGGGGCAGACGCATATAGCCAAGCTCTGCGTGGGAGGGAGCCTCCGTCTGGTCTGGGGAAGGGATGGTCGGACATTGCACTCACAAAAGGGGCATCATGTTCTTTGTAGGGGTCTTTTCGGGAAGGAGATGAACATGTGGTTGCTGGCGATGGGCTGATAACCCAGGATGCTGACACAGGGACAGATGCGAGGCTGCGGTTGACGAGCGCGCAGCGTGAGCACAGCATGAACAGGAACAGGACCGATGATGGGTCAAGTACGCCTTGGGAGACCAACATTGAAAAATGCTGGCAGATGCTGCCTGACCGGATCAAGTTGCATCGTGTATGGCGAAATCCCCGTCGTGTGCCCTGCTCATCCACACCGCGTGTCTAGATAAGCCGTAACTGGTAGACTCGAATCACTGGATGGAGATTGCGAAGGCGCTTATTGCTGCCAGCGTATGACGAACTGCGACTTTCTACGTTGGGCAAAGGATGGACTGACGACGAAGAGTTCTGGTGACGGACTCGGCACATGCATAAGTCATATCTCTAGTGAACAAGGCATCATCCCGTGCCGAAATGGACTGCAGGGTCGCAACGAACGCCATCCTGTCTGTGTTCGCCGCATCGAGCAACGACCAAGTGAACGAGTTTGCCAGCTCTTTGGTCTGGACTCTGAGACGAGGCCGAGCGTGGGATGCAAAGTCGTATTCCAACCGCGAGCAATCCACATTGAACATAACGAAGTAGTATCAAGCCAGTTATTAGACTTTGCACTGAGCAACCATGACAGAAAGCACTATTTTGGGGGGGGGGGAACCCAAAGTCCAGGCAATGAGCTTGTTTTGCCCCCGTGTCTCACCACCATCTTGCCGCAGCCGAGATGCCGGACGCGCAATCCAACTTGCACATTCTCGACATGGACATGGCCAAGCAATGCGTCACCCTCCCTTGTGCGACCGCCTAGAACAAATGTCGCTCTCCGGCGAACCATCCCAACTTAGAGCTCCCCCCCCCCCCTGGGAGGAGGCACAACGGCGGATGCACGTTGCAGCACGTCATATCGGCCTCGTCACAGCTGGGCTGTTCCAACAATCTTGTTCCAAGTCAGAGCAGCCCTCTGGCCCTGCATCAACAACCTTCTGTCCAAGTGCTTGCCGAAATCATACGTCCGTGCCACTCGTCATGTCCGTGACAAACGATGGCCCGGGGGTGTAACTTACGAAGGGGGCGTGTGGCGGACTTGCAGAAGCTTACATTTGTCCTTAAATTTACGCCTCTGGCAAACGATCAACTAAATCGTCCGTCACGTTTTACTCCGTACCCTATTTGCCTCCCAAAAAAAGCACCACTTGACACGTTGGCGCCTGTCAACTAGCTAGCTCGTTAGCCTACAAAAAGGGGTCAACGGGCGAACCGGGTCCTGCGGTTTGGCACGGGGAAATGGGGAACTGTGGGTGATTATTCCCCCAGAAGTTCCCGAGCCTAAGCTGCAACAGGTAGGTGACAAGATAGATAACAGAAATGACAAGAGGGATCACCAGCTGGAGCTGGTTGGTAGAACACTGAAGCCACAAAGGGGTGTGGCTGTCCGAGGCGGTGGAAGGGGCACAAGGAACTTACACAAGGACCCGGACAGAGCCAGATCTGCGGCTATTCGACTCTTTCGAGGAGGACGTCAAGCTTGACGATCGGCACTCACATGAATATGGGTTGCAGCAGCTGGGAAAGGGGGGGAGATTGTGGCCGGTCGTCCTCCGCCAACAGCACGAGGCCAAGTGCCATAGTAGGCAACTCTCGGCCGGAGCTGATGAGAAACGGATTACGGTTGCGTCTGCTCCGTGACTTACTCCGTACTCCGTATGGCATGGCCTGGATCCTTTTGTTCTCTCGCCTGGGCTGCATCTCATGCCGTCGATCACGGCTCCATACAAGCACTCCCGCGCAGTTCCAGGCACACGAGACGTTTACGGGTGACCCTGTCAAAGGCAGGCGATGCGCAGCCGACGTTATGACCCTGTGAACGATGAAACTGGACGAGCCAGAGATGTCGAGCATGTCGAGCATGTCGAGGCATTTGTGACGGCCGGGTAAGGAATGGGAAGCAACCGGCCAAAGTTGACTTAGACGACGCGAAATAAATAAATAGGATGGCTTCCTCCCCTTCCAAGACGACTGACTGAAGAGCAGAACAACAAACCAACGAGAATCACTCTCAGTCCTCTTCGCTTGCACATATCGCCAACTTCTCTTCCCATATACCCAGCTGTTCGATCGTCTCAGGCAGACTCGTTGATAATCACAGCTCTATTATCATTGTCCTTGTTTCTCTATTCTCTCTCCAGCTCTCTCTACTTCTTCCGTCCTTCCGGTCAAGACTCAACACGCCGTCACCAAAGTATACCCGAAATCAACAGTCATCATGAAGGTTTCAACTCTCCTCGCTATCCTCCCCATCGCCATGGCCGCCCCCTCCAAGCGTTCATCCCCGGCCCCCGTCCTTGTGCCTCGCGATGTCCAGCTCGTCGAGGGCAAGTACATCGTCAAGATGAAGGCCGCCACCAGTGGCCCAACCGTTGTCTCTGCCGTGTCCTCCATTGCCGCAGATGCCGACCACACCTACACGCACTCCTTTCAAGGGTTCGCGGCCTCCCTCACCCCCGAGGAGATCGAGCAGCTCCGCGACGACCCGAATGTGAGTTGTACACGGAAGAAGTTCACCGTTCTAGGACTCCGAATGCTAACACCCACTTCCGGCAGGTCGACTACATTGAGCAGGATGCCATCATAACCATCTCGGCCACGACCCAGGAAGATGCTGACTGGGGTTTGGCTCGTCTCTCCAGCCAGACGCCCGGCACCACCACCTACACCTACGATGAAAGTGCCGGCGAGGGCACTTGCGCCTTTGTTATCGACACTGGAGTCGAGGCTGAACACCCTGTATGTATCGCGGGTCAAGCTGCAAGGCGGTCGTGCGGCAAAAGGCACTGACAGATGCTTTCCACAGGAATTCGAGGGCCGCGCCAAGTTCCTCAGAAACTTCGTCGGGGACAACCAGAACACCGATGGCAATGGCCACGGCACTCACGTCTCGGGAACCATCGGCTCCAAGACATACGGCGTCGCCAAGAAGACACAGATCTACGGCGTCAAGGTCCTCGACGCCCAGGGCAGCGGCACCAAGTGAGCTTCCTCCTCCCATAACTACTGCCTGATCCCTCCCTCCCTCCCTTGCTGCTCGGTCCATCATCAAGCTAACAGACCAACTAATACAGCTCCGGTGTCATCGCCGGCATGGACTTCGTCGCCAGGGAGGCCAAGACCCAGCAATGCCCCAAGGGCATCGTCGTCAACATGTCCCTCGGCGGCCAAAAGTCCACGGCCGTCAACCACGCCGCCGAGGGCATCACCAGCGCCGGTCTCTTCCTCGCCGTCGCCGCCGGCAACGACGCCCGGGACGCAAGCGGCTACTCACCCGCCTCGGAGCAGTCTGCCTGCACCGTCGGCGCCACCACCAGATCAGACGATCTCGCCGAGTACTCCAACTTCGGCTCCATCGTCGACGTCCTCGCCCCTGGTTCCAACATCAAGTCCACCTGGCTGCGGGGAGGCACCAACACCATCTCCGGCACCTCCATGGCGTCTCCTCACGTCGCCGGTATCGCAGCCTACTTCCTGGGCCTGGGCGCACAGGTCCAAGGGCTCTGCGAGGCCATCGCCAGCAAGGGTCTCAAGGGTGTCATCCAGGGCGTTCCTAGCGACACCGCCAACATCCTGATCAACAATGGCGAGTCTGGAAACTCGGCTCGACTCCCCTACTCACACTACTAGAGGCAAAGCATACGAGCATCACTACGGGCTCATGGGCTGGGAGGTCGACGCGGCTGTTTAGAGTTCCAGGAGGGCCCGACGGCAAGAGTCACGTATACGCATGACGGAATGACGAGGTAGTTATGAAGGCGGCAGCGGGAGCTTGGTCTTCGATTTGGCCTGCCATGTTCTATTCTATTTTATTCTGTTCTATTCTATTCTATTCTATGCTATGCTGTTCTATTCTATTCTATGCTATGCTATTCTGTATATATATATATACATATACTTCAGCAGTTACACGCTGATTTCCACTCCACGCGTCCTACATCCTGTTCACTCTTCTTTTGCGCTTTGAGCACAGAAATCCCACATGTCATGACCCTAGGCACGATACCGCTTTGAACCAAACCCCAAGGTTTTGCTTTATGCAGGCCGTCTCTAGAGTTCCCTACCCAGGTGGGATTATTCGCACAACGGAATGTATATCCGATCTCCACACCCAACGCGAAAGCCTTGACATTACCAGCCGTAACAGAGAAGGCACGCACTCCCACACCGTCAATTTTAGCGACAACATCTATCGTTATAAAGTCGACGCAGTTGTCGCGCTATACTCCGAATCTTCGGTAGAATGACCGGAGCCCTGACCGGCCGAGCAGTTGCGCCGTCGAATGCTTGTAATAGTATAAGCGACATTTCAGAGCGTGCAGACTCGCTGTCCAAGAATATCGCCTAGAAAATAGTCAGGCCGTCTCGCAAGGAACCGACGCAACCGATAGTCATGTCCTCTGCTGAAGGCAAGGGCTGCCGGCACGAGCTGAACCCCGTATATGATGGGCGTGCAAAGCCCGCGGCTGGTACGAATAGCACGGCGCGAAAAGTTGCGAGAGGATGAAACAATATGTAGCTTCTCCGTGGCACATAGTGGCGAGTTTGGATTCAGTTGACGGCAACTTGAGCTGGAAATCGTACGTCATTTTGGTAAGCCCGTCTGGAAACTTCTGCTGTGAGGGGTGTTTATAGTGAACCTGGCTTGGAATCTGATGCACACAACTACTACAACTCTTATCCACTCGTACAGTAGGCTTAGATGAGCATCACTTAAAGGTTCCCCCATGTCTATACGTATACGGAGTTTTTTTATTATAGTTCTTGCCAAAGAGGTCCGGACCTGACCGGGACCGAAACCGGAACCGCATCCGGAACCTACCCGGGTTGAAGAATCACGTCGCCACCCGTGGAAACACAGAGTGGGTAACTTATAACGTACAGATTACGGAAGTACATGATGCAGGGCTTTTACTGAGCCTGCCGTGTTGTTCTTTAGGGGTGGATCATCAACCTGTCAGTCGAAGGGCTCAGACTCGCTCCAGTTTTCCAACAGCAAACAGATCGACAAGACCATGACCCGAGCAACGCGTCCAAGATTTATCGCAGATACAAGACGAGAGACGAATGCGTCTAAAACATCACTTCATATAGGCCTGCCATAAATCTGGACACTCGTGTCACAAACGGCACTCTCGTCCTAAACCCTTGACAATGTCCAATCTCTCTCATTACAAAGTCCTCACCCTTGACTGCTACGGCACCATAATAGATTGGGAGACTGGTGTCGTCAACGCACTCCAGCCTCTTCTGAACGCAAACAATGCCACCGTTTCACGAGAGGACCTGCTATCCGTATACCACTCTTGCGAAGCAGCACAGCAAGCCAAGACGCCAAACCTACCATACGACAAGCTCTTAGCCGCCGTCCACCCCCAAGTTGCTGCGAAACTGAACCTCAAGACACCTAGTGTCGAGGAAGATGAGCATTTTGGCGCATCCGTCGGCGAATGGCCCGCATTCCCCGATTCCGTGGCCGCCCTTGGTCGTCTGTCCAAGTTCTACAAGCTCGTCATCTTATCCAACGTAGACCGTGGCTCGTTCGCAAAAACCAACGCAGGACCACTGCATGACCTCACCTTTGATCTCATCATCACGGCGCAAGATGTCGGCAGTTACAAGCCCGACCCCCGCAACTTCGAATACATGCTGCATGAAGTCAAGGATAAGTTGGGCGTCGACAGGGATCAGATCATACAAACGGCCCAGAGCCAATTCCACGACCACCATCCTGCGAGAAGTATGGGTATCAAGTCGAGTTGGATTGTGAGACCGGGGGCAACGATGGGCAACAGGCCCAACGAGATTTATAATTGGAAGTTCGATACGCTGGGAGATATGGCCGATGCGCTTGATGAGGAAGTCGGGAGGGAATGATCTGCATTCCCTAGGTAGGAAATAGTATTGTAGTTGATGATTTCTCTATATGACGGTATCGGGATCAACTAGCGCATGCAATCGTGTTGCCAGACAGGCAGGCAAGAGATCCTACAGGATCGCTTCCTGGTGTTCCGGTTCTATGGAACGTGTGTTTGAGAGGATCGCGTTGGACTTGGACGGTCAGCCATGTGACATATCACAGGGTCATAGACTTTGAAGGAAGTCCTTCCTGCTCGGCACGATGTGATCAGACCACTTCAAGGTCACCACCAACAAACGTATAACTTAGAATCTCCTAATTGGGCCTCGGATATGAACACTTCGCGGCTCGTTCCCATCATTGACCGGGAATATAGTCTGTTTATCGGCAAATACGGAGTTCATGTGGCTCATCGAGCGGAGGAGGTATGGGTAGGGGGGTACGCAAACGTTCCTTGACTATAACCAACACAAACCCCCCTATGTCCAGCTTCAACTTGGAAGGTGTAATTGTGATGTTAGGATGTGCAGAACATTCTACCATTCACAACAAAGTCTCCAATTCGTGACATTGTCCCATTGTAACATTGCCATTAGTCGGTTCAGGCCGGGCAGGATTTACAAGAATTAATCATGTTACATGTATAAAGACCTTGAGCTCCTGCCGGGCGTTCTGAAGATGACACAACTGTCCTACATGTCGTCTTCAACAGGTATACTTCACAATGGTAAACATCAAGAACCTGATCCTGTCGGCGGCAGCCCTCGCCGGCCAGTCCCTAGCAGGTGAGCGGACGGCTGCCGGCAAGTACATTGTGACTCTTAAACTTGGCATCACATCCAGCAAATTCGACGGCCACATGAAATGGATCAACAGGATCCACGCACAGGCGAACCCCGGCAGCGTTTACAGCGGTGTCGAATATCTGTACGACGGTAGCTATGGATTCAGCGGCTATTCCGGTTCCTTCGACGAGTCGACTCTCGCAGAGATCAGGTCCAGCGAGGACGTGTGTTCCACTCCTCCCTTCCTGCATCGACAGGGACGTTCTGACGAAGAAATGAACAGGTTGAAGCTGTCGAACAAGACCAGGTCTGGAACCTGAACTGGATTCAAGACGAGTCGGCTTCGGAACGAGAGAGCCCCGTCGCGGCCAGATGGGAAACGACTTACACGGAGCAGAAGAATGTGACCTGGGGGCTGGCAACTTTGTCTCACCGCTACTCGGGCGCCAGGGAATACAGCTATGATTCGGACGCAGGCCTGGCCACCTACGCTTACGTCGTGGATACTGGTATTCGAGACACGCACGACGAGTTCGAGGGCCGCGCCCACAAGGCATACAGCATCTTCGACCAGGAAACCGACTTCGTCGGCCACGGCACTCACGTTGCCGGCACCATCGCCGGAAAGACCTACGGCGTCGCCAAGAAGGCGAGCATCATGGCCGTCAAGGTCTTCAACGGCACCGCAGGCTTGGCATCCGACCTCCTGACTGGATTCAACTGGGCGGCAAACGACATCATCAGGAACAACCGCACCGAAAAGGCCGTCATCAACATTTCCGCCGGAGGACCCGCCTCGACGGCCTTCAACCTCGCCGTCGACAGGGCTTCGGCACACGGCGTTACGACCGTTTCGGCGGCCGGTAACTCTGGCGTAGACGCATCTGCCTTTTCTCCTGCATCGGCCCAAAGCTCCATCACGGTTGCCGCCATCAACAGCGACTGGGAGCGTGCCAGGTACACCAACTTTGGTCCGGCGGTCAAGATCTTTGCCCCGGGGACCATGGTCGTTTCCGCATCCAACAAGGACGATTCGACCGTCGTGGCCATGTCTGGTACGTCCATGGCCTCGCCTCACATTGCTGGGCTCGCCATCTACATCATGTCTACGCAGGACATCACCCGCGTCGGCCCAGTCACCCAGCACATTCTGTCGACTGCTACCAAGGATAAGGTCGGCGGTGGTACCCATGGCTCTCCTAACCTTATTGGCAACAACAACGTCCCAGGACAATGGGATTAGAAACGGGGTCCCTTGGGTCATGCGATTTGCGCTGGCCCAACTGGTAGGGTGCTAACTAGTTAACTTACAAAGGCGACGACTGAGATTGAGATTTCTGTTGGAATAGAATAAACTACCCGGATTGCAGTATGGAACAAACTGGGTTAGGAATGTAGTTGCAATCAAAGCACAATATTGAATGCCCTCGGTGTTAACTACAAGGTTAATGAGGGCTCTGTCCACTCATTACTTGCACTCATTATTCCTCCTGGCAGTAAGCAGGCCATCACAGGAGTATACCCCGTAGACCATCACACCATGGAGTGCTGTTGATGTCGCTGAGCTGACACGTAGGATGCCAAGCATCTTTTATCTAGTAAATAAGATGCCGCTTAGACCTGGATTTGGTACAACACCACGCCATCATTTCTATCAAGGCTACCTTGTCGACTGCCAGGTAAGTTACAACACAGAATATCTACACGGCAGACGACGTATGCAGCCACTCGCCAATCAAATAACACCCTTGCACCTTCTTGGTCTAATAAGTTAGTTACTCCGTATTCACCTCCCAATTCGGACACGACGCACCTGCCGTCGGGTATTTTGTAAATGAGATAGCCGACTTCGCCGGCATTTGACCCCACGCGGGGAAACTCCACTCGGCGCAGATGTCCGGGGTCCGGGGTCCGGGGTCCGGCTCTAAGAGGGAAATCAAGATTATATTCTTGTGTGCACGCCAGCCCAAGAAATCAGCAGAAAGAGGGCAAATTCAAATTCCCAGCCCAGAACCCAGATTATCTAAACCGTCGTGGGTTCATTTCCAAGTCAGCAAGAACAAATGTAGAGCCGAAATCCAGGGTCGAAGTGTCCCGACTTCCATCTAGAAGCACCAAAATAAATGTTTTCCCGCAAACGGCCCAGTATAACCTACCCACCCACTCTCCTGACAAGAACGACTCCAACAAATGCTACACACGGGCGAGCTATCTTTTAGCCCTGATATAGACATCCGCGTATACAGTGCCTCTCTTCTCCCATTTCCTCCCTGCATTACTTCTCTAGGACAGCACGCCTGTGCTTAAACGCCCTGAACAACACAACACAGCGACCTCTAGATCCGTCCAACCCAGCAGCTTCGGCCATGGCCCAAAAAACCTCACCATGGTGTGCCCCTCTACCTCTTCGGGGGGAAGTTTACGCCGTCACCGGCGGCGCAAGCGGCATCGGGCTCGCGACGTCGCAGATGCTCTCGCGCAAGGGCGCAACAGTCTGCATAGCAGACATCAATCCAGAAGCCCTAAAAGCCACCGGGAAGTTCTTCGCGGAGCAAGAGCTTCCCTACATGATAACAAGAGTAGACGTTTCGAAGCGAAGCCAGGTGGACAGCTGGGTGGCATCCATCATTGCCCAGCACCGCCGTCTAGACGGCGCTGCGAATGTCGCAGGCGTGATTGGCAAAGGCCACGAAACCATAACCGTTGCAGAGATACAAGACGAAGAGTGGGACAAGAACGTCGGTGTCATTCTCACGGGGACAATGTACTGCCTGCGTGCTGAGCTGCGACATGTCGTCGACGGCGGTTCAATCGTCAATGTCTCGTCCATCCACGGCATTAAAGGCAAGCTCTCATCGTTCGGGGCAGAATAGGCCCTCGGTTTGCGGAAGCGACTCTTTGTTGACTGTGTGCTAGGCTTTGCAAAACAAGCCGCCTCTCACAAAAGCCGCCGCCCTTGAGAACGGTGGCCGCGAAGTCCGCGTCAACTCCGTCGCTCCTGGTGCGACCTACACCCCTCTTATGCGAAGCAGTTGGGATTTCTTGGGGAGTGCAAAAGACGCGCCGTTTGACGATCCTTCTGCGTCTAAGAGGCAGGGCACAGCACAGGAGACGGCAAGCGACATTGTCTTCTTGTTGAGACCCGAGAGCGCGCTTGTTAGTCGAAGTTTATACCAGGTTGATGGGGCTTGGATATGAATTCAGGACAAGCGATGCGGACGCGAGTTCAAATGCTTACTGGAAGGCCACGATCTATGGAAATCTAATACAGCGCCTGGTTGCAGAGTATATACTACTTTCAACTTTTCGTCAGAGGCCCATTTAGTGGCTTCCATGAAGTTGTGCGTCGGGTTATGAGCATAGTTGGGGTCCCGGTAAGTACAGTATCGATACTCATAGTGGGCTCTGAATAGATGTGGTGTTTCTTTTTGGGTGTCTGCTTCTTCGAATGTTGAAGCACCAGAAGTCGCCGCGGGTTCGGCACGTGGCCTAAATCTGCCGTTGCAGGTCTATATATAAATAAAGCTTAGTAACAATTGGATGTCGACAACAACGGCCAAATCTCTTCACTTTTTCTATAAGTCTTTTGGAATAAAACATGACATCGTAATAGGGGAGGCAAGCTATTAGGTTGTTGCACGAAAGACTATCCCACTGCCCCTCCAGCGTACATATGCGTCATCTTCTGAATGGCCAAGATGACGACCGCTGCTTCTCCGTCCGTGCTCTTTGGCTTCTTACATCCTCAGCACTATCATTAGTCGGGTCACTGGCGACATTAGCAGGGGTATACGCATCAATGATATTCTTGTACCGTGGTACAAAATTGACAGCAATGGCATATGACAATGCCCCAAACAAGAGGGATAGAGGCACCACCATGGATACAGGCGATGAGAACATATCTCCGACGTGACTGGTGACTAGTGGTGCGATAGCGCCGCCCAGAATACCAGCGATGATCCAACCCGAACCGCGTTTTGTGTCGCGACCGAGGCCTCTCATACCAAGACCCAAAATGGATGGGAAGCAGACAGACGCAAAGAAAAAAGTCACATATAGGAATGCCAGTCCACCTTTTTCTTGTCGCGTCATTGCTGGTACAATGAAAACGATACAAAGCGTCAGGTAGACACCAAAAACTGTTCTGGGCTTAAACAAATGCATCAAAGGAATACCTGCTAAACGACTTGCTAAGTATACGCCTTGGGCACCAGCAAGTAACCTCGAGGCCTGGGCAGTGGTAAACCCATCTTGCGTTTCCGTAACATAGTCGATGAAGTGGCTAGTCATCCCCGTCAGCAACTCGAGACGCACAAAGTGCACATTGGTGATGCTTGCTGACCTGGTCAGGGTGATTTGAGCGCCAGTAAAACAGAATTGCGCAAAGGTGGCGTGGATCAAATTAAATTTTTTCACGGAACACAAGTCGTTGTCTACTGTATGGGCCTCTGCGACTTGGTATATCATGTCTGTGTCGGTAATTTCGGGGATTCGTACGAATAAAAAGATCATAGCCAAGGTGAGGGCACATGCTCCAATAGCCAGATGAACCCACTGCACATTACGATGCGCCGCGTAATCGTCACAATCGAAGAAGATGTATGATCCTAGCAAAGGTGCCATTACAGATCCAATGCCACTCAAGGCCTGAGAGGTAGTGATCCTGATTTCGGCGAATTTTGTCGGTCCGCACGCTAGGCACATCTTTAGCATCCATTTCGAGAAATTCCACGAGATCTTGGAGAGGCAGCTTTACTTGCTTACCCGTGACGTATGGACTTGCAGCTGTCTCGATTGCTCCTAATCCGCTCCCCATGGTGAAGACGCAGACGCAGAATGCTTCGAAGCTGTGCAACTTGATAGCGGGAATGGCGACCAATGCCCCGGCGCCTGCGAATTCGGTTCGACAACAGCCCATAGCAAAGCTTATTAACACGATTCTTAGGACTTACCATAGAGAAAGAGTCCCCAGATGAAGACAGCACGGTAGCCAAGGCACCGCATGATCCACGATGAATGCACCAGAGAAGCCAGGGGGTACGCCCTGGAAGTTTATACTTTAGTGTCGTACAAACATCGACTCCAGTAACGTAAATAAGTTACGCACCCGAAGAAGGCAGCTTGCAAGGCTGCAGATCTTGGCTTGCTGATATGCAACGAATCTTGGAAATGCGTGTTCAACGTATCGAGCAGTCCGTAAGAGAAGCCACAAAGAAAGAAGAGCGCCGTGACGAGGCAGATAGGGAATATTGATTGACGCAAAGTCACATTGGCGGCATGTACCTTGTCATTTTCATGAACAAAATAAGGCCTTATCTTCAGCAATGATGACTTGATTCTCATATTACTGAGGCCGGTGCCGAGGTGCTTCGCTTGAGTCGAAAGGAACGAAACGGAGGGTCCGACGTCGGTGGCGATGCGACCTTTGGGTCTCGTCTAATAACGATAGAGGTCGTCTCGATGTGTTCACTGGTGTCCTGAGGCTAAAGAGATGGATGAAGTAATATCTATCTGTGCTCTTGTCCATGGCTCAGCTCAAAGGCAGCGGGGGTGACCTGATGGTCCAGGAGGAAGAAAAACACTTCGGAAGAGATCCCCTACATGTCAAAGCAACTCGCATGCAAACGCTTTCCAACTCGATCATCCAGATTCAGAGAGAAGTCGCCATCGATTGCTTGAATTGGCGCCCTTCCGTAGGGCGACTGCCGAACTTGTCGTCAGCCAAGTGGCCAATAATCCTCTGGGTCTTAGCTCGAAATGGGTGCAGGTCCCCAGATAAAAAAAGATTGGCAAGCACGCATGGTAAGGCTACTTGGCTGGCTCAGCGGTCGGACGGAATCGGACTCCGCAGTTCATCAAGTAACCCTCCATTGTTTTTAGCGAGTGCCGATGTCTTGGGTTGGCGGGCAGAGCAAAGCTGAAGTTGGCAGGGGATGGAGCTGAACGATGATGACATCGACCCTGACGGGTACTCGCCACTGGCGCTTTTGACGTCGTGGCGACGGCAAGGCTCGTGTGGGTTGATGGTCGTTGCAGCAGATCAGTGCACCGAAGGCAAAGGTGATGCATCTGTGAAATGTATGTTGTCTTGATCTGGTCTGGTAGCTCGCCTCAGGGGGCTGCCTGAAAAGTGCAAGTGTGCTCAGACTTCCAGTGTTGGACGGGCATGGTCGATCCTTCCCATTTCAGCATCCCCGATTGCTTCCAAGCCACCAAGTGCTCGTGCTGCCAGGTGTCTGCCGACTGTCGACCGACTTCGACCGACTGTCTGCCAATAGGCGGCCGTGTGGGAAGTTAAAATCAGGCCGGAGCATTTCCACTAATTTTAGAACGAAATCATGAACTAACTACACCCGCCATCAACCCATCAAGCTGCTGGCCCTTGAATTTTGTCTCTGGCATCTGTTTTCCACGGCATCACGCGGCCCCGTCAATACAGCTTGGCACGTCTTATCGCCTAGTCCCTTCTTCATTTGCCTCTGGCCTGATTGCAGAATCCCCCGGCCTTCGTCGCGGACTCGTTTACCATCAACATCAATTGATACCAAAGCCGACATTCAAAGGCAAGAGTCCATGCCTGTATCCGGGGACGACACGGGTCATTCCCCAGAAGGAACTCTCATCCCTCAGCAGGAGCATGCCAGGCCAAGAAAGCGAACAGTGAGGGCTTGCGATAAGTGTAGCACATCGAGGACTCGATGTGACGGACAATGGCAGGTCTAGTTCCCGTTCATTTGACGTTGGAGTGCAAAGCTGACGATCGGCTATGGATTAGTCCCTGTCGTAGGTGTGAAGGTGAGACTACCAGAACTTCCCGTTTCCAATCCTACTGTTGCAAACGTCCAGAAGCTGTGGCAAATGGTACCGGCTTCAATCCCAGTACTGAGTGCTTGCCTATGTAGTCACTACGGACACAGCCAAATCACAGCCCGTCACCACTGCCATCATAAAAGCTTATCAGCTGACGCATTTTTTTCTATTTTACTGAAGATTATGGGTACATTTGCCGGTATGATCGGGAAGTCAAGAAGAGGGGTCGAACACCGGCCTCTGCGTCTCCAAGGTTCATATCCGAAACCCAGCGGTTAGTGGCTCAAATAGCCAGTCCCGACTGTGAACGTGCATCTCAGTCATCACGTCTTTCGGTATCGCCGTCCACTCAATCGGGGGTTACGGATGGACGTATGTACGCTCGAGTAGATCAGCGTAGTGAGTCTCCTGCAGCTGATACCTTGCCTGTTGACGATAGTCATCAAGTTACTCCTACAGGGAGTCTAACATCACGGAGCAATGGGTATCCTGACAGCAGACGATTCATGTCTGCGTCTATGGCTGTCACTTCACTCATCCAGCCAGGTTCACTCAAATATGCTGCCACCGCACTCCGTGAGTCCGGGCCAAGGGCAGGTTCACCGTCAACAACATTGCCATACAAATACGCCGCAGACTCAGAAGCCCTCGTATCGGACGACAGTACTAGATGCTCATCCCCAGCAAAGGCTCACGCATCATATGATTTTCCAACACCCCGCGGCCTTCCTAGTTCATTCACATCTGCTCCGAGTACTGTCAGAGCTCAGGAATCTTTCGCCAATACTACTAAAGTACCTGACGGCGCCGCACCCGATTCGCTTCAGAAGGGTCCGACAGAGAACTGCTGTTACAAATTTCTTGATCCGGTCTTGCCTCATATACGAGATATACTGCCAGCTTCCGTAGCATGCGAGCTGCTCGACATTTTTCTCACGGATCCCGGGAGCTCGCTTTTCCGCGGCGCATCGCCTTACATCCTCACACGCATATTCCGGAAAAAGTCTGTTCTACATCCAACTAATCCAAGATGTACAACTCCTGCGCTTTTGGCGACAATACTATGGTGTGTTGCGCAAACGGCAGATGTCATGCTCCTCCATGTGCCTGGCACTCGTGCAAAAGTAGTAAACGACTTGTACGATCTTTCTACATTGCTGATTTCCAAGAGAGACCCTGATCGATGGCGCCGGGTCCATGGTAAAGTGTCGAGTTTCCACAAAGAATCTAGCCTTCAACGCTGACATTTGGCAGGTGGTTTAAGAGCCGAGAATGAGGTCCCAGGTCCATGGTGGAGTGCTGTTACATCTATTCCGTCGACCACAGCAGCAAACGAGCCGGCCGGGGGGGTCGACGATGTTCTAACTTATATTTTATTGTCTATAGCTGTATCAGGCGGCGATTTCAAGTCTGATTGCTACAAGTGGTGGTCCAAGGCCTTGAGACTGACGATGTCCCTTCAATTGAACAGAGAAGACGAGCGTTGTCCGGCTTCTGTTTCTCCGTGCGCAAACCCTCTTTGTTCCTGTCACAGAGATCGCTCTGATGCAACCTTCATTGAACTCGAGCGTCGGGAGGAGAGAAGGCGTGTGTTTTGGCTCCTCTACAGCCTCGACAGACATCTCAGCCTGTCCTTCAATACGGTTCTCTCCATACCAGATTCGTATTGCGAGGTTTACGGTTGGTAACAAGTCCTCAAGTATTTCTCCCAATGCTGACCTCTGACAGCTCCTCTTACTGAACACGTTTGGGAGAATCTAGACGTGATCCCGCCTCGATGCCTCCCCAAGAGAGTCATTGGCCCTCCAGTCGTTGCTACTGGAACTGGGTACCTCGAATATTTTCTTCCTCTCATGGCAATCCTTGGGGACATTATCGAAATTCATCATAGAAGACGACACCCTCGACTTGGCCAACAAGACGACATATATTCTGTATCCCTGGTGCAAGATCTCTTGTCCACCTACGAGCGGAGTCTCGAGGCGCTAGGGCGTGATGCTGATGTTGTCCCACCATCAACAACATTTCAAGTGTCTGGGCAGTCTGAGCGAGGCCTATTGAATGGCATGCCTGCCTCTGTCTTAAACATTCCGCTACCATCATACCGCGCAGATCAATCCAAAGTTGTGCTGATAACAGCCTACAGCACCCACATTTTGCATGTTCTTCATGTCCTTTTACATGGCAAATGGGATGCAATTTCCATGTTAGACGGCGGCGATGACTGGATTACTTCGAAACACTTCAGCGAGTGCGCCTTACATGCCATTTCGGCCTCCCAATCCGTGTCGACCATTCTTACTATTGATCCCGAGCTCACTTTCATGTCATATCTCTTTGGAATTTACCTCTTGCAAGGCAGTTTTGTTTTACTTCTCTTTGCAGATCGGATGCCGCAACTTGGTCCCAACAAGTCTGTAGAGCAAGCCTGTGAGAACATCATCAGAGCCCATGAAGTCTGTGTTGTTACTTTAAACACCGATTTCCAGGTATCTTTGTGGTTCTTTCCCTATCCTGTTGGCACGAACTAATTGATCACTGCGCAGAAAAACTTCCGAAAAGTTCTACGTTCCACGCTATACAGCGTGCGTGGAACAGGCACTACTAATTGGGAGGAGCACCTGGCAAGACGACGAGCTTTGTCTCTTTATAGGTGGACAAAGGGTGCTAAGGGGCTGGCCTTGTAGCAGTCCTTCCACTTGTTCTTGTATTCTGCTGCTAAGTTGTGTTATCGCGCGAATAATTTCAACACAAAGCTATTTTCACAACACCTAGGCTGGTGACACTCGCTGACTTTGTACTGATAGAATAAGTTACTTTGTGTCATCTAGGTCTTTTGGGGGGTTAAAAGAACTTTGGCACCAAAGTCGTCTGCCAAAATTCAACGAGACCGGGGGATTCTTGCTGCACTGAACCATGTGCTCTAAGGACTTTATAGGAGGCCCTTTTAATTATTTATCCGAGACCGTTGAAAGTGATCCAATAGTACCTACGTTGATTGTAGCCGCACTGGTGTACTATGATGACATTGCTCCCCAAATTGCATTCAAAGTATAACAATGCACTCTGTTATTGATGGTGCAGCCTTTATTTACGATCAATGAGTATCTGTGAAAGGACCAGACTTGTACAAGGTCAGCTTTGGCCATTAAGGGCATCCAGCTGCCGTTGTCAAGCAAGGAAGGCGAACATCTAGTGCCCTCAGTGAGCGAGCTCATAAGCTCCATGTATGAATGGGACCCTGACAAGTCACTAACGAAGGGTGATACCTAGTATCCGAAGCATTGATGGCTTGCTACTTGAATGACATGAATCAAGAAAGGCGTGTCTAAATTCTGGTTCTCTGATTTCCACCAAGTGCCTGTTGCGACGGCTTCACTCAGGCTATCGAGGCAACATCAAGTAAATGTAGGGTTTAGGCTCGCATGACTTTGCCTGCAAGAGCAACATATTTGAGTGTAAGAGAATTTTAAGATATCCTTTCCGTGATTTTGTTTTATTTGTTATGGTGAAGCGGCGCGAGTGGCATCCTGAGGGAAAAAAAAAGAGAAACCAACCGTGGCAACTCTCCCGGGTAGCAGATCTTTCAAGCGGGAAAAAATTGATGCTTTGCCCGGCGGTCCCCCAATAAAGCCCCGCCTCCGCACAACCAGCAATCGCGCTTGCCAAATGGTCATGGTCAAACGTCTGGCACAACCACGACCTGGAACCAAAAAGAAAGCGTCGACACTCTTGCCGCCATGGTTCTTCAAGATCTTGGCCGTCGCATCAATGCGGCGGTCACAAACTTGACGAGGGACCAGAATCTCGATGAGAAGGTGAGTCGCGAACGAGCCGCTGATGACGGCGCACTGGTGAACCTGATGGGCTAACTGGTGGACGATATTCAGGCCTTCGATAACATGCTCAAAGAGATATGCTCCGCTCTGCTCGAAGCCGACGTCAATGTCAAACTCGTAATGCAGCTCCGAAAATCCATAAAAAGCACAGTCAACTTCAAAGACCTACCGCCCGCCGTCAACAAGAAGCGCCTCATTCAAAAAGCCGTATTCGACGAACTCGTCCAGTTAGTTGACCCGCACGCCGAACCATTCAAGCCGAAAAAGGGTAAACCAAATGTCATCATGTTCGTCGGTCTGCAGGGTGCAGGAAAAACAACGACCTGTACCAAGCTCGCGCGGCACTATCAAACGAGGGGTTTCCGGGCGTGTCTGGTGTGCGCCGATACTTTCCGAGCTGGCGCCTTTGACCAGCTGAAGCAGAACGCGACAAAAGCCAAGATTCCATACTACGGGTCGCTCACAGAAACCGATCCTGCAGCCGTGGCTCGCGCTGGCGTGGAGCAGTTCAAGAAGGACAAGTTTGATGTGATTATTGTTGATACTTCGGGTAGACATCGCCAGGAGTCGGCCCTCTTCCAGGAAATGATCGATATCCAGACGGCAATCCGCCCAGATGAAACCATCATGGTGCTGGACTCTTCGATCGGTCAACAGGCTGAGTCGCAGGCCAAGGCGTTCAAGGAGGCGGCAGATTTCGGAGCCATCATCATCACCAAGACGGACGGTCATGCTCATGGTGGCGGTGCAATTTCTGCCGTAGCGGCAACACACACACCCATTGTATTCATCGGCACCGGTGAACATATGCTGGACCTGGAACGTTTCGCTCCCCAACAGTTCGTGCAGAAACTGCTCGGCATGGGTGATATGGCTGGTTTAGTAGAGCATGTCCAGTCGCTAAACCTCAATCAAAAGGACACCATCAAGCACATTCAAGAAGGCATCTTCACAGTCCGGGATCTCCGCGACCAGCTGTCTAATATCATGAAGATGGGGCCACTGTCCAAAATGGCCGGCATGATTCCCGGCATGAGCAACATGATGCAAGGGATGGACGATGAAGAAGGCGGTGCCAAGCTCAAGCGCATGATTTACATTTGCGATTCAATGACGGACAAGGAACTCGATTCGGATGGCAAGATTCTCATCGAACAGCCCTCCCGCATGACCAGAATAGCCCGGGGCTCAGGAACTTCGGTACGCGAAGTCGAGGATCTTCTTACGCAGCAGCGCATGATGGCCGGCATGGCGAAAAAGATGGGAGGAAACATGAAGAACATGCAGCGCGCGCAGCAAGCCATGGGCGGCGGCAATAAGGCCCAGCAAATGGCCGCAATGCAGAAGCGCCTGCAGAGCATGGGCGGCGCAGGTGGCGCGGGCGGCATGCCCGACATGGGATCCCTGATGAAGATGCTTGGCGGAGGAGGCGGTATGCCCGGCGGTATAGACATGCAGGCGATGATGAGGCAGATGGGAATGGGTGGTGGAATGCCAGGGATGCCAGGAATGCCGGGTATGCCCGGCGGCAATGGCCGTGGGAGGAGGTAACTTGATGCGTAGACGATGGGACGCAGAGTTCTGGCATGGGGAGGATTGAAGGTTTCTGGTCATGATTCACTACACAGCGGGCGGGATATACTTTGAGTTGTGTGGCATCGGCGTTTGGGCTGGCGGCAAGGCCATGGGTCGTTGGTGAATGAAATGAAATCGAATTCAGCATATGGCGATTTGCCAGACTTTGTCGTCAAGTTCGTCTGATCAATCCGTGTTCTTGTATAAAGATCGGCTTTGGTATGTGTGAATAAATCGCCACGGTCGTCGAGACTATCTAAGAACATGCCCGGCCACTCCTACGTGGAAGTTGGAAAACACTTCTCTTTAGTATGTACATGGTAACAGATGCCTTTGATGTACCCGATCAGCAAGTTGGCGCGGAGGATGAGGCTCGATAACGTATTGGATAACGCCAAGTTCATGTTGGCATTTGTGCAAAGTTGTTCGGCACGATGAAAGCTCAGTCTTGGGATGTAGCACTTGTAAGTTCCAAGACAGTAGCCAGAGTATAGTTATTACAGCTCCGATTAGAGCCGCCGCCGGGCTCACAGCCTCTGTTCCGCAGTGTCTTCGGATTCGCCGAAGGGGTACGGAATAATAAGGACCTTACGACCCTATCGCAAAGCTCAAATTCAAGGACTTTTCCACTGCTCAATTCAATCGCCAGCTTTCAATCGTGATAGTTATAAGCCCGACTTTGACTGAACGCAACAGACTAACTGCTATGGCCACTCTCGATGGCGGCTGCTTTCACCAGTTTTTTCGACGAGAGCTGCCGTGTAGTGCATGGAGTCAAGTGCTCGGTTCTATCGAAGAAGGTGCATGTTGTCAAATGAGGAGTGCTTTAGGCCTCGTCTCTCCGTTCAGAGACGCTCACACGGAAAGTTGGTCAGCCATCTACGGACAGAGGACCGCGGGAAATGCCGTTTGACATGACAATTGTCATGGTATTCGTCATAAACGCGTGAGTGAAAGTCTATTACCTAATGTAGCCAGTACCTCGTTACTTCGATTGTGACTTGTGGCTTAACTCAAATGAAAGGGCAGAGAAAATCAAATGCATACAGATAAGGCCAAGCCTAGACTTTGATCTGCCAGCTCACGTCTTCTAACTTGGAAACAAAAGCCTCATTGTTTCCCGACAAGGTACTCCGTACACTGTGGCATGCCACGCTGAATTCACCTTGAAGCCATGTATGAGAATCAATCCTCCGGGATATATATGCGGGTGGTGTTGATGAGGATGTATTTGCAAGGTTTCACGAGGGAACACCGTATATGGAACAACTTTCTCGGCTATATTTACTGCACTGACAGAGCCAAGTGGACAAATGGCAGGGCACGAGATGACTTCTTTTCTGGATGAGTCGGTCCTAAAGACGCGAAACATATGGCATTCTTCCTTATTGCAAACGGGTTTCAGCCGAGCAGACTTGACCCGTCGTCAATGTACGCATTCAACCCCGGAACCGCGGAACCGCGGAACCCCATGTGTAAAGGATTCGCAACCTCGACAAACTCATACTCTTCCCCCCTAACAACACGGTCAACCTCCTCGCGCACCACGGGGTACACATCCCTCCATGCGTTGCGACCCATCCAGCCATCCAGATGCCCGTATCCCGGGATGACCTTCCGGCGATACTGGATGCCCCCTCCGTCCCTGCCAGCCGACAGACCAAAGGTGTTGCACAGTTTCTCATACGTCCTCTGGGTAGCCATGGGGGAGAGCACGTCGCTGTCGCCGCCTGAGAAGAGGAAGAAGGGGACGCCCCTGAGACGCTCGAGGTTGTGCGCGCTCGTGAGATCCTCGTATGCCGGCCCGTTGGTCGACACGGCGCCAGAGCGTCCCATACGCATGAGCAGCGTCATCAGCGTCATGTTGGCCCCGTTGAAGAAGCGATCCATGTGCCGATGCGTCGCCTCGTTGAGATTGCCGTGGCTCCAGCAGCGGCCAAACAGCAGCGTGATGCGATGGCACGACGCGCTGCTGCACTTCTCCCCCTTTTCATCCGGCAGGAAACGCAGCATTTGATCTACTGCTCTCTGCAGGGCGCCCTGCTTCGTCGAGGCTCGGCAGTCGAACCAGTGGCCCGCCAGGCGACGATAGGCCCTGTCCAGCTTGATCGACGTCTTGACCGCGTTGGACCGGCTCCAGATGGGGTTCATGAACACCTGGCTACATGTGATTCCGAGGATCCAGTCGGCCGGGATCGTGCCGTCCAGCAGGCCGCACGCAAAGGCGACTGAGCCCATGCAGTGGGCGATGGTGTACACCTTCTGTGCCCCCTGGGACTCTCGGATATGTGCCAGACATGCCTTGATGTCCAGCCTGGCGTCGTACGTCGTCCAACTCTCGTCCATGGCATGGTCCACGATGCCGATTCGGTGTACCGTCACAAACACGCGGTAGCCAGCTCTGGTGAAGTAGTTGACTGCGTTGAGGGGAATCGTGGGCAGGGCGTATATCTGGTGGTCGACAGCCGCACCGGGGATCATGAACAAGTTCCTGACTGGCACTGCATCCCCGAGTCCGTCGCTGGGAATGCAGTCCAGCGCCGGCTCCCACATGTATAGCTTGGTTTGTACCCCGTCGCTCGCGACGACTGTGTACGTCCGTGTCGGCGGAGTCGGGTTGATGAAGCGAGGATGCGGCGGTTCCGTAGCATAACGAAGCGGCGCAAAGGGCACGAAGAAGTGAGGCAGTAGTTTACGGGCGAAATACGTCACGAAGCAACCGAGGCTTACCGTCCTTGCGAGGAGACTCCCGCCGGTCGGTGTTAGCGTGAACAGTTGCTTCCAGAAGTCGCTGAACCGGACTCTCAAGATTCCTGTGGCGATTGCTTTGGCCGGACTGTCGCCGCCCTGGTGGTTGCTCGTTGCGTCGTCCATGATCCCGGCCGAGTGACCTTGTTGTTGTTGTTGTTGTTCAAGCTCCGTGATAGTCACATAGAGCGTAGTCGTCGAGCGCCACACGTCCTTCATGCTCAAGGAAGAAGCCGAGTCAATGGTCTTGTACCCTTTAAAATGGAGGCGCCGCCCGTCAATGCCTTTCATATGAAGCCCATATTCAACCTTTGTGGTTCCCGACACCTCGTTGTCCGGTAGAAGAAGCTCTACGTGGCCCCGCGATATCATGAAAGGCGACCCCTTGATAGTCGGACAGACAAAAGTACCCGTGACGATGCCTTTGTACGACCGGCTCTCAGTCCCCAGTCTCGGTATCTGTACCGCATACATGACATTGCTGGTGACGAGCCTTGCCGTCTCACCGCGGCTCCTAGCCGTTTGCGACAGCAACTTGTAACTGTCTCTCCCGCAAGACCGTTGTTGGTTGCCTCCGCTATGGATAAAACCACTCATGAGCTCTGTGAAAGCCACCGTGTTGGGCGCATTATATCGCACCGGATCGACACGTCCAAGGGTGAGTTGTGCGCTTTCTGCTGTCCCCCCTCTTGACATGGAATCCGGTCCATCGACAGAAGACGCCTTGGATGACTCGCGCTGGCGTGGCAGGTGACCTGGTTCTCCGTACAGGTCGAGTATGCCGTTTGATTCTTCGTCCACGACCAGGCCGCGAGCCCGCGTATAATGCTCAACCGCTCGCTCAGCCAAGGCGGCAATCGTCGCTGCAGGATTCACGCCCAGTGCCCCCGGGACAACGGCGCCGTCGACGACGATGAGGCCGGGATGAGTGTCAGAGGTGGCGTTGCCGGTAAATACTTGGCCGACGTGGTTTGTGACCCCTCGAGCACCAGTATTGTCTCGGGACATCTGAGCTCCCCTGCGAGTAACTCGTCAGCTGGGCACTTCCACCACGCAGGATGGATGGATGGAGTATGGAATCATGGATCTGTATCAACCTGGGGTCGTCTTACCCGAGCGGATGAGCGGTGATCTGGTGTTGGTCGCCCAAGACGCCGTGGAAGGGGTTGTCGATGACTGTGCCTCCAACCGCCTCGGTTGCCTTTGCGAGCACGGCGTGAAGACGCTTCACGCGGTCGCTGTGGCCAACGCCGACGAACTCGAGGACTGGCTTGTCGTTTTCGAGTCGAATTGTTGCTTGGCTACCTGGTTGAGAGTGAGAGTGAGAACAGGGAACTGGGAACAGGGCCATCAGACCAGCTCTGTCTGGCGTCTGGCTGGCTGGTTCCGCCTCTTGATATCAGCTTACCGTCGTGAGACATGATCAAGAATATCTGCGTATTCTGTATAGCGCCGCCGCAGACGTACGGGCCCAGCATTCGGCTTTTCCATCTCGCAAGTGCCTTTCTAGCCCGCTGTACGAAGCGTCTCTTCCGTGAGCCTTTGCCAGACTGGACATCCACGATGGTCTGCATCAGCCTCGAGAGCGCCTGCGGGACGGCCCCTTCTTGTATCATAAAGTCGTCGAGCGGGTTGTCCGACCTTCCACGCATGTCGATGACGGCGTTGATGGTCGGCCCTATTGGATGTTTGTGACATGGACGTTGTCGACCCATGGCATTGACACGTTCATCAGTGTTATACCTGGTAACGTTAACTTGCCGTGTAAGCATCATGACATTGCTCTCTCTCTCTCAACAATCATCAAATGGTTGACGACGTGAGAAACGTACCCGAATGTGAGCATATCCCCGTTTCCACTCATGCCCTGGCCGACGCAGTCGCTGACAGACAACCCCATGTCTCTGCTCCTAAGGAGAATCTCGGTCGTGCCTATAGCTCCCGCTCCCAGGAAGACGGCCCTTCTTGCGTGCACCCACAACAAGTCTTGGTGAAGCCGGTCCTTGAAGATGCCCCGTTTGTGACCATGCCAAGCAAAGTAAACCATGTAGCCGCCACGGCCGTCGGTGACCTCTTCGATGTACCTGACTTCGCACTGGCAGAAGATCTCGGCGCCCCAGTTCCAGGCATCTGAAAGGTAAGTCACGAGCGTGGTCGTCTTGGAGTTGTCATTGACGCCTGTCGCGTCTTGTCCTGTCAGCGTTGAAGGCAGCATGTCCACGCCACAGCTATTCACTCCCGGTCGAAACCGTGTCGTTTGTGGAACTTTGTAAAAGTTGCCTGCAAGACCCATCATATGCGCCTGGCGTTTGAAGGCTTCCAGTTTCTTCAGCCTCGGCCAGTCATCCGGGTAAGGAACTGGCTCAAGCACATCTCTGACTTTCTGGTAATCTACACATGGCACACTATTAGTGTCACGATGGAAAAAACCCGTTGCCTGTCCGTGGACGGACAAAGGGGGCCGGAAGCTCTGCCGGGGAAATAACCTCACATTCTTTCAGGCAGGCCGGGTTCTGTCGAATCTGTTCTGGCCACGTCTCCATGGAAAGGGTGCGCTCGTCCGCTTCTAGAAAGACATTGGCATTGATCAGGCTGGTACCTCCGAGACCTGGTGGTTTCTGTCAGAGAGAGAGAGAGAGAGAGAGAGAGAGAGAGCCTCCGTGTAAGGTATCCGGGGGCTCCAGAACTCGTACCGTTGCACACCAAGGCACTCTGGCCACGCCCAGCAACTATGTGATACATGCCCGTTGGCTTCCCCGAGCTCAAAGGCCATGTTGCCGAGCTCCCAGTAGTATGCAGTTCGTTGAATACCTGTTTCAGGCACACGGGATATTCGCCCGGCCACTTCTCCTCTCCTCTTTCGAGAAGGCAAACGGACTCTCCGGTACGAGCCATCCGTGAAGCTGCTATCCCCCCGCCATAGCCGGAGCCAATAACGACACAGTCGTAAGAGTCTTGTAAGAGTTCCACAGGTTTCGAAATGCGCGGGAATCGCTGTGGTTCAGGTTTCACCCCACGGTTACCTTGCATTGCAGCGCCGAGCAAAGGAACGTGGCCATCGTCAGGCTGTGCCTTTGTCGTGAACATTTCTTCCCCCGTGTAAGTGGAACAGCCCGGTCTCGAAAGGGCCGCGAGCTTGGTCAAGTACAGAATGCTAACGATGTATACTAATACTATGATATGATGACCGGAGAATTTGAAGCAAGCTTGTGCGAACCGACACTGAAGCAAACTGGTTGGACTGATAGGGGAGCAAAATAGGGTAAAGCAAACTTCGGAGAACCAACAGTAAAGCAAACTTTAAGAACGGATTCTCGAAGCAAACTTGTGAGCCCGTCGGCGATGATCAACGCATTGGGCATGTTGTGCCAATGCGGCAGCTTCCCAGGTTAATGTACGAGCAAGCAACACAAGGTCATGGCGGGCTGAAAAGCTCTCTGCAAAAAAAAAACCACTTCATCCTCGGTCATGGTCCTGCTTGTCACCGATTCATGATACCCCTCCGGTCCATAAATATTCATCCTATTGTGCTGGAAACCGGCCAAATCTGGTATAAGTCTCCAATGTACGGATACATTGGCCAAGTTCGCTACCAGACAAAGCGAGATGGCTGCATAATTACACGCCCCCAGTTCCACACGAGCTAAAACGGCCTTCTGTGAGGGGAGAGAGAGAGAGAGAGAGAGAGGAAAATGGAAAGCTTCTCGAGTGGTTCCATCACATTGACGCTTGACGCTACAACTTGACATGTTTGCCGACTCATCACGAGGGGCCCCTTCGAGTTGGCCATGTCGACCAACACCCACTCGCTCCTTGTCACATACATGCAAGGCAACTGCAGAGATTCTCGCCTGCGAGGTCGTCCAACGGTTTGATAAGTCTCGGGCAACAGACTCTGAGTAATATGATGCATTTCGCTACACTGGCAGCCTCTCGAAAAAGCTCAATATCTACCAGACACCGGACACCGGACACCCGGCTTGGTGAGTAGTATAACTAGTATCTCGTAGGGGCAAGTCGGATCTAGTAAGCTCGCTTGAGTAGTGTGAAATGGCAAGCGACGGTTTTTTTTTTCTTTTTTTTGCTTTTCTGCAGCAAGAGAAAGGACAGGAGAGTACAAGGGGGGGCTGGAATATCAAAAGACGCTGGCCAGAAGATCTGAAGCTTGAATACTTGGATGTGGGCACTTGTCAGTATGACAGACAGACAGACAGACAGACAGACACTATATTCCTCATCTCATGCTAGGAGATGCATAGACCGCCACGCCACAAATCATTTCAGGATACTACTAGTTAGTTAGTTACTACGGTGCCGGCCCACATCCTAGTTATAAGTTACGCCAAACTTGGTTTCGGTGCCGCCCCCTCGGTTGCCGTTTGGACGTTGGTTACCTTGTTTGGGTGAAGATGAGTTTGCTCTACCAGCACCAACATTCAATCTAATAATACCTGGCCTCTCAGCTGGTAGCAAAGCAGCCTGTTTTTGTCTCATCCATCAGCGGACGTTGGCACATTCAGCAGTCGATGTTGGGAACAGGTGGCGCTTCCGTCTCCATCGACGTCGTCCCAGAGAAAAAGCCGCCAGCAGGCTCAAGGCGATTAAGTTAGTCTGGATGGCAAGGCAGGTGGGCCAGGCTACCCATGGGAGACAGATTCCAAATTACACGATGGCCCTGTTCTACCGGCAGGGTTATATTCCGACTCTACTATCAACAGGCCCCCCCCTTCTGCCGTGGAAGCCTCACGACAAAAAGCCAGAGACCCGTACCCAGCATAGCATAGCATAGCCTAACACCGGCAGCATCGGACTTGTCTACCCTGGGGTCTGAATAGATGGCCGTTGAAGGACCTTGGTGGATCATGCATGTAGTTATATGGCACCTTCGTATATGAACAGGCTTTCATGTAACTGTGTCATGGGCCACAAAGCTGTCTGGTGATGGATGGGACAACGCATGTTTCGCCACGTCTGGTCTGATCTTCACGAACGGTCGGCGCCGATGTCAAAGAATTCCCATGCCTGCGAATAACATGTCCCAAGTAATGCTGCAAGCTGGCACAGACTTGGCGCATGCGGCGTGCATGTACCCACGAGCAATCATACATAGTTACATACAAACAAGAGCCGGGAGGGAGCCTTGGGCAGTAATGCATTGTTGTGGACGTTGAATAGCCCGACCTCGGCCTAGGTTGCGAACCCGAATTCATTCATCGGGGAAGAATGGGCAGCATTCCGAGTCGCCTTGCTTGCTTCTTCTTGCCGTCTTGGTTCTTGGTTCCTGTGTCCGACTTCTTCATCGGGGGAAGGATCTTGTGTAACTCTACGCACGTTTGTTGTCTCCCATTCCTCTCTCCAGCATCTGACTCGTGGTTATTTACCGGCCGGCAGATGACGACCACTTCATCGGGTCAGATTAGCGTCGTCGCCGAGTCTCGACTGCCGCGCTTGTCATCGGTTGTTGGTGTTGGCGGGATCCGTACGGAGCAGATTGGCGAGGACAAGTCATGCATGGGCATGTGTGATATTGGTATCGCGCACAGATGGGGTAACTAAACTATGGCCGGCCATAACGCAGACCTTTTCTCATATGATTTGAAGTCACAAGGCCAAGTTACTTGACGAGTAGAACCGACAAAGTGGCTTCCCATCTGCGCGCCGTTCCAAGTCTCGAGGGTTAACTCGAGACTCAAGACTCGAGAGGCCCGGTCAGGCCCATTTCCGTCCGCAAACAAGGACGGTTACCTCAAAGTGACAAGGCGAGCCCCCTTTGGGAACACACGATCTTGACAAGGTCCGTCGTTCTAGGAAGAGGATGGACCAGGGCCCTCCCTCGTTGACAACTCAGTCAGCATAACTAATGGAGGTATAGTGTCGTCAAGACTCAACGCAGTCTCTCCCATCGAGCGAGCCACCGACAGCGAATCAATCGCAATCGGATGTCTTGCAAGCTAAGTTACCAGCGGGGCAATGGCAATCGAATGACTGCGTAGTTAGGCCCTTGTCATTCTTGAGGATGACCATGTCCTCAACGTTGCTGCCGTTGTTGCAACCCCCGTACGTACGTACGTAGCGGGCCGTCCATGAATGACCATTGACTAGGAGACATTTGAGCATCTGAGCATCTGAGCATCTGAGCATCGTCCTATGCCGGGCAAGCAGAGCAAAGCAAAGCAAAGCCGATACGTGAATGTCTCGGAAGCGTGGAGAGAGGTGTGTATCATGACCGCGGCTGTTGATGAAGGCACGGATCCATCAGACGCAACGGAGCTGTGTGTGACAAGTTAGTTGTAACTACACCCCAGCCTTTGCAAACAATGCAGATGTCGCATTAGCGGGCTGTAGCTGAGTAGGCAGGTTACGCCAGGCCAGGCGAGAGTTGCATCGTGGGCCAGCGGCTCGGATAGTAACTTAGTTGTCGGACTGTCTCTTATGCCGATGAGGAGAGTCTTGTTGGGGGTTTACTCTTGAGTCTTTCTTTTGTCCTCCTTGCTGTCCAAGGAGGATCCATCCGCCAACGAATCGAGTTACAGAGGTTCGTCGAATTAAAAGCTCGTGTATCAAGGAGACGCCAAGACGGCCGTTGTCCTGTGAAGAGCCCGAGATTCACACGCAGCCATCTAGGCTTTGACGCCGTCTCTGCCTTGTCTCTGCGCCATGCCTTATTGTTCTAGTTCTTGCTCTCTGAATTTTAGTTATTCCCTCGACCATGTATGACGTGCAGGAGCCCAGTCCATCCACACCGGTATTCGTCGACGCTGCGCAAGGTTGGAACAACGCTACTGCAGGTCTTGGGTTCCCGTCGACAAACAGGCGCCGGAGACTAGAACTGGAGCAAAAAAGAATGGATGGGGGGTTGGCCGTAAGTTAGCCTTTGTTTCTTGTTGAGAGAAGCAAAGCCCGTTTGGATTCTCCGGATGCCGCCCATGGAGGCTCCTCCGGCTCGAGGATATTTCTGCGTCACATATTCATTGTTCGTGCAATATCCCAGCCTATATGAAGCAATACCTGGCCCACGAGAGACCACCTCCTCCAGCCAGCACTGAGCAGTCGGCAAATGAGAGGAATCACCAGCTAGTACGTTAAGTTACTCCGTACGGAGCACAAGCTCAAGGATCCAGCATGAAAAGTCGGTCAACGATGAGCTAATGACCTGACGTTGTGCAACTGCTAACTAACGTACCCACCATGCTGGAATGAGAGGCTGCATTTTGGACTTTCTTGCTGTTTGTAACGACGGAGTAGTGGAACGAGGCGGAAGCATCATGACTGACCAATATGAAGCCTTGTCACGACTCACCAGTCTTGGAGTCGGCTGGCACATAAGGTAACTTACATGCCATTGCATAACTAGTTATTTATTTGTTTGCATCCAGACAACCAGCAAGCGCGAGGAGGGAGGCGCTGGAAGCGCTTCTCCCGAGTTCCAACTTCCGTGTCACCGTGTGTGCCTCCCCAGAATTGATGGAATTGATTTGATGGCAAGGTCGCTCCGCACCAGTCAAGTATTGCATCCTGGGTGGGCTGGGCCATGCTGGTGATACTCAAATTGGAGGTCGATTCCACTCGTCAACTTGGGGCGGTGATGGAACTACGCGTAAATGGCCTCCACGTTCTTCCAAGAAAATGTGATTGATCTGTACTCCGTTGACCTCTTAGTTAGACGTTTGTACTCGGTACACCTGTGAAATAAACAACAAAGGCAAAGAAAAAAAAAGAAAGGCACACAACTTCTTTCCAAGATTGGTGAGCTAGATGCAGACCGAGAACAAGCAGGTTGAACTTGTTACACAGAAATAGGAGTGCGCTCAGGGAAACACAAGGACAAAAAAGAAAAAGTCTACATCGCGGCAAGCCTCAGACCTGGTATCCGGGAAGAGGAAGCTGTTCTTGCTCCTCGAAACTTGCAACTCCATAGGCTGGCGACAACCTGGCGTCAGTCAGATGGAGCAATCATCTGAAGGATTTGGCCTGCGCTTCGTCATAGTGACCAAGACGAGGTTTTTTTTTTCCATCTCATCGCAGGACTGACTGACTCTTCGCGACACGTCATTTGGCGGAAGATCCCGGATGGAACAGCACCTGACTCGCGCCATATTGGCTATAAGACAATTGCACTGCACGCCGCCCATGTAGTTTAGTGTATGGAATCATCATGGATACAATGGCAAGAAAGGAAAGGACAGAGAATTCGTCCGTACTGTATGGTAACTTACATTGCGGAGACTGAACTTTGTCGAGACGGAGCAGCTCCTCGGACGTGGTGAATCTCACTTCGTCCGAGGCGGAGAACGCTGGCCTGGCCGCCGGGCGTGGGAAATTTTGTCATGGCGAAAATCATCTCATCTGCATAAGTGAGTGAGTGCATAACGTTGCTCCGTACATACTTTACACTGAACCTCCAAGAGGAGAGTGTCCGCGGTGTCAAGACACTCCGCTTCGACTAGAGATCTCAGATGACGGGATGGTCGCCTCCTCCCTTGCGATTATGTCAGATATGAACTTAGTTATGGAACCTTGTTTGTACGCGGGGAATCCGCTACCCAAGTTACACGGCGGTTCCATGCGAGCGCCTTGGACTTCCGCGTCAGAAGTTAGAACTGAGCAGGGAAAGCTCCCATCTCCGAGCCGCGAGAGAAAAAGCTTCATCCCCCGCCTTCTCCGAGAGCATCTTGCGAGCTCCGCCTCCGCGCGAGACATTGGGCTGATACGATGATTGTACTCGGTAATTTGCAGTACCTGCAGACTCTCCTGACCCCGTCGGTTCTCCGTCACGGCATCGTCGCGCTGCTCGTTCTCCTGGGCTCCGTGATAGCCGGCCTTCTTTACACGGGTCGCCGTCATGCCGTTCGCCGGCAACTACGGCACCTCAGACGAGTCGGTGTCTCACCGGGCCAAAGCAACATGAGCGATCAGTATGACTCTCGATACGACGTACCCGAAGGCGAAGGACGCCCATCCATCGGTCGTCCCGTACGTATCAAGGCAATCTACCTCCACCCCGTCAAATCCTTTGCGCCGGTCGAGGTGTCTCGCGCCCTGCTCACCAAGTCCGGGTTCATGTATGATCGGTGCTTTGCCATCGCGGCCGAGGTGACTGAGCCGGAGCCGGACCCGGACTCGGACCCGGGTACCGGTGCGAGGAGGAAGTTCTGGCGGTTTATAAGCCAGCGCACCAAGCCGGCCATGTCGCTCATCAAGACCGAGCTCTGGCTGCCACACGAGAGCAGCAACCCTGTTGATGTCCTGGTTCGCGCCGGAGGATGCGTGCTCATCCGCTTTCCCGACCCGGACAGGCCGACCTGGCCTCGCCGGCTCGAAGCGTTTCTTCACACCTGGAATCCGTCCCTGGCACCAGAATTCTCCTTCATTGCTCCGTTGAACCCCGACCATGTCGCCACGTCGCCGGATGGAGCAGACGAGGCGGCGTTGGCGTTGAGATCCTTCGTCATCCACGGCCGCACGGCGCAAGGCCTGGACATGGGCGCCGTCTCATCCGTCGCCCAAGGACTGCCCAGGATGAAGAAGTTTCTCGGCATTCCGGACTCGACGCCGCTCACCCTCCTCAAGTGTACGCCCGAGACTCTTGTCCGCACGACCAAGAACCTCGCGCCTCTGAAGCACATCGGATCTCCCGCAACCCATGGCTACACCGACCAGCAACCCGTCCACCTCGCCAGTCTATCATCCGTCCACGCCGTGGCGAACCTGCTGCCCCGGGAGAACCAGCCTCTGAATGCGCTGCGGTTCCGGGCCAACATGTGGGTGACGGGCGCGCCGGCCTTTGACGAGGAAAGATGGAAGCGGTACCGCATAGTGCGGAAGAACGACGAGCTTGGCACGCCGACACGCGCTCGTGTAGATGCCGTGCTGTGCGTCGTGTGCCGCACGTCGAGATGTACGATGCCCAACGTTGACCCGGACAAGGGCGTCTTTGATACGGACGTGCCAGCCCCGAACAGGAAGAAGGGCAGGCCGCAACCCAGCACGACCCTGATGGAGCATCGCACCGTCGAGGACGGAAACAAGGCGGCCATGGGATACATGGGGATGCACTGCGTGCCCGTGGATCGGAGCTTGAACGAGGCCCAGGAGCAGGATGCCGACCTATATGTCCACGTCGGCGATGAGATTGAAGTCTTGGAACGTGGCCAACACCTGTACGGGTCGACTGGGGACGACTACTAACTACAAGAAATGATGAGCTCGCCCTTGAAGTTGTCTAGTTGTGTGTCTGTGCGTCGTCATCATTGTCGACGAGACCCCGTATTCATTACTGGCATCAAGACGTAGCATAAATATGGGCTGTGCAACTTACTTGATGCGTCCAATGTCGGGCAGGTTATACCCCAGTCTGTATGTACAAGGCTAATAAAGGATACATAATAAGCAATCAATCCTTTTTTGTTGAGTGGGCTTGGAACACTCAAGCGAAACTATGTAGCTGTTCTTTCCGCCGTAACCATCCCAACGACGTGATGCAAGCGGCTGTGACTTTCTCAAGCTCTTGCTGCACCGTTGCTCGGATGAGAAACAAGTCTCGTCTCTCCGCCTCGTACTGACTAACTCTTCGCGTCCGACTCGGCGTATTTGTCCATATGCTGGCCCAAACCAGAGAGTAACCATGCATAACTATACACTCTCGTCCCCTTGCGATATAGAAATGACAACGCAAAGAAATTTCCATCGAGACTAGCCGAAGAAGCCAGCTGCCCCAAACTTCCCAGCGGAAAACGAGGCCCTTGTTCGAGAAAACATATATGCCATGCCTTGTCCATGGATCCCATCCCCACGCCTAATCTCAGGATCTGACCTGTCACATCTCCTCTTTTGCCGCAGTCAACGTGTCGAATGGAGAACCAGCCCGTGCCGTATTCGAGAACAACTGGGGCTAGACACTGCTTTGGTCATGTAAGTTACGGGGTAGTCATTCAGCCTTGGAGCTAGAACATGGCGTTCCCTAATCACCTATTCATTAGTAGGATGGCGCCACGTGGTCGACGCAATAAGAGACCATCCACGGAGTATCGGTCCTTCAAGACCAGGAGTTATAGTTACGACTCAAGTGTTGCTGTACAAGTTAGAACTTGGTTAGTAAGTTTCATCACTGATGCCACCGCCGGAGGGCAATGATGGCGCATCGTCCAGTCTCTGCCTTGTATTCGGAGTCATCGTGAAACTGGGGAACTGGTGGCGTCTAGTATCCGGATCGAGGTTCGGATCTGCCCTGGATTAACTACCAACTAACTGCCTGAAACGATCTGCGGTCTAATAGCACGGGTGACATTGGGTGTCTCTAGACTGATTCGGGGTGAATCGCAATGTTCCTGATTCCTTTCGCAAAGCCGAGGCGGAACCCGCATGTGTGTGTGTTTTCTAGGACAACCATGGGTGCTAACCAGACCGTCCATGGTCGTGGTCGGTTTTCGAGACTCATATCGTAGAAACAAGCCCTACGGTTGCTACATCAAAAGTCTTCCCAGCGAGCAAGAGCTGCTCCCATATACTACGTAAATACATAACTAACTCGCCTGGCCTGATTGAGCCAGCTCGACTCCAATCACATGATGTGAGAAAAAGGCATTGTGTTCGAATAGACTGTATGGTGTAGTAATGCACGAAACACGATGTCGGTATATGTTGCATCATCCTTTGATTATACTTCGATTTGATAATTACTTGACCCCAAGACGATAACCCTGCAAACAATTACCGTAATATGCATTTGACTTTCAACATGTCTTGTCGTAGATATAACCACTGTATTGCAACACGGCGGACCGGTTCATCGTGCCAAAGGTGCAGATCCAAATACATCAACGACTACAGCCGTTACAACAGTAATTCGGGCCGGGGGAAATAGGGACGTCCTCTTTGGAGTACCGCCACTTCTATCTACATCCTATATTGTCTTGTGTGTTGTGGGAAAGAGGTTAACTCTGCTGCTCCATGACTGGAGTCCTTGCATCATTCCATTTATTGCAGGGGGCATGACCCGTAGCACAAGCTCCGTGTATCACAGCAATCATCATGTTGATCTCATATATGAGACCAGTTACTGTGGTCTGCAGGATTCTGCGTGGATATGTGTCTACCCAAAGTGGGCTGTGGTCGAAACGGAACATCTTGCGAAACATTTTGAGCGACTGGATGGAAAAACATGTACATGATGAAATTGTCCACCCGAGTTCATCGCAAGTCCCTTCGTATCCGGGTCGATCCAGGTCCGGGCATAGTGGACATGGTGATGAGTTCGTCAAGTCTACGGAGTACTTGCTGACTAGAAACGAGGCGACAGGTGAATGAGCAACACACGAGTCAAATTGATGCAGTAGCGTGTAGGAAGACATGACCACAGATCACAGCGTCATGAAGACTTGCCTTGCGACAGGTAGGACAAGTATCATTATAAACCTTGGCATAACGACCAGACGAGTGCCTGGTCGCGATGCAGAAAAACAAACTGCGAGGGCTCGTCTTGGTCGACGGTGTTTGGAGCAAGTGCGTCTTACTTATGTTGTCTCAGACGAGGTTCATCACTAACAAGCTTTGTTTCCATCACATGTTGTCCGAATCGGCTTGCGATGACGCAGGTCCTGTGTCACACACCAATGCATGTGAACTAGGATAATTTGGACCTTTGCTAACTATTCCTTCTGCCACAATAAAGCACGATTGTTGCTCTGGTTGCACGGCGAAGGAGGCATTATACCATGCAAGTGACGAGCACCGGGCTCAAGCACAGCAACCCGAACAGCCCCCGGACGAGATGCCTGCTGTAGTACGGAGTACACCCATACCATAGCTTTCAGATCGAGATTGATACTAACTAGTAGCTCATTTCAAAAGTTTCCCAGCGAGGAAATTGCTGACCAACGGAAAACGAGTAAATCCGTAATCTAACCCGCAATGGCAGCTCATACATTTACAGCTTCCTGATTCGGCGACTTATAATTCTTTACCACCATCTTATCATCTGAAGTCACCGATTCGGAAGGCCCGTTCGTGGCAGGA
Source organism: Metarhizium rileyi (assembly GCA_031753515.1). Lineage (NCBI taxonomy): Eukaryota > Fungi > Ascomycota > Sordariomycetes > Hypocreales > Clavicipitaceae > Metarhizium > Metarhizium rileyi. The sequence continues at coordinate 2,717,282 of JAUKVO010000008.1, forward strand.
CACACGGACGCAGCGTTCTTACCGCCAATCTTGTCGAGCTTGGAAGCTGATGACAACCTTGACCAGCAACGGAACTGACCAAACGGAGGAGAGGAGGGGAACCTATCAAGCATGGGTGAAGGTGAACTATCTACGTAGAACCTGACGCCATGAAGAGTTCTTGCCGCGGCATGCCGGAGAAAAAATAGGCGAGATGGGCGGGAATTGCTTCACAAGAATCGGACAACGGCGGAACAACAGTCCATGCACAACGCTGACTCGCTCGACTGATTTAGTGCAACGGGCTGTAGTTGCTACACTTGTAGAAACACGTGTGCTTGAAAGGCAAAACTTTACAGTCCACGCCAACTTGTCTGGAATCTTCATGAGAATGAATAGGTACTAGTTAATGCCCCGGGGAAAAGGAGAAGTACCACAGCGAGAGGGCAAGCCTCTGCAACCGCCAAGTATAGGTCACGCAGTAAGTTGACATGGCAGTTTTGTGTGTTCGAAAGTGTGCCTGGGCTGATCACCTTATCCAATGTCGGGCCGCATTCATGCCTTGCTTGTCATTGCGAAAGGAGTCAAGGACCGGGTGTCTGACTTGCCTCTACTCCTCGGGCTGCCACCAACCATTACAGCCGCTGGCGAATTCGGACTGTGCAAAGAGGGTTGGATCACGTTCAGGACAGTGCGCTGAAAGACAGGGATGAGCCAACATAAGCTCCAAGTCGTGCAAGTTGATAGAGACGTGCAGTGCAAAGATACGACGCCCACGCGTACGGTAATCAGCGGTCTGGTACTCCGTACGGAAGTAACAGCTGTCAGATATCAGTCTGTTCACGGACAGAGGCCGAAGAGTTTCCCTACCACTTGCCATTACAAGAAGCTGGTTTGCGACAGCCGTATGCGAGGTGTTGCATCGCATATGGGGAGCAGTGACGGCGCTTCTCAGTTGACGAACAAGACGGGGATCGACCAGGCGATTACTTTATTTAGATATTGACCGTGCAGCTTAATTTCGCGCCTATCTTGTCCCACCAGCGTTATTTGTTCCTACCGATTTGCCTCCATTGCCAAGGGAGCAGACGTTTAGGCTCGCAAGTGTCATGATATGTAGTCGTGACAGGGTTCAGGATCCTCATGCCTTTGTGCAAGGCAATATAACTTGATATAACTAGATACAAGGGGGGGGGAGAGGGGGGTTCCTTTGCGTGCGTATCAACGGTCAAGGCGTTTGGGCCTTCACGAGGTGCCCAATAGGCAAGTTACGTGAAAAACAGCTGCAAGTAGACGACTCAGCGATGACAACAAGGCAACGTCAGTCAGTCGGTTCACACGAGTGGGCTTTCTTTGTCCCGGTGAACCGGCTGTTAGGACAGGATAAGAGACAAAAAGGACCTTACACCCTCGTACCACCTTCTCAATTCATCGTATTGAGCTTATCGGCACGATGCCATCGCCACATGAGTTCTGGATTGTATCAGGTGTCAACAATATGACGGAATGGCATTCTCATAAGTTCCTGTGTAGCTCATGTGCTCATAGTTCTACGATGGTAGGAGTGTTTCAAGACACCAAGTATAAGAGGAGCATCGTCGCCGTATGAACGAATGCGAAGATGCCTTGCAAAACAGTCGGCTTCGTGGTCCTTTATCAACATTCATCAAGATGAAGACATCTGCCATTTTAACCGCTTGCTTTGCGGCCGCGGCTCTAAGCCACCCCAAACTCCATCATGTAGTACACGAGAAGCGCGGCGCAGACTCAGTGACAGCCCAGGTCATTAAGCGCGCCGCTGCCGACGCAGACACGCGGGTTCCAGTCCGCGTTGCTCTCAAGCAGCAAAATCTGCACAAGGGGATGGACTACCTTATGGATGTGTGAGTACTGCGAGGTCCTTGCTTGTGGAAGATACTGATAACGATGGGTTAGCTCTGATCCAACATCCAAGAACTACGGCAAACATTACACGCAGGACCAGGTTGTCGACCTATTCTCTCCTACCCCGGAATCTATTGATACTGTCAAGAGATGGCTTATCAAGAGCGGAGTTTCCGCCGACCAGATCAAGTCTCCCAGGAGCAAGGGATGGCTTGATTTTGAGACTACTGTTGGCCAGCTTGGGAATATGCTCAAGACCGACTATCACATATACGAGAACAAAAGGACCAGGAGCGAGCATCTAGGGACTGACTCCTACATTCTACCCGACGAGGTCTCAAAGCACATCGACTTCATTACACCCGGCGTCGTTCCTGTCCAGGTCAAGTCGAGAAGAGCCGTGCCCGGCCAGGCTCGGAGGATTCCGTTCACGCCGTTTCCCCCGGGCTTCATAGTGAACATGCAAGGTAAGCCACGTAGCCGACCAGATAAAGGGCCTCACTAAGTGGATGAAAAACAGATACATCACAATGCCCTACCAAGATGACTCCCACGTGCATCAAAGCACTCTATAACATCACCGACGGAGTGACGACTGTCGAGGGCAACCAGCTCGGCATGTTCGAAAGCGACGACGAGATGCATAAGCAGACGGACCTCGACATGTTCTATAGACTGTACGCCCCCGGCATCCCCAAGGGAACCGGTCCCAAGATCAACCTGATCGACTGGGGCAGCCGAAAGCCGGACCCCAACAAGGCGCAAGGCGAAGCCGCCCTCGACTTTGATGTCTCTGTGCCCATTATTCACCCTCAAGGCGTTGAGCTGTACCAGACCAAGTCCAACTATGACGGATATTCGCATCTCGGCTTCCTCAACCAATTCCTCGACGCCATAGACGGCGCATACTGTTCCTCTGACGGCGGTGACGACCCCAACGTCGATGGGGTGACTGCTGATGAAGCCTGCGGGACATTTAAACCGGCCAACGTCATCTCTGTTTCCTACGGCCTCACCGAGCATGTCTGGCCAACGAGTTATCTCAAGGTAGGTCAGGTCTCGGCCCCCGCGTCTTCTCATTCATTCAACGACAACAACAACGACGACGACGACAAGAACAAGGACAAGGACAAGGACAAGGACAAGGACAAGGACAATGGCTAACCGTGCGTATAGCGCCAATGTGACGAGTTTATGAAACTCGGTCTCCAAGGCTCCTCCATCGTCTTTGCCAGCGGCGACGGCGGTGTTGCCGGCGGCCACGGAGCCGACTGCATAGGCCTCGGCGATGTCTTCAACCCAACAAGCCCTTCATCATGCCCCTACGTCACGACAGTAGGGGCGACGATGCTCCCGTCCGGCAGCTCCCCCGGTGATGCCGAGTCCGCCACCGATAGGTTTGCCTCGGGAGGCGGCTTCAGCAACATCTGGACCTCTCCTGCGTATCAAAAGGCCGCCGTGTCCGCCTTCTTCTCCTCCCACGACCCTGGCTTCGCGAGCTACAACACCAGCGACAATGTCATCCCCTCCTCCGGCGGCGTCTACAACCGGGCCGGCCGCGGGTTCCCCGACATCTCGGCCATTGGTGACCACGGCGTCATTGTCCTCAATGGCCGGTCGGGCACAACGGGCGGCACGTCCATGTCTGCGCCCATCGTGGCCGCCATGTTCACCCGCGTCAACGAGAAGCGGCTCGAGGCTGGCAAGAGGCCCATCGGCTTTGCCAACCCTGCCCTGTACCAGAACCCGGCCATGTTCAAGGACATCACTCTTGGCAAGCAGTCCGGCGACGGAGCTTGCAACAACAGAGGCTTCTCTGCCGTGCAAGGCTGGGATCCGGTCACTGGACTGGGAACCCCTGATTTCCCAGCTGTAATGGAATACTTCACGAGTCTATAAAATTTTCAAGTTTCTTTTTTCCTGTGGATAATTCAGTTCTCGTCATGTTTGTAATAGTAGTCTTTGAATCAAATGATAGCAGTTACTCGCTTTATATCAAGGAAGCCAGCGTACATCAACTCGAAACTTGTCCCGCTCACACGTCGAGCAAAGACATCAGATTCGGCTTTGAAATTTGTTTGCAGTTGTTCCCACCCTTGGCCACAAGTTCCGTGGCGTGAGCAGGAGGCTTGGTAAGTTAGTTACACGATCACGGTCACCGGTCCCCGGCTGGAACGTGTCCAACATATCCTGGCTATTTATTGTGGTACCTACATTTGCGTTCGTGACCTATCCCGACAAACCTTGGACAGAGCACAGACGCCACAGAGTACGGAGTAACTCCGTACTCGGTAGTGAAACAAGATTTGGCATGGAACTATGTAGCCTGCGTCATGAGGCGCGGGCTGAGTGAGTTGTTTGCGTGAGAGTGGCTCACAAGTCGGTGGGGAGTGGCTTTCGCAACCTTGCGTGTGAGGTTTTGTTGCTCTCCGTAACATGATCTCTTGCCGGAAAGGGTGGGCAGCCTGGATTTCGGCTGTTCGATGAGGGAAGAAGGAAAACGGGACGAGGCTGTCTCACACGGGCAAGCCTGATGTATAGCAGAGATGTCGAGATGAGACGGTAGCAAGACTTGAACAACCCGTGCCTCGTGCCGCCAGGAGGGGACGTCAAGTTGGCCAATGCTGTTGGATCGAGTCAGCCTTTGCGGTGGTCACAGCAAAAGTTGGCCAAATTTAAACCATCCCGAGCAAGGTCAGATTCAGAACAATCAAGACTTGCTGTTACTGTCACCAGCACATGAAAGCTCAATGAGCTATGAGCTCCATATACGCCACTTTTGAACATTCAAGACGGGTGGAGAAAGAAAAGGGAAACTGGCATTCTTGTGACAGTGTGTCTGGAGTTGAAGACAGGAATAGAACAGACACGGCGCCCAGGCGTCTCTACCAAGGGGTTGTAGGAGGAAACAATCGTCTGCGTCCATCCTGTGCGGTCCCTGAGGGAGTAGAGCTTCTTGATCAACCGGCTACTGTTGCTCCGCGTCTGACTGCCCACTTGAATGACCCATTCGATGTTCCCTTGGACGTTACGTCAAGGGTTTACGGTCTGGGCGCAGTTGTAATAGGAGTTGGGGTCGTACGGCTGCTCAACGACGACTCCATAGCTTCTCTCATGGACTGTGGGCGTGCCGATCTCGACTATCTTGCCGAGGAGAAAGCCCTCGGTCCACGGCCAGCGGGGGACTCTCGAGCCTGCAGAGTCTCACCTTCTGAAGCCAGGGCCTGTGCTGCTTCTGGAAGTCCAGGCTCTCCTTCATTCGTTTAAAGACGTAGGGCGAGGGTCCCAGGCCGCCGGACAGAACGATGCGCTTGCAGGAAAACAAGGTCAGTATGAAATATGGCAACAACACTTGGATGGAGGCTTGTAAGACGGCAACTCACGGCCACACCTTGACCTCCTTCTGTTTCCATCTTGTTCAGTGTCGTCAAAAAGGCAGACGGCGATTCTTTTGACCTCTTCATCAAACAGCTTCATGGTACTCGGTACAATCACAATGTCTCACGAGCCTAGTTGACTACTCGGTACTCGGTAGAGAACTTCATGATCCTTGACTTGAGCCCATACGGACGGAGTAACTCGGCAAGTTAGTTACATGGGCCCAACCATTTGTTTCAATACGCCAGGGTTCCTTGCCCATACCGTGGCAGTGGAAGTAAGATACCGGCTCGTCGGATAAGATAGATACATGTACTCCGTACCGAGTAACTAACTTATTCTCCGCCGTCACATATCACAATCGAGTCCGTAAATCGTAAGCACCAGCCAGCGCGAGGCCAAATCCTTGCCGGGTCCTTTGTTGTACTACCACACAACCACCGCCCCGGTATAAGTTATAAGTGACTACGGGGTGCGGATGGCTAATAATAAATCCTGGTGTCGGCATCCAAATCACCCAATACAGAATCATCCATTGTCCGCAGGGCCAGTTCTAGGCGTGGCACCGAGTATAAAATAACTCGACTCGACTCCAAGATAAGACAAGACAAGACAAGACAAGATATCCCATCCCATCCCAACTTGTCAGGCAGGCAGTAGAAATAGGCAAACCCTCGACTCACTCACTGCTTGTTGTCCATCTCCTCCGCTCGCCCTCAGTGCTCATTGCTCACCCTTGACGGCGACAACACCAGTGGCCATGACGACGCCTGTCCAGGGAACATCGTTTCGGGACGGTGCAATAGCAGCATCAGTCGGGCTTGTTGTTGGCCTGCTGCTGTGTGCACTCGGCGTCTGGTGCACCATCGAATGGCAACGACGAACTCGGCCCAAAGAGGACTCCCGGCCCTCGTCACCCAGGATCCGGCCACCGCCCAGGATAGCGGTAGCAGGCGGTCCCATGACCAGGATCACGGACTTTCATCTATGGGGTGGTGGTGACGGTAGTGTCAAGAGGGGTCTCGAAAGGGAGTGCTGGCACTTCGAGCATCATGCCGATCGTTTCTACCACGAAGATGCCCTCTCGGAGATTCCGGACAACTTTGACGCGGCTCTTGAGCGTCTTTGTCTGGGTGAAGCCGTCACTGCCGCCATCAAGCCGCTCATCCTCGACCCCAAGACTCGTGTCCTTGCCATCAACCACTTGTTGGTGCGAGTCGTCTTATCGAGCGTAAGCGTTCACTCCATCGGCCCCCTCTCTGTCCTCCCTTCCTTCGTCAACGACTTCATTCCCTCTCTTCCCGTGACCTACAAGGACGTCCATGATCCATGTAAGTGCTCTCCCCGTGCTCGTGCTCGTGCTCGTCGCCGGTCCAGTCCGTCCGAAGAAGCCCCCCCTGCTTGCTTGCTTGCTTGCTTGCTTACTTACTCACTGACCTATTTACGCGCAGCGTTGCTTGCATTGACCACCTGGAGGGTAATAACCGCGTATCTCATGCAGCCAGTAAAGCTGCACCGGCCGCCCTTGACTACGCAAGAGTACGTCGAGCCGCAGATTCAGGCTCTCCTCGCCGCCCTGAATGACGTCGTCAAGGTCTTTGCCACACAAGACAGGGTCAGAAAGGACTGTCCCTTCACGCAAGAGACACACTTGGAGAGAGTGACTCGGTCAGCTATCGAATGGGGCTTCCAAATCTTCAGCCACCCCGCTGAATGGAAGCTCATCTGGGAGCCGGAACCGACTTACGAGCAGATTCTGATATATCCGGGGCTGGCAAAACTGAGCGACGAAAACGCAGAGCCCTATGAGGAGCCGCAGATGTTCCAAGACCTTCCCGAGGTCAGGGACCCGCATGAAGTCGTTATTCACATCCCTGCTGTGGATGTCAAACGGTAAGCCCATTCCATCTATCTGTCCACGTCTTGGTGAGAAAGATGCTTACTGCCGTCTCCCTAGGAGCCCGGAGAAGCAGAAAAAGTTTGAGGAGGAGAAGAAAAAGGATGACGACTACATCAGAATGCTGAGAGAGGATGCCGCCGTCCAGTTTGATCAGGCCTTGGGAGCATGGTATCACTACGAAGACTAACCCATTCTTCGCCGCACAAGAGCAGCGTGTAACAAGGGCTACTGTGTAGGGCTTGGAGTGAATCGGCTCAATTTGTATGATAATTCGCTATAATCCACAGGTCATAATAATCTAAGGAACAAGTGAGTAGAAAGGGCGACTATATATACACGAGGTAGGTCCCTAGGGCCCTAGGCAGCTAGGTTATCTAAGGTCTAAAAATCGTGTTGCTCTCTTATAATCTTTCTATAACCTTTGTCCGCTTGTATCATCGGTCAAAGGTTGTGATACCTTATCCTTGACCTCTTTGTTGACCGACGTTTCCGTGTGACACAGCGCTTGACCGCGCTTCATTTTTTTTTTTCCTGCTTAGTGCACAAAGGCCAGTTTGACACTACACTTTCTTGTTAAGGAATCAATTGAAATATCTCCAAGCTAAGAATGAAATGTCCCTGTGCGGCTGCAGCTTCACATTGCTTGTTGAATGCCGGGAAACGTCTCCATGTCCGTCCATGCATGCTGAGTTCATGACAACTTGAGAACAGCCTGCCAGACTAACTACTACTCGGACCTAGTAACTAGCCCATCGCGACGGTTAGACGCCGTAAACCCTCGGCTTCGGCCTCACGGAGCGGACGTGGTTGGAGGCCTGCACAAGATTCACACCACAGGGAAGCGTAGGGTGTCCGCCTGAGACCAGGTTCAACTTGGTGCTGCCGGTGTAGCCGGTGAGGACCTGAGACTCTGAGCTTTTACCGTAGTTCCATCCCGCAGTATTCTCGAGACCAGCGGCGTGAGTGTCGGTGCCAGAGTGACAGCCCTCTCGGGATGGAGTTCTGTAAGACAACTGCATGGTGTTCGCTTGTTGAGACGCTCGATTGGCTCTGGGGGCGAGTGTTAGTATGACTATCTCTCAGCATGCATAGCTCTGATGAGTGTCTTTGCACCTGATCTCGTCCGTGTAGCCAGTTCATCTACAACTCATAGGCGAACTTATGGCCTTCGGACGTTGGGACGTCTCAAGGCGTTGGCCGACCTCCTCGGGTATTTTGGGCAAAAGAAGCAGCAGAAATCACTGACGACGTACAATTCGAGTGTCTTGTATTCAAGTAGCAAGGCCTTTGTGCAATGATCCAGCCGGCCCTCGATAGAAGTAATCGTAGCCTTTCCATCCATCACCCATGCTGCAGGGTTCGAACAGTAATCGGAAACAAGCCTGTCCAGATCTCGCATAATGGTTTGACAAGTTTCAATTCGACTGGATAAGTCCTGTTCCATTTCAGAAGACGGTTGCTGCACCCTTGGAAGACAGTCCAGCAGCCCAGCCAGAGCTTGTAAGTGATCTTGCATGGCGTGCAGCTCCAGTCCAGACCTCCCCAGTCTCACGCCAAGCTCGCTGGCCAACTCGACAATCTTTTTAGCCGCCAAGATGACCGTAGTGACGCTGCCAGCGATGCTGATTGGATCCATGGTTTTTTGTCTCTCTCGTGGTAAAGAACAAGGACTGACGACGGACCTGCAGACGCAAAGATAAGTAGTATTTTGGATTGAAAGAGTACGCAAGAAGAAGCTCCCCAGATGATGCCCATGAAGCCAGTAAGAGGTATTTGTACTTTGTGCCGGCTGGAAACATGCTGACAAGCCACAGAACTCAGGGAAAATGGTGGCTTAGGAGCTTAGTTCAGTTGAACTCGCGTTGCGTTCACGTTCGTTTAGTCACGTACATCTATGCAATTTATCAGTTGACTCATCTCACAGGTCTGGATCACAGGCAGTGATATTCGGGCTACCTATCAGTAAGTCTTTATTATTATGCAGGTACGGGGCTATCAGGAAGAGTTTCTGCTATAACACTAGTAACTATGATTTTTTGTTAGTTCCATATATATATCGTCGTCTGTTGGGATATTTCTTCTTCGCCGCCAAAGCTTTCTGCTCATACTACAACTCGATCCACGTAGGAGAACCAGGCGCAACCGGCTTCACTTACTCATATAATAAAGGCAGCTCCAAATGACGAGGTGAGAATGATAAGACATTGAATTGACTAATCTTTCATTGGTACAGCTAAGTCGTCTGCATCTGAACTAGGGCCCTTCTCTAACGCAGTAAAGGACATGGTTATAGCGCCTAACCTAAGGGACTACCTAAATAAGTTGTTTTTACTAGACTTAACTCGATCTTTAAAGTGGTATATAAGTTCTAGTTTAAGTTTACAAAATTAAAATGAATCTGTTATTTGTATCTACACTTCCACAAAAATGAGTACATAAACCCCTTGCTAGACTTTACCTACTAGATTCCGCTAGAATTCTTCAAATAGAGAGGATTACTAATATTTCTATAGAAAGAGCTCTACTAGCACATGCCGCTAAGCCTCTGCGCTGTGCAAAGCCATGAGGTACCCAATGTTGCCTGTGTGTATATCACGAAAGAAGCTGTAAGTAATATCGAGCGTGGAAAAGTCCTTGATTGAAGCTATCTAACGAGGAAAAACGAGGCCTTATCATAGACGATCCAGATAGATAACTAAGGTATTAATTGAACGAGCTTATAGCCTTGTGGCAATAGCCTTTTAAAGGCTTTTATAACCTTTCTATTGATATTAAATAGGCTTAATAGAGCTATAGTAATAACCTTCGTGTAAGGCTTGATAGGCTTAAAAAAGGCGTTAAATATAATACAAGAGGCTTCTAAAGGCGTTAATAATAGAAAGAAAAGGCTTATTAACATACTCCTATAGCTTAAAATAAAGCTATTTAAGGCAAGCTAGTCTATCTATTAAGCCTTTAAAGTTATTAATAAATCTAATAATATTAACTAGCTTAAGCTACTTAATAAATAGCTTAAATCTCTAATCTAATAGAACCTTTATTAATCTATTAGTAATATTATTAGTGCTAGAGATATACTTAATTTTAAAGCTTTTTTATTAATAGGCTTCTTAAATCTAGCTACTATAAATATTAATATAATAGAAGGCAGTCTTAATTCTAGAAAGGCTACTATTAATAATTTAAATTATTTAAAGGTTATTATACTAAATTATAGGCTTTTAGGCTAGTTAAAGCTCTAGCTATTAGAATAGTTAATAAATTATAATAGCCTCCTTTACTATATAAGAAAAAGCAAGTAATTTAGCCTCTATAGTTAATATTATAATAGTGCTTTACTTATTAGCTAACTAGCTTATAGGCCTATTAAATAATTAAATAATTAAGCTCTATAATAACCTTTAGGTCTATTAGTTATTTGTAAAAGCTATATTAAAAGCTATTTAAAGGTCTAGCTTATTATAGCTTTTATTAAATTTAAAGGCTAAATATTACGTTAAATATAGGTATTTAATAATTTAATTTATAATCTTTTAGTAGACTTTTAAGAGATTAAAAAGAAATTTAGCTAACTTAGCTACTAACTTTATAATATTAGACTTACCTATAATAGTAATATAATTAATTAATTCTATTATCTATTAGTAGTAATAAATTTAATTAGTAGTAGCTATTTTTATATTAGGCTACAATTAATTAATTAGTATTAGATTTCTTTAATAACTATTTCTTTTAATAATATTAAATTTTATAGCTAGCTTATTAATATAGGAATTCTAATATAGCTATAGCTTTCTATTTAGTTAATTATAAATAACTTAAATACCTAGAAACTACTATATCTAGCCTAAGTCCTTTATATTATAGGTTAACTTAAACTATTAAATTAATTATTTAGTAGTATTTAAAGCCTTTTACCTAAATAAAATAATAATATTATTAATATAAAAGAAAATAGTTAATATTATATTATTAAATATATAGAGGTCTTCTAGACAAGGTAATAGACCTAGCTTCTAGAAGGTCTGCCTAAGAGTCTACTATTATAGTAGTAGTAACCTTTGTAATCTATAGAAAGCTTGTAGTAGCTTTAACTTCTAACTAGGTCTTTAAAATTCTTGTAGAAAGTTAATATAGACCTCTTTATCAAGCAAGCTATTTATAAAGGCATTAATAGTATTTAGTTATTTTATTTTAAGGTTAAACTTTACTATAATAGCTACTAGAGTTTAAAATAACTTACTTACTAGAGTTACTATATAGGTATCTTTATTATCTAGTAGTTAAAGATTCCTTTAAATATATAGCTAGGCCTTAAATTTTTTAATAAATTTATACTTATTAAATTTATATTTAAATACTTAAGTTAAAGGTAGTAATTACTATTTAATTTAATTAGCTTAAATAGCTTAAAAGGTCTCTTATCTATAAAAGCTATAGAATTTAAGCTTTCTAGCTTTCTTAAATTTAGCCTTATATAAGTGCTTTTCTAGATTCTTCTAGTAAATTAGTTCTAGAGGAAGGGTCTTTCTATATAGCTTTTCTAGGTGTCTAATAGTAAAGCTACTATAGAAGCTACTTAGAGCTTTTTTAGAGAGCTATTATAACCTTTAGGGCCCTTAAGAGTCTTAACTACTATAGTTAGAGGCATTAGGTATAAGAAGGTCTCGTTAAATAAGGCTACTTGCTAAGATAGGTAATTTAAAGTCTTTAAAGATATTAGGCCTTAATAACTTACTTCCTTCTTTATTAAATTAAAGACCTTCTATATTAACCTTAATTATAGACTAAATTTTATTATTTTTATTATCTTTATAGTTTAATTTAACTTAGGCTAGAAATTCTATAATTTCTTCTTGTAGCTCTAGAGTCTAAGGCTTATAGCTCTAATAGAAGGTTTTTTTATTAAAGGTTATATTTCTAACCCTTCTAACTTCTAACTTAGAAGGAATCTATATATAAAAGATATTAGTAGAATTATAGCCTATAAAGTACTCTATTTTTACGTGAGTAAATGTCTTAAGAGCTTATTTTTAAACGCCTTAAAGGGCTTCTTTTATTATTAGGTAGGCTTTATAGCTATATATAACTAAATATATAATATTAGGCTTTTTAAAATAACTTATATTATAATTATTTAATTAAAGCTACTATTAGAGCTACTAGTAGAGCGATTTTCACTTAATACTCTCTTATAGTAATAGATTATAAAGGTAGGCTATAGCTTTCTAAGTCTCTAGCTATAAGTTAGTAGAAAGGTTAGCTACTAGCTATATTAATTAAGCTTTAAAGCTTAAAATACCTCTAGATCTCTTAGTAGTACTATTTTAAGCTAGTGTATAAGATAAGAAAGGTTTATTAATAATACCTTTTTCTTTTACTTAAGTATTATATAGAGTCTAAAAGCTTCTATTATTATTTTAGTAAATATAGTAAATATTTAACTAGTATTACTATTAAATATAAGCTTTAAATAATTAAAAAGCTTAAAGTAAAGCTATTTAACTAGTATTTTTAAGCTTAAAGACCTTAAGAAAACTTATAAATTTATCTTTAATTACTAGAGTAGTAATTTTATTATTATAGCTTTACTTAAATTAAAAGACATTTATATAAATATACTAAAAGAGCCTAAGGCTTTTTATTTATAGACTTCTTTAAAATATTATTCTTTTTACTTTAGTTTTTAAATAAAGCTTATAGTTAATTTATATAAAGCCTTTAATCTAGGCTCTAGTTATCTCTAAAATAAGGTGCTTAAAGCTTACTATATTTAAATAACTAAGCTATTAGTGCTAAAGGTCTATAGAATTTATTTTTTTAGGTTATAGCTTTATAAATTAAAAGCTTCTAGTAGCTTCTATATCTATTAATATATTTATTAGTAGATTAAATTTAATAATAGGCTATCTATAGTAATACTTTATATAAAAGATAACTTAGTTTTTCTTTAATATAGTGCCTATAACTAGATTTTAATTATAACTCTTTTCTAAAAAATAGTCTAATAAAGCTATATTTATATAAAAAGTTAAGATATAGGCTACTTATTTAAGTTAAAAGGTTTCTAACTAAATTTATAGAAAGACCTTTCTATAGCCTTTAATTTAAAGGGTTAAATTACTTATAAAAGCCTTTTTATTCTATTAATTTAGTTTATAGTTAAAGAATTAATTAAAGTTATTATAGATATATATATTAGACTTAGAATTAAAAATAAAAGAGTCTTTTAATAGATAAATGCCTAGATTAGCTTATTATATTAAAATTAAAAGAGTAGCTACTACTTAAAGTACTTAAGTTATATAAAGCCTTTTAAAGTAAATAAATTAAGTGTTTTTAGCCTTTTCTAGCTACTTTTACTACTTTTATTAAATTTAAGCCTTTTAGCCTATAAAAGTATACTACTACTAATTTTACTAATTCTAATAATTTTAAGCCTTTTTAAGCCTTTAAATTTATCTTATAAAAGTAATACTTTTAGAACTAGTCTTTTTTTAATTCTTTTATTTCTTTTTATTAGTAGCTTGCTACCTTATTTAATTAACCTTTTCTTTAGTCTTAAAGTCTTAAAGCTTTTAATAAACTTAAGCTTTAATATTAGCGTCTAGCTTTTAATTTAAGTCTTTTAGTATTTTATTAAAGTAAAAGTACTTATTATAGAAGTATTATTAACTATAAAAGTAAGTTAGATTCTTCTTTAGTAGTTTTAAGTCTAATAATTAAAGGCTTTTATCTAACTTCTTATTTAGACTAGTAGGCCTTTCTTAGAAGGTTACTAATACTAAAAAGCTTTCTTTTTCTAATACTAATACCTTTTAAAAGTAGTAAGCTTATTTAAAAAAATTACTTATTTAAAGACTATTTAAAATCTTATTCTTTTACCCTTTTTTATTAAGGTTTATAAGGTTTAAAATATAATTATTCTAATAGTTAGAGAAAGCTAGGCTAATTAAAGCTATAGATACTAGAAAATTAAAGGTTAGTTAAAGACTTTAAGCATTTAAAAGTCTAATTTAATAAGCCTCTATAAGAACCTTTTGCTAGCTAGTAACTTAAGTATTAACTTTAATTCTATTTAAAGCCTTTAAGACTATTTAATACTTGGCTAGTATCTCTCTTTCTTACTTCTATAATATAGATTATAGCTATACCTATAGTAATTCTAGCTATTTAACTATATTATTAACTATAATTATTATACTATAGTAGCTACTAATAGTATTAATAATATATTATTAGATAACTAATAAAGCCTTTTACTACTTTTAGTAAGTTTAAAGGTCTATATAATAGTTATTTTTAAGAGACTTAAGCCTCTTAAATTAACTATTAGTAAAGGCTATAATACTTATAGCTTCTAGGTTAATATATTAAGGTTTAAGTTTTATTAGTTATAAAATAGCTACTTTATTAGTCTTATTTAAGTTAATATAATTCTAGATACCCTAGTTAGTAGTATATTTTCTAATTATTAATATTTATAAGTACTAGTTATTTAAACCTTTAAAGCTAACTTTAAAAGGGCTTTTAATATCTATAGTATTTTAAAGAGAAATATTCTAAAAGAAAATATAGTCTTAGTTAAGAAATATAGTAAATAGGCAAACTAGGCTTATAACTATTATAAAAGAAGCTATAAGTAATATTAAGCGTAGAAAAGTCCTTAATTAAAGCTATTTAATAAGGAAAAACAAGGCTTTATTATAGATAATCTAGATAGATAACTAAGTGTTATAGACTAGGCTAGAAGCCTAGATCTAGATAGGTCATGCGAGGAGCGTCGCAGGGCCGTTGCGGACCTAATTTAGGGCCGCGTTAGTACCTACTAGAAAGGGGTACTTAAACCTAAGACAAGGAGGTAGAGAAGGATTCCCTTTCTTCTCCTTTAAGCTTTTAGTTACCTTACGTATGCTTACCTATAGAAGTATAGTAAAGCTAGACCTTTATAAACTAAAAGCTTTAAATACCTTAGAAGATAGAATAGACTATAGTAAATAGCCTCTAATTAAGGCTAGCTACTCTATAGGAAGTAGTTACCTACTAGGTAGAATAGCTTTATAGTTAAACTAAATAAATCTATAAGTTAATATAATAATATATAGAGTTATTCTCTAATAGTAATAATATACTATAAGTTATATAATAGCTAACTATAGCTTCTACTAAAAAATAGAAGCTAATATAATTAGGCCTACTATTTAATAGTAATAAGGCACTTTTCTCTACTTAGAAAGCCCTTATAATATATAAGTTAAAAGAAGATAAGTAGTTTATTAGAGAAGTATAAAATTAATAGATTTATATCTTTTAAAATCTATTCTAGAAGGTTTAAAGTTAGGTAGCTCTCTTTTTTAAACTAGGTAATTAGATTAACTATAATCTAACTAGCCTCTTTAACTATCTATCTACTATATACTTAGACTTTTACTAAGAGAAAATAACTTTAAATAAACTTAACTAAATAAAATAATAGATTAATAAAACATTTATAGACTTCTTTATTTACTAGGAAAATAAAATAGTCTTAGTAGAAAAATTAAACTAAATAGATATAGTAAAGCTAGTAAAGCTTTAATAATTATTAAATAAGCTAATATAAAATAGAATTATTAGTTATAGTATATTTTAAGTAGAATATATAATAGTAATTAAGCGACTATAAGGTATTACTATAGATATTAAAGCCTATTACTTAGATAAAAAATTCTATAATAAGTAAAAAGAAAGTATATAACCTTAACTAGAATAATAGTAGGTAGATAAAGACACTTTTATAATAGAGGTAAGTAAATTAAATATAAGCTAGAGCTATACTAATAGAAAGAAACCTACTAGAAAGTAGGGTAAAGGTAGCTAGAAAAGCTCTATAAAATAAAGAGTAAAGTAGGTATTAAATAAAGTAATAATCTAGTAATATAAGAAGGGAAATTGCTTATACTATAAGTTATTAGACTATTATATATCTAAATGTCTATAGCTGCCTTTAAAGCAGCTTTAACTTATAGCAACTAGTGTAAAGTAAGTTACTATAGAGAATTTAGTATTAGATAATATTACTATAATCTCTAACTTAGAAAATAAGTAGCTCTTATACTAAGACTTATATTAAAGGCATAGAAGTAGAAAACTACTTATATATAGGCTATAATCTCTAGTATTAAGGGAATTAAATTAAATAAAATTAAATTAAATATAAATACTTCTCTACTTCTTATACTTATACTAGTTAATAATCTAAAGTTTACTAATACCTAGGTAGATATAAGTTATAACTACTATATAGTAGTAAGCAAAAAATTTATATAGAAACTAAGACTTTAGCAATTTCTACTATAATTTAAGAGAGTAATTTAAATAGCTATAGAAATAGAAAGAGAAGGAAAGACTTAAATAAAACTACTCTTAGAGATATTATATTTAATATATATTTAAAGTAAGATAGATAGATAGAAATTTCCTCTAGTAGCCTATATAATACTAGGCTTAATAAAAGATATTATTCTAGAACTCCTTTAGCTAGTATATAATAAAGTTACTATATATACAAGAGAATAGGAAATTATAGTAAGAGTAGCCTAAGGTTTATAGGTAAAGGTATTAGAAAAGCAATAAACTCTAATACTTATAATAGTAATACTAGAGTTAGTATATATAGGCCTAGTATAATAAGTGTAAAAATTAGAAATAAAGTATTAATTTCTAGCTACTAGCTTATAGAAGATAATAATAATACTTTAGGCCTATATTACTAAGAATACTAGTAGAAATAAAATCTTAAAGGCGCTTTCTATAAAGCTCTAGAACTTTAGAAATCTCTTTAATAAAAAGAAAGCTAATAAGCTACTACTATACTAGAGAAAGCTTAATTACTATATTTGCTTAAAGAGAATAAAAGAGAGAGAGCTCTAGCTTTCTTAGGCCCCTTTATATAATATACCTAGGGACTACCTTTTAGAAATCTACTATTAGATAATAGAGCTAATAGACAAAGAATAGATTTAAGCAAGCTTTTTATTAGTAGTAGTATTAGTTCTTTTAGCTAAAAAGCCTAAAAAAAGCTAGAGGTTTTATATTAATTATAGAATATTAAATAAAGTAATAGAATAGAACTAATATCTATTACTACTAGTAAAAGAGACCTTTTACTCTCTTATAAAGGCTAAGTAATTTATAAAATTAAATATTAGATTAGCTTTCTACTATATTTATATTATAAAAGAGAAGAAATACTAGATAGTATTTTAGACCTAATTTAGACTCTTTAAGTAGCTAGTCTACTTATTTAAGCTAGTAGAAGCTCTAGCTATATTCTAGCGCTATATTAATAAAGCGCTTAGAGATATATTAGGCAACTTTGCAATAGTATACCTAGATAATATCTTTATTTACTCTAGTAAGTTAAAGAAGGACTATATACTAAAGGTTAGAGTTATTTTAGATAAATTATATATAATAGAATTAAACCTTAATATTAAGAAATATACCTTTAATATATAAAAGGTAAAGTACTTAAGGTTTATTATCTATATAAAAAAGAAGATTTACCTTAATCTAGATAAAATAGTAGTAATCTAAGAGTAGAAACCTCTAATAAAGGTATAAAGCATTTATAAATTCTTAGATTTTATAAACTTCTATTAAAAGTTTATCTCTAACTTCTTAAAACTAATAAAGCTACTATTAAAGCTAATAAAAAAGGGAGTTTTCTTTAAGTAAATAAAGCTATAAAATATAGTATTTAAAAAGCTTAAAGTAGCCTTTATTATAAATAGAGTACTATACTAATAGAACTTTAAGAAGAATATAGTAGTTAAGGTAGATTATTTAAGTAAGGCACTAGGTAGCTATCTCTTATAATTTACTAATAGAATACTATACCTAGTAGTATACTACTTAGCATGCCTTTAATCTATAAAATAGAACTATATAATCTATAATAGAAAACTACTTATAGTAGTCTTATATTTAAAAGTATAATTAGTAGAGTTATATAGTATAATAAAGCTCTTTATAATTCTTATAGACTATAAAAATTTAGAGTACTTTATAGTACTAAGGGCAATAATAGAATAATAGATATAATAGACTAAAACACTTACATTATTTAACTTCTAGCTAGAATACTAGCTAGACGCCTAAGCAAGCTACTCTAATATACTATTATAATAGAACTAGAATAGGCAGCAACTACTCTCTAGCTATAAGCTAATAATAACTCTAAAGGCTCTAAAAGAGGTATAAGTTAATGCAATCTATAGTAGTAACTAAGAGATAAAGCCTAAGATATTTATAGATAAATACCTATAGAACCTATAGAAATAGAGTATAGCTAATAATAAGTTAATTAATATTTAATAATAAGTAGTATTAGAGAGAGTGTAAAAGTTTTTACTAGAGGTAGAAACTTATAAATAAATTACTAATTATACTATATTAGCTTATAGTTAGCTATAGTTTTAGAGATAAATATAGATTCTAAAATAGAAGCTCTTTATAACTATAATAATTTAGTAAGCTTATAACTCCTTAATATTAGAATACCTAGGCAAGAATATAATATTTTAAATACTATAATAAGATTATTACTAGAAGGAAATATTATAAAATATAGCTAGATTTATCTAAAACTATTACTACTATAAGAGATATAAGAGTAAATAACTTTAATAAGGCCTTCTATAACTACTTCTAATTGTAAACTAATACTAGTTATAGATTTTAGTAGACTTTATAATAGACTTACCTATATATAATAAAATAGACCCTAGGTATCTATTAGTTATTATAGACTAACTATTTAAATATATATAGTTAGAAGCTATAATAAGTATAAAAGCTAAAGAATATATAGAATATTTTAAGAACTATTAGTAGTAGTTCTATAGATTTCTAATATATATTATCTTAGATAGAGGCTTAAACTAGTTAAGTAAATTTTAGACTATACTCTATAAGAAAGTTAGTATTAAATAGCTTCTCTTTATAGTATACTACCTATAGACTAATAGTAGTATAAAAAGAGTAAACTAAAAGATATAGGCGATTTTACATGTAATAGTTTTATTTAAGTAATATAACTAGGCTAGCTACCTACTAGTATACTAACTAGCCTTAAATAATAGAGACTCTATAGTTACTAGTATAAGTGTAAATAAAGCTATATATAGTTATAACTTGCTTACTATCTAGTAAAAGCTAGAGAATAAACTCTTATCTATATTTCTTAAGGGATAAGTAGTTATATTTTTAAAATATTTATAAAATAGTACTAATCTAGTATAAGTAGTAATTACTTTCTACTAGTAATAATAATAGAATAATAGTAGTTAAAAGCAATAACTAGTAGAAAGGTTTATAATTAAAGACTATATATAGTTAAGCTTATATAATATAAAGATAAACTACTTAAATTAGAAATTAGACTAGGTAATAGCTAAATATAAAGTGTAAGAAGTTCTAATATCTCTTATAGTTTAATTAAATATACTATAAGATATCTATCTAGTTTTCTATATAGACTTAATTAAAAGAGCTACTACTAACTTACTACTAAGCTAATAACTCTAGAACACATGCCTAAGCCTAGTACTAACCTAGAAGAATATAATAGAAATAGGTAAAATAGTAGAGGAATTTAAGGTAGAGGAGATTCTAGCTATAAAGAATATACTAGAGTAGGGAAAGAGATAGAATATCTATATTAAATAGAAAGAGTATATATAATTAACCTAGAAGCTACTAGAAAATTTAAGGGATATAAAAGTGCTATAATAATTTAAAGGAAAATAAAAGAATACTTAAACTTATAATAGCCTTAAGCTAGCTCTAATATAAGCGTAAAAGAGTTAAGTTACTACTATAATCTCTTAATATAATTATAGGTAGAAATAGAAAGTAGCTAATAAAGGCTTATATAGTATAAATATATTAATTTAACTATAAATAAAACTAGATAATTTCTAACTTAGGCATATATAGGCGTAAAATATAGGTAAAATAAATTTCCTTTAATACTAAAATAGTATAAATAAAAAAAAAAAAAAAAAAGAGAGAGAAAAGGTAAAATATACTATAGGTATATATTAGATAATTAATAAAGCTATTAAAAGAGCAAGTTATTATTAATAACTTTTACTAAGTTAAAAGTCTTTCTAGTACTAGGCGTTTATTAAGTATAAGGCATTTATTAAGTATAAGGCATTTATTAAGTATAGTAAAGCTTAGTAGTAAAATTATATATAGTATAAGTAAAGGTAGTACTAATATTATAGATAGCCTTAAGTATAATATAAGATACCTCCTACTATTTAGATTAAGTATAATACTAATTCTTATATTTTATATACTATTTAGTAAGTATACTATATATACTTTATGCTAAGGTATTTTAGTTCTAAAAAAAATTAACTAGTATTTCCTAGTTTATACCTACTTAAGTGCTACTATAATAGCTTAAAGAGAGAGTATTAGTTAAAGCTAATATAGTAGATAATTTACTAGTAGCCTAGGTAAGTTTAATTAAGTAAGTAGTATATATAGGGCTAGAATTAACGCAAGCTTATTCTAGTATAGTAGAGAATTTTTTAGTAGTAGAAGTAAAGGCACGTAAAAATTTCACATACTAACTAGAGATAGTACTATTCTTCTTATAGGTAGGTTTAATAATATAGTTACTATAATTAGTAATAGAGATAACTTTTTTCTATTTATAGTAAAGCTTAAGGTTTAAAGCATAAATATATAATTTCTAAACATATTATTTATAGGTTTTCTAATACTATTTACAAGTAGAAGTAGGACTAGAGATATATAAGGTAAAGCTAGTATTAATTATTTTATACTAGTATAAAGTATATATATTAGAAGCTTTTAACCTATTATTATATTAATTATTATCTAAGTTACCTTTAATAATATAATTCTCTATATACTATTAGGTATAGGGTAAGAGCTAGGTAGAGAAAGATAGTAAGAATATAGATAAAACTATAATAAGTAGGTAGTAAAATAGAAGCAATATAAGAATAAATAGAAGTAGTATTATATAAGATAAAAGCAATATAGAAATAGATTAGAGTAGTATAATATAAAGTAAAAGTAATACTAAATAATAATAAGATAAAAAAAATAATTAACTAAAAAAATAAAAAGAGAGTAAAAGCAAGTAATAGAAATAAAAGGTAATAAAAAGGAGAAGTTTAATAATAATAGAAGGAGAAGAGAGATATTATATTTATAGCTAAGAAAGAGAAGTAAAGTAGACTTAAAGTAAGCCTAAAGCAAGTGTAAAAGGTGTAAATAAAGGAAGTAAAATAAATAAATAAAGGAAAGCAGGAGTATAGCTATTCTAGCAATAGGTGTAAGACTAGTAGGGCAACTAAAGTTGTGTCCTAGTAGAGGAAGGAGTAGGTAAGATTAGGGGTATATTATAGACTAGGCTAGAAGCCTAGATCTAGATAGGTTATGCGAGAAGCGTCGCAGGGCTATTGCAGACCTAATTTAAGGCTGCGTTAGTACCTACTAGAAAGGGGTACTTAAACCTAAGACAAGGAGGTAGAGGAGGATTCCCTTTCTTCTCCTTTAAGCTTTTAGTTACCTTACGTACGCTTACCTATAGGAGTGTAGTAAGGCTAGACCTTTACACTAAGGTATTAATTAAATAAGCTTATAGCCTTATAGTAATAGCTTTTTAAAGGCTTTTATAACCTTTCTATTGACATTAAACGAGCTCAATAGGGCTGTAGCGATAACCTTTGTGTAAGGCTTGACGGGCTTGAAAAAGGCGTTGAACACAATACAAGAGGCTTCCAAAGGCGTTGACAATAGGAAGAAAAGGCTCGTTGACAGTGTAGTATTCACTCTACCTTAACTGTATTTTAAACAGGCTTAAGACCGACTTGACAGCACCTTAGTCAAGGTCTCTTATTTTATCTTAACACAGTGGTGGAGGAGTTTTCTATCCCTAAATGAAGATAAACAACCAATCAGGATAACGGCATAGTTGAAGGCTCTAATTCTAATCCCCTTCTAAGAGCTTACATATCCCTATGAACATTAAAGAGCATGTCTTCTCGACCCATTCCATCATTTCGTTTGCCTCGTGGCTTGTAACTACCCCTGCCCATTATTACTCTTGATAGCTGTAACAAGCAACCTTATTTCGCCCCATTGCCTGTGTATGCTTATTGGTCCTTGTCCATCACACGTGGGCACTTCAGCTCAAGGGGGTTCATTGTTCGTCCCAAATACGTGCCTCCGTATGAGTCTGAAAACCCATTGCTTTTTTTGTTCACGCCCAGACGGACGCCCTGCGGTGCCCGATTTGAACCACTGTTGCCGGCTTCGGCATGTAACTACAGCCTGGGTGGCTTGGAAGCCACCCTCAGTCCGCATCATGACTGTCTGTGCCTAGACTCTAGAGGAATCTTGACGCGGAAGCAAACTTGACGCAAACAGAATGGGGGCAATTTCTCAGCCATCTCCGGGTCCCAGCTCACCTTTCAGCCTGGCCCGATGACAACAAACATGTTCCCATGGCCACCCATCTCTTCTGCCAACGCCACCTGGGCGCTGCGATGCTCCTCTTCCCTGGGCCTCACTTTAGAATGAAATTACTCCTATCTGCTGCCAGAGTGGCGTATGACTCCAAGTCCTGCCCATCCGTCTATGCCACCACAGCTCTTGTGGAAGTCTTGCGAGACAAGGGGGGGGGCCAATCAATATTCAGTTGCTACACTCCGTATCGTGAGTTTGTAAACATTATCGCATAAGTATAACTTATCGACAATTACTATTTCGTTTCGTCTGCTTGTACTCCGTATTTCATGACGTATCCACATCTCCACGCCAAAAATAGTTCCTTCATTGTCTTGTACTGTGCATGGACCCATTGTCATCTGAAAGTGGTCGTATAGGCCGAAACAAAGGCGCTCTGCAGCTAAACCAAATATTCGTCTGAGACATCTCTATTTTGCCCCGTAAGAAAAGTCCATTTGTTGACGACGTTACCGTATTTTCATTTAATCAAAGGGTACATAATAAAAAAAATACGAGAACAGCCCTTTCCATCATGACACACAGCGGCACCGGACAGAATTGCTCTCGATTTGCCCGACGCTTCCAGGGTTGCTGTGCACATCACAAAGCCAAGTCGCCCTTTGCAAAGACATGGCCGTAATAGCGTGGCGGTAATAGCGTGGCAGGTCTGCTTCTTTCCTTATCCGCCAAGATACGCAAATGTCGTAGCATGAAGCCTTCCAAGTAGGCTGATGAGATACGGACCCGAGAAAGATTCACTAGCCTCTCTCGCCAAGTAACATGTCAGTTCAGTTGGCGACGGTCGATCCAGGCAATTGACCTTGAGGTAGTGCGGAAGTATTTTCTACCTTTCTTTCTTTTTTTTTTTTTAGTCAACGTCCTCTTCTGTGGTGACTTGGTTCGTTTAAGTCGAGGTTGGAAATCTAGAGACAGCTCGTCTGCGGACGTTTCCGACTTGTAGACTAGCAAGTCATATGCGGCGGCATTTAAAACTATTTCTTGGCTAGTGATAATCATTTCGGCGGCGGATACATCGCTTTGAAAGCTCAAGCCTAATCCATCCCCGGATGTTAAAGTAGTAGTAAGGCCACAAGAAGCCCTCTCGTTCGCTTTATCAATTGCATTGTCTCTTTGACGTTTAGCCTAATCTCTACTATTCCGGAAAGCGGTAAGCCCTTGGCGGAATGCATCGCAGTTGCCGTTACGCTCCACGAGTTAACTTGCGTCATGACGAACCCAGGTTGTCCACCGTCAACTAAAGGGGGCGTAGGGTGGCTGGTGTACATTTTCAGTGTTCCACCGTGGTAAATAGAAGTTAATGTGTAAGCATTATTATCGTATTGTGGCTCTGGTTGTCTATAGGACTGCAGACAGTGGATGCCTCTTGCTCCAAGGGCGCCATCGTAACTTGCTTGCAGCGTTGCAACTGAGAGACTGCCGTCTGGGCCCTTTGTTTGAAACAGATAGTTTGGCACAATAGGAAGGTCATGCTGCGTAGATGGTATAATATAGTTGCTTAACTCTTGACAAATACTCTTATGAAGCTGTTTAGGGCGCGCGCTATAATATAGATTAGGGTTTCTAGGTACAAGTGTTCTATTAGTTAAATGCTCTAAGTTTGTAAATGATATCTTGCTAGCAATAGATTTCTTGTCTCTTATATTCCCTTTGATAATAGGAATAACATATATATTAACTTCTCTCTCCTTAGCTGCCTGGGCGTCGGCCCGGTCGAACTTGCGAAAGTCTTCGTTTGAGACCTTAGAGGGAGATAGAGATGCCCTAGGTTGGGCTAACACCTGGCGTATCTCGTCCATGTTATTAGGCTCTTGCGGCAACCGACCATCTGGGTACTCATAGCCATGGGGTAGAATGTTATGATCGATAAGGTGCTGCTGAAACGCGCCATCGTACGGGCCTGTGCTCTTTGTGCTTGTCGTTGTCGGCGTAGTGCTACTCTTCGTCGGATCGTGACCCCCTTTTGCGCCGGCCAAGACTTGACTGTCCAGAGCTCATGTTGTTCTTGACAGCTGCAGGAACAGAAAACTGCTAGACGTTGATAACAATTAACCTCTGAACGATGGGTTCTCACATACTCCTCTTAAATGGCTTAGGTCTGGGCCACCGTGCCTTGCAAAGACCTCGATGGACTTCAAAGAAGTTGGCGAACAGGTATCGACAACTTGACCGACGCCAATGATAGAGTGTGGACGTGATCGAAGGCTTCTTCCTGTTCGGGTTTGACCTGGCGGGCGAGAGCCTTGGGTGCCCTGTTTGTTGAATGCTCGAAGTGCGTTCCGCGTCAGAGGTATCTCTGATAATCTTTGCCAGAATTGCGTCGGGAGAAACTCAGGATGACGAAGCTTTTGCTTCTTCGACCGGCTTAAGTCGTCGGCTGGCGTTTCGTGGGAACGTGGGAATCGTCGACGCTTGCGCGAGCTTGGGCTGCGTGGTTTGCTGCATAAAACTTGCAGTGTTATCATCCTCAGATGTGCTCGCCATAAGTAGTGGCAAAAGCACTGAACTTGTCGCTCTTTAAGATGTATGTTAACTATCTCCTCTACGTGATCCATCATACGAGATACACAAGTAAGTACATGAGCGAATACGCGGTCTTCGCCGACACAATAACTATATGCTCCCTGTTTTACCAATCACAAGAGGAATATCCAGACCACTCATGTTAGAAAGAACAGTTCATGTATCCGAAGACCTCTCGCGTATGGTAGTTTCACAGAGTGGATGATGAGCGCGGCGACGAGATACAAGAAGAATCACAGGCTCAACAACCGCTTGGATCTTGCGGTCCGTCATACTTTCGTCCAGAGGCTCCCCGCCAAGCTCATGACGTCTTCTCCTCACTCAGCTTGCCTCTCTAATTCTTCGTTGTAGATGCGAACGACGGCATGCTACTAGATACAATACCGTCACATCAGCCCGGGACGCTTTCCCAGCATTTACCAGACCCCTCTGCAGTAGTTGATACCCTTTCTTAACTTGTTTAGGTGCAGACTAGATAAAACCATGCTGGTCATCTCAGTGATAAAGCCATCTCTGTCTGATCCGCTCCTCAAGATCAACAGCTTCCGCATCGAGGGGGAGTTCGTCTAGTTCAGCTTTAGAGATTTCCTTTGGAACCTCAGGATTGCATCTGATGCAGAATCCGGGGTTGCGCATCCATGTTAGATGATGACACGGTGAAAAAAGCTAGCAAGGATGCGGACGAGTGGGCTACTGAGTTAACTACTTAGTAGCTGGCCTTTAGTGACATGTTGACAGAGTGGTGACGCGTTGATGGGCTGACAAGGAAGAGGACTTGCTTGATGCCTCCCCATGAGCCGACGTGCCAACTCTACAAGCTGCAAACAAAGAAACACTCCAAGACGGCGCAGAGACAGCTAGCTAGCTAGCTAGCTAGCATAAGCCTTGTCCACTTGGAGCTGAGCAAGTCGTCTTTCATCCTGTCGAGATAAAGTCACAAACACACCCGATACGTTAGTGACACGCCAGGACATGCCACACCCGTGTCCTTCTCTTCTTCATTGGTATCAATTCAGGGTTACATCATACTCCATCAATCCTAGACTATATACACATCAATCGTTGCATCTCCAACTCGTGCATCATAAGTCACCGGCTGTCCGCTTTGGCCGAGTCAATGCTTTGTAAAATGAGTCCATTGGTGACCAAGTACCTAGTTGTTAGTTTCATCATCCTCCTTCTTCCACCAGAAACTAAAAGAAAAAAAAAGAAAAAAAACAATCGCTTTCATTTATGCAATCGGTCCGCACGTAAAGACGCCCTTGGTTCTACCAGACTGGAATGACAATTTCTGTTGGCAAGTTAGCATCAGCAAGTCATAGGGGATACACACGGGTCGGAAGGAAGATGACGCACAATATCGTAAACACTGGCATATGTGCCGCAGACTAAAACAATGATGCCGATGATGAAGCAGCCCGTGTTGGCAATAGATCTCAGCAGGTTTTCCTTGGCGTACCACTTGCCCTTTTTGAGGAGCTTGAACCACATCCACGCGGGCAGGTAGAAAGTGAAGCCGGAAATAAACAAGGACGAAGAGATTGACAGCAGATCATTGAAGAAGGGAATGACTTCGGCAATAATAAAGGCAGCGAGAGTGATGATGCTGATAACAGCCATCCAGGTCGCCCAGCCCTTGGGGGTGTTGATGAACCGGGTAACCGAGTCCTTGTACATTCGACCATGGATGTATCTTCCAATGACGGTGGTGTTGATAGATCCCGAGATGAAAATAACAGGTAGAGCAACGCCAAACGCGATCTTGGAAACAGTGTGGCCGGCGGAGAGTAGTGACGGGGACTTGACATCAGCACCGACGAACGAGTAGACCAGAGCACCGGTAAGGGTGTAGATGAAGATCTCAATAAGACCCAGAGCCCAAATCGACTTGACGTAATCTTTGGGGGTATGCATTTCATCCATAAAGGAGAATTGGCACATGGAGAAACTGTAGGCGAAGCAGATGTTGGTGATGGCAATAAATCCCTCGGCAAAGGTGAGGCCCTCCCTTGGCCAAGCGGACCAGGAGACCGACGATATACCACCTGCAGTCTGCCCAGCCTGTACACCGGTAGCAATGATGGTAATACCAATAGCCAGCAGAATGGACACAAAGTCGACGTAACCAAGGATGGCGACCTCGGCAAACGAAGGGGGGATGGCAAGCAGAAGTAGGATGATGGCGGATACGACGCCAAATATGACAGAGCAAGCGCCGTTTTCGGTTATGTTGAGAAACGCGATGGTGCCAGTCAAACAGTGCGATCCGACGAGAAACGTCAGCTGCAAAACGAACATGGCTCCAATGACTTCATATCCAAAGCGGCCGGCCAGCAGTCGCCCAGCATCAGCATAGTGGGCAACATCTGGGTATGCAATCTTGACCTTTCCGACGATGTCAGATGTGTAGATGGCTATGAGCCCCAGGCCAACGCAGCAGATAACACCGGCAACCATGCCGAGAGAGGCAAATGCCGCGGGCAAACTTAGAGACCCGAGAGCAATGGCCTCAACAATGAGGACGATGGTTAGACGTTTCCATCCCAGCCGGTTGAAATGAGCGTTGCCTTGAGCAGTCTTTTGCTTTTCCAAATCGAGTCGTTTCTCTTCGAAGTCTGTCACCTCGCCCTCGATGGGACCACTGAGAACATTATCCGAAGGAGTGTGATGAGAGCTGGAGGAATCCTTCTCCTTTTTGACCTGCTCCGAGAGCGCGTGGTCGCGTACGACAGGGTCTGACATGTCGGAGGCGGCGGCTGTCGTGCTTGGGGGCTGTATTATGACGAGGCAAAGAAAGAATGGTTTGGACCGAGGCCAGTAGAAATAGCACAAGATACCCCCCAAGGCTGTCGAAAGCGCTCAGGGACGAAATCCACAAGAAGTGTAGGCTGGAACCTTGAAGTTGACCTTCTATCTGGCGCCAGACGATATTGCCTCCTGTGATCAACCGAGCTGGCAGAGAGCTGGCAGAGACAAAGAGATGGGAACGAGAAAAAAGGAGATGAGGAATGGAAGAGACGAGAAGAGGTGGGATGCGGAAAGAGAGAAAGAAAATGTGGGAAGGTGCCAAGAGGGAGGAAGCGCGAAGAGGCGAGGTTAAAAAGAAATGGGCCAGGCGCCTCCTGATAAGAGAGCAACAATGAGATTGAGCCACCAGAGGGTTCGCGTGTGCCAATGCTTGATTGATGCTGTGGAGGAGATGGAGCGTATTAATTTGCGATTGACAAGCGTCGTTCAGTCGGTACAAACGATAAGAGGTTATGTATGTCCCTGGGGCATGGAGATGCGAACCAAGAGGCTACTCCGCGTCAGAGAAGAAGACACGACAGGCAGACAGACAGGGTTCTAGACAGGGACGGGTCCGTGGGGGTAGAAGGAAGGGAGAGGGATTGGGTCAAGCGCGTGAGTGCGTGTGTGCGAGAGTGTGAAAAGGATGCGAGGTGGGAGGGTGAATGGGAATGGGAATGGGAATGGGAAAGCAAAAGCCCAAGAAAGATTCCATCCAGACACCCAGACGGCTTCCAAGTTACGGAGTAGGAGGCGTCAGTCAATCACGATTCCATCTTCACTAGAACTGCATGTGCCCAGGTACAGGGTGCTAAGCTAGTGCTCTCCGTTTTACTACTCCGCGACCAAGACACGAGGCACGAGACACGGCCCGGCGCTTCATCGAGATGGGCAGCATGGACTCTGGAGCGTGGCGACATGGACGAAGCCATCCGGACCCGGAGAGCCAAGTCGACAGAATGTTCAAGACAGGCAAGCGAGTAACTTAACACACCACGCTACTCCGAGACCATCTGAGACGGGCTGAGACCAGCTGAGACCAAGCAACAAGACCAGTGGGGCGGCTCTAGAAGAGCGGCAATGTGTGGTCTGTCTGGAGTATGTGGATGTGATGTTGTTGCGGATGCGAACTCGGATGCAGAGACTCGGATGCGGACTTCAGGTGCGGATGGATGCGGACGCGCCTGATTGAAGCCAGAGACAGTGGCCAAGCGATAAACAATAAGCGGACATATGGCTATTCCGGTAGAAGTTGAGCCTACTGCAGGCTTGGTGTTGTCCTCAAAATGGCCAAACGCGTGGGCGCTCTCTTCGTCGTCTTCTCTTGACAATGACAGTGTTCATCTATATCCGTCCCATCATTGCTATGGGGGTCGTTGATACGGACCGAGATACAGACCGTCGTCACCGGTTGCAAGATGGGAGAAGAGAAGCCCCGGTTGACGTGACTGAGTTCCATACCAAATACTCTATTGCATGTGCTCCGTACTCTCTGCAAACGACTCTATGCGACTGAATGCCGCCGTACCTCAGATGGCCGCCGACGGCTCCCCGCAAGCGTTCATCTTTCTTAGATCCAGTCGGCCAGAAACAAGGGCAAGACAAGACTTTGGGGCACCGCGAAGCACAGCATGAGTTAGTTTAGCTTTGGTTGGGGTTGGGAAAGGGTCTATTTTGGCTTTCTAGGCTATCTCGCCCGGCTTGCTTTCCTCCCCCTTGGTTCAGGACGATGTTGGTGGCGGCCCTGAAATCAATGACAGGCGGTTCTTGTGAGGGTAATGTCGTGGGGTCGCAATATTTGTTGCCCAGTCCAATGGGGAATAATTTATCGTCAGCAGACAGATAGAAGCACCCAGAACCCAGAACCAAGCATCAAGCATCAAGCACTATGTCACCAAGGAGGGCGACGGGGGGTAGACAGGGCTCCCGGCCAAGTCCGTATCTACGTTAGTTACTAACTTACGTGTCCATGTCCGTACGTGGAGTGGGAGCGGGTGAGGCGAGGAAAAAGACTGGGCCTGATCGCCATATGCCCATTGTACGGCGAGTTACATCGTTCAAAAGCTGCTGCTCGGTGGAGAGGGTGGTTGAGCACCTAACTTCATTGAGTCAGTTTCCATGTGTCAAGAACAAGCCGCCAACGCGCTCCGTGGCAATCGGCAAGTACGGAGTATAGAGGGCCAGTTCTTCGTACCGTGCACACTCCGGGGTGCGTGACTAGAGCGTCATTGAAGCAACTCCAGAGCTTGTGGACGAATGCGGTACGGAGGATTTGAACATCAAGTTGTCGAGAGGCTGGTTGGCTGGGCGTCGTTGTCGGATGCCGGATGAGGCAAGCAAATGACGTCGGCTATTCCCTCGCGGCATCTGCTGTGGCTTGCAGCCTCTGTGTTGCCAAGGAGGAAATTTCTGCGTCCCGTCTGAAGGGACCAATCGATTGCCAGACAAGGCGCCAAAGAAGAAGGCCCAGCCGGACGCCCAGTCGGCTGTGGTGTTGGTCATGCGCCATCCGAATCGGCACAGATTGCCGTGAGCCACAGGCCGCACCCAGCATCTCCAGGCCACGCCACGCCACGCCACCCGGCTTTCTGTCGCTCTGAGTGTGGGTGGTGCGCGATGCGTCGATGTGACTGGCGCGAGAGGAGGTGCGGAGAGAGACATAGGGGGCTCATGTGCCAACCAACCATGCATCGCTCGGGGCGGGCCAGTTTAGCTAAAGCGCCAGGGCCTGTAGGCATTTGCTCAACTTTTGAGTTGTTGGGGGCGACAAAGAGGGTAAGCCGCATCTGGGATGGATTGATGCGGATTGAAGACTCAAGAGACAGCTTGCTGTGAGTGTGAGGGATGAAGGAATCTGCGCAACTTGTCCGCCTTGGAAATCCTTGGCGGACTGCCTCACCGCCTACAGGTCAGGTGACCGTTGTTACTCGAGTACGGAGTATGATTTCTGTGCAGTCAGCCAGCCGCTCCTTCCCTTGCGTGCATATGCAGGCCTTCCGTGCGGATCAACCGCTCAAACCATGGCCAAGCCACACTCACCAAGCCCACAGACCCGAACTCTGATTTCCATCCATCACCACATTCCCAACGCATAACGCGAGCGTGGTCCGTCCCCATGCCAAGTCGAGCATGCATGGCATCGAGCCATGGCGCATAAGTACTGCCGGCTTGCAGCCGAGGACCATTCCGATGCTTCCTGCCCGTCGAGCAACGCCTACTCGTTGTATTTTGCATCATGCTGTGGCAGTTCTGCAGTTTTTCGCCTCGCATTTCCTCGCCATGGGAGCCCGGCCACTGCTTCTATCGGCCAGCCTTCGGCTAACTCGTTAGTTACTGTGTCAAACAGCCTGGTTTCTGGTTCCAATTGCTGATGCTCTGCTTACCTGCTCTGCAATGGTTTTATCTCTCTCTCTCTCTCTCTCCTTTTTTCCCCACACCTCTTCCGTCGATTCCGTTCCATCAGCTCAGAACATATCCACATCGAACCCACACACACTTTTTGCCAGACTTGGCCAAGTCATTATGGCTTCTCCTTACCGGACTCGACAGCAATTCGTCACTGCCCTGTGGTTTGCTGGCCTGTGCGGGGCTGCGAGACCCGTCCCTGTGGAAGCCTTCTGGAAAAATTTCGATGTGCATGAGAAAGGCAAATCAGCGGATTAGCGCTGGCAGACGTCAGTCACACTCGCTGCATTGTCCCTCCTTAAAGTACGTGTGGATCTTGCGCCTTTTGTTTCACCTCTTCTCCGTCATATACGCGAAGCGACCATGGACGAGCAATCGGGATACTGTCGGCGCGATTTTCGGCAAGTGCAGACAATACGTAATGCGACACCTCCGCAGGCTGTGCCAGACCGTAAACATGTTCGTGAACAGCCTCGACCAGCTTGACAGTTATTGCTACGGAATGTTCCGTGCCCTAATGCTTATAGCCGGGCTGAGAAGCTGTGTGCTATAATACTACTACTTCAACACGGTCTAGGCTGACGGCTTGTTTTACAATAAACGAAGGTCCCGGCGTACTTGGATCTTTGTCTGCACAGCTTTGCCAGTCAGCCATGTAAAACAGGGTTTCCCATCGTTTGCCATAGGTCTTGAAAACAGACAGATACAAGTCCGACGCGACAGCTACACGACATTGACCGCTCATCAGCAGCCATACAGCGTGAAGGCGACACCGCAGAGTCCTTCGGTCACGTTCTCATCACCCTTTATGACAAAATACCGCTCAGCGCCACGTACTTCTGGCAATCGTGTCTCCCTATTAGACTTTCTCCATGCAGTATATAGAGTTTGGGCGAACTCGTTTCCCTCTCAATGTCATCACTACTAGTTCACCGCAACCGTAAATCCGTCCAAGTTCCAAACAGATCCGAAAAAACGTGTAACACCCCATGGGGACTGTGGCTCCCTCCCCCTCAAAGGGTCAAAGAGTCACGACGACAAACCTAGAGTTCTGACGTGGCAACCTTCTCAATAGTGAGGAACCCGTCCACTTGCACCTGGCTCACTCATAGTTACTCACTTCCGCAAGGTTGTAATCCACCCGCTCAAGGGTTCAACCCTGTTCCTACGAATTCCCGCAACCCAGACATGCTGGGCTTGCGTATTGGACATGACCTGCAACACTAGTAACCCGGCAAACGCTTAGTCTCGGCTACCTTTTGGAAACAGCGGGAGCCGAAGCGGGAACTGTTCCGCAGATGGGTCACGCCAGCATTTTCCAAACACGGGGTGCAGGCGCTGGGATCTCGTAGATGGAGAGAAGTAAATTGATCTGCAGTCTCGATTTCTCCACGATCTATAGAGTACGCATCGGTAATTTATATAACGCGGAGTGCATTCGTGGAGTGCATTCGTGGAGTGCATCTCTTGGAAATACACGTTGGGGTCAAGCCCTTTCGCTCTGGTGTTTTGGCTATTGGCTACCCTACACCATCCCCATATCAGCAAACGTTTGACGACGCGGCAACTTGAACCCAATGACTCTAGATGCGTAGACAGCTTAATATGTTATCAAGGAGTTGAAGCTAACATGGAAACCCGCGTCTGATTCTAGTCATATACGCGAATTCGCTCCAGCAACGTATGATGAAAGAAAGCGGCGTGTCGAAATCTTGGCGATGCGCCTTCTACTTACACTTGGCTCGTGGAATTGAAAGTGCAACATCACCTGGGCAGTTTGGCCCGACCACCATGGCGTTTAGTAGGCAATGGCACTTGTTTCCATTCCGTTAGTGATGTGATGTGACATCATGAGACTCTTGGATAATGACTGTTGCTGAGCGTAGGGTAAGTGGGTGTCTGTATACAAATTACTAGAGGACTTGTCGAGGGGGCGTATCGGCACATACAACGCTGTGTCGACGTTGCTTCAATGTGACGCACCGGAAAGGCATTATTCATGGTATGATCAATAAATGAGGGTTACAATCATAGCCGTAGCCTGTGACGCAAGGACGTGCATGCTTGCACGGCAATGGTAAGCTGGTGCTTGGTCCCAAGGCTTGTTCTCGAAGTCGTGGATGGAATAGACGCTCGGGGGGCTGCAGCGGGGAAGAAGAGAAGAGGAAAGTGAGGAACAAGGTGATATGATGCAGAGTTTTTAGATCCTGAGGCATGCTACGATAATGATCATTGCAATCTGAGATCCCATGTCACCGTGCCAAGGATGTGAAAGCGACTAGGGCCTCGGCAACAAATGACTCTGTGACGAAAGGTATTGGATGGAAAAGACATGCTTTTGGACGGGTATCTCGAGAGAGGATTCGCAATGATACGAGGCGGACTGTGCTTGCTGTAGCTTGTTGTCATCACTTGGTATAGCGACTTGATATAGCTACATGAAGAGCGGAGGATATTATGTCGTCTCACAATTTCCACAGGGTGCTGATAGGAATGTGTCACGAGCCTTCTTCTTCCTATTGTGCTCAACGCCTTCTGCGCCCGTCAAGCCTCACACGAAGGATCTCGCCACGGCCCTATTGAGCCCGTTCAACTTCAATAGAAAGGTCATAAAAGCCTTCAAAAGGCTATCGCCACGAGGCTGTAAGCTCGTTCAATTGATGCCTCAGTCATCTATCCGGATCGTCTATAATAAGGCCTCGTTTTTCCTCGTTAGATAGCTTCAATCAAGGACTTTTCCACGCTCGATTTTACTCACAGCTTCTTTAGTGATAGAATGACCCCTCGTATATGCCTCTTTTTGTCTTCTCATCCATTCCAGACTTGCCACCACGACATGTTGGATTTCTCTGCCGACTAACGGCTATCTTGCTGCAGCAGCATAACATAGCGCGCTGCTTCCTGACCTGCCGACGCAATAGTATTATAGAAGTCAGATTGCAAAGGTCAGGCGGGCTGAAGCTGATTCATTTTGGTATGACAGACGAGTATAAGACCGGAATCACAACAAACCCTACTTGTATAAGATAGCTGAATCAAAGAATCTATAGAAGTAATTAAAAACCCCCCTGTAGGCATCACCAAGGGTTATATTGTACTGGTACGGTCACAAGCAAAGATGCATCAAAGATATTCATAGTTATCTTCTGTAGTAGACTACGAAGCATCGCGCCGGCCTTTTATAGTGTTAAGCCTGAGCCTGCTTGCCCCTATTGTCACAAAAAAGAGAGGGTTTTCCCTACCTAGTGGCCTCTCTACATAAAAAAATTAGCCTATAAGATATATAAGAAAAGCTTAGAAATTAATTACTATATTTAGTATTTTATAAAGCTAAGTATACCTATAAAAAGAGTATATATAACTAATTTTCTTAAGTAAAAAAAAAGACTTTTATAGTATTATTAATTTAAATATTTAAATTATCTATATAAATTATTTTTTCTTAAAACTATATATAATAATTATAAGCTTAAAAGAAATTATTTTCTAAAACTTTTCTAAGAAAAATAAGCTTATAAATATATATATATATATATATATATATATATATAAATATATATAAATTACTTTTTTACTTTTTTAATAGATAAAATTAAAGCTTTAACTAAGTATACTTTAAAGAAAGTTAAGCTTAAATTACTTTTTTATTAGTAAGCTTAAATTATAATACTAAAAACCTAGATAATAAGTAATAATTTATAAAAAGTATTAGACTTTAATAAAAATAAGTAAAAGTCTAATACTTTTAAGATACTTAATAGTTTAATATTAGAAAATACTACTTAAAAGATACTTAAGTATTATAACTTACTTAAAAAAGATACTTTATTTATATAAGTAATCTTTTAAGTATATAATACTTTAAGTTATAATTATTAATTAAAGCTAGTAGTATATAAAATAAAAGCTAGCTAAGTATAAGCTATATATACTTAAATTTTAAGTACTATAAAATTAAATATATTAAAGTTAATTAATAAGTATTTAAAAAAGTAATATTTTAAAGGTTTTACTTTAAAGTAATTATATAGGCATTACTTAGGGTAATATAATATTACAATTAGATTGTAAAGCGTAATAAAAGTATTTAAAAGAGTTATATTTAGTCTTGCCTTTTTCTTTTATAGACTATAATATTAAGCTAGCTTTTTATAGTATTAAGGCTAGACTTACTTCCTTTATTTAATGCCTTACTCTTATAGTAAGTATCTAATTATATTATAGTATACTATACTTATACTATATCTAGTAATAGACTAATTAAAATAATAGAAGATAAGCTACTATAGGTTTTTAGCTACTTAGTGTAATCTATAAGATTAGTAATATTAATAATATTAATAAAATTAATAAAAGTAATAATACTAATACTAGTAGTCTCTTTAGTAAAAGAAATAATAGGTAATTATTATAATTAAATAAATATAATAATAAAAGAAAAATAATTTTATTAAGAAATAGTATTAATCTATTTTATATAGTACTAATTATACTAGCTTTTTTATAATACTATTTTAGTTCTTTTAATCTATTCTTCTACTTATATTATTATTTTATTTTTATTAATAAAAGTTTTAAGTATTTAGTTTAATAATAGCTTTATTATAGTATTAGCTAGATTATTATTTCTATTAATCTATTTAACTTTATATATTTTATAGTACTTATATAACTATTTTAAAGCTATAATATTAATTATTAACTTTTTTTTCTTTATTATATTAAGCTTAATAAAGTATTTATATAGTAATAGAAAGTTTATATAAAGAATTATTAGTATTTATAGTATTTTAAGTCTATTAAAGACAAAATTTAAAGTTATTATAATTATATAAGCTATATTTACTTTTTATATTATATTATATAATTTAAATATTAGAGTACTTTAAGTTATATATTTACTTTTAGTTAAGCTATATATAATAATATTATCTTTTATAGAAAACTTAGTTTCTTTTATCTTTTTATTAGTAATAATAATAATATATTTAATTTAAAAACTTAAATTTTTATTATTAGCTAGTAAACTATTTATAAATATATATAGCTTTAAGATTTTAAGGTTAAAAGAAATTATATATAATTTATACTTTTAGTTTTTAATTTATTACTTAAAGTATTTATTTAAATAAGCTATATTTTCTACTTTAAGCTTTTAATATTAAGCTATAATAAATAAATTATATATAGCTTTAAGCTAATAAATACTAGTAATATAAGCTTTTTAAGCTTTTTATTTAATATAATTTTATTTAATATTAGTAAATTTTATATTAATTAAATAAAGCTTTTTACTTTAAGCTTTCTATTAAAGTTTTATTATATTATTTTTATTTTAAATAAGTATATATTTAGTAAAGATTAAAGATATATTAGTAGTAAGCTTTTATTTTAATTTAATAATAAACTTTACTTTTTAAAGTTTAATTTCTTTTTAATTAAAGAAGTTTTTATTACTTATCTAATATATTATTAGTTTATATTTTAATAATTCTAAAATTCTTATTTTTTAGTATTAATATTAGTAAGTAAAAGTTATATATAGAGATTATTATTTAAAGATTATTATAGTAATAATAGAAGTAAATTACTTACTAATAGATACTAGCTTTTATAATTCTATATAAAGTCTTTACTATTTCTATTATTATACTAGTAAAATATAAGTATACTATTTACTATAGTAATTTAGTAATAATTAATTAATTTAGCTATATTAATAATTAAATATAAGCTTATATAATATTTTTAATCTAAAACTCTATTTCTTAGAACTTTAATAAAAGTACTAATACTATAATTAAATATTAACTTACTTATTAAATTATTAGAAATTATATTAAAATTAGCTTTTTCTCTTTATTATTATATTTTTAAGTAACTAATTTTAATTTCTTATATAATATAAAAGTACTTTTACTTTTAATTTCTTATATTATATATAAGTTAAATATTCTTTAGCTATTATATTTTATTTAACTAAAAAATATAAAATAAAATATAATATAAACTTAAAGATTATTAAGTTTTAATTAATTAAAGTATTTAAAGAGTTTACTTAAAGTAATTATCTTACTTTATTAGTAAAAATTAAGTATAAATTACTAGTTATTTTTTTCTTTTACTATTAGAAATATATATATTAATATATTAAACTATTTAATTCTTTTAATTAAAGTATTTTTTTAATTTTTATTTATATAAAAAGTATTATTCTATTATTTTATATATTTATTAAAGAGTTTTTTTACTTTTAAGTTTATATAATATTATAAAGTAAAGGCTTTTTTTAGTCTTTCTCTTTATCTTTTAATAGATTTAGTATTTCTATTTATAGTTCTATTAATAGAAAAAAGAGTTTTATTAATATTAGATTTAATTAATTATTTTATAGAAAAGTCTTTTTTATTTTATAGATTATTAAAATAAAAGTTTATAATAGTAGTTTTAAATTTTATTAGTCTATAAAGTAATTCTAAAATATAGATTTCTTTATTATTAGTAATTAGCTTATAAAAGCTATACTATTTTTCTTTCTCTTTTTAAATTTATATATTAAATTAAAGAAATAACTTATATATTAGTATTATTTTAAAACTATTTCTTATAGCTAGAGTATTATATACTTATCTTTTAGCTAGAAGTCTTTTAACTTTATTAGTAGCCTTATAAATAGCTTTAGCTTTTTAAATAGCTAGTAAGTTAAATAGAAAATTATTAGTTATTTATAAATAAACTTTAAAAATAAGTAAAATTAGTATAAGTCTATTAAAACTAGTAGTATTATTAATAGCTTTTATAGTAATTTAAAGGTATTACTTTAGTAATAATTAATATTCTAGAGATTCTATAATAATTTTATAGGCTTAGTAAAGAAATCTATAATATCTTTTAACTTTACTAATACTATTATAGACTTCTATAAATACTTTATTAGTATTAATAGTATATAGTCTTATATAATTATAGAATTTAGCTAAAGTAAAGTTCTTTCTAATATTATAAACTATTTAATTTAAAAAGCTTAAATAAGTATTTATCTAGTATTTATATAATATATTTTAAATACTTTTAGCTTTTTACTTTTAAAGTTTAAGAAATATAGCTACTTAAAATAAAGTAGCTATATTAATAATATATATAATAAGTCTATTTTCTAGTTATATTATATTAACTATAATTTTATACTTAAACTTATAGTTATTTTAGAAGTTAAATTTAAAATAACTAGAGCTTTTACTATATATCTAGTAATAGTAATAAGCTTTTATAAGCTTTCTAATAGTATTATTTTTAAATTCTTTACTAGCTTTTTATAGTACTTTAGCTAGATATTAAATAAAAAGATATTTAAATTATTAATATAGCTAATAGAAGTCTTTTTCTAATAAATAGAAAGCTACTATTTCTTTAGCTTTTAAAGTCTACTAAAAATATCTTTATTTATATATAATTAGTACTTTTAAGTTTTCTTATATAAGTATATTATTAAAGTTATTAATTTTAATACTTAATTAGTTTATATCTATTATAAATAGAAGAAAGAAAGTACTTATATTTAAAATATAAAATATTATTAGGCCTAATATTATAAGTATATAAATATACTATTTAATTAAGTAAATCTTATACTAAATATAATCTAAGCTTCTTCTATAAGTTTAATTTTTAGTAACTTTTTATCTATATAAATTATATTATAAGTAAGTATATTTAATAGCTTTTATTATAAACTATTTAATTATTAGATTAAAGGTTAATTATAAAGAAGTTAGTAATTAAATTAGTCTTTTTATTATAGTTACTATTATTAATTTTATTACTATTAGTAGTATTATTATTTTAAATATAAGTTTTAAAAGCTTTCTATACTTTTATAGTATAATTATCTTTATTATTACTATTTTTACCTTTATATATAATAAGAAATACTTAGAATTTTCTTTTATTAAGTAGTTTAATATATTTTTTATTCTTTTACTAATAGTTCTTTAATTATTATCTTTTTTTATTAAAATAGTTTTATAGGTATTACTTAGGGTAATATATTATTACAAGTAGCTTATAAAGCGTATAATAAAGGTATTTAATAGAGTTTAATTTAAGTCTGCCTTCTATTATAGACTATAATATTAAGTATATTTTCTTATAGTATTTATAGTAGACCTACTTCTCCTATTTATTACTCTACTTTAATAGTATATATCTAATTATATTATAATATATTATACTTATACTATATATACTAATAGGCTAATTAAGTTATTAGAGATTAGACTATTATAGATCTCTAAGGAAATTAGTATAGCCTTAAGTATAAGACTAATAGTATTAATAGTATTAATAATATTAATAATACTAATACTAGTAGTCTTTTAAATAAAAGAAATAAAAGAGAATTATTATAATTAAGTAAATATAAGTATAAGGAAATTTTAATCTTATTAAAGAGTAGTATTAATCTAGTTTTATATAGTATTAATTATATATAGCTTTCTTATAAAGCTATTTAAGTTTTCTTATCTATTCTTTTACTTATACTATTATTTTATTTTTATTAATAAAGGCCTTAAGCACTTAGTTTAATAATAGCTTTATTATAGTATTAGCTAGATTATTATTTCTATTAATTTATTTAACTTTATATATTTTATAGTACTTATATAATTATCTTAGAGCTATAATATTAATTATTAATCTTTTCTTCTTTATTATATTAAGCTTAATAAAGTATTTATATAAAGATAAAGAGTCTATATAAAGAATTATTAGTATCTATAATATTTTAAGTCTATTAAAGATAAATTTTAAAGTTATTATAATTATATAAGCTATATTAGTATCTTATACTATTTTATATAATTTAAATATAAGAGTACTATAAGTCATATATTTACTTTTAGTTAAGCTATATATAATAATATTATCTTTTATAGTAAACTTAGTTTCCTTTATTTTTTTATTTATAATAATAATAATATATTTAATTTAAAATCTTAAATCTTTATTATTAGCTAGTAAGCTATCTATAAATATATATAGCTTTAATATTTTAAGATTAAAAGAGATTAAATATAATTTATACTTTTAGTTTTTAATTTACTATTTTAAGTATTTATTTAATTAAGCTATATTCTCTAGTTTAAGCTTTTAATATTAAGCTATAATAAATAAATTATATAAGGCTTCTAGCTAATAAATACTAGTAATATATACTTCTTAGGCTTTTTATTTAATATAATTTTATTTAGTATTAGTAGATTTTATATTAATTAAATAAAGCTTTTTACTTTAACTTTTTTATTAAAGTTTTATAGTATTATTTTTATTTTAAATAAGTATATATTTATTAAAGATAAGAGAGATATTAATAGTAAGCTTTTATTTTAGTTTAATAGTAAACTTAGCTTTCTAGAGTTTGATTTTCTTTTAGTTAGAAAAGTTATTATTACTTAGACTTAAAGTATTATTAGTTTATATTCTAATAATTCTAAAATACTTATTTTCTAGTATTAATATTAGCAAGTAGAGGTTATATATAAAGGTTATTATCTAGAAGTTATTATAATAATAATAGAAGTAAATTACTTACTAATAGATACTAGCTTCTATAATTCTATATAAAGGCTTTACTACTTCTATAATTATACTAGTAAAATATAAGTATACTACTTACTATAGTATTTTTATAATAATTAATTAATTTAGCTATATTAATAATTAAATATAGGCTTATATAATATCTTTAATTTTAAGCTTAATTTCTTAGAACTTTAATAAAAGTACTAATATTATAATTAAATATTAACTTACTTATTAAATTATTAGAAATTATATTAAAATTAGCTTCTTTTCTTTATTATTATATCTT
Source organism: Metarhizium rileyi (assembly GCA_031753515.1). Classification (NCBI taxonomy): domain Eukaryota; kingdom Fungi; phylum Ascomycota; class Sordariomycetes; order Hypocreales; family Clavicipitaceae; genus Metarhizium; species Metarhizium rileyi. Next base: position 2,758,567 of record JAUKVO010000008.1, read on the forward strand.
TAAATAATAAGTTTAGACTTTTTATATAATATAAGAGTGCTTTTACTTTTAATTTCTTATACTATATATAAGTTAAATAGTCTTTAATTATTATATTTTATTTAATTAAAAGATATAAAATAAAATATATTATAAGCTTAAAGATTATTAAGTTTTAATTAATTAAAGTATTTAAAGAGTTTACTTAAAGTAATTATCTTACTTTATTAGTAAAAATTAAGTATAAATTACTAGTTATCTTTCTCTTTTACTATTAAAAATATATATATTAATATATTAAATTATTTAATTCTTTTAATTAAAGTATTCTCTTAGTCTTTATTTATATAAAAAGTATTATTCTACTATTTTATATATTTATTAGAGAGATTTTCTACTATTAAATCTATTTAATATTATAAGGTAAAGGTTTTTCTTAGTCTTTCTCTTTGTCTTTTAATAGATTTAATATCTCTTTCTATAGTTTTCTTAATAGAAGAAAGAGTTTTATTAATATTAGATTTAATTAGTTTGTAGGAAGAAAGGCTCCCACAAGCCAAGAGGAAAAGAGTCAATATAATATATCAATAATCTGCGACCTAGTAACTAACTAGAGTCATGCCGCAGGTAGCTGCCGCGGGTAGCCGCGGGGACAGCCGCAGGTAGCTGCGGAAGCACTTAGATGTAAAGGCTTGGATTGAATTATCTAGAGAGGGTTGCTGCTGCAAGCTCTTATACCCCTTTTCTAACTAGGTCATGTGACTAGCTAGGTCATGTGACTAGCTAGGTCACGTGATAGGCACAGGCCCTACTTCCTGCCCTGCTTCCTACAGCTAGCTAGATTGACTGCGAAGCTTCCTGCTGCGAAAGTTCCTGCTAGTACGAGAGTAAAATAACAAGTAACACAAATCGTCCCTAGCAACTTTAGTAGTACAAGCTAAAGTTGCTACTAAAAAAAGGAAGTCTAATTTTTATATTAAAAAAGAAATCGTAAAAATCGCTCTAACTAGCTAAATAGCTAGCTTAAAAGCTAGCTAGATAACTAGCTAAAAGCTCTAGCTTATAAAAGCTAGTAGAAAATCAAGCTTAAAAGCTCTTATACTAAGTCTTCTATAGTAACTTCTATAATAGCTCTTCTAATAAGGTCGCAGGTATATATCGCGCGCAGCTTATATAAAAGGTATTAGATAGAAAAGATATAAATAAAAGCCTATAATAAAAGGCTAGTATAGCTATAGATAACTAGTCTAAAGCTAACTAGAAATAGAAGAAAAAGATTCTCTAGCTAGGTAAAATAACTAGTAAGTACTAGTCTTTAGCAAGTAGCTTTAATCTATTAAGCTAGTTAAGCTTAAAAACCTAGGTTACCTTTAACTACTTATAGATTATTACTATCTTTATATATCTAAGCTCCTTTATAGATATATATAAGATAGCTTGAATCTATAAGCTTAGTTAAGCTTAAAAAGCTAGGTAACCTTAGACTTATTTAAAGATTATTACTATTTTATATACTTAAGCTCCTTTATAGAATATATAAGATAGCTTTAATCTATAAGCTAGTCAAGCTAGTTAAGCTTAAAAGCCTAGGCTTATAAGCTACTAGAGGCATTAATAGATTATAGGGATATTTATCGTCCCCAATTGATAAGAGTTAACTATAGTAATCTTTAATAGATAACCTTGATCAATTGGTATAACCTAGAAGCTTCAATCTATCGAGCCAGTCGGGCTTGGGCTTTAAAGCTTGCAAGCCGGCTGCTAGAGGCACTGATAGGTTGTAGGGATATCCGTCGTCCCTAACTGATAATGATAGTTGACTTTAGTCATCTTTGATAGATGACCTTGATCAATTGGTATAGCTTGGTCTAACCTGGAAGACCAAGCTTCAATCTATCAGGCTAGTTAGGCTTGGGCTTTAAAGCTTGCAAGCTAGCTGCTAGAGGCACTAATAGGTTAGAGTGATATCTGTTATTCCAATTGATAGTTAACTGTAGTTATCTTTAATAGATGACCTTGATCAATTGGTATAACTGGATTGGAAGCTTCAATCTATCGAGCTAGTCAGGCTTGGGCTTTAGAGCTTGCAAGCTAGCTGCTAGAGGCTGCGATAGATTGTAGGGATGTCTATCGTCCCCAACTGATAATAATAGTGATCGTTAATTGTAGTCACCTTCGATAGATAACCTTGATCAATTAGTATAACTAGATTAGAAGCTTCAATCTATCGAGCTAGTTAGGCTTGGGCTTTAGAGCTTGCAAGCTAGCTGCTAGAGGCTGCGATAGGTTGTAGGAATATCTGTCATTGGGCGACTTTAATCTATTATGCTAGTTAGGCTTGGGCTTTAGAGCTTGCAAGCTAGCTGCTAGAGGCTGCGATAGATTGTAGGAATATCTAGCGTCCCTAACTAATAATAATAGTTAACTATAGTTATCTTCGATAGATAACCTTGATTAATTGGTATAACTAGATTAGAAGCTTTAATCTATCGAGCTAGTCGAGCTTGGGCTTTAAAGCTTGCAAGCTAGCTGCTAGAGGCACTAATAGGTTGTAGGGATATCTATTGTCCCTAACTAATAATAATAGTGATCGTTGATTGTAGTTACCTTTAATAGATAACCTTAATCAATTAGTATAACTAGGTGGGAAGCTTCAATCTATCAAGCTAGTTAGGCTTAGAAGCTCTTGGAAGCTTGCGAGCCTGCTACTAGAGGCTTTAATAGATTAATAGCTAGAGGATTAGTAGCTTTAGAAGCTGCTGCTAGGCCTAATAGCTGCAGCTATAGCTAGCTTGTGTATTGCGTGTTTAATCGATTGGTTAGGTAGTTTGTGTAGTTTAGTCTAGTTAGTTATAATTCGTAAGGGGGTATTCTTAATAGAGCTAGCCAAGAGTTATTAAGGTTATAGGTCTTCTAGCCTAATAGATAGCTAGCCTAGGCAAAACTACTATTTTTATAGGAAGAAAGGCTTCTATAAGCTAAGAGAAAAAAGTTAAAGATATTAAGCTATAACCTAGTAACTAACTAGAGTTATACTACAGGTAGCTACTATAGGTAGCTATAGGAATAGCTGTAGGTAGCTATAGAAGCACTTAAATATAAAGGCTTAGATTAAATTATCTAGAGAGGGTTGCTACTATAAGCTCTTATACCTCTTTTCTAACTAGGTTATATAACTAGCTAGGTCATGTGACTAGCTAGGTCACGTGATAGGCACAGGCCCTACTTCCTGCCCTGCTTCCTACAGCTAGCTGGATTGACTGCGAAGCTTCCTGCTGCGAAAGTTCCTGCTAGTACAAGAGTAAAATAACAAGCAACACAATAGAAAGTAAGTTTACTTAAAAGAAAGAAACTTAAGTAATATTACTTTTAACTAGATTATACTTTAAGTAAATTTCTTTTTACTAGCTAAAAATAATTCAAAAAGAAGACTATAAGTTAATTTATAAGAGTATCTTAATATTATTATATTATATTAATTTATTACTAGTAATAAACTAGTTTTAAGACTTTATTTAAATAAATTATATTATTAATATATAAAGCTTTCTTTAAATAATATATTAAAAAGAAATCAAAGTTTAATTAGACTAATTTAAACTAATTATAATTGAAAGAATTATAAATAAAAGACTAGAATATACTATTATAATACTACTAGAAATAATATTACTTAATTTTAAGCTATTAATTAAAAAAGACTTATTTCTAGCTATAAAAGAAAAAGTAAAAAAGGTTACCCGTTGGCAACTAAGTGGTTCCCACTTAGTTGGCCACAAAATTCTAGGACAGCCACAAAAGTCTGGGACAGACCCCACCTAGACTTTTGTATGTAAATTAGCTGTATAGTTATAGAAGCATGATTTTTTTTATGTCGTATAGCATTATAAAGGCAAATTTGATTAAAAGCTAGCTATTAGAGGCCTCTAGATGTATGTATAATTAATAGAAATATAAAAAATAGTAGATTTAGGGCCTTTTGGGGCCTTTTAGGGTTGGTTAGGTTAGTTAGGTCGGGCTCGGCTGCAGAGGCTGCCCACGGGCGCTCGCGATATTTGACAACTTCCTATAGAAACAACTAGGCTTCTTGTCTAGCGTTTGCTGCCTTACTAGCTTGGAACTCTTTGATATATTGCTAGATAGTATCCTAGGGCCTCACACAGGCTTCTTCGTTTAATATATGCTATTAAAGGTATAGCAAGGCTAGTAGTAATAATTGTAGCACCTAGCTAGGTGTGTTTTTATTATATTAAGTAGCTTCTTAAGTGTTTGTAGTATTATTAATATTATTATTATTATTATTATTATTATTATTATTATTATTATTATTATTATTATTATTATTATTATTATTATTATTATTATTATTATTATTATTATTATTATTATTATTATTATTATTATTATTATTATTATTATTATTATTATTATTATTATTATTATTATTATTATTATTATTATTATTATTATTATTATTATTATTATTATTATTATTATTATTATTATTATTATTATTATTAAAGCCCTTAAAGTTAAATTAAATAGTATTATTGCTATTAATAACTTAGTTATAGGAGCTAGCTTAAGATAATAGTAAATAGTTTTACTTGTAAAGGGCCCTATTAATATTATTCTAATATTTCTAAGAGCGATTGATATTAACTATATAGAAATCCTCTTTATCCTTTAGAATAGTATTATAGGTCTTATTTTAAGTCTCTAAAGCTAGGTATTTAGGGAAATAGTTAGTATATTTAAGCTATTACTTGAAATTTAAGGTCCTTATACGCTTGTTAATAGTATACTTCTTATTAAAACACTATTTAGCTTTAACCTTTTCTATCTTCTACTTGAGAATTAACTAGGTAGACTATAATTAATGCTAGTATTTCTTTTTAGTCTCTACTATAATAGTTTTTGCTTATTATTTTTAGATATCTTTAAGGCTAATACTTGTAATAAATTAACTAAAAGGCTTGACTTATTTCCCTTGTTTTTAACGATTTATAAGGCGCTTAATACATTAATTTCTATTATAAATAAACCCTTTAACTTGTGTTTCTAGTGTAAAAGCCTCAATTATAACCTAGCTAGTATATTAAAGCTCTTTATAAGTTAGAGATAATAAGACATTAATATACTAGTTTTAAATAGACTAAATAGTATTAGTAGTAACCTAGAATTATTAATTATATAGTAAAAGGCTTATTAAGGTAGAATTTATTGCGTCTTACTATTTCTATTATTTTTAGACGATTTTAGTAATAGTAGGCTCTAGGGTTAGAGGCTAAATACTACTCTTTATAAAGCCTACTATAATATTATGCCTTAAGAAGCTATTTATAAATATCTTATTAAAGGCTTTAATAAATTATTAGTATAAAAAGGCTAGATTTCCTTCTAGTAATAATAATTAAATTGCTTTTTAATAGGCGTCTTTTATAGGCTAGAAAACGCCTATATCTCATAGTTAGAGAATATATGTTAAATAAGGTAGGAAGATAATAAGGATAATATTAAATATAATATAATATTTAATAAAATCAAGCTAGGTATACCTAGTAAAGCCGTTAATAATTAGTAGTCAAAAAATTCGCTCTTTAGGCTCTTAAGGAGGCTTTTCTAATTAAACCTAGGGCCTTATAGAATTATAAAGCTACTTATTATATCTAAACTAGTCTAATAGAGATATTTTACTTTATTAGGCCTTTGCTAAATGCTTCTATAAGCTTAAATTAAATTAATATATCTAATTAAATATAATATTACTATTACTAAAGCTTGAATTACTTCTAGTAAAGTATATCTTGCTATTACCTTTAATTTTAGACTAGAACTTAGTTAGAAAGGTCTTAAATACTAGCTAGAGTAGAATCTAATCTCTAATAGCATTAGTAGCGCCTAAAAGGCTAGTAGACTCTCGATTTAATAGATTAAGTACTTCTATATATTGTCTTTAAGTTATAGTAACTATAATAACCTTGACCTGCTTACAAAGGCATCTAATTTAAAGGCTACTTTTATCTTTATTCTATATTTCTAATAGACTAATATTATACTTATTTATTATCTATTAATAGCGTTTAAAGAAGCTATTGAGATTATTAGTATCTACTATTTTAAAGGACTTTCTTGCCTTATTAATAGCTTTAATTAAGGTCCTTAAAAGCTAGAGATAGTTAATAATCTAATAAGAATACTATATTTTTGATAATAGAAGGGCTTTAGGGTCTTAACGCCTTTATAGGTTATTTGTAGTAGCTTTAATTTACTGCCTTATAGCTAGAAAGCTGCCCTTTTGTATCTAGATAATATATATAATAAGGGCTTTATCTTTATTATTATTAATAGCTTATAGCTAGCCAATTAGTAGCTTTAGAGTCGTTAAAAGAGCTATAATAGCTTATTAAATAGTTAATTTACTAATATTAAAGCATTTAGCAGCTTCTTATACAAATATTTAGCGTTATTATTATAGTATTATTGCTATACGACGAGGCTATTCGAGCGCCTGTGTCTATATTACTAGATTAGCAGCCTTAATTGCTAGAGGCGAAAAGCTAGCTCTAGCGCTAATAGTAGATTAAGTGGCTATAATAGAATAGGCGGGTTGTAACGCCTTTATACTAATTGTTAATCTTGTTTTATAGGTAAATTAGTAGTAAAAAGAATAAAAGTAGGTACTAGCTGTCCTAGAATTTTATAGCTGTCCTAGAATTTTGTGGCCAACTAAGTGGGAACCACTTAGTTGCCAACGGGTATTAAAAATAAGTAAAATTAAAGTATTTTTTAAGCTAAGCTTTAGAAATTTCTAGAAAGAAGTAAAAGCTTGATTAATATTAAATTATTTAATTTTTATCTTAGAAATTAAATAACTAATACTTTAAGATAAAATAATACTTTATAAAGAAAAATAGCTAAAATAATACAATTACTTAAAGAAATAGCTACTAATAAACTAGAGATTTCTAAGAAATCTATCTTTAAAAATATATAAAAATTAAGCTTTAGTAAAAGTAATTTATAAGTAAATTACTTTTACTAGAAGTCTAGAAAGAAAATACTAAAAATATATATAATTAAAGTTTTTAGAGAATTTATTTTAAAGAGACTAGAAGTTAGTTAACTAGTTTATAATTATAATAAGTAAATTAAATAAATACTTAAATTATTTAATATAATCTATAATAATATATAAACTATCTAAGAATATTATATTAGATAAATTATAAGAAATCTAGTATTAGTAATCTAAATTTAAATTAAAAAATTATAGTAGCTATAAGAGAGATTAAAGTTAAGCTATAGTTTAGTAATAAAAAGCTAAAAAGTCTAATAGTAATTAATTTATTAAGTAAAGACTTATTAATTTAATTTAATAATTAGTATAAAAATAATATAAAAATTAAAGCTAGAATTTATTAAGCTAGTTTATTAAAGCTAAGCTTTATTTATAGGTAAACCTTTTAATTACTATTAGAATATAAAATATAGCTTATTATAAGAAATAAACTTCTAGTATTATAAAAAGCTAAAGATAATAATTTATAAAGCCTTTTATAGACTTATAATATAAAATAAGTCTAATATTCTTATATTTATAATAAAACTAGTTATAATTACTTTGCTTAAAAATTAAATAATATAAAGAAATCTAAGACTTTATCTTAAAATATATAAATAGTAAATAACTATAAATATTACTATTACTTCAAATAAAATTACTAAAAGCTATAAAGTACTTATCTAATACTTTACTTTTAAGACTTATACTTCTTTAGTTTCTAAGAGACTTATAGCTATTATAATATAATAAAGAATTAAAGCTAAAATTAAAAAAGTTTTTACTTAAGTAAAAGAAAAGACTAGTAATTATAGAAAATAAATATTAAAGTAATTAAAGAAGTTTAATTATAATAATAAAATTAATAGTAATATAAGGCTTTTAAAGTTACTAAAGTTTAATAAAAAGTTAAAGAATCTAAGATTTTAAGTAAAAGTCTTAAATTACTATTTATTTATTTATAACTTTTACTTATATTATTAAAGTTACTAGAGAGAATTTTTATTAGTAATTTTACTTGCTTTAAAGAACCTACTATAAAAAATAGATATTATAGTATTATAGCTTAGCTTTTATATATAAGAAAAATAAGTTCTTTTATTAAAGTAAATAGCTAAGTTTTACTTTAATTAGCTTTATTACTTTACTTTAATTTAATATAATTATAACTTTTAACTTTATAAAGAAGCATAAAAGTAGAAAAGTTACTTAAACCTTTAAAATAAAGGTTTTAAAAGTATATAAACTATTTAATTAAAAGGTTTTTAAAGATATTCTTAAATTATTATTTTATTATTTATACTTTGTCTTAACTACCTAAAGTAGACCCCTTTAGTACTTGATTGTAAGTGTGTTTTCCACTAATAAAATATAAAAGTAGTATTTAAATCTATAATAGAGGAGATAGAGAAGGATTTCTTTCTCTTCTTTCTTTAAGTTTTTAGTTACCTTTATAATACTCACTTATAGTAGTATAGTAAGGCTAGACCTTCACACAAAGCTAGTTTCTCTTTGACACATTTTTATTATCTATAGATATATAGAGTACAGCTCGTGTATCTCGTGACTATAATCATTCGACTATGCTTTAACCGCCAAATTGTTGTGTTCGAATCTTGGAAAAGACTAAAATATAAAAGCCTGTATTGCTTGACGGAGTTGTCGAGCCGTCATGCACACCTATAGATAGAAAGTGGACTTAAAGACTACATTTTCTTGCCCGATAAAGGTTCACCGCATCCTGCTCCCAGGTAGAACAGGTTCTGTAGCGCGTGGCAGAAGCACGAAACATCAACACCAAACAAACCTTCGAGAATAACATCACTTCCGCTTGAAGGATGCGCTGATATATCGAAAGTCGATCATCCGGACCTCACGGAACACGAAGATCACAGCCCTAGTACTAATAGAAGGAGTTGCGTCCCTTGCTAAGTACGACATGGTGATAGAAGGCAGGTCTAGATAACTAACCTACTTGTCTTGCAGCTCTTAGATGTCAATACGTAGTTGCCATCCTCCTGTAGACAACCACCAACAGCGCCTGCCATAGTAGGTTTTCGATAGTAGAGGTTGGCATTAGTTGGATGTCTGTCGTAGGCGCTGTACTCAACGACCTGTCTCTAACTATATGTAGGCAGGCTTCAGAAAAAATTGCCGCGTCAAGGAGAATCGAGAAAGAGAGTGCTAAAAGAGGAGAAGACAATTAGGCTGAGTTCTATAACGATAGCATGAATTTGTTCCCGCTGTAAATGTTATAATATAACCTACGTATTCGACTCGTTTGCTTTACAGCTCCGAAGAGCTACTGTCTACTGTGAATGTTCTGAGCTTGGTGGCGAGAGACCCTGGCAAGGTGGGCATAACCCCGGAGTGTTCTGGTCCTGGACATCAAGTGATCGTGGAAGATCTCGTTGTTTACCACTAGGTGGAAGGCAAGCCTGCTGGCTAGGCCTAGCGCGAGCTGTAGTACATCTGTTTATGTTTGAGGCATGGTTGTGATCGCAACCCCTGTAGTGGATGATTCGCCATTCACACATTGTCGAAGTTTTAGGTCTGTCGAATATATTAGCTAATCTATAAAGCATTGTGCAGCCATCCACGATCGCGAAACCTACGTTGCGACACTCGGTGCAGCGCTGCCGAGGCACGACTTCGAGTCAAGGTCTTAAGGTTAGGTAGGTTTGCGGGATAAAGAGACTGGGAGGGAGCTTCATATCGTGGCCACGGGATCTTGGCAACAGCGGAGGCATACTCCACCTTCAACCGGGCCAATAAGGCGGGCCCACTTTCAGGCCGTCAGCTTATTAACTATCCACAAGTGCCCGCTTGTATCGAAAGCAATTCTTCTACTGTTTTTATTCTCATCGGGAGACTCAATTCAACCATGTCGCTCAACGAACCTGTACCTATAAATAACGGTGAACCGAAGCGCGTCATCTTGCGCCTGCGATACAACGAATTTGAAGACGATGACAGCTCTCACACTGATGCTATAGAGGCGTACTTAAAAGCAATCGGGAGAAAGATGGATGAATGCGGACCTCTGGGACGACACGTTCCGCACGTGGAGATGCGTCAAGAGTACATGGAGAACAATCCTAGAGCCTCGTTCCATGTCACGCTAGACATGGAGAAGGACGCGGTTAGAGAGCCAGACATGAACAAACTGCCACACGAAATATACCGTGTTCGTCGCGGAAAAGATGGCGCCCTGTATGTTACGTGGAACCCAGTTCTAGCGCAGCTAATATGTTCTTGTGAATATAGAGCGCTAAAATTCGTTATAGCACCGTCTCTCGATTGCCTGATAAGTGGTTGCTACAGGCACGGCAGTTCACGGATAAGATATATACCTGGGGAAAGTTTTAGCCCATCTGCCGATGCAGAAGCAGCGAGGAAGCTACCAGCTAAGAACCCTAGAGCGTTTAGATAGCTGTCGTTCAATACGCTTGACAGACCCTTCTAGAGCCAGCCAACTTATGCTGTTCACAGTCGAGGGATCTTTGGGAGTTTGGAAATACTTGCTAGGCAGCCTGTTACGCAGTCACGATCAATCGTGGAGGACTTATTGCCTGACATTGACTGCTTGGCTATCGACCTGGCTTGCTATAGGATCAGACTCAACTCCCTAAGCCACTACCTACATGCGCTCAAATAGATCAGTAATTCTTGTCTCCCTTTGCTTCCAGCTTAAGCAGTAATAACGTCATGACCCCTTTTTCTTCATCCCCACAGCTTCTCAATTGAGAATAATTTTATTATCAAGAGGGCTCTTAATTCCACCGAGGAGCACTTTTATGCCTTCTCAACCTTTTTGATTATCAAATCAATATAATTAGTAGGGTTATCTTAAATCTATAATTTTTAATAAGACTAGTATCGTAAAAGAAGCTTCTCAAGATAGTAAGATTATTAGAAGCAGCTTAAATAGTTATTTAACAAGGACTATAGAGTCTTCTTGCGAATAAGGCATCAAAAATTAAGTGTGTGAGTGCTATAGGTTATTATATTAAGCCTCTTATTATCTTAAAGGGCTTTGTCGATACCGTTAATATCGTTGATATCGCTGATACCGCTAACCTTGTGGATACCGCCAAGCTTCGAGCTACTAGTAGTAATAATCCAACCTCGGGCAGCCTGAGTAGCCCGCGATAGGACTAGGGCGCGTTGCAATTAGCTGCACGTAGAATAAGCGGGGCATAAATAGGTATCGTACGTAGTTTTAAGGAAAGACAATTTGCATAGATAATTTAAATGCTTAAATTAATAATACTATAAAAGTTCTTATTTTTTACTTAAAAAAATTAGTTATATATACTCTTTTTATAGGTATACTTAGCTTTATAAAATACTAAATATAGTAATTAATTTCTAAGCTTCTTTTATATATTTTATAGGCTAATTTCTTTATATAAAGAGGCTATTAAATAGAGAAAACTCTCTCTTTTTTATAATATACTCTTTAGTTAAAAGAAAGTAAATAAAGCTATTCTAAGCTTATAATTATATTTTGACTTACCTTTTTATAGTATTTATCAAAGTAAGTTTCTTAAGTATATTATAATTTAACTTATAAGTATAATATAAATTTAATTACTTAATTAGCTAATTTCTTTTACTTTATATAAGCTATAATTTTACTTATTATAAGCTTTCTTTTTTTCTTTAATTAAACTTTTATTTAATTATTTAACTTATATTTTAGTTAATATTATATTTCTTTAGTTAAGTTAAAAGCTCTAGTAAGACTTCTAGTAAAAGTCTTCTATTTCTTTTACTTTAGCTAATATTTTAATTAAGTTTAAAAGTTATTCTAGTATAAATAACTTTCTTTAATTTTTTTTTATAAAGCTAAGCTTATAGTTTTAATCTTTACTTTTAAAGTAATAATATTAGTTAATTTGAAAAAAGTTAACTATATAGTAAGTAAGCTTATTAATTTTTCCTTTAATTAATATAAATAGCTAATAAGTATATAATCTTTATTTTTAAAGCTTAATGTACTTTATAATATATTTTATAAGAGATATATTTAAGCTACTATTACTAGTAAAAGAAGTTATAGGCACTATTTTAAAATAACTAAAGGTTACTTTAAGTATTATTACTTATATAAGAATAGTAATTACTTATACTAACTTTAGTATACTAACTTTTCTTAAACTAAGCTTTTATTATTTATTTACTAACTTACTATATATAATTATACTATATTAGTCTTTAGTACTATTAAATACTAAGCTTATAACTTAACCTTTTTATAAAGTCTAACTCTATATATAAAGATATTAACTCTAGTATTAAAGCTAGAATTACTACTAGAAGTATTTCTATAGTAAAAGAAAAGTATAATTAAGTAAAGGTACTTTTAAAATAGATTACTAACTTACTTATATAAGTTTTTATATCTTTATCTTTTTCTTTCTATTTGTTAGTATTATTACTTCCGTTAATACTATTAATATTACTAATATTATCGATATTATTAATATCGACAATCTTATAAGTTACGCCAAGTAGCTAGAGACCTATAGTAGCCTATCTTCTATTATTCTAATTAGCCTATTATATAGGTATAGCATGCTATAATATAATTAGATATATATTATAAAAGTAAAGTATTAAATAAAAGAAGTAAGTCTAGCTTTAATACTATAAAAAGCTAGCTTAATATTATAGTCTCTAATAGAAAAAGGCAAGACTTAAATATAACTCTTTTAAATACCCTTTATTATGCTTTATAATTTAATTATAATATTATATTACCTTTAGTAATACTTATATTAATTAGTAGTAGAAACTATTACTTAGTTAAAACTATAGATTAATAAAGCTTACTTATTAGAAGAGATAAATCTCTATTATAAGACTAGAATTATACTAAAGAGAGATAACTATTTAAAGCTACTTAAAAGGCTTCTAAGAATATAATAAATAATATATTAAACTAAAAGGCTATTAACTAGTTATTATTTTTATATTATATATATTATAATAAACTTAAACTTATATAAGTATTTAAATACTTTACTTTATACTAGAAAGTTAATAAGCTTAAACTAGCTATTTAAATACTTTAACTCTTTAATTTTTATTAATAATAATAATTTCTTAATATTTACTTATATAGAATATTATAATTAAATAATTCTCTAGTTAGAACCTTTATACCTTATTCCCTTTATATATCTATTAATATAACTTTTTTTCTAAAACTTTAAAAGTATAATACTAGTATTACTAAAAAGTAGCTATATATTAGAAATATTAATTTCTAGAAAGATAATATTAAAGATTAGTAATTAAATAATTAAATTACTAAGTATATTATTTACTATAATAATAGATAATAGAGAGACCTTTAGTTATAAGAGAACTTCTAAGATAATTTTAGAAATTAAAATAAAGAAAGCTTTAACTAAGTTAACTAAAACCTTATATAAGACCTCTAAGATTATTTATAAGAAAATAGTATTTATAGTATTAGAAATTATAATAAATATATTATAATTACTCTTTTAGAAATACTCTATAAGAAAATACTAACTTCTTAGACTCTAGAAGAAATTAACTAATAGATATCTTTTAGTAAATTTAATTTATATTAAAATAAGTTATATTTCTTATACTAATTAACTCTTTATATAAGAATATTAAGCCTAAGACTAATAAGCTCTCTTTTACTATCTTAAACCTCTTATTTAAAGCTAGAAAATACTCTAAAACTACTATATTATAAACTAAGTTCTATAACTTTATAAACTTTAATATTATATAATAATTAAATAGTTAAAAAGATAGCTAATTTTATAAAGCTATATAAGAATACTTATAGATTTACTAGAAAGCTATATAACTTCTTTTTACTAAAATTAAATCTATTTTAAGATAAATATAATAGAATTAACTTATATAAAGACTTCTATTATAAGGCTTTACCTATTATACTTACTAGTAATACTAAATAGTATTATTTTAATTATATATCTAGAAAGAATCTTATATATAATTAAATAATATCTAAAATTTACTAGAAATATAAGATAGAAAGTAACCTATAGTTTTACTACTAAGAATAAAATACTACCTCTATAAAAAGTATTATTAAAAAGAACTCTAAAAAGATAAAGTTCTAGTGCCTTAAAATCTTGCTTAAAACCCTTAAATAAGTATATTAAAGACTATTTCTAGCCTTAATAGTAGACTAAGAGCTATACCAATAGACTTTAACTATAATTATAGGTATTTTTAAATATAGGCAAGCTGCCTATAGTTACTTACCTAGCTTTAAAAGACTAGCTAGAGACCTCTATAAGTCTATAAGCTTATATAAAGCTAGAAGAGAGACTATTAGTTAATATTATATAAGTAAGATAATATATATAGACTACTATTATAACTATAATTCTTATACTAAAAGCTTAAGAAAATAAGAATTATAAAGAAAATATAGTAAATATTATATTTATAATAAACTAAAATACTAGTTAATAAACTATTCTAATAAAAAAAGATAATAATTAAAGAACTATTAGTAAAAGAATAAGAAATATATTTAACTATTTAATAAAAGAAAATTCTAAGCATTTCTTGCTATATATAAAGGCAAGAATAGTAATAATAATAATAATTATACTATAAAAGTATAGAAGGCTTCTAAAACCTACCTTTAAGATAATAATACTACTAATAATAATAATAGTAATAATAGTATCTATAATAAAAAGACTAATACTATTACTAACTTCTTTATAATTAGTTTTTAACTTAATAATTAAATAGTTTATAATATTTTAAATAATAAAGCTATTAAATATACCTATCTATAATATAATTTATATAGATAAGAAGCTATAGAAAATATAATATATATATTATAAAAGAGATATTCTAATAAGGTATTTAAAGGTATTTTACCTAATATAGGTGCCTTAAAATACTTAATAGTAGGTATATAATAAGTTAAAGCTCTAATAAAGCTTATACTCTTACTAAAGATTAAACTAGTAAAAGAAGCCTAGATTATATTTAGTATAAAATTTACTTAATTAAATAGTATTATTTATATACCTATAGTACTAGGCCTAATAATATTCTATATTTTAGATATAAGTACCCTCTTTCTTCTATCTATAATAGATATAAACTAACTAAGTATTAAGATTAATAACTTTAATAACATTCTTATATAAGAAAGCTTAAAAGTACTAATTATCTATAAATAGAGATATCTTTAGTAAACTTTAAAAGCTAAAGAAATAGTAGCTTTCTATCTATTAGAAAAAGACCTCTATTAGCTATATTAATAATTTAAATATCTTTTAATTTAATATCTAGCTAAAGTACTATAAAGAGCTAGTAAAGAATTCAAGAATAATACTATTAAGAAGCTTACTAAAGCTTACTACTACTACTAGATATATAGTAAAAGCTCTAGTTATTTTAAATTTAATCTCTAAGATAACTATAAGTTTAACTATAAAATTATAGTTAATATAATATAACTAGAAAATAAATCTATTATATATATTATTAATATAGCTATTTTATTTTAAGTAGCTAGATTTCTTAAACTCTAAAAGTAAAAAGCTAAAAATATCTAGAATATATTATATAAATACTAGATAGATACTTATTTAAGTTTTCTAGATTAAATAGTTTATAATACTAGAAAGAACTTTACTTTAGCTAAATTCTATAATTATATAAGACTACTTACTATTAATACTAATAAAGTACCTATAGAAGCCTATAATAGTATTAGTAAAGTTAAAAGATATTATAAACCTCTTTACTAAGCTTATAAGATTATTATAAAATCTATAGAATATTAACTATTACTAGAGTAATACCTTTAAATAGCTATAAAAGCTATTAATAATACTACTAGTTTTAATAGACTTATACTAACTTTACTTATCTTTAAAGCCTATTTATAAATAACTAATAATTCTTTGTCTAGCTTACTAGCTATTTAAAGAGCTAAAGCTATTTATAAGGCTACTAATAAAGTAAAAAGACTTCTAGCTAAAAGGCAAGTATATAATACTCTAGCTATAAGAAATAGTCCTAAGATAATACTAATATATAAGTTACTTCTTTAATTAAATATATATATTTAAAGAGAAAAAGGAGAATAATATAGCTTTTATAAGCTAATTGCTAATAATAAAGAAACCTATATATTAGAATTACCTTATAGACTAATAAAATTTAGAACTACTATTATAAAGCTCTATTTTAATAATTTATAGAATAGAGAAAACCCTTCTATAGAATAACTAATTAAACCTAATATTAATAAAACTCTCTCTTTTATTAAGAAAACTATAGAAAGAGATACTAAATCTATTAAAAGATAAAGAGAAAGACTAAAAAAGACTTTTACCTTATAATATTATATAAATTTAATAATAGAGAATTCCCTTAATAAATATATAAAATAGTAGAATAGTACTTTTTATATAAATAAAGACTAAGAGAATACTTTAATTAAAAGAATTAAATAGTTTAATATATTATTATATATATTTCTAATAGTAAAAGAGAAGAATAACTAGTAACTTATACTTAACCTTTACTAGTAAAGCAAGATAACTACTCTAGGTAAACTCTTTAAGTACTTTAATTAATTAGAACTTAATAACCTTTAAGCTTATAATATATTTTATTTTATATCTTTTAATTAAATAAAATATAGTAATTAAAGACTATTTAACTTATATATAATATAAGAAATTAAAGGCAAAGGCACTCTTATACTATATAAAAAGTCTAGACTAGTTATTTAAAAATATAGTAATAGAGGAAAGAAGCTAATTCTAATAGAATTCTTAATAATTTAATAAGCAAGTTAACGCCTAATTATAGTATTAGTACTTTTATTAAAGTCCTAAGAAATCAAGCTCTAGATTAGAGATATTATATAAGCCTATATTTAATTATTAATATAACTAAATTAATTAATTATTATAAAGATACTATAGTAAATAGTATACTTATATCTTGCTAGTATAATTATAAAAGTAGTAAAGCTTTTATATAAAATTATAGAAGCTAGTATCTATTAGTAAATAACTTATTTCTACTATTATTATAATAACCTTTAAATAATAACCTTTATATATAACCTCTACTTGCTAATATTAGCGCTAGAAAATAAGAATTTTAGAATTACTAGAATATAAACTAATAATATATTAGGTTTAAGTAATAAAGACTTTTCTAACTAAAAAGAAATTAAACTTTAAAAAGTAAAGTTTACTATTAAACTAAAATAAAAGCTTACTATTAATATATCTTTAATCTTTAATAAATATATACTTATTTAAGATAAAAATAGTATAATAGAACTTTAATAGAAAGGTTAAAGTAAAAAGCTTTATTTAATTAATATAAAATTTACTAATACTAAATAAAATTTTATTCAATAAAAAGCCTAAGAAGCTTATATTATAAGTATCTATTAGTCTAAAGCCTTATATAATTTATCTATTATAGCTTAATATTAAAAGCCTAAACTAGAAAATATAGCTTATTTAAATAAATACTTTAAGTAGTAAATTAAAAACTAAAAGTATAAATTATATATAATCTCTTTTAACTTTAAAATCTTAAAGCTATATATATTTATAGATAGCTTACTAGCTAATAATAAAGATTTAAGTTTCTAGATTAAATATATTATTATTATTACTAATAAAAAGATAAAAGAAATTAAATTTTCTATAAAAGATAATATTATTATATATAGCTTAACTAAAAGCAAATATATAACTTAAAGTACTCTAGTATTTAAATTATATAGTATAATATAAAAAGTAAATATAGCTTATATAATTATAATAACTTTAAATTTTATCTTTAATAGACTTAAAATATTATAAATACTTATAATTCTTTATATAAACTTTCTATTACTATATAAATACTTTATTAAACTTAGTATAATAAAGAAGAAAAGGTTAATAATTAATATTATAGCTTTAAAATAGTTATATAAGCGCTATAAGATATATAAAATTAAATAAATTAATAGAAATAATAATCTAGCTAATATTATAATAAAGATATTATTAAACTAAGTACTTAAGACTTTTATTAATAAAAATAAAATAATAATATAAGTAAAAGAATAAGTAAAGAGAACTAAAATAGCTTTATAAGAAAGCTAGTATAATTAGTACTATATAAAATAGATTAATACTACTTCTTTATAAAATTTCCTTTCTTTTATTATTATAACTATTTAATTATAATAATTATCTATTATTTCTTTTATTTAAAAGACTACTAGTATTAGTATTATTACTTCTATTAATACTATTAATATTACTAATATTATTAATATTATTAATATTAATAATCTTATAGATTATACTAAGTAGCTAGAGACTTATAGTAGCTTGTCTTCTATTATTCTAATTAGCCTATTATATAAGTATAGTATACTATAATATAATTAGATATATATTATAAAAGTAAGGTATTAAATAAAGAAAGTAAGTCTAGTCTTAATACTATAAAAAGCTAGCTTGATATTATAGTCTCTAATAGAAGAAGGTAAGACTTAAATATAACCCTTTTGAACCCCCTTTGTTACGCTTTACAACTAGTTGTAATATTGTATTACTCTTAGTAATGCCTATACTATATAAACTTAATTAAAAGAGTAGTTATTAACTTACTCTCTAGCTAGTAGCTTTAAAATATATATCTAAGCCTAGTATTACTTTAAAAGAATCTAACTAAAAGTAGTAAAATAATAGAGAAATTTAAAGTAAAAAAAATTTTAGCTATAAAAAATACTTTAAAATAAAAGAAAAGGTAAAATATTTATATTAAGTAAAAAAAGTATATATAATTAACTTAAAAGCTATTAAAGAATTTAAAGAATATAAAGATATTATAATAGTTTAAGAAAAAGTAAAAAAATACTTAAAGCTATAATAGTTTTAAATTAACTTTAATATAAGTATAAAAAATTAAAATATTATTATAATTTTATATTATAATTATAAAATAAAGTAAAGAAAAGCTAATATAGCTCTTTTATATTATAAAAATATATTAATTTAATTATAAATAAAACTAAATAATTTTTAACTTAAGTATATATAAGTATAAAATATAAACAAATAAATTTCTTTTAGTATTAAATTAATATAAGTAAAAAAAAAAAAGATTTATATTAAAATAAAAAATATGATTACTTAAAGAGTACTTTATTATTAATAACTATAAGTACCTTAGGTACCTTTTTAGTATAAAATATAAGTATAGTAAAAGTATTAGTATTAGTAGTTATAGTAGTAGAAAAGAGTAAAGCTAGAGTAATAGTAAAAGTAAATTACTATATATAAATTAAAGTTATAATTTAAGTATAATAAAACTTTTTAGTAAGATTATATATAATATAATTAAAATTAATACTAATATTATAAATAGCTTCTAATATAATATAAGATATTTTCTATTATTTAAACTAAGTAAAGTACTATTCTTTATAGTTTATATACTATTTAATAAGTATATTATATATACTTTATATTATAGTATTTTAGTTTTAAAAAAAATTAACTAGTATTTACTAGTATATACTTACTTAAATACTATTATAGTAACTAGAAGTAAAAGTATTAGTTAAAGCTAATATATTAGATAACTTACTTATAGCTGGAGTAAATTTAATTAAAAAAGTAATATAAATAAAGCTAGAATTAATATAGGTATATTTTAATAAAGTTAAAAATTTTTTAGTTATAAAATTAAAGGTATATAAAAATTTTATATACTAACTAGAAATAGCTTCTTTCTTTTTATAAGTAGATTTTATAATATAATTACTTTAAGTAGTAATAGATATAACTTTTTTCTATTAGTAGTAAAGCTTTAAGTTTATTATATAAATATATAATTTTTTAATATATCTTTTATAAGTTTTATAATACTATTTATAAGCTAAGCTAGAATCTAGAATATATTTAGTAAATCTAATATTAATAAGTTTATATTAGTATAATATATATATATTAAAGGCTTTAACTTTATTATTATATTATTTATTATTAAAGTTACTATTAATAATATAATCTTTTATATAATATTAAAGATAAAATAGAAGTAAAAGTAAAGGTAAAAGTATAAAACTAATTAATAATATAATAAATAAATAATAGTTTAAAAATAACTTAAAAATAAAATAAATTAAAAAAAATATTAATTAAAAATAGATAAAGTAAGCTATAAGAAATAAAAAGATAATAAAAAGAAAAGGTTTATAATAATTAAAGAGAAAGAAAAGATAATTTATTTATAGTTAAAAGAAAAAGGTATTATTAATCTAATATAAGTAAAAAGTAATTATAGATAAAATAAGTAAAAAAATAAATAAAATAAAAATAAAAGTCTAGTTAATCTAGTAATAAATATAAGATAACTAGAAGAAGAATAAAGCAATTAAAAATTTTTTTTAATAAAAGAAAAGAATAAGTAAGATTAAAGGTATATTATAGACTAAAGCTAGAAGCTTAAATCTAGGTTAATTATATTAGAGATAAATTAAATCTATAGTAAACTTAATTTAAAGCTACTTTAAAACTACTAAGAATTTTAACTACTTCTAATAGAAAGAGATATATATACTTAAGATAGAAGAGATAGAGAGAGACTTTTTTCTCTTTCTCTTTATATTTATTATTTCTTTAGTTACGCTTACTTATAGTAGTATAGTAAGGCTAGATTATTACAAGTATAAAGATTAATAACTTAAATAATATACTTATATAAAAAAGTATTAAAGTACTAATTATCTATAAATAGAGATATTTTTAGTAAACTTTAGAAGTTAAAGAAATAGTAGCTTTTTACTTATTAGAAAAAGACTTTTATTAATTTGTAGAAAGAAAGGCTCCCACAAGCCAAGAGGAAAAGATATTACAAGAATCTGCGACCTAGTAACTAACTAGAGTTATACCGCAGGTAGCTACCGCAGGTAGCTACCGCAGGTAGCCGCGGGGACAGCCGTAGGTAGCTGCGGAAGCACTTAGATATAAAGGCTTAGATTGAATTATCTAGAGAGGGTTGCTGCTACGAGCTCTTATACCCCTTTTCTAACTAGGTCATGTGACTAGCTAGGTCACGTGATAGGCACGGGCCCTACTTCCTGCCCTGCTTCCTGCAGCTAGCTAGATTAACTGCGAAGCTTCCTGCTGCGAAGCTTCCTGCTGCGAAGCTTCCTGCTAGTACGAGAGTAAAATAACAAGCAATACATTAACTATATTAATAATTTAAATACTCTTTAATTTAATGTCTAGCTAAGGTACTATAAAGAGCTAGTAAAGAATTTAAGAATAATACTATTAGAAAGCTTATAGAAGCTTACTACTACTAATAAATATATAGTAAAAGCTCTAGTTATTTTAAATTTAACCTCTAAAATAACTATAAGTTTAACTATAAAATTATAGTTAATATAATATAACTAGAAAATAAATCTATTATTTATACTATTAATATAGCTACTTTATTTTAAGCTATTAGATTTCTTAAACTTTAAAAGTAAAAAGCTAAAAATATCTAGAATATATTATATAAATACTAGATAGATATCTATTTAAATTCTTTAAATTAAATAGTTTATAATACTAGAAAGAACTTTACTTTAGCTAAATTCTATAATTATATAAAACTACTTACTATTAATATTAATAAAGTATTTATAGAAGCCTATAATAGTATTAATAAAATTAAAAGATATTATAGACTCTTTTACTAAGCTTATAAGATTATTATAAAATCTATAGAATACTAACTAATTCTAGAGTAATACCTTTAAATAGCTATAAAAGCTATTAATAATACTACTAGACTTAATAGACTTATACTAACTTTACTTATTTTTAAAGCTTACTATTATAGACTAGGCTAGAAGCCTAGATCTAGATAGGTTATGCGAGAAGCGTTATAGGGCTATTATAGACCTAACTTAGAGCTATATTAGTACTTACTAGAAAAGAGATACTTAAACCTATAATAAAAAAATAGAAGAGAATTTCCTTTCTTTTTCTTTAAGCTTTTAGTTATCTTATATATACTTATCTATAGAAGTATAATAAAATTAGACTATTATAAACTAAAAGCTTTAAATACTCTAGAAAATAAAATAAATTATAGTAAATAGCCTTTAATTAAAGCTAGTTACTTTATAAAAAGTAGTTATTTATTAAATAAAATAGCTTTATAATTAAATTAAATAAATCTATAAGTTAATATAATAATATATAAAGTTATTTTCTAATAGTAATAATATACTTTAAGTTATATAATAGCTAATTATAGCTTTTACTAAAAAATAAAAGCTAATATAATTAAGCTTACTATTTAATAGTAATAAAGTATTCTTTTTTACTTAAAAAACTCTTATAATATATAAGTTAAAAGAAAATAAGTAGTTTATTAAAAGAGTATAAAATTAATAGATTTATATTTTCTAAAATTTATTTTAAAAAGTTTAAAGTTATATAGCTTTCTTTTTTAAACTAGATAATTAAATTAACTATAATTTAACTAGCTTCTTTAACTATTTATTTACTATATATATAGACTTTTACTAAGAGAAAATAGCTTTAAATAAACTTAATTAAATAAAATAATAGATTAATAAAACTTTTATAGACTTTTTTATTTATTAGAAAAATAAAATAGTTTTAATAAAAGAATTAAGCTAAATAAATATAGTAAAACTAATAAAGCTTTAATAATTATTAAATAAACTAATATAAAATAGAATTATTAGTTATAGTATATTTTAAGTAAAATATATAATAGTAATTAAATAACTATAAGATATTACTATAAATATTAAAGTCTATTACTTATATAAAAAATTCTATAATAGAGAAAAAGAAAGTATATATTTCTAACTAAAACAATAGTAAATAAATAAAAATACCTTTATAATAGAAGTAAGTAAATTAAATATAAGCTAGAGCTATACTAATAGAAAGAAATCTACTAGAAAATAGAGTAAAAGTAGCTAGAAAAGCTCTATAAAATAAAAGGTAGAATAGATATTAAATAAAGTAATAATCTAATAATATAAAAAGGGAAATTGCTTATACTATAGATTATTAGACTATTATATATCTAAATACCTATAGCTACCTTTAAAGTAGCTTTAACTTATAGTAACTAGTATAAAGTAAGTTACTATAGAGAATTTAATATTAAATAATATTACTATAACTTTTAATTTAAAAAATAAGCAGCTTTTATACTAAAACTTATATTAAAAGTATAAAAGTAGAAAATTACTTATATATAGGCTATAACTTCTAGTATTAAGGGAATTAAATTAGATAAAATTAAATTAAATATAAATACTTTTCTATCTTTTATATTTATATTAGTTAATAACTTAAAGTTTACTAATATCTAGGTAAATATAAGTTATAACTACTATATAATAATAAGTAAAAAATTTATATAGAAACTAAAACTTTAGTAAATTCTATTATAATTTAAAAAAGTAATTTAAATAGCTATAAAAATAAAAAGAGAAGAAAAGACTTAGTTAAAATTACTTTTAGAAATATTATATTTAGTATATATTTAAGATAAAATAAATAAATAAAAATTTTCTCTAGTAGTCTATATAATATTAGGCTTAATAAAAGATATTATTTTAAAACTCCTTTAGCTAGTATATAATAAAGTTATTATATATATAATAGAATAGAAAATTATAGTAAAAGTAGCCTAAAGTCTATAAGTAAAGGTATTAGAAAAGTAACTAACTCTAATACTTATAATAGTAATACTAGAGTTAGTATATATAAGTTTAATATAATAAGTAGAAAAATTAGAAATAAAGTATTAATTTCTAGCTACTAGCTTATAGAAAATAATAATAATACTTTAGGCTTATATTACTAAAAATACTAGTAAAAAGAAAATCTTAAAGGCACTTTTTATAGAGTTCTAAAACTTTAGAAATCTCTTTAATAAGAAAAAGGCTAATAAGCTACTATTATACTAGAGAAAGCTTAATTATTATATTTACTTAAAGAAAATAAAAGAGAAAAAGCTCTAGCTTTTCTAGGCTTCTTTATATAATATATCTAGAGATTACCTTCTAGAAATCTACTATTAAATAATAGAGCTAATAGATAAAGAATAGATTTAAGTAAGCTTTTTATTAGTAGTAATACTAGTTTTTTTAGCTAAAAAGCTAAAAGAAAGCTAGTAGTTTTATATTAATTATAAAGTATTAAATAAAGTAATAGAATAAAACTAATATCTATTATTTCTAGTAAAAGAGACTTTTTACTTTCTTATAAAAGCTAAGTAGTTTATAAAATTAAATATTAAATTAGCTTTTTATTATATTTATATTATAAAAGAGAAGAAATATTAAATAGTATTTTAGACTTAATTTAGACTTTTTAAGTAGCTAGTCTACTTATTTAAGCTAGTAAAAGCTCTAGTTATATTCTAATACTATATTAATAGAGTACTTAAAGATATATTAAGTAACTTTATAATAATATACTTAAATAATATTTTTATTTACTCTAGTAAGTTAAAGAAAGACTATATACTAAAAATTAGAAATATTTTAAGTAAACTATAAATAGTAAAATTAAACCTTAATATTAAAAAATATACCTTTAATATATAAAAGATAAAGTACTTAAAGTTTATTATTTATATAAAAAAGAAAATTTACTTTAATTTAAATAAAATAGTAGCTATCTAGAAGTAGAAATTTCTAATAAAAGTATAAAGTATTTATAGATTCTTAAGTTTTATAAACTTCTATTAAAAGTTTATTTTTAACTTTTTAAAACTAATAAAGCTACTATTAAAGCTAATAAAAAAGAGAGTTTTCTTTAAGTAAATAAAGCTATAAAATATAATATTTAAAAAGCTTAAAGTAGCTTTTATTATAAATAAAGTATTATACTAATAGAATTTTAAAAAGAATATAATAATTAAAGTAAACTATTTAAGTAAAATACTAGATAGCTATCTTTTATAATTTACTAATAGAATATTATATCTAGTAGTATACTACTTAGTATACCTTTAACTTATAAAATAAAACTATATAAATTATAATAGAAAACTACTTATAGTAGTCTTATATTTAAAAGTATAATTAGTAAAGTTATATAATATAATAAAGCTTTTTATAATTCTTATAGACTATAAAAATCTAGAGTACTTTATAGTACTAAAAGTAATAATAGAAAGATAAATATAATAGACTAAAATACTTATATTATTTAACTTCTAGCTAGAATACTAGCTAGATACTTAAATAAGCTACTCTAATATACTATTATAATAGAACTAGAATAAATAGTAATTACTCTCTAGCTATAAGCTAATAATAATCTTAAAGACTTTAAGAGAAATATAATTTAATATAATTTATAGTAATAATTAAAGAATAAAGCCTAAGATATTTATAGATAAATACCTATAGAATCTATAGAAATAAAGTATAACTAATAATAAGATAATTAATATTTAATAATAAGTAGTATTAGAAAGAGTATAAAAGTTTTTACTAGAGGTAGAAACTTATAAATAAATTACTAATTATATTATATTAGCTTATAATTAATTTTAGAGATAAATATAGGTTTTAAAATAGAAGCCTCTTATAACTATAATAATTTAGTAAGCTTATAACTCTTTAATATTAGAATACTTAGGTAAAAATATAATATTTTAAATACTATAATAGAATTACTACTAGAAGAGAATATTATAAGATATAGCTAGATTTATTTAAAATTACTACTACTATAAGAGATATAAAAGTAAATAACTTTAATAAAGCCTTTTATAATTACTCTTAATTATAGACTAGTATTAGTTATAAATTTTAGTAAACTTTATAATAGACTTATCTATATATAATAAAATAGACTCTAGGTATCTATTAGTTATTATAGACTATTTATTTAAATATATATAATTAAAAATTATAATAAGTATAAAAGCTAAAGAATATATAAAATATTTTAAGAACTATTAGTAGTAGTTTTATAGATTTCTAATATATATTATTTTAAATAAAGGCTTAAACTAGCTAAGTAAATTTTAAATTATACTCTATAAGAAAGTTAGTATTAAATAGCTTTTCTTTATAGTATACTACTTATAGACTAATAGTAGTATAAAAAAAGTAAACTAAAAGATATAAGTAATTTTATATATAATAGTTTTATTTAAGTAGTATAATTAAACTAGTTACTTACTAGTATATTAACTAGCTTTAAATAATAGAAACTTTATAATTACTAGTATAAGTATAAATAAAGCTATATATAGTTATAACTTACTTATTATTTAGTAAAAGCTAGAGAATAAACTTTTATTTATATTTTCTAAGAGATAAATAATTATATTTTTAAAATATTTATAAAATAGTATTAATTTAATATAAGTAGTAATTACTTTTTACTAGTAATAATAATAGAATAATAGTAGTTAAAAGTAATAACTAGTAGAAAGATTTATAGTTAGAAACTATATATAATTAAGTTTATATAATATAAAGATAAATTACTTAAGTTAGAAATTAGACTAAGTAATAGCTAAATATAAGGTATAAAAAGTTCTAATATCTTTTATAGTCTAATTAAATATACTATAAGATATCTATCTAGTTTTCTATATAAACTTAATTAAAAGAGCTACTACTAATCTACTACTAAGCTAATAACTCTAGAATATACGCTTAAGCCTAGTACTAATCTAGGAGAATATAATAGAAATAAATAAAATAGTAGAGAAATTTAAAGTAAAAGAAATTCTAGCTATAAAGAATATACTAGAGTAAAAAAAGAGATAAAATATCTATATTAAATAAAAAGAGTATATATAACTAATCTAAAAGCTACTAGAAAATTTAAGGAATATAAAAGTATTATAATAATTTAAAGAAAAATAAAGGAATACTTAAACTTATAATAGTTTTAAGCTAGCTTTAATATAGGTATAAAGAAGTTAAATTACTACTATAATCTCTTAATATAATTATAAATAAAAATAGAAAGTAGCTAATAAAGGCTTATATAGTATAAATATATTAATTTAACTATAGATAAAACTAGATAATTTCTAACTTAAGTATATATAGATATAAAATATAAGTAAAATAAATTTCCTTTAGTACTAAAGTAGTATAAGTAAAAAAAAAAAAAAAAGAGAGAGAAAGAGTAAAATATACTATAAGTATATATTAGATAATTAATAGAGCTATTAGAAGAGTAAGTTATTATTAATAACCTTTATTAAATTAGAAGTCTTTCTAGTACTAGGTATTTATTAAGTATAAAGTATTTATTAAATATAAGGTATTTATTAAGTATAATAAAGCTTAGTAGTAAGATTATATATAGTATAAGTAAAGGTAGTGCTAATATTATAAATAGTCTTAAGTATAGTATAAGATATCTTTTACTATTTAAATTAAGTATAATACTAATTCTTATATTTTATGTACTATTTAATAAGTATATTATATATACTTTATACTAAAGTATTTTAATTCTAAAAAAAATTAACTAGTATTTACTAGTTTATACTTACTTAAGTACTATTATAGTAGCTTAAAGAAAGAGTATTAGTTAAAGCTAATATAGTAGATAATTTACTAGTAGCCTAAGTAGGTTTAATTAAGTAAGTAGTATATATAAGGCTAGAATTAATATAGGCTTATTCTAATATAATAGAGAATTTTT
Organism: Metarhizium rileyi; assembly: GCA_031753515.1. Lineage (NCBI taxonomy): Eukaryota > Fungi > Ascomycota > Sordariomycetes > Hypocreales > Clavicipitaceae > Metarhizium > Metarhizium rileyi. The sequence continues at coordinate 2,786,368 of JAUKVO010000008.1, forward strand.
TAGTAGTAAAAGTAAAGGTATATAAAAATTTTATATACTAACTAGAAATAGTACTATTCTTTTTATAAGTAAGTTTAATAATATAGTTACTATAATTAGTAATAGAGATAACTTTTTTCTATTTATAGTAAAGCTTAAAGTTTAAAATATAAATATATAATTCTTAAATATACTATTTATAGGTTTTCTAATACTATTTATAAGTAAAAGTAAGACTAGAAATATATAAGGTAAAGCTAGTATTAATTATTTTATACTAGTATAAAGTATATATATTAGAAGCTTTTAATCTATTATTATATTAATTATTATTTAAGTTACTTTTAATAATATAATTTCCTATATACTATTAGATATAAGATAAAAGCTAGATAAAAGAAAATAATAAAAATACAAATAAAGCTATAATAAGTAAGTAGTAAAATAAAAGTAATATAAAAATAAATAGAAGTAGTATTATATAAAATAGAAGTAATATAAGAATAGATTAAAGTAGTATAATATAAAGTAAAAGTAATATTAAATAATAATAAAGTAAAAAAATAATTAACTAAAAAAATAAAAAGAAAGTAAAGGTAAGTAGTAAAAATAGAAGATAATAAAAAGAAAAAGTTTAATAATAATAGAAAGAGAAAAGAAATATTATATTTATAGTTAAAAAAGAAAAGTAAAGTAAACTTAAAGTAAGCTTAAAGTAAATATAAAAGATATAAATAAAGGAAGTAAAATAAATAAATAAAGAAAAGTAAAAGTATAGCTATTCTAGTAATAGATATAAGGCTAGTAAGATAATTAAAGTTATATTCTAATAGAGAAAGAAGTAAGTAAGATTAAAGGTATATTATAGACTAGACTAGAAGCTTAAATTTAAATAAATTATATAAGAAGTATTATAGAGCTATTATAGACTTAATTTAAGGCTATATTAGTACCTACTAGAAAGAGATACTTAAACTTAAGATAAGAAAGTAGAGAAGAATTCCCTTTCTTTTTCTTTAAGCTTTTAGTTACCTTATATATACTTACCTATAGAAGTATAGTAAGGCTAGACCTTTATAAGGCTTTACCTTTTAAATATTAGTATAAAGTATATTAAATTATATTCTTTTTTAGTCTTTTAAAGTTATTATTAGCTTATAGCTAGAGAGTAGCTACTATTTATTTTAATTCTAGTATAATAGTATATTAGAGTAGCTTGCTTAAATATCTAGTTAGTACTCTAGTTAAAAGTTAAAAAGTATAAGTATTTTAGCCTATTATATTTATTATTCTATTATTACTTTTAGTACTATAAAATACTTTAAATTCTTATAATTTATAAGAATTATAAAAGGTTTTATTATATTATATAGCTTTACTAATTATACTTTTATATAAGAGACTACTATAAGTAGTTTTCTATTATAAATTATATAGTTCTATTTTATAGGCTAGAAGTATACTAAGTAATATACTACTAGATATAATATTTTCTTTATAAACTATAAAAGGTAATTATTTAATATATTACTTAAGTAGTTTACTTTAACTATTATATTTTTTTTAGAATTCTATTAGTATAATACTCTATTTATAATAAAAGCTACTTTAAGCTTTTTAAATATTATATTTTACTACTCTATTTACTTAAAGAAAATACTCTTTTTTATTAATTCTAATAATAGTTCTATTAAGTTTAAAAACTTAAAGATAAATTTCTAGTAAAAGTTTATAAATTCTAAGAATTTATAAATATTTTATACTTTTATTAGAGGCTTTTATTATTAAATAGCTACTATTTTATTTAAATTAAAGTAGATTTTCTTTTCTATATAAACTATAAACTCTAGGTATTTTACTTTTTATATACTAAAAGTATACTTTTTAATATTAAAGTATAAATTTACTATATATAGCTTATATAAAATCTCTTAAATCTTTTATATATAATTTCTTTTTAACTTACTAGAGTAAATAAGAATATTATTTAAGTATATTATTATAAAGTTATCTAATAGATTTCTAAGTACTCTATTAATATAGTACTAGAATATAGCTAGAGCTTCTATTAATTTAAAGAAATAGACTAGCTACTTAAAAGGTTTAAATTATATTTAAAATACTATTTAATATTTCTTTTCTTCTATAATATAAATATAATAAAAGGCTAATCTAATATTTAACTTTATAAACTATTTAGCCTTTATAAGAGAATAAAAGATTTCTTTAACTAGAAGTAATAAATATTAGTTTTATTTTATTACTTTATTTAATGCTTTATAATCTATATAAAACCTCTAGCCTTTTCTAGGTTTTTTAGCTAATAGAACTAGTACTACTATAAATAAAAAGCTTACTTAAATCTATCTTTTATCTATAAGCTCTATTACTTATTAGTAGATTTCTAGAAAATAGTCTCTAGATATATTATATAATAAAGCCTAAAGAAGCTAAGGCTTTTCTTTCTCTATTTTCTATAAGTAAATATAGTAATTAAGCTTTCTCTAGTATAATAGTAGTTTATTAGCCTTTTTTTTATTAAAGAAATTCTTAAAGTTTTAAAGCTTTACTAGAAGTATTTTATTAACTTCTTTCTTACTAATATTTTTAGTAATATAAGCTTATAGTATTATTAATATTTCTTATAGACTTATAGTAAGAAATTAATATTCTATCTTTAATTTTTATACTTATTATATAAGGCCTATATATACTAACTCTAGTATTATAACTATAAATATTAAAGTCTATTACTTTTCTACTACTTTTACCTATAAGTTTTAGGCTACTTTTACTTTAATTTTCTATTTTATTATATATATAGTAATTTTATTATATACTAGCTATAAAAGTCTTAGAATAATATCTTTTATAAAGCTTAATATTATATAAGTAGTAAAAGAAAATTTCTATCTATTTATTTTACTTTAAATATATATTATATATAATATTTTTAAGTATAATTTTATATAGATTTTACCTTTACTTTTTATTTCTATAGTTATTTATATTATTTATTTTAATTAAAGTAGAATTTACTAGAGTTTTAATTTTTATATAAATTTTTTACTTACTATTATATAATAGTTATAACTAGTATTTACTTAAGTATTAGTAAATTTTATATTATTAACTAGTATAAGTATAAAAAGTAAAGAAGTATTTATATTTAATTTAATTTTATTTAATTTAATTCCCTTAATACTAGATATTATAGTCTATATATAAGTAGTTTTCTACTTTTATACTTATAATATAAGTTTTAGTATAAAAGCTACTTATTTTCTAAGTCTAAAGCTATTAAAGTATTATCTAATACTAACTTCTCTATAGTAACTTACTTTATACTAGTTACTATAAGCTAGAGCTACTTTAAGAGTAGCTATAGGTATTTAGCTATATAATAGCCTAAGAATCTATAGTATATATAGCTTCTATTATTATATTATTAGGATAATACTTCTTTTAAAACTTACTTAGCCTATTACTTAGTAAAGTTTTACTTTTTATCTTTATTTTACTTTTTATTAGGCTTTTTTCTATTAGTATAGCTATAATTTATATTTAATTTACTAATTTCTATTATTAGAGTATATTTATTAGACTATTATTAGCTTACTTAAAGTTATATACTTTCTTTTTATTTATTATAAAACTTTTTATTTAATTAGTTTATTAGTAGTCTTACTTGCTTTTAGATAACTTACTATAAAAAAGAGATATTAAAGTAGTTTAGCTTAGCTTTTATATATAAAAAAGCTAAAACTTTTTAATTAAATTAAATATTAAGTTTTACTTTAATTAGTTTTATTACTTTACTTTAATTTATTTTAATATAAATATAACTTTTTACTTTATAAAGAAATATAAAAGTAAAAGAAGTTATTTAAGTCTTTAAAATAAAAGTTTTAAAAGTATATAAATTATTTAATTAAAAGTTTCTTTAAAATATTCTTAGATTATTATTTATTTATTTATATTTAATTTTAATTACTTAAAGTAAACTTCTTTAATATTTAACTATAAGTATATTTTTTACTAATAAAAATAGTAGTTTTATTTAAGTAATATTCTAGCTAAAATAATAAAATAATAATAAAGTAAAGCTAGAAGTACTTTTTAGCTACTATTAAAATAAATTAAAGAAAACTAATACTTAAAATACTTTTATAAAAAAATAAGAGAAAGTAAAATTAATAAATATAATAATTATATAAAATTAATAGTAAATAGAATAGAAATTAATTAAATTATTTAATTATAAATTAACTAATAAAAAATAAATATAAAAGAAAGAATAATATTAAAAAAAAAAAAAAGAAAGAGTTAAAGATAAAAAAAGTCTAAATACTATATATAAAAGAGTATAAAGCTAATACTAGCTAGTTTAAACTTTAAAAGTTAATATTTAAGAAATTATAGAAAGAAAGAATAAAAGATTATAAAAAAAGTTTAAACTAATAGATAAATAAAAAACTTATTAAATTTTATATTATTAAGCTAATAGTTATAATTTTATAGAAAGTTATATAAAGCTTTTTAATTATAAAAGTAATTATAACTTATAGAATAGTAATATTAAATAATTTAAAAGAATAAAATTAAAGAAAGTAAGTAATAAAAGTAAAGAAAAAAAATATAATAAAAGTTAAGTATAAAATACTAGAATTAACTTTTAGAGAAAAAATATATAAAATATAAATAAAATTATTAAACTAAAATTCTAATTATTAAATATTATTTAATTATATTATAATATATAATAGAAACTTATTTAAAGTAATAAATTATAATACTTTTAATTTATTTAATAGTAATATTTTATTTAATACTAAAAGCTTTATAAAAATATTAGAAGAATTCTTAGAGAAATATAAAATATTAAAAGTCTAATAATAGCTACTTAAGTTAAAGCTATTTAATAGTAAAAATATTTCTAACTTTTTTAAAAACTTTAAAGAAAAAATAACTTTATTAGCTATTTTAAAAGTTAATTAAATAAAAAAGCTTAAAAGAAAGATAATTTTAAAAGAATAAAATAAAATAAAAATTTTAATTAAAATAGAATTCTAAAAAGAAGTAAAAAAAGAACTTTTATTATAATATAATATTATAAATTAGAATTAAATAAAAATAGTAATTAATAAACTTAAAAGTTTTAATAATAAGTATTTAAAGAAAATAGTAAAATCTATATACTAGCTTTATTAATATAAAAACCTTTAAAGTAAAGTAAAATTAAAAAACTAGAAAAACTTTCTATTATAATTAAATATAATTTATAAGGTATTATTAAACTATTTAATTAAAAGCTTTATAAATAAAAAAAGCTATATTAAAACTAATATTATAACTAAAAAATATAATAAGCTTTAGAAAAAATTAAATAATTATATAAAAGTAAAACTAAAGCTTAAAAATAGAAATTTAATTAGAAAAGATAAAATAATATACTACTTTAAAGAAATTAAAAAAGATATTAGGCTAGAATAATAGTACTAAAACTAATTAAATATAAATAAATAAAAGTAAAGGCTAACTATAGTTAGAAATAGATTTTAAGTATAAGTTAAAGCTTAATATTAACCTAAAAATAATAATTAAATAGTTAATTTAATTAAAAAACTTATAAAATAACTTAAAGAAATAAAAATAGTATTTATTAAATAAAAATAAGCTTAAATTAATTTAATTAAATAGCTAAAAAAAAAAATAGTAAGATTTATTTTAAGTAAGCTATAAGTAATCTATAAAAAGAAGTTAATTAAGTTAATTTAACTTAATTAAGTTTAAAAGTAAAAAAAGAGATAAACTTTACTTTAAAAATAACTTAAAAGTAAATTATATTTAAATAAATAAAGTAAAATTATTTAAATACTACTATTATAAGAAATTAAAGTATTTTCTAGATAAATATATTTATTTAAAGTATAATTAGTTCTTAGAATTTATTATATATAATAGTATAATTTAATTATTAGCTATAAAAGGTAAAAAGAAAAAATATATTATAGTTTTTTAACTAGTATTCCAATCTTTAAGTTTTAAAAGCTTAATAAAAAGGCTAGCTATCTAGTAGGTTAAATTATTTCTAGAAGCCTATATTTCTATAATTTTTAACTAAGTTAAAACCTTTAAAAATAAAAAGACTAATTAATAAAAAGTAATACTAAAAGAGATAGATATTTTTAATAGAGAAATATAAAAGATTAATATATATAAGTAGTAATTATCTAAAATAAACTTATATAATATTAAGTAATTAAAGCTATTAATAATAGTAGTAATAATATTTATAAATCTAATTATAATAAATACTAATACTAGAAAGAGAGTAAGGTTTAATAATAGTAAGAAAGAAAGAAAATAAAAAGAGAAAGCTAATATTATAAAACTATAAAAGCTCTTTAAAAATTCTATAATATTTAACTAGAAAACTAGTAAAAAACTACTTTAATAAAAGAACTAATTAATTAATTAAATTATAACTTAGTTATAAGAAAAAATATTTATAAAAAAGATTAAAGTACTTCTTTAAGACTTCTATTAGATACTATTAGAACTTATAATTTCTTTAAGAAATAAATATAATACTAGAGCCTAAGAAATAGATAATATTAAATAATATAATAGTAAATTAAAAGTACTATCTAATATACTAATTAAGTTTATAAAAGATAACTCTAGAAAGACTAATAAAGAGATATTTATATTTAATATTATTTTTATAATAAAAGACTTTATAAAAAAAAGAGATAAAAAAGAGATATATTTATAATTATTTAAAATAAAACTAGATTAAGCTAATAAAAACCTATAGTAACTACTAATAGAAAGGCTATAAGTAATACTAAAACTAATTAATTAAATATAAGTAATATAAGTTAATTTAATTTTATAATAAAAAGAAATCTCTAGATATATATAAAAGCTATTATATTTATAAATAAAACTAGAGTATAAAGAAAGACTACTAATAAAAGTATTAATTAATAATAAATTCTAAGAAAATATTATAAGTACTAAGTTTATAAAAAAAGTAAAATTAAAAGTTTATATACTAATAAAAGATACTTTTACTACTTCTTTTTTAAGTAAAATTATTTATATATATAAAAAAGTAAAAATAAAGTTATATTTTACTAATATATAAATATTTATTAAATTATATATAGCTTTAAATATAGTCTATATACTACTAATATTAGGTATACTTTTTATAAAAATAGTTAAAGTCTTATTTAATTATAGTAAAAAAAGTAGTAAACTATTAATTTAATATAAATTTAATAATATTAGAATACTATTAAAAGTAGCTAGATTAATATAATAAAAAGTATCTAATATAGTAAAAGATTAATCTTTTTAAACTATTATAATATTAATAGTAAAAAAAGAAATACTTATATTATTTAATTTAAGAAAAGAATTTTAAGCCTAAGTTACTAAAAAGTTATATTTTAAATAAAGATAAAATAATAAGAAACTAGAAAAAGAATATAACTTTTATAACTTTTTAAAAGAATTACTAGAAAAAGAAGTTATTTTATTAGATAAAAATAAAAGTAAAAGAGTAATAGTACTTATTATAGAAAAAGTAATAGTTAAATAGTAACTTTAACTATAAGCTATAGTAAAAGATTTATATAATAAGTAAAGAAAAAATAACTAAAAAAGAAAACTATTAGATTTATAAATATATATTATAATAAAGAAAAACTAGAAAGTATATTTAAAAGATAATATATTTTCTAATAGCTTAACTTTAAAAGAAAGCTATAACTAGAAAATAATAAAAAAATAGAAAGCTAAAAGATATTTAAAGTAGTATAATAAATATAAAGAATATATTATAAATAGATTCTTTAAGCTATAAAAAAAGTTAAGATTAATATTAATTAAATTAGATTAAATACTTAATAAAGTTAAAGAAATATTAACTTTATAAAAAATAGATATTTTTATATAGATTTTAAAAAATAGAGAAGTAGCTTTAGTATAAAATCTATTAAAGTATAAGTAAGTAAACTCTATTATTATACTACTATAAGTTATTAAAGTTATTAAATATAAAGCCTAATAAGTAGTATTTATACTAATACTATTAGCTTTATAAAAGAAACTAGTAAAACTTTTTAAGAAAAAAATAAAGTATAAGTATTTAAAAGAAAAATATAAAGTATATAAAAACCTTTACTTTTTTATATAAAAAAAGAATAGAAAAGTAAGACTAGTTCTATTAGTAAAAAAATATAATAGAGTAACTATTTAAAATATCTATATTATAAAAGAAGTAAATAGATTTAATAAAGACTTTATAATATATTAAATTCTATTACTAATAGACTTACTATTAGAATATAACTAGATTCTATTAGTAATAGAAAGTAGAAATCTAATAATAATATTAATACTAATAGAGCTTTTTAGGCTATATACTTTACCTTAAAAAGCAATTAATTTAATTACTTAATTTTTAAAAGTAATAGAAAGAATTCTATTTAACTTAATACTAGATATTTATATACTTTTTATAGATAATATAAGAGTAAAAGAACTTATAATAATATATAATAATAAAGAAATAATACCTTATAAAGCTCTAGTATATTATTAACTTCTTATAAATAGTATTTAAATTATTTATTTTTAATAAAAAAGAATATAAAAAGGTAAAATTAAATATAAAAAACTTCTTTCTAGAAAATAGAAAGCTATAAAAAAGGCTAATAATAGATAAAAGAGAACTTACTTTAGTAATAAAATAAAAAAGCTACTAAAAGTATATTATAAAGAAAGCTTATTAGATAATAAAGTATAAAAAAGTAAAAGTAATATTTTAAGTTATATAATAATACTATTAGTAGTATTATATATAAAATATAACTAAGAAAATTATTATATACTATAAAATATACTAAAAATTTATACTTTAGAAATCTAGAGAATTATTTATTTTTTTAGCTTCTAGAAATCTAATAAGTAAGATATATATTAATACTTAATATTTACTAAATAATAATAGCTACTATTACTTACTAGAAGTAAAATATAAAATAATAAAATAAATAGAAGCTAAACTAATTTAAAATACTAATATAAAAGTAGTTTAAAAGTTTCTAGCTAAAATATTTATAAAATTTAGTATTTATAAATAAATAGTATATAATAGAGAACTTAAAATAAGAAAAGACCTAGCTAGTGCTTTAAAAGATATTAGATTAAAAGATATCTAGATATTAGATTCTAATTTAAAAGTAAACTTTTCTATTAAAGCAAGCTATTAGTCTCTAGCTTTTATAATATTAAAAATAGAAGAATTAAATAATAAATAAATTAAACTTTTACTTTAAACTCTTTTTATAAACTATATAATTATTAAAGTATTTTATAAAATATTTATATTTTATTTAATATATAAATAGAAACTTATATTATTACTTAAAGTAAAATTCTTTATATAAAAGTTAATTAAATAAAATAAAGTAACTAATAAATAAAAGCTATTTAAAGTAAAAGTTTAAGTTTTAAAAAGAAAAAAGAAAAATATTACTAGAGTAAAAGTAAAAGTATTTAAATAAAGAAAAGCTTTAGCTACTTAAACTAATAAATAATAGGCTAAGTTAATTAAAAAAAAAGAAAATAAATTAAAAGAAAGAAATTTAATATTAGTATATAGTATTAAAAGAAGTATTAATATATTAATAATAAAGAAACTTATAATATAATAAAATAAACTCTTTAAAATTAATAAAAAATTACTTGTTATAAAAGTATATTATTTATATATATTAAATAATATAAGACTAATAAAAATAATATTTAGAAATTATATAAAGAAGTTTAAAGAAAATAAAAAAGAATAGTAGGCTTTAATAACTAATAACTAGCTTCTAGCTAATCTAGTAATATTAAAGATATATATAATAGAAAAAGAAAAGAAACTTAAAAAGCTAAAACTAGCTAAAATAAAGTATATAATATTTAATTAAATAGTATTTATTAAAAAAGAAAGGTTTAATAATAAAAATAGTAAAAGAGAAATTTCTATAAATTTAAGAAAGACTTTAAGGTAATATATAAAGGTAGTATTACTTAAATTAACTAAAGAAATAAAGAATAAATATATTTCTATAATAATATTATTTAATTAAGTACTATATAATAATAAAAACTATAATACTAAGTAATATTAATTAAAAGATAAATAAAAACTACTAAAACTAACTAATATACTTCTTTAAAATAACTATACTTCTATTTTTAGTAAAAGAGTTTTAATAAAGATAAGAAAAGTCTTAAATAAAATAAAAAGTAATTTAAGAATTAAGAAAATAAATAGAATTCAAGTCTAATATTAAAGAAGTAAGAGAAATAGACTAGTTTACTTTAAAAAAAGAAAAATAAAAGCTATTTCTATTTTTCTATTAAAGTTTATATCTAGTAACTACTTACTACTTATAATTACTAGTATATAAGCTATACTAAGTATAATTATTATAAAAACCTCTATTATATCTAGTTAAAAAAATATAATTATAAAAAGAAAATATTATATACTCTTTAAAAATAGTAACTATTTTTATATAAATACTAGTATAATTAAAGTAGTATATTTTATTAGATTTACTAAAGAAAGCTATAATAAAAGCTTAAATATACTTAAAATATTTAAGTAAATTAGTAAAAAACTAACTATTAAAATAAGTAAGCTTTATAGAAATATAAATATAGTTTATTAAATAACTTTTAGCTATAATAATAAATACTATTAAAAAGTTAAAAAGCTTAATAAACTAAAGTAAAAAGTTATAAAAAAGAGTTTAAATATTTTATTAACTCTAGTAAAATAAAATTAGAAAAAGAGAACTAACTAGAGAAATTATATAAATAACTAGCTTTAATAAATTAAAATATAACTTTAACTAAAGTTAATACTTCTAAGAATCTAATAGAAGAAAATATACTTTAACTATTAGAAATATTATATTAGTAGTAAAAATCTATTAACTAACTAAGAGAAAAACTAATCTAATAAATAGTATTAGAATTTAATTAATAGTTATTTAATCTATTATACTATAAATCTAAGTAAATAAAAGTAAATAGCTTAAATTTATTAAGCTTTTTATAAATAATTTTAATAATATTAGAAAGATTCTTTTTAAGGTATTTAAGTTTAAAGTTTATAATTAAATAAAGTATAATAAAAAGAGTAATAAATAAAAAGTCTAAAAGAAAAATATAAAAAAGAAAAGAGTAAAGCTAAAAAAAAGAGTTTTTTTCTAGAAATAACTTCTTTTAAGTAATAAAAAGTAAATAAAGTACTTTAAAGATACTAGTAAATAATAAAAAGTAAAGAAATAATAGAGTATTTTAAACCTTTAAATAAGTATAAATAATAAAAGATAATAAAAAAAAAGAAAAAAAGTAATTATATATATACTTAAAGTAATAATTAATAGTTAGTAGAAATATTAGATAAAAAACCTTAGATACTTACTAAAAATCTTAAATTTCTATAAAAATATAAAAAAGAAAACTAGTTAAAAAAGTATTAATAATATTTTTCTTTTCTTTCTTATATTCTAGTCTTTTACTATTATAAAAAATATATAAAAACTTTAAATTTTATAGTTATTATACTTTTACTTTAAAATATAATATTATACTTAAAAGATACTCTTTTTTATTTTATAATTATTTTACTATTTCTTTTAAAAAACTTTAAAAGTAATTCTAATATAAGAAAATTAACTTATTAGTTCTAAAAGTTATTTAAGTAATAATATATAAAAAAAGGCTATTTTAGTAGTATTATAAATAGAAGCTAGCTAAGTAAACTATTTAATTAAAATAACTATAAAATAAGTTAAATACTTTTTATTTATAAATAAAAGTCTATTAAAAGAATATATAGAAAATATAATTAGCTTCTTTTACTTTTTAGTAAAGTACTTATTTAATCTAATAAATAAAATAAATAAAATACTAATAGAAAGTAAGTTTACTTAAAAAGAAAAAATCTAAGTAATACTATTATTAAGTAAGCTATACTTTAAGTAACTTTCTTTTTACTAGCTAAAAATAAGCTAGAAAGAAGACTATAAGTTAATTTATAGTAATACTTTAATATTATTCTATTATATTAATCTAGTACTAATAATAAACTTATTTTAAAACTTTACTTAAATAAACTATATTATTAATATATATAGCTTTCTTTAAATAATATACTAAAAAAAGATAAAAGTATAATTAAACTAATTTAAACTAATTATAATAGAAAGGATTATAAATAAAAGACTAGAATATATTATTATAATACTACTAGAAATAGTATTACTTAATTTTAAGCTACTAATTAAAAAAAACTTATTTCTAGCTATAAAAGAAAAAGTAAAAAAAGTTATTAATAATTTAATTTAAATTAAATATTAGTATTTATTAAACTTATAGCTAATATATACTTATATAAATAATATTAGATTTATAATAGAATTTATATACTATTTTAGCTATTAAAGTACTTTTATATTTAATAAAAGAAATAGTTACTTTTACTAGTTTAACTTAATAAAAGCTAAATATAAAAGTAAAGCTTAAAGGTTTATCTAGAAGTAAAAGTAAATTCTTAAACTACTTAACTATTTTTACTATTTTTTATTTATTATTATACTTACCTTTAACTAATATAATAATTATAAATATAAGTATACTTTTCTAATATTTTTACTTTTTATCTTTTAAAGTATAATAAAGCTTAAAGTAAAAAGCTTTATTAAAAATAAATAAAATTAAAGTATTTTTTAAGTTAAACTTTAAAAATTTCTAGAAAGAAGTAAAGGTTTAATTAATATTAAATTATTTAATTTTTATTTTAAAAATTAAATAATTAGTACTTTAAAATAAAATAATACTTTATAAAGAAAAATAGCTAAAATAATTTAATTACTTAGAAATATAGCTACTAATAAACTAGAAATTTCTAAGAAATCTATCTTTCAAAATATATAAGAATTAAACTTTAGTAAAAGTAATTTAAAAGTAAACTACTTTTACTAGAAGTCTAGAAATAAAATACTAAAGATATATATAATTAAAGTTCTTAGAGAATTTATTTTAAAGAGACTAAAAGTTAATTAGCTAGCTTATAACTATAATAAATTAATTAAATAAATACTTAACTTATCTAATATAATCTATAATAATATATAAAACTATCTAAGAATATTATACTAAGTAAATTATAAGAAATCTAATATTAGTAATTTAAATTATATAATTATAGTTACTATAAGAGAAACTAAAGTTAAGCTATAGTATAATAATAAAAAGCTAAAGAGTCTAACTATAATTAATCTATTAGATAAAGACTTATAATTTAAATTTAATAACTAATATAAGAATAATATAGAAATTAAAGCTAGAATTTATTAAGCTAGTTTATTAGAATTAAGCTCTATTTATAGTTTAATCTTTTAATTACTATTAGAATATAAAATATAGCTTATAGTAAGAAATAAACTTCTAGTATTATAAAAAGCTAAAAATAATAATCTATAAAGCTTTTTATAGGCCTATAATAGAAAATAAATCTAATACTCTTATATTTATAATAAAATTAAAGTTAAAACTACTTTTGTAGGCATTACTAAGGGTAATACAATATTACAATTAGATTATAAAGTGTAACAAAGGGTATTTAAAAGAGTTATATTTAAGTCTTGCCTTCTTCTATTAGAGACTATAATATTAAGCTAGCTTTTTATAGTGTTAAGGCTAGACTTACTTTTCCTATTTAATACTTTACTTTTATAATGTATATTTAATTATATTATAGTATAATATGCCTATATAATAGGCTAATTAAAATAATAGAAGATAGGCTACTATAGGTCTCTAGCCACTTAGTGTAACCTATAAGATTGTTAATATTAACGATATTAATAATATTAGTAATATTAATAGAACTAATAATACTAATACTAGTAGTCTTTTAAATAAAAGAAATAATAGATAATTATTACAATTAAATAGTTATAATAATAAGAGAAAGGAAATCTTATAGAAAGGTAGTATTAATCTATTTTATATAGTGCTAATTATACTAGCTTTCTTATAAAGCTATTTTAGTTCTCTTTATCTATTCTTTTACTTATATTATTATTTTATTTTTATTAATAAAAGTCTTAAGCGCTTAGTTTAATAATATCTTTATTATAGTATTAGCTAGATTATTATTTCTATTAATCTATTTAATTTTATATATCTTATAGCGCTTATATAACTATTTTAAATGTATAATATTAATTATTAATCTTTTCTCTTTTATTATACTAAGTTTAATAAGATATTTATATAGTAATAGAAAGTCTATATAGAGAATTATAAGTATTTATAGTATTTTTAGTCTATTAAAGATAAAATTTAAGGTTATTATAATTATATAAACTATATTTACTTTTTATACTATACTATATAATTTAAATACTAGAGTACTTTAAGTTATATATTTACTTTTAGTTAAGCTATATATAATAATATTACCTTTTATAGAAAATTTAATTTCTTTTATTTCTTTATTAGTAATAATAATAATATATTTAATCTAGAAACTTAAATCTTTATTATTAGCTAGTAAGCTATCTATAAATATATATAGCTTTAAGGTTTTAAGGTTAAAAGAGATTAATTATATATAATCTATACTTTTAGTTTTTAATCTATTACTTAAGGTATTTATTTAAATAAGCTATATTCTCTAGTTTAAGCTTTTAATATTAAGCTATAATAGATAAATTATATAAGGCTTTAAGCTAATAAATACTTATAATATAAGCTTTTTAAGCTCTTTATTTAATATAATTTTATTTAGTATTAGTAGATTTTATATTAATTAAATAAAGCTTCTTGCTTTAATCTTTTTATTAAAGCTCTATTATACTATTTTTATTTTAAATAAATATATATTTATTAAAGATTAAAGGTATATTAATAGTAAGCTTCTATTTTAATTTAATAGTAAACTTTACTTTCTAGAGTTTAATTTTTTCTTAGTTAGAGAAGTCTTTATTACTTAAATCTAATATATTATTAGTTTATATTCTAGTAATTCTAAAATTCTTATTTTCTAGCGCTAATATTAGCAAGTAGAAGTTATATATAAAGGTTATTATCTAGAAGTTATTATAATAATAGTAAAAGTAGGTTACTTACTAATAGATACTAGCTTCTATAATTTTATATAGAGGCTTTACTACTTCTATAATTATACTAATAGAATATAAGTATACTATTTACTATAGTATCTTTATAATAATTAATTAATTTAGCTATATTAATAATTAAATATAGGCTTATATAATATCTTTAATTTAAAGCTTAATTTCTTAGAACTTTAATAAAAGTACTAGTACTATAATTAGATATTAACTTACTTATTAAATTATTAGAGATTATATTAGAATTAGCTTCTTCTTTCTATTACTATATCTTTAAATAACTAGTCTAAACTTTTTATATAGTATAAAAGTTCCTTTACCTTTAATTTCTTATATTATATATAAGTTAAATAGTCTTTAATTACTATATTTTATTTAATTAAAAGATATAAAATAAAATATATTATAAGCTTAAAGGTTATTAAATTCTAATTAATTAAAGTATTTAAAGGGTTTACTTAAGGTAGTTATTTTACCTTACTAGTAAAGGTTAAGTAGAAGTTACTAGTTATTCTTCTCTTTTACTATTAAAAATATATATAATAATATATTAAACTATTTAATTCTTTTAATTAAAGTATTCTTTTAGTTTTTATTTATATAAAAAGTACTATTTTACTATTTTATATATTTATTAGAGAAATTTTCTATTATTAAATATATATAATATTATAAAGTAAAGGTCTTTCTTAGTCTTTCTCTTTATCTTTTAATAGATTTAGTATCTCTTTCTATAGTTTCTTTAATAAAAGAGAGAGTTTTATTAATATTAAATTTAATTAGTTATTTTATAGAGAGGTCTTTTCTATTCTATAGATTATTAAAATAAAGCTTTATAATAGTAGTCTTAAATTTTATTAGTCTATAAGGTAACTTTAATATATAGATTTCTTTATTATTAGTAATAAGCTTATAAAAGCTATACTAATCTTCTTTTTCTCTTTAAATATATACTTTAAATTAAAGAAGTAACTTATATATTAGTATTATCTTAGAACTATTTCTTATAGCTAGAGTATTATATACTTGCCTTTTAGCTAGAAGTCTTTTTACTTTATTAGTAGCCTTATAAATAGCTTTAGCTCTTTAAATAGCTAGTAAGCTAAATAGAAAATTATTAGTTATTTATAGATAGGCTTTAAAGATAAGTAAAATAAGTATAAGTCTATTAGAACTAGTAGTATTATTAATAGCTTTTATAGCTATTTAAAGATATTACTCTAGAAATAGTTATTATTCTATAGATTTTATAATAATCTTATAGGCTTAATAAAAAAGTCTATAATATCTTTTAACTTTACTAATACTATTATAGGCTTCTATAGGTACTTTATTAGTATTAATAGTAAGTAGTCTTATATAATTATAGAATTTAGCTAAAGTAAAGTTCTTTCTAGTATTATAAACTATTTAGTCTAAAGAATTTAAATAAATATCTATCTAGTATTTATATAATATATTCTAGATATTTTTAGCTTTTTACTTTTAGAGTTTAAGAAATCTAGCTACTTAAAATAAAATAGCTATATTAATAATATATATAATAGATTTATTCTCTAGTTATATTATATTAACTATAATTTTATAGTTAAACTTATAGTTATCTTAGAAATTAAATTTAAAATAACTAGAGCTTTTACTATATATCTAGTAGTAGTAGTAAGCTTCTATTAGCTTTCTAATAGTATTATTTTTAAATTCTTTACTAGCTCTTTATAGTACTTTAGCTAGATATTAAATTAAAAGATATCTAAAATATTAATATAGCTAATAGAGGTCTTTTTCTAATAAATAGAAAGCTACTATTTCTTTAGCTTCTAAAGTTTACTAAGAATGTTTCTATTTATAGATAATTAGTATTTTTAAGCTTTCTTATATAAGTATATTATTAAAGTTATTTACTTTAATATTTAATTAGTCTATATCTATTATAAATAGAAAAAAGAGAGTACTTATATCTAAAATATAAAATATTATTAGGCCTAGTACTATAAGTATATAAATAATACTATTTAATTAAGTAAATTCTATGCTAAATATAATTTAGGCTTTTTCTATAGGTTTAATCTTTAGTAAGAGTATAAGCTTTATTAAAGCTTTAACTTATTATATGCCTACTATTAAGTATTCTAAGACACTTATATTAGGTAAAATACCTTTAAATGCTTTATTAGAATATCTCTCTAGTAATATATATATTACATTTTCTATAGCTTCTTATCTATATAAATTATATTATAGATAAGTATATTTAATAGCTTTATTATTTAAAATATTATAAACTATTTAATTATTAGATTAAAGACTAATTATAAAGAAGTTAGTAATAGTATTAGTTTTTTTATTATAGGTACTATTATTACTATTATTATTATTAGTAGTATTATTATCTTAAAGATAGATTTTAGAAGCTTTTTATACTTCTATAGTATAATTATTATTATTATTATTATTTTTACCTTTATATATAGCAAGAAATACTTAAAATTTCCTTTTATTAAGTAATTAAATATATTTTTTATTCTTTTACTAATAGTTCTTTAATTATTATCTTTTTTTATTAAAATAGTTTATTAACTAGTATTTTAGTTTATTATAAATATAATATTTGCTATATTTTCTCTATAATTTTTATTTTCTTAAGCTTTTAGTATAAGAATTATAGTTATAGTAGTAGTCTATATATATTATTTTACTTATATAATATTAACTAGTAGTCTCTTTTCTAGCTTTATATAAACTTATAAACTTATAGAAGTCTCTAGCTAGTCTTTTAAAGCTAGATAAGTAACTATAGGTAGCTTATTTACATTTAAAGATACTTATAATTATAGTTAGAGTCTATTAGTATAGCTTTTAGTCTACTATTAAAGCTAGAAATAGTCTTTAATATACTTATTTAAAAGTCTTAAGTAAGATTTTAAGGTACTAGAGCTTTATCTTTTTAGAGTTTCTTTTAATAATACTTTTTATAAAGGTAGTATTCTATTTTTAGTAGTAAAACTATAGGTTACTTTCTATTTTATATTTCTAGTAAATTTTAAATATTATTTAATTATATATAAGATTCTTTCTAAATATATAATTAAAATAATATTATTTAGTATTACTAGTAAGTATAATAGATAGAGCCTTATAATAGAAGTTCTTATATAAGTTAATTCTATTATACTTATCTTAAAATAAATTTAATTTTAGTAAAAAGAAATTATATAGCTTTCTAGTAAATCTATTAGTATTTTTATATAGCTTTATAAAATTAGCTATTTTCTTAACTATTTAATTATTATATAATAGTAAAGTTTATAAAGTTATAGAATTTAGTTTATAATATAAAGGTTTTAGAGTATTTTCTATCTTTAAATAAAAGGTTTAAAGTAGTAAAAGAGAGCTTATTAGTCTTAGGCTTAATATTTTTATATAAAGGGTTAATTAGTATAAGAGATATAACTTATTCTAATATAAATTAAATTTACTAAGAGATATCTATTAGTTAATCTCTTCTAGAGTCTAAGAAGTTAGTATTTTCTTATAGAGTATTTCTAGAAAAGTAGTTATAATATACTTATTATAATTTCTAATACTATAAATACTATTTTCTTATAAATAATCTTAGAGGTCTTATATAAGGTTTTAGTTAACTTAGTTAAAGCTTTTTTTATTTTAATTCCTAAAATTATCTTAGAAGTTCTCCTATAACTAAAGGTCTTTCTATTATCTATTATTATAGTAAATAATATACTTAGTAATTTAATTATTTAATTACTAATCTTTAATATTATCTTTCTAGAGATTAATATCTCTAATATATAGCTACTTTTTAGTAATACTAGTATTATACTTTTAAAGTCTTAGAGAAAGAGTTATATTAATAGATATATAAAAGAGATAAAGTATAAGAGTTTTAACTAGAAAATTATTTAATTATAATATTCTATAAAAGTAAATATTAAGAAACTATTATTATTAATAAAAATTAGAAAGTTAAAGTATTTAAATAGCTAATTTAAGCTTTATTAACTTTCTAGTATAAGGTAAAGTATTTAAATACTTATATAAGTTTAAGTTTATTATAATATATATAATATAGAAATAATAATTAATTAATAGCCTTTTAGTTTAATATATTATTTATTATATTCTTAGAAGCCTTTTAAGTAGCTTTAAATAGTTATTTTTCTTTAGTATAATTCTAGTCTTATAATAGAAATTTATTTCTTCTAATAAGTAAGCTTTATTAATCTATAGTTTTAACTAAGTAATAGTTTCTATTATTAATTAGTATAGATATTACTAAAAGTAATATAATATTATAATTAGATTATAAAGTATAATAAAGGGTATTTAAAAGAGTTATATTTAAGTTTTACTTTTTTCTATTAGAGACTTATAATATTAAGCTAGCTTTTTATAGTATTAAGGCTAGACTTACTTCTTTTATTTAATACTCTACTTTTATAATATATATTTAATTATATTATAGTATACTATACTTATATAATAGGCTAATTAAAATAATAGAAGACAAGCTACTATAAGTCTCTAGCTACTTAGCGTAACTTACAAGATTGTTAATATTAATAATATTGATAATATTAGTAATATTAATAGTATTAATAGAAGTAATAATACTAATAAAAATAAAATAATTTTAATAAAAGAATTAAATTAAATAAATATAATAAAATTAATAAAGCTTTAATAATTATTATATAAGCTAATATAAAATAAAATTATTAGTTATAATATATTTTAAGTAAAATATATAATAGAAATTAAATAATTATAAAGTATTATTATAAATATTAAAGTTTATTACTTAAATAAAAAATTCTATAATAAATAAAAAAAAAGTATATAACTTTAACTAAAATAATAGTAAGTAAATAAAAATACTTTTATAATAAAGGTAAGTAAATTAAATATAAGCTAGAATTTTACTAATAAAAAGAAATTTACTAGAAAGTAAAGTAAAAGTAGCTAAAAAAGCTTTATAAAATAAAAAGTAAAGTAAGTATTAAATAAAGTAATAATTTAATAATATAAAAATAGAAATTACTAATATTATAAATTATTAGACTATTATATATTTAAATATCTATAGCTACTTTTAAAGTAGCTTTAATTTATAATAACTAATATAAAGTAAATTATTATAGAAAATTTAATATTAAATAATATTATTATAACTTTTAACTTAGAAAATAAGTAGCTTTTATATTAAAACTTATATTAAAAGTATAAAAGTAAAAAATTACTTATATATAAGCTATAATTTCTAGTATTAAAAGAATTAAGTTAAATAAAATTAAATAAAATATAAATACTTTTCTACTTTTTATATTTATATTAATTAATAACTTAAAATTTACTAATATTTAAGTAAATATAAGTTATAATTATTATATAATAATAAGTAAAAAATTTATATAAAAACTAAAACTTTAGTAAATTCTAATATAATTTAAAAAAGTAATTTAAAATAACTATAAAAAGAAAAAGAGAAAAAAAGACTTAAATAAAATTACTTTTAGAAATATTATATATAATATATATTTAAAGTAAAATAAACAAATAGAAATTTTCTCTAGTAATTTATATAATATTAAGCTTAATAAAAGATATTATTTTAGAACTCTTTTAACTAATATATAAAAAAATTACTATATATATAATAAAATAAGAAATTATAGTAAAAGTAATCTAAAGCTTATAAATAAAAGTATTAGAAAAGTAACTAACTTTAATATCTATAATAGTAATACTAGAGTTAGTATATATAAGTTTAATATAATAAATATAAAAATTAAAAGTAAAGTATTAATTTCTAGCTATAAGCTTATAGAAAATAATAATAATACTTTAAGCTTATATTACTAAAAATACTAATAAAAAAGAGATTTTAAAAGTACTTTTTATAAAGCTCTAGAATTTTAGAGATTTTTTTAATAAAAAAAAAGCTAATAAGCTACCATTATATTAGAAAAAGCTTAATTATTATATTTACTTAAAGAAAATAAAAAAAAGAAAGCTTTAATTTCTTTAAGTCTTTTTATATAATATATTTAAAGACTATTTCTTAGAAATTTACTATTAAATAATAGAGTTAATAGATAAAAAATAAATTTAAGTAAGCTTTTTATTAGTAATAGTATTAGTTTTTTTAGCTAAAAAGTTTAAAAAAAGCTAAAAGTTTTATATTAATTATAAAATATTAAATAAAGTAATAGAATAAAACTAATATTTATTATTTCTAATAAAAGAGACTTTTTACTCTTTTATAAAAGCTAAGTAATTTATAAAATTAAATATTAAATTAACTTTTTATTATATTTATATTATAAAAGAAAAGAAATATTAAATAATATTTTAAATTTAATTTAAACTTTTTAAGTAATTAGTTTACTTATTTAAGCTAGTAAAAGCTCTAGCTATATTCTAATATTATATTAATAAAATACTTAGAAATATATTAAGTAACTTTATAATAGTATACTTAAATAATATTTTTATTTACTTTAATAAGTTAAAGAAAAACTATATATTAAAAATTAAAAATATTTTAAGTAAACTATATATAATAAAATTAAACTTTAATATTAAAAAATATACCTTTAATATATAAAAAATTAAATACTTAAAGTTTATTATTTATATAAAAAAGAAAATTTACTTTAATTTAAATAAAATAATAGCTATTTAAAAGTAAAAATTTCTAATAAAAGTATAAAATATTTATAAATTCTTAGATTTTATAAAGTTTTATTAAAAGTTTATTTTTAATTTCTTAAAACTAATAAAGCTATTATTAAAGCTAATAAAAAAAAGAGTTTTCTTTAAGTAAATAAAGCTATAAAATATAATATTTAAAAAGCTTAAAGTAGCCTTTATTATAAATAGAGTATTATACTAATAGAACTTTAAGAAAAATATAATAATTAAAGTAAATTATTTAAGTAAAATACTAGATAGCTATCTTTTATAATTTACTAATAGAATATTATATCTAGTAGTATACTACTTAATATACCTTTAACTTATAAAATAAAACTATATAATTTATAATAAAAAACTACTTATAATAGTTTTATATTTAAAAGTATAATTAATAAAAAATTATATAATATAATAAAGCTTTTTATAATTCTTATAGACTATAAAAATCTAGAGTACTTTATAATACTAAAAGTAATAATAAAATAATAGATATAATAAGCTAAAATACTTATATTATTTAACTTCTAGCTAAAATACTAGCTAGATACTTAAGTAAGCTACTCTAATATACTATTATAATAAAATTAGAATAAATAGTAACTACTTTCTAGCTATAAGCTAATAATAACTTTAAAGACTTTAAAAAAGATATAATTTAATATAATTTATAGTAATAATTAAAAAATAAAGCCTAAGATATTTATAAATAAATACTTATAAAACTTATAAATATAAAGTATAGCTAATAATAAGCTAATTAATATTTAATAATAAGTAGTATTAAAGAAAGTATAAAAGTTTTTACTAGAAGTAAAAACTTATAAATAAATTACTAATTATATTATATTAGCTTATACTTAGCTATAATTTTAAAGATAAATATAAGTTTTAAAATAAAAGCCTTTTATAATTATAATAATTTAGTAGGCTTATAACTTTCTAATATTAGAATATTTAAATAAAAATATAATATTTTAGATATTATAATAGAATTACTACTAGAAGAAAATATTATAAAATATAGCTAGATTTACCTAAAATTACTACTACTATAGAAAATATAAGAGTAAATAACTTTAATAAAGCTTTTTATAACTACTTTTAATTATAAACTAGTATTAGTTATAGATTTTAGTAGACTTTATAATAGACTTACTTATATATAATAAAATAGACTCTAGGTATCTATTAGTTATTATAGACTATTTATTTAAATATATATAATTAAAAGCTATAATAAGTATAAAAGCTAAAGAATATATAGAATATTTTAAGAACTATTAGTAGTAGTTCTATAAGTTTCTAATATATATTATTTTAAATAGAAGCTTAAACTAGCTAAGTAAATTCTAGATTATACTTTATAAGAAAGTTAGTATTAAATAGCTTTTTTTATAGTATACTATTTATAAACTAATAGTAGTATAAAAAGAGTAAACTAAAAGATATAAGTAATTTTATATATAATAGTTTTATTTAAGTAATATAATTAAGCTAGTTACTTACTAGTATACTAACTAGCTTTAAATAATAGAAACTTTATAATTACTAATATAAGTATAAATAAAGCTATATATAATTATAACTTATTTACTATTTAATAAAAGCTAGAAAATAAACTCTTATTTATATTTTCTAAGAGATAAGTAATTATATTTTTAAAATATTTATAGAATAGTATTAATCTAATATGAGTAATAATTACTTTCTACTAGTAATAATAATAGAATAATAGTAGTTAAAAGTAATAATTAGTAGAAAGATTTATAGTTAAAAACTATATATAGTTAAGCTTATATAATATAAAGATAAACTATTTAAGTTAGAAACTAGACTAGATAATAGCTAAATATAAGGTATAAGAAGTTTTAATACCTTTTATAATTTAACTAAATATACTATAAGATATTTATCTAGTTTTCTATATAAACTTAATTAAAAAAGCTACTATTAACTTACTATTAAACTAATAAGTCTAGAATATATACTTAAGTCTAATACTAATTTAAAAGAATATAATAGAAATAGGTAAAATAGTAGAGAAATTTAAAGTAAAAGAGATTCTAGCTATAAAGAATATACTAGAGTAAAAAAAAAGATAGAATATTTATATTAAATAAAAAAAGTATATATAATTAATTTAAAAGCTATTAGAAAATTTAAAAGATATAAAAGTATTATAATAATTTAAGAAAAAATAAAGAAATACTTAAACTTATAATAGTTTTAAACTAGCTTTAATATAAGTATAAAAAAGTTAAGTTATTATTATAATCTCTTAATATAATTATAAGTAAAAATAAAAAGTAGCTAATAAAAGCCTATATAATATAAATATATTAATTTAACTATAAATAAAACTAGATAATTTCTAACTTAAGTATATATAAGTATAAAATATAAGTAAAATAAATTTCCTTTAGTATTAAAGTAGTATAAGCTAAAAAAAAAAAAAAAAAAAAGAGAAAAAAGAAGAAATATACTATAAGTATATATTAGATAATTAATAAAGCTATTAAAAGAGTAAGTTATTATTAATAACTTTTACTTACTTAAAAGTCTTTCTAATATAAGGCATTTATTAAGTATAGTAAAGCTTAATAGTAAAATTATATATAATATATCGAGCCTAGTTATTAAGGATAAAAAGGCTTAATAAAGGAGGCATAGTAGGATATTAAAGATATAGAAGAAGGAAGAAGGTAGTAATAACTATATGTGTATTATTAAGCTTGTTCTTCTAATCTAGGCAGGAATTTTACTACTATTTATAGTAGGTTAAATTCCCCTTTTCTAAGTCTCTATTTTTATCTAATATAAATTAAACTCTTGTCTTTATACGTTAAAATAACTAGTTTTATATCTCTTATATAATTTATACTAGTTATACTAGAATATCCTAGTTATACTAGTTATAGGTTGTTAGAAGTTAAGTTAGGCTTGTTAAAAGCTAAGTTAGTAGAGGCTCTATTAGTTGCCTCTATAGTTAGTTAGTTAGTTGTAGCCTTCTAGTATCTCTAGAAAACCTAGATAATCTAGATTTCGTTTAATATACCCCCTTAGCTATAGGGAGCTAATTATAAGCTAGTTATAGCTATAATTTAATAGAATCTTAGTTATTGTAGATTGAGTTTTTATAAGGCTTTTAATATTAACTAGGCCTAATAGAGACCTAAATTTCTAAAATTTCTATTCTATTAGAGGCTTTATAAGGCTATTTGCTAGCGTTTTTAAGGTTTCAATATATTTAATATTAAATTTATTATTTTAATAGGCTTACTAAATCCAAGTATTATATATATCCACGTGTTTAAATGTAGTTTTAATATATAAAAAGTCTAGGGTAGCTAGCCTTATAGTTTAAAGGTTATTACAAAGAATAGTAGGTTTTTTAGTATCTAGCTTTAAACTTAGTTAACTTATAAGCCTATAAAAAGCTATAGTCTCTTTTCTAATAGATAATAAAGCTAGTAATTTAGCTTTAGTTAATAATATAATTATAGTAGCTTGTTTAGTAGCTAACTATATAATAGAGGCTTTAAATAGTTAAATTAGTAAGCTTTAACTAGATTTTCTAGTAGCTTTATTATTTATAAAAGCTACATCTAATAATATAGCTAGTTTAAGTAAGTCTTTAGTACTATTAAATTTAATAGCTAGGTTTTTAGTATAATATAAATACTAAATAACTTTAATAGCTATTTTAATATAATTTAAGCTTATATTAAAGAAATACTCTAATAATTTTAAGCTTATATAATTTATATTAGATTAAGTATTAACTAAAAAGTAGTTAATAGACTTAATAAGACTTTAATATTAATATATATCCTTTAGGCTAGCTAGGCCTTTATATAGCTCTAGAGTTTACTTTTATATAGAGCTTTTAACTAGCTTATAGCTTAGTTTAGCTTCTAAATTAAAGAATTTAGCTGTAATTTTATTAATATAAAAGTCTTAGTATAGCTATAACTTTTAATTTAGTTAATCTCTTAGAATTCTAGTACTTAGAAACTATTTTAAGTCTTTTAGATCCTTTATTTTATAGATTTTCTTTAAGCCTTTTATAATAGATAGTACCTTTTCTTCTAAGAATTTAAGATAAATAAATACTATATTATTAATATAAATAAATATAGTTATTTATAACTTTATAAAGATATAAGAATCTTCTTTTAGTTATATAAGCTCTAGTTTTAATAAAGTTTTTATTAGATTTAATTACTATAATAATAGTAACTTTCTTAGCCTATATAAGGCTTTTTTAAGCTATAATACCTATCTAGGCTTATTAAAACCCTTAGAATATTTAATATAGACTATTTTATTTAGAAAGCTATTTATAAAGGTATTTATAGCGTCTAGCTACCTAGCTTCTAGATTAAATTTAACTAGAATAGCTATAATAAGCTTAAAGAATCTAGTAGCTAAAGTTATAGTATAAGTATTCTTATTTAAATATAGTTATTAGTCTCTTTAAATATATAATCTAGCTTTAAATTTTATAAGATATTTATACTTATCTAGCTTATATTTAAAGACTTAAGTAGTATTTAAGGCTTTATATTTTACTAGAATTTACTAGATAGAATAAAAGATACTTTTATTCTAGTTTATTTAGAATTCTAGATTTACTACTTTCTTAAATTCTCTTTTAAATTAATATTTTTCTAGATTTAACTATCTAGTTAGTTTAAGAGGTAAATTTCATTAATAAAGGGATTTCTTAGAATCTAGAAAGAAGCTACTTATATAAGCTTGCTTAAATAGCCTTTTAGCTACTTAATTTATTAATTTAAGACTTAAATATCATAATTTTCTTTATTATCTTTTAGGTCTTCTATAGAATCTTTAAATATAGAATTATTAGATATATTATTATTAATATTATCTAGTATAAGTTCTTTAATTATTATAAAGTTCTAGTAATCTTTCTTATTATTAATATAAGCTAGTAGTTAAATTTCTAGTTAAGTTTTTATAGGTAAAAGATTATTTAATTTATAAAATATTAGCTTATTAAAGCTAATATCTCTAACTCTTCTAATCTCTTAGCTAGTTAGAATTTAAATTTAATAGATATTAGTAGAATTATAGCTAATTAAATAGTCTATTTCTATATAGGCTTCTAGTTTTAAGGCTTATTTTTAAGTATTTTAAAGGGCTTTAGTAGTAAGCAAATAAGCTTTATAGCTATAAGCCTTGAAAAACTAATATCTAGCTTTAACTTATTAATATAACTAGTATCTAGCTTATTTAAAGCTAGCTAGCTATATAACTTTTTAAATAGCGTTAACTATATATTATTTTTATTAATATTTTTGTTTTTAGGTAAATTATATCTTTTTAGAGTTCTATTATATAAGAAAATAGTAGTTTTCTAGTATTTAAGCTATAAGTTAAAAGGTAAATTTAAAAATAGCTTTAAGGCTCTAGCTTTTATAGCTATAATACTCTCTAATCTTTTAGCTAGACTATTTTAAGCTAGTATATAAGGTACTATAACTTTCTCTTTAATACCTATATTTAATAACTAAGCCTTATAATTATCTTTTAAGGCTAGGTTATTATTATAATAAAAGATATAGATTTATTATTAAAATTAGGTCTTTATAGAAGCTTTTAGTGCTTTTAGATAACTAATTATAGTATTTTAACCTATTAATAATAGTAAATATATAAAAATAAGCGCTATATAGCTATCTTTAGTAATTAAAGCTACTATATTTCTATTATAAGCTTTTTCTAGTTAAAAAATATTAATATAAAGCTTATAGAAAGGCTAAAAGCTAGATAGAAATAATCTTTAAAATATAACTCTTTTTGCCTTAGATAAAGAGTATATTTTGCATTCTATTATTATAAGTCTATTAATTTTAGAGCCTATAGTAGCTTCTAGAATATATTCTAGAGCTTTTAGATTTAAATAACTTAGGTATTAATACTATAGTTTTATAGTACTTATAGCTTCTAATTTTAATTTAAAATTATAGAAGCTAGAGAGTAATATAGTATTAGCTTCTATTTTTATAGGTTAAGCTACTATATTTACTACTTAAGTTATAATTTTATTATATTTAATAACTAGTTATTAAAATATTTAGCTAGTTTTAAATAGAAAAGCTATTTTAATTATAACTTTTCTACTAGTTAGATTCTAATTATATCTAGCTTAGACTAGAAGATCTAGACTAGTAATATTCGTATAAAAATTAGGTATATAGGCTATTTTTTATAACTTAAATATACTATTTAAGGTTTTTATTTAAACTTGTCTATATTCTTGAATTTCTAGATACTCTATACCTAAAAAGGCTAGGTTAAGCTCTTCTAGAGGCTTATAATCAAGGAATTAGTCCTTATTATTATATATATAAATAGTAGAGCTACTATCTAGTATAAATAAGTCTTAAAGAGAATAATTTAGTTAATTTTTTGTAGATAAAGTAGCTAATATAACCTTATTTTCTATTTAGTTAGGTATTTTAGCTGCAAAAGCTATTTCTATAGTAGAATTTTCATTCTTTAACTTTATTAAGGTTGCTTTTCCTCGAGATATAGCTTTATTAATCTTATCCTTTAGTTTAGAATTATTTTTAAGCTTTTTAGTGATTTCTACGCTTATATCTTTCTTAGGCTTCTAATTAAAGGGCCTAGCTTTTAAATTTAAATAAAAACACTTACTATAATAGTATTAATATCTATAAATATAATTAGAAATAGTATTTAAGGTATTTTATTAATTTTAAAAGCTAGTAAAGCTCTCTTCTAGAGGCTTTTATTACTATTAATTTTATTAACTTTATTTAAATAAATTAAATATTTTATATTTATTTAGTATTAAAGATTTCTAATTTTCCTTGTTTTTCTAGGCTTTATCTCTTATTTAATTAGACTAGTAGTTAGAAAATGTAGGATTTATAGTACTTATAGTAGCTATAAAGTCTAGAATTAGTCTTAGTCCTATTGTATTTAAAAGCTAAAGTTAAATAATCTCTATAAGAGCTTTCTAATAGCTTATAGTTTAAGCTTATAGCTTTATATAATTAGAAGCCTTTAGAATATTTCTATAAGTCTTTAAGACTTCTCTTTTATAGTTCTAACTTATTAGCTTAATTTAATTCTTTAATAGCTTTAATTACTAAGCTATATTTAATTTATTAGATATAGTATTATAATAGTTTCCTATAGAGCTTATTATAAAGCTTTAAATATTATATAGGGATTTTTATTAAGCTAGAAATAGTTGTATTTTTAATTAATAATTAGCTCTTTCTATTTCTAGCTTTTTAAAATCTATTTTATTTAAATCTATAATATAAAAAGCTATAGTATTTATACTTTTTATACTAGGCTTAATAGGCTTAGTTAAAAGAGTATATTTGTTATTATAGTTAATATTAGAGTTAATAAAGTTCTATATATCTTATATTATAGTAAATTTCTTGATTATTAATATTTACTTATACTAGTTAGACTAGCTTAATAGACTAGTTTTCTAGAAGGCTTTATTAATAGATTCTATTATTCTTATAATAAGATTTCTTATAAATATAGAGAAATATAGAGTTTTTATAGACTTATTCTCGCTTTTATTTAAATTTTTCTTATAAAAGTAGACTCTTTTATAGAGTAGTCTAGACTAATTAAGTCTAGTATATATACTAGCTATAATAAGTCTAGTATATTATCTAGCTATACTAGGTCTAATATAATATCTAGCTATAATAAGTCTAATATATTATCTTTATAATTATAGTAACTAGTATATTTATTAAGGCTTATCTATTTTAGATATAGCTTAATTTTTAGTATTTATCTTAGCGTTACTATATTAAGTCTAGCTTAATTAAATAATTATTACTTAGTAAGCTTAAAGATTAATTAATAAAAGGTTTATATTATTAAATATAAAGATAAAAGATATATATTATTAGATATAGAAATAAAAGATATATATTATTAGATATCTTAAGTGTAAACTAGGCTTATAACTATTAAGCCTAGTTATTAAGAATAAAAAGGCTTAATAAAGAAGGTATAGTAGAATATTAAAGATATAGAAGAAGAAAGAAGGTAGTAATAACTATATATATATTATTAAGCTTGTTCTTTTAATCTAGGCGAGAATTTTACTACTATTTATAGTAGGTTAAATTTCCCTTTTCTAAGTCTCTATTTTTATCTAATATAAATTAAACTCTTATCTTTATACATTAAAATAACTAGTTTTATATCTCTTATATAACTTATACTAGTTATACTAGAATATCCTAGTTATACTAGTTATAGGTTATTAGAAGTTAAGTCAGGCTTGTTAAAAGCTAAGTTAGTAGGGGCTCTATTAGTTGCCTCTATAGTTAGTTGGTTAGTTGTGGCCTTCTAGTATCTCTAGAAAACCTAGATAACCTAGATTTCGTTTAATATAATATAATTAAAGGTAGTAGAATATTATAAATAGCTTTAAGTATAGCGTAAGATATCTTCTATTATTTAAATTAAGTATAATACTAATTCTTATATTTTATATACTATTTAATAAGTATATTATATATACTTTATACTAAAGTATTTTAGTTCTAAAAAAAATTAACTAATGTTTACTAGTTTATACTTACTTAAGTACTATTATAGTAGCTTAAAGAGAGAGTATTAGTTAAAGCTAATATAATAGATAATTTACTAGTAGTCTAGGCAAGTTTAGTTAAGTAAGTAGTACGTATAGGGCTAGAATAAACGCAGGCTTGTTCTAGTGTAGTAGAGAATTTTTTAGTGGTAGAAGTAAAGGCACGTGAAAATTTCGCACGCCGACTGGAGATAGCGCTGTCCTTTTTGCGGGCAGGGCGACCGAAGTTGTTTCCTAGCGGAGGAAGGAGCGAGTGAGATTGGGGGTATGTTATGGACTAGGCTAGAAGCCCAAATCTAGATGGGTCATGCGAGAAGCGTCGCGGGGCCGTTGCGGACCCGATTTGGGGCCGCGTTAGTACCTACTAGAAAGGGGTACTTAAACCCACGACGAGGAGGTAATCGTGCCCGCCCCACTCATTTAGGAGGTCCGGTTGCCCTCACTCCCTAAAGGTGGTGCTCGACACCAAGACGGACCAGACACTAAGGCAGGCTAATTTTTAACCTAGACACATTAAACTATAAAAATAGCTATAACTAGCATTTAAATAGCAAAATATAATATTAAATTATATATTAATAAGGCTATTAACTATATTAATATAAATCTAGGCGCTAAAATTTAATTTATAGCTTAAAAATTTAATATACCTTGTAGTAAGCTTTTTTAATATACTAATAGTATTCCTACTAGAAAAGGCTATCTAGCAAGTAATATAAAGCTTTTATAAGAAGAGGAAGTTGCTTTATATAATTATATTAATTACCTTAAAAAGGCTAACTTTATTATTTAAGCTAAGTTTATTATAAATATTATAAATTATATTCTAAAAGAGAGAGTATTATTAATAGCCTTACTTAAGCTAGTTAGAATATAATAGATTATATGCTTTATCTAGTAGTATAACTATTATAAAAGCCTTTAAAAGAAGCTTAATTTAAATTAAAAGGCTTTAAAAGATATTAAAAGAACTTTAATCTATTATAATAAACTTAAAGAAATTATTAAGAAGTATAAAATCCCTTCTAAAGATGTCTAGAATATAAATAAGATTAGCTTTTAAATTAGAATTAGCTAAGACTATTTAGTTATTATAAAGTAAAAAAGAGTATATTTATTTTTAATACTAGAAAATAGAGAGACCTTAATAGTAATAGAAAGTATTTCTATAAATAGTAAAGTTATTTCTACCTTTTTTATTTTTATAGGGCAAAAATATATAGAATTATAGTATTAAATAAAGGAGCTTAAAGCTAATACTAAAATAATAGTCTTACTAACTAGCTTTATAAATAATAAAATTACACTTGCTTAAATATAATATTTTTAGAAATTTATAATACTAATAGGCAAATATTACCTATTAATCCTTAATAGTTATAGATTATATTATATAATTAAGTTTATTAAATACTATAAAAGGCATTAAATAATTCCCTTTATATTACCTCTATATCTTATATATATTCTTTAACCTCTTAATATTATAGTATTTTAGCTATTAAAGTATTATTATATAAAGGTATTAGATATTATTATTTAAGATAGTATATTAAATATTATAAAGATTAAATTCCTTGCTTATATTTAAGCTATATAAAAATAAGCTTTTAAGACTACTATTATTCTATTAGTCTTTTAAAAAACTAGAATTTTACCTTATAATTTATAGCCTATAATTAAGGCCCTTAAATAATAAGCTATAATTTACACTCTAATACTATTACTACTATTATATATATATTAAGACTCTTTTAATTTTAAGACTTCTATAATACTCTAGTAAATTAATAAGGTTACTAATAAGCTAGAGAATATACTAGAAGAAGATATATTTTATTAGTAGTCTTACTTACTCTTAGACAACCTACTATAGAAAAGAGATATTAAAGTAGTTTAGCTTAGCTTTTATATATAAGAAAGCTAAGACTTTCTAGTTAAATTAAACACTAAGTTTTACTTTAATTAGTTTTATTACTTTACTTTAATCTATTTTAATATAAGTATAACTTTTTACTTTATAAAAGAGTATAAAAGTAGAAGAAGTTACTTAAGTCTTTAAGATAAAAGTCTTAAGAGTATATAAACTATTTAATTAAGAGCTTTTCTAAGATATTCTTAGATTATTATTTATTTATCTACACTTAATCTTAATTACCTAGAGTAGACCCCTCTAGTGCTTGACTATAGGTGTGTTTTCTACTAATAAAATATCTCTTGAACTTTAATTTATATATAATATAAGTTATTTTATCTATAGCGCTTTTATTATAGCTATAAAGCTTATATAAATAAAAAGAGACCTTAGATATATTAAAGTAGCTTAATTACTATTATAATAATATAAGGCTTATAAATATTATACTCTATAAAGTAGTAGTATTCTTTCTATAAATAATATATATAAAATAGTTAAGTAAAATAATAATAACTACTTTAATACTACTTATTAGATTATTAAAGTAGCTAATAAAAGGCGCTATAACTACGCTAAAAGAACATTTTTTAAAGCTACTAAAAAGGCATATAAATAGTATCTAGACTTTATATTAGATTTACTAGAAATTTAAGATAAAAAGAGTGTATATTATAGGCAAAGAGGTTAATAAAGCTACTAGATTGAAAATTAGCCTGCCTTAGTGTCTAGTCTGTCTTAGTGTTAAGCACCACGTTTAGGGGGTGAGGGCAACTAGACCTCCTAAATGAGTGGGGCGGGCACGATTAGAGGAGGATTCCCTTTCTTCTCCTTCAAGCTTTTAGTTATCTCACGTACGCTTACCCACAGGAGTGTGGTAAGGCTAGACCTTTACAATATATTAGAAATAACTAGTTTATACTTTTTATATATATTATACTAGTTATACTAGAATATTCTAGTTATACTAGTTATAGGTTATTATAAATTAAGTTAGGCTTATTCAAAGCTAAGTTAGTAAAGGCTCTATTAGTTATCTCTAAGGTTACTTAGTTAGTTTATTGCCTTCTAGTATCTCTAGTTAATCTAGATAACTTAGATTTTATTTAATATTACTTATATTTAAACTATATAAAAATAAGCTTTTAAAATTACTACTATTTTATTAGTCTTTTAAAAAACTAGAATTTTACTTTATAATTTATAGCTTATAATTAAAGCTTTTAACTAATAAGCTATAATTTATACTTTAATACTATTATTACTATTATATATATATTAAAACTTTTCTAATTTTAAGACTTTTATAATACTTTAATAAATTAATTAAATTACTAATAAACTAGAAAATATACTTGTAGGCATTACTAAGGGTAATGCAACATTACAATTAGATTATAAAGCGTAACAAAGGGTATTTAAAAGAGTTATATTTAAGTCTTGCCTTTTTCTATTAGAGACTATAATATTAAGCTAGCTTTTTGTAGTATTAAAGCTAGACCTACTTTCTCTATTTAATACCTTACTTTTATAACGTGTATCTAATTATATTATAGCGTGCTATATTTATATAATAGGCTAATTAAAATAATAGAAGATAGACTACTATAGGTCTCTAGCTACTTAGTGTAACCTATAAGATTATTAATATTAATAATATTAATAATATTAGTAATATTAATAGTATTAATAGAAGTAATAATACTAATACTAGTAGTCTTTTAAATAAAAGAAATAATAGATAATTATTACAATTAAATAGTTATAATAATAAGAGAAAAGAAATCTTATAAAAAGGTAGTATTAATCTATTTTATATAGTGCTAATTATACTAGCTTTCTTATAAAGCTATTTTAGTTCTCTTTACCTATTCTTTTACTTATATTATTATTTTATTTTTATTAATAAAAGTCTTAAGCGCTTAGTTTAGTAATATTTTTATTATAATATTAGCTAGATTATTATTTCTATTAATTTATTTAATTTTATATATCTTATAGCACTTATATAACTATTTTAAAGCTATAATATTAATTATTAACCTTTTCTCTTTTATTATACTAAGTTTAATAAAGTATTTATATAGTAATAGAAAGTCTATATAAAGAATTATAAGTATCTATAGTATTTTAAGTCTATTAAAGATAAAATTTATAGTTATTATAATTATATAAGCTATATTTACTTCTTATATTATACTATATAATTTAAATACTAGAGTACTTTAAGTTATATATTTACTTTTAGTTAAACTATATATAATAATATTACCTTTTATAGAAAATTTAGTTTTTTTTATTTCTTTATTAGTAATAATAATAATATATTTAATCTAGAAACTTAAATTTTTATTATTAGCTAGTAAGCTATCTATAAATATATATAGCTTTAAGGTTTTAAGGTTAAAAGAGATTATATATAATTTATACTTTTAGTTTTTAATCTATTACTTAAGGTATTTATTTAAATAAGCTATATTCTCTAGTTTAAGCTTTTAATATTAAGCTATAATAGATAAATTATATAAGGCTTTAAGCTAATAGATACTTATAATATAAGCTTCTTAAGCTTTTTATTTAATATAATTTTATTTAGTATTAGTAGATTTTATATTAATTAAATAAAGCTTTTTACTTTAATCTTTCTATTAAAGTTCTATTATACTATTTTTATCTTAAATAAGTATATATTTATTAAAGATTAAAGGTATATTAATAGTAAGCTTTTATTTTAGTTTAATAGTAAACTTTACTTTTTAAAGTTTAATTTCTTTTTAGTTAAAAAAGTCTTTATTACTTAAATCTAATATATTATTAGTTTATATTCTAGTAATTCTAAAATTCTTATTTTCTAGTGCTAATATTAGTAAGTAAAGGTTATATATAAAAGTTATTATCTAAAGGTTATTATAATAATAGTAGAAGTAGGTTATTTACTAATAGATACTAGCTTCTATAATTTTATATAGAGGCTTTACTACTTCTATAATTATACTAGTAAAATATAAGTATACTATTTACTATAGTATCTTTGCAATAATTAATTAATTTAGCTATATTAATAATTAAATATAAGCTTATATAATATCTCTAATTTAAAGCTTAATTTCTTAGAATTTTAATAAAAGTGCTAATACTATAATTAAGCATTAACTTGCTTATTAAATTATTAGAAATTATATTAGAATTAGCTTCTTCTCTCTATTACTATATCTTTAAATAACTAGTCTAGACTTTCTATATAAAATAGAAATTTCTTTACCTTTAATTTCTTATACTATATATAAGTTAAATAGTCTTTAATTATTATATTTTATTTAATTAAAAGATATAAAATAAAATATATTATAAGCTTAAAGATTATTAAGTTTTAATTAATTAAAGTATTTAAAGAGTTTACCTAGAGTAGTTATTTTACCTTACTAGTAAAGGTTAAGTATAAGTTACTAGTTATCTTTCTCTTTTACTATTAGAAATATATATAATAATATATTAAACTATTTAATTCTTTTAATTAAAGTATTCTTTTAGTCTTTATTTATATAAAAAGTACTATTCTACTATTTTATATATTTATTAAAGGAATTTTCTATTATTAGATTTATATAATATTATAAGGTAAAAGTCTTTTTTAGTCTTTTTCTTTATCTTTTAATAGATTTAGTATCTCTTTTTATAGTTTTTCTAATAAAAGAGAAGATTTTATTAATATTAAATTTAATTAATTATTCTATAAAAGGGTCTTTTCTATTCTATAGATTATTAAGATAAAGCTTTATAATAATAGTCTTAAATTTTATTAGTCTATAAGGTAACTCTAATATATAGATTTCTTTATTATTAGTAATAAGCTTATAAAGGCTATACTAATCTTCTTTCTCTCTTTAAATATATACTTTAAATTAAAGAAGTAATCTATATATTAGTATTATTTTAAGACTATTTCTTATAGCTAGAGTATTATATACTTATCTCTTAGCTAGAAGTCTTTTTACTTTATTAGTAGCTTTATAAATAGCTTTAGCTTTTTAAATAGCTAGTAAGCTAGGCAAGAAATTATTAGTTATTTATAAATAGACTCTAAAGATAAGTAGAATAAGTATAAGTCTATTAAGACTAGTAGTATTATTAATAGCTTTTATAGCTATTTAAAGATATTACTCTAGAAATAGTTATTATTCTATAGATTTTATAATAATCTTATAGGCTTAGTAGAAAGATCTATAATATCTTTTAACTTTACTAATACTATTATAGGCTTCTATAAGTACTTTATTAGTATTAATAGTAAGTAGTCTTATATAATTATAGAATTTAACTAAATTAAAGTTCTTTCTAGTATTATAAACTATCTAGTTTAAAGAACTTAAATAGATATCTATCTAGTATTTATATAATATATTCTAGATATTTTTAGCTTTTTACTTTTATAGTTCTAGGAATCTAGCTACTTAAAATAAGGTAGCTATATTAATAATATATATAATAGGTCTATTTTCTAGTTATATTATATTAACTATAATTTTCTAGTTAAACTTATAGTTATCTTAGAGATTAAATTTAAAATAACTAGAGCTTTTACTATATATCTAGTAGTAGTAGCAAGCTTCTATAAGCTTTTTAATAGTATTATTCTTAAATTTTTTACTAGCTCTTTATAGTACTTTAGCTAGGCGTTAAATTAAAGAATATTTAAATTATTAATATAGCTAATAGAAGTCTTTTTCTAATAAATAAAAGGCTACTATTTCTTTAGCTTCTAAAGTTTGCTAAAAATATTTCTATTTATAAATAATTAGTATTCTTAAGCTTTCTTATATAAGTATATTATTAAAGTTATCTATTTTAATACTTAATTAGTCTATATCTATTATAAATAGAAGAAAGAAAGTACTTATATCTAAAATATAGAATATTATTAGGCCTAGTACTATAAGTATATAAATAATACTATTTAATTAAGTAAATCTTACGCTAAATATAATTTAAGCTTCTTTTATAGATTTAATCTTTAGTAAGAGTATAAGCCTTATTAGAGCTTTAACTTATTATATACCTACTATTAAGTATTCTAAGGCACTTATATTAAATAAAATACCTTTAAATACTTTATTAAAATATCTCTCTAGTAATATATATATTATATTTTTAGTAACTTTTTATCTATATAAATTATATTATAAATAGGTATATTTAATAGCTTTATTATTTAAAATATTATAAACTATTTAATTATTAGATTAAAGACTAATTATAAAGAAATTAGTAATAGTATTAGTTTTCTTATTATAGGTACTATTATTACTATTATTACTATTAGTAGTATTATTGTCTTAAAGGTAGGTTTTAGAAGCTTTTTATACTTCTATAGTATAATTATTATTATTATTACTATTCTTACCTTTATATATAGCAAGAAATACTTAGAATTTTCTTTTATTAAATAATTAAATATATCTTTTATTCTTTTACTAATAGTTCTTTAATTATTATCTTTTTTTATTAAAATAGTTTATTAACTAGTATTCTAGTTTATTATAAATATAATATTTACTATATTTTCTTTATAATTCTTATTTTCTTAAGCTTTTAGTATAAGAATTATAGTTATAGTAGTAGTCTATATATATTATTTTACTTATATAATATAAACTAGTAGTCTCTCTTCTAGCTTTATATAAACTTATAGACTTATAGAAGTCTCTAGCTAGTTCTTTAAAGCTAGATAAGTAACTATAAGTAGCCTATTTATATTTAAAGATACTTATAATTATAATTAAAGTCTATTAGTATAGCTTTTAGTCTACTATTAAAGCTAGAAATAGTCTTTAATATACTTATTTAAGAGTCTTAAGTAAGATTTTAAGGTACTAGAGCTTTATTTTTTTAAAGTTCTTTTTAATAATACTTTTTATAGAAGTAGTATTCTATTCTTAGTAGTAAAACTATAGATTACTTTCTATCTTATATTTCTAGTAGATTTTAAATATTATTTAATTATATATAAGATTCTTTTTAAATATATAATTAAAATAATATTATTTAGTATTACTAGTAAGTATAATAGATAGAGCCTTATAATAGAAGTCTTTATATAAGTTAATTCTATTATACTTATCTTAAAATAAATTTAATTTTAGTAGAAAGAAATTATATAGCTTTCTAGTAAATCTATTAGTATTTTTATATAGCTTTATAAGATTAGCTATCTTTTTAACTATTTAATTATTATATAATATTAAAGTTTATAAAGTTATAAAACTTAGTTTATAATATAATAGTTTTAAAGTATTTTCTAGCTTTAAATAAAAGGTTTAAAGTAGTAAAAGAAAGCTTATTAGTCTTAGACTTAATATTTTTATATAAAAAGTTAATTAGTATAAGCTATATAACTTATTCTAATATAAATTAAATTTACTAAGAGATATCTATTAGTTAATTTCTTTTAAAGTCTAAGAAATTAGTATTTTTTTATAGAGTATTTCTAGAAAAGTAGTTATAATATACTTATTATAGTCTCTAATACTATAAATACTATTTTTATATAAATAGTCTTAAAAGTCTTATATAAGGTTTCTATTAACTTAGTTAAGGCTTTTCTTATTTTAATTTCTAAAATTATCTTAAAAGTTCTCCTATAACTAAAAGTCTCTCTATTATCTATTATTATAGTAAATAATATACTTAGTAATTTAATTATTTAGTTACTAATCTTTAATATTATCTTTTTAAAGATTAATATCTCTAATATATAGCTACTTTTTAGTAATATTAGTATTATACTTTTAAAGTCTTAGAGAAAGAGTTATATTAATAGATATATAAAGGAAATAAAATATAAAGGTTCTAACTAGAAAATTATTTAATTATAATATTTTATATAAGTAAATATTAAGAAATTATTATTATTAATAAAAATTAAAGAATTAAAGTATTTAAATAGCTAGTTTAAGCTTATTAACTTTCTAGTATAAAGTAAAGTATTTAAATACCTATATAAGTTTAAATTTATTATAATATATATAATATAAAGATAATAACTAGTTAATAGTCTTTTAGTTTAATATATTATTTATTATATTTTTAAAAGCCTTTTAAGTAGCTTTAAATAGTTATCTCTCTTTAGTATAATTCTAGTCTTATAATAGAGATTTATCTCTTTTAATAAGTAAGCCTTACTAATTTATAGTTTTAACTAAGTAATAGTTTTTACTACTAATTAGTATAAGTATTACTAAGAGTAATATAATATTATAATTAAATTATAAAGTATAATAAAAAGTATTTAGAAGAGTTATATTTAAGTTTTACCTTCTTCTATTAGAGACTATAATATTAAGCTAGCTTTTTATAGTATTAAGACTAGACCTACTTTCTTTATTTAATACCTTACTTTTATAATATATATCTAATTATATTATAGTATACTATACTTATATAATAGGCTAATTAGAATAATAGAAGATAGGCTACTATAAGTCTCTAGCTACTTGGCGTAACCTATAAGATTGTCGATATTAATAATATTAATAATATTAGTAATATTAATAGTATTAACGGAAGTAATAATACTAATAATACTAGAAGAAAATATATTTCTTAAACTTTAATTTATATATAATATAAGTTATTTTATTTATAGCTTTTTTATTATAGCTATAAACCTTATATAAATAAAAAGAGACTTTAAGTATATTAAAGTAGTTTAATTACTATTATAATAATATAAAGCTTATAAATATTATACTTTATAAAGTAATATTATTTTTTTTATAAATAATATATATAAAATAGTTAAATAGAATAATAATAATTACTTTAATATTACTTATTAAATTATTAAAGTAGCTAATAAAAAATACTATAATTATACTAAAAGAATATTTTTTAAAGCTATTAAAAAAGTATATAAATAATATCTAGATTTTATATTAGATTTACTAGAAATTTAAAATATAAAAAGAGTATATATTATAAGTAAAGAGATTAATAAAGCTTCTAGATTAAAAATTAGCCTATTTTAGTGTCTAGTCTATCTTAGTGTCGAGCACTACCTTTAGAGGGTAAGGGCAACTAGACCTCCTAAATGAGTAGGGCGGGCACGATTAGTAATAACTTTAACTTCAAATAGCATCGCGAGTCTCTATCGATTATAATTAGTAAGCAGACTGGCTCACAACTGCGGCCCCTACCAAGGGGTTGGAGCGACCTTGGAAACAAATCACAAGTTCAGTCACCTTAGATTTTGGCCGCATTTCATTGCTCACCTTACCTCCTAGTCATGTGTTCCTTCAAGCATTGCAAAGTTCGCCCGCTGATGTATCTCTATCATTCGCCTTGGCCGCCATCTCCCGCAGTCGCCCTGCGACTTGATTCCTCGTCGATTGCGACTGTTGAGGAAGAGAAGACTCCCTACTACGATACTCGTCATTTCTACCCTGCTCGTCTTGGCGAAATTCTCCATCAAGAGAGATACCAACTTGCTACCAAACTTGGCCATGGGTCCAGTTCTACAGTATGGCTGGCCAGGGATCTGCATCGGTTATCCTTCCGTCGCATACAATCATCACGAAACAAGACTAATCATGGCTATCGATAGTTGGCGCTGGTCTAACGAGAAATACGTTGCCATCAAGATTAGCTCAAATCAGAAGCAGTCCCACCAAAAATCTGTCTCGAACGAACTTTCGATTCTTCAACATATTTCTCAACAAACCACAACCCACGTTGGTCATCATTTCGTCAGAAGATTGCTAGATTCCTTCACCATCGATGGCAAGGGGGGTGTCCCCCACCAATGTCTCGTTCTTCCTCCCTTGCGGGAGCCGCTATGGCTCTACTGTAAAAGATGGGTGGGAGGTGTAATACCACCTGAGGTTCTCAAGGTCATGATACAGATGATGCTTGAGGGCCTCGACTATCTCCATTCCGAATGCCAGATCATCCATACTGGTATGGTACAGCACGGGCAGCGCTTTCCCCTTCGCGGTTCGCTAACTCGGCGCTAGATCTAAAATCGGACAACATAATGATTAAGATTGAAGATCCCGTCATATTGGAAAGAGATGCCCTTGATGAATATAACAACCCGTTGCCGCAAAAGGTTACAGATGAACGAACTATATACTTAGCACGTAATAACTATGGGGAGCTCGTGAAACCCACTGCATCGGTTCAGATTACAGACTTTGATCTCGCAGTGTCGGGCATGACAAAACACACTGGCCCGATTCAAGTAGAATCCTACCGCGCCCCGGAAGTCATTCTTGATGCTGGATACACCTATAGCGCGGACATCTGGAACCTTGGTGTTATGGTAAGGCTCGAAAGGGTTGGGCACTGATTCTATGCTAATCTCATGTTTCACAGCTTTGGGATCTTCTTGAAGGAAAACGTCTCTTTACTCCTAAAAACTCACATACTAGCGAGTACGACGACATGTTGCATCTCGCGCAGATAACAGCTCTTTTGGGACCGGCGCCGGAGGACATGCTTGCCGCTGGTCAAAGAAGCTCAATGTTTTACAACCCAGATGGTCGGTGTGCAACATCTTATTTCCTGGACATTTACACTAACACATGGGCCTGCAGGCACTTTACATGACCCTGGATTCGTTCCCAAGGACTTTAGCTTTGAGAGTGCAATAACGGAGCTTAGTGGTGAGGAGAAGAGTGGATTTATCGAGTTTGCAAAGAGGATGATGAAGTGGAATCCGAGCGAGCGCAGCACAGCAAAAGAGTTGTTGGAAGACCCGTGGCTTTCCCAAGACTTGCCACAAGAGGCGAAATGACTAAAGTGTGAGTAATTCTGGGCTTGATTTGCACCTGCCATAATAGAAGTCCAGATAAGTTGGATATAAAAGTGCAGATGACGTTTTATCCAGCGGACGTAAGATTTGTTTTGAGTGTACCTTTGAACAAAAAGGCTTCATGAGACTCGATTTGTACACAATATTGGACTAAAGCAGTCATAACGTTTCTAAGTAAACAATAATTGAATCGCTACGGGAAAACAGCAACGACGGAGGCGCATGTCACAAAATAGCGCCACCACATATCGCAAGCTAGACTGTGTTAGCGCCTCGTCTTCAAGCCGTCCGCACCAATTCTAATGACAGGTTATTGCAGGTATGTGGATCTGTCTATCTACACCAAGCAGCGTTTTTAGTACCCCTTGTACTGACCAAACGCTGCTTTGATGTTGATGGTACAGATGCGGAGCTTCCACTCTCATGTCAGGCTTCCTGGGACTCGTTGATGCTTTTCTTCGAGTACTCAATCATACCATCAGGTTATGACGTGGGAGCGAAATGCACCATAGTGATGAGCTTCCGGACCTCCATTCAGGCCATCGATCTGCTGGGGGCCCGGGGTCTCGGTATCCGTATCATCAACGGGTTGAAGCGGGTCATCCATTTGATGCTTCGCAGTTTGGTGTTTCTTTTTTTGGTTCTTGGTCTCTGCCGTCCATCCAATGGGAGACACTTGCTGCCAGTTTTCAGACTGCGTT
Source organism: Metarhizium rileyi (assembly GCA_031753515.1). NCBI lineage: Eukaryota > Fungi > Ascomycota > Sordariomycetes > Hypocreales > Clavicipitaceae > Metarhizium > Metarhizium rileyi. The sequence goes on from JAUKVO010000008.1 coordinate 2,829,338, forward strand.
ATAGTGACGGGACACATGGATCAGTCAACGGAAACAAGCGAGCTCTCCCCGCTTCTGAAGTTGCATTGATGAGCAAAATCCCATATTGATAGCATAATAAGCACATCTTGTTTCGGGCTATGCCGTGTCCTCAAGGTAGCCATTTGAGTAGACTCGGGAACTGCACTGTCAGACTGCACCTCGCAACATGATTTGTCATGAACTTTGGCGTTCATCATGCTCAGCCACCACAAGCACACAATCTCTAAGATGCTGCTTTCATGGTAGGTGGACATGGCCATTTTTTACTTTAAATACTTCATCTACCCTAACGATAGGGAATAATTCCCGCTCAGCCGGTGTTTGTACTCCGTATGCCCTTCCTAGACCATGAACTGACGGTCGTAACTTGTGCCGCACTGCGGCGTGTGCCGTGTTCGATGTTCCAGACTCAAGGCAGGAGTAACATTCGCATAGCGCAATGCTACACAACTATCGAATTAAACACGAATTGCCAGATTTCTCATGCATTCGCTCCGTCAAGTGCAGCCTAGCGGCTACAACATGTTCCTCTCAACAAGGATCAACGAGTATATATATATATCCCCAAGTTAAACTAGCTCCTCGTCTTCCCAAACGTGCAACAACCTCTGCTTATCCACTCAACTCGTCCGTCAAAGAGGACTATAAACCAAATCTCCACGAAACTTGTGCCTCTCATTTGAAAAAAAAAAAAAAAAAACATGGCAAACAACACATCCGTACAAACCACCGGCAACGTAGCCGAAATCAACCTAGGCGGGGACTGGGCTTCCCAGAGTCTCAAGCTCAAGACAAACTCCAAATTCGTCCAAAACGTGCGTATCAAAGTCGACGACCAAGAGTTCGAGGCCAGTGGCAGCGGCGAGGGCAACAACCTTATTTTCGAGCGCAAGTTGGACGCGCCCTGCAAGAACATCTCGGCCACGTTTGAGTACCAGACTGAGAACGGGGAGAAGCGCCAGTCGAAACTGAACTCGGGGGGTCCCTACGACATAGGCAGCTATAAACTCCTTGTTGTTGTTGCCGAGAACGGGGACGACGCGGACTATAATGACGCGGTTTTTGAGATTTCAGGGTACTCGAAGCGATAAACGGGGTGGATTGTCAATGCTATGCTCCTTACAAATTTAGCTAGTCTCCTAAAGAAGAAATATAGTACCTAAATACAAGTGGCTGTCTCTTTTTCAAAGAATCTCTATACATCAGCTAAGATATAGATAGTATGTATTTTTTGTATTGTTGAAATCTTGCTTTCAGCAAGATGACCTATTTCCGACCGACTGGCTCGTAGACTGTTCCATCTTTTCTATTCCGGGATATCGTGACTCTTGTGCTCCTTCCTAGACGGATGTTTAGTTACTTGTTGGAATTTTGTCAATGTGTCTCTTTTTCTTCTCTTTTCCCTCACTTCGCCACGCCCGCACGTTCTGAAGCTCGCTCCGCTCCTAAGAACTATTTATTCATCAACCTCATTTTTATCTCGTTTGACCGAAGTCCCTATTTACTATGAAAGAGGCTTAAGTGGTATCTGCATTCACTGTGACATTTTCCAACATGGGTGTGAAATGGTGGGTAACCAATCTGACAGCTAGGAGGCCCGGCCCTGACCGTCTACGCTCTCTGACGCACTTTTTGTTTTGTTTTCTGTCTCTCCTTTTGTTGTATTTGTATGTAGTACTATTACAATATTACTATAAGGATGGTTGCTGGGTGGTTGCTGGGTCTAGTAGCCTTAAGAGTCGTCCGTTTAAAGATGAAGCCGAAATCATCACTACTAGTGCTATATTTGAACTGAGTTTTTTGTGATATAGCTTTATATAGTATGATATATATACTATTTGATAGCCACAAAATCAGCAATTAATAATGTGTTTAATAACACCACGTGCAAATAATATCACGCCCCAGCATGCCAAATTACGTCCGACGAAGGCCCACGACCTGCGGCCACGTCCTTCACAGCGTATACATTGTGTCGATCTCATCGCGCCTCCTTCCTCGAATTGTCAATGTCGTATTTGTTCTCATCTTCCCTGCATCGACTGAATGTTTCTACGAGAAAGGTCAAAAGCTGAATGCCTTCTGTTGAACGACAGGCTGAGGAGCGATCGTTCGATTATCGGCTCCTCGACTTCCCGCGCCACATTACGTGTCCCCGAAGGTTTTAATCTCATGCTCTAATGCCGATCCAGGAACTACAAGCTCATCTTGCGGCGTAAAGGTTGGGACCGCAACGATGGCTCATGTACGCTGTCTCGATTCCGGGTATTTTTCCCCTACAAAATAGCATTAGCAATTCCTAGTAGAACCACTAGAAATTTGGTATAAAACGGGTAACTATATATTATGTGTAAAGAGGTTAGTTCATAAAGCTATTTCTTTGAAAATTAGGCCGCCTTGGTGGTCGAGGCCGCACGCGAGACCCACCAAAGAGTGGGGCATAGCACGAGTAAGTGGTAGGCCTCCTGGCTCAATCAAGCCTTTCTGACACCGCTCTTCTTTACATTTTCAGCTTCGTTGTCTCTTCGGAGGAGGACGCCGAATGCGATGCGTCTCGGTGCGCTAACCAGGTGGAAAAGTCAGACGAGGCCCGGTAGTATTTGCCTGGGCGGCACGTTCAGTGACAACCCTCGTCATATATGACCCGTGCTGCCTGTCATAAGTGGAACTTCTCTTCCTGTTATCTGTTCCTCGCGATCTTGGCGCTGAGTTCTGCGGCTCTCGCTTCATCTTTGCTCTGACAGCCCCTGTGTGCGTAGACGAATCGTCAGCGTCTGGAGTGCAGCTGCCATGGATTTCGACAAGGAGCGCGTGATTCAAAGGCATTCAGTGCTTTTGAGTCAGGTCACTACCGACTCTACTTTTCAGAAGCTGGGTTGCTCACCACTGCTGACCGTGGCCGCCCTTCGTTTGGCACAACAACAGCGGAGTCTCATAAGCCAATATGGTCTTCTGGCCAGAGTAATGCGGACGACCTCTCAACAGACGACACAAGACTGGAACAATGCCTCGGAAAGCCGATTGTTTTTCAACACGTCAGTCCCGTCGAGCACGTTCATTTGTGGCTCTCAGGGCTCTGGAAAGAGCTATACGCTTTCCTGTCTACTGGAGAATTGCCTCGCGCCATCAGACGCAACTGTTCTTCCGCGTCCCCTCACATGTCTACTTTTTCACTACGATGAATTCATTTCCGATAATGCGGGGTCTCCATGTGAGGCCGCATTCTTGGCTTCTGTTCCTGGGATCAAAGTACGGGTGCTCTGCTCTCCGACAAATATAGCAACAATCAAAGTTCGTGATTCTCCATGCAATCGCCGCAGATAAACGCATGCTAAGATAAAGACAGAAAACGTACAGTCAGCTCAAAGTAGACGTGCAACCACTCCAAATAAGGGAGAGCAACCTAAACACCAAACGTATGCTGGATCTGATGGCTGTCAATCAGGACGATACAGCCGTCCCGCTCTATATTCACATTGTGCATCGAATACTTAGGGAGATGCGTATTCAGCAGCAGAATACCGGCGGCTCGTTTAATTACGGTTTGTTCAAGTCGAAAGTGGCAGAAGCTGATCTCACCGCGGCACAATTGGCGCCCCTCAGTCAACGATTGTCGGTACTGGAGAGTTTCATGCCAAAGGCAAAAGGCGTAGGCACTGAATGGTCGAATGAGGTACTTGAGTAAAATACTTTCCCTTTCCCCGCATTCGACAACAACTCGAATAACATTAAAGTAGCCCAGTCTACTCACCATAGTTGATCTCTCATGCCCTTGCATCTCTCCAAACACAGCCTGCTCTTTGTTCAATGCTTGTTTGAGCATGTTTCTAGAGCAAGACTACCATTGCGGAAGAGTTGTAGCCTTGGATGAGGCTCACAAGGTTTTCAACTCCACAATCCCGATGCTGCATTGAACAAAATTTAGCTAATTTGTTACTATAGTATATGTCTACTTCGCCGGAATCGACCACCTTGACCAATACAATACTCTCGACCGTTCGTCTGCAGCGGCATCTCGGAGTTCGAATAATCATCGCCACCCAAGAGCCTACGATTTCACCGTCGTTGCTCGATTTATGCTCGGTAACCATCATCCACAGATTCACGTCACCAGCGTGGATACATGCACTTCGAGCACATACCACTTTACGACTGGCGTCCGAGGACATCACTGCAGACGCAGCATCCAAGGCGCAAGACAGAATTTTTCAAATAATCGTGAGGCTGAATACTGGTGAAGCATTGGTTTTTGCACCGAACGCGGCCGTTGGCATGAAGAATAAAGGAAAAATTGCCCAGCTGCTACTAGGTAGTGCATATTTAGAGGTCAAGATACGAGCAAGACTTTCGAATGACGGGGGGGAAAGCTTGATGGCGAATTAGAATAATAGGCTCCATTATTACTTGACACTAGAGATAGAGAAACAGAGTCATTGTCAAGCGAAGTTGCAGCCTGTGGTGAGTTTACCAAATGAATCAGCCAAAAAATGGGTTACGTGTTGGAACTGCAGTTAGTGAATTGCATTATGCGAGCAGCACGGTTGAAGAACTTGTGTGTCGGGTTTGTGCTATCGAAATGAGACGTTGGGTAACTACCTTAGTTAGTCAGTTACCACACTTATGTCATTTCAGGTCGACATGGCAGGGTTCCGGCAGGAGAGAGATGATTCCCAAACATGGGTGAATTAGTAGTCCCCTGCTCACTAACATCAAGACATCGAAATAACATCGTCTCGAGGTGATACGACGCGCAGCGTGAATTCACACCAGTGAGCCGCTAGGGTCGTCTTCAATAAGCCGCACCTTCTGCAACCACTGCACCTACCGACTGCACCTACCGACTGGTGAAAATGACCCCCTGTGCTCGCTCTACTGGCCTCTTTTCAGCTTCACGTTCTGCGGGACTTTCAAATGGTGGGCTAACCAACACATTCGTGCTGACGACCCTGACAGCGACCTGCCATTGTTGGAACACGACTCAAAAGCATGGTGCATGGAAACAAAGCCGGAAACGAACATGTCACGATTGAAAGGACGTGAGCAATGGAACCCGCCGGTGATGGCCTTGCTCAGTTATTTTTCGCTCCAGCACCACTTCCTTTCTTTACTGCTTCAATGATGGCTTACGAATCTGACGATATCAAAGTCGTACACATCAACGCCGGTGACGAAGAAGGCGCCGACATCACACTCGAGTACAATGCCAGGCGAATAACTATATCTTTTCTTGCCAGTCCGCCGTGTTCGTCGCCCGGGTCTCCTGTCGTTACGTGACGTCAACGTGTCGGCGGTCCCTCTCAACATCAGACACAAATGGGCAGACCAGGTGCGTCAGACTGTGGCAAATTTGCATAGCATTGGTATTATTTGGGGGGATGCCAAGCCTTCTAATATTATTGTCAATGAGAGTGACGATATTGAGTGGATTGACTTTGCAGGCAGGTGGTCACAAGGATGGGTGGATGAGCCGCTCGCCGAGACCATGGAAGGTGATGATCAGGCTGTTGGAAGGATTGTGCAGTTCCTTGGTATATAAAGAGCATTATTTATTTAATGAAATGAAAGGGCGTTTAGCTTAATTTTTAAATTTTTTTTTTTTTTTTCAAACTAGCAGCTAAAAGCTTTCTTTCGATAATCCATGCTTTTTGCAGCTATCAATGCGCTCGCAAATCGGACCCGTGGAGATCCGGGATAATCTCAACGGCTACAACTTTATTCTCCTCACCATGTTCTGCACTTTTCCCGCTTACTGTGCCGCCAGACCGTATTGTAAACCTGTCCAAACGAACCCCTCTCGCAGTTTGTGCAGCGGGGGCAGCTGCAGGCTCGAAGATGGAATAAACTTGACAAAGTCCTTGTACAATGAATGACCGCTAGGCTGGGCCTATGCCTGGGGTCTGTCTTCTGCATTTGCAAGGAGACGGTCGCCTTACCCAGCACATGACTGGGTCCGCAGAGCGTTGAGCAGTACGGAGTACGGAGTACGTGAAGCGCATTTTGCTTCAAGCCGCCGTCACCACATACATGGCTGCTATTGGTTTGGTTGCAGCTGCACTTCGATAGCAAGTCTCGATAACATGCTTTGGGCACTTTTCGTGCCACTATTAGTTACCGCGTTTCGCAACTAAATCTACAAGTCCAACGTGCGACAGCTCTTTGATTGAACGCAAAGCACGGATACTCACATCGCCGCTCAGAACAGCGATGGCTGGCCGGATGCCTGCTGTCAGTCTTTTGGCCATGACAGGATGATACCTCTGTTACACGCCCCCTTCGGCAGGCAGCACGGCGCAGTACGAGTACAGATGCATATATAGTATTCGAAACCCGCTATGAATGCATTTCGCTTGGGTAGTATGGAGCCTTGGTATGAACACGCACATACGTATATATAGATGACGTATAGATGTATACACACACACACGTATATATATACTCTGTAGTTATATAAAGACGGCCAGTTCGCGGGGTCTCATGTCCGGCCGACTCAACATGCTAACCGATCAAGTGTGTAGGGAGTGTTTGACATGACAACGAGCATCATTGATAGTTGGACTATTTTCGTCTTCCTTCAGGCGAATTGGACCGCCACGTACCGGGGTGCCCAGTACCTGGAAGCTCCGGCCGATAGGCACGTAATTTGTGTATCCAGTACCGGAGTACTTCAGCGAGGTCGTTAGCTTGGCGGGCAATCCGAGTACCTACCACCAGCCCTATGTCTGACCACCTGCATGTGGTAGGTGCGACCCAATCGCGCCCCGGTTAGTTACCCAGTCAGTCGGTGCATCTGCCTCGGCACTCAAGATGCAACTCTAACGAGGCGACGTTTCACACGCCTGCATCCGGAGCACGACTTCATTCACCTGGGCCGCGATGCAGCATCTCACCCGCCGCAGCGTCGGATCAAAGTGAAGGCTGGACATGACAACATGGACGTTGAGGTGAATTGAAGGCTGCCGCTGTCCGAAATATGCCCAATCCGAGCGGCCTGTGAGGCGAGTCACCTCGTACAACACATTCCTGAATCCTCAGTGTGCGCGTCATGGCTGATTTGCATCTCCACGGGCAGGGCGCATGCCAGTCTCAGCTTCTCCAAAGTGGCCAAGAATAGGACGATAAAATAACCCATAATAGTCCACTCTCACAAGCTGGCTCTCTCTGCCCAGACCCGGTGGCAATGCCGAGGTGATTTCACACATCCACCGGCCATCTCCTCCATGTCTTGTTTCAGTCGTCAGTCGTCACCCTTGCCCGTGGAAGAAGAAGCGGCCATGGGGCTTCATGGCTGCCCCACAAGTCGAGGCTCTTGGAGATAATTCCGACGTCTCCGACCTCGCATGCCATGAGTCCGTGACGTCGCTCTTGTCGGTGCCGAACCACTGCCCTTCAACCTCGGGATGGCGTTAGCGTTTCTGTATACAGAGACGCAGTCCTCTTTCGCGTGATATATTGCAGCACGGGCCCCGGAAGCGACTGCTGCTGCCTCTCCATTTAAATACTTTCTTCCTCCTTTGTTTAAAAACCCACATGCGTCTGTCGTGGCATTCATTGCATCTCTCCCCATCGCCAGTCCATTGAAGCCGCCATCTCGAAGGACAGCCGTAATCGCAAGACTCCGGACATGCCTCCTCCAAATCCCGACTGGGTCAAGGCTCTCAAGCCTTCGGGCCTCAACGGCTCTGAGCTCCTCGAGCAGGAGAGGGCCAGATCAGACGTCAACGTCGGCCAGCTCGCCGAATTCTTGCACACCAGCCAGGTGCTCGAGAGGAACGCAAAGATTCTCGACATCCTGCAGTCCCACCCCGTCTTCGACAAGTCGCAAAACTACTTCAACGGCCGCATCGAGAAGATCGAGGCCGCGCTGGCCAGGGGAAAGGCCCTGAGGCAGCTGTCAGTCAAGCATCAATGGAGCGAGGAGGAGTATTCCGTCGCCAACGACCTCATTAGCGAGCCGACGCCGTACGGTCTACATGCGACCATGTTTCTCAAGACGCTGCAGGAGCAGGGCACACCGGAACAGCACAAGCTGTTTCTCGAAAAGGCCCAAAACTACGAATACATCGGGTGCTATGCCCAGACCGAGCTCGGCCACGGCTCCAATGTTCGCGGTCTGGAGACGACGGCCACCTGGAACCAGCAGGACAAGAGCTTCACCATCCACTCACCGCACCTGACGGCCTCGAAGTGGTGGATCGGTTCCCTGGGAAAGGTTGCAAATCACGCCGTCGTCATTGCCCAGCTCATCATCGACGGGAAGGCGTACGGCCCCCATCCGTTCTTTGTGCAGATACGCAATCTCAAGACACACAAGCCCCTACCCAACGTCCACGTCGGGGACATTGGCCCCAAGTTTGGCTACAACACCATGGACAACGGCTTCTTGCTCTTCAACAAAATCAAGGTCCCCCACGTCAACCTCCTCAGCCGCTTCTCCGGCGTCGACGCCGAGACGGGCAAATACGTCAGGCCCGAGAACCCGGCGCTCCTCTACGGCACCATGACGTACATCCGATCCAACATCGTCCTGCAGTCCGGGTCGGTGCTCGCTCGAGGCGTGACCATTGCCGTCCGCTACTGCGCCGTCCGCCGGCAGTTCCAGGACCGCGACAGCACCGGCGACGAGCTCGGCGAGAACCAGGTCATCGACTACACCATGGTCCAGCACCGTCTACTCCCCCTGCTGGCAGCCACGTATGCTCTTCACTTCACGGGACGCGCCATGCTGAGGCTGTACAACGAGAACCAGAAGCGCATGGCCAGCCCGTCGTCTTCGCAGCCCGACCCCGACATCCTGCCCGACCTCCACGCCACATCGTGCGCCCTCAAGGCCTTTTCCTCCACCGTCGCCGCCGAGGGCCTCGAGGTATGCCGCCGCGCCTGCGGGGGACACGGATATTCCGCCTTCTCCGGCATAGGAAGCTGGTATGCCGACTACCTACCCACCGTCACATGGGAGGGCGACAACTACATGCTCACGCAGCAGGTCGCCCGCTACCTCCTCAAGTCCGCCCGCGCCGTGCTCAGGGGCAAGCCGGCGTCCAACGACATCTCGCGTGTCCTGGCCGAGTTCAGGGCGAGGCAGGACATCGGCGCCGCGTTCGACATACTCGACAACGACGAGGACCTGGTCAAGGCCTTTGCATGGCGCGTCGCCTTCCTGACCTTTGAGGCCCTCAAGCACAGAGACGAGGAGAAGCAGGCGTGGAACAGCCTCCTCATCGACTTCTGGCGCCTGTCCACCGCCTTTGCGCAGTACCTCATCCTCAAGAACTTCTACGAGACGCTTCAGGACCAGACGACCGAGTCCTCCCTCGACTCGCCCACGACCACGATGCTGCGCAGCCTGTTCCACCTCTTCGCGCTGCACTACCTGCAGTCGCACGCGTCCGACTTCTTCACCAGCGGCGCCTCGACCGTCCGCCAGATCCAGCTTGCCCGCACCAAGCGGACGCTCTCCCTGCTCAAGGAGATACGCCCTCACGCCGTCAAGCTGGTCGACGCTTGGAACTTCCATGACTGGACCCTTGACAGCTCGCTGGGTCGGTATGACGGCCGCGTGTACGAGGACATGTTCCACCGCGCGTCCGAGGTCAATCCTCTCAACGACATTACCTTTGATCCCTATCCGGATTCGAGCGTTCTGTTCCAGTCTGACAAGCGGGCGTCGAAGCTGTAAAAAGACTTTGCCTGGCCGTTGGATAGAAGCGTCGTTGGGTTTTTTTTTTTTTTTTTTTGTTACGGAATGCATTTCAATCGTTAGACGTAGACGGTACAATACTATTTTTCTAGAGCCATTCTGACCCGTGAAGTTGGCTGTTACCTTCTTTGTCTCTCTGCCCTTCACTATTCGAACCCCAGAGGTCTCCTCGGGACAGTCACGCAGTTGTGCTGCATTCGGCTGTAGCCCTGAAAGCAGAGTTGAACACCACGTGCTGATTTACGTGTTTCATCTGAGTCGGCAGTTCACTCTGGACGAACGCTTCGTAGACCCTTGATTGCAGACTGGAGAAGACCATGGCTGAAAAGCTCAAGTAATTTTAAGAAGCAGGAGTGGAATATACAGAAACAGGGCAGCTACGTGGTGCGTCTGGCACCTGCGTCTGATATCTTCATGTTTGACTCCGAAAAATATTGTACACACCCACGTACGCAATTTTACGGACAAAACTGGTGGTTAAGGTTCCACGTGACGCCACAAAAAGAAATCTTATCTTATCAGGGACCTTTTTTTTTGGCCATGGAAACAAGATTGCCCCGCGCTGCCAAAATTAAACCACAACCACGACGCCGACAGCGCTTTCAACGACTCATGATAACTCTGATCGAACCCCTACTCGAACGCCCTCATCACCGTGAAGTCCTCACATCCTCCACCGGCATATATCGTCCGCAGACGTCTTGGTGACCGCTCACCAAGCGTCCTCACCATGGCTACCCCGCCAGAGCCGTCTAGCCTCCCAACGCCCCCCAAGCCCATTCACAGCCTGGTACTCGACACCGGGCCATTGATCAAGAACGATCCCGCTGTCGGCGCGCTGCTACCGCAGGCAGAACATCTATACACGGTTCCGTCCGTGATCCCTGAAATCAGAGACCCCGTCACGCGCGCGCGGGTCGAGACGACACTGCTGCCGTTTGTGACGGTGCGCGCACCTGGCCCCGCGAGCGTCAAGTTTGTGACGGACTTTGCGAGGCGGACGGGCGATTTGGCGGTGCTTAGCAAGCCGGATATTGAGGTAATTGCGCTTGGGTATGAGCTCGAGTGTGAAAGAAACGGGGGCGACTGGAGGCTGAGGAACACGCCCGGGCAGAAGGGAGTGAATGGACGACCGAAGGGGACGGAGGCAGAGACAAATACGAAAGACTCGGTCAAGGAAAACAAGGAGAACATGGAAGCGCCCTCATCAGCAGAAGTCGACGATACAGATCCACTTACCTTGGAAGACGGCATGGACGATCTAAGCCTGCAGTCAACAGAAGATACCCCCACAGCACTCGAGGAAGATTCCCCAGCTGGAGACCCATCATCGACCCCCAGCGCACCACGAGCAAATCCGGAGTCGCAAGAGGAAGACTCCGACTCTGAAGGCTGGATCACGCCCTCCAACCTCAAAAAACACCAAGCAGCCGATACAGGCGGCAGCACACCATCCCAACCGACGCAAAAGACGCTTCAAGCAGCCATCCTCACATCCGACTACGCCATGCAAAATGTAGCCCTCCGCATCAACATCAACCTCGTCACACCGTCCTTCTCGCGCATCACCCACCTCAAGAACTGGGTCCTCCGCTGCCACGGCTGCTTCGGCATCACCAAGGACATGGAGAAGCAGTTCTGCCCCAAGTGCGGCCAACCCACGCTCACCCGCACCAGCTGCTCGACCGACCAGCACGGCAACTTCCAGATCCACCTCAAGAAGAACTTCCAATGGAACAACCGAGGCAACGTGTACAGCGTCCCCAAGGCGGTCCACGGCACCGCCAACGGCCGCCTGCCCAAGGGCGCGGGCGGCAAGAACGGCTGGGGCAAGGACCTGATCCTCGCCGAGGACCAGAAGGAGTTCCTCAAGGCCAGCGAGGAGCAAAAGAGGCAGCGCAACAAGGACATCATGGACGAGGACTATCTCCCAGGCATACTCAGTGGGAAGAGGGCCGGCAGCGCAGTCAAGGTTCGCGTGGGTGCGGGCAGAAACGTAAATTCAAAGAGGAAGCATTAAAAGGCATATGAACAAACAAACCAGTCTCCAATCACGGGGGTCCCTCTTAAAAATATAGAAAATCAGCTACACAAAACGCCCTGTTCGTCACAACAACAAATAAAAGCGTACATTCACAATGGCAGATGATAAAAAGCAGCGTGCCGTAATGGTTTAATGCATTCTAGAATAAAAACCCCGTGACCTAAACGCCGCCAGGCGCAAATGTGCCCCAGCCAAAGAGTGCCCACACGGCCTCGTCGTTTGTCCTTGTCGAGATTCTCATGCCCACGTCGAGCACACGCAGTTTGTGCTAGCTAAGCCATCCTCTCCAGAATCCCCCCAAAAACAAACGCTACTCCTCCTCTGCAAACAGTTAGCTGACACCTTGCACAAACTGCGCCCACGGGAAAAAAACCTACTCTGCTGCGTGAGAAGCAGGCCGAACCGTCTCTTCATAGTCACCCTCTGCCGCGACCACTTGTCGTCTGGCGAGAAGCGAGCCGGGTGCGCCGACTTGGTGACCTGGCCGTGGGCCACCTTCTTCAGGGTGTACAGGCGGCTGCCGCTGGTGTCGAGGGTGTACATGAGATGCATGGTGGCGAGTTGGTCGGTTTGAGGCCGATGTAGAAGCGAACTTGGTAAGATAAATGGCTTTTCACGGGTTCATCATCGAGTCGAGGTGGAAATTTCGCTGGGGACGGACTGCAAGGAAAAATTGGGACAGTGGTCACGTGTGCTTATCGATAGATCAATTTTGGCGCGTCAAGAACCAAACCTTGTTAGTTACTCTGTACACTAACTAGACTGCAATGCATGGCTGCGGAGAGATTACTTATTTGACTTTCACAGCTCGTTATGACTAAGGATGGACGCTGGCTTTTTCAAATGGAATATTGTAACATGGATGCAGTTTCATGCTAGCTGCCAGAGGTAATGGACTCGTGTACTCTGTACATGTCTATTGAATGAGTGGATAGAGCTGGACTAGATCTTCGGCTTAAAAAGACTACATCATAATGCTGATGTAACTTCTGACCCCAGCGCATTTATTTTATGAAGAAAGAAAAAAGAATTTTGAAATATGCCCAATTCGCCGTTTTTACTCGACTTCCCCCACACGAGCAGCCTTGCCTCCCAGCCAGTCTTCACGTTCATAGAACCGAAACACCAAGTCATAGTCTTCAAAATCGTGAACAATGCGATCAACACGCCTGTAACCGCGGACGGGATCGACGAGGCGTTGCATAGAAAGGCTTTTGAACGCGCCGTCGCCCATGCCATAGGGGTTGGCGCTGGGTCCCTTGGCCTCGAACAGCGTGACGCTGAATCGGCCAGGGCGGAAGATATTGACCACGTGCTCAATGATCTCGGTCGTGGTTCGACCCTGTTGCCCTCCGGGCACGTTGGTTTCGAAGGACGCATAGGAGAATCCTGGCTCCGGGGTGACATGCACCGTAAAATAATGAGTTGCTCCAGCCTGCTCGCCCTCAGCGGATTTCGGAGCAGGAACTACGCCGTTAGCAGAGAACCCACAAGGGCTGAAGAGATACGAGTCCACACGAGCATCGGGATATACGGATGTGGGATAAACGTCGTTGAGTCCGCAGGTTTCCGAGACGACGGAGCCTATGGCGTGGCCCTCGGTGGTCAGTTCCTGGGTGACGTCTGTCTTGACGTTCTCGACATCGCCATCATCGCAGTGTCCAAACACGTCAATTTCCTCAGGGGTCGCAGCAGTGAAACAACCGAGGCTGTCCTGTGCCTTTTTGCGTGCATACTTAGCTTCAGCAGCAAGCTTGTCGCTCGCGACCGCACTCGCGTGTGACAAGTAGAACTGCCTAGCGTTCTCGGGATCAAGATCGGTCATGAGAATTTCCAGGGTCTCGTCATTATGGCTGCAGGAGCCACCGGCAGAGCTACCGCCGTTGGAAGAGAGAGTCATGGCAGGGGTTGGCTCGCAATTGACCTCCGAGTCGGGAGTAAGCGGGGGGGTAAGGGTCTGGTTGGGCGAGGTGATATACAGGTACCAATGGTCCCCATTCATCTTGCCTACCATGTACGCGCTCCCTCCCCCCTCGAGCGTGTCGTCCAGATATTTGACTTCTTGCTTCCAGCTTCGGTGAGGTCCTTTTTGCTGATCGGGGAACAGAAAGTTCTTGCGACTGTAGAATACACGAAAAGGGGTAGCCGCGGCTCGAATGTCGTCGACAGAGTTGGTATTGTGGAACGGAAACTTGGCATAGACAGCCGCAATGTGAAGCAGACGCTGGAGGCCAAGGAGGAGGGTGGTGGTTCCACAGGTCTTGAGGATGAGCTTGTGGGGAAAGACAAACATGCTCGACTCGGAGAGCAGGTAGGCATCCACGTCGTCGGACTCTAGGACAGACAGAATCTTGCAATTGACCATGTCCAACATGCCAACCCAGGTGTCCGCGGGAACACTCTTCAAGCCATGGGGCGCAGCAGAGCTGGGCAGAGCCGTGGGACCAGAAGCAAACCACACCTCTAGAAGCTTCTCGGGTCCCTCGAAGGCATTGCTGGAATCCAGATCGGCAGCAACATCGTGATTGATGGTTAAATGGGGCGTGGCCGAGGACGGCGAGAACGTGTAGTCTTTGGGTACCGAAAGGTTGACCATAATCAACGTCTCACTCTGGGGAGAAGTGAGAACCACAGCAGGCTAAGCGATGAAGGCGGCGCGGGTGAATGATTTGACTCGCGGAAACGCCAAGGTCTCGTTCTCGATTTTGTTTCCTCTCTTTGCCCGCTAGGCAGAGTCCGCGGAGCACTAGCTGCCGCTCAAACAGACCTTGCGGTGTCTGTCTGAGAGAGTAGGCCCACAGGAAGTGGTTGTTCCCAAGATGCTGGCGTAGCCAGCAGCAATGAGACTTATGAAAGAGTCGCTAACGTCTCTAACAGGACGTTAAGGGGGTCGAAAACGGAACGAGTGAAGAAACAACTTCGGTGACAGAATGTTGAATGTTCGAGGGCGTAGTCCGATACCCGTGGGAAAGTACCGGAGCTAGCAGACTGAGGTATCTGCTGGTGCTGTAGTAAAGGGAGTAACGATCAGGATGGATTATGTTGTCTTCATGAGTCGAATGGGTCTTAATAAGAGGGGTGCTATCGAGGCCTGGAGGAGATGTCAGCATGCGTTGCAGATATCAAGTACGGCAGGCACCTGAGAATTCGACGTGAGGCGTAGGGGCAAGATATGGCCGGAGAAAGGGCATGCCAGGAGTGAAAACGTCCAACGTACTTGGAAGGTCGAGAGAAGAGGAAGCGCAGTGGATCAGTCGAACGCATAGAACGCGGTTGAGAATCCTTTGGCGTGAGGGGACAGAAGGGGGTAGGGCTCGTGTTAACGATGACTCGAACTCGGCCGCGAGGAATCGAGCCAATCCGCCGCGAAGACCTGTAAAGCAGGGGTTTCCGTGCGGGAAAAAAAGCAAAGGTTCAAGGCCGGAAAGAACCCATAGACTATATTGCTGTCTCACAGCTCAGTGCAATTGAAGCGGTGAGTAGTCGAGCAGATAGCTTGGTCGTGCGAGGTCGCGATCGGAGGAGCAGCAGAAGCGGGAGCGAAAAAGCACGTCAGGCACCCATGCGGAAGCAGATGTGGAAATGGGAGTGGAAGTGGATGTCACGAGAAGTGGAGGGGGCGACGACAGAAATTTTTCCATCTTCCTTCCTTTTTTTAATCGTCCCGTTTTGTGCTGTTGATCCAAGGTTCCCACTCGGCCCTCGCCTCGTCATTAGTGTGCCTGGAGCCGTCCGCCCTCGAGAACCCATTCGACTCAAAACTCTATTATCTATTGGCTGGCATTTCATCTGCGCCTGCCGCGCTTGCCGTTCTGCATGCAAACAGACGTAGTAACGTGACAAAGACCACAGACGTAGACACACAACACGGAGACTGGCTAGGGTTAGGTTGGGAGATGGATGACAATTTGAAATGACGTAGTCGGAGACCAAGGAAAGGAATAAATAGAAGCTCTAGTACTCCGCATACTTTAGTATGTTACCAAAAGTCTGCGACCACCCCACGCCACCAAACAAAAATTCATACAGTAGATTTAACTAAGGCATTCATTCATGCGAAGGCACAACATGCAGTGCATCAAATAGCCGGCAAATTTGCTGGACCTCAACCTAATTGAACATGCTTAGACTCTATTGAAAAGGAAGCTTAGGGTCCTATTTCCTAATTCACTAAATTTAAGGGATATTTTAGCGAATTTAGTTCAATTTAAATAATACGTGCAAGTTGCATAGGATACAATTCCACAGTAACAGATTGATAACCTTATTAACTCTATAGAGCGCTACATGCGTGCTATTATTCGCGCGTAGGGTTAGCATGTATGATATTCATCGCTAGGTTTAGGGCTACCTAATAGTATATATATAATACTATATAGAGCTATATAGCACAAGAAAACCCAGTTTAAAAATGTAGCACTATTAGTGATGATTTTTAGTAGTGTGGGGTGGTCGCAGACTTTTGGTAACCTACTGTACAACACCAAAGTGATCTACCTGAGATTCTGGAGGAAACCTACGCAAAGAGTCGGCCGTTCATTTCTCATCTACCCACTGAGGTTCCCAGTGCTGAATGAAGATCTTTCAAATTGCTTAGACTTGCAGCTTGACATCTGCAATCGTGGATGGATTTGCGTGTTTTCGAGGTCTTCCTCTATATCTCGACTTGTAAGTTACAGAGTAGACCTATGAAATGCGTCTCTGCTCCATAGCCAGTCACAGAACACGATTTGCAAGCAATTGAACTCGGCCATCTGAGCACTTGGGTGGCAAGTCGGTGAGACGAGAACTAGAGACGGGAAGACGGAATCTCGTCTTGATATGTTATAACCCTTCCAGCGAATCGAGTGTAGCCATGGCCGCTTCGTCATTTTGATTCGACCAACATCAGACGCGTTTTCACTTTCATCCTTTGTCTTCCCGTTTCCGGTTACAGACCCCGACGACTGCGTGCTTTTGGTGCTGGGTCCCGAGAACTGGGAACTTGCAGTATGCGAAAGAAGTCTCCCCAGCTGATCAAATGCTGTGAGACTTTGGTGTTGATGAAGCGCCGACTTTGTGCAGATTCAGCGGCTCGTGCTGAGGCAGAGCAACCGCCGGTCACCAACGACCAACCACCTCCAAGCACTTACCGGGAAAATTCAGGCACCCGTAGATGCAGCCTACTCCGAACGTAGGTAGTATCAAGATACACCGATCTGATTTGAACAGACTTCCCGTATTCGGCCAGCATCCCCTTAATAACAAGGCCAAGGCTTATCGCGGACGACAGGTGTTTTCGGTCAGACATTTCATAACCAGCTCAGTGGGCCTTGGGCCTTTGGCCAGCCTTGCTGACAATGTATTGCTACCCAGCCCAACCCGTAGGCGTCGGCTAGCAATCGACCCAATATGAGCTCGAGGGTACCTCGGTTATATTGGGTACCTGAAAGCCCCTGCTCAAGTTAACCAGTTGACACGCCTCTCAGTTTATGAGCCATTTTCGGCCCCATTTCCCGCTCAGCTTGGGAGCTCGGTCTGTACGGCACGGCAAGCCATGCCGTTCCTCCGTTGCACCCCTGGTAACTACTCCTTACACATGCGGGCCTGGGAATGTGAAAAACGACACTGTCCGACCCCCTTGTCAAGCCTGGCCCGATATTTTCGTTGTAAGCAACGCCGTGATGTCCCTGAACACATGCGATAGCGAGCAGTGCTTGTACTTATCCACGAGACTACCGTCCATCTCGGCGGCACCGGTGTTGCCTCCGTCCGGTGCAGTCGACGATAAGTCGTGGCCATTGATCTGTGTTCCCGCTGGATATTGCGGTCGCCGACCTTCCTCGAGCAAAGCGATGAACTGCGCATCCATCGGAATCGTGCCCAAGAACGGAACCTTGAACTCCTCCGCCATACTACGACCACCCCCGGAACCAAAAATGTCGGTGCACTCGGAGCAGTGAGGGCATACGTAGCCACTCATGTTCTCAATCACGCCCAAGACGCGGATGCCCGTCTTGAAACAAAAGTTGAGTTCTTTACGAACGTCGGCCGTGGAGACTGCCTGGGGAGTGGTTACCACGACTGCGCCGGCAACCTGCTCGGGGAGGGCTTCGCTTTGCAAGGTTTCCGCGAGAGAGATGTGCTCGTCGCTGGTACCTGGCGGCGTGTCGATGAGCAAATAATCCGTGTCGTCCCAGAGCACATCGCGGATGAATTGGCGAATCATGGCCGTCTTCTTGGGGCCTCTCCAGACCACAGCATCGCCTCTTTTGGGGAGCAGGAAGCCCAAGCTCATGGCGTGTAAGCTTCCGACTCCGGTGCTTGCGTCCTGTCCGTGCACGGGGACTGGAGCCCAGCCGCCAGGGATTTGAGTGACCTTTGCCTCCTCGATGGACAGCATCCGCGGGATGGATGGCCCGGTCAGGTCAACATCGAGAATGGCTACAGAATGACCAGCCTGGGATAATGAAAGGGCCAACTGTGTGGTCACGGACGATTTGCCGACCCCGCCCTTCCCAGAGAGAACCTAACAACAAGGAAGCAAGATAGATGTTAGCCGGGATACCATGTAATAGCACCATGACAGAGGGATAAACGCATCGATACGATGCTTGTAGTGCGGCTTACCAGCACGATATGCTTGACCTTATCTAGACCCATGCTGTGCAAATATGCAGCGTGCTATTCTGCAACGGATGCCACCGACGCCAAAAAAAAATGCAAGCGATGCCTCGAAGAACGTGTCGAGGTACTCTCGGTACTCCGTACAAGCGATGGGAAACGACGTTGGACTTGGGCGCACCATGCGAACAAGTCGGTGTCGTCAGGGTGGGTGTTCAAAGAGACAGAGGTAAGGTAATGGTGTCGGCTCAAGACTTCGTCGTGGCAGACGTCGCTTCATTAGATTAGCAATCCATCCATGGGGCCGAATTTTCCGAGAGTGCGGGTGATGAGCATGGAGCGTTCACTTTCTTTCATTGGGGGAAGGTTAGTTCACTAGATTAGTGGATGGATCAGGAAGGCGCGCACAGGCCAGCCAACCAAATTGCGGCCGGTCTCCGGAGCGACGAACTGGTTCTCTCTCGCATTGCAACCAGACATTGTCCGGTCCGGACCACGTCAATCAATCACCCCAAGTCCCGGTGCCAGTAATAACTCGACATCAGTGCGTGCGGCCGGACTTCACGTCGAGAACCAAGGATAGGATGTGTACAGTTGCGATAGCGATCATTGCGGCTTGGCCTTCACCACGTACGAATACTGGACACCAGCACGCGATACAATCTGGCATCTATTTCTATGTTCAAAAGTCTCTTCACTTGATGTAGTTGTCACATCCAAGATGTCTAAATCCTCCCGTCATTCTATTCTGTCTTGTCCGGAGTCGAGCCATAACTCAAAGTTGCACATCCACGATGCCACGTGGGGAGCTCGTCCAAAACGCCACCCAATGTGCATGAGCACAAGTCCGTAAGTGGGTGAAATGCCTTCTTCCATATATATATATACAACTCCGTTGAGATCTATTCCCAAGCCTTTCATGTTAAGGCAATCGAACGCGGCACCCACAAAAAAAAAAAAAGAAAAAAGAAAGAAAGAAAGAAAGAAACAAAAACGTATTAAGACGTTGACCGTGCCGTTTTGGTCCGCCGGTGTTTTTCGGTACCCGCTCATCATCATCATCATCATCACATCATTCTTCACTCTGCATCGAATCGTACAACGCCCCGGGGGAAAGAGTAAATGGATTGGCCGCTGCTGTCGCGGCCCAAGAATTCCCCCGATGGCAGGTGTGTCACTGGTTGTGTAAGTCTCACGATGGGACCCCCTTCGACGGTGAACCCGATGAATTCGGCCTGGACATCGTAGCATTTATCTTCGTCGCGGGAGTTTTCAATGGTATTGCTAGAATGTGCGTGTCAGATGCTGCTATGGATCCCCGAAGCTTCACTCGGCTACCATGGGCTGCCTACTTACGCTTGACTGATGCGTGGGCCCTGGCTTTCGTCCGACGCAGAACGTGCTCGTCGTCGCAACTTCTTGACTGTACTCTTTGTGAAGTCATGGAAAAGGCACATGATTCCAGCAATGACGAGAATCGGAGTCCCCAGTGCCAAGGCCCAAGGTCTGTTGACAGGTCAGTGATTGTCTTGTTCATCATCATCATCGGCGTGACGTGGAGTGAGTGGGCTTACGGGTGCTTGAATTCTGTCAGGCTATGGAACAAGGCCATGATGATGCCTGCAATGGCGACCAATGAGCCGATCTGTATCGACGTCCATGTCGACCAGTACAGCGACATGAGGATTTCATTGTCGCAAAACTGCAGCGCCAACAGCGAATATGCCTCCATCACAACGACGGTAACAGACGCGGCCAAACATCCCAGACAGATGAAGGAGTAGGTTCGTAAAACCTTCCTTCGCCGGTACGAGTCGTTTTTCAGTCCATCAATAGCCCTTTGCGCTCTAGATAGTAGGCCGGTCAGTCTTAGGGTTCAATCCAGAGCCGCAACTGTTGCGAGATGGAGCGTTTCCCCCTTACCTGATGAATATCCATGAACCGAAAAAGAGCAGAATCAGGTTTGAGCAAAACAACGACCAGTATATCCTGCGAACGTTCCACCGTTCCAGATTCAAACCATGCGGTACGTACTGCGTGCACATCTGCTGATCGATTTCGGATAATGCCTCCATGGTTTGCGTTCATATGAGGGTTGGAACATGTAAAAGAGGGAGTATCAAGTCTCCCCCGCGACTTTCTAGCAATTGTCTAGTATCGGGAGGATCGAGGATCTGTCAGGGGGATATATACAAGTCCAACGGGAGGGAACCTTTGGTCGCCCGGGGAAGTGTCGAGGACAGGATAACTATGGCTTCTTCGCTCTTGGGGGCCGGGAGAGGCTGGACGGCGGGCAGCGCTCTGTAATGTACAAACTTCCTTGGTCTAGGCGGCGAGCTACCAAGTACAACCCCCGGATGACAGCATTTTACGAAATGAAACACCGACCAATGAACAAACACTGATACTACTACTACTTTTGATACGCAAGCAATGACACAAGTCCGTACGTAGCATGCTGCCAAGACTGGGATGTCTCTGCCGGCAAATGTGCCAGAGTGGAACTAGTTGGACAAGGGATATCTATCGGATGCTCGTTACGGAGTTGCAGTGAGTGAACTTTGTTTTGTTTTAACCAAAAGCAGAGCGGCCGTTTTATCTCACCCACCGTGTATGGCCATGTTGCTTTTTCCGCAGCCCCGTGAAGCTATGCTACCCCGGGTCCGTTCTCGTCATAGCATCCCGAGCAAAGAGTGACTGGAGAAATCGGCACTTCTCTCCCTCCCTGGAAGCATGTGTATGTATAATCACGGCCCAAGCGGTGTGCCGGCGGTCCTTGTTGCCAAGACACTTGACAAACCTTCGATGTGACAGGACAAACGATCTTGCCCGTAGTCCTGATTAGTCCAAACAAGCAAGGCTGAGCATGCCCAGCAAGCAAACGGCCGGGATGAGATCGACATGAATTGCCCACCGCCGGCCAAGGCGCTTGTCATGGGCCCCGAGAAGTCCCGGCTAACCGTGGGCGGCGTGGCTTGTTGGACCAAGCAAGACCATATACAATGCCTGCAGCTTTCCCTCCAAAGGGGAACGTGGCTGAACAAATTGCCGTGATCTCGGCTGTCAATCTCTGACAAACGTGCCAGGATGGGCTGGTCAAACCCGGGGTCTAACTCACTAACTAGTTAACCTCCTGAATGCAAGCTGGTCCATGGCTTTCATGCCCACCCATTGCGGAGGGCGGGTGCGAACCCTGTCGATATGCACGCTCGACTAATCAGTTTCGAGCGTATCGGAGATGAGATGCCGTGGCCAGCCAAGATGTCCTTAAGCTTAATTTAGCGTTTTGTGGCAAACTGATCGGCATCTTCGCGCCCAGCGAGCGTGAAACAAGATGCTTCGCCTGGAGATGGCAAGCCCAGCCCATGCCGTGCGATGTTGGGGTCAAGCCTTTCTGGGAAGAAATGCAACGTCGAAATGAGTAATGAAACTTAATGCACTGGGCCACTAGGCCATGAATGGAATCGTATACGACCCAAGCACGCGTAGAACTAGGCAGTCTTGTGAGCCCTGCCCCGGCACTGAGACATTGTATCATAACTAAGCCACAGCAGCGCCCGCGCCAAGAAACACATAGATAAGGGTGACAGAGTACTCCGTAGATAGTTGCCTTTTCCCCTCTGGTGCCAATGACGAGCTGCTGTTGTCCGGGGACTGTATTCGTAGAACGTAAAACGGCGGATAGATAGGAACATAGGTCCGTCTTGCTGGTCATCTGGGGTCCAAGGGCGTCTTGTACGCCGTACGTGTCGCTCGATCACTCGACCGACCGTGTGTTTGCACATGACGGGCGATGGGAATGTATGATAAGGCCAAGAATAGTCGGCCTTGTGCGAATTCATTCAATCTTGCATTCCGTCCAAGTGACATACATAACCTTCAACATGTGTGGCCGCTCCCGCTACCGGCCGGAGAGGACGGCCGGGGCCAAGGAGCAAAGGGGCTCCCCCCCCCGATATTGCATGAAACCAAGCGTATCGTCGTCTTCCTGCGGAGTGGACATGTACTTTAGGCTCTAGCTGCTGCATTCTGTTTCAAACTACGGCTATGACTGTGGCCGTGACCGTGACCTTGATGGCCATCGTCGGCCACGCCATGGCCAGATTCGTCCTCTTCAGCCCAATCTGGGAAGCCGTCCTCGAACACTTCCTGCAAGGCATCGACACGCAGTGAGTTGTCGAGCGTATCATCCCTCATCATCTTCGCCCACTCCTTCATCTCCTCGTCGGTAAGCAGACACTCGTCCAGCAGCCTTTCCAGGCTTGCGTGATCCAATCTCTCACCAATAAAGACCAGCTCTTGTCGACGATCTCCCCACTCACCACCCTTCTTGATATCGTGCTGGACAAGAGCGTCGACTTCTCTATCACCAGTGGTATACTCCTCCGCGGGCAGTGTGCAGAACCAGGGTCGTCCGCCCGTCAGCGTCAGCATCGCTCCGGCTTGTGACCAGTCTCCCGCTCGATGGGGGCGGGTGGCCAGGAAGAATTCGCCCTTGGACCGGAAGAGACGCCTGAAGATAGGGTGCGCACGCTTATTGGCTAGGATGACTGCATTAGATGGCATCTTCATGTCATCGTCGGTATCCATGGCGTCGTAATCACCCGTCTGCTTCTGCGTCTCCCCATTCAGAGACGGGATAGTTCGGGCTGTAGATGCGGAGCTCTTCTCGGACTGTTCCGAATCACTTCCACGTCTCCCAGACCCCGAGACGGATTCTGTGCCATCTTGGTCGTCTTGTCCATCCATGTCAGAGTCTACCATGTCGTTGTGTTCTTCCAGCTTCTCATCACCACCCTCCGCGTCGTTTTCTTCATCCTCCTCCTCCTCCTCCGTCTGCTCCAGCTGGAGGATGAACTTGTCATATATCAAACCAAAAAGCCTTCTGGGATGAAAGGGTCTGTTTCGGGTGTAAATGAAACTTTGGACATTGTATTCCTCCGTCTCTGGCTTTGGTGTCGCAACATTTCGCCCATTGACCTGTGAAGCATAGGATTAGCGCATAGCCTTTTCCATCTATACCTGGTCATCATGTATTGCCTTACTTCGCGGACCGTCATCTCGTGAAGATCTTGAAGCCAGCCGTATCCCGACTGTGCAACGTCCAGCTTGAATAAACCAGTATTCACAAGCTCTCGGACTTCGACTTTACCACGGGTAGACTGGATTATCTTGGCTCGGTGATTCAGCTTCTTGATCAAGCTCATAGCCTCAGTTTTAGTCTCCTCATCAATCTAACAAGAAAGAAAATTCTCATCAGCATTCGATATCTATCGCAACATTTCTCCCTACTCACCATGTCAAGCTTATTGAGTATAATGACGTCGGCGAATTCGATCTGATCAACCATCAGGTCGGAAACAGTTCGCTCATCTTCCGGAGTCACATCATCACGACGACACGACAGAATGTCGGCAGTATCAAAGTCGTTCAGCATTGTGAATGCATCAATTACCGTAACCGTCGTATCGAGATGAGCATACTTTTGCAGCCCACCAGCAGCCTTGCTATGATACGGTTAGACGGACGTTGCAGCAAGAACAGGGGGACACACAGGATGTAATACGTACATTTGCTTCAGAACCTTGACGGTGTTTTCGTCCAGTGGCATGGCTGTATCAGCATTTGCTAGGTCGCCCATTTGCTCTGCAAGGCGCGCATCAAAGGTTTCAGCAACCTGCTCAGGCTCGCTAATGCCACTGCTCTCAATGATGATGTAGTCGAATTCCTCCAACTGGGAGATGCGCACTAGTTCCTCAAGCAGATCTCCTCTCAGCGTACAGCAGATGCATCCGTTCTGCAGGGAAATGACCTTTTCTTCCGTTTTACTCAGTTTGTGTGTTTTCTTGATCAAGGCGGCGTCGATGTTGATGCTACACAACCACTATTAGCATCAAATCAAACGCACAAGGGCATGCAACAGACGTACGCTCCAATGTCATTGACAACAACTGCAATCTTGAGTCCATGTTCGGTGCGAAGAATGTGCTGTAGCAAGGTTGTTTTCCCAGCTCCCTTTGAGTCACAGTAAGAATGATGATCTAATGGTATCATGACCGGGGGGGGGGGCCAATACCAAAAATCCCGACAGCAGAGTAACCGGAAGAGACCTTTTAGGAACCCTTATCTTGGAAGCATTCTTTCTAGCCGTTTTGCCCTTTTTATGGGTGGAAGCCCTCTCTATGCGCCGTGGAATGCCCATTGTGTGTGTAAAGAAGGGATACCACCTTGAAGGAATTAATGCAGGACAACTATTGAAGTTGCCTGTCAAAGTCAAGACATTGTTTAAATAGCGACTCGAAACAAATTTCAATGTCCCTTCTAAGCTTTAGACCTGCCCCTATCACCTCTCAGACTCTATTGTAATGCCTGGCTACTTTACGATCACTTGGTTAGATGAGCCATCAAGGTTGCAACCCCAAACCATCAAGGTATTTTCGCAGGCTAATCATGACATTCCAGATAGTATTATTGGTCAGTTGCAAGAGCATGGACAATACAAAGTCCCGTCTTCATCATAAACAAATGGCATGTTGTTTGCAGGTGCCTGCACGGTGATGCAGCTGCGACAAGAATGAAGACAAAGAGGTACTTGGGTTCCCGTTGTCGCCAATCACGAAACCTTGAAATAACGATCAAGGTGAACAGGCTAACCCTTCAAGGGCAATATCATGGCAGGCAGAATCTGACGGTCGTGTCGGGGCTTGTAGTCATCCTTTGTACGTTGTATATCTACGGAGTACATGTAGCCTTTTTCTTATTGTCGTTGCATGAAAGTGGCTCTGTGGCCGCTTTGCTGGCTCCAAGAAATTCCAACAACTGGAAGGAATCTGGTAGATATCGGCAGGGCTCCGACTCAACGCTCGATCTCTCTCTTGAACCGTTGAAATAATACAAATGGAACAATGTGGTATCTGAATACATCATTACCCCAGTCATCTCAGGCGAGGCTGATGAAAGGCCGCCCCTGAGATGTCTCTCGAGGATAAGCATTTTCGGGGCCCATAAGGTTAGTTGTGATTACTATAGTTCTAATCTGAACGCAGGAAGTCGCAAACTTTCTAGATCTGTAAGGGACTGATAGATTCAAGGAGTGGTAGGTAAGAGAAGTCAAGCTGTGCTTAAAGACCGTGGGGCAAAATGTCATGTGAAAAAAACCAAGAACCAAAACTATCAGGATTTGGCAATGAAGGTTGGTAGCTGTCCAATCTCAGAAGGTGTGCGTTTGCTAGATGTACTCGCTACACGAGTCCAAAGTCGAGCTCGGTGGCTTAGCATCATTTGCCTCCTACGTGATGCGTAAAGCAAGAAAGCTGGGGCTGTTTTACGTTGTACTGCTTTCTAGAATGTTAGCCAAGTCATGAATAGGCAAGCATGGTAGGCATCAAACATTGGTATGAGGTCCTGAATGCTCCGAGATATCTCTACGCATATACATGATTCAGAACTAGCACCACGCTGAACGTCTTTGAAGCTCAATTGGTGGTTTTTTTTAGTCGGTCGTGTTCGGAAGAGGTCTTATACTATACTCCGGAAGTTTCAGCTCGGAACAGGGTAATGCCTCACTTAGGCTTACTCCGGACAAGAGTTTTAATCAAAAAACTCGAGGACCTTCTTTAGCGTCTTGCCAAATGGTTGGCGCAGATTCTATCAACCGCTCATTAAGCTGCGGAAGATAAGCCCTTAACCGTGTCCTACCGAGTATAATCAGCCCGCCTTCGATGCTGATCAGTCTCTCCCACAATGATGCACGTGGAGGAATAGTGAGTAGTGGAAAGGGGGTTTAAATGCGCCTTTGAATTCGCAACGGAGGCCTCTTGAGGGGTCTCAGACCGAGCACAGAAATGGACTTGGTCCCGTCCTTGTGACTCAAAACCACTTGTGCACTGTATCCAACCTGAGACTATGGAACTCTACTGTTTCAGATGAATTGTCATGATGAAAAGCTATTACTTTCAGTTGAGCATTCTGCTCTATTTGCTTCAACCGAGAGCCAGCGTTAGATGCTACCGACGACCTTCCCTTGGACTTGGCCACACTGCTCAACGAAATATTGTCAACGTTTCGGCTGTTGCTTGACCCAGCTGGCATGGATTCCATCTCTTCTTCAACGGCCTTGCTAGAGTTGACATATTCTTTGGCAAGACACATTTGGCTTCATTGAGCTACGTTTTCACTATCAATCATACCATATGCCGCTCTAGTCCATTCGAAGCACCGAATACAGTTCCTTTTTCACCATCCGAAAAGCTGCTGCCGTGTAACCGTCAGAAGATGTCTACTATCAAAGACACCTCGTATACGACCCTGGCACGAGATGAGCCAAATGCTGTCAATCATCCTCCTACCACGGCAGCATCCACCGTACCAGATTCTCATGCCGACTACGAATGGCACTGAATTACCCTATTCTTCTACTCGCGCACACCCTTTGCAGTATCACACACACTCTCTCAGCATCTCCCTCCGTGTAGACGGCCATGACGCAATCGACACGTAGACGTCCCGAATACAGTGATGGTCATCTGTCCGATATCCCGTGCTCATCTCCGTGAGTCTCGTCATCAACAGGTTCTTCACCGCCTCCTGGACGACTCTTGCCTTGCGGAGGTGTACTTTTATTCTGTTACCGCGCGACACGAGCTCATCGGTCGACTTACGTCCATGACACAAGTTCAAGTTGCCCCCGTGGCTTCGCCATCCGTTCCGTCTTCCGCGGGGATTCAGAAACCGGACCGATCCTGGATACTGCTCTGCTTGGTTCCTCAACAATTCATCACTCCTCTTATTTCCGCCACAGTCAACTAACTGCATACGAGGAGACGGCGGAAGAGTAGAGATACGGACCGAAGGGTGTGCGGATGGAAAGCAAATTGCAATTGTCTCATATGATCTTGTCTTTTGCCACGGGATGAGGTATATGTATGTTATGGTAGATGCCAAAATCGGTTGTGATCTATGGAAAGCAAATGTGCAATGTCAGATAAGCTGACGAGACATCGCCACAGAGCAATGCCCAAGACTCATAGCCATCCGGCATCGAGTACAGGATAACGAACAACATACGACTACTCCGTACATGACACACTATCAACGTTCACCTGTCCAGTGTAACTCTCAAAGTCCCGGTCCGACGTATGCGCCCCTATGAGGCTTCTTCGTGGCAGAAACGGCGTTGCCAAAAAAGTCAACGCCACCGTTGTCCCGGATGATCTCGCCATTGTACAAAGCCGGCGACGACTTCTTGAGCTTGTAGCCAGACGCAGAGGCCAGGTCGGTTCCTCCATTGTCGGGGCGCACAAACTGGGGGTCAGCCTCGATGCCGTTCTTCGTCGGCGGGCGAACGCCGTCAAAGACGTTCCATTTCCAGTTGATGCCGCTTCGAGCGGGCAGCGAGGATCTTCGGTTGCCCACGAAGATGTTGTTTTTGAAGTGCGTGCGCGGCGGCACCTTGATGTCGAAGCTCTTGCGGTTGCAGTACATGACGTTGTTGTAGAAATACAGCGTAGGGCGGTCGCCGTTGCTGAAGATGCGACAGTCGTTCTCGAAGATGTTGTATCGAACGATCTGGTCGGCGCCGCCGGATCTTCCACAGCCGTCGCAGTTCAAGAAGGCGCCGCCGGCGTTGTCACGGCTGTAGTTGTACTCGATGGTGCAGTTGCCGCTGTTGCCCCAGTCGCAGTCGAAGGCCTGGCTGTCGAAGTCGGACATGATGTTTCCGTAGACGACGTTGTGAGATATCGTGGGATTGTGGTCTCCGAGAACCCACATGCCGGCGAAGTTGCCTCCGGTCCAAGGGTACGCTCCCGTTCCCAGGTCGGAAGCGACGTTGTAGTCGATCAGGGGCGAGTCGCTGAACGAGACGATGATTCCATCTCCTCCGCATGCGCGGATGTTGTTTTGCGTGACGTGTGCCTTGTGGCCGCGGTTGTTCATGGCGCCGACTCGCACCTTGATGCCGCCGCCGCCGCAGTCCGACACTTCGTTGTGACGTACCAGAACATTGTCGTAGCGACTTCCGGGCCTCGATGTGTCAATGTCCACTAGGATTCCACAGGACAAGACGAAGTCGTCGGCGTGCCTGTACTTGTCGGTCTGGCCGGCAACGTGGTGGACGGTGTTGTGGTCTATCGTGATGCCCGTGTGAGTCTTGCCGTCCCTGGCCGTGACATGGATTCCTTGACGGGCAGCAAGGCCCCGGGCAGGATTGGTCACTGTTAGATTGGAGATTCGCCAGTGATCCTGGTTGGTCAGAGTGATGGCAGCTCTTGCACCTTTCCCATTGACTATTGGGTTGGCGGTTTCGTTGCCCGAGGTGTACTTGGTGATGGTGATGACCGAGTCTGCCGTGCCAACTCCCCTGGGCGACAAGGTTCCGATACATGTGGTGCCGGCCTTCAAAGCAATGACGTCTCCGGGTCGGAAATACGGCCTATTGACCTGGCGGACGCTATTCCATGGGTTGTCCTGGCTTCCATCCCCCGCGCTGGCTCGGTGACAGTCAACATAGTACTGTCTGGCCTGCACTTCAGAACTGAAAGTGGCCAGACTCAAGAGGGCCGCGCCAGCTGCGGCTTTGAGTGAGTTGGCTTTCATAACGACTGAGCGACGCGCGGAGCTTGGAGAAGCAAGCGACGGTGACGACTAGGGAGAAAGTTGCTGGCTGGCTGGCTGGCTGACTGCTTATCGCATCGGGAAGAGATGACGAGATGCCTCCATCTATATAGTCGTTTGCCCTGATCTCGCATTTCATGAGACCATTCATTAGTTACTCTCTGGTCCGCAGCAGAAAGGCGACATCCGGAGGAGAATCATGAGCATGTGGATCGCACATCCCGCCGACCGGCGATGAACCTCGGCAGCGTACGGGAGTATTATTCGTATTCTACGGTCTGCCGTCCAATACGGTCCTCCATCTACAGTTCCCGACTGCTTAAGTGGACATTTCTCGTCAAACGTGTCCTTGCATAGCCATCACCCTAGTCTTTATTACGTAGCTACCAGGATGAATCAGCTCATTTCGTCGACGTCGGAAGCCCGACTTGGACCTCATGATTTGTTTGCCAGGATGGAACCATTCGACTTGATACCATTGTTATCACTACTACTACCCAACACGATAAACCCACTATTACCTCACCTATACGTGCGACCGTATATACGTCCTATGCAACGTGGACTTTGGACTTTCCGACCCAACTTGGCATAATATTCTTATCCACTATAATATAACAGGCCGCTATCATCTCCCCTATAGTTATACCCTAGTCAATTACGCTTACATTAAACTTCGCCCTCTAAGCATTGCCGCCTTGCCTTGTGAGACTCAATGCAATCAGACCTCACACGCGCTTTGACCTAATACCACAGGCCGGCGGATATACCGACCGACGCATTATGTTGATTCTATCCACTCCTCCAGTCAAGTCAGCACATTGAATCGCCGTAAACTCCCGAATCCCGGTCAGTTCAAGCTCAAACCACCAAACCCGGGTGTTGTAACTAACTCACTTCATGCGACGCGAGAACCGCTGCTCACTCTCCGCCAGGCGTTATATAGACATGGTTGCGCTGTGACTATATTGTCTTCCTGGGTCCAAACCAACCCAGAATGGTTCATAGTTGAAAGCAAGACTCGAGCTGTCGAAAAAATTTTCTTCCATTAGCAATCAATGGCGAAGCCGCTCTCGACAGCATTAGGTTGGGAGCGAGAAATTGTCCATGGAGCAAATGCGACGCACTCCGATGTTGCCAATCGGCCGTTGAACAGGGCGTGATCATCGTCTCAACTTCCACGGTTGCCAGTAACCACAGATCGACCAGAAATTAAATATTACGCTGTAGGCTGAGTGTTGCAGCAACCGGATTTGAAAGTTTCATGTCGTCAATCATGCTGCCAAGGCTCTGATCCCTTCGGTCTGAGGTCAAGATCTAACAACGCAATTATCAGTTAGTTACTGCTTGACTGCAACGCTGGCAAATACTGGTATGGCGAGACCAGATCAATTCTCTACACTAAAGAGACCGGAGAACAAGGATACGGGTTCACTAGATGTTCCCCGAGTTCGGCCAAGACTCAGCACTGTTCAGTAGCACGCAGACTTGTGCCTCCTAGGACTGGCCCAACAATCACCATCAAATTAGCTCTCACTTCTCATTCTCTGCTTCGCCATCCATTCCAAAGTCGTGTCGCGATAGTCTCCTGGCTCATACCCTTCAAATAGATCCGAAAAGAATCCACGTTTCCTCTTCAAGGCCAGCCCCAGATCCCGAAGTAGCATGTCGTAGTAGGGAACGGCGTCAAATACAAATGAGGGTGACCTGTTCCCCCAATCCACAGGGTATCTCCATTTTCCGAACCGGTTGATCAGGACGGTTTGGTACTGCAGCTTCTCCAATGCTCCTGGCTCTGAGATGCTTGAAGTCGCATCGCGACTCAAACTACCGGACATGTACGAGGCCGTCCACAGACTTTGGATGTGTGCCAATATGGGCGTGCTGAAGTCCATAGCCATGCCACAAAAGGCCATGTCTCGATGCCGGAGAAACCGTGCTGAGGCAGGTACAATGAGTCGATGAAGCATGAACGGTGTCATGCTGTTGTGTTTCGTCAGTGTCCCGGCTCTCGCAACTCCCTGGACCTCTGAAAGCGGCACGTAATTCTTCAGATACTGCGGCTGGCCTCGCAAACTCGGGAATCGTGAGAGAACTTCTCGATCAGCCCTATCTAAGAGGTTGTCATTGCTCCCCAACCCTTGTGCTTTCAGTTCGTCACGTCGTTCATGAGGCAGACCCAGCTCTGCGTCGAGTCCTTCGGGGAGGAATTTGATGGCCGGCGCCCTCTTCCACCCTGTATGCACAAGGATCGAATCTGACTCAAAGCAAGTATTGTCGGACAGATGGACTTTTCCTTCGCTCAGCCGATCAATGTCGGCTACATGAACTTTGACTTGCCCGCTCTTGACGTAATCGAAAAAGTCTGTCTCATAGTTCAAGATGCTGAAGCTGGCCCCGGCGAACATGATATCGAGCTTGGGTTTCAGCTTTCTCACTTCTGGATGCCAGTAGAACTGGCACCGACTCAGGACATCTAATGCTAGAAGTTTCCAGAACAAATTGGTGATGAATCTTCCAAGCCAAGTGCCGTGTAAAAAACCCCGGATCCACGGATGGCCATCTTCTGAGCCCCAAATGCAAGGGCTGAACCATGTGAACAATCTTACGTCTAGTCGGTGTTAGCTCGAGCTGAAGCGGCTTGTCGGGCACATGGATAGCCATACTAGGTAGGAAGTCTACCCTTTTTTTGAGGGGGGTCACATATGCTGGTGTCATCCAGCACGGGCCGTGGCCATTTGCTATTCTCAAGGTCAGCAACAAGTTCGCTACTCCAAATACGATGGGTTGTGTGGCCACTGGCATACGTCTTATGATCCAATGCACTTCGGCACCAGCGGCAGCATATGCATACACAGCATCCCACGCATACTTTTTCCATCCATAAACTGTGGCTCTCTGGCCGAGCCTGACGGTCTCTGCGTTGTTACCGAAATCGCGTCCATGGAAAATGGGACCATGAAATTCCTCGTCACCCACGAACTTTGGTAGGTTGGGTTCAGACGTACAGCCGGATGCGACAATGAGCCTCCGCGTAAAGATCGTGTTGGTCTCGCCATGGTGTCGAACGGTCAATGTCCACCCTCCTCCTATCTCGTCATGCTCTGCAGAGATTACCGTTGTTTTGAGGCGAATCAGCGGCACAAGATCAAATTTGTATGCGTATGACTTGAGGTATTCATGCACCGCTGTGGCAGGAATGTGTTGGCCCGGTTCGGCACCATGTTTGCCAGATTCCATGGGGTGATCGGGATATTGGTACGACCCGAATAAATTGTTAGTCTTGAGGCCAGGATATAGTCTTTCTTCAGCCCACGTTCCACCTATCGATGCTTGCGAGTCCAATATCGCAATCGAGTGATTAGGTTGGCTGCACTGGTAATGTTTGGCGGCGGCCAACCCGTGGAACCCTGTGCTTGCACGGTCAGCTTCAAAGAAAAAAACGTCTCCTTAATACCTCTCAGTGATGATAATACCGGCTCCTACAACAACGCAATCTTTTGCCTCCATAGCGACCGTTCCAACTCGCGCGTTCCTGCAGTGTCTCGGCTGCAGAGTGCAAAGGACACAATGCAATCATGAATCCATCAACCAGAGGTAGCTGGACGAGTGATGTAGGTACGTGATTGATCTGGAGTACTCCGTACGGAATGTTATAACTACCTGTTTTTCGATGTGCATTGAGAGGCTGGATCCGTAGTGATGGCAACTTAAAAACTGCATTCATCGACGTGCATATGGCGTTCTCAGCCGTACTGCACGATCGATATATCTCAGAAACCATTACGGAGTGCTGTCTAAGAACAATCAGGGTATCGTAGCCAATGGAACCATGTTCAGCTACTGATCAAGTTCCATCGAGGCGGGGACACGACAGGGTCAAGGACGGCATACGCATCAACCTTCGTCAGACACCCGCCGCCATGCGTTCAGACAGAAGCAATTTCCCCTGCAACACGGCTCCTTGACGAGATTCACAGCCATCACAGCCATGGCACCGATGAAAACATCGTTACCAGATTGCGTGGCAGCGCAGCCACAACACGTGAATCCGCCATCTAACTAGGAGTTGCTGAACAAACACCTCCGTCTCCATGCCAGTACCGAAGGTGTTGTGGAAGACGGCTGAGAAGCGATCAATCCTCGCTTGCGAGCATGCAATCGATATGACACTTCACTCCTTGCTCTGAGAGCACCGCGCTTGATTATAATGCTCCTTGAAAAATGCAATCCCGCACGCCGGACGCCAGCCACTCCTGAACTATGCCTCTTCTGTTTCAGATTCCGTGTGATGAACGTCCACAACCAACGACTTCCTGTTCCTGCGGTCGAGCCATGATAGCCCGATAGTCCAACAGATGAGAGCAATAGAGCAAGCAATCATGGCCCACATACCTCGCTAGATTCGAAAGGTTACTAATGATCGTTTACGTGAGGATAAAGATAGGACTCAGCTCACAACAAACCAGGGTGCCATGGATGCTCCGTAGAATACGATGCTCCACCAAGCGTTTAGGACGTTGTTGCCGAGGTTCATGCTGGCGAGGACGACAATGCGAAAGGTGGCTTGTTCGTATCTCATGGCGTCGTTGCACCAGGCGAACATTGTGGCCGCAAATGCGTAAACTTGGCCTCTGTTAACGTTTTTGTACTGCGTTTAGACTGACCGCGGCCATGGAATAGAACCATCTTTACCTGAGCCAGCCCAATAGTAAGCTGCCATTGTAACAGTCGTAGACTGTGAGGCCTCGGGGTCTCGAGACGAAAACAGGATCATAATCGAGGTGGCAATACATGTGGCCCCGTTGAAGTAGCCGACGAGATATCGTTTGCCGCCAAGGAAGTCGGTCAATGCCGCCCAGAACATAATTGACACAATGCCGACTGCGTAAACACCAGAGGGAAAGTTGTTCTTTTGAGAAACACTATAACTGTGCACGGGATGGTTTTCCAGGAAGAGAGCGAGCAGGGAGTTGATGCTGAAACTTTCCAGCTCTCCAGCAAGACACCAGAGTCCGACGAAGCCCCAGAAGTACCAGGACGACAAGACCTTTTTGAGGAATTCGAGGGTGATGGGAGACTGTACGGGGATTTCAGGAACCCGAGAGATGGCGAGCTTCTTCTCTTCTCCTGTCAGATAAAAGGCGGTAGTTGTCTGGGGCGTGTCGGGGAAAAAGATAATGCCGTAGATGGCAACGGGAACGGTGAGCAAGCCGTCAATGATAAAGAGCCATCGCCATCCGGCGAGCCCAAGACGTCCATGAAGACTGTTGTAGACGCCAGACTGGATGAAGCCCCCAATGAGGCTGCCAGTTAAGCCGGACGAGGTAAATATGCCACTGCGCTTGCCAAGCTCACGCTCGGTATACCAAGAACCTAGGATGTAGTGGGTGCCGACAAAGGTCGAGGCTTCGCAGAAACCTAGAAAGAAGCGTATGGCCATGATGGACTGCGGGTTATGTACGGAGGCAGTGACCATGGTAAGGCATCCCCAGAGGATCATCATCAAGGGGAACCAGAAGCGAGGCTTGACATAGTGAAGCGCAAGGTTGGACGGCACTTGGCCGATAACGTAGCTGGAAAAGTGGGAGTCAGTGGGAGATGTTAAGGCCATAAAGGAGCGAGGAAATCTACCTACCCGACAGTGAAGCAGGTGTTGATCTCATTGAGTTGGTTCCCGACGAAGCCGAGATCGGTTTTCATGCCGGATACGTAGGCATTGGCAATGTTGCTGCGATCAAGCTGAGGAACAAGCAGTGCTCGTCAACCGGTTGGTCTCGACGAAATGGTGAAGGGGAACCCCGTGGCAACTCACATAATTCACAAAAAGGCTGAAGCAACAAAAGGTAAGGATGAAGAAGTCGATCTTGCGGACAAGCTTCCGCTCTCCAGGCTGATATTGTGCATGAAAGTTGTCGCTTAGGCGTGATGCGCACATGGTGCTACGGTCATCGAAAGGTTCGTGCTTTAATCACGGTGCACGGTCTGGTGTGATCGAATGGATGCCGATGTTACGAGATGGATGCAGCCGCGATGCGTGTTGTATACGGCGATCAAGAAATTGGGTCAATGAACGGAGTAGGAGGATTCAATGTACTCCGTAGGCACCTTTTTGGATCCAAGAAATTGGGGCTCCTCCAGGGAGAGACGTGTCAAAGTGCTGGCGGACATTGGATTGGGATGCCGTCGTGCGACAAGCCCTAACACCACGGCAGACCAGACTGACAATACCGGTGATTTGATGTGAGCGTCTTGGATATGACATCAATGTTGAGCACTCCATGTTGAAATTCAAGTCTGGTGCATACATTTCGTCGAGTTTGGTCTGGTGGTGCGCATGCATCCAGATGCTAGACTTGGGAGCCTGCAGGCCGCTAATGTCTCCGAATTGTGCGCACCATCACGTGTGGGAACTGCTCGCGCGCTTTTCATTGGCTGGAGCCCACATGCACCGCTCTGCAGTGACCTCTGGCGGTAGTGTCTGGTACCCGAAGCTTGGATCGCCAACGGTACGGAGTATTTGACAAAGGATTGTTGTCGAGGTTCGTTAGCGGCACCTTGAACCCGGCCTGCCCTAGATCCCTAGTTCTGGCAGATCCGGGGTAAAGAAAAATAGGGATGAGAAAAGGGGGGGGACTGATAGTGAAAATAAAATGGGGAGGAGACCAGACAAACGTGAATGGACCACCTGGTCGCAGAGACGAAGATACCTGCCTACGAGCCATTTTATCCGTTAGGACAGGGCGATAATTGAGCGTTGGAAGTGATGCGGCGTCTGGTGCTGTTGGCCCAGATGCTTTGCTCAGGCAGGCAGATATCCAACATTGAAGGTCCGTCCAACAAGAACCAAGCTCTCGACTGGACGACGCAGAATTTGTCAAGGTGCACCAACAAATCCCACAGATGGTATGTACCTAGTAACTACAATGTAACCGAGTACGGAGTGATTGATGCCACGCAGGCCCAACAACCCGCCCAGTTGCCCAACATTGAAGCCCTCCAGCCGCAAGCCTTTGATACGAGGACGCACTTGCCTAATGTATAACTATAGCCTACAGGTACCTGCCACATGTGCAGCCAGTAGCGAGGTCTGGTGCCTCATGTCATTTCAAGTCAATGCTATCAAGTATTGACTGTCGACTTGTTGTACGCAGTACGGAGTACGCCGTACTTGACTCGACATGGACCCTTCTTCGCCCTCCCCCCTAGTCTCCCCGTCTTTCTCCTCCTCCTGCTCTTCCTTACTCCAGTCTCCCTCCATCCGCAACCCGCCTTGGCAATATTTAGTATTGACCGGCCCCGCGGCTGCTCTATCCTCCCGCCAGCCGTTTATCCAGACGTCCCCTTTACCTTTGCCTCTGCCTTTGCCTTTCCGTTTCTAGTAACGAGTCTATTGGCTCTTCCCCTTTCGTCCCAGTCTCCAGTCTTGCCATCTCTCGCCTCCCCGCCTTTCGACCTGTCCCCAGCACCAGACCCTCCTTGGGATGAGACCATACTAGAACATGGATATCGAATCTCGGCACTAGTCAACTCGTCTCTACCCCCTTCGTATCACCTGCCAAGGCTGTTTACCGACTTACGAAATCCACCGGCGGCGCCTGATGCCCGCATTCTCAAGGCATGGTGCCACCGGTGGAGGTGAAGCAACGCGGGAAGCCTCGTGGAATGCGCCGAGACCGGGATTGTCACAGCTGCAAATCGAGGAACATCAAATGCGATCTGAACCGCCCATCCTGCTCGCAATGTCTTGAGGCAAGAATTACTTGCCGGGGCTATCCGCAGCGTGTCATATGGGCAGCAGATCGAACAGGAAGGGAGTCTCAAGGCGCCCCGTCGGTAGCTTCAGCTTCGACGGCAGCTCCAGCTTCTTCGGCTTCGGGCTCGACGTCGGGTTCAACTTTGGCTTTGGTTTTAACTCTGCCTCCGGCTCCGTTGCCAACTACCGCCAAGGCGTGTAAGAGACAGCGCAGGGCGCCTAGACCAAGGCTGCCACACGGCAATACTGTGTCATCAGAACAGGAGTCTACAAAGACATCAACGCCGAGTGACGGGTCCATTGTAAAAGGCGAAAGCCCCGTCTTGGAATTGCGGCATCTGCCCGCAGCAGACCAAAACAGCTTCATCACCAGTCTCGTCGCCTTTTGTCAGCACATCATATCCTCAGACGGCTCAACCACCGACCATAGCCATTATCTTTCTTTTGAAGCCGTTCGGCTCATCTCCAAGCTACATGATCTCATGAAGGCGCGCATCGAGGGCCGGTCGACGGCGCCGCTTGCCGGGGGGGAAGTCTGGGACTCGATAGATGCTGCTCGCCACCGGCTTGCAGCCCTTATCGGCCTCAACGAAGCTCTAGAGGCTGGGAATCCATTTGCCTTTCTTGGAATTGCCGCCTTTGCAGTGCTCGAAGTCTGCGACAGCCCATTCGGAGAGTGGCAGCGGCACCTGCACGGTGCGAAATCTTTGCTAGACTACCACTGTCCAGACCCGTCTGCATTGGAACAGCTTTCCCACACCGTGACGGGCCTGACAGAAATTGTTGCCAGATTGGTCTGGTGGGATACACTTGGGGCCATAGCTAGAGGCAGTAAGGGTCTCATTTTCGATGACTGGCATCGAAAGACGCTTGACCATCGCATCTTTCAGCTCGTAGGATGTTCGGCCGACACGTTCGACCTGTTCAGCCGCGTAGCCAAGGGTGAGGTTGCCACCGATTCGCTGAGTTGCTGCGTTATGGCCGTGGAACAGCTTGCCCGGATCGACTCGGGCGAATCTGCCTGGAGCCTGTCGGCCAACGTCAACAGATGCGCGTCCGCCATTGCCATGCTGGCCCAGGTGGAGGACACGGGAGACGGGCACGCACACAGAGCCTTGGACTCGGCGGTTGAGCGCGCGTGCCAACTGATTTCCCGTATGACGCCGTCTTCTATCTACTACATTCACGTAGCCGTATCGGCCTACCTGGCCGGCATGCACGCCGCCTCCACGCATCAGTGCGAGATTCTACGCGCATATTGGCATCACTGCAACCATACGGTTGTCCAACGTTACCCCGACGGCTTGGCAAAGTGTGAGGAGCGGTGGAGGGCGAGAGGACTTGCGGGGGTGTGTTGATGGATAAATTGCACATAATAGACGATAGCGAGCTAATAAAGAAGGTGATTTGGCTCAGCCACCCTCGTGAGAGAGATATCGGGCACGCGGCGCATGGCCCCTTGTGCGCAGACGCCTACGACAGACGTGAAGATGCCAGATTGGATCGGATCGTACATGATGCGGCCGACACTGACCACCATGGGGCCGATATTTACCAGCAAGCTCATCTCGTCAACGGTCCATCACTCAACTCAATCTCAATCGAGCCTTGTCGCATGGCCGGCGGCCAACACAGCCCTTTGCAAGCCGCCAGCAAGGTTTTAAAGTTCCGGGTTCCCCGCTGGCTGCCGCCCCGGTCTGGTTGTTTTGTTCGCCTTGGCAAATGTCCATCCGTGGAACATTAAACGCCTCCTTTGTCCCTCGTTCTCGGACGGACGCCTTACCCGTCGCCCATCTCAAATGAACTAACTAACTAACATGCCTAGGTTAGTTAGTCGCCCCTTGTGTGGAACTCTCAGGCGGGCCTTAACAGGAAACCAATCTAACTTGCGGAGTAACTATTCGACCTGTGGTTTCCTTCTCACAACGCCCTCCATCCCGAGTTCCGCAGAGCCCCCGGTCACGAGTAACCCCGGCCAGATCATTCACACGGGAGAAAGGCAACTTTGGAGTTTCGCCGTTTCAGCTGCCATGTATGCATGCGGGGTTTGACCACCACCACATGGCTGGGGGCTGCTGGGGGCTGTTGGCACGCGGACCCGAACCGGACAGACGCCTGCGATAATACGCCAGCCATCGGTGAATAGGCCGGCTTTTCTTGTAGCTACAATCTCGTCCATTTCTTGTTCTGGTTCTGTACGTCCTGTTGTTCTTTTCGGGCGTCTCTGTGTGGCTGCTTCGCCGTGAGCCGACCGGAAGCGGCATTTTAAAATCTTTCTTTCTTCTTTCCCTCGTCCCAAGTAACTGCACTATTCTTTCTTCCTTTCTCACTATATCTCCATTCACCAAGGGCATTGCTGGTGTTCATCTCTCCAGCATCGTACATGATGACGTCTGGCACATTGAACGACGTACATAGAACCAACGGCACGAACGGGACAAACGGCAGCACCTCGTGGAAGCAAATCAGCGCCAGAAAGCGGCAGGAGCTGCTATCCTCCATCCCTGAGGAATGGCTCATTCCGACAGAGGTGCTGCCCGCTGATAGTGAAGATGATGTGACGTCGTGGCCGGACACGTGTGGATGGTTCACGGCCGATGAGCTCGCCATTACAAACTCTACGGCCACCGAACTGATTCCTAGGCTCGTCTCCGGCGAGCTCTCCTCGGAGGAGGTGACGAGGGCGTTTTGCAAGAGGGCTGCGGCTGCTCATCAGCTGGTATGTATCTGTGCTGCGCCCCCGTCGGCTTTTGTCCACCATATGTACACACACAGAAGGAGAGAATGAAAGAGAATGAAAGAGGTGAATTAACAGGCACGGCAGACGAACTGCTTGTCAGAGACGTGCTTTGACAGGGCCATCAGGACGGCCAAGGAAAGGGATCTGCATCTCGCGCAGACGGGCAAGCCCTGCGGTCCTCTCCACGGCCTGCCCGTCTCCCTCAAGGACAACTTTAACCTCCGCGGCCTGGACGCGACGGTTGGCTTCGCATCGCACGTCGGCGACGCGGCCAAGGCAGATTCCACGCTGGCGCAGCTTCTGGAGAAGGCCGGGGCCGTCTTCTACGTCAAGACCAACACGCCGACGGCCATGATGATCGCGGAGAGCGTCAACAACGTCTTTGGCCGCACCGTCAACCCACTGAACAGGAAGACAACCAGCGGCGGCAGCTCGGGCGGCGAGTCTGCGCTTCTCGCCATGAAGGGGAGCCCTCTCGGCGTAGGCTCAGACATTGGCGGCTCGCTTCGCATCCCAGCCGCGTGTACGGGCATCTTCACGCTCCGTCCATCTTCTGGCCGGTTCCCCGTCAGGAACACCCGCTCCGGCATGCCGGGACAGGAGGCCGTGCAGTCGGTCAACGGTCCCATGGCCCGGACCCTCGACGACATCGCCATGTACACCGAGACCGTCGTCGGCGGCCAGCCCTGGCTGCTCGATCCGCGCTGCCTGCCCATCCCCTGGCGAGACGTGAAGCTGCCCAACAAGCTCAAGGTCGCCGTCATGTGGCACGACAACATGGTCCGCCCGACACCCCCCGTGACCCGTGCCCTCGGCGACGTCGTGTCCCGGCTCAGGGCCGCCGGCCACCATGTCGTGGACTGGGACCCCGTCGACCAGAGAGAGGGCCTCGCGCTCCTGGGCCGCATGTTCGTCGCCGACGGGGGCACCGCCATCCGGAAGCAACTCGAGAGGACGGGCGAGCCGTGGCGTCCCGAGATGGAGCAGTACAGGATCGCAAAGGAGCTGTCGACGTACGAGATGTGGAATCTGCAGCTGGAGAGGGTCGATTTCCAGAACCGCTATCTCGACCGCTGGAACAGGGCCGGCATCGATGCCATCCTGTGTCCTACCATTCCCTTCAACACCGTCAAGAACGGTTCATTCAAGCATGGTACGTCGGCGTGGCCACTCATCGAACCCCGGCTTCATCCGAGCTAACGTCTCAATCTTATAAAAAACCTTGCAGTCGGATACACGGGCGTGTACAACGTTCTAGACTACTCGTGCCTCTCCTTCCCAACCGGCCTAAGCGTCGACAAACGTGTTGACCGGATCCAAGAGCCATACCAGCCCCTCGGCTCAGACTGCGAGGCGATCAATGCCGACTGTAAGTCGTCCCCCCCCCTGCCGCTCTGTTGATCCGTGGCACACGCTGACCGGGGGATGGTTCTTGCAGACGATGCCGAGACCATGCATGGCCTGCCCATCAGTCTGCAGCTTGTGGCGCGGCGGCTAGAAGAGGAGAAGGTTCTGGCCATGGGCGCACTGATCCTCGATGTGCTACGGACTTGAAAATGCGCGTGGCGGCTGAATAGATGGCATATCGAGAAATGACGAATAGTTTGTGTAAGACTAGAGATGGAGAATGCATTGCGGACAAGGTCCAAGGTCCAAGGGCACTTGTCCAATACAAGCGGCTCAAACTTGAATAGGAGTTTGTCAATGATCAAAGGGTACGTACAGAGGAGCATTTAAAAGCCGTCTCATGTTCTATCCAAGTAAGCCTTTGCAATGGCCAAGTGGTCGATGAATAGCATTCCAAGTGGGTAAGTTGAATACGACAACTAAAAACAAAAAAGGGACAAGTTACAGTTTCTGCGAGGATAACTCCCCGACTTTTCCTAGTACCGCTACTGATACTCACGTGTTCACTATGCAAAGTTCTTTCTTCGAGTAAGCCACACGTTGACACCTCGTCGTGCTCAGTAACGCGTTGTTTCGCTCCGAGTCTACTTACTTTCTTTTCGCTTCTCGTCTCTGCTTTGCACTTATGTAGTATACCCCCTTTCTTGTTCCAATCAACGGATCCTCACTCGATCTGATGCCTTGTACACCCCCGCTTTCTGGCTGCGGACTAAAAGCAATGTGCTGTTGTTTGTTCTCATTATCTTTTGTGATTCGGTCAATCTCAATCGTGCCTACTGGCACCCACTTTGTGCTCCTGTACGGGACGGTAGCATCATCCACAATGTCATCCGCGTCCGCAATGTGAGCCTGGACATCAAAGAGGATAGATTTTCCTGGGAATCTTTCCAGAAGATCATCTTCCAGGTAGTTTGGGTCGCTGGGTGCCTCTCCGTCGGGAAACAAGTGTTCTCAGTCGACGGGGTCGAGACGATATCGAACATGGGTGATATCACCGTTTGCGTTGGTCAAAATGTGCGTGTTCGGCTGGTAATATGTAATGGTACCGTAGTTGAAAGGGTTAGGCGAGGGAGACTCAACGAATCTCTTGGCGGAGTCTTGTGTTTTCAACCACGTCTCGAATACTTGGTTCGCATGGTCTAAATCACGCTTCTCCTTGGAAGTATCGCCACCTCGGTCAATGGCGTCTTGCAGCTGTTTCTTGGCGACATTCACTGCGGAGAAGAGCTGGAGAAATGTCAAGAAATCTTGGCCGTTGTTGGTGGCGAAACCATTGAAGGAGTGGGCGATGATATCCGTGTGTGTAGATTCGTCAAGTAGAAATCGGACGGCGACTCCTTTGGGCGTGGCCTGTTTCGCTGCATCAGGAATATCAGGGACGCCACCGCCGACGGAGAATCGGGCTATAATTCTTGTGGATGAGTTGTTGAAGTGAGGCGCGAGAGAAAGGGTTTTCGCCTCTTTGGTTGGTTCAAAGGTTCCTTCGACGAGAAGGCCCTTTGCGTGTGCTGGTGAGGGTCAGCTTCGCGAATCTTATGCTCGGTACAAATTTGGCCCTCCTAACTTGTCCGGTAGCCGGAATGGTAGCCAAACATGGCGGTCATTTGATCTATCAATCTTTGTGGCAGTTCTTTTACTGCATCAGTTGCTGATGTGGAAATATCAGCTTGGCCGGTAGCGCTGTTGGCAATCGGCAAATGAACCGAGTCGGTAGCCATGATGAAAAAGAGAAAGATGAGAAAGATCTAGCGAGAGCTGGGATTTGAAACGCGTATAGAATATTCGAGACTCGGGTTATTGGGCAAGAATGGGAAGGCTAACATGTTTTCCTTGGGAATTACCTAGCTCCATCAAATGCTGGCTAAAGGGAATCATTTAACTACCATTTTGAATGATTGAATATTTGGAGGGGGGTCATCTTCAAGCAGCGCCATCTCCCATCAGGCTTTTTGGGCAGCAAACATACCACAGAAACGAATGCAGGATCGAAACGTAGCCCGATCCGACAGTGTCAGTCGCTGCTACCTTTTGACGAGCCCCGGAGGGTTTCATTTCATTTTGTGTTACTCTCTGCATTATTTGGTTGGACACAGGCAGCATATGACACGCAACATCTTGTGTTTTTATTCAATGCATCTGCTGAGCAACCCGAAAAGATGGTGGGAGTAAGCTCCAGTGGTCAGAAAGGGACGGGCTGACGTGATCTTGCGAGTAGAAGAATGTGACTGGTGTCAGTGGTGTGTGTGAAGGGAATGAGGTAAGAGTCCTGACACTTTCACAGGAATTGTCCCTCCTCAATATGATTGGATCTACCTTGTAATGTGTGCAATATCCATAGCGTCTTGGGATGGCTCACTATCTCTTCGCTAGCACAAACAAGTACAGTACTTGTTTCCATATAGTTGTATGCTGCTATATGATAGACATGCTGGATCATATCTTTGAACCTGGAGGTATGAGGTATGTCGCCGAGTCATTTCTCAGCGAGTCATGACAGCGCCAACCCCGAGTCGCCTACCAGTCCATCCATCCCGCTTCCTTGTTCAATAGAAGCTTGGTATTTTAGCTGCCGCTGGGTTCTTGGCTGTTACAAGCTGAAATAGCAAGAGGTTGGTGTTGGAGGCTTGGGTACAGCGTGGAGGAAGATGTAACCTATTTCTGGGACCTACCTCTCAGTTCAGCTTGACGCCTATCCAAACATGGATTAATACTAAGATCATCCCAAGTTGTTTTCAACGGAGTCTCTTCCATGCCGAATTCTAGAACGTCTCTCTCGTTTACGGGGCGAAGATTGAAGACGAAAGTGTTCGCAGCAACTATCGGAGGGTTAAGGTTATACACATGCGTGAGCAGCGGCGTGAATACGATGCGCAATGACGATGGAAGTCATCTCAATCTGTCATTGTTGGAGCGGGTTTCCTGGCAGTCGAACACATGACTCAGTCAGGTTTGCGCGCGAGTGCCCGGGCTTATCGGGATCGACAAGAAAATCTCGAAATGACAACAGGAGCATCCTCTTTCGCAACTTTGAATAGTGGGTGCACGAAGAGCATATTGACGAAGTTTGGTGACATGCCATTAACTTACCCTGCGACAGCACCGTCACAGTGAAATCTTGACCAATGGCTGTCAAGCGTTTCGGTGCGTCTTTGGTTCGGCCCTAGTTGGTTGAAAAGGATGACTGACCGGGGACGAGAAGGTAGGCTGGGGGACGGCGTTAGTGCACTCGACAGTAAGATTTTAAATAGCAGAACATTTTACAGCACAGTAGAATTCAGGGATTATTATCCAATTAGAAGCCAGATTCTAAAGGGTACTTAATTTTACACCTAATTCTCACTATAATAGAAGTACCAGCAATTATCCGAGTTACAAAGAGCTACATCGCACACATTGAAGCTTCACGATTTGTAGGGTTAAAAGGTTGAAAATCGTGCCCTTAGGCTTCAACAGGCGGGTTATTAGGCCGGCACGTGTTATCAGCTGCCTGCTCACGTGTGCTATTATCGTCATCTATTAGAAATTCGCCGTCAAACACCTTCAATACGGCTTGTTGTTGTTGTTGCGAGCCTTGTGGTCTGTTAAGACTCATTAGTAGCTTCATGAAACGCGTTGTAGGGCATTTTGGTGTGGCAAGGTCACTAGAAGTCCCCAGCTCGAGCGGGAAATGTGGGTCCAAGTGACCTGATTGCAGCCTTAACACACCGGAGGGGCTATCATAGCAATCGCTAGACTTCGTTAACAGTCGTGCAAAAGGGTTACTTCACCGATACGAGCCATTTAGCCGAGACTAGGTAGTTACTACTCCGTAGCTCACCCGGTTATGGCCTGGTGATCGATAATTGGAGCCTACGAAGTGCGCAAAGTCCTCCACCATTGCTTGTGCGACGTCGCTGCCTTCATCACTCATCAACGACCTTGAACTGACTGCTGATCAATCGAATCCCAGCTTCATGTCATGGCTGCGTCTTGCAACATGGTAGCTTACCAAGGATTCATATTAACTACAAGCACGTGACTATCGGAAATTGCGGCTACGTCGTTGCTCACCCTACCAGTTGCCGACCTACA
This sequence comes from Metarhizium rileyi, assembly GCA_031753515.1. Lineage (NCBI taxonomy): Eukaryota > Fungi > Ascomycota > Sordariomycetes > Hypocreales > Clavicipitaceae > Metarhizium > Metarhizium rileyi. Next base: position 2,874,291 of record JAUKVO010000008.1, read on the forward strand.
AAATCTTTGTTTGGCCGTAGTGGTCCATCTTTCTGCTGGATGTATCGAACGACCAACGGCATCAAAGATGAGACAGATGCTCTCCATCTCGGCCAGCCGTCTCCTCCGGGTCGCAACAGCTGTGCGTTCCACTAGCACGCTCAGCCGCTTATCGCGGCTTCGGCAGCTTGTTCAGTCTAGACGGGAGACACCTCGACCTCTTTCGTATAACGCAACACATACTTCAAGCCGATTGTCTTCTACCATGGCATCATCACCAGAATACAAATGGATTGACGGCGTGGAGTGCTTAGAAAAGTACCATGCCGGAGGCTACCACCCATTAGATATCGGCGATATGCTGCACGAACGATACGAAATAGTTGACAAGTTGGGCTATGGAGGATGGTCACTTGTTTGGCTTGCGTATGATCATCAGCTGGGTCAGTTTGTCGCTGCCAAGGTCGGCGTGGCAGGCTCCCTACCCAACGAATCCAAAGTACTTCGAGCTCTTGGTAGTCCGCCGAGTGACGTCTGTCCAGACGCTATTCCTCAGATTCTGAACGAATTTACAATCAACGGACCAAATGGGTCTCATCCTTGCTATATCACACACCCTGCCCTTTGCAACCTTCGCCAAAGCTCATTCAGTCGGCTCTTTCGTATCGATGTGGCACGTGCCTTGGCTTACGAGTTGACTCTTGCGGTTGCTTTTGTGCACTCTCGTGGATTCGTCCACGGAGGTATGGTACTTTGCTACCCCATATTGAAAAACCCGTGCTAATGACCTATGTCCAGATATTCATCTTCGAAATGTGCTTCTTAGAGCGCGGCCTGACTTCCATAATCTATCTCTGAAAAAGTTCCGCGAGCTCTACGGCGAGCCGGTTTCATGTCCTATACAGAGAGTAGATGGACTTCCTCTCTCACCTGGCATACCAAATAGGGCGATTGTGCCGCTTGATATGAGTATAAATGCTCGTGAATTAACGTTATCGGAAGCGCATTTGCTGTTGAATGACTTTGGAGAAGCGTTTGCCCCGGCCGAGGAACGTCGTCTAGGGAAGAACTGTCACACTCCAATCGATTTTCGCCCCCCTGAAGCCTTGTTTGAGCCCGATAAACCACTGTCGTTCTCTGCAGATGTTTGGACGCTTGCGACGGCTATATGGGACATTTTAGGCATGCAGTCTCTTTTTAGTAGTGCGTTCTACTCGGACACAAAGGTCATCTGTCAGGTAGTTGACACATTGGGACCATTGCCTGCCGAGTGGTACCAGAACTGGGCAGAGCAAGGTGAATTCTTTGATGATGAAGGATTGCCCCTCGAAAAGCGTTATGTATGGCCGCGATTAAGCCAAGCGTTTGAGGATCGCGTGCTGAAATTTCGTCGAGAAGAGGAAATGGGCATATTTTCCCAAGAAGAGAGCATGGCAATCTTGGACATGATGGGCCAGATGCTGAGGCTCAAACCGGACAATCGAGCTACGATCGAGCAAATACTAAAATCAGACTGGATGGTAAAATGGGCTCGAGTAGATTATGAAACGGCCCAACGCTACAAACAGCACGAATTGCGCGATAGTAATCATCGAGATCTGCCTCCTAATTTGAAAATCCCGCTGCTTTGAGAAGATGTGGCCTCCAATCCTGCCCCTAGGGGTCTGGGAGATGCGAATAAGCAATTGGACTGTCCTTATACTCGACAAGTTCAGCTTCGTTGGGCCGAACGACTTTACCTGAGCCTTTATCCCCACGAGCAGTACTGTCCATCTTTTCCTTGTCATGGGTGGCATTGACAAGGACAAAGTCGTCCTTGCCTCTTGTATAGCCGTGCGATGCGACGTGGAACTCACGCTCTTCCTGTTCCTTATCCTTGAAAGCCATCGTCAAATGCCATCCTTGAGGGTCCATCGTGTATCCGCCGCCGGTGCTTTTCGTATTATGGAGATCGAGCTAGAGAGGGTCAGCTTCCGAACAGCAGCCAGCGAATTGGCTCTGGATGTGTGACTTTCGAAAGGGGGCCTGGGGGTCAAACCGAATAAGAATTTTGCTTGGTGCAAGTTTTTGATCCCTAGCTGTGGCGGAAGTGCCAGGAAGTCAGCAACAGCGTGCGCTTGTGCGGCAGCACGGTGCGGTCTTGCAGAGGTACAAAACTCTTCAAGCTCAGCTTGATCGTCAGACATACTTGGAAAATAGCATGAGAGGCCTGGCAAGGTACATGCAGAGGCATGCTATGATCACTAAGAATGATGTGCCAACTTTCCCACTTAATATCTAAGCGAGGCTCGAGGGCAATCCGCAGGCGGGAATGTATCTATATTTAGGAGCTAGCTCGTGAAGTTAGATCTATAGTTGTTCAAGCAATGTTATGTCCAAGCAATATTAAACTCACGGATACTGCCTTCGACCTCCTCTCCTACATAACGCTCCTTGGCATGATTTCATTAAGCATCTGGTGTGTATGCGCGTTACGTTAGTGATGAATGATGCTTGAGCTGTCTCGATAGGTACAAATTTCAAGTATCTTTTGTGCGTCTGCTGCAAGCTCGCAGTCTATATCGATGCGACTAGCCATGGCCTGGGCTTTTGCAAAGTCACCATTGCTGATTGCCCACTCTGCTAAAAGCAAGAGCGCTTTCGGTATGATCAAGCGGCCGACATTCCCCGTCATGCTCTCATCAGCATCACTGCGTTCTTGAGTTGCAGAATATTCCTCCACGCAAAGCTCGAGGAGCCTCGTGGCTTCATCCCGATTTTCCGTCTCATCGTATATTTTAGCCAATTGATAGAGCACCTCAAAGCGTTTGCTCCTTGAATGCTTGAGAGAACTCGACACGTCTTTCGTGTTTGTTGACGGTCCAAGGTAGGTAAGGGCGCGCTCAAGAACTTTAGCAGCCTCATGGAGCAAAGTCAACCCAATAAGGCAATTGGCAACTAGCTGCCACAAATCCGCGTCCCTTGGACGCAGTTTTGCTGCCCGACGGTAATAGTATAACGCGAATGTTGCTTTATCTAAGGTTTCGTAGGACCGACCAAGTCCAACGAAACTTCGATAATCGTGTTGGTTAAGATCGATCGCACGTCGGTAACATTCTACAGCGGCGTGTATGTTTTGCAGCTCCGTGTACTCGTGACCCAGTAATGTCCAGGCGCCGGAGAAACGGCGATCGAGGACCAGAGCTCTTCTGAACAGCATGACGGCATCATCATGACGTCCACACAAAGAGTAGTAATTACCAACAACGCAGCATGTCTCGGGACGGTAGCGGTCGACAGCCGAACAAAGTTGGGCAACGAAAGCCAGTCTTTCTCGAGAGGCAAGAGTGTGTAGGACGTTGGAATAATGGTCCACAAAATCCAAATACCTGGGGTCGGATAGAGTCATTGTCCAAAAAATCGAATTGGCCTCATATATGTCTATGAAGTTCTTAGAATATGAATGCAGAAGAAGTATGCTACGTAAGTACCTTTCATTTGGTAAGACACCAGAGCTCTTTGTCCCTGAAGAAACAAACTTTCGGGGAAAATACTCTGAAGCTGAGAAAGTTCAGCTAGAAGGGAAGGAGAACCTTGCTGCAACCTCTGTCGACAGTATATGGAGAAAATGAAACCCATGATACTCGGGCTCATCCGACATTGAATCCTTTGAAGCTAAATTGGGTCGTGAGTTCCTGACTGCGACCCAGCTGTTACCGAAGAGAAAGGGGAGCATACATGTCGCACATCATGAATTAAATCGCTCAGCTCCTCCCACGCACCCCAGTTCAAAGAATATAGGGACACGCTCCTCAGCAGCCAATCGATCGCCAGATCGTTCATCCCCTCTTTCACCAGGATCAAGCCGTATCTATACCCAGCATTAGCCACTTGTCATGAAATACAAGATGTAGAGAGACGGAACAGGTATTCTAGCCAACCGTGGCTGGTCTCATGTTGAAGGTTATCGGGAGATGCATTATTGAACCAAAGCTCCAACGCTCGTTTAATTGGCACGAGTTGCTTGTTTACAGTCGTGCCCACGTCGGAAATACCGAGAATTTGTCCAAGCTCCTCGATCTTCAGCTTTTCCCCCGCCATAAACTGTGCGTATAGAGCAATGAACAACCCTTTTTGACTGACTCTATTTCTTGTAAAGGCAGAGGCGTTGTCTCTATTTGGTTGAGATTCACGTAGTGAAGCCAGAGTTGGAAGCTCCAAGAAGCTGCTTGGCAGAAAAACGGCCGCACTGCGTTGGAATTCGTGACAATCGAAAAGAGCCTTCGCTTTGAGATATTTTGGCACCTCCTTGAGTTCCAGCAGCTGCTCAGCAATGCCCGTTGTTGGGATGGGGTTCGGGAGCGAATGCGAACTTGCCCCATCAACTCCATGACTTGGGAGGGCGTTGAGCAATTCAGCCGCCCTGCGGAAGTCACCAAAAAAAAGTTAGCAACCGAAACTGCAGCAAATAGGTGAAGCATCCTACCATTTAGCAGACAAATAAAGACATCGCTCTGAGCAGTCTAGAACAGACCGTTGCAGTGCGCCTCGAAGCTGGTTCAGTTGGACTTCCGAGAGACTCATTATTTAGCGTGTTGTTATCGCGCGACAAGTATGTGGTGATGCGTGAGTCGACAACCTTATGCCCCTGCCCACCGCCTACCTCTTCGGGAGACATATGGTCCAAGGGAACTTAGTTAACTATCTGGTTTTCGCCAACATCTATGCTGGCGCGGCATTCGCGAGCAAGATACGTCAACCAGCACATACCGGTGGCTCTTAAAAATTCAGATACACATTTACACTTAGATAACCAGCCAGCGTAGCTGCAATACGCGGATGAGTCAGCCCTTTAACCCGAGTTACTCAGATAGTTTTGTCGGTAAAACAGCTTAGCAACACAAATCGTCCCTAGCAACTTTAGCGGTACAAGCTAAAGTTGCTACTAAAAAGGAAGCCTAATTTTCATGTTAAAAAAATCGTAGAAATCGCTCTAACTAGCTAAATAGCTAGCTTAAAAGCTAGCTAGATAACTAGCTAAAAGCTCTAGCTTATAAAGCTAGTAGAAAATCAAGCTTAAAAGCTCTTATACTATCAAACGAAATCTAGGTTATCTAGGTTAACTAGAGATACTAGAACGCAACATACTAACTAATAGAACCCTTACTAACTTAGCTTTTAACAAGCCTAACTTAACTTCTAATAACCTATAACTAGTATAACTAGAATATTCTAGTATAACTAGTATAAGGTATAAAACTAGTTATTCTAATGTATAAAGACAAGAGTTTAATTTATATTAGATAAAAGTAGAGACTTAGAAAAGGGGAATTTAACCTACTATAAATAGTAGTAAAATTCCCGCCTAGATTAGAAAAAAAAAAATAATACATATATAGTTATTACTACCTTCTTCCTTCTTCTATATCTTTAATATCCTACTATACCTCCTTTATTAAGCCTTTTTATTCTTGATAATTAGGCTTAATAGTTATAAGCCTAGTTTACACTTAAGATATCTAATAATATATATCTTTTATTTCTATATTTAATAATATATATCTTTTATTTCTATATCTAATAATATATATCTTTTATCTCTATATCTAATAATATAAACCTTTTATTAATTAATCTTTAAGCTTACTAAGTAATAATTATTTAATTAAGCTAGATTTAATATAGTAATACTAAGATAAATGCTAAAAATCAAGCTATACTTAAAATAAATAAGCCTTAATAAACACACTAGTTACTATAACTATAAAGATAATATACTAGACCTATTATAGCTAGATATTACACTAGACCTAGTATAGCTAGATAATATACTAGACCTATTATAGCTAGTATATATACTAGACTTAATTAGTTTAGACTACTCTATAAAAAAAGTCTACTTTTATAAGAAAAATTCAAATAAAAGTAGAAATAAGTCTATAAAAACCTTATATTTTCTTATATTTATAAAAATCTTATTATAATAATAATAGAATCTATTAATAAAGCCTCTTAGAAAACTAGTCTATTAGGCTAGTCTAACTAATATAAGTAAATATTAATAATTAAGAAATTTACTATAATATAAGATATATAGAACTTTATTAACTTTAATATTAACTATAATAATAAATATACTCTTTTAACTAGGCCTATTAAGCCTAGTATAAAAAGTATAAATACTATAGCTTTTTATATTATAGATTTAAATAAAATAAATCTTAAAAAGCTAGAAATAGAAAGAGCTAACTATTAATTAAAAATATAACTATTTCTAGCTTAATAGAAATCTTTATATAATATTTAAAGCTTTATAATAAGCTTTATAGAAAACTATTATAATACTATATTTAATAAATTAAATATAGCTTAATAATTAAAGCTATTAAAGAATTAAATTAAGTTAATAAGTTAAAACTATAAAAGAGAAGTCTTAAAGACTTATAGAAATATTCTAAAGGCTTTTAATTATATAAAGCTATAAGCTTAGACTATAAGCTATTAGAAAGCTTTTATAGAGATTATTTAACTTTAGCTTCTAGATATAATAGAACTAAGACTAACTCTAGACTTTATAGCTACTATAAGTACTATAAACTCTACCTTTTCTAACTACTAGTCTAATTAAATAAAAGATAAAGCCTAGAAAAACAAGGAAAATTAGGAATCTTTAATACTAGATAGATATAAAATATCTAATCTATTCGAATAAAGTCAATAAAATTAATAGTATTAAGCCTAGTTATTAAGAATAAAAAGGCTTAATAAAGGAGGCATAGTAGGATATTAAAGATATAGAAGAAGGAAGAAGGCAGTAATAACTATATATATATTATTAAGCTTATTCTTCTAATCTAGGTAGGAATTTTACTACTATTTATAGTAGGTTAAATTCCCCTTTTCTAAGTCTCTACTTTTATCTAATATAAATTAAACTCTTATCTTTATATATTAGAATAACTAGTTTTATACCTTATACTAGTTATACTAGAATATTCTAGTTATACTAGTTATAGGTTATTAGAAGTTAAGTTAGAGTTATTAAAAGCTAAGTTAGTAAGAGTTCTATTAATTAGTATATTGCCTTCTAGTATCTCTAGTTAACCTAGATAATCTAGATTTTATTTAATATACTCTCTTAGCTATAAAAAGCTAATTATAAGCTAGTTATAGCTATAATTTAATAAAAGCTTAGTTAGTTATTATAGATTAAGTTTTTATAAGGCTTTTAATATTAACTAAGTCTAATAGAGACTTAAATTTCTAAAATTTCTATTCTATTAAAGGCTTTATAAGGCTATTTACTAGTATTTTTAAGGTTTTAATATATTTAATATTAAATTTATTATTTTAATAGGCCTATTAAATCTAGGTATTATATATATCTACGTGTTTAAGTGTAATTTTAATATATAAAAGGTCTAGAGTAGCTAGCCTTATAGTTTAAAGGTTATTATAAAGAATAGTAGGTTTTTTAGTATCTAGCTTTAAACTTAGTTAACTTATAAGCCTATAAAAAGCTATAATCTCTTTTTTAATAGATAATAAAGCTAATAATTTAGCTTTAGTAAATAATATAATTATAATAGCTTATTTAGTAGCTAACTATATAATAGAGGCTTTAAATAGTTAAATTAGTAAGCTTTAACTAGATTTTCTAGTAGCTTTATTATCTATAAAAGCTATATTTAATAATATAGCTAGTTTAAGTAAGTCTTTAATACTATTAAATTTAATAGCTAGGTTTTTAGTATAATATAAATACTAAATAACTTTAATAGCTATTTTAATATAATTTAAGCTTAAGTTAAAAAGGTACTCTAATAATTTTAAGCTTATATAAGCTATATTAGGTTAAGTATTAACTAAAGGGTAGTTAATAGACTTAATAAGACTTTAATATTAATATATATCCTTTAGACTAGCTAGGCTTTTATATAGCTCTAGAGTTTACTTTTATATAAAGCTTTTAACTAGCTTATAGCTTAGTTTAGCTTTTAAATTAAGGAATTTAGCTATAATTTTATTAATATAAGAGTCTTAGTATAGCTATAACCTTTAATTTAGTTAATCTCTTAGAATTCTAGTACCTAGAAACTATTTTAAGTCTCTTAAATCCTTTATTTTATAGGTTTTCTTTAGGCTTTTTATAATAAATAGTGCCTTTTCTTCTAAGAATTTAAAGTAAATAAATACTATATTATTAATATAAATAAATATAATTATTTATAACTTTATAAAGATATAAGAATCTTCTTTTAGTTATATAAGCTTTAGTTTTAATAGAGTTTTTATTAGATCTAGTTACTATAATAATAGTAATTTTCTTAGCCTATATAAGGCTTTTTTAAGCTATAATATCTATTTAAGCTTATTAAAACTCTTAGAATATTTAATATAGACTATTTTATTTAAAGAGCTATTTATAAAGGTATTTATAGTGTCTAGCTATCTAGCTTCTAGGTTAAATTTAGCTAAAATAGCTATAATAAGCTTAAAGAATCTAGTAGTTAAAGTTATAGTATAAGTATTTTTATTTAAATATAATTATTAGTCTTTTTAAATATATAGTCTAGCTTTAAATTTCATAAGATATTTATACTTATCTAGCTTATATTTAAAGACTTAAGTAGTATTTAAAGCTTTATATTTTACTAGAATTTACTAGATAGAATAAAAGATACTTTTATTCTAGTTTATTTAAAATTCTAGGTTTATAGCTTTCTTAAATTCTCTTTTAAATTAATATTTTTCTAGATTTAATTATTTAATTAGTTTAAAAGATAAGTTTTAATAATAAAGGGATTTCTTAGAATCTAGAAAGAAGCTACTTATATAAGCTTATTTAAATAACTCTTTAGCTACTAGATTTATTAATTTAAGACTTAAATATCTATAGTTTTCTTTATTATCTTTAAAGTCTTTTATAGAATTCTTAGATAGAGAATTATTAGATATATTATTATTAAATATATTATTATTAATAATATTAGTTATTAGTTTATTAATTATTATGAAATTCTAGTAATCTTTCTTATTATTAATATAAACTAGTAGTTAAATTTCTAGTTAAGTTCTTATAGGTAAAAGGTTATTTAATTTATAGAATATTAGCTTATTAAAGCTAATATTTCTAACTCTTTTAATCTCTTAGCTAGTTAGAATTTAAATTTAATAGATATTAGTAGAATTATAGCTAATTAAATAGCCTATTTCTATATAGGCTTCTAGTTTTAAAGCTTATTTTTAAGTATTTTAAAGGGCTTTAGTAGTAAGTAAATAAGCTTTATAGCTATAAGCCTTTAAAAAACTAATATCTAGCTTTAACTTATTAATATAACTAGTATCTAGCTTATTTAAAGCTAGCTAGCTATATAACTTTTCAAATAGTATTAACTATATATTATTTTTATTAATATCTTTATTTTTATTAATATTTTTATTTTTAAGTAAAATATATTTTCTTAAAGTTCTATTATATAGAAAAATAGTAGTTTTCTAGTATTTAAGCTATAAGTTAAAAGATAGATTTAAAGATAGCTTTAAGGCTTTAGCTTTTATAGCTATAATACTCTCTAATCTTTTAGCTAAGCTATTTTAAGCTAGTATATAAAGTACTATAACTTTTTCTTTAATACTTATATTTAATAACTAAGCCCTATAATTATCTTTTAAGACTAGATTATTATTATAATAAAAGACATAGATTTATTATTAAAATTAAGTTTTTATAGAAGCTTTTAGTACTTTTAAGTAACTAATTATAGTATTTTAATCTATTAATAATAGTAAATATATAAAAATAAGCGCTATATAGCTATTTTTAGTAATTAAAGCTACTATATTTCTATTATAAGCTTTTTCTAGTTAAAAAATATTAATATAAAGCTTATAGAAAGGCTAAAAGCTAGATAGAAATAATCTTTAAAATATAACTCTTTTTGCTTTAAATAAAGAGTATATTTTATATTCTATTATTATAAGTCTCTTAATTTTAGAGCCTATAGTAGCTTCTAGAATATATTTTAAAGCTTTTAAATTTAAATAACCTAGGTATTAATACTATAGTTTTATAGTACTTATAGCTTTTAATTTTAATTTAAAATTATAAAAGCTAGAGGGTAATATAGTATTAGCTTCTATTTTTATAGGTTAAGCTACTATATTTACTACTTAAGTTATAACTTTATTATATTTAATAACTAGTTATTAAAATATTTAGCTAGTTTTAAATAGAAAAGCTATTTTAATTATAACTTTTCTACTAGCTAGATTTCAATTATATCTAGCTTAGACTAGAAAATCTAGACTAGTAATATTTATATAGAAATTAAGTATATAGGCTATTTTTTATAACTTAAATAAACTATTTAAGGTTTTTATTTAAACTTATCTATATCTTTAAATTTCTAGATACTCTATACCTAAAAAGGCTAGATTAGGCTCTTTTAAAGGCTTATAATCAAGGAATTAATTCTTATTATTATATATATAAATAGTAAAGCTACTATCTAGTATAAATAAGTCTTAAAGAGAATAATTTAGTTAATTTTCTATAGATAAAGTAGCTAATATAATTTTATCTTTTATTTAATTAGGTATTTTAGCTATAAAAGCTATTTCTATAGTAGGATTTTCATTCTTTAACTTTATTAAGGTTACTTTTCCTTAAGATATAGCTTTATTAATTTTATCCTTTAGTTTAAGATTATTTTTAAGCTTTTTAATAATTTCTATGCTTATATCTTTCTTAGGCTTCTAATTAAAGGGCCTAGCTTCTAGATTTAAATAAAAACACTTACTATAATAGTGTTAATATCTATAAATATAATTAGAAATAGTATTTAAGGTATTTTATTAATTTTAAAAGCTAGTAAAGCTTTCTTTTAAAGGCTTTTATTGCTATTAATTTTATTAACTTTATTTAAATAGATTAGATATTTTTCATCTATCTAGTATTAAAGATTTCTAATTTTCCTTGTTTTTCTAGGCTTTATGTTTTATTTAATTAGACTAGTAGTTAGAAAAGGTAAGATTTATAGTACTTATAGTAACTATAAAGTCTAGAGTTAGTCTTAGTTCTATTATATCTAGAAGCTAAAGTTAAATAATCTCTATAAAAGCTTTCTAATAGCTTATAGTTTAAGCTTATAGCTTTGTATAATTAAAAGCCTTTAAAATATTTCTATAAGTCTTTAAGACCTTTCTTTTATAGTTTTAACTTATTAGCTTAATTTAATTCTTTAATAGCTTTAATTACTAAGCTATATTTAATTTATTAAATATAGTATTATAATAGTTTCTTATAGAGCTTATTATAAAGCTTTAAATATAATATAGGAATTTCTATTAAGCTAGAAATAGTTACATTTTTAATTAATAGTTAGCTCTTTCTATTTCTAGCTTTTTAAGATTTATTTTATTTAAATCTATAATATAAAAAGCTATAGTATTTATACTTTTTATACTAGGCTTAATAGGCCTAGTTAAAAGAGTATATTTATTATTATAGTTAATATTAAAGTTAATAAAGTCCTATATATTTTATATTATAGTAAATTTCTTAATTATTAATATTTACTTATACTAGTTAGACTAGTCTAATAGACTAGATTTCTAGAAAGCTTTATTAATAGATTCTATTATTATTATAATAAGATTTTTATAAATATAAAGAAATATAAGATTTTTATAGACTTATTTCTACTTTTATTTAAATTTTTTTTATAAAAGTAGACTTTTTTTATAAAGTAGTTTAAATTAATTAAGTCTAGTATATATACTAGCTATAATAAGTCTAATATATAATCTAGCTATATTAGGTCTAGTATAATATCTAGCTATAATAAGTCTAGTATAGTATCTAGCTATAATAAATCTAGTATATTATTTTTATAGTTATAGTAACTAGTATATTTATTAAAGCTTATCTATTTTAAATATAGCTTAATTTTTAGTATTTATCTTAGTATTATTATATTAAGTCTAGTTTAATTAAATAATTATTACTTAGTAAGCTTAAAGATTAATTAATAAAAGGTTTATATTATTAAATATAAAGATAAAAGATATATATTATTAGATATAAAAATAAAAGATATATATTATTAGATATAGAAATAAAAGATATATATTATTAAATATAAGAATAAAAGATATATATTATTAGATATCTTAAGTATAAACTAGGCTTATAACTATTAAGCCTAATTATTAAAAATAAAAAGGGTTAATAAAGAAAGTATAATAGAATATTAAAGATATAGAAGAAGAAAGAAAGTAGTAATAACTATATATATATTATTAACTTTATTCTTTTAATCTAAGCGGGAATTTTACTACTATTTATAGTAGGTTAAATTTCTCTTTTCTAAGTCTCTACTTTTATTTAATATAAATTAAACTCTTATTTTTATATATTAAAATAACTAGTTTTATACTTTATACTAGTTATATTAGAATATTCTAGTTATACTAGTTATAGATTATTAGAAGTTAAGTTAGATTTATTAAAAGCTAAATTAGTAAGAGTTCTATTAGTTAGTGTATTGCCTTCTAGTATCTCTAGTTAACCTAGATAACCTAGATTTCGTTTAACAAATAGCAATAAAAACCTCTAGAAGGGAGCTTTACTAGCTTTTAAAATTAACAAGATACCTTAAATACTATTTCTAATTGTATTTGTAGATATTAATACTATTATAGCAAGTGTTTTTATCTAAATCTAGAAGCTAGGCCCTCTAATTAGAAGCCTAAGGAAGATATAAGCGTAAAAATCACTAAAAAGCTTAAAAATAATCTTAAACTAAAGGATAAAATTAATAAAGCTATATCTTAAGGAAAAGCAACCTTAATAAAGTCAAAGGATGAAAATTCTACTATAGAAATAGCTTTTATAGCTAAAATACCTAACTAAATAGAAGATAAAGTTATATTAGCTACCTTATCTACAAAAAATTAACTAAATTATTCTCTTTAAAACTTATTTATACTAGATAGTAGCTCTACTATTTATATATATAATAATAAGAATTAATTCCTTGATTATAAGCCTTTAGAAGAGCCTAATCTAGCCTTTTTAAGAATAGAGTATCTAGAAATTTAAGAATATAGATAAGTTTAAATAAAAACCTTAAATAGTTTATTTAAGTTATAAAAAACAGCCTATATACCTAACTTCTATATAAATATTACTAGTCTAGATCTTCTAGTCTAAGCTAGATATAATTAGAATCTAGCTAGTAGAAAAGTTACAATTAAAATAGCTTTTCTATTTAAAACTAGCTAAATATTTTAATAACTAGTTATTAAATATAATAAGGTTATAACTTAAGTAGTAAATATAGTAGCTTAACCTATAAAAATAGTGTTAAATGAAATTTAGGTTATCTAGGTTAACTAGAAATACTAGAAGGCAATACACTAACTAATAGAACTCTTACTAACTTAGCTTTTAATAAACCTAACTTAACTTCTAATAATTTATAACTAGTATAACTAGAATATTCTAATATAACTAGTATAAAGTATAAAACTAGTTATTCTAATATATAAAGATAAGAGTTTAATTTATATTAAATTAAAGTAAAGACTTAGAAAAGGGAAATTTAACCTACTATAAATAGTAGTAAAATTCTCGCCTAGATTAGAAAAATAAGCTTAATAATATATATATAGTTATTACTACCTTTTTCTTTCTTCTATATCTTTAATATTCTATTATACCTTTTTTATTAAGCTTTTTTATCTTTAATAACTAGGCTTAATAGTTATAAGCCTAGTTTATACTTAAGATATCTAATAATATATATCTTTTATTTCTATATTTAATAATATATATCTTTTATTTCTATATCTAATAATATATATCTTTTATTTTTATATTTAATAATATATATCTTTTATTTCTATATTTAATAATATAAATCTTTTATTAATTAATCTTTAAGCTTACTAAGTAATAATTATTTAATTAAGCTAGACTTAATATAATAATACTAAAATAAACGCTAAAAATCAAGTTATACCTAAAATAAATAAGCTTTAATAAATATACTAATTACTATAACTATAAAGATAATATACTAGATCTATTATAGCTAGATATTATACTAGACCTATTATAGCTAGATATTATATTAGATCTAGTATAGCTAGACTATATACTAGATCTATTATAGCTAGTATATATACTAGACTTAATTAGTTTAAATTACTCTATAAAAAGAGTTTACTTTTATAAAAAAAATTTAAATAAAAGTAGAAATAGATCTATAAAAACCCTATATTTTCTTATATTTATAAAAATCTTATTATAATAATAATAGAATCTATTAATAAAGTCTTTTAAAAAACTAGTCTATTAGACTAGTTTAACTAGTATAAGTAAATATTAATAATTAAGAAATTTACTATAATATAAGATATATAGAACTTTATTAACTTTAATATTAACTATAATAATAAATATACTCTTTTAATTAAGCCTATTAAGCCTAGTATAAAAAGTATAAATATTATAGCTTTTTATATTATAAATTTAAATAAAATAGATTTTAAAAAGCTAGAAATAGAAAGAGCTAACTATTAATTAAAAATATAACTATTTCTAGCTTAATAGAAATTCTTATATTATATTTAAAGCTTTATAATAAGCTTTATAGAAAACTATTATAAAATTATATTTAATAAATTAAATATAGCTTAGTAATTAAAGCTATTAAAGGATTAAATTAAGCTAATAAGTTAGAACTATAAAAGAGAGGTCTTAAAGACCTATAGAAATATTCTAAAGGCTTTTAATTATATAAAGCTATAAGCTTAAACTATAAGCTATTAGAAAGCTTTTATAGAGATTATTTAACTTTAGCTTCTAGATATAATAAGACTAAAACTAACTTTAGACTTTATAGCTACTATAAGCACTATAAACTCTATTTTTTCTAACTACTAGTCTAATTAAATAAAAGATAAAGCCTAGAAAAACAAGGAAAATTAGAAATCTTTAATACTAGATAGATATAAAATATCTAATCTATTTAAATAAAGTTAATAAAATTAATAGCAATAAAAGCCTCTAGAAGGAAGCTTTACTAGCTTTTAAAATTAACAAGATACTTTATTAGTAGTCTTGCTTACTCTTAGACAACCTACTATAGGAAAGAGACATTAGAGTAGTTTAGCTTAGCTTCTATATATAAGAAGGCTAAAACCTTCTAGTTAAATTAAATACTAAGTTTTACTTTAATTAGCCTTATTACTTTACCTTAACTTATCTTAGTATAAGCATGACTTTTTACTTTATAAAGAAGCGTAAAAGTAAGAGAAGTTATCTAAGTCTTTAAGATAAAGATTCTAAGAGTATATAAACTATTTAATTAAAAGCTTCTCTAAGATATTCTTAGATTATTATTTATTTATTTACACTTAATCTTAATTACCTAGAGTAGACCCCTCTAGTGCTCGACTATAGGTATGTTTTCTTCTAATAAAATACCTTAAATACTATTTCTAATTATATTTATAGATATTAATACTATTATAGTAAGTGTTTTTATTCAAATCTAGAAGCTAGGCCCTTTAATTAGAAGCCTAAGAAAGATATAAGCGTAGAAATTATCAAAAAGCTTAAAAATAATCTTAAACTAAAGAATAAGATTAATAAAGCTATATCTTAAGAAAAAGTAACTTTAATAAAGTTAAAGAATAAAAATTCTACTATAGAAATAGCTTTTATAGCTAAAATACCTAATTAAATAGAAGATAAAGTTATATTAGCTACTTTATCTATAGAAAATTAACTAAATTATTCTCTTTAAGACTTATTTATATTAGATAGTAGCTCTACTATTTATATATATAATAATAAGAATTAATTCCTTAATTATAAGCCTTTAGAAAAGCCTAATCTAGCCTTTTTAGGTATAAAGTATCTAGAAATTTAAGGATATAGATAAGTTTAAATAAAAACCTTAAATAGTTTATTTAAGTTATAAAAAATAGCCTATATATTTAATTTCTATATAAATATTACTAGTCTAGATTTTCTAGTTTAAGCTAGATATAATTAGAATCTAGCTAGTAGAAAAGTTATAATTAAAATAGCTT
The DNA here is from genome assembly GCA_031753515.1 of Metarhizium rileyi. Taxonomy (NCBI): domain Eukaryota; kingdom Fungi; phylum Ascomycota; class Sordariomycetes; order Hypocreales; family Clavicipitaceae; genus Metarhizium; species Metarhizium rileyi. The sequence continues at coordinate 2,890,356 of JAUKVO010000008.1, forward strand.
TTCTATTTAAAACTAGCTAAATATTTTAATAACTAGTTATTAAATATAATAAAGTTATAACTTAAGTAGTAAATATAGTAGCTTAACTTATAAAAATAGAAGCTAATACTATATTACTTTCTAGCTTCTATAATTTTAAATTAAAATTAAAAGCTATAAATACTATAAAATTATAGTATTAATATCTAGATTATTTAAATTTAAAAGCTCTAGAATATATTCTAAAAGCTACTATAAGCTCTAAAATTAAGGGATTTATAATAATAGAATATAAAATATACTTTTTATTTAAGGCAAAAAGAGTTATATTTTAAAGATTATCTTTACCTAGCTTTTAGCCTTTCTATAAGCTTTATATTAATATTTTTTAACTAGAAAAAGCTTATAATAGAAATATAGTAGCTTTAATTACTAAAAATAGCTATATAGCATTTATTTTTATATATTTACTATTATTAATAGATTAAAATACTATAATTAGTTGCTTAAAAGCACTAAAAGCTTCTATAAAGACTTAATTTTAATAATAAATCTATGTCTTTTATTATAATAATAATCTAGCTTTAAAAGATAATTATAGAGCTTAGTTATTAAATATAAGTATTAAAGAGAAAGTTATAATACCTTATATACTAGCTTAAAATAGTCTAGCTAAAAGATTAAAGAGTATTATAGCTATAAAAGCTAGAGCCTTAAAGCTATCTTTAAATCTACCTTTTAACTTATAGCTTAAATACTAGAAAACTACTATTTTTCTATATAATAGAACTTTAAGGAAATATATTTTACCTAAAAATAAAAATATTAATAAAAATAAAGATATTAATAAAAATAATATATAGTTAATACTATTTAAAAAGTTATATAGCTAGCTAGCTTTAAATAAGCTAGATACTAGTTATATTAATAAGTTAAAGCTAGATATTAGTTTTTTAAAGGCTTATAGCTATAAAGCTTATTTACTTACTACTAAAGCTCTTTAAAATACTTAAAAATAAGCTTTAAAACTAGAAGCTTACATAGAAATAGGCTATTTAATTAGCTATAATTCTACTAATATCTATTAAATTTAAATTCTAACTAGCTAAAAGATTAAAAGAGTTAAAAATATTAGCTTTAATAAGCTAATATTCTATAAATTAAATAATCTTTTACCTATAAAAACTTAACTAGAAATTTAACTACTAGCTTATATTAATAATAAAAAAGATTACTAGAATTTTATAATAATTAATAAACTAATAACTAATATTATTAATAATAATATATCTAATAATAATATATTTAATAATTCTCTATCTAAGAATTCTATAAAAGACTTTAAAGATAATAAAGAAAACTATAAATATTTAAGTCTTAAATTAATAAATCTAGTAGCTTAAAGACTATTTAAATAAGCTTATATAAGTAGCTTCTTTTTAAATTCTAAGAAATTCCTTTATTATTAAAACTTATCTTTTAAACTAATTAAATAGTTAAATTTAGAAAAATATTAATTTAAAAGAGAATTTAAAGAAGCTATAAACCTAGAATTTTAAATAAACTAGAATAAAAGTATCTTTTATTCTATCTAGTAAATTCTAGTAAAATATAAAGCTCTAGATACTACTTAAGTCTTTAAATATAAGCTAGATAAGTATAAATATTTTATAAAATTTAAAGCTAGATTATATATTTAAAAAAACTAATAACTATATTTAAATAAAAATACTTATATTATAACTTTAGCTATTAGATTCTTTAAGCTTATTATAGCTATTCTAGCTAAATTTAACCTAGAAGCTAGATAGCTAGACACTATAAATACCTTTATAAATAGCTTTTTAAATAAAATAGTCTATATTAAATATTCTAAAAGTTTTAATAAGCTTAAATAAGTATTATAGCTTAAAAAAGCCTTATATAGGCTAAAAAAGTTACTATTATTATAATAATTAAACCTAATAAAAGCCTTATTAAAACTAGAGCTTATATAACTAAAAGAAGATTCTTATATCTTTATAAAGTTATAAATAACTATATTTATTTATATTAATAATATAGTATTTATTTACCTTAAATTATTAGAAGAAAAGGCACTATTTATTATAAAAAGCCTAAAGAAAACCTATAAAATAAAGGATTTAAAAGACTTAAAATAGTTTCTAGATACTAGAATTCTAAGAGATTAATTAAATTAAAGGTTATAGTTATACTAAAACTTTTATATTAATAAAATAATAGCTAAATTTCTTAATTTAAAAGCTAAACTAAGCTATAAGCTAGTTAAAAGCTTTATATAAAAGTAAACTCTAAAGCTATATAAAAGCCTAGCTAGCTTAAAGAATATATATTAATATTAAAGTCTTATTAGGTTTATTAACTACCCTTTAGTTAATACTTAACTTAATATAGCTTATATAAGCTTAAAATTATTAGAGTACTTTTTTAATTTAAGCTTAAATTATATTAAAATAGCTATTAAAGTTATTTAGTATTTATATTATACTAAAAATATAGCTATTAAATTTAATAGCACTAAAAACTTACTTAAACTAGCTATATTATGAGATATAGCTTTTATAGATAATAAAGCTACTAGAAAATCTAGTTAAAGCTTACTAATTTAACTATTTAAAGCCTCTATTATATAATTAGCTATTAAATAAGCTATTATAACTATATTATTTACTAAAGCTAAATTATTAGCTTTATTATCTATTAGAAAAGAGACTATAGCTTTTTATAGGCTTATAAGTTAACTAGATTTAAAGCTAGATACTAAAAAACCTACTATTCTTTATAATAACCTTTAAACTATAAGGCTAGCTACTCTAGACCTTTTATATATTAAAATTACACTTAAACACGTAGATATATATAATACCTAGATTTAATAGGCCTATTAAAATAACAAATTTAATATTAAATATATTAAAACCTTAAAAATACTAGTAAATAGTCTTATAAAGCCTCTAATAGAATAGAAATTTTAGAAATTTAAGTCTCTATTAGGCTTAGTTAATATTAAAAGCCTTATAAAAACTTAATCTATAATAACTAACTAAGATTTCATTAAATTATAGCTATAACTAGCTTATAATTAGCTTTCTATAGCTAAAGGAGTATATTAAATAAAATCTAAGTTATCTAGGTTAACTAGAGATACTAGAAGGCAATATACTAACTAATAGAACTCTTACTAACTTAGCTTTTAATAAATCTAACTTAACTTCTAATAACTTATAACTAGTATAACTAGAATATTCTAGTATAACTAGTATAAGGTATAAAACTAGTTATTCTAATATATAAAGACAAGAGTTTAATTTATATTAGATAAAAGTAGAGACTTAGAAAAGGGGAATTTAACTTACTATAAATAGTAGTAAAATTCCTGCCTAGATTAAAAGAACAAGCTTAATAATACATATATAGTTATTACTACCTTCTTCCTTCTTCTATATCTTTAATATCCTACTATACCTTCTTTATTAAGCCTTTTTATCCTTAATAACTAGGCTTGATAAATAGAAGCTAATACTATATTACTCTCTAGCTTCTATAATTTTAAATTGAAATTAAAAGCTATAGGTACTATAAAACTATAGTATTAATGCCTAAGTTATCTAAATCTAAAAGCTTTAAAATATATTCTAGAAGCTACTATAGGCTCTAAAATTAAGGGACCTATAATAATAGAATGTAAAATATACTCTCTATTTAAAGTAAAAAGAATTATATCTTAAAGATTATCTTTACCTAGCCTTTAGCCTTTCTATAAGCTTTATATTAATATTTTTTAACTAGAAAAAGCTTATAATAGAAATATAGTAGCTTTAATTACTAAAGATAGCTATATAGCGCTTATTTTCATATATTTACTATTATTAATAGGTTAAAATACTATAATTAGTTGCTTAAAAGCACTAAAAGCTTCTATAAAAACTTAATTTTAATAATAAATCTATGTCTTTTATTATAATAATAATCTAGCCTTAAAAGATAATTATAGAGCTTAGTTATTAAATATAGGTATTAAAGAGAAAGTTATAGTACCTTATATACTAGCTTAAAATAGCCTAGCTAAAAGGTTAAAGGGTATTATAGCTATAAAAGCTAGAGCCTTAAAGCTATCTTTAAATTTACCTTCTAACTTATAGCTTAAATACTAGAAAACTACTATTTTCTTATATAATAGAACTTTAAGAAAATATAATTTACCTAAAAACGAAAATATCAATAAAAATAATATATAGTTAATACTATTTAAAAAATTATATAGCTAGCTAGCTTTAAATAAGCTAGATACTAGTTATATTAATAAGTTAAAGCTAGATATTAGTTTTTTAAAGGCTTATAGCTATAAAGCTTATTTACTTACTACTAAAGCCCTTTAAAATACTTAAAAACAAGCCTTAAAACTAGAAGCTTATATAAAAATAGGCTATTTAATTAGCTATAATTTTACTAATATCTATTAAATTTAAATTCTAACTAGCTAAAAGATTAAAAGAGTTAGAGATATTAGCTTTAATAAGCTAATATTCTATAAATTAAATAACTTTCTATCTATAAAAACTTAACTAGAAATTTAACTACTAGCTTATATTAATAATAAAAAAGATTACTAGAACTTTATAATAATTAAAGAATCTATACTAGATAATATTAATAATAATATATCTAATAATTCTATATCTAAAGATTCTATAGAAGAACTAAAAGATAATAAAGAAAATTATAAATATTTAAGTCTTAAATTAATAAATCTAGTAGCTAAAGGACTATTTAAATAAGCTTATATAAGTAGCTTCTTTCTAGATTCTAAGAAATCCCTTTATTATTAAAATTTACCTTTTAAACTAACTAGATAGTTAAATCTAGAAAAATATTAATTTAAAAGAGAATTTAAGAAAGCTATAAATCTAGAATTCTAAATAAACTAGAATAGAAGCACCTTTTATTTTATCTAGTAGATTCTAGTAAAATATAAAGCCTTAGATACTACTTAAGTCTTTAAATATAAGCTAGATAAGTATAAATATTTTATAAAATTTAAAGCTAGACTATATATTTAAGAAGACTAATAATTATATTTAAATAAAAATACTTATACTATAACTTTAGCTACTAGATTCTTTAGGCTTATTATAGCTATTCTAGCTAAATTTAACCTAGAAACTAGATAGCTAGACGCTATAAATACCTTTATAAATAGCTTTCTAGATAAAATAGTCTATATTAAATATTTTAAGGGTTTTAATAAGCCTAAATAAGTATTATAGCTTAAAAAAGCCTTATATAGGCTAAGAAAGTTACTATTATTATAGTAATTAAACTTAATAAAAACTCTATTAAAACTAGAACTGATATAATTAAAAGAAGATTCTTATATTTTTATAGAGTTATAAATAACTATATTTATCTATATTAATAATATAGTATTTATTTACTTTAAATTCTTAGAAGAAAAGGCACTATTGATTATAAAAGACTTAAAGAAAACCTATAAAATAAAGGATTTAAAAGACTTAAAATAGTTTCTAGGTACTAGAATTCTAAGAAATTAACTAAATTAAAGGTTATAGTTATACTAAAACTCTTATATTAATAAAATTACAGCTAAATTCCTTAATTTAGAAGCTAAACTAAGCTATAAGCTAGTTAAAAGCCTTATATAAAAGTAAACTCTAGAGCTATATAAAGGCCTAGCTAGCCTAAAGAATATATATTAATATTAAAGTCTTATTAGGTCTATTAACTACTCTTTAGTTAATACTTAACCTAATATAGCTTATATAAGCTTAAAATTATTAGAGTACTTTTTTAATCTAAGCTTAAATTATATTAAAATAGCTATTAAAGTTATTTAGTATTTATATTATACTAAAAACCTAGCTATTAAATTTAATAGCACTAAAGACTTACTTAAACTAGCTATATTATTAGATATAGCTTTTATAGATAATAAAGCTACTAGAAAATCTAGTTAAAGCTTACTAATTTAACTATTTAAAGCCTCTATTATATAGTTAGCTACTAAATAAGCTACTATAACTATATTATTTACTAAAGCTAAATTATTAGCTTTATTATCTATTAGAAAAGAGACTATAGCTTTTTATAGGCTTATAAGTTAACTAAGTTTAAAGCTAGATACTAAAAAACCTACTATTCTTTGTAATAACTTTTAAACTATAAGGCTAGCTACTCTAGACTTTCTATATATTAAAACTACACTTAAACACATAAATATATATAATACTTAGATTTAGTAGGCCTATTAAAATAATAAATTTAATATTAAATATATTAAAACCTTAAAAATACTAGTAAATAGCCTTATAAAGCCTTTAATAGAATAGAAATTTTAGAAATTTAAGTCTCTATTAGGCCTAGTTAATATTAAAAGCCTTATAAAAACTTAATTTATAATAAGTAACTAAAATTCTATTAAATTATAGCTATAACTAGCTTATAATTAGCTTTCTATAGCTAAGGGAGTATATTAAACGAAATCTAGGTTATTTAAGTTAACTAGAGATACTAGAAGGCAATATACTAACTAATAGAACCCTTACTAACTTAGCTTTTAATAAGCCTAACTTAACTTCTAATAACCTATAACTAGTATAACTAGAATATTCTAGTATAACTAGTATAAAGTATAAAACTAGTTATTTTAATGTATAAAGATAAGAGTTTAATTTATATTAGATAAAAGTAGAGACTTAGAAAAGGGGAATTTAACCTACTATAAATAGTAGTAAAATTCCCGCCTAGATTAGAAAAAAAAAAACAATATACACATAGTTATTACTGCCTTCTTCCTTCTTCTATATCTTTAATATCCTACTGTGCCTCCTTTATTAAGCCTTTTTATCCTTGATAATTAGGCTCGATATATACTAAGTCTTCTATAGTAGCTTCTATAATAGCTCTTCTAATAAGGTCGCAGGTATATACCGCGCGCAGCCTATATAGAAGGTATTAGATAAAAGATACTAATAAAAGCCTATAATAAAGGCTAATATAGCTATAAATAACTAGTCTTAGGCTAACTAGAAATAGAAGGAAATTATCCTCTAGCTAGCTAATAACTAGTAAGTACTAGTCTTAGCAAGTAGCTTTAATCTATTAAGCTAGTCAAGCTTGAAAACCTACGTTACCTTTAACTACTTATAGATTATTACTATCTTTATATACTTAAGCTTCTTTATAGATATATATAACCTAGCTTTAATCTATAAGCTTAGTTAAGCTTAAAAAGCTAGGTAATCTTAGACTACTTAAAGATTATTACTATCTTTATACCTAAGCTCCTTTATAGAATATATAAGATAGCTTTAATCTAATAAGCTAGTTAAGCTAGTTAAGCTTAAAAGCCTAGGCTTATAAGCTACTAGAGGCATTAATAGATTATAGTAATATTTATCGTCTCTAATTGATAATAATAGTTGACTATAGTCATCTTCGATAGATAACCTTGATCAATTGGTACAGCCTGGAAACTTCAATCTATCGAGCCAGTCAGGCTTGGGCTTCAAAGCTTGCAAGCCGGCTGGTGGAGGCACCGATAGGTTGTACGGATATCTGTTGTTCCAATTGATAGTTGACCGTAGTCATCTTTGATAGATAACCTTGATCAATTGGTATGACTTGGTGGGAAGCTTGCGAGCCTGCTGCTAGAGGCTGCGATAGATTGATGTAGCTAGAAGATTGGTAGCTTTGGAAGCTGCTGCTAGGCCTAATAGCTGTAGCTATAGCTAGCTTGTGTATTGCGTGTTCAATCGGGTGGTTCGTGTAGTTCGGTCTAGTTGGTCATAATTCGTAAGGGGGTTATCTCGACGGGGCCAGGCTTTAAGGTCGTGGGTCTTCTAGCCTAATAGATAGCTGGCCTGGGCGAAACTACTATTTTTGTAGGAAGAAAGGCTCCTATAAGCCAAGAGAAAAAGAGTCAATATATCAATGATACTGCGACCTAGTAACTAACTAGAGTCATGCCGCAGGTAGCTGCGAAAGCACTTAGATGTAAAGGCTTGGATTGAATTATCTAGAGAGGGTTGCTGCTGCGAGCTCTTATACCCCTTTTCTAACTAGGTCATGTGACTAGCTAGGTCACGTGATAGGCACGAGCCCTGCTTCCTGCCCTACTTCCTGCAGCTAGCTGGATTGACTGCGAAGCTTCCTGCTGCGGAGCTTCCTGCTGCGAGAGTAAAATAACAAGCAACACAATAAGTGCTTTTTAGAAAAAGAAGCTAAGTTTTTATTATAAAAGTATCAGTTAAATAACTTTAATAAATTTTATAACTTATCAATAGCTTTATAAAAAGCTTGAGATAAGCTTTAAAAAAGAAAGATCTAGTATTATATAGAAATAGTAGTTAATAAAAAAGGTTAAAAATAATATATTTCAACCTCTAACTAATAATATAAGTAAACTAATAATATAAGTAAACTAATAATATAAGTAAACTAATAATATAAGTAAACTAATAATATAAGTAAACTCATAATATAAGTAAACTAATAATATAAGTAAACTAATAATATAAGTAAACTAATAATATAAGTAAACTAATAATATAAGTAAACTAATAATATAAGTAAACTAATAATATAAGTAAACTAATAATATAAGTAAACTAATAATATAAGTAAACTAATAATATAAGTAAACTAATAATATAAGTAAACTATAAAGGTCTAGCCTTACTACACTCCTATAGGTAAGCGTATATAAGATAACTAAAAGCTTAAAGGAAAAGAAAGGGAATTCTTCTCTACCTTTTTATCTTAGATTTAAGTACCTCTTTCTAGTAAGTACTAATATAGCTTTAAATTAAGTCTATAATAGCCTTATAATACTTCTTATATAATTTATCTAGATTTAAGCTTCTAGCCTAGTCTATAATATACCTCTAATTTTACTTACTTCTTTTTCTACTAGAATATAACTTTAGTTATCTTACTAGTCTTATACTTATTACTAGAATAGCTATACTTCTACTTTTCTTTATTTATTTATTTTACTCTTTTTATTTATACCTTTTATACTTACTTTAAGCTTGCTTTAAGTCTACTTTACTTCTCTTTTTTAGCTATAAATATAATATCTCTTTTCTTTTTCTATTATTATTAAACTTCTTTTTCTTATTATCTTTTATTTTTACTACTTACTTTTACTTTCTTTTTATTTTTTTTAGTTAATTATTTTTTTTATTTTATTATTATTTAGTATTACTTTTACTTTATATTATACTACTTTAATCTATCTTTATATTACTTCTATTTTATATAATACTACTTCTATTTATCTTTATATTACTTTTATTTTACTACTTACTTATTATAGCTTTATTTATATTTTTACTATCTTTCTCTATCTAGCTTTTACCTTATATTTAATAGTATATAGAGAACTATATTATTAATAGTAACTTAGATAATAATTAATATAATAATAGATTAAAAGCTTCTAATATATATACTTTATACTAATATAAAATAATTAATACTAGCTTTACTTTATATATTTCTAGTCTTACTTTTACTTATAAATAGTATTAGAAAACTTATAAATAGTATATTTAAGAATTATATATTTATGCCTTAAACCTTAAGCTTTATTATAAATAGAAAAAAGTTATTTCTATTACTAATTATAGTAATTATATTATTAAACCTACCTATAAAAAGAATAATACTATTTCTAGTTAGCGTGTGAAATTTTTATATACTTTTACTTTTACTACTAAAAAATTCTCTATTATACTAGAATAAGCTTATATTAATTCTAGCTTTATATATACTACTTACTTAACTAAACTTACTTAAGCTACTAGTAAATTATTTACTATATTAGCTTTAACTAATACTCTCTTTTTAAGCTACTATAGTAGCACCTAGGTAAATATAAACTAGTAAATACTAGTTAATTTTTTTTAGAACTAAAATACCTTAGTATAAAGTATATATAATATACTTATTAAATAGTATATAAAATATAAGAATTAATATTATACTTAATTTAAATAGTAGGAGATATCTCGCACTATACTTAAAGCTATTTATAATATTAGTACTACCTTTACTTATACTATATATAATCTTACTACTAAGCTTTATTATACTTAATAAATGCCTTATACTTAATAAACGCCTAGTACTAGAAAGACTTCTAATTTAGTAGAAGTTATTAATAATAACTTACTCTTCTAATAGCTCTATTAATTATCTAATATTTTATTAGTAGAAAATACACCTATAGTCGAATACTAGAGGGGTCTACTCTAGGTAATCTAGATTAAGTGTAGATAAATAAATAATAATCTAAGAATATCTTAGAGAAGCTTTTAATTAAATAGTTTATATACTCTTAAAACTTTTATCTTAAAGACTTAGGTAACTTCTCTTACTTTTATACTTTTTTATAAAGTAAAAAGTTATACTTATATTAAAATAGATTAAAGTAAGGTAGTAAAGCTAATTAAAGTAAAACTTAGTATTTAATTTAACTAGAAAGTCTTAGCCTTCTTATATATAGAAGCTAAGCTAAACTACTCTAATATCTCTTTTCTATAGTAAGTTATCTAAAAGTAAGTAAGACTACTAATAAAAATCCTCTCTAGTAACTTTAGTAATAAAAGTAAAAGTTATAAGCAAATAAATAATTTACTTAAGCCTTTAACTTTTTAGAACTTTAAGTTCTTTAACTTTTTACTAAGCTTTAGTAACTTTAAAAGCTTTATATTACTATTACTTTTATTATTTTAATTAAACCTCTTTAACTACTTTAATATCTATTTTATATAATTATTATTCTTTTCTTTTAATTAAATAGAAATCTCTTTAACTTTAGCTTTAATTTTTTACTATATAGTAGTAGCTATAAGTCTCTTTAAAACTAAAGAAGTATAGGTTTTAAAAGTAAAGTATTAAATAAGTATCTTATAGCCTTTAGTAATTCTATTTAAAGTAATAGTAATATTAATAGTTATTTATAGTCTATATATTTTAAGATAAGGTTTTAAGTTTCTCTATATTATTTAATTCTTAGGTAGAGTAGTTTTAACTTTAATCTTATTATAAATATAAGAATACTAGACTTATTCTCTATTATAAGCTTATAAAAGGCTTTATAAATTATTATTCTTAGCTTTTTATAATACTAGAAGCTTATTTCTTACTATAAGCTATATCTTATATTCTAATAGTAATTAGAAAGTTAAACTATAAATAAAGCTTAGTTTTAATAAACTAGCTTAATAAATTCTAGCTTTAATTTCTATACTATTCTTATACTAGTTATTAAATTTAAATTATAAGTCTTTATCTAATAGATTAATTATAGTTAGGATTTTTAGCTTTTTATTACTAAACTATAGCTTAACTTTAATTTCTCTTATAGTAACTATAATTATATAATCTAGGTTACTAATACTAGGTTTCTTATAATTTACCTAGTATAATATTCTTAAATAGTTCTATATATTATTATAGATTATATTAGATAAGTTAGGTATTTATTTAATTAATCTATTATAGTTATAGGCTAGCTAACTAACTTTTACTCTCTCTAGAATAAATTCTCTAAGAACTTTAATTATATATATCTTTAGTATTCTATTTCTAGACTTCTAGTAAAAGTAGTTTACTTTTAAGTTACCTTTACTAAAGCTTAATTCTTATATATCTTTAAAAATAGATTTCTTAGAAATTTCTAGCTTATTAGTAGCTATATTTCTAAGTAACTATATTATTTTAGCTATTTTCCTTTATAGAGTATTATTTTATTTTAAAGTACTAATTATTTAATCTTTAAAATAAAAATTAAATAATTTAATACTAATTAAACCTTTACTTCTTTTTAAAAACCTTTAGAGCTTAACTTAAAGAATACTTTAATTTTACCTATTTCTAATAAAGCTTTTTACTTTAAGCTTTATTATACTTTAAAAGATAAAAAGTAAGAATATTAGAGAAGTATACTTATATTTATAGTTATTATACTAATTAAAAGTAGGTATAATAATAAATAAGAAATAGTAGAAGTAATTAAGTAGTTTAAGAATTTACTTTTACCTTTAAATAAACCTTTAAGCTTTACCTTTATATCTAGCTTTTATTAAGTTAAAATAGTAAAAGTAACTATTTCTTTTATTAAATATAAAGGTACTTTAATAGCTAGAATAGTATATAAATCTTACTATAAACCTAATATTATTTATATAAGTGTATATTAGCTAAGGGTTTAGTAAGTACTAATATTTAATTTAAACTAGATTATTAATAACTTTTCCTACTTTTTCTTTTATAGCTAGAAATAGGTCTTTTCTAGTTAGTAGCTTAGAATCAAGTAATACTATTTCTAGTAGTATTATAATAATATATTCTAGTCCTCTATTTATAATTCTTTCTATTATAATTAGTTTAAATTAGTCTAGTTATATTTCTATTCTTTCTTAGTATATTATTTAAAGAAAGCTATATATATTAATAATATAGTTTATTTAAGTAAAGTCTTAAAATTAGTTTATTATTAGCGCTAGATTAGTATAATAGAATAATATTAAAGTACTACTATAGATTAACTTATAGTCTTCTTTCTAGCTTATTTTTAGCTAGTAAAAGAAAGGTTACTTAAAGTATAGCTTACTTAATAGTAGTATTACTTAAGTTTTTTCTTTTTAAGTAAATCTATCTTTTATTAGTATTTTATTTATTCTATCTATTAGACTAGGCAAGTATTTTACTAAGAAGTAAAAGAAGCTAATTATATTTTCTATATATTCTTTTAATAAGCTTTTATTTATAAATAAAGGGTACTTAATTTATTCTATAGTTATTTTAATTAAATAGTTTACTTAGCTAGCTTCTATTTATAGTACTACTAAAATAGCCTTTTTCTATATATTATTACTTAAGTAACTTTTAAAACTAATAAGTTAATTTTCTTATATTAAAATTACTTTTAAAGTTTCTTAAAAGAAATAGTAAGGTAATTATAGAATAGAAAAGAGTGCCTTTTAAGTGTAATATTATATTCTAAAGTAAAGGTATAATAACTATAAATTTTAAAGTTATTATATATTTTTTTATAATAATAGAGAACTAGAATATAAAAAAGAAAAGGAAAATATTATTAATACCTTTTTAGCTAGTTCTTTTCTTTATATTTTTATAGAAATTTAAAGTCTTTAGTAAATACCTAAGGTTTTTTATCTAATATTTCTACTAATTATTAATTACTATTTTAAGTATATATATAACTACTCTTTTTCTTTTCTCTTTTATTACCTTTAATTATTTATACTTATTTAAGAGTTAAAGGTACTCTATTATTTCTTTACTTTCTATTATTTACTAGTACTTTTAAAGTACTCTATTTGCTTTTTATTACTTAAAGAAAGTTATTTCTAGAAAAAGACTCTTTTCTTTAGCTTTACTCTTTTTTCTTTTATATTTCTCTTTTAGACTTTTTATTTATTACTCTTTTTATTATACTTTATTTAATTATAGACTTTAAACTTAAATACCTTAAGAAAAACCTTTCTAATATTATTAAAATTATTTATAAAAAGCTTAATAAATTTAAGCTATTTACCTCTATTTGCTTAGATTTATAGTATAATAAGTTAGACAACTATTAATTAAATTCTAATACTATTTATTAGATTAGTTTTTCTCTTAGTTAGTTAGTAGGTTTTTACTACTAATATAATATTTCTAATAGTTAAAGTATATTTTCTTCTATTAGATTCTTAGAGATATAAACTTTAGTTAAAGTTATATTCTAATTTATTTAAAGCTAGTTATTTATATAAGTCTTCTAGTTAGCTTTTCTTCTTTAATCTTATTTTACTAGAGTTAATAGAACATTTAAACCCTTTTTTATAACTTTTTACTTTAATTTATTAAGCTTTCTAATCTTTTAATAGTATCTATTATTATAGCTAAAGGTTATTTAATAAACTATATTTATATCTTTATAAAGCTTGCTTATTTTAATAGTTAGTTTTTTACTAATTTACTTAAATATTCTAAGTATATTTAAGCTTTTATTATAGCTTTCTTTAGTAAATCTAATAAAATATACTACTCTAGTTATACTAGTACTTATACTAAAATAGTTACTACCTTTAGAAAGTATATAATATTTTCTTTTTATAATTATATTTTCTTAACTAGATATAATAGAGGTTCTTATAGCAATTATACTTAGTATAGCTTATATACTAGTAGTTATAAGTAGCAAGTAGCTACTAGATATAAACCTTAATAAAAGAATAAAAATAGCTTTTATTCTCTTTTTCTTAGAGTAAACTAGTCTACCTCTCTTACTTCTTTAATACTAGACTTTAATTCTATCTATTTTGTTAACCTTTAGATTACTTTTTATTTTATTTAAAACCTTTCTTATTTTTATTAGAATCTTTCTACTAAAAATAGAAGTATAGTTATTTTAAAGAAGTATACTAGTTAGTTCTAGTAGTTTTTATTTATCTTTTAATTAATATTACTTATTACTATAGTTTTTATTATTATATAGTACTTAATTAAATAATATTATTATAGAAATATATTTATCTTTTATTTCTTTAGTTAGTTTAGATAATACTACCTCTATATATTACCTTAGAGTTCTTCTTAGATTTATAGGAATTTCTCTTTTACTATCTTTATTATTAAACCTTTCTTTTTTAATAAATACTATTTAATTAAATATTATATACTTTATTCTAGCTAGTTTTAGCTTCTTAAGTTTCTTTTCTTCTTCTATTATATATATCTCTAATATTTCTAGATTAACTAGAAGCTAGTTATTAGCTATTAAAGCTTACTATTCTTCTTTATCTTCTTTAAACTTCTTTATATAATCTTTAAATATTATTTTTATTAGTTTTATATTATCTAGTATATATAAATAGTATACTTCTATAATAGGCAATTTTCTATTAATTTTAAAGAGTCTATTTTACTATATTATAAGTTTCTTTATTATTAATATATTAATACTTCTTTTAATATTATATATTAATACTAGATTTCTTTCTTTTAACTTATTTTCTTTCTTTTTAATTAACTTAGCCTACTATTTATTAGTTTAAATAGCTAAAGCTTTTCTCTATTTAAATACTTTTACTTTTACTCTAATAATATTTTTCTTTTTTCTTTTTAAAACCTAGACTTTTACTTTAAATAGCTTTTACTTATTAGTTACTTTATTTTATTTAATTAACCTTTATATAGAGAATTTTACCTTAAGTAGTAATATAGATTTCTATTTATATATTAAATAAAATATAAATATTCTATAGAATACTCTAATAGCTATATAGTTTACTAAAAGAGCTTAAAGTAAAAGTTTAACTTATTTACTATTTAATTCTTCTATTTTTAATATTATAGAAACTAGAAACTAGTAGCTTGCTTTAATAAAAGAGTTTACTTTTAGATTATAGCCTAATATTTAAATACCTTTTAACCTAATGTCTTTTAAGGCACTAGCTAAGTCTTTTCTTATTTTAAGTTCTCTATTATATACTATCTATCTATAAATGCTAAACCTTATAAATATTTTAGCTAGAAACTTTTAGACTACTTTTATATTAGTATTTTAGATTAGCTTAGCTTTTATCTATTCTATTATTTTATATTTTACTTCTAGTAAGTAATAGTAGCTACTATTATTTAGTAAATACTAAGTATTAATATATATTTTACTTATTAAATTTCTAGAGGCTAAGAGAATAGATAATTCCCTAGGTTTCTAAGGTATAAATTTTTAGTATATTTTATAATATATAATAACTTTCTTAGTTATATTCTATATATATTACTACTAATAGTATTATTATATAATTTAAAATATTACTTTTACTTTTTTATACTCTATTATCTAATAAGCTTTCTTTATAATATACTTTTAGTAGCTTTTTTATTTTATTATTAAAGTAGGTTCTCTTTTATTTATTATTAGCCTTTTTTATAGCTTTTTATTTTCTAGAAAGAAGTTTTTTATATCTAGCCTTATCTTTTTATATTCTTTCTTACTAAAATTAAATAATTTAAATACTATTTATAAGAAGTTAATAATATACTAGAGCTCTATAGAGTATTATTTCTTTTTATTAGTTAATATAATAAGTATATTAAAATATAAGTTAATAAACTTCTTTAAATCTCCTTTAACTTACTTATCTAGTTTATTTAATAGTCTTAGACCTTTTTTTAATAGTCTATTAGTAATTTTATTTCTTACTTCTAGAATATATCTTACTATAAAATTAAATAAAAGAATATAACTAATTTACCTTATAACTATAGCTTCTAGTATATTATAAACTACTCTATTAAATTAGTATACTAATACTTTTATATTTATTTCTAGTATAAAGTATACTTTATATAAGTATATTCTTAGTTTTCTTAGTATATAGACTATTACTTAGTATTTTTACTTTATAATATTATATTTAGCTTTTATTAAATTCTAAGTTTTACTTTTAAATTTAATAAAGTGCCTTTTATCTTTTATTATTTAAAGTAAGTAGTATTTTTATTCTTTAATACTTATATTTACTACTAGTATAATCTCTATATAGTTTTCCTTTAGATTAAGTAATACTAGAGTAAGTACTAATATTATCTCTTTTTTAAGAGTTTCTATTACTCTTACTTATAGCTTTCTTTATTTCTAGTCTATATTTTTTTAAAGTAATTTTATAATTAGTAATAATTTCTAAGTATACTTATTAATCTAAAGATAGTAGTAGTTTACTAAGCTTATAAAAGACTTAATATTCTTTATATTCTAATATTCTTTTTATTCTAGAATCTTTAAGATTTTACTTTTACTTAGTTTATATCTATAAGTCTTATAAATATACTCTATAATTTTAACTATTTATTTATAGAACTTTAATTTTTCTACTAAAGTAATATATCTAGCTAGTTTAAAGTTTACTAGAACTTTATTAATATTAATTAAATACTCTAGAATATACTTATATACTCTAGGTATTATTTCTTTATTATTATATATTATTATAGGTTCTTTTACTTCTATATTATCTATAAAAGATATATAAATATCTAGTATTAAGTTAAATAAAATTCTTTCTATTACTTTTAAGAATTAAGTAATTAAATTAATTACTTCTTAAGGTAAAGTATATAGCTTAAAAAGCTCTATTAGTATTAATATTATTATTAGGTCTTTACTTTCTATTACTAATAGAATCTAATTATATTCTAATAGTAAGTCTATTAGTAATAAAATTTAATATATTATAAAGTTCTTACTAAATCTATTTACTTCTTTTATAATATAAGTATTTTAAATAGTTACTCTATTATATTTCTTTACTAATAAAACTAGTCTTATTTCTTTATTCTTTTTTTATATAAAAAAGTAAGAGTTTCTATATACTTTATATTTTTTTTCTAGATACTTATACTTTATTTTTTTCTTAAGAAGTTTTACTAGCTTCTCTTATAAAGCTAATAGTATTAGTATAAATACTACTTATTAGGCTTTATATTTAATAACTTTAATAACTTATAGTAGTATAATAATAGAGTCTACTTACTTATACTTTAATAGATTTTATACTAGAGCTACTTTTCTATTTTTTAAGATTTATATAAAGATATCTATTTTCTATAAAGTTAATATTTCTTTAACTCTATTAAGTATTTAATCTAGTCTAGCTAATATTAACTTTAACTTTTTTTATAGCTTAAAAAATCTATTTATAATATATTCTTTATATTTATTATACTACTCTAGATACTCTTTAGCTTTTTACTATTTTATTATTTTCTAGTTATAGCTTTCTTCTAAAGTTAAGCTATTAGAAGGTATATTATCTTTTAGATATACTTTCTAGTTTTTCTTTATTATAATATATATCTATAAATCTAATAGTTTCCTTTTTTAGTTATCTTTTCTTTACTTATTATATAAATCTTCTACTATAGCTTATAGTTAAAGTTACTATCTAGCTATTACTTTTTCTATAATAAATACTATTACTCTTTTACCTTTATTTTTATTTAATAGAATAATTTCTTTTTCTAGTAATTCTTTTAAAAAGTTATAAGAGTTATATTCTTTCTCTAGTTTCTTATTATTTTATCTCTATCTAGAATATAACTTTTTAGTAACTTAGGCCTAGAATTCTTTTCTTAAATTAAATAGTATAAGTATTTCTTTCTTTAGTATTAATATTATAGTAGTTTAAAAAGGTTAGTTTTCTACTATATTAGGCACTTTCTATTATATTAATCTAGCTACTTTTAATAGTATTCTAATATTATTAAACTTATATTAAATTAATAGTTTACTACTCTTTTTACTATAATTAAATAAGACTTTAGCTATTCTTATAAAAGATATACCTAATATTAGTAGTATATAGACTATATCTAGAGCTATATATAATCTAATAGATATCTATATATTAGTAAGATATAACTTTATTCTTACTTTTCTATATATATAAATAGTTTTACTTAAAAAAGAAATAGTAAAAGTATCTTTTATTAGTATATAAACTTTTAATTCTACTTTCTTTATAAACTTAGTACTTATAATATTTTCTTAGAATTTACTATTAACTAATGCTTTTATTAGTAGTTTTTCTTTATACTTTAGTTTTATCTATAAGTATAATAGCTTTTATATATATCTAGAGATTTCTTTTTATTATAGAATTAAGTTAACTTATATTACTTGTATTTAATTAATTAGTTTTAGTATTACTTATACCCTTTTTATTAGTAATTACTATAGGTTTTTATTAGCCTAGTCTAGTTTTATTTTAAGTAACTATAGATATATTTCTTTTTTATCTCTTTTTTCTATAAAGTCCTTTATTATAAAGACTATATTAGATATAAATATTCCTTTATTAGTCTCTCTAAAGTTATCTTTTATAAACTTAATTAGTATATTAGATAGTACTTTTAATCTACTATTATACTATTTAATATTATCTATTTCTTAGGCTCTAGTATTATATTTATTTCTTAGAGAGATTATAAGTTCTAGTAGTATCTAATAAAAGTCTTAAAGAGGCACTCTAACTTTCTTTATAAATATTTCTTCTTATAACTAAGTTATAATTTAGTTAATTAATTAGTTCTTTTATTAAGGTAGTTCTTTACTAGTTTTCTAGTTAAGTATTATAGGATTTTTAGAGAGCTTTTATAGTTCTATAATATTAGCTTTCTCTTTTTATTCTCTTTCTTTCTTACTATTATTAAATTTTACTCTCTTTCTAATATTAGCGTTTATTATAATTAGATTTTTAAATATTATTACTACTATTATTAATAGCTCTAGTTACTTAATATTATATAGATTTATTTTAAATAGTTACTACTTATATATATTAATCTTTTATATTTCTCTATTAAAAATATCTAGCTTTTCTAGTATTAGTTTTTACTAATTAATCTTTTTATTTCTAAAGGTTTTAACTTAGTTAAAAAATATAGAGATATAAGCTTCTAGAAATAATTTAACTTACTAGATAGCTAGCCTTTTTACTAAGCTTCTAAAACTTAAAAATTAAAATACTAGTTAAAAGAGTATAATATATTTCTTTTTTTTACCTTCTATAGCTAATAATTAGATTATATTATTATATATAGGAAATTCTAAGAACTAGTTATACTTTAAATAAATATATTTATCTAGAAAATACTCTAGTTTTCTATAATAATAGTATTTAAATAATTTTACTTTATTTATTTAAATATAATTTACCTTTAAGTTATCTTTAAAGTAAGGTTTACCTCTTTTCTTACTTTTAAACTTAACTAATAATTTAATTAACTTCTTTCTATAAGTTATTTATAGCTTACCTAAGATAAATCTTACTATCTTTTTCTTAGCTATTTAGTTAAATTAATTTAGGCTTATTTCTATTTAATAAATACTATTTTTATTTCTTTAAGTTATTTTATAAGTTTCTTAATTAAGTTAACTATTTAATTATTATTCTTAGATTAATATTAAGCTTTAATTTATACTTTAAATCTATTTCTAACTATAGTTAGCTTTTACTCTTATTTATCTATATTTAATTAGTTTTAGTGCTATTATTCTAGTCTAGTATCTTCTTTAATCTCTTTAAAGTAGTATATTACCTTATCTTTTCTAATTAGATTTCTATTTTTAAGCTTTAGTTTTACCTTTATATAGTTATTTAGTTTCTTCTAAAGCTTACTATATTTCTTAGTTATAATATTAGTTCTAGTATAGCCTTTTTTATCTATAAAGCTTTTAATTAAATAGTTTAATAATACCTTATAAATTATATTTAATTATAATAGAAAGTTTTTCTAGTTTTTTAGTTTTACTTTACTCTAAAAGTTTCTATATTAATAAAGCTAGTATATAAATTCTACTATTTTCTTTAAATACTTACTATTAAAACTTTTAAGTTTATTAATTACTATTTTTATTTAATTCTAGTCTATAATATTATATTATAATAGAAGTTCTTTTTTTACTTCTTTCTAGAATTCTATTCTAGTTAAAGTTTTTACTTTATTTTATTCTTTTAAAATTATCTTTCTTTTAAGCTTTTTTATTTAATTAGCCTTTAAAATAGCTAATAAAGTTATTTTTTCTTTAAAGTTTTTAAGAAAGTTAGAAATATTTTTACTATTAAATAGCTTTAGCTTAAGTAGCTATTACTAGGCTTTTAATATTCTATATTTCTCTAAGAATTCTTCTAATATTCTTATAAAGCTTTTAGTATTAAATAGAATACTATTATTAAATAGATTAAAAGTATTATAATTTATTATTTTAGATAAGTTTCTACTATATATTATAATATAATTAAATAGTATTTAGTAATTAGAATTTTAGTTTAATAATTTCATTTATATTTTATATATTTCTTTTCTAAGAGTTAGTTCTAGTGTTTTATATTTAACCTCTATTATATTCTTTTCTTTTACCTTTATTACTTACTCTTCTTAACTTTACTCTTTTAAATTATTTAATATTACTATTCTATAGATTATAATTACCTCTATAATTAGAAAGCTTTATATAACTTTCTATAAAATTATAACTATTAGTCTAATAATATAGAATATAATAAGTTTCTTATCTATTTATTAGTCCAGACTTTCTTTATAATCTTCTATTCTTTCTTTTTATAGTTTCTTAAAAATTAACCTTTAAAGTTTAAGCTAGCTAGTATTAGCCTTATACTTTTTTATATATAGTATCTAGGCTTTTCTTATCTTTAACCTCTCTTTTTTCTTTTTTAATATTATTCTTTCTTTTATATTTATTCTTTATTAGTTAATTTATAATTAAATAGTTTAATTAGTTTCTATTTTATTTACTATTAATTTTATATAGTTATTATATTTATCTAGTAGTTTAATTTTACTTCTTTTTATTCTTTTATAAAAGTATTTTAAGTATTAGTCTTCTTTAATTTATTCTAGTAGTAGCTAAAAAGTACTTCTAGCTTTACTTTATTACTATTTTATTATTTTAGCTAGAATATTACTTAGGTAAAACTACTATTTTTATTAGTAGAAAATACACTTATAGTTAAATACTAGAGAGGTTTACTTTAAGTAATTTAGATTAAATATAAATAAATAAATAATAATCTAAGAATATTTTAGAGAAGCTTTTAATTAAATAATTTATATACTTTTAGAACTTTTATTTTAAAGACTTAAGTAACTTTTTCTACTTTTATACTTCTTTATAAAGTAAAAAGTTATACTTATATTAAAATAGATTAAGGTAAAGTAGTAAAGCTAATTAAAGTAAAACTTAGTGTTTAATTTAACTAGAAGGTCTTAGCCTTTTTATATATAAAAGCTAAGCTAAACTACTCTAATGTCTCTTTCCTATAGTAGGTTGTCTAAGAGCGAGTAAGACTACTAATAAAATATATACCTATAGTATATTTCTTCTCTTCTCTCTCTTTTTTTTTTTTTTTTTACTTATACTACTTTAATACTAAAGGAAATTTATTTTACTTATATTTTACACTTATATATATCTAAGTTAGAAATTATTTAGTTTTATCTATAGTTAAATTAATATATTTATACTATATAAGCCTTTATTAGCTACCTTCTATTTTTACTTATAATTATATTAAAAGATTATAGTAGTAATTTAACTCTTTTATACTTATATTAAAGCTAGCTTAAAACTATTATAAGTTTAAGTATTTCTTTATTTTTCTTTAAATTATTATAGTACTTTTATATCTTTTAAATTTTCTAGTAGCTTTTAAATTAATTATATATACTCTTTCTATTTAATATAGATATTTTACCTCTTTTTCTACTCTAGTATATTCTTTATAGCTAGAATCTCTTTTACCTTAAATTTCTCTATTATCTTACCTATTTCTATTATATTCTTCTAGATTAGTGCTAGACTTAGACGTATATTCTAGAGTTATTAGCTTAGTAGTAAGTTAGTAGTAGCTCTTTTAATTAAATTTATATAGAAAACTAGATAGATATCTTATAGTATATTTAGTTAAACTATAAGAGGTATTAGAACTTCTTATACCTTATATTTAACTATTACCTAGTCTAATTTCTAACTTAAGTAGTTTATCTTTATATTATATAAGCTTAACTATATATAGTCTTTAACTATAAACCTTTTTACTAGTTATTACTTTTAACTACTATTATTCTATTATTATTACTAGTAGAAAGTAATTACTACTTATACTAGATTAGTACTATTTTATAGATATTTTAAAAATATAACTACTTATCTTTTAAGAAATATAGATAAAAGTTTATTCTCTAGCTTTTACTAGATAGTAAGTAAGTTATAACTATACATAGCTTTATTTATACTTATACTAGTAACTATAAAGTCTCTATTATTTAAGGCTAGTTAGTATATTAGTAAGTAGCTAGCTTAATTATACTACTTAAATAAAACTATTATATATAAAATTACCTATATCTTTTAGTTTACTCTTTTTATACTACTATTAGTCTATAAGTAATATACTATAAAGAAAAGCTATTTAATACTAACTTTCTTATAAAGTATAATCTAAAATTTACTTAATTAATTTAAGCTTTTATTTAAAATAATATATATTAGAAATCTATAGAATTACTACTAATAGTTCTTAAAATATTTTATATATTCTTTAGCTTTTATACTTATTATAGCTTTTAACTATATATATTTAAATAGTTAATCTATAATAACTAATAGATACCTAGAGTCTATTTTATTATATATAAGTAGGTCTATTATAAAGTTTACTAAGATTTATAACTAGTACTAGTCTATAATTAGAAGTAGTTATAGAAGGCCTTATTAAA
The DNA here is from genome assembly GCA_031753515.1 of Metarhizium rileyi. Classification (NCBI taxonomy): domain Eukaryota; kingdom Fungi; phylum Ascomycota; class Sordariomycetes; order Hypocreales; family Clavicipitaceae; genus Metarhizium; species Metarhizium rileyi. The sequence goes on from JAUKVO010000008.1 coordinate 2,913,699, forward strand.
GTTATTTACTCTTATATCTCTTATAGTAGTAATAATTTTAAATAAATCTAGCTATATTTTATAATATTCCCTTCTAGTAGTAATTCTATTATAGTATCTAAAATATTATATTCTTGTCTAGATATTCTAATATTAGAGAGTTATAAGCTTACTAAATTATTATAGTTATAAGAGACTTTTATTTTAGAACTTATATTTATCTCTAAAACTATAGCTAACTATAAGCTAATATAGTATAATTAGTAATTTATTTATAAGTTTCTATTTCTAGTAGAAACTTTTATACTCTCTTTAATATTACTTATTATTAAATATTAATTAGCTTATTATTAGCTATACTTTATTTTTATAGGTCTTATAAGTATTTATTTATAAATATCTTAGGCTTTATTCTTTAATTACTACTATAAATTATATTAACTTATATTTTTTCTAGAGCCTTTAAGGTTATTATTAGCTTATAGCTAGAGAGTAGTTACTATTTATTCTAGTTTTATTATAATAGTATATTAGAGTAGCTTACTTAAGTATCTAGCTAGTATTCTAGCTAGAAGTTAAATAGTATAAGTATTTTAGTCTATTATATCTATTATTCTATTATTACTTTTAGTATTATAAAGTACTTTAGATTTTTATAGTCTATAAGAATTATAAAGAGCTTTATTATATTATATAACTTTACTAATTATACTTTTAAATATAAGACTACTATAAGTAGTTTTCTATTATAAATTATATAGTTTTATTCTATAAGTTAAAGGTATACTAAGTAGTATACTACTAGATATAGTATTCTATTAGTAAATTATAAAAGATAGCTATCTAATACCTTATTTAAATAGTTTACTTTAACTATTATATTCTTTTTAGAATTCTATTAGTATAATACTCTATTTATAATAAAAGCTACTTTAAGCTTTTTAAATACTATATTTTATAGCTTTATTTACTTAAAGAGAACTCTCTTTTTTATTAGCTTTAATAATAGCTCTATTAGTTTTAAAAAGTTAGAAATAAACTTTAAATAGAAATTTATAAAACTTAAAAATCTATAAATACCTTATACCTTTATTAGAGGTTTCTACTTCTAGATTACTACTATTTTATTTAAATTAAAGTAAATTTTCTTTTTTATATAAATAATAAACTTTAAGTACTTTACCTTTTATATACTAAAGGTATACTTTTTAATATTAAAGTTTAGTTTTACTATATATAGTTTACTTAAAATAACTTTAACTTTTAGTATATAGTCTTTCTTTAATCTATTAGAGTAAATAAAAATATTATTTAAATATACTATTATAAAGTTACTTAATATATCTTTAAGCACTCTATTAATATAGTATTAGAATATAACTAGAGCTTTTACTAGCTTAAATAAGTAAACTAGCTACATAAAAAGTTTAAATTAAATTTAAAATACTATCTAGTATTTCTTTTCTTTTATAATATAAATATAATAGAAAGCTAATCTAATATTTAATTTTATAAACTACTTAGCTTCTATAAGAGAGTAAAGAGTCTCTTTTACTAGTAGTAATAGATATTAGTTTTATTTTATTATTTTATTTAGTACTTTATAATTAATATAAAACCTCTAGCTTTTTTTAGGCTTTTTAGCTAAAAGAACTAGTACTACTACTAATAAAAAGCTTACTTAAATCTATTCTTTATCTATTAGCTCTATTATTTAATAGTAGATTTCTAGAAGGTAGTCTCTAGGTATATTATATAAAGAAGCCTAGAGAAGCTAAGGCTTTCCCTTTTTTATTCTCTTTAAGGAAATATAATAATCTAGCTTTTTCTAGTATAATAGTAGCTTATTAGCCTTTTTTTTATTAAAGAAATCTCTAAAGTCTTAAAGCTTTATAGAAAGTGCCTTTAAGATTTTATTTCTACTAGTATTTTTAGTAATATAAGCCTAAAGTATTATTATTATTTCTTATAAGCTAGTAGCTAGAAATTAATACTCTATTTCTAATTTTTATACTTATTATACTAGACTTATATATACTAACTCTAGTATTACTACTATAAGTATTAGAGTTTATTATTTTTCTAATACTTTTACCTATAAGCCTTAGGCTACTCTTACTATAATTTCCTATTCTCTTATATATATAATAATCTTATTATATACTAGCTAAAAGAGTTCTAGAATAATATCTTTTATTAAGCCTAGTATTATATAAGCTACTAGAGAAAATTTCTACCTATTTATTTTACTTTAAATATATATTAAATATAATATCTCTAAGAGTAATTTTATTTAAGTCTTTTCTTCTCTTTCTATTTTTATAGCTATTTAAATTACTCTTTTAAATTATAGTAAAAATTACTAAAGTTTTAGTTTCTATATAAATTTTTTACTTACTATTATATAATAGTTATAATTTATATTTACCTAGGTATTAGTAAACTTTAAGTTATTAACTAGTATAAGTATAAAAAGTAGAGAAGTATTTATATTTAATTTAATTTTATTTAACTTAATTCCTTTAATACTAGAGATTATAGCTTATATATAAGTAGTTTTCTACTTTTATACTTCTAATATAAGTCTTAGTATAAAGGCTACTTATTTTCTAAGTTAAAAGTTATAATAATATTATCTAATACTAAATTCTTTATAATAACTTACTTTATACTAGTTATTATAAATTAAAGCTACTTTAGAGGTAGCTATAGACATTTAAATATATAATAGTCTAATAACTTATAGTATAAGCAATTTCTTTTCTTATATTACTAGATTATTACTTTATTAAATACTTACTTTACTCTTTATTTTATAAAGCTTTTCTAGCTACTTTTACTTTACTTTTTAGTAAGTTTCTTTCTATTAGTATAGCTCTAGCTTATATTTAATTTACTTACCTTTATTATAAAAGTATCTTTATTTACTTACTATTATTCTAGTTAAAGTTATATACTTTCTTTTTTTTTATTATAAAATTTTTTATTTAAGTAATAGGCTTTAATATCTATAGTAATACCTTATAATTACTTAATTATTATTATATATTTTACTTAAAATATACTATAACTAATAATTCTATTCTATATTAGCTTATTTAATAATTATTAAAGCTTTACTAATTTTACTATATCTATCTAGCTTAATTCTCTTATTAAGACTATTTTATTTTTCTAATAAATAAAGAAGTCTATAAATATTTTATTAATCTATTATTTTATTTAATTAAGTTTATTTAAAGCTATTTTCTTTTAGTAAAAGTCTATATATATAATAAATAAGTAGTTAAAAAAGCTAGTTAGATTATAATTAATCTAATTGCCTAGTTTAAAGAAAAAGGCTATTTAACTTTAAATCTTTTAAAATAAGTTTTAAAAGATATAAATCTATTAATTTTATACTTTTCTAATAAACTACTTATTTTCTTTTAACTTATATATTATAAAAGCTTTCTAAGTAAAAAAAAGTGCTTTATTACTATTAAATAGTAAGCTTAATTATATTAGCTTTTATTTTTTAGTAAAAGCTATAGTTAGCTATTATATAACTTATAGTATATTATTACTATTAGAAAATAACTTTATATATTATTATATTAACTTATAGATTTATTTAGTTTAATTATAAAGCTATTTTACTTAATAAATAACTACTTTCTATAGAGTAACTAGCTTTAATTAAAGGCTATTTACTATAATTTATTCTATTTTCTAGAGTATTTAAAGCTTTTAGTTTATAAAAGTCTAATCTTACTATACTCTTATAGGTAAGTATATATAAGATAACTAAAAGCTTAAAGAAAAAGAAAGGAAATTCTCTTCTATTTTCTTATCTTAGATTTAAGTACCCCTTTCTAGTAGGTACTAATATAGCCTTAAATTAAGTCTATAATAGCCCTACGACGCTTCTCGCATAACCTATCTAGATCTAGGCTTCTAGCCTAGTCTATAATATAAACTAATAATATAAGTAAACTAATAATATAAGTAAACTAATAATATAAGTAAACTAATAATATAAGTAAACTAATAATATAAGTAAACTAATAATATAAGTAAACTAATAATATAAGTAAACTAATAATATAAGTAAACTAATAATATAAGTAAACTAATAATATAAGTAAACTAATAATATAAGTAAACTAATAATATAAGTAAATAAAGGTTATAGAAAGGTTATAAAAAGGTAATATAATATTTAAAACCTTAGTTAACCTAGCAGCCGTAGGCTCTAAAGGCCTAAGGGATCTATCTCGTGTATTTATAGTTAACTATTCTACTAGCTTCTTCTATAGATTATTATAACCTTTGGATTATAGTGTTTTATTATACAATTTAAGCTATTCACTCTAAGCCTAGCAAACGCCGCCCTTGTTACAGAATGCACTAGGCCCAGTTACGATTCAGATGTTCACGATCCTAGGGTGCTAAGCTTCCCAAAGCTCTATGAGGTTTAGAGACATGCTACACATGTTTCCGAGACCCTCGAGGTTGCAGCTACGACGGTAGAGTGGATGGAGAAGAACCATCAGAACTTCCTTCAAGAGCAAAATGCTCCGGCGTCGATTGCCTCAAGAAACATTACCAGCCAGCTGTTGTTTCATCATCACTTGCTCCTGAGCTTCCTGCGCCGTTCCGACTCCAACACAGCACGGCTTGACAGCGAAATCGGACTTGCATTTAACACAGTCGCACAGCGGGACTCCCGAACCTCCGTCGAGATTTCGATAGCAACACAACGGGACAGTGCTGCTATGCGAATAATTCTTGTGTCACTCCTTTTCCTCCCCTCGACCTTCGTCTCAGCACTGTTTAGCACAACCTTCTTTAAGTTTGAAGACAATTCAGGCGTCTGGTCTGTTTCACAAATGTTTTGGCTGTACTGGGTGGTCGCCGGCAGCCTTACGGTTGCCGCGGCGACAATTTGGCGTTGGAAGACTTTGGCGAGATGGGTTACTGGTCGACGAAAGAATGAAGCGTCAACCGAACCGTAGCCAGCGGATGGGATTAGGCCAGCCCTTTGTATTGACGTCACCTTGTAGGTGTCACTGTCAGCCTCCTCAAAATAAACCGAAGATCTAAGACTATCGCTTATCACTACATCTTATTTGTGCCTCCAGACGTGAGTAGCTACACTGCTACATTAGATTGGACACTATAGGTGGCGTAGTGAGAGTGAATGACTTATGAGAGCAACCACGGAGTCCTTACATCATTTGTCACACAGCACGAATGATTGGGACAGCTTAGACTGAATGAGAGACTCTTGATTTTTTATCTAACAGAGTGGGATATTTTGGTCTTCTGTATAGTGAACTGACTTCCGTTCAATAACGGAGGTAATCTGTGAACGAGCGGCTCTATCTTGACAAAACGTCCGATGTCTATAATTTAGGACATATGACAATTCCACCAAGTTTTCTGTAAATTCAATCAACTAGAGGCAACCTTATCCGACAAGAGTATATGTCGCCCCTCCTCAGAGTTTCGAACGCCTTGTAGTTGTATTCTGAAACGACTGACATCTGAGCGATGATCGGTAGAGACTGCTTGGATCATCGTTGCGAGTAGGCCACTTTTCGAAATATGTAACATACGTCTTCAGGGTGTCGGTGTAAAGAGGGTGACACCGCAGTACCCCATGCAGACAGCATAAGCCTTGGTGCAGATAGCCACACCAACTGGAATCCCAGCGCCGAAGTGAATTGGTGCTGCAACTACCGTACCCCCCATACACGCAGTGTACGAGGCATGGCAAATCGTGGTGCAGCCGGCACCGAAGAGAATGCCGGCAGCAGCGTTGCCTGCAAAGGAAGTAAGGACGATCGGCGCAAGTGAAAATCGCACAATGTTTATCAAATAAACTATTCGATGATGACGGTAGGGAAATACGGTGAAGGTTCTTGATACAAGAAAAGTTAGCTCGATATTCAAACAGGCGTTGCGAAATTAGTGATTATATAAGGATATGCAATCATCTAGCAGTGTGAGGACAGAGCTTGTGCTATGTTTGCTTACTTTTGATATTCGTATTATGTATAACCGGTAAAGTAGGATGGCAACACTGCACCGATTGTGTACTGAGATAGCAGGTGACTCGCTGGTAAATTGACTGTAGAGCAGTTGTGCGGTTTGAAAGAATAACGAATCTAAGTTGTCTTTCGGGGATGCCAAGTAGATTGGATGATTTGACCAGGCGTATTGGTTCGTAGATATAGGTAGTCAACCAGGAGGCTCGTTGGCCGCGAGCGCAGACTGGTGTGGTCAAATGGTTTTGACAGGAAGGAGTATTGTTTCCAGGAGTGGTTCCGCTAGCTAACCTAATAGACAGCAGCCGGCATAGCCACCTCATTATGGCATTCACGCCGACACGGTATAACTGGTCTATCAGGAAGAAGGATGGGGGCCTACGCTACAGACTCAGGTCAGCTGCTTCTGGAAGAAACGCCATGTGGCTCAAGGCAGCTAAGGCCAGTTCATAGAAGGGTGCAATAGGTTCATATCATATATCACGAGCATCTCAAACGCACCATACGGCAGGTTGTAATGGGGTAGAATGAGGGCCGTCTGTCTCTGCTCTATACCGCACCCCCTCAGGATGATCGGGTCGGTGACGGATTGGAAGGCTGGTTGTGAATATGACCTCCGGACTCTCTTCAAGCTCCGGGTCTGTCAGTGGCGGCGTAGGGCACCCTAGCTCGTCTGACCTTTCACATGTATCTTCATTGTCCTCACACTCCGGTTCATCCTGCATGCTTGTGTCCACAACGATCTCATCCAGAATGTCTTCTTTATCTGATTCGTCAGAATGCTTGAATACTTCTTCTTCTTCGAGCATAGACTCCATAACTTGCTGTTCTTCTGGGATTTTAATTTCTTCTAGCAGCTGACTTGTGGTTTGTCGTAGTAAGGCTTTTAATATTAAGCTATTACTTAAAATTACTTAAATTAATTAATAGAAAACTAGACTATTTACTATAGTAAAATACCTTTTCCTTAAGTACTTATCTATCTCTCTATTATAGATTAAATTAACTAGTCTATCTATTCTTTCTATTACGCCTATTAAGCCTAGAATTAACTAGATTATAGTCTTTATACCTTAAGTCTATTAAGCCTATCAAGCTAATAAGCTATATAATCTATCACGTGCTTATCTCTTCCTTGTGCCCACGGGTTATGCCTATCGTTCCGGCTCGTGTGGCCCTTGTGCCGTGTCTCCTGTAGTGACGTTCGTAACACCTTTATATAAGGCTAAAAAGACTTAAAAAGGTATAAAATAGCGTTAAGCACAATATGTGAGGCTTCTGAAGGCGTAGAAGGCGTGAAACACAATAGGAAGAAGGGTTCGTGACACTACTGCTTACGATAGAGAAATCCTTCACAGGTCTAACAAGTCTTCCACCCTCTAATAATGTAGTATGTGATATATAATGAGAACAATTGGCATAATAAAAAACGAAAAAAAAAATGTGTAGAGAGTGCATGATTTATAATGGTGTGACAAGGGCCTGATACGAGGATTCAGGGCAACAGGCAAAAATGACCCGTAGTTAGGGATGATCTACTAGGGTGTGTCAAAGATCCAAGATTCCGAACGAAACGGATGGACGACTTTAGCTACCTTGTACACAGATGTAGTGTCTTAGGCCTTTACCGCGTGTGATCAATATGTGTAACTATCGTTGGGGACTTTGTCTGACGGTGAGTCTGCCGTGTGACAATTGGCGATCACTTGATCCCGGAGCCTACACACCAATAGGTCCATTTTGGACTGCAATCAATCTATGGACAATCCGTGCCGACAAGAGCTTGTAACTGGCACTTCGCACAACCATAAACTACAGACTGGTAACAGGGAATCAAGTGCAAGGCCTAGGGTCGACTTGACCGCTTCTTACACACGCAGAGACCTTCTACACCCGAGAATTCCTTCCAAAACAAAGGCTATCAGTAAAAAAATTGGCTATTGACTCAATTCAATGGGTGTTTCGAGCCCCGGAATGTGAGTTCTAGTCACATGTTAGCAGGCAAATAGGATCAATGACACTACAAAACGAGCATCTATGGAGCAAGTGACAGCTTACGTTTCTAGGGTCCAGCACTTTAGTAAAGTAGTTTTAATCTCTCCTTTAAAGACCAGAGCAGAGAAAGCTAGTACCACACAAATAATGGTCATACACGAGCTTTTGCCACAAAATCTTGGCCGAAAGATGTCATGCCTTTTCGTATAGATAGATCTCCCTTGAACCTTAGATAACCTAGGCATGGCCGTTAGGTTAATGGCCCTTTAACATGAAAGTCGTCTTTTAAATGATCCGTACGACTATCTCCAACCTCTCTCTGAGCCCTTGTTAGTGGGCACACTCAAATAGTGTGACAAGGCTAATAGTTAGGACTCAAAGTACGATTAAGATATTGTCATTTGCTATCAAAGGTTCTCGATTTCTTAATGTATAAAAGACTCTCTAGGCTAAAAGGACTTCGAATCTATAAGAAGGTAGTTACTGTAACAAGGGCGGCGTTTGCCGGGCTTGGAGTGAATAGCTCAAATTGTATGATAAAACACTATGATCCAAAGGTCATGATGATCCAAGGAAGAAGCTAGTAGGAAGGTTGACTATAAATACACGAGATAGATCCCTTAGGCCCTTAGGGCCTAAGGCCGCCAGGTTGACCGAGGTCTTGAATATCGTGTTATCTTCCTGCAACCTTCCTGTAACCTTTGTCTGCTTGCATCATCGGTCAAAGGTTGTAATACCTCCTTCCTGACCTTCTTTGTTGACCGCCGTTTCCGTGTGACAGTTACTCTATCTATTTCTAGGCAGATGCCTGAGGCTCAAAGGCAGCCCTTGTATGGAGTATCATATCGTGTAACTGTCCGCTGATGTCGTGATACCTCTTCCTTGCTGACCGGTAGGCCCATCTGATCTCTTTTGACGCCAGCTCCCACAAGATGCCCTGAAGTGCTGTGGATTCGGAGAGCGAACTTGGTCAAACGGAATCCCATCTCGGTCGAACCGTGTTTTATCTAGACATTGGAATCCCCGTCTGCGTCTGCATCCCTTCTCCCCCACCCGGGGCTCTCGTCGTTGACGTAGTGGTAAACCCGACATGCAACACCACGTCATCCCAGGCCATTTCCTGGTTTAGATTTATATTTGCTATCCTTAACCCCCCTTAATGTAGCAGTACTTACCAATTGCGGCAATACCTACATGCTGGTATGTCATTTTGCATGTATGTCTCAGTACACAGTTCTCGCTACGTAGTTCGATAAAGGCCCCGGCAGCGGTCCCTGGGTAAAGTAGCATATAAATAGACCTAGGCACTTTGACCTCGTCATCTCTACCAAATATCGGGACCTGCGGAAACGATTTATTCCCAATGTTGCCAGAGCGCACAAGACGCCCCTGAAATTCCCACCCCAGCTATAATGACCATCTATTTACTACTTGGATTTGGGTGTGCGGCTTTCTGTTTGTTTCGTCACTTCCGCCTCAGAAGTACTTCTCATCTGCCCCTGCCTCCAGGCCCTAGGCCCCTACCTATTGTCGGCAATGTCCTCTCTTTGCCGTCTCCCGGTGTACCTGAGTATCAGCATTGGCTGAAGTTTAAAAACACATACGGCCCAATAAGCTCTATTACAGTGTTCGGCCAAACGATCGTTATCCTCCACGGAGAAGAAGAGATTGAAGAACTCCTGGAGAAACAGTCTACAGTCACCTCTGGCAGACCGTCGTCCATCTTCGTCAATTTGTCTGGATTTGACAAACTGCTGCCTTCCATGCAGTACACTGCAAGCTGGCGCCAGCACCGTAAAATAATGCATCAATATTTGGGTACAGAAAAGCTTGCGAGGCGCTTCAACAACATACAGGATGTAGAGTCACGTCGCCTCCTTCTACGAACACTAGTCGCACCAGCAAAACTCATTCAACATTTCAAAACGTAAGTGATTATACAGTTATCCCAATAACTATTCTATAGGTAATTTATAGAGAATCCAGAGAAGTATCTGCGATCATGCTTCACATGACATATGGCTACGCTATTGAGCCTCACACCTTCGATCCCTTGCTTTGCTTGATTGAGAAGATGATGGAGAATTTTTCGGATGCCTTGGTACCCATGTCGTGGTTAGTGGATATCATTACACCGTTGAGGTTCCTACCGAGCTATCTGCCTGGCATGTCGTTCAAGGCGACGGCTAGACAATGGTACAGCACCAACGAGGAGGTCATGCGAGTGCCTTTTGACTTCGTACAGCAGCAAATGGCAAGAGGCACGCATCGACCCTCATTTGTCTCGTCGATCCTTCAAGACCACACGGAAGCCAATGAGAACGGAACGCTAGACGATGCTACCAAGCACACCATCATGTCAGTAGCAGGCATTATGTACGGTGCGGGCGCAGATACTACGGCAGCGGTTCTCAGCGCCTTTGTATTGGCAATGATTCTGTTTCCAGAGGTTCAGGACAGGGCGCAGGAAGAAATCGACTCGACGATTGGCGGCCGACTTCCCGATTTTGAGGACAGGGAGAACTTGCCATATGTCTCGGCGGTCACAATGGAATCTCTGCGCTGGTTTCCGATAACGCCGATAAATACGACCCATGTAGCCAACACGGAGATACAGTATAAAGGATACCGCATCCCCAAGGGAGCATATCTGCTCGCCTCAAACTGGTGGCTGCTTCATAATCCAGAAACCTACGATAACCCGGCTTCATTTGACCCTGACCGGTTTTTGGTACGAAACGAACCTGACCCTGCCTCTGTCGTATTTGGGTACGGCCGCAGAATCTGCCCGGGTCGATATGTCGCTGACAAGAGCTTGTTTATTACCATCGCACGCTTGTTGTCGGCGTTTACTATCAGCAAGGCAGCTTCGGACCCTAGCCTCAAGTTTACATCTGGACTGATTGCGCACCCGGAGGAATTCGAATTTCACATCAGACCACGGAGTGAAAGACATGCCGAGCTGGTCCAGGCTATTGAAAAGGATATTCCCTGGGAGCATGGCGACTCAAGACTTATTGATGTATAAATGGCGTTATTGTGAAGGACTCTTACTCGCCCGGAGACCGAGTGTATACTTGTGATTTTATTTGTACGTATTATTAAGCAAACTCAATATCTCTTTCTTAGTATACTCTTCGCACTAAAGGCACGGATCTTCAATGCAACTTCTATGTCAAGTGTATATCTAGGGACTGTAATGCTGTCCGATTGGGAAATTATTTTGAACACGGGAATTGGGATTGCGACTAGACCTAAGCTGCCGCCTGGAAATCTGGCAGTGCCTACAGCGACCGAGCCATCTGCATACTGTTTAGACGCGGCCTCAAAAAGGTCAAAGCATCGAAGAGTTTCAGATCCAAGGGCATACAGGACGTCGTCTGGGTCAGGGCGGGTAGCGTGTGGCCCACGCGGAGGTCAGTCCAAGACAATTTATGGCGAACGAACATTCATGACGTAAATAAGAGATTTGACTGATTAAGTCCCGTTAATATTGAGAGGTGCAAGATTAAATAGTCGGCCAACTGTGAACGCTCTGATCTGTAAAACGGCGGGCATTGAGCAGCAATTACAGATGACTGATCAGCCTCAAGAATCACATCGAAGCGCCAGGCGGTTGCTGGCAGTCTGTAGCAGTGGCCTGGCTTTTACTGCCGTCTAGACACGGCATAACGTCGTGACGGTCAACGAACATGTCGGCAAGACTGGCCAAGTACCAATTGGGCACTCTTCCCCAATGCAATGGCAGCGCTGGCTTGGCTGGTGAAGGAATATACCTCACCTCCCCATAATGTAACTAGTGACGTACTCCATCCTCCATCATGCGTCAGTATATGAAAAAGAACAAGAATCAATATGGCCTGCCTTCAGTCGTCCTCGAGCTTTTTCTTCGCTTCAATCAACAACTGCCTTGTCCGCAGGTTCGTCCCGACTTGGATTTTATCCAATAAACATTCTGTGCCTTCCAGATTCGTTCTGTGCTCACCTGCGAGTCCGTTTTGCTCTTACTTACCTCTTGCCCTTTCGCTTCTTCGCCGTTCCCAGGTTTGTGAATGATGTATTTGGCGTAGCTATTTCTGTCATAGCAAATGCAGCGTTTGATTCTAGAATTTCCCGTGCGCCGCTGTCTGGGTCACTCCAGTTGAGGTAACCTTGGAACTAAAACCTTATGGCATAGCCTGCTTGGTCATGTCGATGGAGTCTTTTTGGTGGCTTGACAGCGAGGAAGACGAGGGCTCCTGGCTGGGTGGTAGGCTGCAAAGCGAGAGACGTCGTTTCCAATGCCAGCGAGGACGCTATGTGCGCCGACCGCGACGGTTGGGCACCATCAGCCATTCACTCGAGACTCGAGGCGGTAGCTGGACGAATTGGGGTCGCAGGCAAAATACTCGTATTTGAGTTGTTCAATCGGAGAGATATGTATGCCAGAGATGATGGGACGAGTGGGACTCTGCGGGCGGCGAGCAAGCTCTAAAACACATTGACTCTGACAATTTTTATGAGTGCATTATGAGACCTGCCGAGACCACAAACATCAACTGGTTGGCCTTTTTTTCGCTGAGTTGGTCCCTGCTGGTCCGTTGTTCGCTCCGGACATCACCCGTTTTGATCTTCGTCAAGTTGAGATAGATGGACGGGACCCGGTTTTCGCTCAAGTCCCCTGGCGGAACAGGTTTATCCGACCCGGACACTTCGAAATTGAGGACAGCTTGACAACTGGACTGGTGCGCGTGCGGTGGCCGTGGTCAAATTCCATCTTTGGGTTGTCTGTCTGCATCTCTCATCCAGCTTGTCGCCTCCAACATCAAATTATCTTTCCATCTCTCCCTCACCTCCCAATCATACCACGCTCCCCCGTCTCTGCCAACATGGCCGATCAGATCCAGGAGCTCGTCGAGACCCCCAGCCAGTTTGTGAAGGATGGCGTCCAATTCATGAACAAGTGCCAGAAGCGTAAGTCTTGACAAAGGCGTCGCTACCTGTCGTCGCACTCGACACCATGCATCTCGTGCTAACATCGTTTTCTCGACAGCCGACAAGAAGGAGTTTGCCAAGATCTGCCAGGCTGTCGGTACCGGTTTCGTCATCATGGGTGTCGTCGGATACGTTGTCAAGCTGAGTGCGTGGCCCCATCTCCTTTCCTGTCCCTTCCCCTTTACTAGCTGACCTGGCTGTTGTTCTTCCCAGTCCATATCCCCATCAACCAGATCCTCGTCGGTGGCGCATGAACGACGCGAAGCCTTTGAAATTACCACGTTTGATTGATCATGAGCGATTTGTTTCGGCGAATTGGCGATGGAAAAAATACACCACGGCGCGGAAGGATGACGAACAAAAAATGGCAGCCCTGAACCTGTGTGGCCCTTTATAATATCTCCTGCAGTGATGGGAGAGCATACCACTGCCATCGCTATAGAGCATCGAATGCGATGTCTCTTGGTGATCACTGCACTATGTACTGATAGTTCTCTTTCTCGAGAGTAAACAAAACCATGTGTATTTCCGAGCCGGAGTTTCGACAACGCTGAATTCTATGTGCCACTTGATCGACGTTCTTCTATGTTAGTGGTTGGGAGAGACGAGTTGCGTTGTAAGTTGAGGCTGCTGCTGGTCGTGAGCGAGGTCACTGGGCGACAATCCTTGATACAATCCAGTACTCGTTACTCGTTTGATACTAATTCAACGGGAAGTGATGTGACTGGTGCAGCCTTGTGAGCGAAACGGGGTTGAGACTTCGACACAATCATCATACAAGTAGAGGACGTCTCGTCGTGAGCCATACCGATTTTCGTTGCCCAACCAACTATGCCCGGCACCGCTCAAATCGGTCGGCAATTTGCATGCCGACCGACATGACTCTGATGGCAGCTAAGCCGTCAATTTCCACACAGGGACAAGCGAGGAGTGCAATAACAAAGTAGTGAGGCTCTGCGTCAAGAGGGCGGATCTTTGTGCTGCAGATGGCGCACATCTGGTGGCATTTCGGTGGAGGCCACAGACGCGCGGGGATTCCGTCTTCCTTCAGTGCTACGCAATCATTCCAGCGTTCTCAGCATCTCCAACGCAGATCGACTTTCGCTTTTGTTCCTTCATTATCCCCGCTTCCATAGCCGTTATCCTGAGATGATGAAGACAAACAGTTTGCGGCGCCTTGGTCGGGCTTCCCGGTCTCCAATGTTCCTGACATCGATACGTTTGTTCTCTCAATCTGTGTCGTCGCCTAGTCCCAGGATCAATGCTGATAGACTCAACGAGACGCTTCATTATACATGTCAGTGGGGCGCGGCCAATAGATATGGGGAGTGAGTAAAGCTCCGCACGAATGACCCAGCATCGTTTGTTTATTCTCATCAAAAATGACACTCGCAGTGGCCCAAACGATACCGGCATGTCCAGGCTCGCCTTGTCTGATGATGATGCCCGCGTCAGGCAATGGTTTGCCCAGGAGACTGCCAAGTTGGACTGCAAAGTAACCGTTGATAAGATGGGAAACCAGTTTGCCAGGATGACTGGATCTTCCAAACCTGATGCACCGATGATTGCAATGGGAAGTCATCTGGACACACAGCCTCGAGGTGGGCGGTACGATGGGATTTTGGGCGTTGTTGCAGCAGTTGAAGTGCTCAGAACCCTGAAAGATGCAGGATACACGACGAAATACGACGTCGGGGCTATCAATTGGACAAAGTACGTTCTCGCCGCCACTATTCATCTGGTCGAATCGAAGCCGTGGGAGCTGACGGGCAACAGTGAAGAAGGTGCTAGGTTCCCAATCTCCATGGTATCATCCGGAGTGTGGGCGGGCAAGATTCCACTTGGGAAAGCATGGAGGCTGGCTGATATCTTTGATCCATCTGCAACTATGCACTCGGAACTGGTGCGCCATGGTTACGTCGGAGACGTTGAGTGCTCAAGTGAGGCGGCGACGGGATACCCGCTCACGGCACATTTCGAGCTACACATCGAGCAAGGGCCCGTTCTAGAAAGGACAGGCAAGAAGATTGGCGTTGTGCAGGGCGCGCAAGCTTATAGATGGGTGACGGTGTCTGTGACCGGCCGCGATGCTCACACGGGCACAACGCCACTGGATATGCGAAGCGATCCGTTGTTGGCCGCGGCCAAGATGATGGTGTCTTCGAACGCCATCGCAAAGAAACACGGCGCCTTGGCATCCACTGGTGTTATCAAGATACCACCGAACTCATCTACCAACACCATTGCTTCCACCACGACCTTCTCGCTGGATATCCGCCACCCGGAGAATCACGTAGTCGCGGAGGTGCTTCAACAATGTATCGAAGCCTTTGCAACGATCAGCAAAGAGGACGGCAAGGGTGTCAGCTTTGACTGGATGCTTGATACAGAGTCCGGAGCAACAAACTTTGACAAGGACTGCATCAAGGCTGTTGAAATGGCAGCTACTGATATCGTTGGGCCGGACGGATGGAGTCCACTGACCAGTGGCGCCGGGCATGACAGCGTACATACGAGCCTCAAGGTTCCTACGAGTATGATATTTGTTCCCTGCAAGAATGGTGTGAGCCATAACCCGGAGGAGTATTGCAGTCCGGAAGATTGGTCAGTCGTCCCAGCTAACTCCGAGACCCGCGGGACAGGAGAAGTTGGTGGACCATTGTTGCTGACGTTCATGTAGTGCTATCGGAGCTCAAGCCTTGTTGCAAGCTGTACTTAATTACGACAACATGCTGGCGGAAAGGAACTAGTCATGGCAGCTCCCTTATCCCGCTGAATATGTGCCAGGATGGAAGTCAGGACTCGGAGTCTGAAGGTGCCCTGTTTAAGAATGGAGACGTCGACGAGGTATACACACCGTTACTATTGAAGATATGGGTCGCTCTCTTCACAACCCAGCATTTGTAATGCCTTCAGATAGAAATCAGGCCCTCCGTTTTTATTTAGTACCGGAACATGCAGCTCCAACTATTGCTTCCGAGCAAACAGCTCAAGGCCTCGAATCACAGGCGTCTGGCATGGTACGTGAGTGTTATTAGTGATCGATTCCGGCCTCTCCCAGTTATAAGGACGGGAAAAAATGAAAGTACTCAGGGCTTTACCGCTCGGTGTATTGTTTTTTCTCCCACTATGATGTGTTTCACCGTTCCCATCCGTCAAGAAACCCTGATGGCTAAGCCAAGCCATCAGGGTAGGAGGAGAATAGTAAACTGTCATACAGGATTACACGATACAGCTGCCTAAAAACCATATACTGGCTCATCAGGGTTCTCATTCGTTTGAGGAACTGTTCGGGGAATACTCCGTATACTCTGCAGAACGGGCTCAGGTCGTTTTGTCTTAATACTCGCCATTACTTGAAGTCTTCTTTGTCTGTTATTCCACACAGCTTCAACATCGAACACTTCACAAATCCAACTGCTACAGACTTTCTTTACATCATATCAGCCCATTCAGTTTCTCAATGGAAGACGCAGAGATTTACGATGTCATCATCGTGGGTGCTGGGCCTTGCGGCCTCGCAACTGCCGCCCGTCTTCGCGAGCACACACCAGCTGCGCTCTTCACCGACGAAGAGCATCGCAGATTCCATTGGATAGGAAAGTATGGTGACAAGGTAAGCCTGAAGCATGTACGAAGTGGCAAAACTTTTACACCACGCCGCAAGACACGACCCGAATACAAGATGATGGTCCTTGATGGAACGGCCGACAAATGGCTGGGTCGTTGGAATGAACTCTTTGGTCTATACGACATTTCGCACTTGAGAAGCCCGATGCTGTGGCATGTTGATCCCCTTGATAGGGACTCCCTGTTGGCTCATGCCTACACGCAAAACCGGGAAAGTGAGCTGGTTGAGATTCGCAACTGCGTAGGCAAGGAAATAAGCAAGCATGCTAAGAAGAAAGCGGGCAGTCGGCATTGCGGCACAAAGTGAGTGGCTGTTAATACACAAGTCTCGGCGTTGATAGTTTGTATTTGGAAACTGACAAGCCGGCAGGCAAGAAGCTCGAGTGGCCATCAATTTGCGAGAGAGAAACGACTACTATACACCTTCGCAGTTGCTATTCTGCGATCACTGTGAGCATGTTGCGACAAGATATTGCTTGGACAATAGCGTGATGCGAAAGGGCACCTTGGTCGATCTGGACTACGGTGTCGTACAAGGCGTTTCGGACGGAGACCAGAACTTGTTCACAATCACTACTTCTTCGGGCTGCTTTTACTCCAAAACAATGGTTCTTGCCGTAGGTGCCGCGAACAAGCCTGACATTCCCAGAATGCCGTCTATGCCGTCCGACTTGCAGGATCTCCGCCAAGCTTGCCACAGCATGCAAATCAGGGTCTTCCCCGACCTTGTCGTCCAACAACGAGTAGCCGCTGGCCGGCCAACTAATGTTCTAGTGGTGGGAGGCGGACTGACATCTGCCCAGCTCTCCGACCTCGCCATTCGAAGGGGCGTGACGAAAGTGTGGCATATAATGCGTGGACCATGTCGAGTGAAGCATTTCGATGTTGACCTGGAGTGGATGGGCAAGTATAAGAATACAGAACAGGCACGGTTTTGGCTTGCGGACTCGGACGAGGAGAGACTGGAAATCATCAAGGCCGCCAGAGGTGGTGGTAGCATCACGCCCCTTTTCCACAAGCGTCTGCGAAAACATATTGCATCAGGGCGGCTGGAGCTCGTTGAGAGAACGTGCTTGCTCGACACTATTTTCGTCGATTGTGAAGATGGTAACGGCGGTATGTGGACAGTCACGACAGATCCTCCAGTGGCCGATATGCCGTCGTTTGACTACATATACTTTGCAACTGGGATTCAGACCGACATCTTGAAGTTGCCCTATCTGAACACCATTAGGGAGAAGTATCCCATCAAGAGCTTTGGGGGGTTCCCATGCATCAACGACGATCTGATGTGGAACGACAACGTTCCGTTGTTTCTCTTGGGAAGGCTGTCTGCGCTGAAACTTGGCCCGGCAGCTCCGAACATTGGTGGCGCGAAACTGGGCGCGGAACGAGTCGCCTGGGCGATTGAGGCCACAATTAAGCCTTCTGGATGGGAAGAAGGAGATCAGGAGCAAGAAGAAGAGGACAATGGCGGTGGTATGGCGGGCTATCTTTCTGGCCACGGCAACATGTACAGTGCTCTTGCGGTTGAGGCCAGTTGAGGACAACAGATGAGGAGCGTTGACACTTGGTAGCGTCGTGAATGAATAGCTTGGCCATTACTGTCAGTACATGTTGTACCAGGCCAAAGGGTTCTCTAACCTGCTTCGCCACACACGGCCCGACGTGCCTTGAATCCTGCATCCTATGACGTTGATCGCTGCCGCTTATCCGGTCAAGAGTAAGACGAACCCACCACTATAAACGGCATGGAAAGAAATGGCCATGGTGGCATGGTGGAAATAAGCAGCAGTTCGTTGTACTCGAGTATCAAGGAACGATTATACTTCACTCCCCAGTCTAGTCAACATGGTCACTGAGCAAGTTGTCAAGCTTGTCCATGAAACGGACACCGTCAGCTCCGTATGGGCGAACGATCCCGGCCGTCCCCCAAGCGACATCATCAAACAACTTTATGGCGGCTACGCAAGAGATCGCAAATGCGATGGCAGCAAGCATCGACAGCCTGCTTCACCAGCGGCACAAGAAGCGGCGAGGAAATGCGGCAACTGGGGGCCGACCAAACCAAGTCCTCTTTTTCTACAAGCTTTTGCCGATGCTCTCAACTGTCTTGGGCCGGATCCGTTATCAGGAGTTGTATCGCCGCCATTGATGGGATCGCACGGCACAATGCCGCTTACCGTCATTGCGCCGGTAGCAGACGTTATCCGACATTGTTCGAATCTAATTGCGCGGGCAGAGAGAGAAGTCTTCTTCACCACATGCGCTTGGTCGCCCTCCGTTGCCCAGAGGCTTATACGAAACTCGTTGATCGAGCTATCGCAGCGATCAGTTGCACGAGGACAGTGCGTAACAGTCAACCTGATGTACGACAGCGCAGGGCTCTCAAATATACCCGACTCGCATCACAGGGTGAAGAAGGATACTTACACGTCGAAATCTGTCCAACTTCCTGGCCCAGACGAGATTCCCAATGTGCATCTAGAGGTCACGAGTCTGCATACTCTGCCGCTAGGGACGCTACACGCCAAGTTCTGTGTCGTGGATCGTAAGATTGCGGCGATAATGAGCAATAATATGCAGGATAACGATAATTTGGAGATGATGGTGCACCTGGAGGGCCCTATCGTCGACAGCATTCACGACACCGCCGTCATGACTTGGTACAAGAGACTAAACTCATCGCTGCCGTCGCATCAGCAGGCTCCGGCATCTGCTGGAGGGCTCCCGACCAACGAGCCAGAGAAGCTGTATCTCGATCGCTCGCCCGGCGGGACAGCAAGCGATATCGCCCTTGCCGGTGAGGCGCCCATGCAACTTCCAGAGCATACTCCCGAAGAGCCGCACTATGACAAGGATCTTGCGGGTGAAATCTTGCGAATACAAAAGGGCTACTCCATGAAACCTGGCGAGACTCGCTTGCAAGCGGCCAATAGGCAACTAAACATTCCGGTCAAAAAGCCAATCGACCCAACGGGTCCGGAGATAGCTGACGGCGAGGAGATGACGCCGTATATAAGCACCACAACAACAGGCCCTGTTCCCATGGCCATGGTGTCACGCCCCCCGTACGGATGCTTTGGTTCCAGCAATGGATATGTCCCGCAGAACGAAGCCTGGCTGTCACTCATCCGCAATGCCAAGAATAAGATATTCATACAAACGCCAGATCTTAATGCTGAACCTCTTCTCCCGGAACTGAAGGCGGCTCTGAGGCGAGGTGTCGAAGTTACCTACTATGTGTGCTTCGGCTACAATGACATGGGAGAAATGATTCCCGGACAGGGCGGCACAAACGACCAGGTATCCAAGGCATTGTTCGAATCCTTGCCATCCGATGGGCCAGAGCGAGCATTACTGAAAGTGTACAACTACGTCGGGAAGGATCAAGACCACCCCATACACCAGAGCTTCAAGGCACGTTCCTGCCACATCAAACTGCTCATCGTAGATGAGAGCGTGGGCATTCAAGGCAGCGGCAACCAGGACACGCAGTCCTGGTTCCATAGCCAGGAAGTCAATGTCATGGTGGACAGCAAGGAGATTTGTAGTGAGTGGATGAAAGGAATTGATCGGAATCAGAACACAAAGATGTTTGGAAGAGTGGCACACGACGGCATTTGGAGGGATGAAAACGGTGACCCAGGGGCAGGGTACAATGGCAATCCGGGAAAGATGGCCGGCTTAGTCAAAGGCGTCATTGGCATGGTGCAGAAGATGGAAGGGTTGGGTGGCTTTTAGCGTAGATGTCAAAACTTGTGAGCTTCATTAGCTAGCCATGAAGAAGTTGGATAAGTTCATACTCAGACTACACTAAGAGTACTTGTCTTGCGAGCTCTTCTAGGCTTTAACTATGTTTCTACTTGGTGGCCAGCCGACGTTGTGTAAGGGTTGAATTGCATCGTAAATGCCGTCCTTGGGTTCCCAGAGGCCTTGACGACCAAAGGTCTCCTGTTTATACAAGGAGTCCCTAGGTCTGTAACTTCGTAACAAATCGATTTCTAGAATTCGTCCTTAGAATCTCAGCTGCTGAATCTGACTCTTGACACCTTTTATTGCTATCGCCGTCCCTGACGTGATTCTTGGGCCATCTTTACGGCTTATTAGACTGAACTGTAGGAGACATAACCGGCGAGAGTTGCACGTTTTCTTGCAATCACCTTGTAATGTCTTATTCTCAGTCCCGTGACTCATTATGCCATGACCATCTACAGCATTCCCAACAGGCTAACCAATCTAGTTGTCGGAGGGCCCATCGTCTATGGCCACAGTCGAAGCCCCTGACTTGGAGCGTTGGGGAGGAAGTTGCCAGTTCAGAACTGTCTTCCTCTGCTCTAGTAGCTCTATTCTTCCAGTCATATTTCTTCGTAAGCTCTTTGACAATTTTATCTGGGTAGCAAACCAAGCCCTCAGTGAGTGGTGGATCGGGAAGAGGCGGCCAGTCCAAAAAGTCGGGGGCGTCTGTATATTTGGTGATTGGTTTTCCGGCTTGCCGCTTCACATGAAAATCTGTGAGAGGGTGATCTAGCAAGGCATCTGGATGTTTCACCTACTCCTCCTTCTCGATGTCTAAGAGGTCTTGATCTTCATGTCTTACTGAGCGTAAATCTTTATTACGAGTAATAATCTCGTACATAGTAAAGAAATTTCCTTTACTATCATTACGAGCTTCTGAGTATTCTGGCAGTCCCATTCTCGCTGAGAAGTCAAAGTCGAATAGCATCAGACAATCTGTGTCCTAATTTATAAGAAGGTTCCGTGGTGTAATATCTTAATGCACGACTCTAAGATCCAAGTTTAACGTATCAATAACGCCATTTAGCTTGAAAATCTGAGTCTCATTTTCCTCTAGAGTGCCACCAGGAATATATGGTGGTAAACCCAACAAATCGTCCTTCGAGTTCATCTACAACGATGCTGTCAAAGGGGATACTATTTAGGTGCTTAGGGAGACGTATCTATAAGTTCATTTTATGCCACGCAAAGGTTAGATGCGAAAAGAGAAAGTAGTATTTGAATACCAGCTAGATGTACGTTAGATATTAGATACATTGGAGTCCAGGTCAACTTACCTCTTTAGTAGGCTCGCCAGATTGCAGACAAATGACACATTTGGGCCCCATCTGTCAAGTTCCTCAAGTTGCAAGCGCGAGACAACCTTCACATTTTCAGGACGTTGAATACTGTCAAGGGATGTGCGGTAAACACAGCGCGTTTCGTCGTCCTTTAGATTTGTGCATGTCGATATCAAATGACCATTAGGAGAGACATAGATCGTAGATATCAGGGGCAAGGTTATCGATGTGCTTGGTAAGCTGATCGAACGCGGGATCCTCTGAGTCAAGTTCTTCGTCCATGGTGACGGAGACAAGCCGATGTTGATCCCAGTCAATGACATACCAGATGCTCGGGTCGCCAGGATAAATGGCGCCGCTAGGGGCGAAGAATCTGTCACCAGCTTCAATCACGAAGAGTCGGATTAATCTTGGACACGGGTCGATCGACGTCGGAAGTTGTGGAGCGGATTTTATCGCAATAGAGACGTGGCGTGGCCATGTCATGTTGTTCACAAGGATTGGGTTTGGGTTGCATCCTCTTGCCATCGAGTAGCTAGATTAGCTAGTAACTGGGTAACTAAGTTTTTCCCCTTTAGGAAAATGAATTGCAGATGTACTAATCATAGAGCTATACTAACTACCCGAAGCATCCAGTAAGTCAATACCAATCAACCAAGCTGTAATAATATCTCCCCTTTTTTTGGTAACCTAATAACGCCAGAACGACATGGTATGCTTACCATCAGTAGCACTTGAACAAATAATCGCAGGAGAAGAGTGGCAGCTCATAAGTTAAATGAAATATGCATGGATGCCATGACCCCTCATTTGAAGCCTGATGGCTGAGACAGTCAAGTTGAAACTGCTGCCCGAAGTAGATGCATGCATTCAATGATACGCTGTTCCGATTCACGGAGCGAAGGAAGTCGAAAGGATTTCAGTCAAGAAACCCCAGTGCCCTCTACATAGACATCACAAAACCTGCAGTAGTTTCCATCTCTGAGAAGCAAGTCAAGTAACGAGAGAAGGAAACCTTGTGCGCAATGGCTACAACAGTGCTTCAAGGCTCAGCGCCGACGGTGCATGCTTTGCCAGGAAGTTCAAATATTCCTCCCACCCAGTTTCCAGCTCCGGAAGCTGTTGGACACGTCGACCCTTGCGTCGAAGCTGAGAGGATCGTTGGTCTTCTGAATAGCAGCTTCAGCGATACAACCTTTCGGACTACAGAGCAGCTTTTCGCCAAACAAGGTTACTGGCGCGACCACTTAATGTTGTCATGGAGCTTCAGGACTGTCCAGGGTCCTGCTACAATTGGAGCATTCCTAAACGAATGTGCGAAATCACGAGACGGATTTCGAATCAAGCACATTGCCGTTGACCAGAGCGGTGCGACTCGCCAACCTTCCGTGTCTTCGCTCGATGGCGAAGGAAAGGTCTACGCCATCACCGCCTTCCTGTGCGTTGAAACAGTATTGGGGCTCGGTGAGGGGCTGATTCGACTGGCTCGAGAAGGTGGGAGTTGGAAGATATTCACTATTTACACCAGCCTACGGTCGTTGAAAGGTCATCCCGAAAACACATTCTCGAGTCGTCCCCACGGTGTTGATCACGGTGAGCAGACTGGACATCGAAACTGGGCAGACAGGCGTGCTTCGGCGATAGACTACAGCGACGGAAACGAGCCAGCGGTATTGATCCTCGGTGAGTGCTACACACCATTGTATCATCACTCATTGCGAAGCCCAAACGTGTGTATTGCTGACAGTGACAAGGTGCTGGTCAAGCTGGATTGACAGCAGCGGTGAGACTCCAAGCACAGGGCCTGAATACTCTGATTATAGATCGCAATGACCGAGTAGGAGACAATTGGAGAAAGCGGTACCGCCATTTGGTCCTACATGATCCAGTATGGTATGATCATCTGCCATATCTGAACTTCCCTCCTCAGTGGCCCATCTTTTCACCAAAGGATAAGTTAGCGCAGTGGTTCGAAGCCTATGCCGACATCATGGAACTCAACGTATGGATGAAGACCAAGCTGATTGAAACATCGTGGGATGGGATTACAAAATGCTGGACTGTTCGAGTCGAGCGCACAAAGAGCGATGGCTCAATTGAACAGCGCACCTTTCACCCGCGTCACATTATTCAAGCCACTGGCCATACTGGTGAGAAGAACTGCCCGGTCATCAAAGGCATGGAAAACTTTGCCGGAGATTTGATCTGCCATTCTTCGGAATTCCTCGAGGCCCGGGAGGGCAGAGAGGGCAAGAAAGCAGTGGTCATTGGCAGCTGCAACTCTGCTCTCGATATTGCCCAGAACTATGCGGAAAATGGCTACGACGTCATCATTGTGCAGAGATCCAGCACGCATGTTGCGTCGTCGTATTCTATTACTGAAATCGCCATGAAAGGTCTCTATTCAGAGGACGGACCGCCGGTTGAAGATGCTGATCTGATGATTCACAGCATGCCCAGTAGCATGCTCAAGGCAATCCAGGTCAAGGTTGCACAACTCCAACGTGATCATGATAAGGACATGCTCGAAGGCTTGGCAAAGGCCGGGTTCAAGGTAGACAACGGGCCTGATGAGTCCGGGCTGTTCTTCAAATACTTCCAGAGGGGCGGGGGATATTACATCGACGTCGGGGCAGCAAAACTAATTATAGAAGGCAAGATCAAAGTCAAGCAGGGTGTAGAGGTTTCCGAGATACTTCCAGACGGGCTCCGGTTCAGCGATCAGTCCGAGGTCAAGGCCGACGAGATTGTCCTGGCAACAGGCTACCAGAGTATGAAATCCCATGCGAGACAAATCTTCGGTGGAGATGTTGCAGATAGAGTGGGAGATGTATGGGGTTTCAACGAGGAAGGCGAATGGCGGACGATTTGGCAGCGGACTGGCCATCCCGGTTTCTGGTTTCACGGCGGAAATCTAGGTCTATGCCGTTATTACTCTCAACTTCTGGCTCTTCAGATCAAGGGAATGGAGGAAGGCTTTTACGAGTATGACGAGAACTAGCGCGGAGGATTCATGAATACGTTTGGCTTTTTCTTCTCTCTGTCCTATTAGTTACTTGGTTATCCGAGTCGTATAATGTGTGTATCCATTGTCCATGTCAAACCAGGACATGCCAAAACAGCTTCAACTCTTGCAGGCTTGGGAACGTTACCTTTACCGACCCTGCATTAGTCAAGAGATGGCATACTTGGTCATTTGAAGACCCGACGACACGCATCGGACGCCTAGCTTGAAACGCTCAAAGCAATATATCGAATCTGATGAAATACTGAGGGTGGGAAGGAAGCTTGGATGTAATTCCACTGAGACATAACTATCGCTCAAGCGTCAAAGGGATTGAAGTGGGCGAATACAGAATATGCCGAGCATGAAGTCTTTGGGGAATGACTCCTTGAGAACGGCCCGGAAACCGATGTGAGTTGATCATTTTTTATGGACATTCTGTAACTTGTAGCCCACTGAGCGTGTCTATTGACGTTTATTGCAAACCGTATTCGTGAGCAGGACGGTCCGCCCAGATGCTCAAGTTCACTGCTCGTCGCTCGATCCTTGGGTCTACACGCGAGGCCCCCGTACGCACACTCAAACAGCTGGTCTCACGAACATCAACAGAACTGCATCGAAAGATCACAATCAAAGCTTCACATACAAACTGGTGACTCCCAAATTGGTAAACATGAGGCGTAGCATGTGACTGCATGCAATTATCGCCGCTTCCGGTAACTTACTCGGAGTGATACTTCGGCCGCCATAACACCAACCAAAACAACTAACTATATCAGACTAACGCATTGTGTTTCGGGCGAGGCATGTTTCTTGTCCTAAGCCAGTCAGCGCTTTGATACGGAGCAGTTTTACCCTCGAACTCAGGGGCCACTTATGACAGCACGGAATAATACGGTTGCCTCAACACTACAGAGTAACTAACCCCTTGCTAAAGAGCCACCGAATGACAAAGTGAACTTTATGGCAAGTAATGACAAGGAAAGCATCACCTATGCACTGACCAAAGTAACCAAAGTGTTCCGATAAACCATGTCTTTCATTAACCCAGATACTACTCGAGATCCCGCTCAAGGTTCATCTATTTTCTACTGAAATCGCAATAACATGGGTTTACTCATCCCTCTGTTTGTGTTGAAGAGGAATGGTTTCAGCGGACTCATATCAAGGCACCAAGGGCCAAGATAGCAGCCAAGCCGACACCAGGGGCAACCGCATTTGATCCAGCATCGGCCAGCTGGGTAGTGGTTTCTGCCACTTCAGAAGAGGTTGCAGAGCTGGAGGGGGGCTCGGGAGTGGGCTTGAGGACAGGCTTGGAAGAGGTTTTGGAAGAGCCTGCAGAGCCTGAGGAGCCCGAAGAATTTGAAGAGCCTGAAGAGCCTGTTGGCGCAGTACCGTTGGTTGGGGGTCTGCATTGGTTTAGCTTCAGCCCTAGATCCTACACAAAGGAGCATTGTAACTCACGCGACAGGAGCGCTACCCAAAGGGCCAGGGAGGGCAGAAGTTACGGCCGTGCTTGCATTGGACACCATGGAAGCGCTGGCTTGGCAGTAGACAGAAGTGGCAGAGGCCACTAAGAGAACAGCAGTGACCTTCATCTTGGCAAGGGGAGAATATACGGAGTACGGTGTAAAGAAATAGGAATGCAAGATACAAGTCAAAGTAGCCTTGATCAGTTAAGATGGTGCCTGTTTGTGTGACACTAGATTCTTGGGATACCTAGGGGTTTTATAAGGACATCACATAGCTCAAACGACAACTTGGCCATGGTAAACAGCAATTCTCCCAGATTCTATTTGTGTGGATACCCCAATCTGCTCCGTACTGGACCTGAATCGTGAATCCATTGTCCCGGGACGTAACAAAAACCTCATCATGACCGTTTGCCGTTCTGTCCTGTTTGTATCATCGTCATAACTGGTGGTGGTCCACATAGAAGCTCCATGGCTCAAGCAATGTAAGGTGGCAGACATGGCACGAATCTGATGAGGATCTTGCTCACGGTTTCCATTGGTAATGACGTGTACGGAGTAATTTTCCACATTTTATCAACGTACAAAAATGGGGAGAATCATCATCAATAACGAGGCACATTATGCAAAAGTTGACTCAAAACGCCTTTGTTTCACTGGACGACAATCTTCCATCTGCATTGGTTAGCAGATTTGGCCATGCATGCATGCGGCTGCTACCATCCCTCCCTAGCTGTGTAAGTAGATGACGAACTTGGTTCCAGGGGTAAGTTATTGTTTCAGCATGAATAATTAGACGCTGTTACACCGTAGTTGTGGATTCGTAACATTTTATGCCTAAACCCCTGCGGTCATGCGTTGTAACGTGGAAAACACTCGATGTTTTGTAGCGACCCAGACTCTACTCACCCCAGCAGTCGGCTGTTATTAAAGGCCTTTTTCTGCGCACATTGAACGTTTCGTAGCTGCGAATACTTAGTAAGTAGTCCATGCTAATATTATTCGGTCTTCGTTCCGACTTGTAGCATACGTTTATTACTGCACCTTGAGGCTGTAATGACATCAGTATACCCCATATAAGTAAGGCAGCGAAGCCCAGCGGATGGTAGGTTTCAGAAATAAAACGTCTGAAGAAGCCTGAGCACACTGTCCACAGCTGATCATTCCACATCAATCTCAGCACTGTGACAGGCACGATCCATCCTAAGGTCTCCGACTTTTCAACGGAAAATCCCACAGCCCTGGGAATACCGTCCCAGCGTTAAAGTTGGGGCTTCAAGGAGATTCTTATGCGCAAGATGTCGTGTCGATGCAATGTAAGCGGTGGCTAGTTTATCATTCTCGACGATGTGCATTGGCAAACCGTTGTTGATGCCGGTGTAAAAACGTGGGAAGCCCTCGAAGACTTTTGCTGCCTGATCGATTGGAGTGGTTCGAGTCGAAATCACAAGTCCCAGCTATGTTGATATGGTCCCTTTGTCCCCACAAGATACGTAGTGGTTATGCTTGTACTTTTTTTTGATGGGTAGTGTCAGCATCGAGATGTTGAAACAAGTGTTGAGCTTCGCCACGGCGGAAACAAGCCCGTCTCGTAAGTCATGAGCAGCTCAAAGAGTCTTGACATCTGTTTCTCAGTGACAGATTACGAAACCGGTTGTCATCCGTCTCCTCCCCTCGCCCATGACAAATAAGTCAGCATTCCCGTCCTCTCAAAGTAATAGAGGTAGAACGTCTACAAAGCGAAACGGCAGCATTGCAGACGGCAACCCCGTGCAATGATCAAGCCGACAGGGAACTTTGAAAGCTGGCCGATGAGAGGAATGCGTCTATATCACTCAAAGGACTTATGCCGGCAATAACGCCCAATAACATTAGTGCTATCCCGTTTCTGTCAAGCCCTACTTCGGCAGTATTGAAACAACCAAGTTGTTGTTCGAGTTGAGATGGCTTGGCTTGATCCACCACAGAATTGCCCTAAAATGCACGAGCAGCAACACATGCAGCTGTCTGATGATTTGCGCAAGGCTACAATTAGCCAAGCCCAAACAAAAGATGCTCCCCGTAGTCACCCAGCACTGGTCGGTCCAGAAGAACTTGCCATCCAACGACTGAAAGGGGTGTAAGCGTGATGGTGATGCAGACTCAAGTCGCCAAAGTCGCCAGCCATGATCAAGAAACTCGCGAGAGCGATAATGTCGTCTCTCGCAGTGAGCACGGGGGAAGATATATGAAAAGTCAGTTGACAGGCAGTACAAGTTTGGAAGTTTCCTTTTGATGACACATGTTGTTGACAAGTTCTCGCTGGTCCGCTTAGAGGGCGGAGTTAGTTAGGCCAAAGGGTAGCTGGGATAGCTCGTCTGGACTTGTGCTCAAGCCGCGGGCTTTCAAGATGTGCCGTTGCTCCGGTTTTTTCTGTTTGCAGCAGTAGAGTAGAGAGATGCAGCGCAACTATTGAAGCCATCTCGGCAAGTCCAAACGCTGCTCTCACAAAGCGTGTACAGACAAAGTCGCAATCCAACTGCAGCGTCCCCTGGGAAGCTTCTCGCTTCATTCAAGGAACAAAGCTCGGCGGCTTTCGGTGACGCCAGCGCAACGAAGCTATCCTTGGTCTCGCGTCGTACGACATTTCTCAAGGTCCTTCAAGAAAACTGAGTCGCGAGTGCGAAAGGTCATAGATTGCACGGGCTAAAAAAAAAAAATGCCTTCCGAGATCAGACCATACCGGATCACGGTGCCAGACTCAGCAATCGCCGCCTTGAGGGCGAAATTGGCTAAAGCTACGTATCCTGGTGAAGTGGACTTTTCTGACGACTGGAATTATGGTGCGACGCGCAACGACGTGAGTCGGCTGGCGAGATACTGGGAGAGGAACTATGACTGGAGATTGCAAGAAGCAAATCTAAACAAACTCCCCCATTACATGACCAAGATTGCGGTTGACGGGTTCGAAGAGCTCGACATTCACTTCATCCACCAAAGAAGCTCTCAGGCAAACGCCATTCCGCTATTATTCGTTCACGGCTGTGAGTTTCGTCCTTTAACGCGCGCTTCAAGTATAGAGTCGAGATCTCTAACGGCAATACATCAGGGCCCGGAAGCTTCTTGGAAGTGACCAAAATCTTGCATCTGCTTGCAGAGCCTCGGCAGGGCCAATCTTTTCACGTTGTCGCTCCATCGTTGCCCAACTTCGGTTTCTCCCAGCAGGTCCGGCAACGAGGGTTTACGCTTCGTCAGTATGCCGAGTGCATGCACAGGGTTATGCTCCGTCTCGGCTATGATAAATATGGTATGACCTAGCCGCCTGGAATATGGTCCTTTTACGCAAATGCTTATGAATGAAACTTTGTGTGTGTTACTAGTGACCCAAGGCGGAGATTGGGGCTCCCTCATCACCCGCCTCATCGGCTACGACTATCCTAAGCATTGTCTCGCGTCACATATCAACTTCCCGTTTGTTCGACTGCCTCGGACAAAGTTATTGTGTTCTGGCCTTCAATTCCTCCTGAAACAATACTCACCCCGAGAAAAGCAGGGGTTTTCGAGAACGTTTTGGTATCTCGCAGAAGGTTCGGGCTATGCGATGCAGCAAAGCACAAAACCATCAACTCTGGGGTTTTCACTGGCCGACTCACCAGTGGCTCTGCTGGGATGGATCTACGAAAAACTGCACGATTGGACTGATGACTACCCATGGACTGACGACGAGATACTGACATGGGTGTCGATATATCAGTTCTCTCCCGCTGGTCCTGCAGCCAGTCTTCGCATATACTATGAGGCATATCACTCGCGGGAAACTACGCTTCGAGCATTGCAGTACGTATCGTCAGTGCCTTTGGGCATATCGTATTACCCAAGGGACTTGTTCGTCGTGCCCAAGTCGTGGGGCAAATGTTTGGGTCCCGTAGTATACGAGGCAACACATACACACGGCGGACACTTTGCGGCCTTTGAGGAACCGGAGCTTTTTGCCGCGGATCTTCAGTCGATGTTTGGGGAGACCGGGGGAGCTCACAATGTGGTGAAGATGGTGCATTGAACAGTGCAACTTATATGTACAAGGTCAGACCCGAGAGTAAGCTGGTCACTTTTGCCTTTACCGATCTTCACAGGGTCTAGATACTTGACCTCATTAATACCTTAAATATGGCGATCATGTCGTCCTCTGACATTCTTGTATTTCACTTCTCTTTCCCTTCGCTTGCTCAAGAATGGGTGAAATGGCAGCTTGTTGATACAAAGTCTTCCTGATCTCAACCATCTATCATCTACCACCCCAACCGCCCGAACACTGAGCCGTATCAAATCCAAGGCCCAAAAGCCTATCCGATGGGTCAACGCTATGATGCTGCTTCTGGCAATCTTCAGGTCTCGCAGCTTACTGAATCGAACAAGACTATGTCTATCCTACGGTCGCCATTTTGCCACGACGGCCACACAGTACTACTTACTATCATCGCGTATATATGAACATATATATATAGATATAACTGGAACGCTTACAATACGTTATACTACTCATGTATATATTATACAATGCCAACGCATCATCATGTACGACCGCATATCAACTCCAAGAACGCCCAGGGACCTTTAATAGTACGTGCTCGGAGTCCTGCATCTATGGAGACCACAGCATGGGGCCTTTGCAGACATTCTCTTTAGCGTAAGAGCGGTAGCGATCCAAAATGTCTGTTGTGCCCAATCCTGACTGCGGCCCGAAGCTGTAATGAGCGATCACACCGCGGCCGTCCGCAACAGCACCTGGAGCGGAAAGTTAGTCATGCGGTTCTAGAGCCCAATGCAATGCTTTCAGGAAGCAACTTACTTTTACCCAGCCTCTTGGGCATAGTGACGGAGAAGTGCTCTTCGTCGTCCCTGTCAATAGGTTTGGCGGCATTGATGTCACGCCCCATCATGGCAATGAACTGTATGCCCATTCGCAACCGTTGGAAGTCCCAAATGTTGAACTTGTATCTCCAAAGTTCTCGGGATTCCAGATTCTCAAAGAAGCTGTAATGCTCTTGCGCTGCGACTTCCCACCTTTGTAGACCTGTGCCAAACGCATCATACTGCGTCTCGACGATGGGCGTTTTATCTAGAACAAAGGAAGACTTGCCACGAACAGGCAGCCAGCGGTGTTTCTTCCTATCTGGCGAGCTCCAGAAGTTGGCACTGATATCACTCGATCCGTCCCAAGAAGGCAATGCAGACGCTCTCCAGTCGACTTGGTGTCCAGCCTCTGGGGCAGGATATTCTCTCTCGATTTCGGGGAGGTACGGTCGCACGGCTCCAAGATTCCAGTGAATCCAGCTGATCATCGGCTGATTGACAACATTGGCAGAAACGACGTAAATGTCCGGTCGCGTAAGCTTCGTGCACACGATTGAGCTAATCGCGTTGTCCTCGATAAAAACCTGCTGTTTGTAAGACGACCAAGGTTCGGCCGTGGGAGGGGGGGGAAACTGACGACGTCATCATCTATCTTAATATACATATAATCGTTGTCAATTACGTCGTAGGAGTTGGCAAAGTTATGTGCATCAGCGCCGCCATCAATCGTCCGTCTCGAGTATTGCGGTTCGCTTTCCAGCAGGCGGTCTAAAAGAGTAAGATCTTCCTCATCGCTCGTTCGCTGCAGCCAGATTACTTCGTCCAACAGTCCGCCATTCGTGGCTAGATTGCGCTGCAAAAGAGAGCCAAGTTAGATACACAACTCATCAACACACTTGAATGGCGATGGAAGCATGGCGTCCATCCGTTCATGGTAAGACGGGGGTTGTGAAGGTTGACCGCTCGGAATCGCACCTTCAAGTAGCAGTCAAGAATCGATACAGTAGCCCGTCTACCGAAAAAAACAAGTCCGATTATTTTCGGTGCTGTCACCAGTTGATGTCCTTTTCCGCCGCTGTTGGTTTTGTTTCCAGAAGACCTTGACTGGCCTTCTCCAAAGCCGCTCGGGCAGCGGATTTCTTTGTGC
This sequence comes from Metarhizium rileyi, assembly GCA_031753515.1. Classification (NCBI taxonomy): domain Eukaryota; kingdom Fungi; phylum Ascomycota; class Sordariomycetes; order Hypocreales; family Clavicipitaceae; genus Metarhizium; species Metarhizium rileyi. Next base: position 2,945,843 of record JAUKVO010000008.1, read on the forward strand.
GGGACGATGGACGGGGCTGCTTCATCGGTATGGACGATGGGCAGAAATTTCTCGACGTTGGGGAGCAGATGGCTTTGCCAAACGTAAATAATGAGTGTCAGAAATACAGTGATGCCCGCAACGGCGAGACGTTTCCCCAACGCGGGCGCCATCGAATCAAAGATTGCAATCGTCAAGACATGGACATAATGGGCGTGGAGGATGTGAAGATCACGAGACAGGATTCGAGGCGCCCTACGAAGGAATGAAGAAAAATGAACTTGTACGAGTACGAGTACAGACAGCCTGGACGGTGTGACACCAACGGGTCTGGCTGGGCCATCACTCCTTTACGGAAACGGAACCCCCCATGTCCTTCTGTTGGCCTCCCATTTCTATTGCTCCCTTGTTGAAGCCCATCGAATGGGAATGGGTTATTTCTCCTTGGCTGACTGACATCTTACTCCGTCCTCTGCGTGTCATGCATGGTCTTGCTCCACCACAGGCCGCCCATGGCCAGCCGCAACTCCTAGAGACGGATTAGATTGGCTCAGGGTCGCTATCCGTGGTGCCCGGACCATCCGAGCTTGTCCTGTCTTGGAAGGGACAGTTATTGTGGAAAGTAAATAACTAGTTACGTATTATTCTATAGCTGCGGCGCGTCAGAGACGGATCCGGAAGTTGTCCGCCGTTGAAGCAAGGCTAGGACAGCGTTGGCCGATGTGTTTCTACAATTTAACTCCGATTAACGTGTTAGGTTACGGAGGACTTTTGCACATTTCCTTAAATTTGCGTTGTTAACTACATATTTACGGAGTAACTTGCCTACCCTAAGCCTTCATAAAGGCAACATTGCAAGTGGACGCCATGCTTTCGCCGGCAGACGGAAATACAGAATCTTCTGTCTCGTTTGAGAGACAGCGGAGGCACTTATCCATGCCATGAATATAGTTCAACAAGTGCTTCGGCACCTAATATGATGTGCTTGCTCTTGGTGCATTCGCAAAACTCGAAGAAGCCATATGTTCGAGAGCTAGTAACTAAGCTCTTCAATTTCAAGGACGGCCGCAGGCAAGCAGGTTTGGGATGCGTGGCACGAAATGCTCGCTGCCCCTAAATTGCGGTCGCTGGTAGCCAGAGGAATCATGAGTTTTGGGTTCTTATGAAAAAAAAAATAAGGGTTCCTGAATCTGCACGGAAAATCGCGAGCCGCGCCCACCATCATCTGGCTTGCATTCGCGACCAAGTTGGTTTGTTCCGTCATCTCAGTTTCACCGAATGGCGGGTCTTAACTAACGTTATCCTGTACAACCAAACTCCTTGTTGTGTGTCAACGGTATAAAAGAGGGTATATCGCTGCTTATATTAGAGCGCGTTCCCTCGATGACATAAAGTCAATCTCGTGAAAGAGGCGTGCGACAAAAATATTGGCTACTGTCGTGGTTTATAATGAAAGTATATTTGAACGAAATAGAGCAAACTATGAATTCTAAGACGTGTACCCAAAAATATCACCATGCTGAAATCAAGCGAAAGTACTCCTAATAAAAGCCGCCACGTGCTCTGTGTTCTTGCCCTTGCGCAACATGGTAAAATGATTCGCGTCTGGTATGCGTTCAATCAACAGATTCTTCTCGCCAACCAACACATCCCAACTGTTTGCACCAAAGTTGGTGCGATTCTCAAGCAGCCACGCCATTTCTCGGGGATCGTCATCTCCGTATTCTGGACGGGCATCGATGCCCTTGCAAACACCATCTTCGGCCCATAACACGTGTGTCATTGGCGCTGGGATTTCGCGCCCTACGGCATGGTCCCACGGAACTGGCTTCCATTCGTCAAGCGCATCGATAAATGCAAGAAAATGAGGAAGAAGCCAGTCTGGCGCCTTGCCGTCTCCAAAAAGCCCCAGACCGTTGATGAAGTCGAAAAGCCGTGCGGGCAGCTTCTCAAGGCCAATGGGGTTGGGTGAATCAAGGAGAATCAAGCGTTCGACGGATTCACCTGCTCTGGTAAATTGTATTGCCGCTTCGTATGCACAGATGCCTCCCGCTGACCATCCGCCAAGACTGTATGGCCCGTGAGGTGATCTGCGCCTAATCTCTTCGACGTAAAGAGAAGCAAGGCCTTTCAGCCCAAACTCAACCAGTTTCTCCGCTGACTTGAGCCAAGGGCAACTAAGACCGTACACGCAGACATCCTTACCTACCGCATTGATGGGTGCGTACGAGGTTGCGGAACCGGAACCGTCTGGGAAAAGGAACAACGTGTGACGCGCAGACTTGGGGCTGCCTTGGAGCAGCGTTGATGTCGCGCGGTACTTTTTCAATTCTGTAGACAGTCGTGGCTGAGGCTCATACGCAAGCTCTGGCTCGAAGATGAGCTTGAAGGAGCCATAGTTGGGATGAGTTGTGAAAAAGTCATCCTCTAGTTCAATCTCCAACTCTTCGCGGAGACGGCCGAGCACAGACAACGACATGAGCGAGTCCATACCCAACTCTTCAAGGTTTACATCATTGGTAATCTCACTCATGTTCACACCAATTTCTTCGGCGAGAATAGCGCACACGGACTTGCACTGCCCGCTCGACACTGACTCGCGCGAGCTTCTGGACGGAGGGGTAGCTGTATTGCTGGTCATGACCTCGAATGAGTCACTGCTTGGAGAAGTGTCCCCGGAATCACTCGAGGAAGTATCAAAGCCAAGGTGAGTGGCAAGGTCGGCAAGTGTCACGCAGTGTTCGAAGACTGAAGACTCAATATCGAGGTCGAGTTCCTCGCGAAATCGTCCCGAGATGGAGAGGGATAGAAGAGAGTCGATCCCACAATCTGTGAGGACGAGATCATTCTGAAGATTGGCCGATGGAATGCCAACCTCCTCGGACAAAATCTTGAGCACAGCCTGCATGGGATCTCTAGCAGCAGATGCCGACTTCAAAGCCGCATCGAGCTTCAGAGGTTCAATCTTTGTGTGGCAAGCCAGGCGGTTAGGAGACGTGATGGTGCTTTTGGCAGTTTCCCGCCTGGCAGCAACAGGACGGCCATTGTCCCGAGCCTCGTTCGCGGACTTTGGGGGCGGCATTGCGCTGTTCAACACCTTTCGAGGAATGCCTTGGAACTAGGCAAGTTAGCAGTGGAACACGAGACTCTTGCCAGACTCGACGTACCGTGATGCCGCCACAGACGGCAACAATGCCCTCACCATCAAAGACGTAGACGTCTCCAGCGTAAGTCGTCCCCTCGATGGGCCGCATCCTGACATACGTGCGGTATGTTTCTTCCCTGCGAAACTTTCTCACAGCCCTGAAGTACTGCCAGCCATGGTTGATGAAGACCTGGTCTGGGGGTGTTTTCGAATGACCGTTCATCACGAACCCAGCAAGCTGACCGCAACTGTCCACCCACATAGGGTTGCAGCGAAAATCACCTTGTTCCACTTGGAATCGGACGATGGCGGTCGCTTCAAAGTCGTCGGCGTTGACAATCGCCTCTTGCATGCCTTTATAGGCCTGACTGTAGTCGACCAAGCTGGAGAAGAGCTTATATATAACGCCAGAAGAGAGGCGACTGTTGAGGCCTTGATCGGCCTTCTCCTTGAGCCACTCAATACTTCGCTGAATAAGGTACTGGGTGCCGTCCCAATGTCTGAGCCACATTTTAGGCTGTTCGAAGCTGAGTCTGCTTTCGGCATGACTCACCGTCTTATTCCCTTTCGAATTGACGCTGTAGATGGACATGCTCGCGTGTCTGCTGTCACTCAGGTCGTGACTAACATCAATCCTTAGGAGCATAGGCGGACCATCCTTGTGGACCAGAGCTTTGTGAACCGTCATATCTTGGACGTCCACTGAGTGCTCCTTGAGGTCGAGGCGATACTTTTCGAGTATATACATACCTAGGGTAACTCCGAAGTCTGTATATAATGACTACAACAACAGGGTTAGAACGGGTTGGCAGTAACACAAGAAAGCGATGCGAACATACCGACGTGCAAACCCGATTGCCGTTCACGACGTGTCCGAGCACAACCTCACTTAACTGCTCGCTGGTAAACTCACACTCTGCAGTAAGAGTGAGCTTGCCTTTGTCAACAGACTCGTGAAGAATTCGGTGCACTGAGGCGGTGGAGAGGGTCGAAGTCGGCTCTGACACTGAAGCCGTGGCAGGAGGATCGCCTCTTGTGAGTAACCAGTCATGCACATAGTCAATCCAATACAGCTTGTTATCCCAGCTATATGCAGGAAGACGCAATACTTCTTTACATGCCTCAAAAGGCTGGTGATACTCGTCCCAAGTGATGGACACGCCTTGGCAATACAAAGCTGCAAGACTTGAAGCGAGAACTTGCCATCCTTCCTTATTGCGCATCATAGATGGAACAACAGTGATGCCTTGCTTGCTATTGGACTTCAGAAGTGTTGAACACACCGTGTGTGGACCTAGCTCTATCCAGGCTGTCTTTTCAGAGATCGAGCCGTCGTCTCTGGCGGACTGCAGACCATCGCGGAAGTTGACAGTTTCCCTGCAGTGGCGTCTTATATGTTCGGCGTTGAAGCCAGGTGTCTCGCCGTCAACAAAAGTCTTGCCCATTAGAGGACAGCCAATAGGAAGGGATGGGGTGTGAAAGGTAATGTGAGAGGCAATAGCCTCGAGCTCGTCCAATATGGGGTCTACCTGTGCCGAATGGAAGGCAAATGGAACGTTGATCCTCGTTGCTTTGACACCCTTCTCCGTGAGTTTCTGGGACAACATTTCAATGTCACGCACATGACCGCTGACAACAGTGTCTTGCGGACCGTTGATGCAAGCAATGTCGTAACTATCCGCGTCTAGGAAGGACTGGATGTGTTCGACGCTGCTTCGGATGGCCAGCATGGCGTGACTGCCTCTGCTGCATTTATTTTGAAGAAGATGAGCCCTCATACCAACGAGATAGATGGTATCGCTCGCAGTAAGAACTCCGGCGACTTTCAGTGCAGCATATTGACCGAGGCTATGGCCAACCACGTAGCTTGGCCGGATACCGAATGACGCCCAGAGGCTTGCGAGTGCCATCTGCAGACAGGTAGTACCGAGTTGGACGACAAGCGGCTCAAGGTCGTCAACATCGACTGATCCGTCAATGAGAGGCATGATGGAAGGGAAACCATGACGCTGTGCCAACATATCGTACGAGCTGATCTCATCTCGAAATGTTGCGTAATGGAGCAAATGTTGGCCCATTGCGCTATACTGTGACCCCTGACCACTGAAGGCAAAAGCGACGGGTGATTCGGAGGACCGCCCGTGGTCATCTCTTTTCAGCTCCTCATCTAAGCTATCTAGTAGCTGCGCGCAGTTCGCGGCTGGAACTGCTACGCGGAATGGGTGGTGCATTCGTCGAGCGGTGGTTGTGTAAGACAGCTTGGCCAGGAAATCTTCGGCGGGTGCTTGTTGCCAAACAAAGCTTCTCAGGTTCTCTAGGTTTCCCCGGAGAGATTTCATGGACTTTGCAGATACTGTCACCACGTGTGCCGTCCGATCATCCAAGCGATGTTGGTTCATCCTATGCTGTGGAAGGTCTTCGACGAGCAGGGCAGTGTTACCGCCGGCTGCAGAGAAGTTGTTGACAAAAGCACGGCGTATACCGTGAACTTCATCTCGCCGTTTCCATTGTGTGGCAGTCCTAGCTATATGGACGTTGCGTTCATTCAAATCCGTCGGAAACTTGTGATTGATCTTGTGCTTAATGCCACAATGGGGTGGAATCATATTCTTCTCCATCATCAACAGAACTTTGATCAATGCGGTAACTCCAGATGCCGCTTCAGAATGCCCGACGTTTGCTTTCGTCGAGCCCAAATAGAGGCTCTCATGGGGCAGTCGCCTTGTGCCAGTTGATGGAGCGAAACAATTAAGAACCGATGTCATCTCGGTTGCATCGCCAGCTTGTGTTCCAGTTCCGTGCATCTCGACATAGCTAACCTGGTGAGGATGAATGCCAGATTCAGTGATTAGCTTTGAGAAGATCTCCTCTTGAGCTCCGCAATGTGGTCTAGTGATTGAAACGGACTCGGCAGAATGATTAGTATGTGCACCTGCGATGACACCGAGGATGGGATCATGATCGGCGATTGCATCCTCCAGCCTCTTTAGGACGACGGTGCCAACCGCGTCGGCTCGGCAATAACCGTCGGCTTCATCGTCAAAAGTCTGGCAGTTTCCTATACATGGCATGTCAGATAAGTATACATGGAAACTCAGTGAGAGTGTTTGATGCTACCTGTTCTCGAGAGGAAGAATCCGCGATCTAATCCTACGAAGCTGTCGGGATTAGACATGACATTCGTGCCACCAGCAATAGCTGTGTCGCACTCATTGCGCCAGATGGAGTTGCAGGCCAAATGAATTGCTGCAAGACTCGATGAGCTGGCCGTAATAAAAATCTTAGTATAAGCTAACACTTTCAGGTATATAGGAGGCTCTTACCATGCAGTGTCGACGCTTACTGATGGACCGCAGTATTTGAAGAAATAGTTGATCTTGCCAGGCGTAAAGGCTCGATTGCCCCCTTGAGTGGATGAGCATTGAATCATTTTTAAGTTTCCAATTTAAACTTACCTGGTATGAAATACGTGTCGACGTTCTGGCCGCAGCTAACCTCTCTATAGTCGTCACTTGTCATGCCATAAAAGACACCGACGCGGTCTCGCTGGGTTGACGGTGTTCTATCAGCAACTATGCCTGCCGACTCGAGGGCTTCATAAGCCGTCGCCAGAGCCAATCGTTGGCCAGGGTCAGACTGCTCAGCTTCTTTGGGGGATATGTTGAAGAATTTTGCATCAAACAGTCCTGGCTCATTGATCCAACATCCATGTGCAACCTTACATGTATTCTTGCGCTTGCCGGTGGCATCATAGTATAGGTCCGCGTTATATCTGTCTTCTGGCACCCGTCGATGGACGTCAAGACCCTGGTAGAGAAGATCCCAGAATGCTTCAGTGTCTGCGGCTTCTGGGAATCTCCCAGACATGCCGATGATGGCTATCCTGGAATCGCCTGCTTTCGCAGATCCGATTGATTTGGGAGAAACACTTGCACCAACTGCTTCCATGATGCTGTCAGGGACCATCACGCGACTAGATATCGACGGTGGAAACAACAGCCTCAAGCTCGGACAAACACCAGTTGAGATTGGAATCAAGGCGCATTGGGCCGTTTCTCCTGCAACTTCAAAGACTTGCTGCATGTTACTGGCTGTCATCCGCAGGTCTAGCGGCCGGATGAGGATATCCTCAACGGCACAACATAATAAGTCTCGAAATGTACTCCCAATCAGGTGGCTAGATGAGCTAGAAATGAAAGGCAGCTTGCTTGACAGATTGCTGACGGGCTCAACATCTTGAAGAATCTGCTCAACATCGCTCATAGAGAAGAGATGCGGCGCATGGTAGGGCGCATGGACAGCCAGAGGTGTCAATCTCGAGGGTTCTGAAAACTGCGAAGACCCTAGAAATTGCTGCACAATCGCCGGTGGACCGCTGACTGTCCAGGAGTTGGGGCCCTTTGCGCTGACATATGGTGATGAAGGGAAGGGAATTTTCTGTTTCGTTAGCTCATATCGAGCTGGGGAGACAGTATCTACTTACAGCCTTGTTTCTATAGATCTCGATTGCTTCTTCAGCAAGTGCCAGTGGAAATTGTGAGTCGGAAACGGCATATGACCACGCACATTTTACGTGGCTATTAATAGACTCTTGGTGACCGAACAATGCTGCTGTTCTGGCAACAAAAACGCCTACTCTCAACGATACACGCACTGCGTCTACACCTGCTTGCACAAGCTCACCTAGGGACCGCGATGAGCTAACCGCGGCCGCGGCCAATGCTCCAATACATAAGCCCGTAACATGGTTACTTGGACCTTGTGGGTAGACCCTCTTGCCGTCTCCGAAATAGCTGTGAAGTGTTAGTAGCTGATTTGCGTTGTTGAACAAGACGTACAGAGAGAGCGTCCTTACTTGAAGAAACAGCACAACTGATAGACTGTGGCCAAGGTGCTCTCCAACGCTGCACCTTTGTTCTTCTTCTTTAGTTCCCGTGCAACAAGATTTTGAATGCTAAAGAAAGCGGGGAATGACTGGCGCTCCGTGGTCGTGAGGCAAGCTATTTCGTGCCTCAAAGTGTAGTTGACTTGATCAACGAATGATATCAAGTAGGGATTGTTCTTCTTCAGGAGAAGTAACTGCAGATTTGATAGGCTACAACTGTTCTGATCTCCGAAAACGAAAATCCGAGGGGAGTCAAATCCGGGATTGGACTGGTTGATCATCGTACGCTCCATGTTGAGCTGTCGTTGAACCCAGTACCGAAAACGAAGAAGCACAACCCTCAGAGAAAGTAATGCAAATTCGTTGAAAAGCCAATTGCTTGATTTGTCTTTCCTATGTGTCACTTAAGTACTACGAAAAGATGGTATTGTGCGCCGGAACATTATGAGACTACCCCGAAGTAATGCCATCAGCGTTCATAAAGGGCAGACACATACGGTTCCACCACCAGAAAGAAGCAAGAGCCGAGTACTGAAACTCTATCATCGAGATCAGCTTAGCTCGAAGTTTGAAAACCCCGCTTGAAACGTTATCTGGAGCTGGACGTTACTGCACAGTTGTTGCCCGGTGGCTGTTGGAGACCTCGTATCGTTCGGATATGACTAAACCTCATGATATGGACGCTTTTGTCACCGATCACGAGACGCGAAGCCATTAGGTAAAATCTAAAACTTACATGGAATTCTACAATCTCGATGCTGGGATACTAGGTCACGCAGAGTTTTCTCAGGATGACGGGAACTCTAAAATACTTGTTCTGCATTCCAAAGAGAGCAAGGAGCCGCAACCCATATGGGACCATCATTTCAGGTGTGAGACAAATTCAAGACAAGCTGGTGGACGGCCTTACTAAAAGGCCGGTTCAATGCTAAAGTACGGACTGGCTGTGTATCGAAATGCAAGCGCCAAGCCTTGAAATTCACTGCTCTCTTTATTTGGGTACCAACTTTCCATTATCCAAGAATTCTTCAAAGTACCCAATGGTCATGCTAGATGGCGGCAACACACGGTCATCACCTGAACTTGTCTCTGTGATAAACTTAAAGACTGGGGGAAAGGATTGCTTACGTTGACCTGGAAGTGTCGGCAAAGTTTTTGTGGTCGGGTGCAACTTTCTCCAAGAAGCGTGGATCAGCCTTCATGCGCTGAAAGTCTTCCATATTTCGAAAGACAAATTGCACGATGCAATCGTACTCGGACAATTTCGAGAACTCTGGGTCGTAAAGCTGGAAAAGTAGTGGCCGACTTTTACTATCGTTGTGTGTCTGACATGGCGTGAGAATCCACACGGAGGGTTTGTTTTCCCATGTTTTGTATCATGACAAAGGACTTACCATGTTATACCGAACAATGCCATACTCCTCCATAAGGCTGCTCACCAGAGGAGCGTGGGTCTTGGTCATGTACTCTCGGTAGGCTGCCTCGCTAAGTCCTGGCTTGCGATAGGCAGTAATGGTAAGACATAATAGCTGTTGCGATTGGGGTGGAAGCGAGTCCGGGATAGCCATCGTGTGTACGGAGTATTGGGTCTTGAAAAAAGCGCACAGTGGATTACGAACTAGTTACGCATGGAAGTCGGCGAGGCAATTAATATAGCTGACTAGATCTACCAGATGCCCTCCTTGATGCTTTCAACAGAGACAGTAAGAATAAGAACAGCGAGAGAAAGCACTCAGGCGACCAAGCTCCAACCCACCACAGCATCTCTGAGAGTTGTATCACGCAACGTAATTCCGCTTTCATCAGAGACATCCCTTGGTGTTGTCTTGTCCTGTGGAATGGGCAGCTCGACAAAAGGAATGTGCGGAAGTTTTCTTCCATGTCAATGATTACAGTTATTTCCTCTTCTCCCGCGTACCGAGAACTCTTTCCCAATTCGGATTTTTAGTTTTAGATCCGGGGCGTTAAATATTCACCATTCGGGCCGGCGCAACCAACTGAATACCAGGCTAGGCTGAGACCGAGATCCAGAATCCGCTAAATTCAGTTCCAGACCCATAATAATAGACTCTGTTGTCTGCTGCAACCGAACAAAGGCTCCCTTGACGTATGTAAATCAAAGTAAAATTGCAGACTCAGTCCTTGCATTCAGCCCTTAGCTCCATGACGCCGTATCATCATAGACCTCGTGTTGTTGTTGCTGACGTTTTAGTTTGGCTCATCTTGACTGTTCGGCTCTTACATTACGCCATGACATGCAACGGAGCAATGTCCGAAAGCTCCGGGGCCTTCAATGTTGTTTGTTTTGCCAAGCGTTCTAGTGTACGGCTATCTCACTATGGCGACACCAACTCAGCATGTCACTATCGTGGCGATTTTGTATTTGCCCTATTTCCTTTTCCCCTAAAAAACAAAAAATCTACTTTCCCTCATCTTGGACTTGTTTCTACGCTCCTTTATTCGCACTGAATTTACAGAAAAGGGCAGCTTTACAGTCAGCTTTGACACTTTTTCAGCCCGTAAGCGAATCATTTCAGCCACTCAGTCAACCGCTGCTACACCAAAGTGTTCCAGCCATCATGAGTCGCTCCGCGTTGGTGCTGCTTATAGCCACGCTCCTGTGTCCTACCGTTTGGGCAAGGACTGTCCGAGAGACCCTGCGCATCACCTGGGAGGAGGGAGCTCCCAATGGGCAGAGTAGAGAGCTTATTCATACCAATGGGCAGTTTCCCAGTCCGACACTTGTCTGGGATGAAGGCGATGATGTTGAGGTGATTAGTTGACTTTCCCGTGTGGCTCACGTCGTGATACTGACCTCAGATACCCAGGTGACCGTTCTTAATGATATGGCCAAGAACGTGACAGTGCATTGGCATGGCCTGGAGTAAGTCAGAGAGCTATTTTGCAGGCAGGGGCATTAACTGACGAAGAGCTTGTCCACCAGTCAAATAGGAACTCCTTGGTCCGATGGAACTCCTGGCCTCTCTCAACGGCCAATCCAGCCTGGACAGGAGTTTGTGTACAAGTTCAAGGCATCACCCCCTGGAAATCATTGGTATCACTCCCATGAGAAGATGTCTCTTGTTGATGGACTCTATGGGGCTATTCATATCCGGTAAGTACTTCGGAACTCCCACCTTCTGGATGTCCACTCACATGCTGTAGACCGAAGGGAGATCGCGAGGGCCTTTGGAGTCAGATTAGTACGGACAAAAAAGACATCAGAGCCATGGAAAAAGCCGCACGCGACCCCGAATACTTGGTAGTGTCTGACTGGAGTCGGTATACCTCTGAAGAATACTGGAAGATCTCGACAGATTCTGGGTTTCTCGTATTGTATGTCTACCTAGCAGCTACTTATGCGACCTCCCATCAAGAATGTCCCCGAAACTAACACATAAGAAAGCTGCCTCGATAGCATCTTGCTCAACGGAAAAGGCGAGCTGTATTGTCCGGGCCAGAAGTTCCTTCAAAAAGAACTAGCTCCAGGTCTAGTTGAAGATGCTTTCCCACCAGGCACCGAGGTTTCAGACAAAGGGTAAGTAGAGGACATAATCGTTATTCAAGAGTCTGCATTATATCATAGATACTAACTACTATACGGCTAGATGTTTCCCGGCTGATCTTGATCAAGTCCAGGGCGGCCCCTGGAATATCCCTAAACGCCCAGATCTCATTCCACCTCATGTCCAAGAAGGCTGCGTTGCATCCAGGAACGAAAATGCCACTATCGTTGTTGATCCATACAGAAACAATGGCTGGGTCAGCATGCACATTGTAGCTGCCGCAACCATTGCACAAATTGCCTTTTCCGTGGACGACCACGAATTTTGGCTATACGAGATTGACGGCAACTACGTGAACCCCAAAAAGTTTTTCTCGGCAGTAATGTCAGCGGGTGAGACTTTTTCAATTATGATGAAGCTGGATAAAAAGCCTGGCAAGTATACGATACGGGTGCCCAACTCTGGAGCCTCTCAGGTGCTCGGTGGATTCGGAGAAATGGCGTACAGAGGACACGAGAGCAACAAAGCGACGGGGACCCCGTATCTCTCTTATGGAGGCAACCCGATGTCGCCAGAAATTGAGAAGAATTCCTTTTTCCCGTGGCAGTTGGATACGGACCACATGTCACCCTGGCCTCCGAACAAACCTCGCCCTGGCAACGCCGACGAGGAGCACCTTCTCGTGCTTGGCCGCGTTGGGGCACCATACAACTATACCATGAACACCAAATATCTATACCCAGTCGACTTTCAAAATGATGATCCTCTGCTATTCTATCCTAATGCAACCCGCGGCACGGATAATGACGGACTAGTGATCCGGACCAAGAACAAGTCTTGGGTGGATCTTATACTGCAAGTTTCTACCCTGCCGGGTGACGAAGCCTCTTTCGAGCATTTTATGCATAAACATGGCAGTAAAACGTGGCGAATCGGCTTCGGAACTGGCGTTTGGAACTATACTAGTGTGGAGGAGGCTATTCAGGAGCGGCCGAATGATTTCAACTTGGAGACCCCTGGCCTGCGCGACACATGGATTACTGCGTTTTCCATAAGCGGTGAAAAGTATTGGAGCGTCTTCAGGTACTACGCAGACAATCCAGGCCCATGGCTATTCCACTGCCACATTGAACTTCATCTAATGGGCGGAATGGGCATGGTCATTATGGACGGTGTAGATGCTTGGCCGGAAGACATCCCAAGCGAGTATCAGCTCAACTAGCCTTTGTATGCTAAGATGATAACAATATGCCTAATATCTAATAAAGCTTGTAAGATTGATATAAATGTATATACTATTAAAGCTTTCAGATATATATTTCTTTAAATAAAGAGAGGCTAGAGCAACAATAATTATAAAAAAACCTATCTAAAGATAAGATGTACTCTAGTAAAAACTGGACGATATACATAAAGAGCATTGAGATTACAATATCTTTGATGGTTATGTGAAGGACTAGCCCGATTGGGCTATCGCAGGTGCCAGCTGCAGTCATCCCGGTCGCCCAGCCACTTGTGCAATAGAACTAACTAAGGAAAATGAGTACAAATTGAACAGATCGCTCTTATCTGTTCAATTGGGCACTATATAGGTGACCTTCCGCGACCCAAAGGTCTTGCTTACAAGCCCAAACCATAACAGGTTATACCTAGAACGAGACAAACTACCCTACACCTCCTGACCAGCTAAGCGAACGCTTTTTATACTGTGTTGCTTGTTATTTTACTCTCGTACTAGCAGGAAGCTTCGCAGCAGGAAGCTTCGCAGTCAATCCAGCTAGCTGCAGGAAGCAGGGCAGGAAGCAGGGCCCGTGCCTATCACGTGACCTAGCTAGTCACATGACCTAGCTAGTCACATGACCTAGCTAGTCACATGACCTAGTTAGAAAAGGGGTATAAGAGCTCGCAGCAGCAACCTCTCTAAATAATTCAATCCAAGCCTTTACATCCAAGTGCTTCCGCAGCCACCTGCGGCTGTCCCCGCGGCCACCCGCGGCAGCCACCTGCGGCATGACTCTAGTCAGTTACTAGGTCGCAGCTTGATATCTTTGACTCTTTTCTCTTGGCTTGTGGGAGCCTTTCTTCCTACAAAATACTTATACACTTGGGATATAAGCACATTGTCTAAGAATATATAAGTTTTTTCCTCTGTTCTTTTGACTTGAATAATGCTTGATGTAATTGACTAGCCTAATTGGCTCGTCCCGGCCGCCGCGAAAAAGTAGCTCACGAATCGTTAAGTCTCCTGGCTCAAGCTAGCCTAGTAATTACAAAATACCAAACCTATCTTTATGTATTCCCCGTCCATTGTGGACCATCGTTACAAGGGAGCTGCGAGCATCCAAAGTTGTGGGGTGTGGTGGTAGTCAAAGTGCCGGCTCTAACTCCGCACCGGCTTGTTCGAACCATTCAAAATTGACCGGGAACCTCGGCTCCCAACCTCGGCCGAAATACGAACTGTGGCGGAGTTGCCACTAAAGAGGCAGTCGTGAAAATGCCCAGTGATTCTACAAGTGCCGGTCGAATCAGAGAGGCAGTGAGGAGACAGTGTCTAATTCTTGATGACCTGGCGATACCTGCCCGTGTTCCAATAGCTAGCGGTGTAGCCAGCCAGACTCTAACTTGATAGAACTGGTATAAGGAAGTGAAGGATATTTTACAACGATGATCATCATCGAATCGGGTCGAGTCTGGATGCAAATCTGTAAGAGGCCTATTGGGCAATTGATGACTATGGTTACAGCTTGGATGGAACAAACTCCGGCTTTGTTTTGGTGATGAATGCCATGAGGCCAATGCGTAGATTCTCGCCCTCCAAAAGTCCCTTACCATACCTGTCTTGGACGAGCTGGGCTGCCCTTTCGACACTTGCCGTCTCCCAGGCTTCTCTCAAACCGGCGCGACTCACAATGACGGCATCAGGAGACATGGCCGCAACGTCCCTTGCAATTTCCACGGCCTCTTGGACCACCGCGTCTGGCGAAGCGGAAACCCGACAGAAACCCAAGTCCTTGGCTTCCTTGGCAGATAGTACTCGACCAGCCAGCACAATTTCGGAGGCCATCTGCATCCCGAACGTTCTCACAACGCGGGGAATACCACCGGCTGCAGCCCACAGACCTCTCTTGGCCTCGGGCAATCCGAATGTGGCAGAGGGTGATGCCACAATCATATCGCTACACGCCAGCAGCATCGTGGTCAGTACAATTTGCTCTTCGCAGGAACGGCCGACACGGAAGCGTACCAGTTGAGCGCGATTTCGAATCCTCCACCCAGGGCGAAACCGTTGACTGCCGCAATGACTGGTTTCTTTCCCACTCGCCGGGTGAGTCCCATGAAACCGCCAGAGGGAAACGACGGAGCATCAGGTTTCTCGAGAGAGTGATTCTTCTGCGCCTGCTCCTTGAGATCGGCCCCGCAGCAAAAGGCCTTTTTGCCCTTGCCGGTGACGATGGCCACACGGAGCTGGGGTTCCTCGTCAAACCATTGCCATAGTCTCTCGCCTTGCCAGTGGCCAGCCATGGGGATGGCATTCATGTGCGACTCGCGGTTGATGGTCACCTGTAGAACATGTTCTGCCGGGAAGCTCAGCTCGTAAAAGGGCAACTCCGGCGGCTGTGTAGAGAATGGCTGGGTCATGACGAAAATGTAGCTCTGCCAGAGTCAATTGAGTAGGCTGTGGAGGGCGCGAAGAAGGGAAGAGAGAAAGAAACAGGAGGCTATTGCTGGCCAGGAAGTTTAATTTGAAGACAAGTATGTCATGGTTGCGTTGGAGGGACTGGAGGGTGTAAGAATGGGGGGTCAGCATTTCTCGGATACTGACGTGACATGTTTGGCAATTGATGATTCCGTGGGTCGACCCAGGGCCTTGACGAACGATGGCAGATCGAGTGTCAAGTGACACACGGATACACAAGTAAGGCTAGGGTCACTTGGAGGTGCCTGGAAGTATCTAAAAGCATTACAGAACTACATTTCACTTTGCCGTCAAAAGTATTCAACTTTTAAGAGCTTATTTCCTTCTGGTTTAAGGTGGTTATACGCCTTGGTACAGTATGGATGCCCAGCCTTCCGATTATGGGTAACTTACCGACATAACTTACATGTTATGTACGGATACATCAAAACCGTATCTCTAGCTTGAGGTCTGGTCTATAATAACCACTCGACGCATGTGCCATACGCGTGGTGACTTGACCCCTTGATGGCTGTGCCTTTGTTGAGAAGAAAGAAAAGAACGTATGCATGTATCGCATTAGTTAGTACGTCTACACATGCTGATCGGAGTATCGGGTCAAATTCTCAGCTTGCCGCCCGCCGGGGTTTCATTAGTGAGGACAGGGCCTGGCCAACACCCCGGCTATTGCGGGCGCAGCACATGGGATTTCCGGCTTGAGGTCAATCGGGTCGGTTCAAGTTTCCTTGACGGAAAAGGAAAGTCTTGATGCGTCTCAAAGAAACACGCAATACCCGGTGCCCTACGACTGTCAATTTCGACGAGCGAAACATAATACTGTGCTGTAGCGCCCGTTGATCATTCCTACACAGCACTAGAATTCATCTCTCTCGGCTCCAACGCGATGAAACCGGCGATTCCCATCATCGTGGGCGTGGGCGACTTGCGCAACAAGTCGTCCAAGGTAGAAGACGCCGTCGAGCCGGCGCGCCTTATGGTCAGTGCTATTCGACGCGCTGTTGAAGACACCGGACTGGATCAGCAGGCCCGGCAGTCCTTGTTGTCGCAGGTTGATAGCTTGAGAGTAGTGCCGACCTGGACATGGGCATACAATGACTTACCAGCAGCCATTTCCGAACATCTCGGCATCATGCCAGCCCATCGAGTCCTTGGCGAGCACGGCGGCAATCAACCAGCCTTGCAATGCGACGAAGCCGCCCGAGACATAGCCGCCAGGAAGAGAGCAGTTTCTGTACTGACGGGAGGAGAGGCCCTGGCATCCCGCAAGTTGTCCACGATGTGAAGAGCAAATGCCCGAGTGAAAGTGAGTACTGACTTGCCATTGAAGTTGCTGCCTGTCAAAAAGCCGGACAAAACCCTCCCAAGGGATGGCTCGAGCCCGACCCCAATGGGAAACAGCTGGCGTCTCTCGACCTTTCCATACTAAAAGAAGGTGAGTCTTTGCACGATCCGTATGTCGTCATGACCTCATCTGACGGGCCCATCTCAGGCGCTGGGACCTTGCATTCCATGGGACTCCCGATACATGTCTACCCTCTTTACGAAAATGGTCGAAGGGCACACCGGGGACAGTCCGCCTCGGAAAATGGCATCGAGTCCGCCAAGATGTATGCTGAGTTTGACAAAATCGGATCCGAAAACGAGTACTCTTGGAATTACCAGCAACCTCCAAAGTCAGCCGAGCAAATCGGATTGGCATCCAAGAAAAACAGAATGATATGTGATCCATGTAAGTCTAGCAGTATCTATTCGACGATCGAGATTGTAAATCGTCAGCACTAACGACTTGGGACTAGATCCGCTGCTGATGAACGCTTTCAACGGCGTGAATTTGTCGGCAGCCTGCGTCCTTACCTCGACTGAGAACGCAAAGCGACTTGGTATTCCCAAGGAAAAATGGATATATGTCCTGGGCGGTGCGGGCACACACGAAAAAGACAACTGTGAGTCCTGTTTACCGCTTCTGAATGATGGATTCTAATCAGGCTTGACCCAGTTTGGGAACGACCACACTTCCATCACAGCGAAGCTATTTCCAAGTCAATCGATGCAGCGTTGGATGTCTCAGGTCTTTCCACCAGCGACATCGACTGCTATGACTTCTACTCGTACGTACGTCGCATGTAATTCGTGGACTGGCCCCATTGACCAAAGCCTTCATTCAGGTGTTTTCCGATTGTTCCAAAACTTGCGTGCGACCACGTTGGCTTGTCTACTACAGCATGGCAGAAGCCAATCACATTGTTAGGGGGGTTAACCTCATTTGGCGGCGCTGGGAACAACTACTCGATGCATGTGAGTCTGTACTATTTGTGTATAATGCATCCCTGGGATCTCGCAGCACGTCGTGTTGACTCGACCCAGGCAATCACCGCCATGGCCCGAGGATTACGAGCTAAGAAGCACACTACTGGTTTGATCCTAGCGAATGGCGGCATGCTTACACATCAGCATGCCCTGTGCCTGTCTGCTAGGCCTCGTGGGGATGGACGCACTTATCCGGAGAGTAATCCATTGCCAGAACTTGTCAATGACCACAGCCCTCTGTTTATAGAAGCAGCCAACGGCACGGCAGCGATCGAGGTATCTTCGTCACTGCAACTACGGAAGTCCATGTTCATTCACTAAAGCTGACGGTATGCTAGACTTACACCATCGAGTACAACAGAGACGGCACGCCGGGAACAGGCCTCATTGTGGGTAGGCAACGAGGGACGGGTCGGCGGTTTCTCGCCAACCACGGCGATGACCAAACTTTGTCACAACTGGCAAATACATCGACCGAACACATTGGAAAATTGGGAACCGTTCGAGTCGGTGAGGATGGTCGAAACTTATTTTTCCTTGACGTAAAGACCAAATTGTAGATTTCTGAAAAATAGACAACTATCTATGCAAATATGTTAATCAAAGCTAGTCTATGGCTTGTGTGGACGAAAAGCCCACTTCACAATAAAAAGATCGTTTCGTTCATCTAAAAACTAGTCCCAGAATACTTCGTTATCCTTGCTGCCCATCTACAAATACTGGTTGATATAGTCAATATAATTGCCCAACCGGGTATAAACACCGTAGATACCAGGCTGTGCACAACCTTCGCCCCACGAAACAACGCCGATCAAGGTTCCGGTAGCTGCGTCAATAATTGGGCCGCCACTGTCTCCCTGGCAGGAATCCTTGCCGCCGTCTTCCAGACCTGCGCAAAACATATTCTTCGTGACGTTGGGCTTGCCAGGTCGGTTTGCGTACGCATCTTTGCATGTGGTACGGTTCACAATCGGGACCGAGACCTTTTGCAACTCCTCCGAAGAGGGACCGTATTCCTGGAGATCTCCCCTGCGCTTCAAGTCAGACAATGTCCAGATTTTTTAGAGTTCTTGGTTACACATACCAGCCAGCCACGGTGGCAATGGACTGCGCCGCAGGGTCAGAGCCCTTCTCCGGCAACTTTGCGTACTGAATGGTTGAGCTTTCTTGGATCGGTTCCGAAAGTTTCCAGACGGCGACGTCATTGTCATTGGTAGCAAAAGACCAACCCGGATGGCTGTGGATAGCCGACACCTTGGATACTGTACCGCCGGACGCCCAAGCCTGCAAGAGTTGTCTTGTCAGAAGCCAGTATGTCATGCGGGCATTAGAGTTCCTTGGGCCATCCACCGAGCTCGTCCTTGTAATTGTAATGAACTTACAAGGGATCCTGCACGGATTGAATAATTCGAAATATTCAGCGTGGAACAGTGAGCGGCTGTGACAACTGTATCCTCATTCACCAACGAGCCACCGCAGTACGCCGAATCATTGATATTGATGGCGACGATGTAAGGGAAATCGCCCTCCTTGGCTGGCGCTCCACCGACGATAAATTTGCCTCCCTGGGCAGGCAGCGCAGTCGCAGTTTGGGCTGCGAACAACGCGCCTGCGACTGTGAGAGCTCTTCTGGAGACCATTGTATGTTTGCGAGGCGATACTGGGGGTTGATGATGGTGGAGGTGACTTGTTGAATGTTCTTCCGAAGAGCAAAACGACCTTCACAAGAGAGTCGGACCCTACTTATACTCAAACATACTTTTACTGCTTCACTTTGTAGAAAGTCATGCGCTACCAACGCCTGCCGTTTCAAACCTCCCAGTGTCCGCAACGCTTGGTGCTCGCTGCTGATCTAAAGCCAAAGCTTGTGATAGAAAACGTAGATCTTGTATGAAAGAGGTCTAAAGCTCGGAACACGCCGCGAGGTACTCGGACATACTAATCACAAGCTAGACTTGCAAAAACAAGGCGTGACTTAAAAGTAGAGCGCCCCACCCTTTTGACGTTGCAATGTTGAGGGCTTGAAACGAGCGCGTAGAGCGAACCGTGCTATGATCGGCAATACCGTTGAACTATTCTAACGACTGACCAATTGCGTAGGGCCATCGTGCCCAAAGTTTCTACTTCCGCGTGCAGACGTTAGCGGCCGATCATTGACTGATATGGAAGATGCATCGTATTTTCCTCCCAAGCGTCGATGGAAAATTAGTTAAGCTCTTCAGCCACCGCTTGATCTCGGGATCGGCGCGTGGGGAACTTCTTGTTTACTCACCATGGGGAGGAGACTGTAAGACAGGGGGGGTGGCGGGCAAATAGAGCTGAACTTGAATATACAGTTTCTACAACCCATTGTAGTAAACAGTGAATAACTAACGGCTCAAGCAACAGCCACCAATGGGAACTTCCCAAAGCCTCTCCCGGGCACTGCCTTCGCTCCCAAAAAGGAAGCTCAAACATGTTACTCCTTGGTCGTCTTCTGGGGGGCATCACCATGGCTAATCAAGTGCCTTCCCCTTACATCGATGACTCGGAGTCAAGCAACATCGAGCACTCTGTTGAGACAACACTTGACTGCTTGCCAATCGCACAAAGTTGCATCTAGACTTTCAGTATGAACGAAGGGGATACCTGAGATACCTGACCTTCTTCGCCGAGGGCCTCGGGGAGTCCAAGGCAATCCTCACAGTGGCCGTAACCGTGCGGATGATCCTGCAGAAATTACATGCGACAATGGTATGTATGACTTGTTGCGTAATACTTTCCACTTCATTACAGCTGTGAAAGACGTGCGACACAACCAAGGCTATGATGTGCATGCTTGATGCATCCTAATAAACAACAAACCCGCCAGGACGCTTCGCATGCCGAAATCCATCTAATTGGACCGGTCACTTCACCTTGTCTAAAGGCTACAACCTAGATTCTCTGATGGGATCCAACAAATCTTTCATCTCGAAACTTGGCCAGTCAGGATTGATTGACGGATCAGGGCGCTCCCGATCCCAAGCCCATTTGTCCGCTAGCTGCGGAGAGAGTGAGTTCTCCAGCATGTTCACAACATACTTGCCAATCACTGGGAAGAACTTGTACCCGTGAAACGAGCCACAAGTGGCTATGTAGAGTCCCCTTGACGCAGCGTGCGGCGAGATGATGAAGTCGGAGCTGGTTGTAAATGCATCCCTGCGCGTCTGTCAGCACCGGAAAACAAAGCAGGTCGAAAAACCGGCCGTGGAAGGGCGCTTGCTTACCAGCAGATGCGATGCTTCTCGAACTTCCACTTGGCAGCCTGATTCCCGTAGAACACACTGCTCACATTGAGAATGTCTTCCTTGAGCCTTTCGGAGATTTTCCACTGTGCATAGTCCGTTTCGGGCGGAGGCATGGAGATGAAACGTCCGGGAACAACCTCTTTGGTGTTCTTGAAAATCTTCTGCCCCCACCATTTGAGCTCCCTGTCCTTTGTGGGAGGTAAGCTGCCCATGAATGGAGCTGGGACACGAGGTTAGCTTGCAGAAACAAGAAGAAGAATCGCAAAGACATTATTATGCCAAGGTTACTCAGAGTTACCTTTCAACGTCGTATAGCCTTGGATCCCAACCGGCATGTTTGCAAACTTTGCGTATGAGTCGTCATCAAGCCTTGTCATCCCCGTCGTGATGCCTCCGGCCAAAATCCTTGAACCGGCTTGTAGATTCTCCTGCCCGCTGACGGCGGCACTCATTTCCAGCAGTTTGGGCGTGAAGGCGCCGGTGCAAAGAACCACGTGGGAGGCCTGCAGGCTTCGGCCCTTGACAGTTTTGACGCCCGTACATCGTCCACTCCGGTCGAACTGCAGTGTTTCAACCTCCTCGGCCACGTACTTGACGCCCAGTTCCAAGATGCTGCGAGTGACTGCCTGTAAACAGTCGCCAGCAGCAACCCAGCCACTGGCCTTGTTCACGAGCACCTGCTCCACGTTTGTGTAGTCGGACTCGTTAAAGAGACCCCCAAACATCTTGCGCGCTTCTTCAATGGGCCAGACAGTTATGTCATTGTGGCGGCCAAGTCTCTCAAAGTTGGCGATGCAGTCGCGAGCGTAGTCCCGACCACACATCCAGTAGAGCCCGGTTTGGTGGAAGTAGGGCTTCCACAGAGGGTCAGACGTAAAAACGTCTTGGGCCTCCAAGGCCAGCTCGCAGTATACCGGATCATCGTAGTCGGCTCGCATCACCTTGTTCCAATCCCATGACGCAGCAACTCGCTTGTCGGCATCAAATGCATCTCGGTCGACGAGAGTCACCGACGCCTCGGGGTACTTTCGAATAAGGTGGTAAGCAGTGGATACCCCGAAAATCCCCGCGCCAACAATGATGTAGGATGGATTGGCGGGCGTCATTCTGTCCAAGGCTCAATGTTGGCCGCGGACGAGTGGTGGTGTGGGAGACTGACGATGATTCCTTATATGTACTTTCGCCTCCGGCCCCGGCATCATAGACACGCCGAGGGTACAATAAGCGGGAGTTCTGAATGCCATCCTCTTGGCGTATCAAACATGGACAGCTCTTATCGGTCCATTGGTTTCAATCAGCGGCCGATCTCGCCCGGCGAGATCAGAATCCATGTATCACTCTTCGGAGTTTCGGTATTCGACGCCGGTCCTGCCGCTCACGTGATCCGTCAACACCGAATCGCGTGCGTCTGTCCTGCATGGCTTCCGCTGCGGTGACATAACAAAGATGCAGCTGGGCTTGAACACCGGACGGACTCATCTCCGTGAAAGGCTGATAATCCACGGTGACGGTACATCCGACCCAGCTCCAAGGGCCTGAACGACACAACTACCGACTATCGGCTGAGCGACATCGGCGCGAGGGGTTGCTCGACAAGGCCGTCGTTCCTCTGCGCACTCTCCAGGATGGCCACTCATCCCAAGAATGGTCGTACATACTCCTTTTTCTTTCCGGGAGTCAGTGGTGATGACGCGTATAGATGATTTTTATTGTTCACAGCACCAAAAGCGCCGGAGCAGAATATGGCAATTCTGTGTCAGACACAAACTGCTTCCACAGCTAACGTGTACAAGAAGCTCCAGGGCGTTGCAACGCGTTCTAACGGCAATTCAAGTTGAAGGTGTGCGGACATCTGATACGTAACTCTCACCATTGCCTCTTGGTTCGTCTGCTTTGAGTCGTGTTACAGGTGTATCGTTCAGCTAGCCTCAGACATAGAGAGAGGCTAGCTTCGAGTACGTGGATTCTCGGCCAAGACAATGGTCTTAAGGCCGATGCATTGAGCAGTCAAGCTGGAAAGGTCTGTGCATCAAGTTCTTCAATTGTATTCAATTAACGCAATACCTATCAAATCAATCGCTGCCAACTCCCTACCTCCCACACGTGCAATGCTGGGCCTCGAGGGAATTGTTGAAGCTATCCACGGAGTCGCTTCATTTCGGGATCGTAAAGTGGTTCGGCGGTCACAGTTGCCGGGATTCTCGTGCCAAAATACTCGAGTTCAACCGCATCCCCTTCATTTATGGTGCTCGGCAAGTAAGCGTACGCAATGGGTTTGCCGACAGTAAAGCCAAAAGCAGCACTGGTGACATAGCCTTCTGATCTGCCGCCAGCAAAAACAGGCTCCTTGCCCAGTATCATGGACTTCCCATCGTCAATGGTAAGACAACGCAGTTTCTTGGAGACAATATCCTTTGACACGTCTCGGAGGGAGGACTGGCCGATGAATGCGCCCTTCTTATCCATCTTGACAGCGAAATCCAAGCCAGCTTCATATGGATTGTGTTCAGTTGTCATGTCAGTGCCCCATGAGCGAAATCCCTTCTCAAGGCGCAGAGAGTTGAATGCGCTTCGACCGGCTGCGATGATTCCATGGGACTGGCCAGCCTTCCAGAGAGCGTCCCAGAGTCTAAGGCCGTTCTCTGCACTCGCGTACAACTCCCAGCCAAGCTCGCCAACATATGAAAGTCGCATCGCAGTGACTGGTACTCCAGCGATACTTACCTTCTTGACACGGAAGTACCGCAGACCTTTGTCTGAGAAGTCATCCGATGTGACTTGAGAAATGACATCTCTGGCCCGTGGACCCCAGAGTCCGATGCAGCATGTAGCGCCAGTAATGTCACGAACATGTACCGCCTTTTCCGGCGCATTCTTTGTTTGGATACGAGCCTCTCTTGAGAGATATGCCAAGTCGACTGGTCCGTTGACTCCGACCTGGAACAAGTCGTCGCAAATCCTGGCGACCGTGATGTCGCTGCGAATGCCGCCCTTCTCGTCCAGAAGTAATGTGTAAGTCACGGCACCTGGCTTCCTGGAGACGTTTCCTGTGGTTACCCAGTCTAATAGCCCAACTGCTCCAGGGCCGGAAACTTCTAGTCGTCGTAAGGGAGTCATGTCGTATAGGGCCACCGATGTGCGAGTTTTCCAAGCTTCTGCCGCTGCAATGGGGGAGAAGTATCTACTAGACCAAGCATCTCTCTCAACTGGCCGCCACTCTGCAGGCAATTCGTTGAGTAATTGTTCATTGCTCTCGAACCAGTAAGGTCGTTCCCACGCTCCGGCCTCCAAGAAATAGGCACCGAGTTCTCGCTGACGGAAATAGAATGGACTGACCCTAAGGTTTCGTGGCGATTCCCGCGGTTGAAGGGGATGCATGATATCATACACCTCAACGAAGTTCTGTTGCGAGGTTTCGCTGACATATTGAGGAGTCAGCTGAACCTCCTCAAACCGGTTTATGTCGCACTCAGCCAGGTCAATTTGTGACTTGCCCGTGGTGAGAACTTCAGCCAATGCGCGAGCTACACCAGCAGAATGTGTGACCCAGACAGCTTCTGCCACGTAGAAACCATCTACGGTTGGAGATTGTCCCACAAGTGGTCCTCCATCTGGAGTGAAGGAGAAGATTCCATTGAACCCGTCGGCAACTTCGGTTTCTTGGAGGACAGGAAGCAATTCTTGGGAGAGCTTCCACGCTGGGTCGAAATCCTCCTTCGTAAAGTCGAGACGAGATGGCATTTTGAACTCATGGACGTCCTCTGGAGTTGCGCCCAGTGTAGAGGCAACGATGGGCATCGGACGGTGGCCATAATAACCAATCCCGTATTGATTCCCATGCTCTCTATAGTAAAGGTCTTGATCCTGATATCGTAGAATTGGTAGAACCGCCTCATTGGCCGAGGATCCTTGACTCTGATGACCAGGTATCGCTGAAGTTTTCACGTACTGGTGGGCCATCGGTAACAGAGGGACTCTCAAACCGACCATGGCACCGACTTCGACACCCCAAAACCCAGCACACGACACGACTATGTCCGCCGGGATGTTTCCACTGTTCGTAGTCACTCCGGCCACACGGCCCTCTTTTTGCTCAACCCCAGTGACCAAGGTAGAGCCGATGTACTTCACTCCGGCCTTGCTGGTTTTCTCGATGAGAAGCTGCACTGCACGAGCAGCCAAGGCTAACCCATCACTGGGAATGTGAAGGCCACCTAAAACCAACTCCTTGTTCAGAAGTGGATATAGCTCGAGACATTCCTCAGACGATACCAGACGAGCGTCAACTCCCCACGATGAGGCATAACCGTGTTTTCGCTTAAGCTCCTCGAGTCGTTCTGGCGAAGTGGCTAGTTCGAGGCCACCGACTTGGTTGAAGCACGGTTGACCGTCCTCTTCCAAGGAGAGAAATTTCTCTACCGTGTATTTTGCGAATAGCGTCATTGTCCTAGAAGCGTTGGTTTGAAACACCAAACCGGGGGCATGCGAGGTAGAGCCGCCAGGCATATTTAACGGCCCTTGGTCAACGACTGTAATGTCATTCCATCCGCGCGAGACCAGCTCGTCTGCTAGATTGGCCCCAACTATTCCAGCGCCAATGATGACGACACGGGGTTCATTTACAGTGACAGCCATGCTTGAGCTGGGAACGGTTGAATATGTCGTGATGAAATTTGCAAGTTATTGGAGACTTAGACCTCCACGCTTAGACGAGGTGAGCGGACGAAAGCTAGGTCAAAACTGAAACAATAAGAACATTTTCTTGTTTATTCATGTTGCCTGACTGTGCAATATACTAGATATTGTCTACATCCATGGACCTGAAGATAACTCTTGGCCCTCGGAGAGCTTCAGCCGTGTGGTTGACGAATCGACGATCACGTGATCGGCATTGGAGCGAAGATGCCGTCACGGCCGCCGCGCCACGTCAAGGTCGACTCCCATTTCATCCTGGGGCGTACATCATAACTACGTGTGTTTCTATAAATGGTGGCAAAGCGACGGCATCTTGATCAGGCCTCAAATCAATACCCTACACAAGAAGCACTAGCACATAGATTGCGACACTTCAAAATGGAATGATACGTAAACGAAGTCATGCATCTGCAATGGGACAGCAAGGTATGGAACAAGGTACTTTCTAAACTTTGCTATGATCCACTCCGTTGTTATACTCCCATATAACCCTTGCTTATCTTTGTTTCGAGGAGGATCAATACAGGTTCAGCTACCCATCTGTTTTCCCCGGCTCAGACCCCAGAGTGACCAAGAAGTAGATCATTGGGTTTGACCGCCGGCGAAGTGGTGTTTCTGGATAGTGAATGGCCCATGGAGTTCTAGAACTACGCTGGCTTCGCCTAGCCGGTCATGTGGTTGCTTTCACTCGTGTCAATTCGTACCCAAATGACCTCCTTCACGAACACGACGGTGGTGCGCCCAATATCGCCGCGGCCATGGTGTGGGGGTAGAGCAACAGCCTCCTCAAGTTGGAGGTTCCGTACTGCAACCTCCGAACGATAATGAGGGCGAATGTGCGCTAATCTGAAGTGGATATGCCCAATGTTTCCCATCAGCCGAGTCCGTGCTCTGTACTCCGAACGCAGGTTGACAACTTGCGCAGGAAAGTGGGCGAGGAACTGGCCACGATGGAGTAGATAACCACACGCCAACTATGATAAGTGACGGAGGCGCCAGCAAACATGATGACAACAAGGGGCGCAGGAACAGACGAGCTGGCATGCACATTAGCATAATCGCGTGGCTAGTCAACGACCGCTGCAAAGGATGTCGAATTGTTACCACTTCTGGGAGCCCGCTGAGCCACGGATATCATCATCTTACACAAGACGGGCTCCGAAGCCGGCCGGCCAGACCCATGTAGCGATAGACCAAGCGTCTGGAAGGCCGCAGGTTCTTCCTGCAATATCCTGGCATTGCCCCGTTTCCCCAGAATCAACTGGGCCCGCTGAAGCCAAAAAAAGGGAACAGGATCGACGCTAACAAGGTTGCCAATGACTCGTTATCAATTGGCTGTGCGACCCATCCCAGCGTTGTGTAATGGTATCACTAGTTATCACTCGGGCTCGTGGCGTAAGCTTCATACCACAGCAAATAGGTGACTCGGACAGTGTCAGAGATGCCGAAATCTTGATTCAATTGATCTGGATTGATGTGATGCTGCATCAGGCGAATGAAAGGAGGATCATGGCAGTTATCACGGAAGGTTTTTCAATTTGGTCTACCTCAAACGCCGTGTCTTCTGAAGCTATGTATACTCAGGGGCCCGTGATATTCAGACCCTCTGCACGTTCTAAGATACAGGCTAAATGTGGCTGAAAATACTGTCATTCATATTCCCGCCTTCCCACCAAGCCATGCTTCTGCTGTTGCCAACGCTGGGCCGCGCGTCATGATACACAAGGTCTGCCATGTTGTCAAACTGAGAAGGTTCGGCATATAACCACGGGGTTGTGTTGAAAGTGAGGCTGTCTGCCTGTTCTGCGGATATCTCGTTAAAGGCCGTCTCTCTTGACGAGCTTGGCGACGAGTTAACAGTTCCCTTGAATGGCAATGTGGGCGCGTCTTGACCGCCATCAGCCGTATTGACTGTGATGTCTGGTGAGGTCGCCACTATGATATCGAGTGTCGTGGCCTCGTCATCATCTTCACGCGCTAAAGTAAGAGCCAGCGATGAGTCCAGCAGGCCAGTGTGGAGGAACTCCCTCGAGTCTGCCGTACAATTGAACTGCAGAATGTTCCACATCAAGGGTACGCTGAGGTAAATTCTGGATGGCATCCAATCTTCGACGTCATTGCTTTCGGAGCCCGCTGCTATCCGGGTCATCTTGTCGAGGTTTCGGTCCTAGGGATCATGCGTTAGTCGCGAGGCGAAAGCAATGACATGTACAGGTAATGGAGAGAGGGCGTATACCAATGCTCGGCACGCTGGCGAAAAGGGAATAAAGCCCTTCAGAAACCTTCTGCACTTGGCAAAGTCTGCATTGGACTTGTGTTTCAACTTGGTCGCGGCTGCACAGCAGTAGTACAGATGCACCGTGGCTGCGATGGCTGCAATATGGCCAAAGAACGGATCCGTCAATGGAACCTGTTTGTCCAGCACCATGTCAACCATTCGCACAATCCATGTGGAATGTATAAGCGCCAACTCTGATGACCTTCTCCAGAAAGTATTCGGAATAGCCAAGTTTGGATTGTGCTGCGCTCCCACAATGTATAGAAACGGATGGTTAAGGACAGTTGGAATGGCATGGTATGTGAACTGTTCCTTCAGCCATGTAGACCAATAGTCACGGTTTATCTTGAGGTCTTCCATCTTGCGCTCGTAGAACTTGACCGAGTCATACCTGTGACACATTGGTATCCTATTTTCGGCCTCCATGAAATCCGACAATACCGTCGCATACATGGAATCCCGTCTCCATGGCTCTCGGAAAATGCCTTGGGCGCAGTCCGAAACATATTTCCGGACACGGCTCCAGACCCAGCCAAGATGGACGCTAGTGTTCCAAATTCCAGGCTCACTTGGAACTGTGTGACCAACATCATCGACGGGAAGGGGAGGGACTTTTGGATCGAGTCCCAGGGGATGTCGATGCTCTGCATCGCTGGAGCCATACGACTGGCGCCAGATTTCCGTTGGGGCGCTGAGGATTCCTGTTTGGCGGCCATGGTACTGATCCAGAACCTGTAGACTCCAGAAAACCCTCTTCTTGCGCTCTGATGTGAGGTCATCCATCAAGTATCCGGCATCCAAGTCCAGCATTGCAGAACGGCAAAGCTGAAGGGCCAGGCCAAGGTGAAATTGGCCAAGATGCACATTTCCATCTAGATGATTTGTTGTCAGCGGTGCCGACGGCGAGGACGAGACGCAGCAGGTTTGCACAATACCTATAAATGACGAGTATGAAAGAAGGCAAAGGCTCTCTATCGTAGAAAGGCCGACGGAACCGTTCGCTATGCGCACCATGATCATGCCCCTAGCATTATCACCATAGAACTGCAACTCGTCACATTTTCGGGAGAAACGAGACGTTACAGCGAGGATGCTGCAAGCGAGCTCGTCAGAAAGGGAACCAGTGTCGCTAACCTCATCACGCTCGAAGCACCAAATCGGTTGGCGGTGGCAGAATTCGAAGTAGAGCCGGATGCCGAGGGCGATATCAGATGAGCTGGGTCGCAAGTGTGAAAACTCAGTGTCGAAAGGGTTTGGCAGATTGTGGCTAGTAAACGAACATGCGTTTCTTGTCTCGCGGGCGGGCGGGGTAACGGAATGAGATTTTTCTGAAAAGTTGGAGATATCGTCGGACGGTTGCTCTTGACTTGAAGACTGGCTTGGCCTTTGGGAAGCTGGTCAGAAGGTCTGAACGTGATATGATGGACGTCGTCTGTACAACCTCCCGGTTAAGAGGAGATCCAATTTCTCTTCGAGGTGTGCCAATCTCTCCTCCTGCGGTTTTGTCAGAGTCTGTGCCTCTCGGTCAAGAATTGATGACATACCGATCGGCCACTTCGCGACGCCTTGGCTACGGGCGGATAGGAACACGGTTGCTTGAGGCGAACACAGCTCGAACAAGCTGGTCTCTCAGCGGGACAGCGCGTCTTTTTCCTCCTGTCCCCAAAAAGTCAGCAGAACCGTCAGAAAGGTGGCACGTCAAAAGAGGTCTCAGCAGCAACAGACCTGCAAGTAAGGCAGGCGTGATGTGATCTTCGTCTCCCTCGGAGTGCAGTCCCAAAGCTCTCTTCCGGCGGTGTCATTATGCTTGCCAACGTTGGCTCACCGACCTCGACGCCCTCGAGGGGGAGTTGGGGACTATGAGAAGCGGCCGCCTGCGGTGGCTTATCGCCACGGTTCTTTTATGGGTGGACCAAACTTGATGTGTGCCAGTCAGGTTTAAAGTGCGGGGGTGATGATAATAACATGCCAAAACCAAAGGCTGGAACATTGGGCCGATAAAGGAGGAGGAGGAGGAGGAGGAGGAGGAGGAGGAGGAGGAGGCGCCACTTGCACCAGACTTTGTCCTGCACGAAGCCGCCAGGCGAGACGAGGACGGGCGGGCGCCGCAGGGCAATTCGTGCATAAACGCGGAGGGGTGTGTGTGTACATGGCCAAGTGGTATCACTTGACCCTTTGCCCTTTCATTACGGAGTAGTACTCCGTACTGTCGTTGGCTTCGTCATGGGAGACGGAAAGGCCCTAGAGGCTTTCACGCTGGTGCTTGGGCTCTCGACACCCGACCGATCTCTAGTCAAGTTAGGTAACAGTCAGGGTCATGGTGACGCATTGATCGATTGCGGAGAGTGATGAGGTTCGGACCACAATGTCCGTTCCCCAGACAGTAAAGTAAGTAACTCGGTTACCCTCGCTCCGCAAAAAGTTCAAGTAGCTCAAGTCGAAGAAGAAGTGAGAGCACTGGGGGGGAGGGATATGGTGGCGTTCGCCAACAATCCGTCGCAAGTCGCAGTCAAGTCGGCGTCTTGAGGTACGCCTCTGTTTACCAAGAAGAGCCGCACCTCTCGTTTGACGGCTTCACGAACAAGAGGAAGGCTATTCGTGTTGCACCTGGATCGTTTCCCAAGTCATGAAAGAGTGAGACGACCATGAGTCAACGGGAATGCGCCAGGCGTCTTCATTTCTTCATTAACGCTAAATTATATAACCAAAACAACAACTACTTGAGGCGTGACAGCATAATGACAGTCTCGATCTATGGCTGGCAACCTCTATACCTCTACCGCAACTCTGTTGTTGACCTTGCAGCAGTCCACTGCTGAACAAAAATTCAGGTCCTTTTCTGCCGCAACAGCACTCTTTGGCAGAGTTTGACGTGCTGGCCATACTTCCTCCCCCATATCTGTCTCCAGCTGATGGTGTTCTCTCAAAATCTCTCGCACCAGCTTCTGAAAGTATAATGGGCCCTTCTCCATCTTCGGGTGCATTTCCCCATTAACAAACACACCAGTGTTGATGTTCTTCTGGGCATTGGCACAGAGAACCTTGTCCTCGGACATGATGCGTTTGTACATTTCATCAATGAGCTTGAAGTCTTCGTCGCTAGAACTTTTGTTTCTGTAGACTTCGTACTTCATGACAGCTTTTCCTGGGCTGAGAGGTACAAACCTCTGCATGAAGAAAAAATGCGGGCTTGATTTGAACACAGTCAGCATCAAAAGGTCGGGTTGCTATCAGTCCACTAGAATGTACTTACGATACGTTCATTGAGGCGTTAGGGAAGAAGTATGTGCTGGCAACGTTCAGGCCGCGCGCAATCTGCTCCGGTTTGGGGTTTCCATAGTGTTGGATATGGCAGCCCTTTGTCTCGACGTAATACGAGTTCAAATCTGCTATGGTAGGAATGTCGGGGTGGGTAGTCTTGCAGTGATAGCATTCGTTGTAGTTGTCTGCCAAAATCTTCCAGTTGTAGTCCCCTTCCATCTCCCAAGTGTGGTCGAATACGTAATCGTCAAAGTTATAATTTTGGAATCGTGGCTGCTCATCAACTCCTTCAAAGTCCTGTTCCCATGTGACCTCGGGCTCGTCGTTGGCATCCATGTTTACCCAGACAAATCCGTTCTTGTCAATGTGGACGTGGAGAGGAAACAGCCCGTTCTTGGACTTGTCAAAGTCCTCCATATCTTGGTATCCGGGTGCCTTTGCCAGCTTTCCGTTCAGTCCATAAGACCATCCATGATATCTACAAGCCAACACGCTGTTGTGACCAGTCTCTTTGGTTACAATGGGGAAAGCTCGGTGCCTGCAGACATTATGGAAGGCGTTGATGTTGTCTTGTCGGTCACGAGTGATGATGAACTGAAAGCCAGCGACGTCGTATCGCAGCCAATCACCCTGATTGACTAGTCTGTGCTTATGTGTCGTAAGGAGCCACTTCCTCGAGAATATTGCTCTTCTTTCCAGCTCATAGAGCTCCTGCGAGGTGTACCAGCTAGCAGGCAAGGCGCGAATAGGGGCTTTTCCCTCTTCAAGCTCATCCACAGTCTGATTACCCCCGAATCCGAAATAGCCTTTCAAAAAGGATGGTGCCATTGGAGATGACAATGTTGAAGTATGGTTGTTTGATAAGAGACCTGTGGTAAGCGTGGTCTTGCGAAAGTGGTCTACCAAGGTTGTTTTGGTGGCAAACACAAAGCTCCAAGTGACATCTTTCGCGCCTTGATATAAGAAATCCTATTCACCCTCCCACTCTCACACCCATGTACAACTTAGTATACCGGTCGTTCTGGACCGTGAAGCACCGATAAGCATCCCGACGGTCGAGATATGCCGACAGCGACCACGTGATCGGCTTTAACACCGACGGCTAATCTGGCGTCCACGTGATCGGTGTGACAGAAAGACATGGCTAGCGATATCGCCGTCATTAGAAGTCAAGGAGGATATTCCGGTTTACGTTCGGTGCTTCTAGTGTGTCTGATTCATTCTTGTTGTTGTTCCAGGGAATTTCTACCCAGGGCTGTTCAAAGAATGACTGGGGTCTGTAAAACACTACCTTAATGATGCCATTTGGATCAAGTTCAGATTGGTAACCATGCGTCTATCATATCCCCGGCGCTTCCGTAATAAGCTTTTTACTACCGAGTACAGGCGCCTTTGTCCCCCTTTAACCCGCTCGACGTTCACAGCCAGCCCATATCATTCATAACTATATAAACTTCCCTTTACGTTCGCAGACAATTATCTTTGCAATGTTTCAGGAGACCAACCAGCTCCTAATCCAAACTATCCTGAAGCTTTGTGATGGCAATGATGTTGTCTGCTGTGTGCTTGTGTACTCACTGTGCAGCAACGTTTTTAGCCCTGCATAAGGTCTACTCCGCAATGATTGCTTGCCGAGGGCTGGGTTGAGGGTCGCAATGTAAAACGCCGCACAGCAGTTTACCCAGTCACAGACGAGAAAGAATGCTGCCACCAAAGTTTCACTTGCTTACAGCGTCCGAGATATAGCATCACAGAATACAGCCACCCTGCATCCTATATCTCAGCTCCAACCTTCTCTCATGTGAAGGCGTCGTTTCGCAACGATTATTGGTTCTGCATGTCTGAAAAAGGTTGAAAGACCAGTCTGGACCATAGGGTTAAGCTCTAACTTTCCGAAGTGTCATGTGAAGGATGCATGACAAGGCACAATTTTATAGGTAGGTATCTCAGAATGGCTTAAACCAATAGCTTCCCTGGGCTGCGTCCTACATGACAAATATAAAGGTTGGCGGCTGACCATTTCCTCAAGTTCATCCAGCCGCGTCTTCTCAAATCTTTAACCGCTACATATCAGTTTGATCCAGCAGTCTGTTAGTATGGCACATGGTACGTTAAGGGGAAGTGCAGCCTTCTGCCACTTTATGATTTTTGCCTCCTCTGTCATTGTTACCGGGATAGTATCATGGTTTCTCAACCGATACCGCTTTCGAGGATCACACATAGTTTACCAGGAAGTTGTTGTACGTATCCAGTCCTAGTTTTCATATGCGGCGGAATCTAATGCAACACAGGCGGTGCTCACGATGCCGATATACCTCGTTGCCATGATATCCTCTTTTTTTAGAAGCTACGAGGGTTATTTTATGCCCATCAACTTTATATTCTCTTACTTGTGGATCACATCATTCATCCTTTCTGCTACCGACTGGAGCGGTGTTCTCTGCCGAGAGACTCAATTAGGTTCAAGCAACTGCTCGATGAAGAGAACCGTAGAAGCTTTTAACTTCATCGCATTGTGAGCTCTGAACCCTACAGTCATCGGGCTTAAGAACAGAAACAAAATTAACATTTCATGATAGGTTTTTTCTGATTTGCAATATCGTAATCGAAGCGTTTCTAATGCAAGCATTTCACGATGACCGCCGCGGAGGTAACCTTATATCAAAGGAGCGACCGAGCACTTCTGGGACCAGAGACTCAGGGACAACGGCGGCGTATGCCACACCTGGTCAGAATGGAGCCGCACCAGCCACTCAGGTATAAGCTTAGGCCCTTTAAAAGATATAAGGGAGATCGGTGTCACGGCATGGAGAAATAATTACGTGGTTTGGTAGATGCCTTTCAGTCTGATATCTGCTCTCACCGCCTTGTTGAATTACTTGACAGCTTAGCTTGTTATGATATGTTTAGGAAATAGTACAGCTATCTTTTACCTTTCATTGGTCTCAATACTCGATAATATGCAATTTTATTACTCTTGACTCATCATCAGAAATCTATGTCTCTGATGGCATTTACCACTTAAACCACTTATCACCAAAGTCAGCACATAAGCCACGCATGTCCCAAATCGTATCTTGCCATACTTTTACCGCAATCATCTCATGTGATACTACCTCGTCAACAACTTGCTTCCAATGCGTGAGACTGAGTGGACAGATGGGGTCAATGGGTGTGTTTTACATGCTTGCGCTTCGCGAATATATTTCATAGCGAAAGTCAGAAAATGAGGCTCGGAATGATGGAATGTTCAATCCTTTGTTTTAATGGAAGAGCTTCTGCAAGAAGGCCCTAAGTAAAACAAGCAAATTGATTTACTCCTCGATAAGATTGATACTTTGTTGGTGGCTTTGCTCTCTCTACGAGCCTGTCACGAAAGGGGGATATCATTGTGTCATAGCTTAGCTTCTACGTATAAGAAGGACTAGACCTTCCATTTGAATTGATCAACTAAGTTTCGCTCTGATCAGCCTTACTACCCTACCTTGACCTATCTCGACGGGAACGTGACTTTACACTCTGCAAAGGAGCGCAGAAATATAAAGGTCATACTAGCCTTCGAGATAAGGGTCCTAAGGGTAAGCAAACCATTTGATTAAGAGCTACACGAAGGCATTATTAAGTTGTTATTCGGGTAACCCCTTTGGTGCTTGGTTGTGGGTGTGTTTTCCACCAACAAAATACCTTAAGTTTTAGGTGAGACCTTTTGTGGTCAATGTCGTGTAACCTTGTCTATAACCTTGGTTGACCGTTGATCTTGTGATATCTCCCCCTTGTTGCTCGGTATTTCCAGGTAGTCCCATGTGGTATAATAGCTAGATGTTGTCCTCGTTTCCAGCTGATGATCCCCGTTGTACAAGATCTATTACGATCATCTCACTTTCCCCCCGTCTTTCTCTTTTGCTTAGGGGTATTTGATAATCATGCTAACCACGCGCTTCGATCGTTACCCTCACATCTCGTTGACTGTTTCCGGATGCCGGATCCGTTCGGGACATCCTAGTAGTCAGACTCTACTGATTTGTACATGATCTATTATTGTGTCGTGGAGCTGCATGTCGAACTTCTATGATAAAGTCGCGATAGTGGGATACAACTCTGCATAAGCCAATCTTAAGGTGAGCCGTCCATATTACGCAAGACATGGTTGAATTATACAGGTAAGCTTTCTCGAGACTCACCGGATTCTTAAAAAATGTCTGCCGCATATAGTGAAGTTGACTAGGAAAGCTTCCAAGTTCACGCTATATTTTTGTGCCGCAATCCATCTTTTAGGATTGAACGACATGGTTCCTGCATATTCCGGGGTCTGTGTGAACAAAATAGGTTGACTGGCTTTCTGGTGTCTGGTAATGAGTGAGCGTTCTCAGCCCGGACAGCATTTAGTGCTAGCTTACACCCGGAGGTATAGCAAAATCACCATCGTGCAGTGTATTATTTGAAGCTATTCTTGGAAGCCGAAGCAAAGGACCATCCGAAAGTCGCAGGGACTCCAGGACAATACCTCTTTTGCAGAACTGTTAGCTTGCTTCTTGTGATAACGCCGTTGGTACTCAAATCACTAGGTATGAAAGATATTATAGCTTTGAAAGGGGCGGAATCTCCTCGAAAGACTTGATAGTACTCATTTCGGCGCAAAAGTCCTCATATTTGATGGAATCTGGAAG
This sequence comes from Metarhizium rileyi, assembly GCA_031753515.1. Lineage (NCBI taxonomy): Eukaryota > Fungi > Ascomycota > Sordariomycetes > Hypocreales > Clavicipitaceae > Metarhizium > Metarhizium rileyi. The sequence goes on from JAUKVO010000008.1 coordinate 2,981,532, forward strand.
AATGCCACGCTTAGAGTTCGAGCCGTTGTTTTAGTGCCCGCATGGAGGATCACAGCATCTTCATCAAGCATTCGGCTTAACCTCCTTTCTTCGGGAGATATCATCGTCTACAAGAGATGCCAGTATTCCTGAGTTAGCATTTATAGTGCGGATCTGCCATAGGGTTCGACATCCCAGGCTTGATATCCTCTTGGTGGAGAAGAAGATTTGCGGCGCCAGGTGACAGAACTTTTAGAATTGCAGGTGGAAGCTTTCCGAGAAGTAAGACGGAAGCAGGGGAAAACTGAGCTAGATTGGCGCCTTTCGCGAGATCATAAAAAGTCGTGTTCGACGTCGTCTTGAGATCTGGAACACTCAGATAGTCGTAAGGTCACCCTATAAGTATAGAGTGTGATGATATCGGCAGTTAAAGCATTAAATGCTTTACCCTGAACCGAACCATCACTTCACCCGTATTCAAATCCTTGAGCCACTGGCATATCATATCTATTCTCTCGCGGATGTTTGGCTCAAATGAATGACTGCACGCTTCGAGAAATAGGGGTTTAAATAGCCTCGACAAGGTCGGTGGAGATGGTTGTCTGCTGTTGCTGTCGTTGCTCCGGGAAAAGCAAGGGAGTCTACTAGAGTTGCACTTTTACGATTAGGAGTCTTACGGCAAATGAGAACAGAAAGACTACCAGGCTTCTGCTTCCAATAGTAGGACTGGCTTGGCACCGGTTTAGTGGAGCAAATGCCATTCGCTGCATTGACAGGATCGAACCAAAACTGATAACCCGATGCGGCAGGAAAGAAGCGAGCTCTAAGCACCTGCTGCCTCGGACTGACGATGGTTATTGATTGAGAATCATTTAGGATCACAGCGTGCGAGCACGACACTCACAGCTTTTACATAGCTTTTGCTGTATTATAGGACTCGCTCATCAAAACGTTTATTTTAATCTGTCCTTACCGTCTGCTTTAAACCTTCACTAACGACTGCACATCTGCTCCAAATATGTCTTTGATCGACTAATATTCAACAAGGGGTTGATTGAATGGAATTCGAAATAGACGTCTTAGGCATATTCGAGGATTGTAGGGCATACTGCACGAAAATTTTCTTTCCACATTTGCGAGGCATGCAACACAAGGTGTGATAGAGACTGATCTGAGAATTGAGAACGTTCCATTTTGAAAATAGGCACTTGTTCATTCCGAGCTGTGGCACAATACATCTCCAATCACCCCCTGAAGCTGACTGGGCACAATCAGTGTATTATAGGCCGTGACGCCTCGCAGCAAAGCAAAGACGTGTGTGTATACCGCGCATGAGATACCATCATGCAAAAAATGCTCTAAAATCCGGAACTGCTGGCGTGCAGACCGGTCGGCTTACCCGTTGGCAACTAACTAAGTGGGTAACTAAGTTCAACATTACTAGCCAACTCAGTTGCCATCGAGTAAGTTCGAGTACGGAGTACGGAGTAGATACCATTTTATTAGGACTGGAACATGTAACTAAGTTATTCAAGCCCGTATCCCAGACTTTGTGGAGCAGGGGTATGACCGATAAAGCATCGAGTACGGAGTATTAATTATACTCAGCCGTCGGATCGGAAGTTGGGCGAGCGGTGACGGTCGCTTTAAGAGTCCGACATAGCCTGGTGCAACTCTTGCAAACTTGAGGTTACTTCGCAAAGGGAACACATAGTAGATGCCGGAAGAGAATGTGCCTGCTAACATAATAATAACACCAAGCAGATGTCTGCAATATGCGAGTGGAGTTGTAACTTACCAGGCGGTCAAGTGTGCTTAAGACTAAATGGAACTCGCGCGCACTAGTAGTATAAGCAACTAAACACAAATAGTCTTTTTTTTTGAATACACAATTGCAATCCAGTCGGTCGCTTTGCCCACCTTCTTTTGTGTGGCTTCTAACTACCCCTTTTATTCAATTTCAAAATCCGAGTCATTGCAGCCCACTCTGCAGCAGTTCCGAATCAGCTATATATGGGCCCCGAAAAGGGGTAGCGAAGCCGGCTTAACGCTAATAAAGAAGGCTATCACGATATCACGATGCCTTTCCCACAGCTAAGAGAGATAGACCTGAATTAAACTATTTTATTATACCTTGGTGCGCTAGTGCCTTTGCACTTGGTCGGATTAAACAGAATATATTGTCGCAGAATCGCAAGCCGCCGCTATAAATCGACAGGAGAAGAAAAAGAGAAGAAAAAGAAGAGATGGTAATTAAGCACCCATGTAGATGAGAACCGCCGACTGAAACTATGCCTTTTTGAGTTAAGCACAGCAGTAATAACGACCCAGTATGATGACTGCCAAGCGCATGTGGCGTGACCGCATAAAGATCCTAATATACACGTATACCCACAGAGAACGGGGTACGTACTTGCTCTAGTTAGTTGGTAGAGTAATATGTACTACAGACGCGCTTAGTAACTATTTCTTATTTACACTATAGAATTGTCACGCAAAAGGCAATACGGCCTCGCCACAAAATATTCTATATGGACCCCCTTATATCTCATTGCGACAAGAAGGAATGGTGGATCTAGGTCAGGATAAAAACCGCTCCTCCCTTGACTGGTCACTCGAGTCATAAACGGTATGGCTCAGCGCGTTTCAACTACCGGCGCATAAGAAGACTTTGGGCAGGGAAGTCACCCTGCTGATTAAACAAATCAATGCATCTTGCATTAGAACATGCGGGAACTGACGGGGATGGACATGTCAGATGCTAAAGTGGCGGGTTTCAACCTCGCTGTTATAAAAAGTTCCATAAAGTCCCTTCTTCTCTCTGATCTCTCCTCTGGTTCTTGACCTGGCACTCTTTGATTTACAGGACTCCTTGTCGGTTTTTCTGCCTTTCTCTTACGTTTACAGGTGTCCAATATTTCAAACCACACTCATTACAAGTTCTTGTTTTCTTCGCCTTCTCTTAAACTTTATTCTATTTCGTTTCTATTCTAGCAGCTATGAAACCGTTTAGCCCTTCCGCTGGCGCCCTCGCCCTGCTTGCGATGAGCATGGCCCGAGCAGCTCTAGGCGCAGAGACTCCTACCAGCCAGAAGCCTGAAAGAGTTCTTGAAAACGACCTCTCGTTCGTTCCTGTCGAGTCTCAGGTGCCTACTCTACTGACACATGAGATGGACGCCTGTCACAAGCGAGACACTCGACCAAAAACCGGCCCCAACTATCCTTGCGTCGCGCAGGCTTGGATCGAGCATACCTGCCGAGTCAACGGGACAACTCCTGAGCATCTTGCCGCTCAGCGAGACTGCATGTGCGGCGAGGGCAGCTCGTTCTTCCAGGATGCTGTCGCTTGCTCTTCATGCAAGACAGGATATGCTCTGCAGGGTGTTGCTGAGCACCAGTTCTGGCAGAGCTTCTACGGAAAACTTCAAGACTCGTACTGTGGTGCCAAGGAGCTGGAAGGCAACTTCGTCGCCTATTATGAAAAGGCCGAACCCCAGAAAAATTATCCTCCACCAATGGGCCAACCCCCCAACATCGTTGAGAACAAGTTTGGTCCTATTGGAGTCGTCCCTGTCAAGACGTACTACCCCAATGCCCCAGAGACACAGGGCCCGGGCAAGTTTACTCCTGTTCCTCCTAAGAGCGAGAACGATGCTACGCCTGCCAGCTCTGGAGTGACTGTCGACGGTCTTCTCAACGCTCCCGCGCTAGTTCTTGTTCGGCCTAACAAAACTGTGGTTCCATCGAGCGGCACCTCCATCCCACCCTCCCCTGTAGTCGATGTCGGCTCCCGGCCCACGACGCTGCTACCCATAAAAGCCTCGAACTCTACTACGCCTACGTCGCTGGCTAGCTCTGTTGCCGAAGCCAAACCTACTAGCAGCGGCGAACTCGTTGTCAACGGCGAGGCTGAGGCCTTTACCGTCTACACCGCCATGCAGTGCATCGTCGCATTCGGCGCTTCTATGAATGATTTCAAGTTCGTATGCAAGTCAGTTCAGGTCCAACCGGGATCTGTTCACAGACTCGCGACCAAGGAACAGTGGGAGGCGGCCATGGAACTCCCTGATGCAGGCAACATCAAGAATTGCGAGACTGTGCTGCAGTACAGGGGCATCAGCGGAACTATCGTATCTAAGGATAATATGGTTCCTCAAGACAAGAACGCCAGCAAGCTTCCTACCAAGCCTCTTCCTCCTTCTGATGATAAGACTGTTGCCTCCAACGACCACATCCCTTCACCCAACAAGACTGGCTCGAAGCAAGACGAGGCTGGCCCTTCTGGCTCTCCCGCCCAAAAGGCTGACGCCCCTCATAAAAATTGCCGAAGCAAACATGTCAAGGCTCCTAACCACTCAGGCAGCAGCACAGCTCCTGTGACTGGCTCTAGTAACACCAGGGTTGGTGGTCAATCTGGAAACGAGACTCCTGGAAATCAAACTCCCTCTGATGTGTGGGCTAATTCGTGTGCCAGTAAGGCCTCGATCCAACAAAAGTGTGTGGACAAGCGTGAATGCATGTGCAGCCAGCCCTTCTTTGAGAGAGCAGTAGCCTGTGCAAACCAAGACAATATCTCCTGCCAGGAGGCAAAGTCCCAGACTCAGTTCTATCTCGAGCTGAAGGAGAAATTCTGTGTCAACAATGAGCTTGGTGAGGATTTTAGCGTGGCGTACAACAAGTTGAGGCCACTAAACTAGTATCACGAGCTCATCACGACCCCATAGACCTGTTACTATAATTTAGAGCCGTAGTCATGGGTTTATGCGCGACTTACTAGAGCTAGAATGGGGTTACTAGAAGCTAATGACTCTTATATTAAATATAAGAACAGGAATCTTGTAGGTAGCACCAAGAGTAATATATACTAGTACGAGCACAAGCTGCAAGATACATGAAAAACTTCCATTCATAGTTACCTTTTATAGAGTACTATAACTGCCTTTTATAGTATTAAGCTAGACCTGCTTGCTTCTTTGTGCTCTACTTGTTATGCAATGCATGTGACGGGCTGGCCCGAGTGGGCTATCGCAGGTGCAAAAGAGTACGAATTGAACAGATCGCTCTTATCTGTTCAATTGGGCACTACTATTTAGGTGAACTTCCGCAACCGCGCACACAAAGGTCGGGCTGACAAGTCCAGACTAAAACAGTCCACTAGAGAATTTATAGGCTGCAACTTAATACTTACCATTACTAGCTCTAGATAGAAGTCCCTCTCTTTACCCTTACGTTTCCTTTATATCTAATTTATCTGCTCTTATAAGCTAGAAATAGCTTCTTTCTATAGAGAAGTCACTTGTTTTATATGTAGTTGGAAAAGCCACTCGGGCAAGATAGCCTAGAAAGATAGAATAAAACCCCATCCTACCCAAACCCAAACCCAAAAGAAACAGTACTAGTAGACATCGAATATTTGATATATATATATATACATATTTACTTGTGCGGCTATATACAAGCCAGCTATTTACGCATTAACGAATCATCGGAGGATGCCTATCCATCTCGACCGCTTCCAGGAGAGAGTGACCGCAAATATCTTCCCCCTCTTTCAAGCTGGTACTAGTACCGTTGGCATCAGAACTGGCCGCTTCATCCGTGATCCTGTGTTCATTGATAGTTGCCTGGAAACTGGCAGAGCTTGTCAAGGATGGACGAGACTCGTTTCCACTGATACGTCGTCGTTTTAGTGCTAACCTTATTTCGTGGTCTGCTACATTAGCCTCAACCCAAGCCGTAGTTCGAGACCTACAATGTCTGTCATCATCATTCTCGGAATCTTGCGATGTGTACCCGATTGCTTGTATGCTTTCTTGACAGTCTCCTTGCTAGGATTCTAATTGTGGCCTGGATCTTTCACTAGGACTCGAGGCCCGCGAACCTCCACCACCGTATCGGCTGTGCCGCTGCGCACGATCCATCTGAATTTCTTGAACAATCCAAGCAGGACTGCCGTGAGAGTCGATCCCACGTTGCACCACGGCAATCCGGCGGCGTTCACCCCTGAGAATAAAATCCTTGATATAGGCGAACACCGTGAAAGCAAATCTTGCAAACAGGAATTGCGGTGCCGCAGAGTCGAGGCTGTGTGTCTTCCGGTTGTGATATTTGAGAGCGGCGTCACCAGAATCGTTCGTAGTCGAGAAGAAATGTACAACGGTATGTTGATGTCCGTCCTCATCCAGTTTGGGGACGAAAGCAAATGCGCGATCGTCGAAGATCCTGTGAAGGTCGACACGAAGTCGGCACACATTATCGTCACTGTTTGACACCGACTTTGCACCTTGCGAATAGTCACACATGGCATTGTCAGTGTACCATTTTTCGTGCGACGGGGGTATGAGGTGGGCCTTCTCCGGCCGCATACGGCCCGAGATGACACAACTAGGCTTAGTATCTCGAGGAGTTATCGCAACAGAGTTCCAAGATTGCGGAAGAGCGTCAGGAAATCGCCACTCCTGGAAATTGGGTGTGACAGCATACGACGTCGTGTCAGTTCCGTCCCCCGTCCCTGAACCTTTTGTTAGGAGCGAATTCGCAGATGACTATGGCTGAAGAACCGACACTTCAGCTTTGAGATGATACATAGTGGGACGAAGGTAATGGGGAATGAATTTACCCTGCGGGACGTGGAGAAAGTAGTGATGATGCACCAGGATATCGCAGGAAGCCCGTTGCACTCTGTTGCTGCCTTTGCGATCGTAGCTTAGATACGCGGTCTCAAACGAGTTTCCAGCGATAATCTGACAGGCCAATAGCATAGTTTCGGAATGGACCCCATGAGTCGCTTTTTCTAAGCAGGCGCCCTTCTGTACAATCTCGATTCCATCGTCCGTTTTGTCTTGTGGCCCAACCTCGTCCAGCCTTGGTAGCGAGAACATGGTGTCCTCACCGCGAATGTACCCGGGGTGCCATACCGATATATGTGAGCGTAAATGCGACGGCAGTTGACATTGAAAGACGGACGTCTTGAAGCCGCATCGTCCCCGCCCTCGCCCTCGTCTGTTATCGCGTCGCAGAATAAGAGGAAGTGAATTTGGCTTAGGTATCAGGTTGATTTCGCGGCGTTAATGAAGCCCTTCGCTGTCGATTCGGTTTGGGTGTTTACCAAGCAGCTAGTTGAGTGATGATTTTGCTAATGGCATTTCCATGGCTTTTCCTTTGATTGATATCAGATGTTGCGCGCGATTCGATGTACCCCATAACTTCATAATCCACTTAGTTGCCAACGGGTAGTTTAAACTTAGGGTTGGTAAGGGTTTTATTCTGTTTTTCTAGGCTATCTTGCCCGGGTGGCTTTTCTAAGTAGAGCGACCTGCCGTTGCTCGCTAGCTTGATGTCCAAAACTAAACATGGCAGTGCGGTAGAGATGGGACATCCTGATTGTCGACAATATAGTGTTACGCGGACCAAAGCATATAATTGGCATGGAAGTATATTTGGGCTGCTAATAGATAGAAATCGCAGCTTGTACGCTGCTTAAACCCTAGACCTGATGCAGGGCTAAAACAGGAAATAGAGCAGCTGTTATCATCGCTGCAGTAATCTTTAGCGCAAACCCAGCCTTAGAAGTAACTTATCCGTCTGAGGCCGATAAGCGTGACTGGAGCTTGGAGCCTAAACTTGAGCCTGAGCCTAACAGTCAGAGTACAGAGCAATCACACCGAATCAGGCACACTAGATAGCTTAGGACGGAAATAAAGCGCCCTACACGACTAGCCTCTCTCCCCTCTTAGTCCTTGATCCCAGGTTGACCGGAAATCGGCATTCACTTCCGTCGAAAGGTCCTACTAGTGGGTGTCTTCCAAACAACTTTTCTGACAAGAAAGTCTATTGCCGGAGCTGTCAGGAAAAGCCGTTGTTGGCTGCGGCCCTCCTGCTGAAGAGGCGATGTTGTTACCTATGTTGAACTATTTAACAGTCATTTCCCTTCCACCAAGTCCATGACTAGCTCTAAGAAGAGTCTGCAGGTTTATTAATACCGAGAAATCGCAAGATTGTGATAATAGATTAGATGCTCAACACGCTTAGAACGGATTGGAACATTAAACGCGTCCTACCGGGCGTTGCTGAGCAACGTATTGAAGGTGGGGCACATCCATCAGTGATCAAAGATCCACACAACCTCAGCAAGGGGGAATATGGTTACTTCAAACACTCAACTATCATGAACACCAAGCGTCCAGATGCCGACACCATGAATATCGGGCACCGCGGCGCTGATGGTACCTTGAGCAAAACGCCTCCGAAACATCCTCTGCCGCTAACACCTCCCAGAACAGTCCAGCGGTCACTGGCGATTAACTCGGTCCAACAACTCCGTCGGTACCGGGCCGATCGAAAAGCAGACGAAGCGGAGGAGATTGTTCGAATACAAATAAACAAAGAATTTGATCCGCACCAGCACCTTGAGAAAATCGGGGATATTTTTCGTCGCTTCGATTGTTATCCTACAGCTATTTGTGTCCGCATGCCTTCACCGATCCACGAGCTTGTAATTAGCGACTTGGAGCGAGAGTATACCATAAAACAAGATCGACGCGGTGGTAGATGTTCAGACATTAAACTAGGTCGCTCATCCCGAGTCTACCTGGATGGGAAGAAGGAGAGTCGTCAACCTGACATACAGTTTCGACACAAATCAGAGAAACAGCCTCGCGTCATTATAGAAGTGGCGCTCTCTCAAACTGAGAAAGAGCTGGAGATTCTTGCCTACGACTATATCCTCAAGTCTGATGGCAAAATTAAGACGGTGTATGGTATTGATCTCAATCCACCTGGAAAATCATCCACGGTTTCACGATGGTGCGCTAGAGTCACACCTTCCGACGATCCAGCTTACGAGGAAGAAGTACGAGTTGAAAAGATTCTATACAAGGTATAGGTGCACAAATATCACTCTGTTTGAAGTGGTGTTGACTTCTAGCAGGCTTTTCGAGCGGCAGACGGCTCGCCTGCAAATCCGGATGAATGCGTGTTGATCCCTTTCGGCAATTTTGACATCGATTTGGAGGAACAGAATTCTGGGATATCCATACCCTTCCGCAGCATTTTCGATGCGTATAGAGAAGCCCAGGAGATGGAGGCTCAGAGCGAGACGGATGTCGAATCACAACGCCCAGCTAAACGTACCAAGCGCATTTGGCGCACGCCGAGTCCCATCGAACAATTAAACCCAGAAGATGAGACCAGGTTTCAAGCAGCTGAAAAAGCTGCTGAAGATTTAAATGAAGGGTCAGACTTCGAGCTATCGGATGATGGGCACGAGTCGGATCGGAGCAGTCAACGAAGTTGAGCCACCTCGAACGCTGGACTTCCCGACTATACCACCAGCGTAGCGAACAAGTCCAACCAGAACATTTAGACATTCATCTGTCTATAGTCAGGTGTGAGCCCCGCTTCCAAACCGATAACATAGCATGATACAAGCGGTTGGTAGTTTGTTGGCTGGGACACAGTGTCAAAAAATAACCGGTGTCTCTTTTGATGGGACAGCTGTGAAGGTGTCCCGGTGATGACGGATGTGGCCGCGGCGTTGATGACAGTAGCGAACGGATCACTAGGAGATGATAATGAAGCCGAGGGTTGCATCCAGGCGCAGGAGTGCCGTGAGGAACGGGAAGTTATTATCTCGAGAATGTATGGGCGAGCAGATCAGCACTGCTGGTAGTGTGATGCCTCGAATTATGGACATCTTCCAACGACCGGTAGATGGTTTCACGAGGGCTTACGCCATTTACTTGGGAAGGGGGACAGTTAGCCTAGCTGAAAGTCTGGATCGATAGCACATAGGCAACATTAGCCTTTAGGTGCCAGTAGTTTCGGGCCGAAGGAAGGGAGTTACGAAAAAGGATCTGATTTATACAAACCACGCTTGGTACATGCTGGGCAATTCGGCCTTGGCATAGAGGTGTAATTCTATATGTAATGATGATTCATTGCTAGTCTCTTGATGAGTATCTGCCGAGTTGTAGTCACTATACTGTCCAAGTGCATCAAGCAAACCCGTTCCCTTCTCCTAGCACTCTTCATCCATCCATTGTTTCCCCCCATCTCCAGTACAACCCGAGCAGCCTCAGTTGCACTGGTAGACATCTTCCAGGTCTGCTGAGTTGTTCCGTCGTCGTCTACGGTATGTGGCCCATGAATACTCTGGCTTAAATAAGAACCCACATCTGTTGCATCGCTATAATGCAGATTTTCAGTTTGACCTTGAGCAGTATTCCTGTTGCCTCTATCCCGTACTTCTAGCTCTTGGAGTCCAATTGAAAAGTTACTCGATACCTCGTCAGTGCTGGCATACCTGTGATCTTCCACAGGCGGCCACTGGCTTTCGCCGGCATCATACATGCCCCATACTTGGTGCTAGACTAGCTACAACAGTAGCTGAATTATTTCATCTGGAATTAAAATACCTGTTTCTTGTTTCGCCTCTCTCGGCAGGTTATGTGACCGAATAAGAACGCTATAAACTTCTTCCATGAATATCGGTAGCGCCGTCTGGTAGAACGCTCCGTCATGACTTCAAATGACCGCGAGCTGTAGTTTATTGTTCTAGATGTAACTAACTATCCAGCAACGGATCAGACGACTGATTTGAAGCACCGTTCGTTCGCAGCGGTTGATCACAAGATCAACCGCCTTCATCACGCATGCTATGCGTTCTTCCGAAATCTAAGAGCTCACCAAATCCGCTCCCCCTCGGCCAAGGAGTGGCCGAGTTTGAGAGCCGCCCATTGTCGGCTCTAAGGGTGTCGTAAAGGTAGTCTTACCATCGCCTTCAACAGGTCACGGCGTACATTCTTATAAATCCTGCGCCACTGAGTTCGTTCTATCCATGACGACATCTCTGCCAGAGATTTATTTCCCATCTTCTTTGCACAAACGCGCGCCTGCTGTTGAGCGTCGAGATGTTGCTGGTGGCGACCAAGTGCGGCTTACAAATGCTGTTGCAGAGCAACCTCTGTAGCTACAGTATGCTTGCGATGACGAGTTGCTTGCTGACTTTTGCATCCTCCTTTATCGTAGAACCTTAACTTCTTTTGTAGGATTGCCTTTCGGCCAACTTCAAACCAGCCGCTGGCACATCTAGCAGGGAATAATCGCTGACAATGCACCGCTTCACGCCGTGGCACTTCGTGCTTTCCGCCAAGCTCATTTTGCATCGCCTTCTTTCGCTTGGTATCTAGTCTCCCAGGCACCTGTGGACTTCCCCACTTGTGCTTCAGTTTGCAGTGTTTCTGTATCTTCTGTACTTGCCGCGCTATATATAGACATTCGCGGCATTTAAGACTATATTTCTTGGGCGGCGCTAGATATAAAACGCAATCAACTGTCGGAAGTGGAAAACAATATATAAATGAATTTAGCGTCAAGAAATTCTTGGACTGGGCACTTGTGTTCGCCGACCAAAGGCTGTGGGACCCCGAGGAGACTGATGGCTGTTTAGTTACTATGATAAAGAGACAGATGGAGCCTGGCATCAGGTAAATCTGCCCCTTTTCTGACAATATTGCGCCGTTCTGCAGCCGTGATTTCCTAATGCCGCTTTACAAGGTGTGAAGATACTTCATTGACAAGAACAGCAAATACACATTTGCGGCAAACAAGCGTTCTATATACCTGCAGGAACGTAAACGGCCCGACAGCTATATCGCTCTCCATTCTTGCGACCGTGGGCGACTGTAGATCACCGACTATCCAGTCGCAGATGTAAAATCCTATACAGCTCGAGCTTTCCAGCACGCGAATCGTAAGTGAATATTACATTAGAAAAGGCCGAAGTATAGCGAGAGCATAAGCGAAGTGCATAAATGGTTTGCTGCAAGTTTAAAAAATGGTACTGTAGTCATGTAGCAGTATAGAAATCGGAACCGTTCTTACGAGAATGCATCCAACACCTTAAGAGATGAGTACCCCTGACAGTGAACTACCGAAATGACGGCTTTCTTTGGCTCACTTGGGTTGAATTTTAGCGACTGTGGCAAAATATCATGAAGCTAGTTGGTCGAATTTAATCCAACTGTACAAGGATCAGAGAACAAATTTCAACTCTACATGGGTGTGCAAAACCCATCTCTAGCACCCTTGATCATGCTTAATTTCACCAAATTACAAATCCAACCGTAGTAGACTTGGATTTGTATGTAAGTCGTATGGACGTGCGAAACTGAGCGAGCTTGTTGCGAGCATTGATGCTTTCGATGCCGTTTATCGCACACCGCGCGAAGGTAAGCTAGCAGTTCCATACGTACGAGTAAAAAACAGCAGGATTGATCAGCTTATTTCAAGAAGCCACTAGAAGCGATTCCAGCGCCGACGGCCCTCACCACCTTAACGATTGGGAAGCTGCATCCCTATCCCCTTCGTCCGTTCAATGCCATTGCCATTGGGAGAGCCAGTCAGACGGACACCAAAACAATACATACACATGGTCTTAGATCGCCACCCGACCCCATGCGTCACGTTTCAATGTCTGAACCCAACTGGGACTCGTCCGTACCCGGGATAAAATCTGATCCGTCGTCGTCAATGTCTTCAGCCTTCTGGAACTCTCTTTCATGTTCCGACAGCAGCTGTTCAACGGAGGTCGATGGAGAACGCCTGAAACGAAACCGCTTGGAACCGGGTTCGGCATGTCCTGGGTCCTGCTGTGGCCTCTTTTTCTCCAATTTCGTTAAGATATCATAGAGGTATGGAAAGCCAATGCATATCATATGACCCTGGGGGTCTGCGCCTGTATCGAAATCGCCGTACGGAATTTTAAGGGATTCTTCCACATTGGCTTGTGATCCATCGGCTGCGCGAAATTCCTGCAAAACGATCAGAACTTGCTCATTTAGCAAGACAATAGTAATACCTTCATCATGACAGCCTCAATGGACAAGTCTCCTTCATAAGTTGGGTCATCCGATGGTGTGATCTTGGTGCGCCACTCTGATAGAGTCGATGCTTTACCGATCGGATTCAGATCAAAAAAGAAAACCCTTTTCACCTGACCATCCGTCCCGGATACATAATCAGTCGCGATCCTTTTACCATGTGACCCGGGCTGCGTGTATGCAACTTCTACAACAATCCGAGGGACAGCTTCTGTGCCGAGTATGTATTGTGTATCAGGTTGACGACTCTCTCTGCCGCCATGCAAAAAAACTCGAGACGACCGACCGATCTCGATATTCAATCTATTACTGTTAATTTCGCCGAGCTGACGGTAAGATTCTTTTTCAATGTCTGCGATGAACCCCTCGTGGATACGCGAAGGCATACGGACTAGAATCTTCCGGTCGGGTAGCCTGCAGCCTTGACGATATGTCGCGCAACAGTCGAAACGTGGAAAGATGGCTTGAATGTCGTTTTCGTAATCGTGCGGGTTGAATTCAGGGGCAACAGGAATTTGTACGATTTCATCAGCGTCGTCTACGTTAGAGCTGGAACGAGAAGCCCAATAACGACGCAAATCCTCGACCGTCTCGATTCCGTGTCCAGGACGTTTGTCGGTGGTTGGAGGGGTCGGAGGTAACGATTTTTGCTGTTTTGGTGGAGTGATGCTTCGAATATCAGCGCCGTTTTGCCTAGAACTCATCATGATAGTCGGCAACACCTTGATGCTCCCATCATGCCTGCATGTGACGTTGAAGAAGAATGGCGAAGGCGTTTAGGCCAAACCTGGTGTTAAGCTCGAAACTGCGCCCCACTTGGTTGCTTAGCAACAATACTAGTACTACAGGCCCCAAAATACGACTCCGCTTCTTGGTGCACGATAGACTAGCACACTTGTAGGCTAGGGGTGTGATTCCTAGAATTGGGGTCAAAAAATTGAGGTTAAGTTTTCGACTCTAGTTAGTATATTCTTCACGTATTTTAGATAGAAATATTACTTTATACTATTATAGTAGTTTTTTTAGGCTTTTCTACTTTTATATATAAGAGAAAGTTAAATTTTAACTCCTTTTTAAGCTAGAAAAGGTTTTTTAATAATAATAAAAGTTATAAATAGTTAGACTACTTAAATAATATTATATTTAATCTATTATTTAAGATTAGCTTTCTATAATACCTTCTTAGAGTAGGGTAAGATTTTATTTTGCTTTTCTAATATAAAGGTCTAGCCTTACTATACTTCTATAGGTAAGCGTACGTAAGATAACTAAAAGCTTAAAGAAAAAGAAAGAGAATTCTTCTCTACCTTTTTATTATAGGTTTAAGTATTTTGTAGGAAGAAAGGCTCCCACAAGCCAAGAGGAAAAGAGTCAATATAATATATCAATAATCTGCGACCTAGTAACTAACTAGAGTCATGCCGCAGGTGGCTGCCGCGGGTGGCCGCGGGGACAGCCGCAGGTGGCTGCGGAAGCACTTGGATGTAAAGGCTTGGATTGAATTATCTAGAGAGGGTTGCTGCTGCGAGCTCTTATACCCCTTTTCTAACTAGGTCATGTGACTAGCTAGGTCATGTGACTAGCTAGGTCACGTGATAGGCACGGGCCCTGCTTCCTGCCCTGCTTCTTGCAGCTAGCTGGATTGACTGCGAAGCTTCCTGCTGCAAAGCTTCCTGCTGCGAAGCTTCCTGCTAGTACGAGAGTAAAATAACAAGCAACACAAATCGTCCCCAGCAACTTTAGCGGTACAAGCTAAAGTTGCTACCAAAAAAAGTTAGGGTTAGGGTTAGGGTTAGGGTTAGGGTTAGGGTTAGGGTTAGGGTTAGGGTTAGGGTTAGGGTTAGGGTTAGGGTTAGGGTTAGGGTTAGGGTTAGGGTTAGGGTTAGGGTTAGGGTTAGGGTTAGGGTTAGGGTTAGGGTTAGGGTTAGGGTTAGGGTTAGGGTTAGGGTTAGGGTTAGGGTTAGGGTTAGGGTTAGGGTTAGGGTTAGGGTTAGGGTTAGGGTTAGGGTTAGGGTTAGGGTTAGGGA